>CM046664.1:97894688-99333227 GCA_025594165.1 Tamias sibiricus
ATTGTGATTTGTCTTGTGATGTCAGTTCTATTGTGGGTTCAAAAAAAGTCATTGATTTTTAGTTCGCCTAGCTTTTTCTTGCTGATAGATGTGGGAATCAGAACTTCCATCTCTTTACATATCAGATATTGGAAGTCTCTTCATGATTGTTTTAAATACTTAATCTTAGAATGAAATGAATATCATTACCCTAAGTGCATGTATGCAGACACGGAATGGTGTGAATATACTTTGTATACAACCAGAGATATGTAAAAATGTGCTCTATATGTGTATTATGAATTGTAATGTATTGTGCTGTCATATGTAACAACTTCAAATTTTAAAAAAACCTTAAAAAAATTCCACTTAAATTTAAAAATCTTATTGGATTATTATATGATTTTCTAACATTTCATAGATCAGTGAAAGACAAGCAAGAACTTTTAAAGTTAAAGGGTGATTACGATCTCAAGTACAATGTTAAGAGATGGAATTATCTGAAATTATTTTAATAGATGAAGTATTCATCTTCAGGAGCTTTTGGCAATCAATGTCATTCTGCAATTTGCTGTCATATGCAAAAACAGTTTCTCACCAGGATGACTACCAAAATATTTGAAAATATTATTATTAACATATCTAGATCAAAAATTGTGTGTTGACATTCTAAGCATTAGGAAAAACAATCATGAGAATAATCTCATTTCTTATTAAATAAGAGTTCATTTTAAGATTTTCTTTATTAGTTTTATTTAAATTCTAGAGTTAACATGTTCATTAATTATTTATGATTTGTTTTTGTTGTAATTATCTTATATAAAGAACATATAATTAATATTTACACATAGTTTATCCCAAAATTCATCTCAGTTTGTTCAGTGTGGTGGAGGTATTATCATTTTCTCTGTGTGCCATGACGTAAAATTGTTTGTGAAGGACTGCTGTAAGATGAAGTATCAGGGGAAGAAAATGGTGGTCATTATTTATTGCAGCATGTTAGACAGACTCAAAAATTTATAACCTCTTGGCATTCTGAAAAGTGTCTTTCTGCCAAAGGACCAACATCAAGAAATACCTTTTTTCAGGGGTCAGCAAAGCAGCTCAATAGTGTCAAAACTGCCTTCTCAGTTCAAAACTGCCTTCTCAGTTTTGACACTATTTTTGTTATTTTTTAAAAATCTGGGTTAGGAAAATTATGGTTTTATGCTCCTGAGGAGAGATTCACCTTTGATCTCAAAGGCCATGGATCTCCTTTTCCACCTTTTTATTTTGGTTAGTTGGCAGTGGAACCTAGGAAGGAACCCAAGGCCTCTGACTAATGTCTGCAAAGTGGGCCCCAGGAGATTCTGAGTTATCTTAAGGCCATTTTATGGATCAGGAGATCCTTTGTTGTTGTGGGTTGGTGTGGGGCCCCCTCAACGCTGGAGTATGTAGGCTACAGAGTCAGCACATGAACCACACGCGAAGGGAATGACCGGTCAAGAACTCAGACTCTGGGAGTTGGTGAGGCAAGGCAGTGGGCGAGTGGCTTGCAAACTCAGTTTATTACGGAATGCCAAGTGGTTATAAATCATCTTTAGCCACTCAATGTTTACATGTCTAGCATAGAATCCAATCACTTGATGCCACGGGGCACAGACACCCAGACCCCCTAATTTCTCCCTGGCAACAGCAAGTTTGCCCGGTGATTGCAAGTTGTCCAATCACTCTGTGCCATAGTCTGCAAAAATGCAGCTTCCTTCTCTGCCCAACTTTGTCAGCTTTGCACTAGCTGACAGCTTAAGGAAGTGGTTTCTCTCACCTAGCCTGGCCACAGCGCAGAGCAGAGCTTCATCCTGTTCAGGTTTTCCTGAAGGCTTGTGCATACATAGGTTTTCCTAATGTATTTGAACTGTTCACAGCTGTTAGGCCAAGGGCAGGGAGTCTGTTCTACACTTTTGTTACATAGAAAACCAGGTTACCCTCCCAATTCCTTAGCTATCCCATAAACATGCAAGTGTCATGGGGCTCTGTACCTTCCACCAGCCCATCCAGCTTTGCCAGCCAAAGCACCTCTCTCTATGGAGAGTAATGAGGAATCAAGAGCTCCTTAATTGTTAGTAATACCTACTTGTATACTCACCTTGTATATTAATACAAGTATATAATAATAATATATAATATAAATAATAATATATATAACAACAATATAATAAAATAATATAACAAATATGATAATAATGTATAGTAATACTCACCTTGTAGATTGTTTGTAATGTGTATAAGGGTGTGTCTCCTGTGCCTTTTCTGAACTACAGCAGCACTGATAATGATAATTAAGAAGGTCCTATTAGAAGGTCCATTTCTCATTTCCCTGTTTTCACTTGGATTCCTGATACATGTAGCAATGTAAAGGACTTTGTGAATGATCCTATCCTACATGCATTATTTTCATTATTTGGACAATTAGCATCTAATTAAAATAAACAACCATATTTAGAATCCTAGAAATCCTTAATGATATGCTGAAGAACACAGAGATAACATATACTCTAAAGTGGATATTTGAATTTGGAATGTTCCATAATGGCCAAATTATATTTCTTTAATATGTGCATGTACAAATATGTAACAACAAATCCCACTGTTCTGTACAATTAAAACACACCCATAAAGAAAACAGAAAAAAAATATATGTTTGGAATGTTCCTTCATAAAAGATAATTTAGTTTCTATACAAGCATCCTAGATGGCCAGTTTCAAAGGTTGGGTATGACTAATAATTTAATTGTATTCCTCCTGGGAAAATAGAATACTTGATTGATACAATCCATGAAAATTGTTCTCCCACAATGTCTTAATTTGTAGTTCACTCAGAACCTTCACTATATTTTCACCTTGCAACCATAGTGTATCTGTATTTGGAAAGAGCAAATGTGGTTCAGAAATCTTTACAACCTCATATTGAATAGCCTTGATCTATTTTCCTAGTCATTGGTTAATATATCTAGAAATGTTCCAGTTTTCTGTTGTAACTTGCTATGAAGGATTTGAATGTGACATAGCAAAGTTTCTGCATTTTGTAAGGAGTTTTGAATTACATCTCTCTAAGTTGACCTTTGATACTGGATATTCTTGATTAGTAAACTGGATATTAACAGCAATTTGTATAATCCACACTTACCTTCTAAAACACACTCCTTAAGTTTGTTCCTAATTGGGGTTTATTCTTCTTATTAGATTATATTATGTTGAATTACAATACAGAACAAAGCCCAAGTGGATTTTTTCAAAATAAATACTTTATTGATACCAAAATTTATTTGGAAAATCTATCATAAATCTTTGCACAAAAGCAAGTAAAATCAGAAAAGAAGGCCTAAATAATATCTGCTGGTTGCATGAATCTACTGAAAACACTGATGTTTCACCACAAATGAAAACTATAAATTTGTGGTTTAAGGGTTATCTATTACATGTCATTAAAAAAAAAAAAATCATGTTGGAGGTAGCCTCATCTTGCTATAAATTTGAGTAGGAAGAATTGACCAAAATGAATAAAAAAGAATAATGTAACATAGATGCAAAAGAATTTTAACCTTTTGTCTGTCTCACCAAGACCCCTATATTGTTCCAAAAGGGCTCCTGACCTCAACCCTGGCATCTCTGTTTCTGATTAGGAGACTGTGGTTCCTCCCTAGTGGAAGGGCCTCCAACAGTTCACCTGGATTGCCTAGTACAGCAGTACAAGATGGGCAGTGGTCTGACAGGCCCAGGCCCCTGGTAACTGAAGAACGTAAAACAATATTTGCATAGTCCTTTTGAAATGAGTTCAAGACGAAGTACTTAAAATTCACTTAGTTAAAAAAAATCAGGTTTATTAAAATAGGAGGGCAAGTGATCAGCCGAAGTTCTTCTACATAACTCTTTTGAAAACCTGTGTTCCTTTCAATGTTAATGAGAGTACGGGATATAAAAACAGCATCAAGAAAACAAGCCTAAGTGGTTAGAAACAGATTAAAATCTCACAAGTTGGTTGACACTGTGTTATTTCTAATTGTTCTATTTATTATACTATACATTAGCCAGCTTATTGGAGTGGATATATTAGTAACAGTCTCATGCACAATCACATTGACTGTATGAAGCTTCTAGTGTTAGAAGATTATCTGCATGCAGCAAACGCTGCAGGAAGTTCTCACACATTGCTTTCAACCTTTAATTGGAATTTTATATTAGGAGTTTCCTATGAAGGCAATATTAAGTCTCAATTGGATAGACAAAAGAATACCATATCGATGCAATTTTTATCCTGTCAACACAATTTAAATTTAATCATTTCACAAATATTGATTTAAAACTAAATTAGAATTCAGGATATGGAATTTTAATATTATGCATATATTATGCATGTATATAGGTATGCACAATTATATATCATATATATGTGTGTATATATATATATATATACAAACTTAATATGAAGGAAGTAATGTAAAAAATGGCTATGAATAGATTTTTAAATAAATGATATTGAGAAAATTGGTTCCAGGGAAATTCAAGGTAAATTCTTATATCACACTATGCACAACAATTTTCAGATATATTAGAAAGCTTGATGTAAAATTTTAAATTATAAAATTCTAGAGAAACTACAGAAGCAAAAACAAGGGAAAATTTTAAATCATAAATTGATAGATTTAATAATATAAAATTTAAAATTTTGTATAGTGCAAAAATAATAAATAATATTAATGAAAAAATGATGTGAAAATTAGAGAAATAGTTTCAGTAAATATATAAAGAGTTAATCCCAATTTATAAGTGGTTCCTATAAATGAATAATATTATGGTCTTGATGTCCTCTAATATGTTGAGGTGGGGCCTTTGGGAATTGATAGAATCATAAGAACACCGATAGCTGAATGGACTACTGAGAGGTGAGACCTAGTTAGAGGAAATAGGTCCATGGGGGCAGTCCTGGAAGAGTTTATCTTCCCTAGCTGCTTTCTCTCTCACTGCTTCTCAGCTGCCACAAAGCTGAATATTTTCCTCTGCTGGGATATTCTGACTCACCTTAGGCCAGAACAATGGAGCAGCCCACGGAGAACTGAACTCTCTGAAACCAGGAGCTAAACTAAATCTTTCCTCCTCCAAGTGTTCTTGCTAGGTTGTAAGCTGCCTGGTACCGTAAACCGGGAGGAAAAACTCTCGGAGGCAGAGTTAAGCTTTTACTACTTTTACTTCTACTTTCTTAGAGCTTAGAGAGGGAAAGAAAGATTTAGAGTCTTAGCTTAGAGTAGAGCTTAAAGAAAGATCTCTTCTTTCTTCCTTCTTCTGTCTTCTGTCTTCCTCGGGAGCCTCGGCCTTACTCTGACCAGTCCTCTGGAGCCTCGGCCTAACTCTGGCCAGTCATTACTTCTTCTATCTGGTTTCTCTTCTGTAACCGCTCTGCCTACGTTCTGGCCGCTCTGATTCTTCTGACCGACCGAGTGACTGCCCGGCTAACTGAATTCTCCGTTCTCCTAACTCGGACCGCTTTCACCCGGTTATATACCTTCAGGTTTGCGGGTGCCTACAGGTGCGTCACATACATATCAGGTGGAACTTATGGCTTCCAGCTAGCTACAACAGCCCTTCCTAATTAGGGCTCCTTCACTAGGTATTTTGGTAACACTGATAAAAAACTTACAAAGACAAATAAGAAATTAGCAAAGGACTTAAGCAGATTAATTGTAAAAGAAGAAGAAAAGAAAATGGTTAAGAGATTGAGAATTATTTGGTCTCACTTATACTCAAAGGACTAATGATATATCACCACTTTTTTTCCTCATCTCTAAACATTTCAGATGTTCTTGTGCAATATTGGAGTTTATTTTCTTCATATTAACAGCTAACATTGATATGAACTTAATATTTATTAGGTACTATTTTGAGCACTTTATATATACCTACACAATTAAATCCTCATAATAAACCTTTGAGCTTGGTATTGTTAGTATCACCTTTTTACTGGTAGGAAAACCAAGGCACTAGGATTCAGTTTCCCTAGATGACAGAGCTAGCAAGGGGCGAAGTTAGTTGCAACTTAAGAGAGTCTAGCAGAGAACTTCGGTGCTCTCAACTACTCTATTACCTTGCATCTCAACTTTAAGCAACACAGACTAAGATAGATGCTACCTGTGCTTGTCAAACTATATTTTGAAGCATTATATCTAAAAGATAATTTGTATACAAAATGCATTTTTAAAACTCACACAAAATTAAGTATTAGTTATTAAGTACTGAAATGGGAACAGAAAATTTTACATACCACATGAAAATCTACATGAAATAGTCATTGATAGTGTTGAGAAATAAGTTCCTTGGTGATTTTTTTGAAAGCATATTTTCTGCTTTAAAATTTTCCTAACATGACTTGCATAACCTTTAAAGTCCAAAATCTCTATAAAATCCTGTTTAAATGTTAAAATAAAAAATAGTAACAAACAGGCTCTTTAAAACCTTTAGAGGGGTTAAGAGCAAAAGTATTACTGACTATAAAGAGGGCTAACTCTTTACTTGTTATCCTTTGTTTATTTGCCTACTTAGGTAGATTGAACATAACAAAAAGACGTAAAAGACTTAAGCTCATGTCAGTCACATTTGACTTATTAATTCAATCCATTCTGATTGTGGACAATCTGTATCAGGTATGTTTCTCGGAATTATGCAGAGGACAAAAATATACTGAGTTTCTGCTGTTGTGGCATTTTTATTCCAGCTAAGAGTCAAATAAACAAATATGTGATAAAGAATAAAACAACGGACTAAATATTGAAAGGAGATGATGCTATTTTCTAGGTTAGAAAAGAACATTGAATCCAGATGCAGTGGTGCACACCTGTAATCCCAGCAGTTTGGGAGGCTGAGGCGGATCATCACAAGTTCAAAGCCAGCCTCAGTGAGGCCCTGAGTAACTCAGTGAGAACCTGTCTCTAAATAAAATACATAAAGGGCTGGGGAAGTGGTTAAGCTCCCCTGGATTCACTCCCCAGTACCCAGCCCCCCCCAAAAAAAACCCCAAAAGCAACAACAAAAAAAAAAAACCCAAAAGAACATTCATATCAAGGGATATCTAGACAAAAAGAAGTAGGAGAATGTATCTAGGAAACAGCAATGCACAAATGCACACAGAGGGAAGAGTAAGCATGGACCCATGAGTTGGGAATATTCTTGATGTGCAGGGGAACACCCTAGGAAGTTGTTTAGGGCTTCACAGGTCATTATTACAACTTTATTCTCAAATGACTGTTTGACCAGAGGAATCACACATCTGACTTAATCTCAAAAACATATTCTTGATATTAGGGGAGAAGAGCTTCTTTCTAGAAGGAAAGACGAGGCAGGGAGACCTATGAGTATACTGTTGCAACCGGTTCCCAGGAAGGTCATTGAAACTTTAACTGTTTCATGGTAGAGGAACATGTGAGAAAGAATGGGATTTGGGTTATGTTGGGAAGGAAGACACAGC
Organism: Tamias sibiricus; assembly: GCA_025594165.1. Taxonomy (NCBI): domain Eukaryota; kingdom Metazoa; phylum Chordata; class Mammalia; order Rodentia; family Sciuridae; genus Tamias; species Tamias sibiricus. Next base: position 97,902,163 of record CM046664.1, read on the forward strand.
AGGATTTGATGATGGATTGGATGCTGGATATGAGAGAGAACTCCAAACTGACTGCAGTGAAAGAGCAGAGTTAATTTCACTTCAAGATACCACACCTCCTCTTGCTAGTTCACATCAGAGTCCTCTCCCTTTCATTCCTGCCACTATTTGAGGCAATAAGTGTAGTGTCATCTTCTGAGATTGCCTGATGTCCTGAGTAATTCTCTGGACCAATCTGTGATACTTAGGGGGAGGAAGACTGTCCTATTCTCATTTCTAATTTTAGGACCTATTAAGTGCATAAATGTAGTAGATACTCAACATATTTTCTAGATGTTATTTGCTTAAATGAATAAGTAATTTATTTAGGCATTCTGTATAATTTATTTTTTTGAATTTGTTTTTATTCTAAGTTGTTATAAATGACAGCATGATGCATTACATTTCATATTACACATATTGAGCATATTTTTACTCATATTTTTATGTTGTATGCAACGTATATTCACACCATTCGTGACTTCATACATGCACTTAGGGTAATGATATTCATCTCATTCTACCATCTTTTTTTTTTTTTCCTTCACCCTTTTTCCCTCTCCCTTTACCTCCATCCCCATTGGCCATTCTAGTGTTCCTCTAATCTTCCTATGCTCCCCATCCCAACTCGACTGTGAATTGGCCTCCTTATATCAGAGAAAACATTTGGCATTTGGCTTTTTGGGATTGGCTAAATTCACTTAGCATTATATTCTCTAACTCCATCCATTTACCTGCAAATGCCATGATTTTATTCTCTCTTATTTATGAGTAATACTCCATTGTGTGTATATACCACATTTTCTTTATCCATTCATCTACTGAAGGGCATCTGGGTTGGTTCCACAGTTTACCTATTGTGAATTGTGCTGCTATAAACAGTGATGTGGCTGTGTCCCTGTAGTATGCTGATTTCAGGTCTTTTGGGTAAAGACCAAGGAGTGGGATAGCTGGGTCATAAGGTGGTTCCATTCCAAGTTTTCCAAGGTATCTCCATACTGCTTTCCAGGTTGGCTGCACCATTTTGCAGTCCCACCAGCAATGTATGAGTATGCCCTTTTCCTCACATCCTCTCCAACATCTATTGTTGTTTGTGTTCTTAATAGCCGCCATTCTGACAGGTGTGAGATGAAATCTTAGAGTGGTTTTGATTTGCATTTCTCTAATAGCCAGAGATGTTGAACATTTTTTCATGTATTTGTTGATTGATTGTATATCTTCTTCTGAGAAGTGTCTGTTCAGTTCCTTGGCCCATTTATTGATTGGGTTATTTGTTTTTTGGTGTTAAGATTTTTGAGTTCTTTATATATTCTAGAGATTAGTGCTCTATGTGACGTGCATGTGGTAAAAATTTGTTCCCAATTAGTAGGCTCTCTGTTCACCTCACTGATTGTTTCTTTTGCTGAGAAGAAGCTTTGTAATTTGAGTCTATCCCATTTATTGATTCTTGGTATTAATTCTTGAGCTACAGGATTCTTATTAAGGAACTTGGGGCCTAATCCAACATGTTGGAGATTAGAGCTTACTTTTTCTTCTATTAGGTGTAGTGTCTCCGGTCTAATTCCTAGATCCTTGATCCACTTTGAGTTGAATTTTGTGCATGGTGAGAGGTAGAGGTTTAATTTCATTTTATTGCATATGGATTTCCAGTTTTCCCAGCACCATTTGTTGAATAGACTATCTTTTCTCCAATGTACATTTTTGGCGCCTTTGTCTAATATAACTGAAATTATATGTGTTAGTCTCTGTGTCCTCTATTCTGTACCATTGGTCTACTGGCCTATTTTGGTGCCAATACCATGCTGTTTTTGTTACTGTTGCTCTGTAGTATAATTTAAGGTCTGGTATAGTGATGCCACCTGCTTTACTCCTCTTACTAAGGATTGCTTTAGCTATTCTGGGTCTCTTATTTTTCCAGATGAATTTCATGACTGCTTTTTCTATTTCTATGAGGAATGTCATTGGGATTTTGATTGGCATTGCATTAAATCTGTATAGTACTTTTGGTAGCATGGTTATTTTGACAATATTTGTTCTGCCTATCCAAGAACAGGGTAGATCTTTCCATCTTCTAATGTTCCATAATTTCTTTCTTTAATGTTCTATAGTTTTCACTATAGAGGTCTTTCGCATCTTTGGTTAAGTTGATTCGCAAGTATTTTATTTTATTTTTTTATGCTATTGCAAATGGGGTAGTTTTCCTCATTTCCCTTTCAGAGGATTTGTCACTGATATATAGAAATGCCTTAGATTTATGAGTGTTGATTTTGTATCCTGCTACATTGCTGAATTCATTTTTGAGTTCTAGAAGTTTTCTGGTGGATTTTTTTGGGTTTTCTAGGTATGAAATCATATCATCAGCAAATAATGATAATTTGAGTTCTACTTTACCTATCTGTATCCCTTTAATTTCTTTCGTCTGTCTTATTGCTCTGTCCAGCATTTCAAATACTATGTTGAATAGAAGTGGTGAAAGAGGGCATCCCTGTCTTGTTCCAGTTTTTAGAGGGAATGTTTTCAATTTTTCTCCATTTGGAATAATGTTGGCCTGGGGATTAGCATATATAGCTTTTACGATGTTGAGATATGTTCCTGTTATCCCTAGTTTTTCTAGTGTTTTGAGCATGAAGGGGTGCTGTATTTTGTCAAATGCTTTTTCTGCATCTATTGAGATAAACATATGGTTCTTATCTTTGAGTCTATTGATGTGATGAATTACATTTATTGATTTTCATATGTTGAACCATCCTTGCATCCCTGGAATGAACCCCACTTGATTGTGGTGTATTATATTTTTGGTATGTGTTTGTGTCCATTTTGCTAGAATTTCATTGAGAAATTTTGCATCTATGTTCATTAAAGATATGGGTCTGAAGTTTTCTTTTTTGGATGTGTCTTTGCCTGGTTTGGGGATCAGGGTGATGTTGGCCTCATAGAATGAGTTTGGAAGTGCTCCCTCTTTTTTTATTTCCTGAAATAAATTGAGGAATATTGGTATCTCTTCTTCTTTGAAGGTCTTGTAGAACTCGTCTGTGTATCCATCTGGTCCTGGGCTTTTCTTGGTTGGTAGGCTTCTGATGGCATCTTCTATTTTGTCGCTTGAAATTGGTCGTTCAAATTATGTATATCATCCTGCTTATTTTTGGGCAGATCATACAACTCTAGAAATTTGCTGATGCCTTCGGTGTTTTGTATTTTGTTGGAGTACAAGTTTTCAAAATAATTTGTAATTATTTCCTGTATTTCCGTAGTGTTTGTTGTGATAGTTCCTTTTTCATCACATATGTTAGTAATTTGAGTTATCTCTCTCCTTCTCTTTGTTAGCCTGTCTAAGGGTCGGTCAATATTATTTATTTTTTCAAAGAACCAACTTTTTGTTTTGTCAATTTTTTCAATTTTTTCTTTTGTTTCAATTTCATTAATTTCAGCTCTGATTTTAATTAGTTCCTGTCTTCTACCACTTTTGGTGTTGGATTGTTCTTCTTTTTCTAGAGCTTTGGGATGTAATTTTAAGTCATTTATTTGTTGACTTTTTCTTCTTTTGAGGAATGAACTCAGTGCAATGAACTTTCCTCTTAGAACTGCCTTCATAGTGTCCCAGAGATTTCGATTTGTTGTGTCTGTGTTCTCATTCACCTCTAAGAATTATTTAATCTCCTCTTTGATGTCATCTGCAACCCATTGTTCATTCAGTAGCATATAATTTAGTCTCCAGGTGTTAGAGTAGCTTTTATTTCTTATTTTATCATTGATTTCTAATTTCATTTCATTATGGTCGGATAGAATGCAGAGAAGTATCTCAACTTTTTTGTATTTGCTCAGAGTTTTTTTGTGGCCTAGTATATGGTCTATTTTAGAGAAGGTTCCATGTGCTGCTGAGAAGAAAGTGTATTTACTTGTTGAAAGAGGAAATATTCTATGTAAGTCAGTTAAGTCTAAGTTGTTTATTGTATTTTTGAGTTCTATACTTTCTTTGTTCAGCTTTTGTTTGGAAGATCTATCCAGTGGTGAAAGGGGTGTGTTAAAGTCACCCAGAATTATTGCGTTGTGGTCAATTTAACTCTTAAACTTCAGGAGAGTTTGTTTGATAAACATGGATGCTCCATTGTTTGGGGCATATATATTTGTAATTGCTAAGTCTTGTTGGTGTATGGTTCCCTTGAGCAGTTTATAGTGTCCTTCTTTATCCCTTTTGATTGACTTTAGCTTGAAGTCTACGTTATTTGATATGAGGATGGAAACCCCTGCTCGTTTCCTCTGTCCATATGAGTGGTAGGATTTCTCCCAACCTTTTACCCTCAGCCTATGGATGTCTTTTCCTATGAGATGAGTCTCTTGGAGGCTGCATATTGTTGGGTCTATTTTTTTGATCCAGTCTGCTAGTCTATGTCTTTTGATTGGTGAGTTTAGGCCATTAACATTCAGAGTTATTATTGAGATGTGTTTTGTATTCCCAGCCATTTTTGTTTATTTTTGGTATTTGCCTTGACATGCTTTCTCTTCTGATTGTTTTTTTCCTTTAGTGTAATACCTCCCTCTGTTGATTTTCATCATTGTTTTTCATTTCCTCTTCATGGAATATTTTGCTGAGGATGTTCTGTAGTGCTGGCTTTCTACTTGTAAATTCTTTTAACTTTTGTTTATCATGGAAGGTTTTTATTTTGTCCTCAAATCTAAAGCTTAATTTGGCTGGGTATAAGATTCTTGATTGGCATCCCTTTTCCTTCAGAGCTTGGAATACGTTGTTCCATGATCTCCTAGCTTTGAGTGTCTGAATTGAAAAATCTGCTGTGATACAAATTGGTCTCCCCCTATATGTGATCTGATTCCTCTCTTTTGTGGCCTTTAAAATTGTATCCTTGTTCTGTATGCTAGGCATTTTCATTATAATGTGTCTTGGTGTAGATCTGTTGTAATTCTGTACATTTGGTGTCCTATAGGCCTCTTGTATTTGGTTTTCCAATTCATTCTTCATGCTTGGGAAATTTTCTGATATTATCTCATTGAAGAGGTTGTGCATTCCTTTGGTTTGAAACTCTGGGCATTCCTCTAACCCAATTATTCTTAGATTTGGTTTTTTGATGCTGTCCCATACTTCTTGGATGTTGTGTTCATGGTTTCTTACTATCTTCATTGTGTGGTCATCTTTATTTTCAAGATTATATACTTTGTCTTCATTGTCTGACATTCTTTTATCCAGTTGATCTAGTCTGTTGGTGATGCCTTCAATTGTTTTTTTTATTTGGTTAATTGTTTTCTTCATTTCAAAGATTTCTGACTGGTTTTTATTCAGAGTTTCTATCTCTTTTTTTGAAGTAATCTTTTGCTACCTGTATTTGCTCTCTTATATATTTGTTGTAGTGGTCAATTTTTGCCTGTATTTGCACATTTAGGTCATTCTTTGATTCACAGATCATTTTAATTATGAACCTTCCGAACTCCTTCTCTGACATTTCTTCAACTTCACTGAGCCCGCGTTCTGTTATTGTAGAATCCTGGTTTGTTTGGGGTATTTTTCTCCCCTGTTTTTTCATGATGTCTATTTGCTTTACTTTTTTGCAGTGTAGATCTGAATTATTACAGTTTCTTCCCTATATTCTCATAACACCCTTGCAGGTTGTCTGTGCCTCCCCTTAGCGCTGGACTATCAGAACCTGCCACTGACCCTCAAAGTATGCTACCTGGGGCTGGGTTCACTCTGGTTGGTGTGGGTCAAACTGGTTGAGTCTGAGCTCCTGCGGTGGTCTGGGGCTATTCGCACTGGGGTGAAGGTTAGGGGGACTGCCCTGCACCGGCCTGGACTCAAGCAGAGTTGGCAGGTCTGTCCTTGCTGTCTCCTGCTCTGGGGCAGAGTTTGTGGGGACTGGATGGAGCCTGGGCCTGGTGGCACTCTGATGTAGGACCCAGGGACTGCCCTGGGTCTGCCTTCACTCTAAGCACAGCTGGCGGGTCTGTCCTTACTGTCTCCTGCTCTGGGGCGGAGCCATTCTGTATAATTTATTATGACAGTTTATGATTCTTCTAGGGTAGACTCAATAATAAATTAAGTGTATTTCTGAGATGAATACCATATTTCACCACATAATAATTGTAGATTTTATGCTATTTCTTTTCAAAAAAGTAGGGTGCAACCATTATGTGAATTTTTTTTAAATGATGCTGCTGTTACTTAAAATTATTATTAAACTTTTGTTGGTGTAATATTAGGATAAATGGAATACTCAAGAATATAGTTAATGTGGTATTGACATATATATATATATATACATATATATATATATATATATATATATATATATATACGGTAAGTGGTCTTTCATTCTAGGTAGTTTTAAGTTTAGCTTTTCAAGTTATCTTCTTAAATTACATATACTAATGTTGGGGAGTAAACTCAATGGTAGAGCACTTGCCTATCATGCTTGATACCCTCGTTTGAATCCCTAGCACTGAAAAAAAAATTACACATACAAATACACATGTAATTACTAAACTGATCTCTAGATTTTTGGCAAATGTCCCAGAATCCCAAACTAGGTCAAAATTAAAATACTAATTCAATTTAGAGGGGCATGGAGCTTGTCCAGTCGGGGTGACTAAGATGTTCCATTTCCTGAGTGTTGGAAACTTCATAAATATTTCTGGTGATTTGATCTTAAAATTTGAGAGCTCTTTTTAATGTGCTTTTAAAAAAAGTACCTTTTAAACATGCCAATTTTTTTTTCTTTATAAACATATAGGCCCGTTCTTTATTTCTCTGTTTTGGGCTTTCCAGGACATTATAACCTCAAGCACAGATTTCTGTGACTTTCTTTTAATTGATATCTTGTCAACCACAAGGGTCCCTTGATTTTTTTCCTAATGACTTTCTACACATCACTTCTTGATTATTCTTCCTAAACCTCATGATTAAATTTGTCATTTCTCTTAGAAACAACTTAAGTTATCTTCCCCTTTAACTAAAAGATACTGCTGTTTCCTCAGCCTAAGTTGTTAGGTGTCTCCTTTTCTGATTGGCATTTCTGGAATGGATCCAGCTCAATATCCACTATATTGCTCTTTTCTCTGCCTGTATTATTCACATACCCCTGCTCTAGCCAGAGGAACTTTTTTTTTGTTCTCCAGAGAACCCTCTTTGCTATTTCCCTTCCTCTCTGCAATGTAACTATCTATTACCTGTATGGTTCTCATTGCTGTGTTTTTGTCTACTTACATCCCCACCTGATGAATAAACCAAATCTCTTTTTGCCAGTTTTGAAAGCTGCATCCCCTTTCAGACTGTATTTGAGACTTGCTTCCTGCATACCACTAGCTGTCTCAAGCTATCCTCTACTGAGCTCTTCCCTCTGGAGTAATGCTTTACATTCATCTCGAGTTTTTAAAAATATATTATATTGTAACATCTTGGACTTTTCCTGTTAGTCTTACATTTCCAACTAGACTATAAGTGCCAGGAAGGAAAAGGATGTATTTTAATCTAAACATATTTCCCCCTGTACTTTAAAACTTCTGTAGATTACTTATGACATTTAAACAATGTAAAGGCTATGTAAAGAGTTGTCACACTGTATTGTTTAGGGAATAATGACAGGGACAAAAACTATTTGTTTTCAGCACATATTTTTTGTTCCAAATATTTTTTGTTCCACTGTTAGTTAAATCCGTAGCCATAGAACCTATACTGTTAACAGTACATATTATCTTGATTAGATTTACAGAGCATCACAAAAGATGGTAAATATTTTTTACATTGAATTCTATGTAACTCTCAGGATCTGGCTTGTGACTTCCAGTATTGGGGAAAGGCAGCCAGTGCACATGCATCTGCATTCACCCTCGTGGACCTCAATATCTAATTTTATTGAGCTTTTCAACACTGATTCAATAACCTTAAGTATTAAGAACTAAACTTTATAAATTATGTGAGGGTGCACTTAGGGTATGTATCGCTCTTGTATTACATCTGTTATGATGTGTGTGAGGACACAGACTAGGTCTTTTGTCCACCTGGAAATAAAGCACCACATTCACCCTTTAGTCACTCTAGGAATATGGTATTTGTACATAGTCCAAGTGAGATCTCCAGTTTTCTTTTTCTATTCTAGTTTGGAGCTTTTACAGCCAGAATTATACCTCCTGGAAAGACTTCTAGACTCCTATGTGGGCTCTGATTAGTCAAAGGGAAAGTGACCAAGATGGTGACATTACAATAAATTTCATGGTCAATCAGTAGAGGACCCCAATCAGTTTTCTAGTGCTGAAAAATTAACAACATTTTTAAGGGAGCAACTTCAGGGAGGAATAAAACCACTTCTGCCACTATTTCTATTAAATGGAGAAAGATAAAAGATGATATAGAGTCCAGGAATAATGCCCTTGCATTATAAAAATTATTATTCAAAGAAGAGAAAGAGTTCTTGCAAATTTAGAACCATCAGCAAGTAGTAAAAACCTCAATGAAATGATTGCAAGAAAAAGTTTAAGAACTCTCTCAGAATACATTTTTAAAAAGCGATGAAAATTACAAGACAAATTATTGACAAGCTAGAAAGTTATTCTAGGAATTTCAGTATCTAAGAAATAGGCATTCTAGAAAGGGAAACGAACAAATGGAAGAAACAAAATTATTTCAAAATAGATTTGAGCAAATTTTCTGGAAACGGAATCTCAGATTCCAGAATTTCTAGCAATCTTATTAATGAGTGGAAAAAAATTACTGTGACCCTATCCATCAATGTAATATTTCAGAACAATGGGATGAAAAAGAAAAGATACTTTAACTACCCAAAGACAAAAAAATCAATTTAATATAAAGTAAAAATATTAGAATGACATAGAATATTTTATATTAATTATTGGAAGCCAGAAAACATTGGAGAATGCCTTCAAAATTTCAAGAAAAAGAGTTATTTGGGACACTATTCTATTGAAAGATGTAATCCATAAGATAAAAAAGAAGGAAACCAAGAATAAGGACAACAAAGAATCCAACTGGGACTTCAACCAAAGGAAAAGGGGAACAATTTCTGCAGGACAGGAAAGGGAAATCTTAGATTGAGTCCCTCAAAGCAGAACCTGCAACAAGGACTTGGTATGGTTTATGTGTAGATAATCCCAAAGAGCAGAAGGGAAGGAAGAGATGAACGAGATAAAGAAGGGGGAAAGGCCAATACAGATGCCTTCAGTGAGGTCACACTGTTAGCAAACATGGCTCCATTTCAGGGACTGTGGTGAGAAGCACCTGCAGTGACCTAAGGATTTTTCCCTTGTAGGGGAGGCAGCTTCAGTTCTAATCCAGCAGTCAACATCTCTGTTATGGACTGCTGTTCCTCATTGCTGGGATGCACTGGGGAGTAAGGTAAGACCATGAGGCAGGGGCAGGGCTTTGGGTGGGATGAAGCCAGAAAGACGCAAGTCTGAGATGGTAGGGCACAGTCTACCCCAGCTACAACTGAAATCGGAAATGTGGAGAGATTTGGGTGGCCACCCTTGAGATATGTTAAGCATTCTCTCTAGGCCAAGAGGGTTTTGGTCTGGCATTGCATGCCCCAGGCAGCGCAGTGCAGGTGGCCTCCACCTTTGCTTGGCAAAGAAGTTTTGCTTTCTCATGGCTCTGGACCTGGGCATTACCCATCAGGGTTTGACCAGTCCACCTCCTGCCTCCTTTGGTGAAGAACATTCTATGGAAAAATCATTTGTTAGTTACCCTATAAATAAAGGGATTCTGGGTATGCGAGCTCTCTTGCTCTCTTGCCTTCCAGAATGATAGCAGGACCTTTAAGTTCGCAGAGCCGTCTTACCCTTGCTTTGTGAAAAATTACTGCCGTGCCCATGTGGTCTTTTTACAGCCAGTCCATACCACACAGAGGGATCCCGATTCCACAGCCCTCATGGGACATAGGCAGTAGAGAGAATATGAGGGGAGGCAGCAAAGATGGCTGCTATAGGCCTGCGGAGCTGCTCTCAGACTGGAGCAAGTCCTAGGTCTTCAGAAGAGTTCTTTGAAAAGGTGAAACATTATAAATGAAATCACCCACACCTGAGGAGAGATTGTGTACTTGAGTTAGTGGTAAAGAAAATAGTAAGCAATGGGTAGTGGGGAGAATATTATTTACTCCAATAAAAACCATTCTGGGACAATAATGGGATGCTAGCATAGTTTGTTAGCTAACTCAGTAGTGACTATTATTTGTTTGGTAACAATAATTCTGAACATTGAGCCAATTTAAACTGTGATATATCTGCTTTGGGTTGTAAGTGTGTAAAATATGCAGTTGGGGTGGGGCAAGGTACAAGAGGCCAATACACAGAGACTAAAATTTTACAGTTAAGAAGTAATAGTGTAAATCATTTAGAAATGTGAAATCCATCAGGACACCATGGGAACATTTCCATGTTTCTTCATGTTCAAGGCTTTGTGAACATGGAAATCAACATACTATTTTGAGAGATACAGAATGCAATCCCTCCCCACCTTTGCTCTTCAAGTTCTAAGGGTGTTAGACCAATAAACACTTATCTATTTCATGGTGGAATCATCCACTCCCATTCAAAGGGTAATAGGGAAACAACACCTTTTTTAACTATCCCAGAGGTGATACTTAAATTTTGAGAGTATAAATTTTCTCCTGCTTCTACAAAAAAGGCTCCATCTTTTGAGTTCCTGCTCTAGCTTCTGTTCCTGGAGAAGAGGAAATGTGGATGAGACAGTTTCCTAATAATTCCCTTGCTTCATAATTTCAGGGATCCTTTACTGTAATATAGATAACTCTGTATATACAAGTAAAATACTTCATCATTTCTTAGTCTTGTGGGTAAAAATGGGGTGTGGGGAAAGGAAGCAAGATATTTTATAAATAAATAACAGGTCTGCCTCTGATAAAGACCAAATATTATGATAAGTAAATACATACACCCAAAGGACTTAAAATCAGCATACTACAGTGATGCAGCCACATCAGTATTTATTGCAGCTCAATTCATACTAGCTAAACTATGGAACAAACCTATGTGCCCTTCAATCGATGAATGGAGAAAGAAATCATGATAGGTATACACAATAGAGTATTATTCAGCCTAAAGGAGAATGAAATTATGGCATTTTCCAGTAAATGGATGAAACCGGAGAGTATCATGCTAAGCAAAATAAGCCAATCCTAAAGACCCAAAGGAAGAATGTTTTCTCTGATATGTGGATGCTAATTCACATTAAGGTGGCGCAAAGAATAGAGGTACAATGATAGTAGAATGAATCAGACATTATTACCTGAATCAGACATTATCACCTGTCGAGGTGGATTGTCTTTTAATGCAAGCGTATATTCAATCACACCAATCATCAAATATAAACAATTAATGCAAAAAGTGTTGGGTGTGCAGGAGCACCCCAACTAGCATTCAATGCACATTAACTAAACACTATAAACAAATCACACAATCCTAGGGCAACCATGAGCTCCAAAATACCTCTGATGCCACATGACTTCTCTTAGCCAAAGAGCAGACATCTCCAGCAGATGGCTGGACATCAGGAAATGGTGGAGTCAGTCCAGGGACAGACAGCAAGGTGGCCAGTCTCACCAATGTCCTTGGAGCAAAACTCTTCAATGTGGCATGACCAGCAATTTAAATACAGTTCCAAGTTGGTGGTGTATGTTGGTGATTGGTTACTCCCAATGAAAATCAATGTTCCTTGGTTATGTCCAGTGAGGTGATGTAATTGGCATGTTCTTTGCGCATGTCCATAGAGATGTGCTCCCTATCAGTTCTAACCAGTCTTTGCTAAACATGCCTAGGGTTAGTGCCCCTTACAGCTCCTTACCAATTGCAAGCAGACATGGCTAAGCAGTTCAATGGCTGCTGTTCCTATGGTCAACAACTTAGTGAGTCCTAGTATGTCGCAGCATGTCTATGGCAGATGCTCCTTACAATACCCTATGTGTGTGTATGATTACATGACCTGTGTAATTCTACATCATACAACCAGAAGAATGAGAAGTTACACTCCATTTATGTATGATGTGTCAAAAATGCATTCTACTGTCATGTATAAGTAATTAGAAATAAACCTTAAAAAGTAGATGCTGGAGTTGGCTCAGTAATAGACCACTTGCCTGGCATGTGTGAGGCCCTGGGTTCCGTCCTCAGCAACACATAGAAATAAGTAAATAAATCAATGTCCATTGACAAGTAAAAAAATTTTTTAAAAAAGATCAGTTTATAAAAAATAAGATAAAAATAAAAAAGTTTAAAAAAAGCATAGATATAAAAATGTAGAATTATATAAAATCATTTAAATTAATTGAATTTAGTTCTTTCAAGACTGGAAAACAGGGATGGAGAAAGGTAGGAAATTTTTTTTTTTTTTTTTTTTTTTTGCTTGTATATCTATTTGCCTGTAGACGTGACTTTGATAAAAATAAACAATAAAAATTTAAATGATAGTTTATAAATCCCACTTTCACTAAACATAACCTTTTAGCATTATCCAATGAATCAAATTGATCTTAAAATTTGTGCTAGTGATACTGGTGATGAGGAGAATCAATCTGTTTTCCCAAATGTGAAGATTGAACACCCAAGAAATACCAAGGCAAGCATAGAAAGCAGATTTTATTTAAAATATAGAACAGAGACAGATTTCTCTTCAGAGAAGGGGATCCAGAGCTGGTATCCAGAGAAGTGGGGGTGTCTTGCCCCTTTTATACATTTTAGATTTTCTTGTGCTCGTGCCCTCCTTCTCCCCTTATCTTGTCTATATGACCAAAAAATGGGCCAAAAGGTGGAATGATCCTGGGCAGGAACGGAGCAGCCTAGGAGGCATTAATTAACAACTTCTATAACTCCCTGCAAGGAGGAACAATTCCCTGGAGGTAGGTCACATTGGCAACAGGTTGGAGGAGGAGGGGGATGGGCTTTGGAGTTTTAGCATTTAGTTTCCTTTCAAACCAGCCCCCATCTCCCCATCAGACCTAATTATTTATTATTTATACTAACTGTCCTTTTTGTCTCCCCTCCCCTGACACACTAGTATAATACCTTTATATTACAGCTTGTTTTACTTTTGAATTGTTTGACATACTCTTAGTACGGGCAAATTAGTGCACATTATACACTGTGCTCAACAAGTGAATTCAAGAGTTCTATGGTTAAAGGAGCTGGGCTCATACTGTAATTATTTAAGTATGACCACAAATGGGTTTTGTCAAGTGCCTTGGGATTTTTTAATTTTCATTGGGTCGATACCTTTCCTCTCCAGGACCTTTTGCTGCAAATGTAATTGCTGTTTATCAAGGCAGTTAGTCATACACAAAGGAATTTCTGAGATGCCAGTTTGAGAAGGTCTGCACAGTATTTTTTCCAGCTGCTATCAGCTTATAACTTGGTGACACAAAGGTTTTATCCTTGTCCTACATTTTTTCTTTTTAACCTTGAATAGCACTTTGTGTATTACAGTTATCTCAATAGCTTTTGCAGAAAAATAGATGAAAATGGTCTAAAGAGCTGTTAATACATTTTGATATTAACATGAAATTTTCATTTCAAAGACAGAAAATACTAAATAATGAGTAAAAGAAATTTCCAGAATGTGTTGCAGATCAGAAGTTATTACAAAAAACTTATTGTTTCTTGCATAAATGCTCTTTTTCCATAATAAAGACATTTGATAGATTATTTTGGGGCTCTGGAAGACTAAAGGTTTGCACAGTTTCTTTCACTGATATATTATTATCTCTGCATAATTTAACAATATTTTAAACATTTATAATTTATATTTCTATTTAGTAGCTTAGTCATTAAAATCCTTGTGATAAAAGTTCATTTTAAAATATAATATCATCATTACAATGATTTATTTGTCTGATGGAAAGAGGAGTTAATAGCTAGAGGGAAATTAAGATAAAGTGACTTTTAAAAATAAGCTTCTTATTTTGAGGTAATTTAAGATTTAGAAAAGAATAGTTGCTACACAACCATCATCAAGTATGTTTCACAAATGTCAACACATTGCATTACCAAAACTATGAACCCAGCATTGGTGCATTACTATTAACTATGTACTTCACTTTTTATGGATTTACTAGTATTTCTAATAATGGTCTTCCCCCCGCCACCCCCCACCCCGGATACAATCTGAGCTATTAGATAACACTTCACCATTATTTCTCCCCAGTGTCCACTTACCTGTTTCTCAATCTTTTCCACAGTGTCTCTACCCTCCCTTGTACTTGCTGACCCTGATGGTTTTGAGCAGAGCTGGTCAGATAATTTTTTAGAATGTGCTTCAATTTGGGTTCATGTAATATATTCCTCATGCTTTGACTGAGAATATGTATTTTTGGAAAGAACACCAGAGAGGGTAGGCCTTTCACATTTCTTTGTATGAAGGGTACACAATATCCTTGGTGGTATTCAACTTGATCTCTTAGTAAAGGTAGTTACTTGCCAGGCTTTCTTCACTGTAATGTTACTATTTTCCCCTTTCCATTCTCAATGAAATGTGTCACCAGGTCCACCATATTCATTTGGAGTAGGTTGAGGGATTTAAGCTCTACCTTCAGAAGGAAAAGAGTCCCTATAAATTACTTATGCTTTTGTAAGGAAACTTTTTCTTTTTCTTTCTTTATTTATTCCAGTAGATTCATGTGTATTTGCTTTATGCTTTAGCATATAGTCTGCACTGCATTGTTTTATTGTTCCAGCTTTAGGCATTAGGAGCTCTTTAAGGTCGACTCCTAAGTACCTTTCTGATTTTTTTCCCCTACTTTCCAATGTTTCAGAATAATCCAGAATTACCTTGTATTTTCCCTGTCCCTTCCTAGAATTGGGGAATGATATTAGAAACCAAGTTCTGGATATAAAAAGTTTTTTAAAAAACATGGGTGCTACATGCACATTCAATTGAATGAAAATGTCCAGTGGAAGAGGGGATGGAAATAATAAAAGAGAATGTTAAGGCTAAAGAAGTAGATATTTAATAGTAAAGATTAAATAGCACAAATAGTTAAGCATGGTAAATAATAGGCACATTTCTAATATTTAAGGGAAGAATGGGAGAAAGAAAACAGAAATAATTTAAAAGGGAATTAATGGCGACAAAGAAAATACATGTCAGCTTTCCTTTCATACAAGATCAGGTGTATTCAGAGTAGTATGGCTATAGACGCAACGCTCCTTCTAAACAGGAAGTGTGGTTACCATCCAGAACCAGTGGTGTCTGGATATGGTATTGAAGGCTTGACTCAAATAGGGAAGATTTGAGTTAATGGAACTTTCAAAGGAGGATCAATGTGATAAAATCATGCAGCATAGAAGGAGGGTTCAGTTGAAGTTAGAAAAAGGGGTTAATACTGGGTCAAGTCAGTTTCTTAACTGTCTCCAGGACAGTTTTATGGAACAAAAGGATAGGAATGCAAAGGTGAAATTGCTTGTGTAGTCATCTTTCCATTACTACAAAAAATCCTGAGACAATCATCTTAATAAAAGAAAACATTCATCTTAGTTCATGATTTTGGAGGTTCAACTCTGTGGTTGGGCAGATCCATTGCTTTTAGGCTTCTGGGAGGTGGGCATCAGGGTAGGAGCACACAGCACAGCAGAGCTACTTGTCTCATGGCCAGGAAGTAAAAAATAGAAAGATCCAAAAATCCCCTTTGAGGGCACTCCCACCAGTCCTTACTTCTTAAAGGTTCCACCACCTCCTAATAGGGCCTGTTGTGCCCAGAGAACGGATCCCCAAAAACCACCAAGGAGTCCAGAGTGCATGCAAGAACAAAGAGCCTTTATTCGGGCTTAAGCTCAGACTCTCAGACCTCACCAACACAGTGGATCAGTACTGAGAGCCCAGATATGAGGAAAGACTGAGTTTTTGTAGGGGTAGAAGTAAGGAGGGGGAAGGGGCTCTCCTGATTGGCCAGGGGAGCCCATGCGTGTCTAAGGAGGTTTTCATTGGTGGGTGCCATCTCCAGAGCTATGGAATGTGCTGAAAGTTCATTGCAGGGCCCTGCAGGGCCCAGGGCCCAGAGCCCTGCCATTGCCCTAGTTTATTGTGTCCAGGCTAGCTCATCATATCCAGGCTTATTCCTGCTTTGTGACAAGAGACTTGCAACACTTTGGGGCAGCTGATAACAAAATGGGGTCACAGTGGTTTGACTTCTATTGTCTTTAAGCCAAGCATTTTACAGAAGCAAAAAGAAGCAGTTAAACTGAAAAGAGGCTTGGGGCTGAAAAAGGTGGGTCCCACAGGCCACTCTGTTGAACAAGACTTCAGAGGAACACTTATGCATCACAGAGTATTACTTTCTCTGGTAATGGTGTGCTTTTTGGTAATGATAGCTGATAGATATTTGAAAACAAAAAAGGTTTTCCAACATAGAATTAAAATATCTGTTGTTTCATTTTCAGAAATTTGTGAGCCTGTTGATATCATTTGATAGCTTAAAATTGGCCATGATGGGAGTGTTTACATCACAGATATTGGCAAATACAACAAATAAAGACTTAATTCTTTAGAGAGAGTTGATGACTGTTTATCAAAATTCAACTGCTCCTTCTCTTCTCATTGTACTTTTAGAGAAGTCTGTATAGAACTTTTGCTAATTTTTTACCAATCCAATGAAACTGTCAAGAAAGAGCAATGGGTACTTTAATGGAACAAATAGGCAATTTGCATTCTTTGATTTAATGTCCCCTCAGGTGGATATGGATGGACTTTCTAGTAAGGCAGAATGTGCTTGGAAGACCAAATGGAATAAATCTTTTGGGAAGAAGGAGGAATAACTCAAGGATTTAGAGATATTATACTGTAGACTCCAATTCAAGAGTCATAGAACTGGGCTTTGATAGATACTTGGAGTGAAGCTAAAAAATAAGATGTAAGTAGGATGTGAGTGGAGAAGGGGATGGTAGGGTTCTAAGTGGCAGTGGCAAGCAGTTGTGTGTGCAACTGGCAAGAATCATATGTTCACATGAGAAGCCACAGCCCAGTGTGTCAGCAGTGCTGTGAAGTAGCTTACACTGCAGTTTCCCACACAGAGTTTTCTGTGGGACAGGAGCTGTTTTAGTCAGCTTTTGCACTGCTGTGACTAAAAGATCTGACCAGAACAATGGTAAAGGAAGAGAAGTTTATTTGAGGACTCTCAGTTTCAGAGGTCATATTTAGTCCATAGAGGGCCGGCTCAATTCCTCGGGGCTAGAGGTTGAACATCCTGGCCAGAGAGTGTGGCAGAGAGAAGCAACTCACATCAAGATCAGGAAGCAGAGAGCGGTCTCCACTTGCCGGATACAAATATATAACCCAAAGCCATGCCCCCAATGCCCGCCTCCTCCAACTGTACCTACCATTTCAGTTACCACATTCAGTTAATCCCTATCAGAGGATTAATTCATTGATTGTATTAAAATGCTCACAACCCAATCATTTCTCGTCTGAACTTTCTTGCATTGTCTCACATGGGATTTGGGTGGATACCTCAAATCCCAACCATAGCAGGAGCCCTTCTCCAGATGTAGGGTAAACTCACCCACATATCTGTTTCTTAAGGGTATGCATGGAGATGACGCGATAGCCAACCTGAGAGTACATATGAAGCCATGAGCATATAACCTAAATTTCTCATAGAGCTCTTCACTCAGATGGGCCTCACGCTTGGCTTAATGCTTTACTGTTGCTACCTTGAAATTGTTTTCTTTTAAAACATTAATTTGTAACTAAAATTGCATGTATTTAAGGGGTACAATTATGTTCTAATACATGTACATTGTGGAAGAATCAAATCATGTTAATTATCATATCAGTTACCTCACATGCTTATCATTTTATTGTGATAACATACAAAATCCACTCTTTTAGCAATTTTGAAATATATAATACAGTATTAATTATAGTCACTGTGCTATATAATAATAGATCACTAAAATTTATTCCTCCTAACTAAAGCTTTGTACTACTTGAACAACATCTTCTTTTTTTCTGATCGCCTCTCCCTTCAGCTTCTGGAAATCACCATTCTATTCTACTTCTATGAATTTAATCTTATTTTAAATTTTTACTTATTTTTTTAATTGACAGATAAAAAGTATTCAACTTTATGGGATACAGTATGATATTTATGTTGTGTCATGATCAAATATTAAGTGGAGATTTAGGTTATTCATCATGTCAAACACTTATCCTTTCTTTGTGATAACAATATTCAAAATCTCTTCTAGATACTTTGAATTATATGATACAATATTATTGACTATAGTGACCATTATGTGTAATAGAACACTAGATCTCATTCTTCCTATACAGCTGTTATGCTTTACTTGTTAACCAATCTCAACTTCCCCAACCTCTGGTTAACTGATCTTGTATGAACTCAGCTTTCTTAGATTCCACATGAATGAAATGACATGGTGTTTGTCTTTCTGTACCTTGTTGCTGCCTGAAACAATCCACTTGGAGCAACGAATGCCGCAGGAAAATTCAGAGGCAGGATGAAAATGAAAAAAAGGTCTTTTATTCTTCTTCTCTCTCTGGCTCCAGCAATCACTCCAAATGCTCTAACTCCAACCACCACCTTCTTCTTCTTCCCACACACTCTAACCAACCTCACCCAGTTATATACATACAGCTTTAACAAGGACACGTGCTTATAGCTCGAGCTTACAGGTGCGTCACACAGTGTTCACGGGCATACATAGATTCTTTGAATAATGTATTAATATCAGGTGGAAACTAGAACATCTTTTATGGCTCTCAGCTAACTGCAATCTTTAGCTATCTCCTTGATTATAGGCTCCTTCATTTCCCCCTTTAGTTTTAAAAAAGGGGATGTTCTAGGACGTCCATGTGCAACCAACATTCTTACCCGTCATGGGAATCGAGGCTGTCCTGACTCCTGGCTTAGGTTGACATGCCGGCCACATTAGACTGTCCCATGCGACTGTGCCGTGTCTTAGGTTGTCCCCTTCTGGGGATCTTACCAGTCCTAGGCTAACCAGCCATCCAATCGAGCCCTTCAGGATGGACTGTGTGTTGACTAACAGCCGTCCAATTTTGAGGAGATGCTGTGGCTTTAAGGCGGCAAGCCTACTGCTGACGAGCCAAGTTTCCATAGCATATCAAGTTCTTTAAGCAAATCAGCTGCCCTTAGTTTCATCAAGTAACGCACTGAGTTCTCTTAGACAAATACCTGCAAGGCATTGTCCCGTAATGTCCCAAAATAATGGAAAATCAAAATGTCCATAAGTTATAACACATAGATCCAGGAGGCCCCATGCATGCAGAGCAGAGGCCACACTGCTGGTGAGGTTGTTTGGTGCTTGAGCAGCAGGGATGCTTGCAGCGACTGCGGTCCCTGCAGTTGTAGCAGCAGCCGTCTTTTTTATGTCTAGGCATTTCCACCAGTAAATCTTCAGGGCCCGCTACCTAAAAACTCAAGCATCCATTATTAAGGGAAAGGCAGTGCTATTCCAGCACTGAGATCAAAAGGTGAGCTGTCAAACTAAAAAAAGACTTATTATAATAGAAAATAAAAGTTGATCTCTGCTCACACACATTGCTGCTTAAGCTCCCACAAACATAAGCTGGCAAAATATCACATTCAGAAATATTCAAAGAGAAATAGAGGGTATTTACTGCATTAAAAATAGATTAAGGAAAAATTAAAGGCACTTTGGAAAAATAATTTGTTAGCTGGAATCCTCGAGTCTCTGTATATACAGCAATCCTATACCTGTTGAAATAATTCAAATTAATTAGCTAATAGATAAATGAAGTTAATAACAAATAAACAATCCTATGTCAAAACACCAAAATATCAGGTTACACAACATTAGTCATATTCACAGTTGAAGAGAAGTCCTGGAGACAACTATAAATCAAAATTGATTATCATAATTGGTTATCTAATTAGAATATTCTAAACTTATATGAATATCTATCTATCTATATATATTGATTATCTAATTAGAATCTAAACTTATGTGAATATCTATCTATCTATCTATCTATCTATTGATTATCTAATTAGAATATTCTAAACTTAAATGAATTAATGTTATTTGGATCTATATCTATCTATCTATTATTTTTTCACAAGCGCTTAGTTATTTGTAACATCACACTAGACAGACGCACATATAAACATATATTTGTGACAACACATTAACATGAAATTTAGACAAATGCACAGACATAAAGACATATATAAAAGAAAAAAAAAATACAATTGTGTATACACTAAAGAGAGATCTTCTTGTCCCAGCCAGGAAGAATAAAACTTAAGTTGTGAATTTATTGGAGGACTCTTTTAAGGGAATCACTCCATACCTTCATTTTGGTCCTCTTGATTTTGTACTTGTTTATTCAATCTTGACTCCTCAATAACTTCATCTTGATCCTTTTGACTTTGTATCTGCTTTATCAATCTAGATGGTATCCATATTGGAGAGGATTCGTGCTTCGGAAAAACACAAACAGATCCTCTCCCCCAAATTAATACTGGGTCTGGACCCTTCCATGTGCCTGAGAGAACATCCTTCCAGTAAACCAAAGGTTTATGTTGTTGGTGTGGGTTCCAGTATCTGTCTCCAGCCAAATATCCATTAGAATCTAAAGTTAAGAAATTTAGGTTAAACAGGGCAACTGCCAATCTGTCCTTAGGATTTTTCCAGTTTCCATCTTTTTGCTTTAGTCACATATTTTTAAGTGTCCTATTTGCTCTTTCAATTATTCCTTGTCCCTGAGGATTATAAGCGATACCTGTTTTGTGGATTATATTGAATTTTGTACAAAATTGTTTGAAAGATGTGGATGTATATGCAGGGCCATTATCTGTTTTAACCATTTTGGGGATGCCCAATGCAGCAAAAGCTTGCAGACAATGAGATGTAACATCTTTAACTTTTAATCCGGAATGTAAGGAAGCAAAAGTCATGCCTGAGCATGTATCTATGGTGACATGAATAAATCGTAATTTTCCAAAACTTGGCTTATGAGTGACATCCATCTGCCACAAATGATTGGGCATCAAACCTCGTGGGTTAACCCCATAATGTGGATTGGGCAAATGTGTTACACAAGATGGACATTCTTTTACAATTCTACGAGCTTGTTCTTTTGTGATTTTAAATTTTTGTCTTAAGGTAGTGCTATTGACTTGGAAGTGGGAATGAAATAAAGCAGCTTGTTGTACTGTAGTAAATATAAATATTGTTTTAGTGAGGGCATCAGCTTTTTGATTACCTTCGTGGAGAGGACCAGGCAGATTAGTGTGAGCTCTTATGTGACCTATAAATAAAGGTTCTTTTCGTTGCCATAGGAGATTTTGGATTTGAGAAAACAATTTAAAAGCTGGAGTATGTGGTGCTATTGGACCTGCTAGCTCCAATTTAGGGACAGCATGTACAATATAGTGGCTGTCTGAAAAAATATTCATACGCTGTTCTTTAAAAATTTCCAGAGATATTATTATAGCTTTGAGTTCCACTAATTGAGCTGATTTTTGATTAGTGATATGAATCATTTTTTCATTTTGGGTTACTACTGCAGCAGTACCGTTAGAGGATCCATCTGTAAATACATTAAATGCTTTAGAAATGGGTTGATTTTTTATTACCTGTGGGAATATGATAGGATTGATTGATACAAAAGGACAGTATATGAGATTTAGGAATATGATTGTCAAAATTTGCAGAAGTAGAGCATCTAGCTATAGCCCAATAATTATCATTGAAGCACAAATATTCAACCTGTGATGATGAATAAGGAGTAATAATAGTAGTGGGATGAATTACAAATATTCTAGTTGAGGTCTTAAGTCCTTGAAGAATAAGTTTAGCCACCATGGAGGTATAAGACACAATTGTACTTTTAGGAGAGACAGGCAAATGTATCCATAATATAGATCCCTTTTGCCAAAATACTCCTGTGGGTGTATATTGTGAAGGAATAATAATCAATATTAGTGGTTGGGCAAAATCAAATCTATCACAATGGGATATTTCAATGGCCTGTTCTACTAATTTTAGAGCTCTCCTGGCATCAGGAGTTAATGTTCGCGGTGAGGATGGATCAGGGTTCCCACGAAGGATGTCAAATAAAGGTTTTAATTGTCCAGTAGTGAGGCTTAGTGTAGGGTGAAGCCAATTAATGTCTCCCAGTAGTTTTTAGAAATCATTGAGGGTGGTCAAATGTTCTTTACTTATTAGAATTTTTTTGGGTTTAACAAAAGTATCCATGATTTTAAAGCCTAAATATAGTATAGGTGATCTGCTTTGAACTTTTTCTTCTGCTATATATAATCCATATTTTTTTAAAATTTTTTTGTTATTTTACTAAATATATTAAATAAAATTTGTTGATTAGGGTGAGCTATTAAAACATCGTCCATGTAGTGTAGATACATGAGGTCTTGATATTTGTTTTTAATGGGCTGTATAGCTCTGTCCACATATAGTTGGCACATTGTAGGGCTATTTGCCATTCCCTGCAGCAATACTTTCCATTGATATCTTTTATCAGGGCCATTATTATTGATAGAAGGAATTGAAAAAGCAAACCTGGGGCCATCCAGAGGATATAGGGGAATGAAAAAGAAACAGTCCTTTATATGAAGAGTTATAAGGTAATAGTTTTTTGGAATAGCTACATGACTAGGAAGTCCAGGTTGAGTAGGGCCCATAATTTGCATTCTTTTGTTAATTTGTCTTAGGTCTTGTAATAGTCTCCATTTTCCCGATTTTTTCTTAATTACAAATATGGGAAAATTCCAGGGAGAGGTGGAAGGCTCTATGTGTCCTGCTTCTAATTGTTCTTTAATTAATTGATGGGCCGCTTGTAATTTTTATTTGGATAGGGGCCACTAAGGGACCCAAACTGGCTTATTAGAAAGCCATGGTATTTTTAAAATATTGTTTTCTTAGTGGCCCCTAGAAAAAATGTCTTTTGCTTTTTTTATTATGATTAGGATTTTTATTCTTAACACCTGCAGGCTTGGTTGCTAGGTGTAGCCCCATTTGATGTAGAATATCTCTTCCCCAAAGGGTAACTGGCAAGCTGTTTAATACATAAGGTTGGAATGTTCCTTTATGCCCTTCATTATCTTCCCAATTTAAGATTACAGCACTTTGTGCTTGGGTATTACTATATCCCAAGCCTCTTAAACTGGTTGAGGCTTTCTGTAGAGGCCAGTGCTTAGGCCATTGTTGTAGATTTATGATGGAAGAGTCAGCTCCTGTATCAATCAGCCCCTTCATCTCTATACTTGAATTTTTATTTTGCACATAGGCCTCCATGAACAATCCTGAACCCAGAAAGCCATAGGTCCTGAACCAGTGGAACCGAATGCTCTGCTATTCCTATTTTGTGGCATGCTTTTAAAAGTATTATGGAGACTGGGAAGGAGGAGCAGCTGTGCGATTCTGTCTCCTTGATTTATGGAGATGATGCCCCTGTGTGTACTTAGCATTATTTTAATCTCTCCATTATAATCTGAATCAATAACCCCTGGTATAACATTAAAGCCTAATAAACTCTTGGAACTACGCCCAAGGATTAGTCCCACAGTTCCTGAGGGGAGAGGTCCCCTGATTCCCGTAGGAATCAGCTGAACCCCCATTTCAGGTGTCAGGACCATCCGGGTGGTAGAACAGAGATCTAATCCTGCACTTCCTCTTGTCCCTCTGACAAGGGAGTTAATGGGTAGGAGGGATTGTGATGAGGAATCATCTGGATCTGAGGGCATTCCTCCTCTAGTGCCTCGTACATTTGTAGGCCCCCAGGGCATTGGGCCCCGTGCCCCGTTTTTTGAAATCCTGGACAAATCATTTCCATATATATCATATCTGGAATGGCATTGATTGGCCCAATGTATACCCTTTTTGCACCTGGGGCATCAGCCTGGAGCGTGGTATGAATTTGATCTTATTACCCTTGGGGGATATTGCTTAGCATATCTTGGTTGATTATAATAATTTTGTCTGGAATATACTGTTCTAGGTTGAATCCTTTGGGAATTTTGAGGGGAGGAATTTTTCATCACTGCAGCAATTACGTTGCCTGTGATAACAGCCTCGTTAATGTCTTTGCACAGTCTGATATAAATTGATAAGTCTTTTTTACTTCTCCACGGCCTTATTGCATCCTGGCAATATTTATTAGCGTTCTCGTATGGTAATTGGATAACTAGGGGCATAGCTTGCTCGACTTTGCCTAAAACTCTAGATGTTGTTTTTAAGAGTCTATCTACAAAATCAGTGTAAGGTTCATTTGGCCCTTGTATAACTTTTGATAGGCTGCCTTGCAGATCCCCTGTGCCTGATATTGTCTTCCAGGCTTTGACAGCTGCTGTGTGTATCTGGGCATACACACCGGGATCGTATTGTAGCTGATTTTGTAGTTCAGCGAACTGACCTTCCCCTGTGAGCATATCTATATTGCGTTGAGGGAAACCTGCTGCAGCATTTCTCTTTGCTATTTCTGAACAAAGTTCCTGGAATTGAGTTTTCCAGATTAGGTATTGTCCCCCACTTAGTACCACTTTGCATAGACTTTTCCAATCTGAGGGTCTAAGATTAGGGTGTTAAGTGACTCTATCATACTTAATGTGAACGGAGCTTGAGGCCCATAGGTCATTACCGCTTCTTTAAAATTCTTTATTGTTTTAAAGTCTAGGGACTCATGATACCTTTGTCCCTCTTCATTTTGAAATACTGGCAGTTCTAGGTGCTCCTGTGCTCTATGTTGTTTCAGAGCGTATAGGCACTCAGAAAGGCCGCCAATTTCTACCTCAAGGGCACGTATACTCTGATCAATACTCTTTATTGTTTCTGTTAGGGATTCTATCCATGAAGGAGCAGAGGGCACTAGTGGTTCCTCTATTTGACAGTCTTTTGTCTTTTTTAATTTTTTTTTTTTTTTTTTTTTAATTGGAGACTGTGCTCCCCGAATCGCTTTTTGATTCCTCTTCACTACTAGTTTCATTATTCCTAACCGGCTTAGTGGAGGAGACCGTACTTTCATGGTTTGGCTCCTTGTTACTATTATCACTTTCACTAGTATCCTGAGTTTCAGCTTCTAAGGAGAGTACATACTCCTCGGCTAATTTTATTAAGTTTCTGATAGCTTTTGCAGTTCTTACTTTTGAATTTACATTACTACTCTCCTTGCTGGTCTCAACTGAGTCAGAGGATATGCTTTCTTGTTCACTTTTCTCACTATCCTCTGAGTTCTCAATAGCAAAAATTTCATTCATGGCTTTTATAAACTGACTTTTTGTTATATTCGCTCCCATTTTTTTTTTTTTTTTTCAATTTTCTTTTTCCTTACCTGGTCGCCGAATTCCCCGTATGGGCCACCACTTGTTCCTGCCTGAAATGATCTGCTTGGAGCAACGAACGCCGCAGGAAAATTCAGAGGCAGGATAAAAATGAAAAAAGGTCTTTTATTCTTCTTCTCTCTCCGGCTCCAGCAATCACTCCAAATGCTCTAACTCCAACCACCACCTTCTTCTTCTTCCCACACACTCTAACCAACCTCACCCAGTTATATACATATAGCTTTAACAAGGACAAGTGCTTATAGCTCGAGCTTACAGGTGCATCACACAGTGTTCATGGACATACAAAGATTCTTTGAATAATGTATTAATATCAGGTGGAAACTAGAACATCTTTTATGGCTTCAGCTAACCACAATCTTTAGCTATCTCCTTGATTATAGGCTCTTTCAGTACCTGGCTGTTTCACTTAATTTTATAATCTCCAGATTCATCCATCTTGCTGTAAATGACAGAATTTTGTTCTTTTGTGGCTAAGTAGTATTCCATTGTGTTTTTTTTTTATGTGTGCATGCGTATATTATTTTCTTTATTCATTAATCTGTTGATGGATACTTAGATTGAGTCCATATTCTGCTATTGCAAATAGTATCACAGTAAACCTGGGCATGCAGATATCTTTTTTGATACATTGATTTTATATCTCTTGGATATATACCTAGCAGTAGGACTGCTGAATCATATGGTAGATCAATTTTTAGTTTTTCTCAGAAATCTCCAGACTTTTTTCCCATAGATGCGATACTAAATTGTATTCCAACTAACTGTGCATAATCATTCCCCTTTCTTCATATGCTTGCCAACATTTATCTCTTGTCTTTTTAATAATAACTGTTCTAACTGGAGTGAGATGATACCTCATTGTGATTTAACTTTTATCTTCTAATGATTAGTGATGTTGAGCATTTTTCATTTACCTCTTAGCCACTTGTATGCCTTCCTTTGAAAGGTATCTATTCAGTATTTTTGCCCATTTTTAAAAATTGATTTTTTAATCTATTTGCTGTTGAGTTTCCTATATTTTCTGTACCTGTTATCAGATGTATAGTTTGCAAATAATTTCTCCCATTCGTTAGGTTGTCTCTGCTCTGTGTATGCATTCCTTTGTAGGCAGAAGGATTTTAGTTTGATATAATCCCATTTATCTATTTTCTCTTTTATTGTATTTGCAAATTACTTTTTAGATTATAATATTAACTTTGACTTTGTGATTTGTAAGAAAACAACAAGACAATACAGTATGTGTGTGAATAGAGGAGGTACCTATCATATGCATAGTCAGTGTTCTTTGCTGCTCCATTTGCACATAGGTTTCCCTATATCCCATACACACAGAATTCCAATGGACAAATGATGTACGAAAGTTCAGTGAAACTCAAAGAGAGCACAAAGAAAACATGCTTCAACTAACACTGAGTAAGTGGGCTTGCTTGTACTCCTGAGACACCACACATTCATTCTATTTGTACTAGAAGCTGTTTCAAAATACAGAAGGCAAATGAACAAGTGACTGCACCATGTCCATCATAGCATTATTTCCATGTATTAACCAACCACTCAAGATGGAAGAGGCCTCATAACTAATCTTTGCACACACATGTAACTTTTAATATTTTGCAGTGTGTGAAGCATGTAATAACCATTAGACGGTTAAGTTGCATCCTGACACAGGAAACATTGGTCAGAAGAAATACATTTTACAGAATATAAGACAGAAAACAAGTTACATGACATAAATTTGTTCTTCCTTGACATAGGAATGCAAATTAGATATTTATTTTTTTTAAAATGTGTTATTAGTGCATTGTATTTCAACATTTTTATCCCTATGACCAAAATACCTTAAAAGAACAACATAGAGAAAGAAAAGTTTATTTTGGTTTATGGTTTCAAATGTTCAATCTGTGGTAAGCCAACTCCAGAACTCAGGACCAAGGTGATGCAGACCATCATGGTAGAAGGTCATGGAGGAGAAAAATAGTTCAGGTGACTGAAATCAGGAAGCAGAGAGAGAGCTCAGTTTACCAGGTACAAAATATAAATCCCAAAGTCATGCCACCACTAACCTTCTTCCTCTTTCACACCATACCTGCCTACAGTTACCACCCAGTTAATCAATGTCAGTGTACTAATCCATTGATTGGGTTACATCTCTCAAAAATTAACCGTTTCACCTTTGAAAACTTTTGCATTTTTTCACACATAAGTATTTGGGAGACACCTCATATCTAAACCAAAGCATGCATTATAATTTTACAGAATACTGGGGTTCATATAATTATACATGGATAGGGTATATAATTTGCTCTATTTAAATCTCCAGTACTTCCATTTTCCCTCCACTCATTCCTTCCTCTATTCCCTCTCTCAAGTCTCCAGGTCTTCCTTCTATTTATTTATGTTTTTCTAATTGGTGATACATAGACACACATACCCATAAAGGTGGAATTCACTGTGGTATATTCATATATGTACATAGGATAATTTGGTAAATTTCATTCTTCAGTTCCTACTTTTTCCCATCCCTCCTCTCTACCCCAAGTCCCCTTTTTCTTTTTTTAATATTTTTTTTATTTATAGTAGTAGTATGTATTATAATTCACATATAGAGCACTTTTTACACAAAACAGTTTGTATACAAAGTATATTCGTAGCATTCAAGTCGTCAGTCATGCATTTAGAATAATGATATCTATCTTATTAAAACACTTTTTCTTTTTTGTCCCCTCTATTCCCCCTTGCTCCCTCCTTTCCCCTCCCTTCGCTTTGACCATTATAGTGTTCCGCTATTCCTCCTATGTACCCCGACCCAACAATACTGTGAACAGCCCTCCTTATATCAGAGAAAACATTTGGTATTTAGATTTTTGAGGTTGACTGATTTCACTTAGCATTATATTCTCCAACTTCATCCATTTACCATTATTTTATTCTTGTTTATTGCTGAGTAAAATTCCATTGTGTATATATGCCACATTTTCTTTATCCACTCATCTGAAGGACATCTAGGTTGGTTCCACAACCTAGCTATTGTGAATTGTGCTGCCAAAAACATTGAAGTGGCTGTGTCACTGTAATATCCTGTTTTTAAGTCCTTTGGGAATAGACCCAGGAGTGGGATGGCTGGGTCATAGGGTGGTACCATTCCCAGTTTTCCAAGAAATCTCCATACTGCTTTTTATAACGGTTGCACCACTTTGCAGACCCACCAGCAATGTATGAGTGTTCCTTTTCCCCCACATCCTCTCCAACATTTATTGTTGTTTGTGTTCTTGAGAGCTGCCATTCTGACTGGAGTAAAATGAAATCTTAGAGTAGTTTTGATTTGCATTTCTCTAATTGCCAGCGATGTTGAGCATTTTTTCATGTATCTGTTGATTAATTGTGTATCTTCTTCTGAGAAATGTGTTTTCAATTCCTTAGCCCATTTATTGATTGGGTTATTTGTTTTTTTGGTGTTAAGTTTTTTGAGTTGTTTATATATTCTAGAAATTAGTGCTCTATCTGATGTGCATGTATTAAATATTTGTTCCCAATTAGTTGGCTCTCTATTAACCTCATTGATTTTTTCTTTTGCTGAAAAGAAGCTTTTTAGCTTAAATATATCCCATTCATTAATTCTTGATATTAATTCTTGTGCTACAGGATTCTTATTAAGGAACTTGGGACCTAATCTGACATGTTGGAAATTGGAGCTTACTTTTTCTTCTATTAGGTGTATTGTCTCTGGTCTAATTCCTAGGTCCTTGATCCACTTTGAATTGAGTTTTGCACATGGTGAGAGATAAGGGTTTAATTTCATTTTGTTGCATATGGATTTCCAGTTTTCCCAACACCATTTGCTGAAGAGGCTGTCATTTCTCCACTGTACATTTTTGGCACCTTTGTCGAATATATGATAGCTGAAATTATATGTATTAGTCTCTGTGTCCTCAATTCTGTACCATTGGTCTACCAGTCTGTTTTGGTGCCAATACCATGCTGTTTTTGTTACTATTGCTCTATAGTATAATCTAAAGTCTGGTATAGTGATGCCACCTGCTTCACTCCTCTTACTAAGGATTGCTTTAGCTATTCTGGGTCTCTTATTTTTCCAGATGAATTTCATGACTGCTTTTTCTATTTCTTTGAGAAATGTCATTGGGATTTTGATTGGAATTGCATTAAATCTGTATAATGCTTTTGGTAGTATGGACATTTTGACAATATTAATTCTGCCTATCCAAGAACAAGGTAGGTTTTTCCATCTTCTGAGGTCTTCTATGATTTCTTTCTTTAGTGTTCTATAGTTTTCGTTATAGAGGTCCTTCACCTCTTTCATTAAGTTGATTCCCAGGTATTTTATTTCATTTTTTTTATGCTATTGCAAATGGGGTAGTTTTCATGATTTCCCTTTCAGAGGCTTTGTCGCTGATGTACAAAAATGCCTTTGACTTATGGGTATTGATTTTGTATCCTGCTACTTTGCCAAATTCATTTACTAGTTGTAAAAGTTTTCTGGTAGAGTTTTTTGGGTCTTCTAGGTAAATTATCATGTCATCAGCAAATAGTGCTAATTTGAGCTCTTCTTTTCCTATCTGGATCCGTTTAATTTCTTTTGTCTGTCTAATTGCTCTGGCCAGAGTTTCAAGTACTATGTTAAATAGCAGTGGTGAAAGAGGCATCCCTGTCTTGTTCCAGTTTTTAGAGGGAATGCTTTCAATTTTTCTCCATTTAAGATAATGTGAGCTTAAGGTTTTGCATAGATAGCTGTTATAATGTTGAGATATGTTCCTGTTATTCCTAATTTTTCTAGAGCTTTGAACATAAAGGGGTGTTGTATTTTGTCAAATTTTTTTTTTTTTTTTGCGTCTATTGAGATGATCATATGGTTTTTAACTTAACTCTATTGATGTGATGTATTATGTTTATTGATTTCTGAATGCTGAATCAACCTTGAATCCCTGGGATAAACCCCACTTGATCGTGGTGCACTCTGTTTGATACGTTTTTGAATCCAATTTGCCAGAATTTTGTTGAGGATATTTGCATCTATGTTCATTAAAGATATTGGCCTGAAGTTTTCTTATTTGGCTGTGTGTTTGCCTGGCTTTGGAATTAATGTGATATTGGCCTCATAGAAAGAGTCTAGAAGAGCTCCCTCTATTTCTAATTCTTGAAATAAATTGAAGAGCATTGGTATTAGTTCTTCTTTGAAGGTCTTGTAGAACTCGGCTATAAACCCATCAGGACCTGGACTTTTTCTTGTTGGTAGTTTTTTGATGGTGTCTTCTATTTCTTCCCTTGAAATTGATTTGTTTAAATTGTGTATAACCTCCAGTTCCACTTTGGACAATTCATACAACTCTAGAAATCTGTCAATGCTTTCAATATTTTCTATTTTATTAGAGTACAAATTTTCAAAGTAATTTCTAATTACCTCCTGTATATCTGAGGTGTTTTTTGTGATATTTCTTTTTCATCACGGATGTTAGTAATTTGAGTTTATTCTCTTCTTCTTTTCGTTAGCATCGCTAGGAGTCTGTCAGTTTTATTTATTTTTTCAAAAAACCAAATTTGGTTTTGTCAATTCTTTGAATTGTCTCTTTAGTCTCAGTTTCATTAATTTCAGCTCTGATTTTAATTATTTTCTGTCTTCTATTGCTCTTAGTGTTGATCTGTTTCTCTTTTTCTAGTGCTTTGAGGTGTGATGTTAAGTCATTTATTGTTGGTTTTTTTTGTTTGTTTGTTTGTTTTTCTTTTAAGGAAGGAATTCAGTGCAATGAATTTACCTCTTACTACTGCCTTCATAGTGTCTCAGAGATTTCTATACAATGTATTTGTGTTCTCATTTACCTCTAAGAATTTTTTAATCTCCTCCTTGATGTCTTCTTCAACCTCTTGTTCATTCAGTAGCATGTTGTTTAGCTTCCAGTTGTTGGAGTAGATTTTTTTATTTCTTGTTTTATCATTGATTTCCAATTTCATCCCATTATGATCTGATAGAATGCAGGTTAGTATTTCTCTTTTTTTATATTTGCTGAGAGTTGCCTTGTGACATAATATATGGTCAATTTTGTAGAAGGAGCCTTGTGCTGCTGAGAAGAAAGTGTATTCGCTTACTGAGGGATGAAATATTCTATATATGTCCATTAGGTCTAAGTTATTAATTGTTTTGACAAGGCCTAAAGTTTCTTTATTTAGCTTTTGTTTGGATGATTTATCCATTGGTGAGAAAGGTGTGTTGAAGTCCCCTAGAATAATTGTGTTGTGGTCTATTTTACTCTTGAACTTGAGAAGGGTTTGTTTGATGAATGTAGGTGCTCCATTATTTGGGGCATATAGATTTATAATTGTTATATCTTCTTGATGAATGGTTCCCTTAAGTAGTAAGAAATATCCATCTTTGTCCCTTTTGATTAGCTTTGGCTTGAAGTCTACCTTATTTGATATGAGAATGGAAACCCCTGCTTGCTTCTGCAGCCCATATGAGTGATAAGACTTTTCTCAGCCTTTTACCTTCAATCGCTTGATGTCTTTGTCTATGAGGTGTGTTTCCTGGAGACAGCAAATTGTTGGGTCATTTCTTTTAATTCAGTCTGACAATCTGTGTCTTTTGAATGGTGAGTTTAGGCCATTAACATTCAAGGTTATTATTGAGATGTGATTCTTATTTCCATCCATTTTTAATTGTATTATGGTAGTTAGCTTGATTTGGTTTCTCCTCTGGTTGGTAATTACTTTAGTTTAATATCTCCCTTTGTTGATTTTCATTGTTATTTTTCTCTTCTTCTTTGTGGAAAATTTTGCCCAAGATGTTCTGAATTGCTGACTTTCAAGTTGTGAAATCTTTTAACTTGTTTGTCGTGGAAGGTTTTTATTTCATTTTCGAATCTAAAGCTGAATTTTGCTGGATATAAGATTCTTGGTTGACATCCCTTTTCTTTCAGAGCTTGAAATAAGCTATTCCAGGATCTTCTAGCTTTTATGGTCTGGGTTTAAAAATCTGAGTATAGTCTGATTGGTTTCCCCCGATATGTAATCTGCTTCCTCTCTCTCATGGCTTTTAATATTCTCTCCTTGCCCAGTATATTAGGCAATTTCATTATAGTGTTCCTTGGTGTGGATTTGTTGTGGTTTTGTACGTTTGGTGTTCGGTAAGCCTCTTGAACTTGGTTTTCCCATTCATTTCTCATGTTTGGAAAATTTTCTGCTATTATTTCATTTAATAAGTTACTCATTCCTTTGGTTTGAAACTCTGAATCTTCTTCTACCCCAATCACTCTTAAGTTTGGTTTTTTTATGTTGTCCCATAATTCCTGAATGCTCTGTTCTTGATTTCTTACCACTTTTCCATGTAATCTAGATTTTTCTCCAGGATATATATTTTGTCTTCATTATCTGAGGTCCTTTCTTCCAAGTGGTCTAATCTGTTGGTCATGCATTCAATTGAGCATTTAGTTTGGTTTATTGCTTCTTTCATTTCGAGAATTTGTGTTTGGTTTCTCTTTAGAATCTCTATCTCCCTATTGAAGTAATCTTTTTGCTTCCTGTATTTGTTTTTGGAGTTCTTTGTGAAAATGCTCTTTTACTGCCTGTATTTGCACTCTCATCTCATTTTTGAGTTCATTCTTAAGATCCATAAACATTTGGAATATGTAATTTCTAAATTCCATCTCTGGCATTTGACCAACCGTG
Source organism: Tamias sibiricus (assembly GCA_025594165.1). Taxonomy (NCBI): domain Eukaryota; kingdom Metazoa; phylum Chordata; class Mammalia; order Rodentia; family Sciuridae; genus Tamias; species Tamias sibiricus. The sequence continues at coordinate 97,935,180 of CM046664.1, forward strand.
CTTGCCATGGAATCTACTGAGGGGGTATGTTGATTTGTTTCAGTCACTTTTTTCCCTTGTTTCTTCATAATGCTTGTGTGTCTATTCTTCTAGCACTGTGGGATCTTGACTATTTCGATTTCACATTATAGCCTTATGTTGCTCCTGTGGTACAATGCTGTCAGATCCCTTTAAATACTTTACAATTTAAGATATAACACTTTCTATTCAACAAATCACAGTTTGATCACAATGTACAGATTTGTTTAACTCAAGTATTATTTCCAATTTACTCTGTATGCTTGTGTTGGGGTTTACAGTTTCAGTATTGGACACAGAGATGATATGTTTAGGAATTAGGAAGTGATGTTACTGAGATGTTCTTTCTTATGAAGTATGAAAATAGAATTCTATGGAAGTGGTTTAATATCAGCAGACGGGAGAGGAAAGAGAAAGGAGTGAGTGATTTAGAGGGAAGACCGATTTATATATAAACCAAACTTATGTAGCCTTTGAGAGAAGATAAAAAAAGAAAGATGGAAAATAAAAAATAAAAAGGAACAATAAAACATAACAAAGAAGTAAGAATTAGTGTAAGAGAGAGGAGAGAGAAAGTGAGTCAAGAAAATAGAGAGTAAACTATATATAACACCGCTTAGCTGTATAGGTCAATTGCCCCAGATCTAGAAATCCCAATTTCTGTGTATAACTTGTTTTCACCTCTGATGAGTATGCAATGACTGTGTAAATAGAAAAGATGAGGGAAGAAGCGACAAAAGTGAGAAGGGAAGAAAAGAAAGAGGAACAAAAACAAACAAATACGCACACTATCAAACAGAATAAAAACAAAACAAAACAAAACAAAAATACAAAAAAAAAAAAAGAAAACATAGTTGAACCCAGGAACAAGTCTCAAACAAACAGGACCCTGAGAAGCCCCTCTTTTTTTCCCTTCCAGTTTTAGCCCATTGTTCTGGATCACGCCCAGATAGTCACAGAGCACCAGTTAATGGAGTCAAGGCTGTATCTTTGGCCATCAGCAGAATGGCACAGGGGAAGAGTGGCTGGGGGATGGGGGTTTGTGTCAGCACTTGAATGGCACCAGGAAAGCGTTCATCCAAAAGGCATGCATTCCCCACGCCCACCTCCAGTTATAGCACTCGGGGTTGCTGCGCTGGCCTCATACATGCCCTTTCCTGCTGGCTGCCCGTGTCTCACCCAGGTGTGTGCTGTTCTCAGAGGCCTGGCCAGGTGCTTGGATGCCTGCAGCTGCTTTTCTTCCTTGTTTCTTTGTCCTGGTCAGCCGTGGCTTTCCCCCAAGATGGCGGTGCTTTCCCCTGTCTCAACAGCAGTACCCCAGACCTGTGTGTCAGTCTGAAGCGTGCAGGTCCAGTTCGGCAATTTGCGAGAAAGAGGTCTATGAGAACTGCTCTGTCTAGCTTCCCCTTTATTCTTCTGTGCGGTTCCATTTTGAAGCCGTTGTCTGTACTTCTTTTACTACAGTGTTACTGCAGCTGCTGCACTGCTAATGCTGGTTCAGTTTGTGGGCACTTGCACTGGGCCCCTGTGCGTCGGCGGTCTGGATTTCGTTGTATTTTACAATCCAGATGTGCACAGATGTCCCAGCTCCCTCTTAGTTGCAGTATTGCTAGCAACGCTTTCAAACTTCCCGCTAAGCTTCTTTTAGTGACAGTCTCTCGAGAATGCCTCTCTGCTGTGTGGCCATCTTTCCTCTTCAGTCCTAAGTCCCCTTTTTCTACTTTACTCTTCCTTATTTCATGGGGTATTCCTCACCCATCTTTTCCTTTATTTTGCTCTGGATTTTGCATGTGAGAGGAAATATTCAACCTTTGATTTTCTGACTCTGGTTTATTTCAGTTTGCATTATAATCTCAGTTACCAGAAAATCCATTTACCAGACAATAATATGTGATTTTTTATTTCCTGCCACTTTGAATTATTTTTTAAAGTTTAATTCATATTTCATTATCTTTAAGTTGACTTTTCCAGTGATATTCATCCATTTTTCAGTCTTGAGGTTTATTTTTCATTTCTTCTGTGTATAATAGTTCATTAAGTGTGTTTGTTTTTTTTTTTCATACTGTCTTGGTAGTTATGAGTTCTTTTAATTTCTGCTTATCATGAACATTTTCACTTCATCTTAAATTCTGAAGGTTAGCTTTGCTGGATAAAGTAATCTTTGTTAGCACCCATTTTCTTTTACAACTTGGTATATTTTTCCAAGTCCTTCTAGTTTTAGAGTTTGGGCTGACAGATCTGAAAAAAGTAATTAGCAGATGTCTAAATGTGATCTGCTGTTTTTCTCTTGTAGCTTTTAAAATTCTATTAGTTTTTTGTATATTACACATTTTAATTATGATATGTTTTGAAGAGGACCTTTTTTATTTTGTCTATTTGGAGTCCTAAATGCCTTTTGTATTTGAATTTTCATCTTATTCCTAAGGTTTGAAAAACTTTCTGGTATTATTTCATTGAAAAAGTTGTGTTTTTCTTTAGTTTGTATCTCAGTGCCTTCTTCTATGTCAATGATTCTTACATTTGATTTCTTATTTTATCCAGATTTTCTGAATATTCTGGTAATTGTTTCTTAACATTTTCTTTATTGTCAACTTTGCTTTGTCTTTGAAGACTGATAGTTCATTTTCTATGTGTTCTAATCTATTGGTGAGATTTTCAACTGAATTTTTTATTTGATTTAATTGTGTTTTTCCAAGATTTCTGCTTGGTTGTTTTTCAGAATCTCTCTATATTGAAATGTTCTTTCACTTCTTGTGTATTCTTCCCTAGATCATTCCTTACATCATCTTTGGTTTACTGAATATTTTAGCTATGAAATTTCCAAATTCTTTGTCTGAAATTTCCTATATTGTGATGCCAATGGGGTCAATTGTTAAAGTGTTGTGTGCTGTTTGGGATGATTTGTGAGCTTACTTTTTCATACTATTTGTATTTCTTCCCATCTGATGATTCTTTCTTTTACTTTTTGTAAAGGACTATTTAGTGAGTTTCTTTCTTTTCAATGTCCCAGAAAGGGTGACTATATACGTATTGATTCTTTACTCCATGTGTACCCTCTGCTATGCCCAGTATTCAGCAGCACTTTGAGAGAGGACACAAAGTGCTATTAATTCCAGTCACTTCAGAGCAAAACCATAAACCTTATAGGGTGAAAATACTTACATGAAATGTTCTCTTCAGTCCATCCAATTCAAGTATGAAATTGTAGTAATCTTCTTGAATAAGTTGGGAAGTTAGTTATTAAAGATAGTAAAATTTTTATTGAAGTATGTAGGTATTGCAAAAATGAAAAGAGAAAATATGTGCAAAGAGAAAATAAAAGAAAGAAAAAAAAAAACAATCTAGGATTAAAAGGAAAAAATGGGTGAATTTGAGGCAGGATCAGGTAATACAAGAGGAATAAAGAGAGACCAAGAGGAGCAAGAATAAACCTGAGCTCAGAAAGCAAAGATAGAATTATCCCAGTTAATAATTTAAAATGTTGAAAGAAATACAATCCATTGGGTTGAAGGATGTCATATCAAATCATAAGGGAACATCTATTGATTAAATATGAAAAGTAATATCTGCAAGATCAAAACTGACATTAGAGCTATTTATGACATATATAAATGCCAAGCTATTTAAGGTAGGGATATTTCTTGTTGATTCTTCTCGATTTGGATTTCATCAGGATTTGGGAACTTTAGAAAACATCTACTACTTCTCAGCTTTACCTCTAAGTTTCCCTGAGTGTGAAGGTGGTAATTATACCAGCTCATCTCTGATACAATTCAAGGATCCCCCTTCCAATCTTTGGTGTGTTCTGGTACCAGCTGGCTTTCTGGTGGGTCAGAGTAGATAGTTTCCAATTGTCTGAGACTTAACAGCCAGTTTATTCTCTTTCCAGTGTGAAGTTTTATGTGCCTCCTGAAGAAAACCTCTGTGTATCTGTTGCTGTCAAATCCAGTGTGGGCTGCCCTATATGTATTTCAGATTGTGTAGGGTATGGTGGTGTTAAGGGAGAGGCACTGTGGTCTGGTTGAAGTGGTTCTGGGTGGCCCATGGTAAGTTGAAGTCTCTTGCCCACTCTGGAACACATAGGTCACAGGCCAATGGGTTTGTACTAGGCACATTGGGTAGGGGCAAATGTCTTTGAGACACTTCTTTGTAGGCCTTTTTGTGGGGTGCACTGCATTGTGTATGGGTGAGGTTCTCTGCTGGCTGTTTGGGTTTAGCCTCAGGAAATGCCTTCTCAGGGTCCTTGTGTCTGTCTGGTCACCCAGTCTTTCACTGCTTCATTTATATGCAAGGATAAATTGAGGGTTGCTTTTTAGATATGCTCTCCATGCTTGAGCTCTTGTGCAAATTGACTATTTCTAAAGACATTTTCCAACCACCATTTGGCGAAAACCCAGCAAATCCTATTGATTCTTAGGTACCTTTTCCAGATATTTATCAGCAATACAGAATTGCATAAAAATTTCTAAATATTTAAATTTATAATGCATATCATTTAATCATTTTTGTTTAAACAATTATTAAAATTAAAAATAAATAATATGTACCATGGTATATTTAATATTAATATTAAAATTATATTATTTTAGTGAATTTAACATTTATTTTTTATTCTAATTACCTGGTTTGGTACTTTGTTTTTTTTTTAATTTTTATTTATGGTAGTATGTATTACAGTTCATACTATACATATATAGCATCGTTTTACACAAAACAGTTTGTATACAAAGTATATTCGCAGCATTCAAGTCTTCAATCATGCATTTAGAATAATGATATCTGTCTTATTCAACCACTTTTTCCCCCCTTCCCCCTTACTCCCTCCCCTCCCTTCCCTTTCACCATTATAGTGTTCCTCTAATCTTCCTATGTACCCCGACCCAACAATACTGTGAACCGGCTTCCTTATATCAGAGGAAACATTCGGTATTTGGATTTTTGAGATTCACTGATTTCACTTAGCATTATATTCTCCAACTTCATCCATTTACCTGCAAATGTCATTATTTTATTCTCTTTTATTGCTGAGTTAAATTCCATTGTGTATATATACCACATTTTCTTTATCCATTCATCTACCGAAGGACATCTAGGTTGGTTCCACAACCTAGCTATTGTGAATTGTGTTGCTATAAACATTGAGGTAGCTGTGTCACTGTAATATGCTGGTTTTTAAAACAGCATATTACAGTGACACAGCTACCTGGTTTGGTACTTTGTATGTAATTTTTTAGAATAATTTTAGATAAAACTTCCTTAAATTCCATCTCAATGTCTGTAAACTCATGAGTACAAATCAATATAATGAGATTTAAAAATCAATTTGATCCTTTAGTTTTAGAATTTAAATATTTTTCAACCAAAAAAAAAAAAAATAGGATTTACCTCAAAATGCAACTGGAAGTTAACAAAAAACTGAATTAACTGCTTACATTTTTATTTATAAGTTAGCAATATGCAAGTAATATATTTGGTAAAACTTCAAAATCATTCTACAGGGATGGTGTTGTGGCTCAGCGGTAGAGCGCTCGCCTAACATTCAAGACCCTGGGTTCGATCCTCAGCACCATATTAAAAAATAAATAAATAAAACAAACATATTGTGTCCAACTACAAGTAAAAAATAAATATTTTTTTTTAAAAAACGATTTTACATTTGGAAATGAAGATATACCTTCCTATTGGTTGAACTGTGTTGCCTCAAAATTCATATTTTAAGCTCTAAGCCCCATATCTCAGATTGGGAACTTAGTTGGACATAAGGTCTTTGCAGTTGTAATTAGTTATGTTTAGATGAGAATATACTGGGTTAAGGTGGGCGTCTCATTCCACATGAACTTAGTTCTTAGAAAAAGGAGAAATTTGGACAATGACCAGCACACAAGGACAGTGTCACATGATGATGAATATAGAGATTGAAAATGTCAAAGTTTACTAGCAACACACCAGAAACCCTCAGAAGGAATTAACTTTTCTGATAGCTTGATCTCAGACATCTAGCCCCCAGAACTGTACTACAATGCATTTCTCCTATGTAAGCTAGTCATTTTGTGATATTTTGTTATGATACCCCTAACAGTTTTTTTCTTTTTATATAAAGGTATAGTTTAGAGGGCATATGGATTTTCTTAGATACACATAGAAAAACTTTTGAATTTTGATGATTTGATTAGATATGTAAAATTAGTAAAGTAAGCCTGTTTCCAATTTCTAAAGTCTTTTTTTGTGATATCTAATGCCTAAAGCTGATGCCACGCAAAGTTCTTTGTAGTAGTTCAGCTTTCCTGAGGGTACCTCCTGTCTCTTTATTCTTTATACTTTTGTAATATAATTTGGTCTTTATTTCCCTATCCTGGTGTCAGGAATATGATGTTACCTAATGACAACGTAAACCCATCATTCCTTAATACACTTTGAAAGAGTACATTTTATAATGAACTTTTAATTGTGTCTCTTTTCTCAAATCACAGGATTAAAATGATTTTTAGCACTTTATGAAAGAGAAGAGAAACTTTGTTTCTACTTAAAGAATGTAGATTCAGTTGTGTTGCAGAATTTAATAAAAGAAAGAAATTGTATATCAGGTTATTCTAAGATCCTGAAATCACAGTCCATTTACAACACTGGAAGGGTATGAATACTATTGAGCCATCATGTGTGATAACAAAAGGAATATTTTCTAATGTACATTATATTGTGGAGTGTGGTGATCTGGAGGAGTCTTTGGTTGTCTTGTGGCTATGGTGCTCCTGTAAATGTTGGGAACTTCCTGTATAAAAAAGTAGAGGTCAAGATTGCCCAGTTGCTATGGTGACACCCTGTCCAGGAAGGCTCTATGCAAAGCACAGAACAAGTGTCAGTCTTGGCTTAAATGTCAGATAACAGTTCCCAGCAATAGAGGTTTTTGAGCATAGCAAGATAACTACAATGTTTCAACAGTGCTGTGATCTCCAAGCCTGTCCCCTTAGTAGAAACTTTGTGGACAATGGGCTTCCAGGGTGCCACAGGAAGCTCCTAGAGTTACAACAGTAGAATAGCTACAAAAATGTTTCTAGTTCTTTAACTTTCTAGTGCACAAAGAATAATACCTGTATAGTCTTTAACTTCCTGATTGTGAGACCATATATAATAAACATACAGAACCAGCTCTGGGTCACTGCTTCTCCACCCAAGATCAGTGTCCCACCTGATGCTGCTTTTTTTCTCTAAATGTTTGTGTGTCTTTCTTACTCTCCCATCACCCCTTGCCAGTTTTATGAATTAATGGCCATGCAGGCCTTGGAATTACATAGTCTCTTTATTTTTCTCATGTCTGGTTCCATTTCTTGTGGATTTTTTTTTTTTTTTTTTGCATCTATGCATTTTTTTAAAAAATCCCAAAGTACCCTCTATTATTACAATATCTTTTATGTTATACAATCTTTTGTTGAATAATTAGATGGTATCTTTACAATCCATAGTCTAAACTCTAAAGGGATATTTAGTTCTTTCTAGTGTTGTTAGATGAATATGCTAACATAGCCACAAAAATATTTCATATTATTTCTAGACTAAAGTAATCAGTATAATTCTCAGGGACTCAAGGTATTTACTTAGAAATCAAGTTATTTCTAATAAAGCCCCATAGTTTAGGGTTAATATTATATAAAAATTTACCTGCAAAGAATATTTTGTAATTTTTCAGAATGCCTGATTAATAGCAGCTGCAAAACAAAAATAAAAAGAAACCACTGAAGTCAGGCAGAGAAAAAGATACTTTCCATAGAGAGGATAAAAGATAAGTATTATGGCAGTTTTTGTTACAAACTGCAGTCCAGAATAGAGTAACATCTTCAAAGCTGAAAAAAAAAAAAAAATCAACCTGGAATTCTATCCACAATAAATATCTTTTTTAAATGAAGCCAAAATGAATTTGAAAAAAATTAAAACCAATAGTGAGATGAATTTATTTTCAGCAGTAAATTGTCTATGCTATAATGCATGATAAACAAATACTTTAGCTGAGCGCTGTGGCACTTTAGCTGAGCGCTGTGGCACATGCCTGTAATCCTAGTGGCTTGAGAGGCTGAGGCAGGAGGATCATGAGTTCAAAGCCAGCCTCAGCAAAAATGAGGCACTAAGCAACCCAGTGAGACCCTGTCTCTAAATAAAATACAAAATAGGGCTGTGAATGTGACTCAATGATTGAGTGCCCCTGTGTTCAATTCCTGGTAAACCTACCCCCACCCCAAAAAAAGTCCTTTAAGCAAAAACTCATGAGACCAAATAGAAATTTGTATCTATTCAGATACAAATAGAAATTTGTATCTAAAAATATTTTTTTAGTTGTAGATGGACACAATACCTTTATTTTTGTTTATTTTTATGTGGTGCCAGGGATCAAACCCAGTGCCTTGCACATGTTAGGCAAGCACTCTACCACTGAGCTATGTCCCCAGCCCCTTAAAGTTCTTAAAATAATAAAAAATTAATATAAACATTTTTCCTATTTTTCAATATCTCTAAACTATAATTGAATTTATAACACAAAAAATAACAATGTATCGTGATGCATATAAAACAAAATTTATAATAATGATAGTACTTATAATAATGAAATAGAGGTGAGAATTAAAAGACTATAAGTTATATCAGTTCATATTTATATTATGATAAAACCCAAGATATACATTATGCATCTTAATACAACTATCTTGTACAAAGAAATATGAATAAATTAGTATGAATATTCAATAGCATTATAAAAAATATGCAATTAATCCATAAGCTAGCAATAAGGAGAAAAAATGAACAAAGAATGTATGGAACAAACATAAAATAGCAAACAATATGATATGTAAACCCAACTATAACAAAACAATATTAAATATAAATGTTCTGAATAAACCAATAAAATTGCATAAATTATCATGATACATTAAAAATCCCTGAGTGTATGCTGCCTATAAAATAATATCTTAAATATAAGGACTTTGGTAGGTTAAAAATAGAAATGATACACAAACACAATTGCAGCTTTTGTCTAGATTCTTGTCTTTCAATGTTTCCTTCTAGCATAATATAGAAAAACAAGAAGGAAAAACGAAATTACACAAAAACTACTTCTGCCACATAATTTGAATAGAGGATGCCACACTGCAAATAGCTGTAAGAAAAAAATAAACATCATCATATTTTAGTATATTGTCTCTCACACTCCTGACCTATCCGAACTTCAACATAAGATGTTTTTGGAAAGCAAACATATACCTGGAAAGACTGCTGGGAAGACATGGAAATGAGGCACTCTAAAATCTCTGACAGAAAAACTAAGTCCACCTATTGTGGTTTGGCTGTGAGGTGTCCCCCAAAAGCTCATGTGTGAGACAATGCAAAGTAGGTTCAGAGGAGAAATGATTGAGTTGTGGGCGTTGTAACTCAATCAATGAATTAATCCCCTGATAGGGATTAACTGAGTGGTAACTGAAGTGGTATGGTATGGCTGGAGAAGGTGGGAATTTGGGGAGTGGCTTTGGGGTATATATTTGTATATGGCAAGTGGAGACTGACTCTGTGCTTTCTAATCACCGTATGAGTTTCTTCTCTGCCACACTCTTTCATCGTGATGTTCAGCTTCACCTTGAGCCCCAAGGAATGCAGCTGACCTTCTATGGAATAAGACCTCTGAAACCCTGAGCTCCCAAATAAACTTTTACTCCCTATACAATTGTGCTCTTTGGGTCCTATAGTCACAGCAGTGAAAAAGCTGACCAAAACACCACCCTTACTCTGAAAATAATAAGAGTGTCCAGGTATGTCAGAGCATGAACCACAAAGAAGGGATGTGAGAGTTCTCACAGTTTGAAGAAGCAGTATTTGAAAACTAGCTTTTGGGGAGAAGAGAGACAAAGAGGAGGTAACTCTAGGGTTGGGTAATAAAGAAGAAGGGAATTTTGGGGTCCTGCAAAGAGATGGGGAACACAAAATCAGAGGATATACAATCCCACTTCCTACCCCTAATGCAAATAAATCCATGAAATTTTCTGGTTTTGGCTATACAGAGAGACAGGGATCATTAAACAAATCTTGTAAAATACCAACACATACACACACACACACACACACACACACACACATATGTGTGCACACACACATACTTAAAAGGACATGATTAAGAGATTCATACTGATTTGCTGAAAGAAATGTGAAAAGAATATTCAATACATCAGTTGAGAAAAATTTCTCTCAAACCAACTATGATTCAGAAGAAAACTCTTAAGACAACACTATTAATGAAATTAAACATTCTCAAACAAGTAAGTCAGACTATGGAAAAATATTCTGAATCAGAAATTAAAAATTGAACCATAGACCTCTGTAATCTTCATCCCTTTTTGAGGACTCTGTTAGGATATGAACTTTGTATTCATTAATACTACTATTTGAAAAGCCACCTGGCACCATTCTATGAAAATTTTTAAAAATTGGATTTGTCTGTCACTTTCTGTATTCATGGCCAAAGTTGAAAACCACGAGCAATTTTAGGTATTAACATATTGCTGACTATTCACCTCTGCCCAACACAGTGACATTCTTGTGGTCCCAAGTAAGGGGGACCAAGTAAGTAAGCTTTCTAAGATCAAACTGAAGTTTATTTTACTCCAGAGCTCAGAAGTACAAGGATCTAGAATGAGAAAAAGCAAGAGAATTCTGAGCACTTGCCTAGGTGTATTCTAAACTTGGTTAGCGTACCCTGTCCTGTTCTTATGTTATTTGACAACAGAGAATTAGAGAATATTGAGGATGGCATGCAAACAGTCACAGAATAACCAGTTCCATTGTGGGAATTATAATTTATATAATTATAATTATAACTACATAGTGGAGAAGGAAGAGGCTCTATATGAACATCCATTCCTCCCTAAAGAACATGGCCTCCCACCCCCATTGAGTTTTCCCTTCCTATCCATCTCTAGAAACTATTATCTAGAACTAAAAATATTATCACTAGCATAGTTCAGGTGTGTGTTTATCTTGTCTTCTAAAAACAGTATCAATACATTGAAAGCATTATTCCTGATACGTATACACACACACACACACACACACACACACACACACACACACACCCCCTTGATAATATCATCTATGTAATCTTTTGTGGAGATAAATATGTAGTTTACACAAGAGTTGGATTAACTGAATTGAATTGAGTTTTATTGAATCATCAAATTGTTCCAGGTTTCGACCTTTGTTCTGATATTCACCTCCTTCTACATTCTGTAGCACGGGCTGCAGCTACATTTTGTAGAATTATCCTTTTACTAAGCTCTTGTTATCTGGAAAAAGCTGTAATGTTTGCTGAGATAAGGCATCACTTTTCTGCAACTCTTGGAAGGTATAGAAACAGTTCAAAAGGAAGCATTTTCAAATTAATACTTTGGCTTCTAGTGAACGTTCTTCATGTATGATTCTTTTATTTATTTATTTTTTTTAAGGAATCGTGAAGGCTCTGAGATGTTCCCCTTCTCATTCTCATGTATCTGTCTATCATCACTCTGATACTGCAAAAAGACAAGCTATGTGGTTCAGGGACAAGTTCTGTATTGATAACCAGAGGGATGGTAACATTGCTAGACTTGTAGGCAACCTGATGTGCTGTCTTGGAAACTTTCTAGACAAGTGGTGAGTTTCATCAGTTGAAGACAGGTGGAAATGTACCAATGGATTTGCCAACTGTTCCTCTTCCTTCTCAAAGAAGAAAAAACAATCTTTGATATTTTCAAATGCAAAGAAAAGGATTCTGAATTCTCACTTTTGGGAATATAAAATCACCTTTTCAAGGAATGAATAACCTCTACTGTCTACAGCTTTTGGGATCTAAAGATTTTTCTAAGGTTTGGGGTTTGTCCCTATTGATATGGGTATTCCTAATGAAGGGACAGGGTTCTTGGCACATCTTTATTGTTTAACTTAACCTAATATAGGCTCTAACCATTTGTTCCCCTACAGGAGATAAGAGGAACTTTATCATAACTTTTAATTAGAATAATTAATTAAACAAAAGACTATATAGCTACTCCAAATAGTATGTACATAGTAAAGTGTTTCTAGGGGAATTGAAAGCAAATGATATCTTTATATTATGTATATTCCTACATCTCTGGAGGCTGGGGATTTTAACAGGGTTACTGAGAAATCTTGGAAACTTTTCCTTTCTTGCGTGTTTTCAGTCTCCTCCAAAATTATCACTCAGGTCTTTCTTCATATATGGCATGCTTTGCCAATGGTCCTGGTCCATGTGTACTCTGGACATGGTGTATGTCTCAGAAATTTTCAGTTCTGTAGCTTTGCTTATAATATCCCCTCTAGCTAGAATGCCTTTCTCAGCTCCATGGGTCCTAATTCTACCAGATCCTCCACGCACCTCACATACTCTCTCACCAGTGGAATATGTCAGGTTTTGCAGCATAGTTATCTTCTCTTCCTTTTCTGAGCTACCATGCATACTCTGGCCCTATTTTATGATATTTAATCATATTCTACCTTGTTATTATAGTTATTTAGATATCAGCCATTTTCCTTTGCAGGCTCTATACTCATTAGAAGCAAAGTTTATGGTTCAGATTTAAAGTAATAATAAATATTACCCTTTCCAGTGAAAGATGTCTTATTTATTTATTCATTCATTTATTTATTTATTTATTTTCACTGTACCTAGTATGTTTGCTTTAACATTACAGGAACCTGCTGTTACTATTGCAAGGCAAGTTGTTTCATTTGGAAAAGATGTAAATTTAGGTAACTAATTCTGACTTTATCACAGGCTAAGAGCTAAACTTCATAGAAGTCATTGCACTCACAAATTGGTGGCTATGACTGAAGAGCAAAAGTCACACCGGGGATGGCCGTGTAGCCAAGGGATTTATTCACCAGCCTTTATGGCTGGGTAAGAGTAGAAAAGGAACGGGAAGAGGAATCAGGGAGAGGGAAGTATGCAAGCTCTGGTGGGAGAAAGGAATTAGGGAAAGGGGAGTGTGAAACCTCAGAAAGTGTGCAAGCTTAGGAAGTGTGCAAGCTCTGGTGGAAGAGTGTGCAAATTCTGAACAGAAGGTGGGAGTCTGGTCGTGCCGGCTGTGGTCTCTGGAGCTATTGGCTGGGGCAACTGCCGTCAGGCTGGAGATGGTGGGTAAGTGTGCAGTGACTGCCTCTTCTCTGTCTCCGTTGTCTCTCTTCTCGTTGCCTCTTTCTTCTCGTTGCCTGGCTCTGTCTCCCAGCTCTGTCTCCCTGCCCCCAATGAACAGGAGTTTATATAGGGATTATTGGCTCTTTGCCTGTGGGGGGAAGGTGAACTTTAAGCCTATTGGCTCCTGCTCATGGTGTGAGGGCAGACTTCAAGCCTATTGGCTCCTGCCTGGGGATGATGAAACATCCTGCCCAGAGAACAGAGCAATATTTTGGCCCTCTGCCTATGGAACAGGGTAAACTTTTGGCAACCTTTAAGCCTATCCATCAAACATTCCCCCCTTTTTGTTTTCTTAGGAAGTGGGACATCATGTGTTGGCTTGGCTACTTCCTGCTGAAATGGGGGACATGGGGTGTTATGGAGGAATATGACAAGACAGGTAGGTAGGCTAAAAGGCAACATCTTACAACAAAGACAAAGAAGGAGAGAGGGATATATTGTTCATCAGCTTGTGTTTCATAGACGGGGCTTATGGTGAAGAGGCCAATGGAGAGCAGGAGGCCCGTGAGCAAGGTATAGTTTTCTCAGAGTGAGCCATTCAGGGTGTAGTTGATCCGATAAACTCTGCCTCAAGGTGATGAGAAATAACAGGTGATCCCTAAGGAGATTTGCCAGAATCATACATATATCATGGAAGGTGAGGCTATAAGCTTGGAGGACCAATTGAAATTTCCTCATGTATATAGTGGGGTCAGTGGTATAAGAGCCCAACTGTTTCTCAATTTGCATTACCTCAGTCATTGAGAAGGGAACATGGACACGAACAATTCCTTCTGGACCCACAACTTCCTGGAGTGGGGCCAGGACTTGAGTGGGAGCATGTGAAGGAGGGTGAGCAGACATAGGAGGTGGCAGGAGTGTTTAGAAGTGGGGCTGGAGGGGCCGAGGGAGGAGGAGAGGTTTCAGGTCGGTATGGGGCGGATCGAAGTCAAGAAAGGAGGGGGATGGTAGAGGAGCAGCTGGTTGACAGGCAAGGAGGATTTTTTCAGGGTTGCAGCGAGTACAGAGTGAGGAATTTGAACAGAGGAGGGAAAAAGCTCGAATATATGGAATCTCTACCCATTTGTTTGATTGCTTGCAGAAGTTGAAAAGATCTGTCAGTGTAGAGGGATCCAGGGACCCAGTAGCAGGCCATTTGTTTTGGTTATCTAAGGGGTATGTGGGCCAATCTTGGATGCAAAACTTGACGAGTCTTGCTGGTTGTATATCGGGAGTTAGGCCAAGAGTGGATAGGTTGTTTAAGAGGCATTGTAGAGGAGAGTCGGCTGGGAGGGATAGGAGTGGGTACGAGAGCGACAAAAAGTGAGTGATGGTGAAACAGAGGAAAAGAGCGAGAACAAGAGTCAGAGGGTAGTTGGCTGGGAGGGATAAGAATGGGTCAACCGAGAGAGATGAAGAAGCCCCCATTTTCCCATTCTGAATGGGAGAGATATATTATCCTGAGAAGCGTTCCCCTCAAGATACATATATATATATCCAAGTCCATGAGACCCAGTTGTCACTGGAGTCAAACAGACATGGGATCCAAGGGACCGGAGGACAATGGGCCAAACTGTTCTGTGTCCCATTCCGAACAGAAGAGAAGAGACCCAAGTCCAGAGTAGGCCAGAGGCCGAAAAAGGGCTTTCTTCAACTATTCCTAGAAGAAGGGAAAGTGGGGAGAGAGAAAGAGAGAGCGAGAGAGAGAGAGAGCTCCATGAGGTCCACTGTGACCTGAAGGTCTAGGTTGGGTGCAGTCCTCCCTGAACGAGCCACAAGTGGGGCTGCCAGATGATCAATGGTCAGTTCCCACTGTGAAAGACCTGATGGGTTTAGGAGTTCTGGGGACAGGAGGGGATGCTTACCAATCTGATGGCTGGTGGTGGATGCTTTTGCCAGGGAATTCATTGAATCCATGGATACTATACTGTAAGCTGCCTGGTACCGAAAACCGGGAGGAAAAACTCTCGGAGGCAGAGTATAGCTTTTACTACTTTTACTTCTACTTTCTTAGAGCTTAGAGAGGGAAAGAAAGATTTTTAGAGAGAAAGATTAAAGCGAGCTTTTCTTCTTGTCTTAGAGAGAAAGAAAGATAGAGCTTAGCTTAGAGAAAGATTAGAGCTTCTTTCTTCTCTCTTCTTTCTTCCTTCTTCTTTCTTCTGTCTTCTGTCTTCCTCAGGAGTCTCGGCCTAACTCTGACCAGTCATTACTTCTTCTATCTGGTTTCTCTTCTGTCTTCTATCTGGTTTCTCTTCTGTAACCGCTCTGCCTACGTTCTGGCCCCTCTGATTCTTCTGACCGACCGAGTGACTGCCCGGCTGACTGAATTCTCCGTTCTCCTAACTCGGACCGCTTTCACCCGGTTATATACCTTCAGGTTTGCGGGTGCCTACAGGTGCGTCACATACATATCAGGTGGAACTTATGGTTTCCAGCTAGCTACAACAGCCCTTCCTAATTAGGGCTCCTTCACTATACATACTATTAGACATCCTATTCTCTTTTGTGTGACCACTCTGGAAAGAAATCAATGCTCTATATGGCTGGCCTATATAAAGAGACTGGCTTGTTCCACAGCCTAGCTATTGTGAATTGTGCTGCTATAGACATTGATGTGGCTGTGTCCCTGTAGTATGCCGTTTTTAAGTCTTTTGGGAATAGACCCAGGAGTGGAATGGCTGGGTCATAGGTGGTTCCATTCCCAGTTTTCAAAGGAATCTCCAGCCTAGATGCCCCTCAGTAGATGAATGGATAAAGAAAATGTGGTATATATACACAATGAAATATTACTCAGCAATAAAAGAGAATAAAATCATGGCATTTGCAGGTAAATGGATGAAATTAAAGAATATAATGCTAAGTGAAGTCAGCCAATCTCAAAAATCCAAATGCTGAATGTTTTCTCTGATATAAGGAGGCTGATTCACAGTGGGGTTGGGACAGGGAGCAATGGGGAGGCCAATGGGGAGGGAGGGGAAGGGAAGGAGCAGAAGAGTGAAAAAAATATGGTAGAATGAGATGGATATCATTGCCCTAAGTGCATGTATGAAGATATGAATGGTATGGATATACTTTGTATACAACCAGAGATATGTAAAAATGTGCCCTGTATGTGTATTACAAATTGTAATGCATTCTACTATCATATACAACAACTTTGAATAATAAAAAAAGAGAGACTGGCTTGTTTCAATGACCATCTCTCCAGATACTGAGATATGAGAACATGTGATAACTCTCTGTCATTCGCTTACACCTTGTGAGAACTATTGAGAGAAATTCTATTCATCTCCTCTAGAAAAGCAAACTAAATCTCCTGCACAACAATCCATAGAGCATCAACACATTCTTCTATACTTTCAGGGTGCCAAATTGTTCTGCAGTAGACAAAGACTCTTTCCTTATCTCCCTTACTTTGGCTAAAGGAGACTTCCTTTTTCACTGTCGCCCTTAATTATTAATGAATAAAACTTACTGTACTTAATATATCTCTGTGAGTTTATGTCTCCCCAAAATGTCTTATGGGTTGAAGTGTGTCTCCCAACAGATTGATATGTTGAAGTCTCTATCCCTAGAACCTCAGAAGGCACTGTATTTGGAGGTAAGGGCTTTAAAAATGTAATTAAAATAAGATCTATAGGGTGAACCTGAATTCAATGACTACTGCCCTTGTCAGAAAGGGAATTTTGGACACCAGAAAACAACAGACTCATGCATACAGAGAGACAACAAAGTGAACACAGTGAGAAGGAGGCCATTTGCCAGCCAACTGGAGAGGTCTCAGAAAATAAATAAATAAATAAATAAATAAATCTTCCTACCTATTGACCTGGACTCCTCGCCTCCAGAACTGTGAGAAAATAAATTCTGTTGTTGGATTATCCACCCTGTATTTTGCTGTAGTGGCCCAGGAAAACTGGTATAAAAAACTCATTCATTTAGGGAACAAATACACATACCAACCAACCTATTCTGGATACACTTCAGAAAATAGACATCAAAGTAATACAGATGAGTGTTCCCATACTATTCAATTCCCATTTGAACCCATATGTCTGAGATATTAAAAATTTAGCTGTCTTTCACTACTACAGATGCCGTTCTTATTATTCACACTGCTAGCTGCTGTTCATGGAGCTTCTGTTACATGCTCAGCAATAAGCTAGTGATTTCCATATGGTATCACAACTATCCTTGCCACAACTCTGGAAGCATGATATTACTACAGAGAGTACTTGAGTCCAGGAAACAAAAGTTTAAGAATCATTATTCATTGTTGTTTCATAGGTAGAACATTGGCATTCAGTTCAGTTGCAGGTTTCTTATGGTCAGCTTTAGTATCTTAGATTACCCACAGTCTAAGCATGTGATTGGAGTTTAATATATGGGGCTGATTGGTTGCTTTATTGAGTTGGGAAAGAAGACTGGAGGAGGCGTGATCCACTGTCTTCTTCGCAGCACATCATACTTCCTATAGAACCCCGTTCTCTCTCAATGGGGATGCTGCACCAGCCACAGTCTTATGTAAACCATAGCATGATTACCATCAAGCTTAACCTGGGAATGACCTTTTCTGTCCTTAGCCCCCAAATCCCCATTCACACATAAGAACTTTGGGAAGTAGAAAGAACATTGACAAGAGGCCGTAGGATCTGTTTTCTAGTACTTGTTCTAGTCCATAATGAAAGGAAACTAATGAAGCCAATTTAACGTTTCCAGGTTTGAGTCTTCAGATTTCTAATGAGACCAATCATGGAAGATTTGCTTGACTTATAGGATTGCTGGAGGAACCAAAGTAGGCACCACTGAGATTCTCTGAAACATTTGCATTCTGGAACTTAAAGTAATGTAGGTCCTTTTTCTTTGTACCCTTCTTAAATTTTTCCCACTTGTTCCATTTTTTTCTACAGCCACAGAGGGATTGCTGGGCTATATATGATAAAAGTACTTTGATTGCTGATCCTCAGCTATATTGTTCTACTAGACCACAGTTGTTTTTTATTTTAGTAAGAGCACTTTACATAAATATACCCTCTAAAATATTTAAACATATAATACAATATTGTTGAATACGGTACAATGTTGTACAGCAGATTTCTAGTTTATTCATATTGTTTGAAGAAAACTTGATGATGATGTTTTGATGTTTTTTTTTTTTTTTTTTTTTTTTTTTTTGGTACCGGGAATTGAACTCTCAGGGGCACTCAACCACTGGGCCACATCCCCAGCCCTTTTTTTGTATTTTACTAGAGACAGGGTCTCACTGAGTTGCTAAGTGCCTCACCATTGCTGAGGCTGGCTTTGAACTCACAATTCTCCTGCCTCAGCCTCCCAAGTGCTGGGATTACAGGCATGCGCCACTGCGCACAGCTTAAACTTGATGATTATTGAAGAGTAATTCCTTAATCCCCTCCCACAGTCCCTGATGACTACCATTTCACTCTTTCCTTCTATGAATTTAATTATTTTTAATTCCTCATATAAACTGAAAATAATGAGTAAAAAGAGCTTATTGATGTTTCAAAGTCACTCCACTTTGGTAGTATTTGCTGTCATATATTTTGGAATTAGTTATTTGGATTTAACTTTTTTTCCAGCAGCAAGTCACAATAATACTGGTAATACTAGCTAACATTTATTAAAAAAATAATGAACCAGGTACTAAGCTGAGGCTTTTACATATGTTATATCACTTAATCCCCTTAATAATTGTATAAGGCAGATACCATTTTCATCCTATTTTAGGTATGAGAAAACTGAAGAATAAGAAATTAAGGTACTTGCTTAAAGTCATGTAAGTAGTAACAATGGAGCCGGTATTTAAACATTGGTGTTGTGACTGTTCATGCTTGCTTTATGTTGGAGGAATAGAATTTTGCCAGAAAATCAAACTGGGAAAGCAAGATGGCAAAAAGAGACTGAACAACAATGAGATGCATTCCAAGTACTGGTTCTCCCCTTCAATGTACTTTACTGTAGCCTCAGCACCTGGCAAACTGCCTGAGTAGGTATTTAATAAATATTTATGAATTTAATAAAAGAGAATGCAACACTTAGAGTACCCAGGAATGCAAAGAGATTGTCATACACAGAATTTAAAACATGATTGTAAAAACAGCAAGAGGTCAGTATATGATATTAAACAGATAAAGATTTGTGGATGAAGTACTGTATGAAGCAAGATCATTCATTTGATCATATATTCTTTAAAAATTTATTGACTACCTGCCTTATACAAAATACAGAAGAATAAGAGATATATAAATAAAACTAGAGTCCTTGCTCAGGAAAGATATATTTAAAATATTTTAATCAGAGCTTTGAAGAAGATAGTCACAGAAATTGATTGCTTTTATTGGAAGTGCTTCTAAAAATAAAAACCAATAAACTGATACTTACATAATAAAAACAAGTAATTATCTCTGTTGACATATTATCAACATTAAAAATAAGGGCATTTTACTGTCTTTTATACTAATAAACCCACCATTATTTATTGTGATATTTGCATGCCAGGAATTATTATCTTTTTAATAAGACAGGTAAGCAGAGTTCACTATTGTGGTAAGAAAGTTATACATAAATGCAAATCAACAGAAATGTATTTTTTCCCAGTCAGTCATATCTTGCCATGAAGAAAGCATTGATGAGATTTAAGTGTATATAAATTGGAAAATAAAATATACAGCAGCAAACAACTGAAAAATATTTTCTGTACATGAACATGAAACATGTTTTTTCATGTTCAGGAAAGAAATTTTAGAAAGTAATCCATCCATGGCAAAAATACAAAAATAAGAGAACACAGTGGAATAAAATAAAGAGAAACCCATGTTAATGAAAAGTGAGACTGAATTCTATTGCCACATGGATTCTGTTTTACTGGTTAATTATTTTTGTGTTGTACTTTACATCGAATAAATTATCACTAGCACTTTTCTAGTATTTAAACTTAATACTTGCAGGAAGTGTCTATTATAGGATGTTTTTTTCCTGGATTGCAGATGCTGAGACAGAGTTTAGTACATAGGCTATTGCTGAGCAGCCTTGGGAAGAAATGGGAAGAAGGAGGAGACCACTGTGATTCAGGTCCAGTGGTAGTGTTGGCTGACAACCAAGTCGAGCCGTGTTAGTCAGATTTATGTTGCTGTTGCCAAAATGCCAGATAAGAACCATTTAGAGGAGGAGAAGTTCATTTTGGCTCACAGTTCCAAAGGTTTAGTCCATGGCCAGCTGAGACCATTGCTCTGGGCCCAGGCTGAGGCAGAACATCATGGCAGAAGGGCATGGTGAAGGGAAGCTGCTCCCCTTATGGTGGCCAAGAAGGAGAGAGAGAGAAAGAGGAAGGGACTACAGGCAAGATGATTCCTTCCAGGTACTCCCCCAGTGATCCACCTCCTCAAGCTATGCCCCATTCATCTACAGTTACTATCCAGTTAAACCATTCAAACTAGGAAGGACCAATTAGGTTACAACTCTCATAATCTGATCATTTCGCCTCTGAATACTCCCGCATTAACCCAGGAAATTTGGGGGGACACTTCATATCCAAACCATAATAGGTGCTCAGGAGCTAGAATATCTTTTAAGAGTTATCTATATCAAGATTTATTGAGATGGTTGAGCCTAATTTTACCATAAGTTAGTCATTTAATGTGGGCTTCCAGGGAAGATGCATTACTTTGGGAGAAGTAACTGCTACAACTGAGACAGTAGCTGACAGTCAAAGGCAATCTATAAATGCCATTCCAAGCAGCCAAGTTAAGGAGTCTGTCACTGAAGGGGAACATCAGTTCCCACATAGCATCCTATTAGCAGAAAGAATTTCAGAAAAGGAGCAGTCTCTTCCTCTACCCCTCTTTATTACCTGTACCATTACCCCCAGGGCAGCTGGTTCTATGGTTTCTGTTTTGTTATTTTCTAGTAGTTACCTTCAAAACTCTAGATATATGTTTTTACCTGTGTTTCTCTGGCTATGGTCGAGTATATGCTTGTAAGCATGGCTTTGGGTTGAAGGAACAGAATTTTCTGAGAAAAAGACAGAAGAAAGAGGGCACACTACACTAAGAGGAATTCAAGCTAGTTTCCTATTTCCTCTATGTGTATCCTCAGCATCCAAATATTGCCTGGAACAGATATTTAAAAAAAAAATTTATAGATTCTTCTCAAAGATGAAGATCTGGCTCATTTTCCCTTCTACCCCTCTCAAATATTTATAGCTTAATTATTATTTTAAATCTATCTATCTCTTCTGTAATTCTAATGCTCTATATAACTTCCTTTTTTATTTTTTCATATATGCTTTTCACTAACACCAACATCTCTGGGCCCCCCACCCATGAGACACAGACTCCCATGTCCCCACCCTTTTCTTCCCCTTTGCTCCCCTTCTGCTTCTCATCATTCTTCTACTGTAACTTGACTTTTGTTTTGTTAAATTTGTTGACATTCATATTCTTTTTCTGAAACTGTAGCTATATTGTTTATGCCTTTTCTCCCCTGCCTGACTCTCCAGATCAAATGTGATAATGGCTACAAGCTGCTCAAATAAATAAAACTTTTGAAAACCACTGGTTTAAGACCATTATCTCAGTGGTTCTGCCAGCTGAATGGCTTCTGCTGAGTTGCTGCTGGGTCCTGTAGTGGGACTCACCCTGTAGTTCTGTTTTATATGGCCTCGGTGATATTTTATACATTCGAGCCAACATTAAAAAGCTACATGATTTCATGTTGACTCTAAAAGTAAGAAGCCATGAACAGCATTTATACTCTTCTGTTCATTGTCAAATAATCTGCTAGGATTAGGTTTCTTTTCTGTAGGAAAATACCACCATGTTTGGGTTGCTCCTAGGAGAAATGTTTCTAGCGTCTTGAGTTTTACACTCTTCATATCATTATACCACCAGTGAATGGCATTCCCCTTTTTCCAGAATTTTCTTCTCCTGGAGGTTCTCTATTCTACTCCATTATGGACTGGATGCTGTCTGTATTTGCTGCATCTGAGCATGTTCCCTTTTCCTGGAACTCCTGCTATTTGGAGGCTATATCTCCTGAAATAATATCTTATCTGCAACTTTTTGTTCATATTTTCCATCTATATATTCTTTTCTATACTTTAACCCATTATGGTACAGTGTATTGTACATAGGACACCTATAGAAAATTAATTGAGCAACAATGTTATTATAAGCGGCATATTTGTTGCTCAATTAAGTTTCTATAGATGTCCTATATATTGGATACCTGGACATAATGGATTATGCTTTTTATTTTAGCAATATTGATATGTCTCTAAGATTTATTTTTCACATTCTCTAGTTGGCACTTTTCTCAAGAACCCTATCTTTAATTAATCTAGAGAGATTAAGCAGATCAGAGGATCATTTTAAAAGTTTCTCTTAGGCTTCTAGAGTGATCTGTTTTCTCTGATGCTAATTTTCCTATTTTTTTAAAATTTTGATTATTATTCTCTTTCACATGTAATTTCTCATCTTATACCTACAGATCCATTGTTGTCCTTAAAAATGATTAGGTGGGTGATTAAGTGAAGGAATAATTAGGTTTGGGGTATGTTTGCTATTGATAATTAAGTGCATTTTCCTTTTAGGTCTCTGCTTTGATTGGTAGTCTGACAGGGAGTCCTCTGCAGGGTAAGGCATGGATTCCCTATGTTTTAGGCTTTTTCTTGATGGGTGTGAGTTTTAAAATACAAGCTAGGTATTTTCAGCATCAGGAGCTACCTTTCTTCTAATGAGCCTTATTTATTTGTTTGCACGGGCTGCAAGCAGAGAAACTATGCATTCCTTAGATTCCCTAGCAACTGAATTCTGGGAGTGATGTATTTTTTGCACATTAGATGCCATTGTGTGAGATTCACTGGATAGAAGAGAGAAAAAGACCAACTTCCTATCATCTTTTAGCTCTTTTCTGCAAGCAATAATGTTGTTGAATATGTGTCTCTACAGGAACATTCCAATCTCCAATCTCTACCTTTCTGGTTGACAGGATGAGAGCAGCAGTCCTTTATTGAGTCCTGTTTTCTGAACTATGTGTGTACAATCTCAATAATTTCCATAGTTTCATTTGTTGCAGAAGTAGCAGTAGAGCTAGGGATAAAAGCGCTCTGCCACTGAGCCACAACTGCAGCACCCCCATTGGTTTTTATAAATGCCTAATTACCTTTACTTAATTTTGTGTTGCTTAAAAAATCTAGAGTGTTTTCTATTTTCATTCTTACATCAGACAGAATGATCAAGTGAGGAACAGTGGGTCGGGTCCCCTAAATGTTA
Organism: Tamias sibiricus; assembly: GCA_025594165.1. Lineage (NCBI taxonomy): Eukaryota > Metazoa > Chordata > Mammalia > Rodentia > Sciuridae > Tamias > Tamias sibiricus. The sequence goes on from CM046664.1 coordinate 97,958,691, forward strand.
GAATAGGAAGAATATTCTGTGGAGCTAATTAATATCTACAGTAGTTTTTCTAATAATTTCTTCAGAGAGTAGCCATTTAGATTGGGAAGAATGTGTTGGACATCAATATACTAAGTGCACATATAAAATCTCAAATGGTATGAAAATACTTTGTGTAAAACCAATAACTTGGAAAACTGTGCTCTTTATATGTAATATGAAAGAAATTGCACTCTGCAAGCATGTATAATAAATTAAATTAAATGAAAAAAATAAAAAAAAGAAAAAAGAATTGGCATGAAGCCAGGGTAAATGCCTAATGCTGGTGTTCTGAATTGTGATGGGAGAAAAGCATGGGGCGACATCTGTCCCAGTTGTTCTGTATCCATAACTTCACTTAATTTCACTGTTTTCAAACTCATGCTTTACTCTACCCTCCATTGCACCTGGTGCCTTTGGGCTTTCAATGGACAGATTGGGTAACTCTGGCCCTGTGGTTCCTAAATAGTATTTTCTCTTTCTCCTGTTTTATAGAAAAGTGCTCCAGACTGCTTTCCATCTTTTAGAAAATTGTTTAAATTCTTGACCCACTGGAGGTATTCTACTCCCATATTCCTAATTATTATTTCTATACTCATCTGTCATTAGATTCCAGGGAGACAAATGCTTGGTCTCAGTCTGGATCTTGAACCACTGTCTTGTCTGAATTACCCAAATGCACAAGTGTCAAAATCAGAAGCTGAAACATAAATACTTTTTTTTTCAATATTTTTTTTTAGTTGTAGGTGGACACAATACCTTTATTTTATTTTATGTGGTGCTGAGGATTGAACCCAGGGCCCCACACATGCAAGACGAACACCTTACAGATAAGCCACAACTCCAACCCCATAAAATACTTAATATCACAAAAATTATTAGGCATGTTAATAGCTTTTCTATATTTTAATAATTATAACATTTTAAAAACAGTTTTAAGCTTATACTTCTTTTTCTTATAGAGTAAAATGTTTTCAATCCTTGAATGTTTTATTCCTGGCAGAGAAGAAAATATCATCATATTCTATATAAATCTACTCATCAAAACTGGAGAAGCCTACGAAGTTGAGTTAGAAGAAAATTTGAGTGTAAATTTTGACATGATAATTTATAATTTTGATTGCAGGTTAAGTTACTTATCACTTTTGAGCATAGTTTTTAAAAGAATGTTTAAATGTGGATAACAATACTTGTTACATAGTACTCAAGTAAGATTTAGTAGTATGAGGCAGACTCTTATAGTTCCTACTACATAATGCTGATTCAATTTTTTCTAGATCTTTCTTTTGGATAACTAAAAAGTGAATTCTTTAATGTTGCCTCATGAATATAAAGATGTTAGTGAAGCATTAAAAAATTAAGTATACAGAAATTTCTGCAGAAAACAGAGGCAACCAGAGTTTGCTCTTTTGATCCCAGAAGACATCAAAGTAATATACACAAAAGATAAGATGGTTTAATATCTTTAAATTTTGATAAATAATGAGGATAATACTGGAGGAAGAGTTCTAAGGTAGGGTTGGGGACATAGCTCAGAGGTAGTATGCCTTTCTAGCATGTGCAGGCCCTGGGTTTGATCCCCAGAACTATTAAAAAAAGAAAAGAAAAGAAAACAAGAGTTATAAGGTGTATTTTAAACTTCTAATTCAAAAAAAAGTTTAAGGAAATTGTCAGTCAGGGTGATAAAATATATTGAATCTCAAAGAAATGTCTTGCTAATCTTCTGATTCATTACCCTGAGCATTTATCAAATTCTCATAGCTTCTGAAAACATGTATAAAATCCATAACCTTAGAGATATAGTTGAGAAAAAATGGTATAAACAAATATCTCAGATAAAGATATAGACGCCCCCCCCCTTTTTTAATTCCACTCTGTTTTCCTTTAAGGTCTTTTGGAATATTTATCTTTCCATTAATATGTACCGAAAGTTATTGTCAGCATATGGTAGTTACAATGAATGACTTAGAGATGATTTTTTTATTTGCCACTGTGACCTGGAAACATAAATGAAATATTAGTTTCCATTATTATTCGGCTTCATATCTTTAAGCACAATAAACCATTCAGCCCCAAACAGATAGACCTCTATCCTTCTGATCGGATTTTAGGATTAAATAAACCAGTGAGAATGAAGTTTCTGCTCTCAAGGTAACAACCTAGTGGGAGGCGGACAAAGGAAGAATAGGCCCTGATTTTGATGGTACAAGCACTAGTAAGACCCCTAATCAGGGAGCCTTGCTTCTCAGCATTTTTTTTTTTCCATGTTATGATTAAGAGATGAATTAACTCTTGGTTTTGCCCTTTAAGTAAGTTAGCAATTTGATAACACTGAAATGGGTAAATCACAGGCCAGAAAGCACTTATAGATGGTAGTTTCATTGAAATGAGAGCATCTGAGTCATGAGGAGATTGCTTATGCTTCCAAAGAGGAAGAAAATCTGTTCCCTTCAAAATATCAACAATCACAAAGATATTGGACTTCTTGGATATACTAAAAGGTAGAAGTCAGTCTCAATGACTCTGTGATGATGGAATTGTTAGGATTCTTGATGTGTTTGGATATGGTGAATGAGATTTACATATGAGTGGCTTTATTAGAAGTGACTAATGATAGATACATGGAAAACTAGCCCAATCAAATATTTTGTGTAAGAAAGGAAAAGTAGTTATAGTATTCTACATGGATTAGTCATAATATTGTATAAAATGCTGAGCACATTTCTATCAGTTCTGTATGTAAAATAAAATTTATATCAGCAATTACTCATCAATTATTTATGAAGATATGAACATGACTTAGAAATATTAAGGCAATGAAAAAAAATTAAAGACTAGATTATTAGTCAACCTGAAAATTATAATTTTGTATTTGTAAATATAAATAATTACTAATAATTAAAAATATGTTTAAATTAACATTCATAAATACAAAACATGCATGCTTTTACTGTACACCTTTATCAGAATGATTTCATTTTGAAAATGGTCAGTGGATTTCTGTTTTACCTGTACATAAGATATTGCCATTTGCTGCATGAGATAGGGTAAATTACAATTAATTTTCATCAAGTTATTAATATAAGGAGGACGTATTATAGTGGGATGCTGTTTTGAATACTGAATTCAAGAATGACAATTCTAAATATTTGTTATTGATTGATGGAGGTAAAGTGGACATAGTCTCATTTGTATGCCTAAAATGATACAGTCATTAAATACAATGCTGCTACTACCATAATAAGAAAAGTGATTTTTCTTTGTGTTTCTTAACCAGATTCCTTTTGACTATTGATCTTTAAGCTATAGTGCATCATAATAATATTAAAAAATGATCAGCATGTCATAAATCAGTTCTAAATCTAAATGGCTTCATCGTTGTCTTTCTAGGCAAAAGACAGTATTGGTTGACTTTCTTTAAAAAAAAAAAAGACTTTCATTCTTGAAATATAAAATGCTATCTAAAATTTTTTTCAGGAAATATTGAGAGCATTTACTGGAGAGTATGCAAAAGCAGTATATTTTTGAGTAATTATATAACTAATGCCACTTGAACTAAAGCATGAAAAGAAAATGTGTGCATTTTCCTTCATCTAGGGGCTTATCTATGGTTAGAAGGCATAGCTTTTTCAAAACAAAAGCAGTGGGACTATTGGAGGAAAGTGCCATGTTTACTGCTGAAATACACATTTGCAGTGGTTGTGCTCTTAAGAAAATCTAAAGGCCGTAATGCATTTGATGTGGTTTTTTTTAAAAAACCATTCCACAATAAGAACAAAATGGCAGCTCAGCATGAAGCAACAATTATATACCACATCAGATATGTTTCAAATATTTGAAAGCTGTAAATTTTCTCTTCCATGGGTTATAGTTTCAACTTTATAACTGCCAAGCTATGTGTAAAATTGGACAAGTAGTTAACCCTTTTTCTCCTCCTTCCTCCAAGTTGTAAATGGCAATTATAAAACTCCATAGCAATTTATCTATGCATATATTATGCTATTCTATCCAGAAATGTTTCTATTGATGGTTCTTCCTATATGTATGTCTAAAATGCTCAGTGAGTGATCAATAATTCAGCACTTTGCTTATTGAATTTATTTCTACTTGTGGAGTCCTTTATTAACCTGGTCCTTGCTCTGGCCTTTGGGTTGCCTGTTATTTATACTCAAATGCAGTCCCTCAATCTATGATTGTTGTAGGGACAGATGAGGCAAGACACTGAAGACAGCAGAAAACAGTTTTATTTGGCTGCAGCTGGGTTCAGAGGGTACAGCTCTTGCTGTAATCAATTAATCCCCTGGACCCCAAGTTTAGGTAGTTTCAGAACTTTATATCCAGCATATAAGGGTAGGGGCTTAGAAGTTCAGAGTTTACAGAAGTTCACATAAAAGCAGTCCCCCCCCCCCCCCAATGTTCTGGGCAAGTTAACCCTTCAAGGACAACACCTGAGAAGGGGAGAGCTTCTTCTCCCCTTTCTTTCCTCCCCCTGCCAGCTGTTACCATGGAGCCCAATTAGTAACTTCTCTTATCTTAGAAATGTAGACATCTCTGTGAAGCTCCAGCTGAAGGCCAAAGGCCTTGTTTAAAGAATTTGTCCTTTAATTAACACACTTTGCATTTGCAAACCCACTTCTACAAACTACTATGCTGGATACATGTTTGTGAAAAACAAGTAAAGGGGTGTCCAGCACCTGGAGTGTTGATTTCTTCCAGGCCAGTGGCCAAATAAAATAGGGCAACATGAAAATAGGGAATTTGTCTACATTGAACTCTTTTGTAAAGACTCTTTTGCTGACAGTCCTAAAATCATCCATGTTGAAGATTTCTGGAGAAGCCCAGTTAAAATTTTCTGTAAAGAAGGGGGGTGCCACTACATGATTACTTATTGCCCATGTGATGTTTTAATGCCTCATACGTGACTCTTCTAGGAGCCTTGTTAATCAGATGAAATGATTCTTTTGTGGGCTTTCAAGCTCAAACAAACAACAACAAAAAAGCAAGTTTTCTGTCACTGACTACACTTATGAAAATCCTCTTTAATTTACCACTCAGCAGGTGAGCGGCCTAAACTAAAGATCCTTTTGTCTTTCACTAATATATCTAAGGAAACTTTAAAAATTTTTGTTGTATAACTGATACAGAAAATCATGATGGTCTATGTATGTTTTAGATGGAAACTCACTGACAGTTTTCAAAGACAACTTTAGGTTGCTGATGTATTGGCAAATATGCAACACAGGCATGAATGACAGGACTATGTTCTTTTGTTTAATGACCATTCACTTAAACATACATGTTTTTTTTAACTATCAAGAAATAAATTATTAATAGTCATGTGAGTGTGTAATAAAACCATTTGTGGTACAATTATAATTTTCTCAATGAAAAGGTAACTGAGATTCATAAAAAAAGTCATCCTAGGCCTGATTTCCTACAAAGTTCTAGGTAGATCCTGGGTTATTTCTGAAGCTAATATTTTACATTTAGATAGCAGGTGTATTATAGTAGGCAACAATAAATATGGACAGCACTTTACAAACCATAGGGAATAAAATTTGTTTTATCAAGAAATCACAATGTGACAGGTTGATATACGTGTTATGTATATTTTTTTTTTCTTGAGGTATTTTAGACATTGCATGTATATCACGAAATTATCCTGTTCATAGCAAAGTAAAAGATTTCCTTGTAAAAACATTTTAAGTTCCTAAGAGAAACTTATCATCAGGAGAATTTGGTTCATCTTTAAGCCTTAGTGTCTTGTCATCAATGCTGTATTTTCACAATTTTGCTTATATTGGATACACATGACATGACTCTAAAATAAGAACACACTACCTTATATTGGCAACATTACTTTTAGGAAATGCAGTTGGTGTGTATAGCACCCTAGAAAGAAGGAAACACTGTGAAATATTCTATTTTCTCCCTGGACCTCTCTGAACATCACACTTCTGCCTACTGTTTTTTAGTTTTTTATCTAGGCCAGATACCCAGATATAAACTACCATTAACTCAATTCTCATCTTGGAAATTTTCTAAGAGAACAAAAATAATATTTGAGAATGAACATTATTTAGGAATCAAACCACATATTTTAAAAATACTGATCCATATATATCTAAACATATTGAATAAGCTTTGAATATTATAGAGTACTTTTGATATCAGTAGTGTTTCTCTCTTAATTTCCAAATATGGTATTTCAAGGCCAATAAGCAATATGTTATAGATGAACACAATATCTTTATTTTGTTTATTTATTTTTATGTGGTGCTGAGAATCCAACCCAGTGCCGCACATGTGCGAGGCAAACACTCTACAACTGAGCCACAACCCCAGTCCCAATATACAATTTTTTTAGTTGGCACTTCTCCTTGTGTTTCTTGTCCTCCTCATCCCACTTATATGCATTTCCTGTCATTCTGATACTTCATTCTGATACTGTGATAATCATCATTTGTGTTATTAGTTGCCCCAAATTCCCACTCTTTGCATCAACAAATAACGAGGTGATAATCATAAATCATAATGTAGATAAATTTTACAGTAATTTTTGCTTCTTGTTGATGTATCCTGCAAACTACCTACCTAATTTGTCTATTAACCCCAGGACTGGCTTCTGTTCATCTGTCAAATCCTACAGCTTTCAACTAATGTTGAATGCATGCTCTTTTGGTGCTTTCTGATATACATATATGACCAGGAATTTTTTTTTTTAAGAAGAGTCTCTAATGAGTTGAGATCTTAGCTGAAGAATAGATGCAAATGGCCATATTGGTCACTGAATAACTACCATCTTTACTGTTTAACATGCTACTTCCTATTTATTGTGTTTATTTCTCTCCTAGCTCTAGGCACTGGTGAGAAAAGAAAAGAATTTGGTTCAAATAGTTTTAATAAATATTCTTTAAGTTCCATTTAGATGATGGACACTATTCTATATTTTTTCACTTTCATTATCTTCCTCTCAAAACACACTTGGGTGACACAGAATATTGTTATCTCTATGATGAATACATGACCTCTCAGAAAAATAATATGACCTACCCAAAGTCAATTAGCTGGTCAAAGACTGCATTCAGGTATCATCTTGATTCCTACATCCATGATCCATCATTTTGCAAAATTTGAGTCTTGTTTTATGACAGAGAATATGATCTACCTCAGTGAATATTCCGTATGCCCTTCAAAAGAATACATATTTTGCATTATAAGAGGTAGTAGTCTATAAATTGCAATTAGGTTAAAGTGGTTCATAGTGTTTTTTAGACTAAATAAATTTAGTTTTATTATGCTTTCTATACTGGAGAGAGGGATGGTAAAATTTCTGGCTATAATTGTGGAATTACAAATTTCCTTTTTTTTAAATTTTGTGTATTTTGAAGCTCTGTTATTAGGCACATAAACATTTATGACTATTATGTCATCCAAATTTTATGAAGTTGCCTCTTTAGTTTTGCCTGATATTAAGGTGGTCACACCACATTTCTTATGCATATTATTTGGGTTACATATCTTTTGTTCAATTAACCATTTTTATATTAAAATGTGCCTCTTGTCAATAGCATATTGGTTTTGCTATAATTTTTAACCCATCTTGATAATGCCTTGATAATAGTCATGTGTAGTCTATTAATATTTAATGTACTATTGCTGAGAGAGATATCTTTGGGCTTACCTACCCACTATTTGCTTCTGTTTTTCTGTAGTTTGTTCCATTGTTTTTTTTATTTCTTTCTCACAAATTATTTTAATGATTTTTGCATTCTATTTTAATGTCACTATTGACTTTATTTGCCATACCTCTTGCATTATTTTTTGTGATTTCTCTACAGATTACCGGATGAACCTATTCAGAAACAGTATTTGTCATTTAACGCAATATGTAATAAATTTGTGATTATAAACTTCTCATTCTTGCTGTCTTTATTATCTATATTATGGCTGTCATTTTTATTAAATTTACATATATTATAACCCCACAAGATAATAACATAGTATTTTCTTTAAACATCCTGTGACTGTTAATGAATTGAAAGGCAATAAAAATTATCCTTTGGTATCTGCTAGGAATTGGCTCCATGACCCTGTGAATACCAAATTCCACAAATAAAATTGCATGTAACCAAAGCACATCTTCCCTTATACTGTAAATTATATCTAAATTACTTAAAATAGCTAAGATAATGTCAATGCAATATAAATAGTTGTTATGCTGTGTTGTTTAGGAAATAATGACAAGAAGAAAGACTTTACATGTTTAGTATTGATACAATTATTTTTTTCCTCTGGACATTTTAAATATGAGACTGGCTGAATTTATAGATATGAAATGCTCAGAATCAGTGTTGATTCTATAGCTTTTAATATTTACCCCTCCCCTTATACTTTTTATTTCCCTTTTTGTCTGTATTTTAAGTATTTTCAAGGCTTTTTATTTCTTTCTAAAGATCTGAGTTTTCACATCATTTTACTCCCCTTCAGCTTAGAGTTCTCTCATTAGCGTTTCTTATTCTAGTGAATTTCTGCTGGCAATGAACCCTCTTAATTTTATTTTATTTTAAAATGAGATGCTTTCAATTTTACTTTTATTCTGGAAGGATGTTTTTACTCTAAATAGAATTCAGGGTTGGTAGGTTCTTTTCTTTCAGTACTTCAACAATGCTCAGACATTTTGGCCTCAGCAGTTTCTGAGTCTTGGACCATTCACGTTGTTCCCCTGTTATTTTTCTCTGACTGTTTCCATGGTGTTCTCATTCAGAAGGTTTCAAGATTTTCTCATTTGTGCTTGGGCATTGTTCTCTTCATATTTATCCTGCTTGGAGTTCACTGAGCTTTTTGAATTTCTAAATTCATCTTTTGCTAAAATTGGGAAAGTTTTACTCATTATTTCTTCATACATTGTTCTGCTTTACTTCACTTCACCTAGAACTACAGTTATAAGTATTTTAGACTTTTTGCTTTTATCCAAAAGTTTTCTGAGTGACTGTTCACCTTGTTCAATCTTTTTTACTTTCAGTTGTTCACATTAGATAAATTTGTGCTGATATAACATTAAATGCATTGACTTTTCTCTAATCTGCCTTCTGCTTTTAAGTAAATTTAGTTTTAATAAATTCTGATGTTTGTCTTTCAATTCTAGAACCTGCAGTTGCTTTTCTTTAATCTTTTTTTTTAATTTCTTGAACATTTTCCTTTTTTTTTTTTCCCCAAAAGCAATCCTATTTTTATTGAGCATAGTTAAAATAGCTGTTTTAAAATCCTTTTCAACACCAGGTTCTTTTGGGGGTGGATCTCAGTTGCATGTCTTTTTTCTTGATCTTGCTTCCATATTCCTGATTCCTCATGTGTCAAGTAAATCTGAATTGTTTTCAAGGTGTTATGAATGTTATGTTGTGGAGACTTCAGATTTCATTACATTTCTTTTTTTAAATTTTTCATATTAGGTAGTTAATTTGATTGGAGAAAAATTGCAAATTTTGCATCTTATCTGGCAGTTCAGATCACAGCTGAGGCTTCTCATCTTTACTTGCATTGCTTGGAGTTTGCCCAGTGCAACATGCAGTTGCAGGAATCAGCCAAATATGTGGACAGTATTTATAAGGAGAATTTAAAGATTGTATCTCTGGTTTTCTTATTTCCCTGATTCCCGCCTTCTTATGAATATCTGTGATTCAATCTGAACTTTTCTCTAATTTGCTAAAATAGAAAGGCTGAGGGTTTTTTATTGAAATGATAGCAACTTCTATTGTGTCAATTTCAGTCTGCTCTTAGGATTGAAGCCACCAAAACTGAATATACCACCTTCTAGTTCTTTCTGACCCTGGAGAAATTTTGTAGTATGGTCTAAAATTTTGTGAACTTTAAAAATATTTCAGTATTATAATGCTGAATTATACAGTATCATAATTTTATTTTATATATAAATGCATAATATTTCATCATGATTAAATCTTTCCCCACATACCTTCAGACACGTGCCTAAATTTAACTTTTCCAAATTATATTCTGGTACTTACAGAGATTTTATTGAAACCAAAATTGAATATTTTTTTCACCTTGGGTATTTAAATTAACCAATGATATTATTAAATTTTATTAGAATGCTGAATATTACAAAGCAAACTGAAAGTTTATGAAGCAGGTATTTCAGTATTCAGAAGGCTTCAATAGAAATTTCATCTGTGTAAAGACTAAAGATTTGTGATCTATGTTGGTGGTGACCTTAGAAGAAAAATCAAGGGAATAAATTATAGTGTCAAAATTACCTTTATAAGCAATGCTTTTGATGTCATAGGGCAATCTCTGCTTCCCTTTCTTCTTATAATTGTATCAGTTTCTCATTGTTAAAGAATTCCTCATCCTAAGCTACTCTATTATTTCTGGAATTTGTAGAAAGGTCAGTGAGTCTCAGGAGTTGTGATTACTTTTTCTAGCTGACATTTATTGATCTCATTACCTTCCTGAACATATTTCAAAAACTTTTTTTCATTCTTTTACCATTTCAAAGATGACAGAAATGCTGCAGTGCTCACTGTATTAGAACTGTATGTAATTAAAATTTGTACACTATGTTTCATCACAATTTCACTGTCAGAACCACAGCATGTATTGTTTATAAATTAGATTGCTATAATTAGAATACACAGTATGCATAAAATCAAGGATGTATTTATATTCTAACCTATATTTTATATCTTTTCATAAAAACGAATGTTGTAGAATCTTTGGACATAAAACATTTTGCAAATACTGAATGGCTCACTTGACTCTCACAATTGCTAGTACTGGGTTACAAATGACTGCTTTTGAAAGGATTCCATTTTTGCAAAATCAGTTGTTTCTTATAAGAAGTCTAAAGACAGGTAAAGAAGGAGATGTAAAGAAAGATGATTCAGTAAAAGTACACATAAACATCTTTCAAATGCCTTTACTAAGACTGAATCATAATTAGACAGGTTTATCAAAAATGCATGCATCCAAATCCAAAAATTTAATTCTACATTTCTAGCTCAATTTCATTTGTTTACATTAAAAAATAAACAACTTTTAAAAGATGGCTAATTTTTTAAAAGGTATGTTTGTATGAGAGAAGGTGTAATAGAAAACTTTTTTTTTCTTATTTAAGTCACAATTATACCTACTAAATCCATTCTTCCTATTTGCCAAGATGCCATTCAAAAAAGATTTAAGAATTTTCTCTATGCAAGTTTATTTTTATTTTTTATTTATTTATTTTTTGTGGTACCAGGGATTGGACTCAGGGGCACTTGTCCACTGGGTCACATCCCCAGCCCTTTTTCGTATTTTATTTAGAGACAGGGTCTCACTGAGTTGCTAAGTGCCTCGCCATTGCTGAGGCTGGCTTTGAACTCGTGATCCTCCTGCCTCAGCCTCCCAAAGTGCTGGGATTACAGGCGTGCGCCACCACGCCCGGCTCTATGCAAGTTTAGATACAGAACATACACTTGTCATGACAAATCAGAAATCTAATCTATGAACCATTTCCTGGAGGTAATATTTCAGATGGATTGATTTACAGAAGACCCCAATTCATAGTTTAAAAACATGTAGTTAACAGTCATGACCAAAATCATTGTTGAATAGGTCTGCTTTTGTTTATGTTTTTTCCTTTATTCTCATTAATTTATTGCTAAGGATTATTTATTTCTCTTTTCTCACTCCTAATTTGAGGGATAAAATCCAGAGAAGAATGAACTGCCTCTTACCACCAGTTTGTGATTTTTAAGGACCTACTAAAACCTAAAATTTGTTCATATTTCTGGCAAATTTGAAATCTCTTGCTTTGCTCAGATTTATTTAAATATTATTGGCACAAAATAGTCTCAGGTGAACTCTAACCTCACTGCCAGATGCAAAAACATGTTGATCATTTTGATTTCCCCATTAGGCTCAAAGGAAATATTCTAGATTGAAATATTCACTAATCATAATATAATATGCCATTCCTGGGGGAAAAGTGAGACTAGTACTTGCTGAAGAAGCACCATTTCTTTTCTTATAAAATATAAATTTTTACTGTTTGTAGTGAAATATCTTATATGGAAAATACTGGTGAAGTTCAAAACTACTTTTTATAATAATATAATTCATCTAAGTGGGAAATAAACTAGTTGAAAAAGAAAATAAGTATATTGTAATGATATCCACATTTTCAGATATGGTTCAGAGACCAGCTCTTTCCTTGTCATCACAAGAAACATTTTTGTGGATATTATTATTATTATTATTGTAAACCTGATTATTTGAAATAAAAATCAATAAATTTTCTGGGTAGCACTATAAATTAGGCTAGGTAGAATACTTGCCTAGTGTGCATGAGGCACTGAGTTTGATTCCTGGCACCACATAAAAATAATAAAAGAAAAACAAATAAAATAAAGGTATTGTGTCATCTACAACTAAAAAAATGTCAAAAAAATTAAAGAAAGAAAGTACACAGTTAAGGGATAGAAGAGAATGCCTGTTATAATTTGTATTAGTTACGGTTCTCCAGAGAATAAAATATATATATATATATTTTATATATATATATTTTATTATATATATATATATAGTGTCGATTTCTCTTTCTCTCTCCCTTCCTCTCTTTCTTTCCCTTTCTCCCTGAAAGAGAAAGTTTAGAGGAGATGTATTTCCCAAATTGATTCACATGATTAACGGAAGTCCCGCTGCCTGTGGGAGAACTGGGAATGCCAGTAATATAATTTAGTCAGAGAAGATTGAGGTAGAGGGTAGTGAGAGCATTAATCCTGGTCTGAGTTCAAAACCTGAGGACAAGGAGCACTCATGTCCAAGTGCTGGAGAAGATGGATGTCTCAGTTCATAGATATGGAGTTTGCCCTCCCTCCACCATTATGTTCTGTTCAACAGATTGAGTGTTGCCTACCCTCACTAGTAAGGGCATCTTCTTTACTCAGTCTACAAATTCAAATGCTATTCTCTTCTGGAAACATCTTTACAGATAGACTTCAAAATAATGTTTTATAGAGCTATTTGGGCACTTCTTAGCCCAGTCATGTTGAAACATATTGTAGATTACAATTTTTTGGTCATTACAAACAATCCTTGTTATCTCTATAATTTTCCCCAATCTACTGTTAATATTAATAGTTCTACTTTTTATTCTTGGTTTTATTTAGCAAACTTTTATTTATTTTAATATTTTCATATTATTTTGGTTTAGTTTTATCTCCTCTAGGCAGAATATATTTCTTTAATCATTAAACAAATAAATCAGACAAATCTATTTCTTTTTCTGAATTTAACTGAATTATATCTATTGATATGACTGAGATGGCTGTTGTATTAGTTTTCTATCACTAAGTAACAAATTACTACAAACACAATAGTTTAAGACATCGCCAATTTATGATGTCTCATTTCTGTACGTCAAAATCAAGGAACGGAGTTAACAGAGTCTCCGTTGAGGTGCTCAGCGGGCTATATTTTTATCTGAAGTTCAGAGTGCTCCTCCAACTTAAACTGTTGGCAGAATTCAGTTCTTTGATGGGTGTCTTCTATGGAGTCACTATCATCTCTTAAAAGATGATTTCCTCCCTTAATTGTATCAAATACTCATTCTCAAATTAGAATCTTGTCTCTAGAGAGAAGACTCACCTGATCAGTACAGACCTGTTGAAAACAATCTCTTTCTTAAGATCAGCTGTGCCAAGAATCTTAACCTAATCCCAGGAGTGACTATACCATCATGCTTATAAAAGTCCCCCTGAACACAGTGGAGGGGTTTGTACAGAGTAGTTTGCACACCAATAGGTGGGAATCATGAGGCCATTTTAGAATTGTGCCACTCATACTAGCCTTTATAATATCATTTTACAATTTATTGGGGCCCCTTATGTTTTTTTCTTAAAGGATTGGTACTTTGTAGAACAAAAAATTAAAAATAATTTTAGTAATAGGGTCAAGGGCATTTTTCTGGAGGCATCATTTAGATTCAAATCACAGCTCTTACTACTTAGGTGATTTGAGACAAGTTACTTCTTTTTGCCTCAATGTCCCATTTGCGAAGTGGTGCTAGTACTACCTACTCCTAAGGCTATTTCGATGATAAAGTGAATCAGGATAGCCCTCTGTAAACCCCTAGAATTTAGGAAATATAGCTATTAGTATTTATCTTTTAGTACTTACTTGGAAGATTCTTATTCTGGTTTGGAATCTACTGGATTTCAATTATACATTAAATTTATGTTTTCTTGCCTAAACATATTTACAAAGAATTTATCATACATTTACTATTATGTATGTCCTAGTCTTATTAACATTTTATACTATTAATGTTAGCATAATTAATTAATTATAATATCAATATTCTATCTTATAACTGTCCTCTATGAGAAATTAATAGAAAATTAAAGTGAAGTAGCCTACAAAGTTGATCTGTGGAAAGTAGAGGCAAAGAAAGCATGAGTTCCAGACATGAGAGAGGACCAGCTGTGTTCTTGAAAATGCCAACATATTGGTGTGACTAGAAATGAACAAGGAAGGAATGTAGAGTTGAGATCAGAGGGAGATCTTGTTAGGCTTAATCTTGGCTAGCGTTTTGGTTTTCACTCAGAGGAAGCCAAAAAACCATTAGAGACTTTAAAGTAGACACGACACTCTGACTTGTAAAAGAACAACTATGTTATTGTACCTGGTTACACTGAGACAGGGATAGAAGAAGCAAGCCCACAGAGTGGAGGGACCAGTGTGGTAGTTGGGGAGGAAATTATAATTAGATTATCCACAATTAGTAGATTCTAGATATTCTTGAAGAGAAAGTTGAGTATTTGTAGTTAGTCTTATGCAGTTGTGAGTAAAAAAGAGAATTCAATTTGAAAAAAAGTGAAATTGCTGTTTACTGAGATGTGGGACTATGAGAGAGAAAGATAAGGGGGAGATTAAGAGTTTCGTTTTGAATATATTGAATTAAAGATGCCCCTAAGTCATGTAGTTCTAGTGTTAGATAAGTGATTTGAATATATTCATTTAGAGTTCAGGTGTAAGTCTTGGCTTGGAGATGTTAGAAATTTTTCATGAAATTGTCAACATTTGAAGTCATGTGTCAAAGATCACCTAGGGAGTGGACAGAAGATCAAGAGAAGAGAACAAGGATAGAGCCCCAGGGCATGTCAATATTGCACACAATATTGCAAGAGAGGAACAAAGGGGATATCTGCAGGAGTTGTGTCTTTGAGCAGACAATAGTGGATGGTGTCAACTGAATGAGTAGAATACCTGAGTTTGGATAAGAGAATTGACAGCTCATTTATTCTACGAGGGGAGAAAATACAGTGTAATATTTGAGTATAGGAATTTACGGGTTAATATAATATACCCAAAGAAAAATTTTCTTCTACTGTAAAATTTTGCTTTCTAAGGTATAGTAGTTAGGACAATAATTATTATTAGACCTTAATCCTTTAAGTGGAATTAGAAGGAAATAAACCTTGAGATAAAGTTCAAAGTTGTATTCCAAGTGCTGAGGGCTCAGTGGTAGTTTAGAGGCTAATATGGAAGGTTACAGAGAAGGAACACAGGGTGAGGACTGAACAACTGTTAAAGAAATAGAATGGCCAAGGGCATATATATTTTAAAGATAACCCTCTAAAAAAAAACAAATCAAAAACAACAACAACAAAAAAAAAGAAGACTTTCATCATAACATTCAATATCCCAAATATAGTCCAGATTATTAGATTGTCATGCATTTGTCTAAGGTTGACAGCACATACCAACATATTTTTTTATTAAAAATATATATTTTAAATGATTTACATATAAATAAGTTACAAAATAGAGTGTTCTGTGATAAGTTCAAAATCTGGATAGATTGAATGAAAGTATATGAAAAAAAAGATAATGGTATGAAGTTAGATTAGAAATTATTCATTTTATTATTATAAAGTATAGGTGATTATGGATAAACCCATCCCACCCCTACTCCCAGGTAAAAGAAGAAGAAAAATTGTTCCCTCAAAAGTAGGTCTGTCTTTGGAGAATATTATATTCAAGTTAGAGTGAAATGACTGATACTATATATCAAACAGATGCATATGACATTTTCTTCTTCCATTCATCTCTAGAAAAACTGTTGGGTTGCTTTTCTGTCTTGGCTAATGTGAATAATGCTACAGTGAACATGGGGGTGCAGGTGTCTTTTCAAGATCCTGATTTCAACTCATTTGAGATTGCTGGATCATGTAGAAGTTCTGTTTCCAAATTTTTGAGAAACTTCCATATTGTGTGTGTTTTCTTCTGATTTCACATTGGATTATTTGCTGAATAGAATGGTAGAGGAAAATGCTCCCAGTGTGTAGGGGAATATGAGACTATTGTTTGTGGCATATTCTCAGAGAAAATCAAGACCCCAAAGTTTTGCTAAATGTGCTTTGGAGGCAGGCCTGCACATTCCTGATCTGCTTCACTCATTGAGAGATCATTTCTTCATTCAGTGTTGTAAATGGCACATTACAAAATTTATCACTTTTTCTTTTTAAAATTATTGTCCTTCTATGATTCACTTATTTTGCAATTAACTACTGGTACTTAGCATGCAGGAGACTTGGACTTTTCTTTTTTCTAACCACAGAGGAATAGTAAACTAGACAAATCTCTGTCCTAGAGGAGCTTATGTTCTACATTTGAACTGCTTGTGTCTTCAAATTCCACAAGTACTGAGTGAAAATTTTGCTAGGGAATTCTGAAATAAATGACAATCTGAATGATTATCAACTCTCCAACTCACAATTTTTTCTCTGTTGAGGAAGATGGCATATATACTCACCACTCAAAGGGGCTTAGCTCTTGTACCTGCGATTTCTCTATGGGCGAATTTCATGCTCACCTTCCTATATAGAATCCTGGGAGAGTTGCCTATGTCTTGCTAGAACTTGAGGTCTTGCAAGAAAGTTTAAAACCAAAAGAGGGCTGCCTCTTTGGAAGATCAGGACAGATCTTCAGTAGTTGACACCTGGTTTGTAGTTTTGTTTTATAAATAATCTAAACATGGTTTCAAAATTATGTACCCAAGTATATATGCATGGATAAAAATGAAAAAATAATAGTGACATGAGGAGTAAGTGGTCTATAAAGCAGTCAGCATGTGCTTATAGAATATGACTTCAAAGAGCACACGTAAAGAGTCAGATTCGAGGTGCCATTGCAAGGGGTTATGTATGGAGTAATTAGGCATATGTATGACTTTAGAAGGAACATTGGAAAAGCAATTGAATTGAATTAGATTTAAGGTGAGCAACTTAATGAGGAACTGTGTTTAGTTGAACAGAGTATTAAAATGAGAATAATTTGAGTGGAGACAAATTAAATTTCATGATGAAAATTCACATGCTTTATGCAAGTATCTCAAACCCAGCCAAAACCTTTCCTACTTTGGTTTAAGATAATATCAACCTATTTGTTTCATTCTTAATCTTTGATTCAAATAAAACTTTTTATAATTACTTATGTTACCAAATCAACTAAAAGCAGATTTTACTCTTCTAAATCACATATACATTTATATAATGATGATATTGCATAGAGTGTAAATAAAAATTACATTTTCTTATGCAGTCACAAAATAAAATGGTTTGCTCATTGTCTTGGAAATGTCCACTAAATAAGAAAACTTTCTCTGGGGATTTTAGAAATAGGCAAATCTAATGAAAAAGAAAAGATACATTGAAATGCAGAACATGTTCTTCTTGAAAAGATTGATGTATTAAATATTTATGCAAACACATTAGATTGGCAAGTGTATGAAAACATTATTACATATTCATCACCTTCACATTTCATCTTTTTGAAAAGAACTTCTTTCCTATAAAACGAAAATGGATGACGATAAGTTTTCCAAAGTCACATTTTTCAAATTTCATAACACTGATAGTTTTTCTTTAGAGTTTATATTAATTCACATAAATAAAAATATTAATGCAGAAACCAGAAAATGCTAATAATTTATTCAAAATAGAAGCACTAAAGTGCTGTTTTATCATTGGCTTTTCTCCATAAAGCCTAAACTTGAGCTTCCTAATATGAAAGATTCTCTCTAAGAGTGAATGTTCACTTTGGGAAATAAATGACCTCTTTAGATCATGGAGTTATTTAGCAAACAATTGATTTTATAACAAAATCCAAATGTCATAAGAGAATTAATGCATTATCAAGCTACCCTAACTTCTCCTGAAGTATTATAAAATCTGATTGACTACAAAATTTTATGGTCTTTGGAAAGCATTACTTGAATTAAAATTTAAATCAACTATAGCTCTCATTAAAAGCTGGAAATTTGACTTTATATATGCTCTAAAAATATTCATGTTTAATATAAACTGCCTTATTATGTTGATATGGTGTTATATATTCAAAGTTTTCTTTCTTCCTTGTCTACTACTTTTTTTTAAAACATCAATAACTTTTTAATTAAATAGAAAAAACTTTTTGGTAAGATGTACTTTAAAATTCATCAATCATGGAAGTAATTAAAACAATGTTTTACAGATTCTAAACTTTCTTGTGAAACTTCACTAGTATATCTCCCAGTATCATATGCATGTTTTAAAGATTTTGCCATTGACTTCCACGTCAAGTGCTTGAACATGATTAGCAATCTTATCTATTATTAAAATGGGACTTCTGAAAATTTAAATCTAGGCAATTCTGGTGCAAGAGTTAGGTGTTTTGACTAATATATAAGAGACTAATCTTAAGCAAGTGATTCAATTTAACATTTTCTCAAAAATAATGATTCTTAACTTTCTACAAAGTCATGTCATATTTCGTAGCAGAAAAATGATGATGCAGAAAGGATTTGAGAAAGGATTTTACCCCCTTTTTTGAGCCTATATTTAATGAAAACAGTGGAGACCATATTTAATGAAAACATGGGGCAATTAGAAAAAGAGTTGTCTTGGTCATTTTCGTTTTCAAACTCATTATGGTAATGAGGGAAAAACTTTTCTTCTAAATCCCAATTTGAAATGGGATATTTCAGTGTCCAAATTAAAAGAACAAAGATAATACCTACAATAATACCAAAGCCTGAGCTAAAATTTACTTACTTAAAAAAAATCTCCTGCACTGAAGAAAAATAGCATAAATTAGATCAGCAACCTTCAAAAGTTAGCATGTAAAGCGTGTCCTGTGGAAGAAAAGGAAGAAGAGGAGACATAAATCGGACTCTCCAGAATCAGATGCTAAGTGAGAGAAGGTTAAAAAAGAAAAAGACTCTGAAAGTGAAAAGGAGCTAAACAAAGACCAGAATCAAAACACAAATCACCTAAGAAAAAGACTGGAAAGGATTCTAGTAAATGGGATAATTCTGGCAGTGAGCTGAATACAGGGGAATTAAAAAAGCACAAAAAACAAAAACAAAAACAAAACACTCTTTTGGAGCAACTAGATGATAAACAAATTATACCAAACATATGTTTACAGTATGATTTAAAGTCTATTAATATTTCCTACTAAATTCATTCCATTCCTTCTGGTTTTCCTTTACCTCATTGTTTATTTGTTATCACATTCATCACTATTTTATTCCACTACACATGTATCTTTTTACCTCATGTCCATTTTCCACAAGCTTTTCTTATTTTCCTGCTTTCACCTCTCCTTTTAAAACTTTCTTTGATGTTTTAAATACTTTGCTTTTGATTGACTACTTTCCTCACTTAGAGTCCTCATAATCTCTATTTAGATAGTTTGTTTACAGCATCAACCCTGTGGTGGGTGGAGTAACAAATCCTTAGTGTAGACACTGATATAACTTAGCAATTTCAATTTTTAGCACAGTAAAGAAAATCCATATCATTTGGTATGGAGGATGAAGAGAAAGAAAAAGGTCAGAGGTGTGGCCTAACATAGCTGATTTCAAAATGAACTTGGAATTTTACTCTGGCTAAAATCGACCTCTTCTACAATCTAATGCAAACCTCTATTGCTTGTGTGTGGCCAAGTCCAGGAATCTTTGGAGTCACTTTTCTCTGATATTCAAAGGCACCTACAGTAACCCTGTCTCCTGCACCCTCTTAATCCCTTCAGATGTTTGTTTCTCCTGATCACTGCTCCTTACTATTTCATGTTGTGGCTGAATTCTTGTCTCCTTCACTGTTTCTTGCCTTGTCTTCTTCACTGTTTCTTGCCTTTTCCTTTTCATCCTGTCTCTCCCTGGCATGGAACAGCCTCTGGTTATCCAATCCCTGAAGCACCATTCTGTGGAGGCTAAACTTTATGAAGAATGGGGGACTGAGAAGGTTTATTTAGGGGTTCACTATTTCAGAGATCTCAGTCCATAGAAGGCCAGCTCCATTCCTTGGGGCTCCAGATGAGATAGAACATTATGGCGGAAGAGTGGTGGAGGAAAGCAGCTCACATAATGATCAGAAAGCAGAGAAAAAGACTCCACTTGCCACATACAAAAGATATACCCCAGCCACACCCTACCAGGCTTCAGTTACCAAAAAGCTAATCCATCAGGGGATTCATTCACTGTTTGGGTTAAGACTCTCATAACCCGATCATTTCTCCTCTAAACCTTCTTGGATTGTCTCACACAGAAGCTTTAGGGGAAATTTCACATCCAATCCATAACAGATATTAAATTTGGAACATGTAGCACAGAACAGAAAACCAAAATGTAAAATAAGTCACTTCATTTTAAAACTTCTTGGTCATACCCTCCTTGATCCTGCTTGCCAGTGGTGCCAGGTTGTTTTCTCTCTAGAGACTCTTTTATTGTGCCTCCTCTCCCAGATCAGAAACTGCAAGCATTTTCCTCAGCGATGAGGAAATATTCTAAAGTATTGGCCATTTATTATTACAAGGAGTAACTTATTTCATTTTGTGTAACCACTCTGAATTAATATTTCATGGCTACCCAAACAACTTACTACGAAGTGGGTGGGTCAAAGTAGTAAAAAGGTATTCTTCACAGTGCTAGAAGCAAGAAATCAGAAATCAAGGTGTCAGCAGGCCTGTGCTCTTTCCAGAGGCTCCAGGCCTGGAGCCTGTCTTCCCAGCTCCTATGGTTCCAGGCGTTTTTTGGTGTCCTTTGCTTGTGACTTCATCACTGATTTCTGCCTCTGTCTTTACCTCTTCTCTATTCTTTTCCTCCTTTGACTCTTGGACATTTTATTGCATTTAGGGCCCACTGAGGTGATCCAGAGTGATCCCATCTAAAGAACCTCAACTTATATGCCCCAGGGTAATATTCACATATTCCAGGAATTAGAATTTAGGCAAGTCTTTGCATGTGGGGGAATCATACAACCCCACTATTCAATGTCAACAGTCAGGTTTTCTCAACTTTCACAAAAGCCAGCCAATGAAAGTATTTGCCTTATTTAATTTAAAGAATTAAATAAAACCAAAAACAGTTCTTTCCCTCAGAATAATTATTCATCCCTTCAGGGCTTCTACAATGCATTGCATTTAGATCTAAAAAAAATTATCTTCATCTCATTAAAGACCTCTCTTGAAAATTGTTAAAATAGCATACTATTTTAAAATATGGAAAATCATTCATATTAACAAAAACAGCATAACAAATGTTTGTACAAATTACTTTATAATTTTTATGGGTGTGTTTGTATATATGTATGTATGTGTACATACATATTTGCAATCATGGTGAATTTTCAACTGTATGTACTTGATATTATCATGTTAAAATAAGCTTTTGCAATGTTTTGAAATGTTTTAATTTGCTAATTTTATTTTATTGTATAGGAAATGCTTAAACATTGTAGGAAATGTAAATAAACAAATATGAAATTTAATTACCTGAAATTCTTCCACAAAAAAATAACCGTTTATGGGACACAAATATTCTTATTTTTATGTAATTCTATTTAAATATTTGTGTGAATCCATACACGTGGCTGCATTTAGAGT
This sequence comes from Tamias sibiricus, assembly GCA_025594165.1. Lineage (NCBI taxonomy): Eukaryota > Metazoa > Chordata > Mammalia > Rodentia > Sciuridae > Tamias > Tamias sibiricus. The sequence continues at coordinate 97,980,636 of CM046664.1, forward strand.
TATTTATACTTTCAATTATAATCCCACCTCAGGAGTTAGTGGACTGAAAAATAAACTCCTATTGTTTTCTAATCATTATATATGGGGTGGGGGTCTCTTAAACATTAGTGCAGTATTTTTTATCCTAATTAGTAAGTTTATAGATGTGTATTATGTGTATAAAAACCTGGGACTAATCCTGGGATTGATCCCAGTGTCTTGGGCCTGCCAAGCATGAGCTCTACCACTGAGCTGTAACCCCAACATTTTAAATCATATCTCCCAAAGCTGGAGCATTTAAATTTCTCAATGCCTAAACCTAAGCAGTAAGAATAGCTCTGTTGCTTCTTAACCAAGATTATAATGATACAGTCAAATATTTATTACTAATTTTAATACTTACTACAAAAAGTTTGACAATACCTTCTAGAGATTCTCCTATGTTTATTTTTCAAGTAGAACATAATAAACACGCTGCCAACGTCCTGGAAAGTCCTAAGGAATATTATTAAGGCTGTAATGCATTCAAAGTTATTAATTTAAGCATTATTTAACTAACAAACCATATGTATATGTATATATATATATATATATATATATATATATCTGAGATTTATTATTTTACTGTGATAAAGTTTTATACATATAAAATTTCCTGAGGCTAAATTATTTTCTTGCATGAATTTCCCAAAATTTGGAGAAATGATAGAAATAAATCTACAATTCTTCAGAAGGAGTTAGTTTGCCTTTTATAAGAGCTAGAAAAAGCGTTAGAAGAATATGTGTTAACTAGTTTGACCCAAAGTTTGTTATCACTGTATTTTGATATTATCATCAATTAAATTTTCCAAAATAAAGGGAATAAAATGCTACCCCAAGATTAATTTAATTGCATATTTTCTGTATCACAATTGAAGTTTATATGAGTTTCTAAGTAGATTTAAATTCCTCTAATGTAAACTATTTATCTTTGTCCACTTATTTTGGAGGGACTTGATTTGAATAAATTGGGCATTTATTACAGTTGGATCATCCTTCTAGTGATCTATATTTAATGAAAGTTTCTGTTATGGATTTTTGTTGGGAAATTATAAAGGGGTTTGAGGTCTTTAACCCTTCGTGACCCGGGGAGAGCCTTCTTTGTCCAGCAAAGTAGCTAGAAGGGCATACCTCAACAAATGAGATGAGACTGGAAGGCAAAAGGCCGCTGGCACCCCCTCCTCCACCTTCAAAAGACACAGGGACACACCAGGGAGCCCAATCAGATAGAGAGCAATGTTGGAACTCAGGTTTATTGAGGAAGGTGGGCAGTCTTATAGTGGACATGAGCCAGTCAGCAAAGAAATTATAGAGACAGATAAAGAGCATGGGCACATCCTATTGGCAGAGTCTCCTACCATATCCTTAGGGTGGTTTCAGTTCTCATGATATGTCAGAGGAATGCCCCCTGCTTGGGTCAGGCCCGTAACAGGGCATGGAAAGCAGCCAGAGAGCCAGAGCTCTCCACCCCCCTTGGCCGATGTGTTCCAAAGACCCCGACAGATTATTACTTAATTCAACAGTATTAGACATTTAGATTGATTTAGGCAATGTAGCTATGTATCTAAGTAAATTTTTCCACAAATTTCTAATTAATTATTTTTATTAATATTCTTTCTGTTACTTCCAGGTGTTGCTTATGTTAAGTAAAAAGATTTTTATTATAAAGTTTTGTTCAGCACTTCTCTGTATTCCATTGATCGTCACAAGTTGTTCTTGTGCTAGTGACATACTTTTTGATTATTGCTGTTTCAAAATGATATCTGGCAAAGTTGGTAGCCCTGCTTTTAATATACTATTAAAATCGTATTGATAATCTCTTCTATTAATGTTCACATTTTTAAAAGATTTTTAGTGTAGAAGAAAAACAATTGGGCTCTATTTGGACATTGTAAAAAACTCACAAAGTAATTTATGTAAAATATAGATTTTTAACATATTTGTTAATATTTTTATCTTCTACTTTCAATGTAGAATAATCTTAAAGTATTCAAGGAATATTTCTCATAGTAAAGCAAACATTTTAAATGGGAACTAAATTTATATGAGTTACTGTTACTTAAAATTAAAATAAATAGTACTATATGAGGGGCTTTACTTTGTTTTAAACTCAAATATACAGATATTTTGCAGGAATGTGCCTTATTTAAAGTATCACCAGATGTAAGCCGATCAGCTGTGGGCTTATTTTTGTATTTGTTGTATATTATGACTTTCCTGGAATATGAAAGTGTAGAAACCTTCTAGAAGACTAGATATAATATCTTCCAAAGTTCAACAGTTCAAAAGAAATGTTCTATATTGCAAGCAGTTGGAAATGGAACTTTGTTTTGAAGGAATGGAACTATATCTAGAAAGTAATTACATATTGTGACTTAGAACCAATATAGTCTAACATATAAGCACAAACATTTTATGAAAAAATAAAGATTTAAATTTTCATTAGGAATTTCTGTGTTGGTCATTTGCCTATACTGTTGAGTTGATTGAAGTGTGATTAATGATAACTAAGGAAATTTTTGTCTTACCAGGTAGGAGATGAAACACTATCTTCATAAAAAATTTATGGTATAAACATTTAAATACTAAAAAATGATATGTTGAAAATTTGTGAGATAGACATCTATGCAAAATAGTAATAAGATAAAACTACTCACACCAGTGTTTATTAGTTTGATTTGTTTACTGCAGACATGAAGTTCCAAGAACACAGTCTCAAAGTTTCACTTTTCAGAAACTGCACAAAGTCATGAGACTAATAGCCAGTTTGGTACAATGTGACAGGACAAATGCCAGCATTACAACCAGTTTATCTATGAGTAATAGAAAAGGTGAAAGTAAACAGAATAATATCTCATGCTATTGTTAAATTGCTACACTACATTCTCAGTTTCCTTTAGTTTGAAAGCATGAACACCTTTTTGTAAATGATATCCATTTTACAACTCACACAGGACTTTATGTGGCTGATGGCATAACTGTTTTGATGTGCGTTGCTTATAATATAAAAATCAGAGCCTGAGTCATGTGATATTAATGCTTAACATATATGTCTATATTTAGAATGCAAAAGATGGTATAAACACTATTAATGCAAAAATTTACTAAAATCATGAAACTTACATATGGAACAAATGAACTGTAGGGTTCATTTGTTTCAGCTTTGGTTCTTGACACTGGTATAGTGGTTCAATACAGTCTTTATTTTGGTTGAGTGGCTATGGATTTTTTATAATTATAGGAAGAAAGCTGTGTCATATTCAGCATTTTTATTTGTAATGAGGACAGGCTTCCCAGGCATGAAACTCATGTACCTGCAAAGGGACCTGAACTGTGAAGAGACCCACATTTGGTTAATGTTCTGTTGTCAATGAGAGGAAGATAAAAAAGGGAATTTTCTCTCTGTTGCTTTGAAGAACCTATTATTTCCAAAAGGATGAGAACAGATTTCACAATAGTTCAAGTAGATGCATTTTAAATTTAGAGTATTTTCAATTGGATTGTGTTTTAAAATTGTGGCATCTGGAAATCAGAAATGGTAAATTTGGAAAAGACATTCCATTCAGTCTTTAATGAATGGTCTCTGTCTTTGAATAGGGCATGGCTAAGTTCCAGGAAAAGTGGAAGAGGGTCCAAGCCACAATGAATTATACTACCACTCTCCAGACTCTAAGGGATCTGTGAGCCAATGGACAGGATGGTGGCCACATTTCTTGGTGTGTGTTGGCAGCCAGGCTCTCTGCTCTCTCCACGGTTTTGTCAAGCTGGCATCATAACTTGGGAAACAGTGAAATGAGAATACAAAAAGGCTGCATAAACAGTAAGAACTCCTGTTTTTCTTTCCTTTTGATTTTGTCATGTGAACTTTTTCTCTACCTCTTGTTGATTCTAGGACTCATCCTTGAGGAGATAGACAGATAATAGTCTGGAATTGTGTGTTTTCCAACTGGAGATTTGTGGAAAAGTCTTATTCAATTAGTTGTGCATCTGAATTATTATGGGGAGGCAGTATCTTTCTCTTGATAACTCAGCACAATATCAGTCAGTGATCAATAATTTCTCTATGACATAGTTTTAATGAATCCAGGTCATTGAACTGTGATTTTTTCTTCCCTCCCTCCCTCCTTCTTTCCTTTTCTCTTTCCTCTTTTTTTTTTTTTTTTAATTATTAAGGCACATCTTAGAAAACACTTTAAAATAAATCCATGAAATCAGTAGTATGATTTTTTATTGTTTGCCCTGTGTTCTCATACAGGCTGGCACTGTTTTCTTTTTGCAGAAGTAACTAGTAATCAAATCTAATTCTCAAGGAACACACCCTGAATTTTTCCTTAACTTTTATTGGACATCATCCCTGCTTTTGTATTTGATCTGCTAGAAAGCAGTACTCAAAATATTGCACCTTTTGCTCAGGGACCACGAGACCCTTTTCTTTATTCTCATTCTATGTTTTAAACCTGTTGTATTAATTTCAGGAGAAAATATCACTATCTTAAGGAATTTTGAAATGCTGCTAAAAACTGCTTTCCCTTTCCTTCTCTTCTACCCAACTCTCTTCCCTCCTCTTTCTCCCCCACTCCTGTTTTTACCTATAAGTGGAAATGGGATGTCACATCTTAGAATTTCATATTTACTTTCAGATTTATCACGAATAATACCTCAGATCTTCATCTTTTTACCATGACCTCCTATGTCTGAGCAGATAAAATACCTTTGTAAGAAACTGCTTTAAAACAGTAGGTAACTGTAATAGAACAATTTGACTCACAGTTAGGACCCAGACAAAAGAAGTTTGGGTAAACATTTCATGCCACTGCGGTGATTTGGAGTCAGTCACAGGGCAACTCACAAACTTCTTTTTTGAGCTCCTTACCACTTCATCAGTGAGCACAGGCCTTGACATAGACTCATCAGTTTCTGGCTGCAGTTTGATTTAGAATTAGGTGTGAATTAGGAGCAAACACAAAGAATGAATAGCTTTATTTGGAGGCATAAACTGAGTGAGATATTAGACAACAGCAAAATTCTGATTTTTCTTCAAAAGTTTAAACCTCTGTTCAACTAAGCATAAGGGTACAAAGGAACAGATCTATAAAAACATGAAAAAGGCCAATAGAGGAAAGAGATGTGATCAGTGAACCAATAAGGCAATTTAGAATGAAAGAAATTTGAAGAGTTCTAGAAATAACAACTATATTAAAATATGTAGTTTCTGTATATTTTTTTCAGAATTTTGTTTGATGAACATATTTTTAAATTTTCATAGCTTTTCATAGTCAGACCATCACTGTGAGTTAATGAAAGACAGCATCACAATGCGTTGTGGTCTATTGTACATGTTTCTTCTTCTGAAGACATTTAAAAACAGCCACACCAGATAGAATAACCTGCTTCCTTTCCTGCCCCACCTGCTTCGGTTTGCCTCTGGACCCTGTTCCACTTCTACACTTCCAGCACTAGATTCTCTTCCACAGCACTGCATGGTCCAGGTAAAACATGGTGGCTACTTGTTTGGTGTTTTCTGGGCTGCTAGCTGGATCCCTGCCGTAGCTGGGGTAGCTATTGTGGAGTGGTATCTCAGCTTCCATATGGAAAGCTCTAGGGTGAAGTGAACATACTGAATATTTTCCTGAAGCTACACCACAGAGCACATGAGAGATCCAAGTTTATCATCTACTTCATCTCTTCATCAAGTTCATACTCTTCCCCTGGGGAAATGCATCTGCTTCCCACTAGCTATGAAGGTGATAGCACTGGTTTGAGGGTTTTTCTCTAAAAGCACCAGTAAAGTGTGTGGAACATAGTATTACTTTTCTTCATATGTGTTAAATAAAGGCCAGTTCACTTATTTCCTATCCCTTTGTGGCAGCAGATAGCACAAGTCAACAAACAAACAACTTTAGATTGGTCATGTGGCAACAAACAAAACACTAGCAAGTCAGTCAGGCTATGATTAGCTCACTCTATTCCCAATTTGTGTATCTTGAACCATCTTTTAAGCTTCACTGGGCCCTAGTTTCCTCATCAGTACAAATGATGAGGTTAATTTTATAACATACTTTTAAAAATTGATTTGTAATGTATATATTAAGGAAATTAGCAAGACCTGTCATGAATAGTATTGTCCCTCAACAGAATCCACCTTTGTGCCACTTTTTTTATTAACCCTTAAACGTAACCACTAATGTGACTTCTAATACCACAGATTGGTTTTCTGTCAGTTTTTTGAATTTTATGTAAATCACATAATAGATTGCACACTTTTTTGTGTCTGGCTCTTTTGTTCAACTGGATATCTGTGAGATTCATCCATTTTCTATTGTGCAACCCTTGCTTGTTTTTTATTGTGTACTATTCCACCATATAAATGTACCATGTTTCTTATTCATTCACAGTTGATGAATATTTGAATTGTTCCATTTGGAGGTTATGAATAATTCTTCAGTAAATATTTTTGTATGTGTTTCTGGTGATTTCACACATGTACATGTGGTGTAGAATTCCTGGGTCAGGCCAATGAATACTCAGCTCTAGGAGATATTGCCAGCAGTTTTCCAGAATTCTCATGCTAATCTTAGTTCAAAATAGAGTGGTTGCTGTTATTATCCAAAAATATGATTTTTTCTTTCCTTATTAAAAACTTATACCATTTTTCTTAAAGGAAGCACTTTATGGCTTCTCTCAGGCATATCTGAATTGCCAACATCACACTCTTGTGCTTTGGGTCCATTATGAAGTAAAATAAGGGTTACACAAATACAAGTATTACAATATTATAAAAGTTGATCAGATAACCAAGATGACTACTAATAACTAAAGAGCAGGTAGTATATACAGCATAGATATTCTGCACAAACATGATTCATGTCCCCGTAGTACTGGGCAGGATGATGCACAATTTAAACTAATAAATTATTTACTTTTGGAATTTTCATTTATTTCTAATTTGGTGAAGTGCCTTTGAAATTCCTGTCCTTTTAAAGTTTTTCTTTATTAATTATAAGTAAAAATTATTTACATATTCAAGATGTTCTTTATTGTATTTTTGTCTTGTTTATATCTTTTCTTAGTGCATTTGCCTTTTCACTCATATTTGATGGTTTTCTAAAAAAAATCCTAAGGTATTAAAAAATGATACACCACTAATAACCAATATTTACATAGTAGGAGTTTTTATATGAAAATCTAGATTTCCAATTTTCTTAAAATACTAGGAAGACCCTGCAATATTCTGCCTGTATTAATCAGCTGTCATTTGACAAGATACCTAAAATAAAATACTCATAAGGAGGATAGGTTTATTTTGGCTCAGTTTCAGAGGTTTCAGTCATGGTCAGCTGAACCCATTGCTTGGGTTCTGTGGTGGACAGAACTTCATGGCAGGACTGCATGGTGGAGGAGGCCAACTCATTTGATGGAGGTCAGTAAGCAAGGAGAGAATAAGGACGGTGCTGGGGTATCAATATTCCCTTCAAAGGCAAGTCCCCAAAGACCTAACTTCTTCTTCTCCTGCTATCTCCTAAAGGTTTCAATACCTCCTGATAATGCTACAAGCTGGGGACCAAGTCTTCAACACCTGGGCCTTTGGAGGCATTCATGATTTAAACTGTAGCACTCTTTGAGACCTCATGCACCTGAGGCTGCATGGTGGCTGCCCACATGAGGTGTCTACCAGACCCTGTTGCTTCCTGTGCCAATCTGCTTCACAGGTTCATATTATAGTCTGCTCCTATTGGTGCCTAATGCAGGAGTCTGCTCTGAGGTCGCCTCCATTTTTTAATTTCTGCATTCTAATCAGAATCCCTTGTCTGATAGATTCAATCAGCATAGGGAACAAAAAGTGATCATTTTGGGTGTCAATGCAAAATCTCTGGCCACTAAGTAATAAAGACTTTAATGTAATTGAATACATAGTTTCTAAAATAGCTTTTCAAGGGGCAAGATACAAAGTACTAGTACTAAGCTTACAGTAAAGAAAATGAGTTTAATAATAATGGAATTATGTTAGTATAAACAGAGTTTAAGTACTGAAATTAGTGGGAGTTGAATGAATGCTTCCTGGGATTCTGATGTAAAAAAAAAATTAAATATCACAACCTAGATATCAGAATTTCTTCTATTTGTGTGTGTATAGATAAATGCACGAACACATTATAATAACATAGTATAATAACTGTGTTGCTAGGTTAACATAGAAAACAATAATTCATTCACTCCTCAAAATCAATCAAGAGCTTCTGCATTCCAAGGTATTGCTGGATTGTTTTAGATATTAGGGCCACAGAAATGAACAAAATAAAGACATTATTTGCTTTTATAGCGTAATATAGTCAATACATAAATGTGCAAGAAAAATGTTAAAATATATAATAATTTAAATTGCTGAAGTGACTTATAATAATTGAGACATTGTGATATTGGTAAAAGAAGAGACAAATAAATCTAGGGAACAGAATAGAAAGTCAAGACATAGCTTACACAATTATGGTCAACTTATCTTTGGCAATGGATAAAGCCAATTTAATGGAAAAAGGGTAGTCTTTTTGACAAATGCAGCTGGATCAAATGGGTATCAATGTCCAACATAATGAGTCTTGACACAGACCTTACACCACCCACAAAAATTAATCATAAGGAATCGGAGACCTAACTGTAAAGCACAAAACCACAGAAGTCCTAGAAGATAACAAAGAAAGTCCTGGTGGTCTTGAATTTGGTGATGACTGTTTATATGCAATACTAAGAACATGATCCATGGAAGAATCAAATGATAAGCTGGGACTTCACTAAATTTGTAAAAATGTCTGTTCTGTAAGTGACACAGTTTATAAATGAAAAGACAAGCCTCATATGGAGGTACAGCATTTGAAAACACATATCTGATATACAAATCTGATATCCAAAATATACAAATAACTCTTGAAACTTAACATTAAGAAAACAAGCAATTAAAAGTTCAGCCAATGGTATGAATGGACAACTCAGCAAATAAATATACATAGCAAATAAGCATTGGAAAAGACATTCGACATCATATGTCATCAGGAATTAGAAGTTAAAATAATTAGATATCACTACCCAGTCACTTAAATGACTAAACTCCAAAATATCCACAACAAATGCTGGTGAAGATGTGGCACAAAAGGAACTTTTATCCATTATTGGCGAGAATACAAAATGGTACAACTATGTTGACAGTTTCTTACAAAACGAAACATAGGATCTAGATTCATTCCTTGGTATTTAGCTAAAATAATTGAAAATTTATGTTCATGCAAAACTTGAGCATGAATATTTATATCAGCTTTATTCATAATTGCCAAAAGTTTGAAGCAACCAAATCATCTCCAATATGTGAGTAAACTGCGGTACTTCCATGCTCTGTGTATTAGTTTTCTAGGGGTACAATAACAAAGGATCACAAATTGGGTGACTTAAAAAACAAATTAATTTTCACATAGTTCTGGAGGCTAGAAGTCTGAATCAAGGTATTGACAGGGTTGGTTCCTTCTGAGGGCTATGAGGGAGAATCTGTTCCTTGTCTCTTTCCTAACCTCTGGTGATTTGCAAGCAACTTTTGGCATTCAATGGAATATGGTTTAACCCTAATATTCCTATGGCATTCTCCTGGTGCCTCTGGCTGTACATCCATATGTATCCCTTCTTATAAGAGCACAATCATATGAAATTAGGTTCCATCCTAATGACATCATCTTAAATTGGTCATCCGCAAAGACTGTTTCCAAAGAAGATAATATTCACAGGTGATTCGAACTTCATCACTGGGGTGGGGGTGAGGCAGAGCAAAATTTAAACCAAAATGCAGTTGAATATCATTCAACAATGAAAGTAAGTCAGATTTCAAGCCACCAAAAGACATAGTGGAAACTTAAATGTATATTACTAAATGAAAGACACCAATCTGAAAAAGCTATATACTGTATGATTTGAACTATATGACATTCTTAAATAGCCAAAACTTGGGAGAGAGTGAAATAATGAGTAGTTGCCAGGGATTCAGGCAGAGGGAAGGATAGATGAATAGGTGGAGTATGAGGCTGGGGTGTAGTGTTGGAGCTGTGAAACTATTATGTATGATACTGTAATGGTGATTTCATGTCATTATACATGTCAAAATCTGTAGGATGTACAACACAAAAGAGTGAACTCTAATGTAAACTATAAACTTTAGTTAATAATAGTGATATTCAATATTGGCTTATTATAATAAATGTACTGCACTAATGCAAGTTATGAATATTAGGAGAAATTGCCTGTGCAATGGTGCCTACCTTTTATCCCAGCAATTCAGGAGGCTGAGGCAGGAGGGTCACAAGTTTGAGGTCAGCCTCAGCAACTTAGTGAGGGCTCAAGCAACTTAGTGAAACCCTGTGTCAAAATAAAAATATAATTTAAAAAAGGGTGTGGGATGTGGCTTAGTGGGTCAAGAACCCTTGGAATTAATCCCAGTAACAACATTTTTTTAATTTAAAAAAATAACAAATAGGAGAAATAGAAAAAAATGTTTATTTGAGGTTTAAGAGGATATGTGGGAATTTTGTACTTTCTGTTCAATTTTTTTTTATAAATCTAAAAACTGCTTTCAAAAATAAAGTCCATTAATTTACTCGAAAAAAATGGAACTCCCTTAGCTTGCACAATCAGGAAAAGTGTCTCTAAATTAGCAATTTTTACGTTTGATCTGAAGGACAAGAAGATGCTTCCTTTGTGAGGTACTTACAGGAACACTTAGTAGAAGAACAACTGGAACAAAGACTCTTTGGTGAAAGCAAATGATGTGCTACAAGAACACCAGGATTACTAGGAGAAGGAGTAGAAGGCAGAAGGCAGGAAGGGACCAGATCAAACAAGACATTTTTAAAAATAAAATACAGTTTTGATTTTATTCTGAATGTGACATGAAGTTGTTAGGTGGTATAATAGGGAAGTACTAGGATATGATCTGTGGTTTTAAGAATATCACTATGGCTTTTGGATATAGAGAATACATGTATATGGAGGCAACACTGGGATGAGGGACACTAGTGAGGAGAATATTTCAGTGGCTCAAGAAAGAGGTAATGATGGACTAATGTGGGTATTGGATATGGAAATATTGGGTGTATCTGAGTTATGTTGATAAAGGTGATAGAGGGGAGATTTCATATATGTCAATCATCTAAATACATGGAATTGTCAATTTGGTTGCAGATTGAAGTCCATGCCCTTTACTGTTCATATCCCTTTCGAAGGAATGAGAACTCATCAGATCGAACATTGCTTTAAATAAATGGGCCTTATAAAATTGCACATGATTTTTAATTACAATTGTTGTAACTGAATTTGACCCACATCTAAAACTCACTTGTATAGCAAATTTTACATTGTTTTACATTCATTTAACTTTATCTGAAAAATTTTTAATCACTTCATTCCTTTAGTAGAGAAGTTAATACAACTGAGTAACTTGGTGTCTATAGCAACTATGCAAATAAATATACTTCATACTGTTTGGATTTGGCAAACAACATATTAAGTATAGGACAGCAATGATGGGGAATTATTGAATATGATAATACCACATTGATAGATATCAATCACAATCTGGAGAGAAAAAGAATGGAGTTTTATTTTTAAACAGTTCTTAAAATTGTGCAAGTATAACAAATGTGCCAATTTTTGCCTCAATATTTTAAGATGAATGGCAAAAAAACTTCAAAAGCAAAGATCAGCCATAACTGACTTAAAATATGGCAAATTAAAAAACACATATCAAAAATTTCCAGAAAGAAAGAACTAAAAAGTTTAACAATTTTTAAGAAATTTAGCAAAATTACTATGGTATTTGGCTTGTTTCTACAAAAAGGCAATATTTTGTTTTCTCTGGGAAAAACTCAAATATACGTAGAATAACGTTCTAATAAACAAGGATGTCTGGGTAACTAATACTTTGAATAGAATGTAATAGAATAGGATGGTATACTTGAATTTTATACTGCTTGGTTACTCACTAGTCCTTTTATTTTAGAAAAAATTGATTGCTTCTTAAAAACAATTAATCATTATTAGGAAGTATACTTGCTTGATGAATAAGGCATTGTATCTTTGGAAAGTTATTTTCCTAAAGAGTTACATTTATCTTTCTAATCCATTCTAGGGTGCTTACACCTAGTTCCTAAATGCCATGTTACTGAGTTTTATCAAAAATAAAATAATTGTAGATTGAGTCATACTGTCTCCTAAAATTTCAGTTCATTCATTTTATTTCTTGGGCTAAAGATTTCATGTACTTTAATAGTTTCCCTAGGGGCAGATACATTTTTTTCCTTTGGAAAGAATTTATCAAATGTGTATATATAAGTAACTTTACTTACTCCCAGTTTCATGAAACATTTTACAGCTCTAAGTTGAACAAACACTGCATTGTTAAACATGTCATTGCTGTGATGTTAAACACATCAATAGGAAGGAGATAGATGGATGTATTGCATCTATTGTCACTGCTCTCTAAGTTTATATTTATTTCAAAATTTCTTAACAAGATGGTTAAAACATAAAAAAAGAATTTCTACAAGGTTTACATTGAACTATCTCTTTCAGTCGTTTTCAATTAGAAGGTTTTGCAAGGAAATGACATTTTCCCCTTATTTATTACCTTATATTCCTGGAAGCTTTCTAAATACTTTAATAAGATTATCTAAAGCCTTTTAAATCAGAAATACATCTACATGCTTCTTAATAAAATATTAAAGATATTAAGGCATTGTACTAATGTAAACAAAAAGTGAAAATTTTATTAGGTAGATACAAAGTTATAGTTGGATATTTTCTTAAGAGATTTATGAATTACCTAAATAGAAAAAAATAAATTACTAGTTTTTTTTCTTTTGTTTTTTTTTTTTTTAAATATGCTTCTGTCATGTGTGAGAAGTCTTTAATGTCAACCAGAAAGTGAATGGGGCATTGTAGGGGACTGGAGAATTAGAAAACTTGGGAAAAGACTGGGAGCCAGCATTAGCAGAGCAGTAACATCTCAATTAATTCTTGTACTAGAGCAAAATAGGGAAAGGAAGCGACCCTTCTGCTTATCCCCAGCTCAGAGCTGAGGAGGTGGGGCAGAGAGAGATTGCAGAACTTCATTAGGCCAGCTGCGGGGTGGAGGAGAGGGCACACTGATTCCAGAGCCTGTAAGGGCTTCCCTCTCTTTGTAGAGCACATTTTCGCACTGGTCTTTTATTTTTAGTGCAGCTCGCTCCCTGGTGGTTTAATTTAAAGTAAATGAAATAAGGTCTGTTAAAGACCACTTTTAAGAGGGTGCTTGTTGGGGGTTGTGAAAGCAGAGGTCTTAAACCTACCAAAACCAGCTTGCCTCTTTATGATTACAGGAAGGCTCGTAAGTGAGTTTTATAACTCAAGGTATGTGCATAGATATGCAGATACACCTATTCATATTTGATTTCTATATCGTATATAAGTTTTCCGCCTAAAACTTACTTCCTCTCCCATGCATTACCTGCCATAAAGCATCTAATAGGTCTGCCCTATTTGGGGTTGAACTGCTCATCCTTACAGCTGGCTGGGGAGCTGTTGCTTCTGCTAACGCGCAGCTTCAGCCGGCCGCTTAAGGAACGCTGAAGGTGAGCAGGCAGCCAAAGAGTAAAGAAAACGCTCTCTTTCCTGCCCATCTCCTCCGCCAAGGCCCTCCCATTCGTCCTAGGTACCCGCCCCCAAACACGGTACAAAGTTGGCTCAGAGTCAGAGCAGAGGGACGGGGTCTAGGGAGGCTGATTCCAGGAGGCGGAGCGGCGGGTCGCACAGCCCCGTGTGCCTCCCGCGACCGCCGCGGCAGCTGTCACCTCCTCGCCTCGTCGCCCCAAGCTTCCGGAGTCTCCCGGGTGGCCAGAGCCCACAGCTCCCAACCGTGGCGCTAACTGCCCCTGCTCAGAAGTCGTCGCGTCCCCAACACTCTGTACTCGTCCCAGACCGCCCGTCGCCTCCTTCTTCGTTCTCTCCCCGCCACTGCAGCGGGGGCCAGTGCTTCGGCGCTTCTGAGGACTCCCCGCCACTCTCCTGGCACAGGCTGCTGCTGCTGAAATCCTGGCGCCGCATCCCACAGCCCAGTTCAGGGATTACCCGGGCCAGAAGATGGGGACCCACGCCGAGCATCCTAGGGGCGTGCACTAGGTGCGAAGGCAGGGGTGGGGGTGGGGGCGGAGTCCTAATTTCCTGGCAGACCCAGACCCAGGAAGTTGTCTTTAGTGTGTGTGTGTGTGTGTGTGTGTGTGTGTGTGTACACATATATCCGGCCCGCGGTTGAGCAGCCACCTCGTCAGAGCAGCATGTGGACTGGCTCGCCGGGTCCCCTAAGTCTTCTGTGGCTGCCACTGCCGCCACCGACGCCTCAGTCTCAGCAGCCGCTACTGGCAGCAGAAACCCAGCGCCGCGGGAGGAGCAGGGACGCGCGGGCGCAGCGTCCCAAGCTTACTGCTGGCCAATTCTTCTCGGAGGTGGCAGTCACCGCTGCTGGTGAGAAACCAGCCCACATTCCCACGCTGCTCGTCTGGAGAGGATTTGAGACTGTGCACCTCTCGCCTGGACCCACATGGCTTGTTACCTGGTCATCAGTTCGAGACATCTCAGCAATGGGCACTACAGGGGCATTAAAGGAGTCTTCAGAGGGCCCCTCTGCAAGAATGGATCCCCCTCACCGGTAATGTGCGCGCGTACACACACACACACACACACACACACACACACGACACACGTTAAAAATCAACATCAACTAAAAAAAGATATTGAGAGATACTGTCCTGATACAATGAGTCGGGGAGGAATTTCGAAGACATAAGCTTTACCTACAGGTATACTATGTCTGTTTATACAATTTATTGACAAATATACAGAGAAGAGCATGTGTTTACATGCGCATTTTGAACCTTCATTAGGATATGTAGTGCTATGGATGCAAATATTTACAGAATGCAATTAACTGCAAGGCTGTGAAGGTGCTGTCAACTTAGGAATCTGTGAATTTGGGAAGTGTAGAAAGTTTGAGTGGCACTTTATAATGTGCATTTGTGAAATCATCAGTTGAGATTAATAATGCTGCTCCTACTTTATAAGATAATAAACTCTTTAAAGATTTTGCCTCAGCTCATTGGCAAAAGAAAAGGTGTTGGTTGTTAAAACTTGATTAAATTTAATGTTTCACTATGTAGGTTCTTTAAGGGGGAAGCAAAAAAAATGGATTTTGTTTGTTATATATATCAACATTCAATTCAACTGACTTCTTTTTAGCTTAGTGAACTATTCAATCTAGTTACCGTCTGATTTATTCAAACACTTTTTATAAAATATTTTCATCAGAATCTAAGACTTAAATGTATTCTCAGTTCATCTTTGCTACTATGAATTACTATTTTAAGGATTCAGATGTGTTTCAAGAAAAAAATGTGTTTTGGACTATGAATAAGTAAGTATCCAAACTTAATGAGTAACTTTGTAGCCTAATGTAAAGGGAAAACAACAACAACAACATTTTAGTCTGTAGGATATAAAGAGGAAAAGCTTAATTTGCCTATTTGCCTGATTTTTATTATGTTTGGTACTTTCCATCACAGTTTAATACTCCTTGGTATGAATTATTCAAAATTGCACTATATTATAAGGATATTTCATCAAGTTCTCTGTAAGATTTGCATGAGAAGTTTAAAAACAAAAGGTACAAGTACTCAAAGATATCACTAAGATTCCTTATTACAAACTTATTGCTTTTATGTACTGTAAAAAGTGTGTTTTGCACCCTTCCCCCATTCTAAATGGTACTGAGTCGGAAGTGTTACATGGAAAATACTGTTTATATTAGCACTTACAATTAAAATCACAGGGTTAGAAGGGACTTGGAAAGTTCCAGCTGAATAAGTCCCATATCTAATCCTTCTGAGCACCAGGTCTGTATCTTTCCTGTTTTTACAGATTCCCAAAATTGAAGTATCTGCAGTTTCAGCAAACCACTTCAATGTTTAACAACCCACAGTGTCAGGAGAATCTTCCTTACAGCAGACTTAACTCCTTCAAATTTCTGCTTAGGCTCATTTTGTCTTGTAAACCTAGAATCTTCCCATTTTCTCATCAGTATTATTTTCCAATACCTTGATAATCTTTGAGGCTGAATCCACAACCCTCTCTGAGGTTACAGAAATCTGAACTGGGTAGTATGTTGTAGTGTATATGTCTTAATGATTTCAGGATAAAGGGAGAAAAATGTTATAGTTTCTACGCTGTTTAGTTCTATTTAAATTCATTAGAATATGGTGTTAATCTTCCCCAAATCTCTACCATTTACAGAGGAAATTTCCATCACTTGATGAAAAAGTGCCCTCCCTTCATCCCTCCCTCCCTCTGTCACTAATCTCCCAGAAGCTTGATTGACTCCACTGAGGCTGGGTCTGTGAATGTGGATGTGTTGGATGACTAGGGCATACCAGGCATCCTAAACCTACAGGAAACTATTTTTATTTACTACTGGGCTAGTTTTTACTACCATACTAATTCTGTGCTTTGTTATTAGAGCTCTATGCTTTGACTCACTGAATGGTTCTCTTCAATATCTATACATCTGAGTGTACTGAAATTTCATATGCATCATTGAAAGATCCTGAATTGTCTTGTATATGTACTTCTTAAATCCAAATTGATTTACTTTGTCTTATTTTAGACTTTACAATGCATTTGCGTGGCTTTCAAGGTTTGAATATTTGCTCACATGAACTGGGCCATGGCCGTGAACTGATGTTCATTCATTCTCTGTCACTGGCAGGTTGCTGAGATGAGTCTTCCAACAAACTGAGATTCTTTCCCCATTGCATAATACTTAATCTTCTTTCCTAAGTTAAAATAGGTCACTATTGAAGGGACCCTAGACCCTGTCACATTTGAATAGCTCTCTGGTCTCAACAAGGGTATTTTGGCCTCCTTTATTGCTGAGTTGCAAAGTGTGAATCTAAAAAAAAAAATCCCTGAGATAGATAAATATATATATATATATATATATATATATATATATATCAGGTTTCATTCATATCTACGTATATGGTATCATTATACACACACACACACACACACACACACACACACACACACACATCAGGTCTCATTCAGGTTGACATAAATTTGCTGATATTCCCCCTAGTGTAAAATTAAACTCACAAGTCATACAGTCATTAAACACAGTCATCTATTTATTTCTTAAAAAAACATAGCTACTCTGACAATACCTTTTCAAATTTAGAGCAGAATAATCTAAAATTGGCCTCTACTTCGATGGCTTTAATTATTTCCATCCACTGAGACTCAATTTATCTAGAACTATAGATTGGGGTATCATAAGTTGATTTAACTAACTTTCACAAAGTTCCCTGTTACTTTAACTTTTGAGTCTTTTCCCTTTTAATGCAAGTGTCTCTAATTTCTATTTTATTTATATTTTTTCTGTTTTGATAGAGCTGCTTAAAAGTAGTATCTGATATTAATATTTAATAAAATATAATTATTGAACAAGACTATATTATATTCTGTTATAGATAGGACAAAGGCCACAACTTCTCTTTGACATAATAAGCACTCCTTGTTTATAGTTCTTATATAAATATACCTACATAAAATGGATTAGACATTTTACTGTCTTATATGTCTTCAGTTTCATATTTAAAATGTTTATATAAATCTTAATGGTCAATTCACATGTCTATAAAATCTGTGATATTAAACTGAAAGTACAAAAGAGAATAAATGTATTTGTATATATTTTTATTTCAAATAATTTCACTTAGAAAACATATTGGATTCTTATATGAGATTCTTTTAATAAATAGTTAATAGGATACTTCTGAAAATAAATAAAACATTTATCTCCAAAGAATATTCATTGATAAGTAACGTGGAAGTCATAGAGTGAAATTTCACTTCTATCTTCAAAATGAAAACATGGAAATATCATCGCATCTCTGTTCTTTTTAGAGACTGTGTATAAAAATAACATATTGTGTCTCCATCCTAATTAGAATGTGAGTAATTGATTTGAGATAGTTTATGTTGCTCTAACTTCAGAGACAGATAAAAAAAATTAAAGAAAAACAAGGGAGTATTCCATAACACTTAATGGTAAAAGTCAACTTTTGAAAAATACATGTGCATGTTACTACATTTTAGGATATTTACTCTCTAAAATTTCTCATCTCTAAAATAGTATGACTGGATGGTGACTTTAAAAAATAGTGTGAGATGTGTATGCTCACACACAACATAGAAAAGATATACACACATTGTTGCCTGTGTTCAAGTATAAGTTACCTATGTACCATAATATTTTACCATCAAACATATAAAGATATAACTTTGTTACAATAATTGAAACATTCATTAAGAAAAAATCTATAGATTAATTTGGGATTTGGGTGAACTTTTAAGTTCTTCTGTCACCATATTCAAATTCAATAAAACAAGGAATATCCTCAATGTCACATTAAATTTTTATTTGAATTGATTCTTAATTATTTTATGCAGCCTAAAATATCATCTCAAGTTTGGATTTATTTAAGCATGCTTCGTTATAGTTTATTTAGTGTCTGTGAGCTTAGTTGTAGGGATATCATTCAGGATACCTGTTGATTAAATATTAATAATAGTCATAGCTGTGTATTTTATCTGCACCAAACATTTTTAATCTTCAAAAGATTAGATAATATGATATTTCTTATGAAATGATTATTCCTGGGAGCACCGTAATTAGACAACTAAGAATATGTTTCCAGGAATGTCTGTTGTATTCCCCTAAAGTGTTACATGTGGAGGTGATTCTCAGGATTGTCATTTGAGCAATACTTTCAGGTTCTTGGATTTTTTAAAATGTTCAGTAACCTTTTCCCAAATTATACATTTGTCTATATTGCCTAATAGAAGGAAGTGCCACACAAATAAACAAGCATTTTAAATAGGCCAAAAATTCTATAAAATATCCTCTTTAAAATTACAAATGTTTATCCATAGATGAAAAAAGTTCTAGAAAAGATTGAATCACCTTGAAGGTGCACCCACCCAGAGAACTTCTTAAATCAAAGGAGCACAGTGATAACCCTGTTCATTTTTCTAGAGACTGTAGTATTCAATTGTGTATATTTTATTATGCTTAATAAGTAAGTACATGTTAAACACATTAAAAATGTCCTCATGCTGATTCAGTTTTTGTGAGCCAAAGACCATTATGAAGACATGCTCTCCTGTAGAGAAGGCACCTGCTTCCTCCTCCTGAATTCATGAATGCACAATACTGCCTTTGCATCAAAACTTTCAGATATTTTCAATAATGATTCAGTTATAATTCTAACACATATATTTAAGTATCATATTAAGAAATCTCCTTTCTTCTCATTGCCCTTTTCAATACTTTGTTCTCTCCCCCAACTAACCAATTTCAGAAATGTGTAGTTATCACCTATCCTACGGAGAAAGTGTCAACTTTCTAGGGCTTAAATGTTTACTTAACTTCAGAAAATTTCCATGATAAGAATAATCAAATGAGTATTTGAGTGCTCTAATTTGTGATTTTTATTAGATTATATGATATTTGCTTCAAAATTAAAATTTGGTGGTTCATATCCCTTGATTTGCTTCTTTTAGATATAAAATTAAGATATGTAACACAGTTTTTAACTGAATGACACTTTGTTAAAGTATCAAATGTCAGTATTTTACTACAATTTTATCATAAAATGCACATTATCCCTAAATGAACTTTGATTTTAAAAAATCAAATTAGCTTTGGTTGTTTATTAATTTTTTACAAATGCAGGTAAACTTATATAAATGATAAAAAAAAAAAATAAAATAAAACAAAGCAAAAATGAAGATAAACTGTTTTAAGCTGCCACTCTATAACCTGGGAATATGATAAATATAAAATATGTTGGCAACATGTGTCTGCTAAATTGGCATGGATTTGACATAGAATTTAGCTATTTGTAGTTTTACAAACTGACATATTTATTGTGTAATGTATATGTACTAAAATACACATTACTCATGTTTTAAGTATTAACAACAGCTTAAAATGTCAGTAGGTTTAAGGCTAAATTGGGATCAAGGAGCAAGAAGAGTATGTCAAATAACTCTATTAAATGCATTTAAGTGGGAAGTTGGCTTGTTCAAAGCACACATCATCATAGTAAATCTTTAGTATATATGTATATGTATTGAAACTAATTTGAATACAAATTCTTAAATGCTATTTTGCTTGAAAATATCTTTGTAACAAATTGTAACAAATATAAGTATGGTGATAAAAGGGACGTACTAATCCCCAAGTTACAGAGTCTTCTTGTACTGGAAGAATTTACTGAACTTGAAATCCTGGAAAGATGAATTACTACTTAAGACAACCTCATGATTGTAACTAAGACATTCTTCGCTAATTGAGGTCAAAACATTTTAAAAGAATAGTACCTAGTATTTAAAATGAAAAGGAATTTTCAATTTGTTTTTAAAAATATTCACTAATGATCTTTAATTTTCTAGAGATGGACCTCTAAAAATATGTGTTGAACTAAATTCATCTTTCATTCAAATTTGAAGTAAAAATCTAAAGAACTGTTGATGTATATTTTTTTCCACAAAAAAAATAGTCTATATAATCAATTCTTTCTCTTTTATTTTTCCCTCTTGGGCTGATAGGTAGCCCAGAGACATATCTGGGGCGTATCGAAGCAACAGGGATTGATGTTGACCTTCAAAGCAACATAATATCTACTCCTCTGATCATCTTCTTTTCCCAGTGTAGCTCTTATTTTAATTTTATATCTCAGGTCTCTCATTCTTTGAAAATTTATATTTTGTTGTTTTAATGCATAAAGTTTCTTTCAGATGACTTATGTCTGTTGTCAAAGCAAGTTAGGCTATAAATAAATAATAAAATATGGAATGCCCAGATATGGGGATGCCACTCAGAATTTTGTACTGGACAGCTTTGAGAATGATTCATGGAGAGTATTCATTCTGTTCATTTCTAGCAAGCATAATTAGGGCTGCCAATTTTTGGCCTTGACAATTGGCAAATTCCTTTTGGCAAATTTTATTTTGCTCTTCTGTGGGTGTAAGAGGCAGAATATAGTTTATTTTGAAACAGATTCTGCCAGTTTGATTTTTCTAAACAATATTCTACCTCCTTATTATACATCTTCCTAACAATCCTTATTCCTTTCATTCAAACGATTGTCAATTTTTTCAATATCTTTTTCTTTGGTTTACAATAACTTTTGACATACTACTTTTAACTATAAATGCACTATCTCCTTGAAATTGTGAGAACCATCCTATTCTGTCTTTCCCCCGACTCAGCCATGTGTGTTTCTTCTCTGTTTATCATTCACACATAATATTCATCTACAGCTCAGAATGTAGAGTCAATCCCCTTTCCATCTAAAATGTACCTACCAGTGTTGTTCCATAGCCCTTCTTCCCACAGCTACTTAGCACTTCACTTGTACTAAGTACCTTGTCAGCATCAGATAAGCAGCCATTTCCCATCTCTTTCATTCACATGTCCTTTCCAGATCTCCAATTTGTTATAAATAATTATATTGCCCAATGTCTTTATTAGCAAGCAATGGCTATATGCATCTTCTTTTTTGTGAATGAGACAGTTGTCTTGTTTTAAACAGAAAATGACCATAGGAACTCTTTTTTGAATGATGAAAAAGAGGGTGTCTCCCCTATGTCTGATACTCCCTTTTGATTTGTTTCACCTGAATGTCAAGTAATGAGACATGGAAGAGGCCATAATAATTACATTTGCATATCTAAAAATATTCAGAATCCTTGGGTGATATTTAAGCATCTTCATGATTCAGTTCCCACCCACATCTTCATCTTTTACTCTACTTGTTCTTTTATGTGATCCTATGCTCCGGTTTTACTGAACTACTCCAGAGTTCTTAACTATGACATGTGATTACACACCTTTATGCTATTGCACATGTTGTTTCTCGATCCAAAATCCTCTTTTCATTTTGTTTGGCTGTGTCTTAAATATTCTTACAGTCTTAATTAAGAAGTTCAGTCCTCAGGTGATTCTATGCTGGACCCTGTCATGGGTCAAGTACTGTGTCTTACATGCTGCTGTCATATCGTTGCTTACCTTGTCACTGAACTAGTTGTTTCTGGTTTCCATTCTACCACAAGATGGGAAATCCTGGTAGTATGTTTCTGTCACCCTTATATCCCCAAAGCTGAACATAGCCTCTGGTTTATGATACTTGATCAACCAATATTTGTGGAATAAATGAACAGATTCATGAATGAATAAACAATGTTGGATAATACAGTATTAGATTTTCTATCACTCAGGATATGGCCCAGTGTAGCTGATATGGGGCATACTGGAAATTTCCACCTAGACATTGATCTTTTTATGTTATGATTTCACAGCTGCTTAGGTACAATGTTACAATGAGTACCTCATACACAATTTCACTGCAAAGAATCTCTAGAAAATTGAGATAGACCTTTAGTTTTCCTATGTATTCATTCAGAAGTTAGTAAAATTTAAGGAAATTTATGGAAAATGTTTAGGGATTAAGAACATTAACTTACATAAATGTTGATTTTTGTTTCTTTTTAATGACTTGTTATATAATAGGTAACTTTCTCTTCACTGTTGATGTTATTTTGTTATTTCTTTTGGCTAATGATAGAATAGCTGTTTTACAAGGGATTCAAAAAGGAAGGCTATGACTGGGTGCAGTGGTGCATGCCTGTAATCCCAGTGGCCTGAGAGGCTGAGGCAGGAGGATTGTAAATTCAAAACCAGCCTCAGCAAAAGCAAGGTGCTCAGTGAGACCCTTACTCTAAATAAAATACAAAATAGGGTTAGGGATATGGCTTAGTGGTCAAGTGCCCCTGAGTTCAATCCCTGGCACACCCCCTGCCTCCAAAAAAAGAAGGCTATGTAGTTAAACTGCCTAAATTTAAGTTTTAATTTTTCTATTAGAAATTTTATGACTTATTTTAACTTCCATTTCTAATTCTTCATAGGACCAAGGGTGGTTGCTAATGTTGCCTTTCAAGACCAGTGCTTGGTATTCATTGAGTGTTCAGTAAATATTAGCATCCCTTTATTAGTCACATTGTATATGTTTGTATGTGCTCACACACATCTGATATTGCAATGGGGAAAAAACTTTGAGTAAGTCTTACAAAAATTCAATTGAGATAATTTTCTTTCTCTTAATTAATATAATGATGTTGATAGAAAAAAAATAGCTTTCAATACAAATTTAATTGTGGTAAGCATTTTCTCTTTGGTTCCATTAGAAGACTTTTTTTTTTTTCTACAGAAATTTTTCCAAGGTATAATCATTAGGATGCAAACTTTTCCACAGATGGAATAAGTGGTCACTGTTTTTATGCTAATGTTTCTCACTGTAATATTTACCAAGATCATTTGATCATTTGCTTTGAGTATAATTTAATACTTCCTATTAAACCAAATTGCAAAAAGTAACCCTTTTAGAAAATCTTTTGTAAAAAGCCACAAGAAAAGGAAGATTGGCTATGAATAAACAGATGAAATTTGTTCATGAGCTAGGATATTTTTCATTGTTATATATTTAATAAAAGATGTGAAATAAAGTACACACTTGGAACTTGATAATTCCCTTGCTATTTAGGAATGTGTGAGTGAGTAGTGAGTGTGTAATTAGGAGGAAAAATAGTGATAATTACAGTTTTTCCTTTGTTGTTGAAAGAGAGACAGTAATTCCCCAGCTAGTGGTCACTGTGGCCCTTGAGAAGGTTTAATCCTGGTGTAGCCACAGCGTAGTCATTGCATAACTGCCAACATTCTCCAGCCACCTAGAGAGTCACAAACATTCCACCAAGGTTCTATTAGCACTTTTCCTTTCTTGGGTTAGTCAGGATGTGAACGCTGTTCACATGAGAAGCTTGGATTTTTTTCTAAACAACAATTTTTTTTTTTATGTAGAATATCCAGACTTCTGGGGTAGATATATGGAGAGGGAGAAATATTATCAGAAGAAGGATCAGGTTTATATCATGGTCAGTTTATTAATACAAATAAACTTTTGTTATGTGGTTAATAGATGTTTTATTTATTTTCTTTATAGATTCTAAACGTTGGAAAGGCTCTTAGCGATCTAGTTTCACCTCTTCTACATATTTTAATACCTTTCTTTGGAAGGCAAAATAATGGACTCCCAAATTATCCACATTCTAATCCCCAAACCTCTAAATCCAGGATATTACATGGAAAAAGGGACTTGCAGATAGATTTTATGAAGGATGCTGAGAAGATTACCCTGGCTTATGCAGATGGTCTCAGTATTGCTCATAAGAGAGGGCAAGAGTGTCAGAGTCAGAGAGAGATTTGAAGATGCTAAGCTGTTGGCGTTGAAGTTAGAGGAAGGGGCCATAAACCAGCAACGAAGGTAACTGCTTGAAACTGGAAAAGACAAATAAATGGATTCTCTCATAGAACCTCCAGGACAATCACAGCCCTACTAACTCTTGATTTTAGCCCAGTGAGGCTTCTGATTAAGAGATAATAGGTCTGTGTTGTTTTAAGCCAGTCAGTCTGACATAATTTGTTAGGGCAACAATAGGATCCAAATACAACCACCTTTAATACAGGGTAACATTTGCAGTGGTAGGGGTCTCTCTGCTTCTCAAGATGTCTTTAGTCTTCTGCGAGTACTGAATTAATGCAGAGTCTGCTTTTGTTTCTACCCAAGTGTCTCTGTCTCTTTCTCCTTTTACTCAATGATTCTCTGTGTGTCGTTGTGAAGCAAGAGAATGAGAAAGCAAGAAGAGCTCCCTCTTCAACGTGGCATCCCTTTAAATATCCAAAGACAGCTAGAAATCCTCCTTGTTAAGTCGTGGAAAGGACTGAAACACTTCTGAGAACAAAGACCATCCTGTGCCATGTACATCACTTGGCATTATTTCCTTGTATACGAATTAAAATTTCTGCCACTCAGAATGCTTTCTTATAATGTTTATTGTAATACAAGACTTGAAATATAACATACTCATGGTTCCTATATTCTTGATGAGGCGATAAACTCAGCAAAACATGATGATACATTTAGAAAGATACTGTTCACATTTGTAAATACTGTCTACTTTTCCCAGATGTTCCTCTTTTATACCATCTATATTCTGTTTATAGAAGGTAAACTTCAGAACATGAAAATTAGACCATTTCAAAGGCATATTTTAGGCTGTCCATTTTATTAGTTTTTGATTTATGTATTTGCAAATTGCTAACTGGACAAACATTACTTTTAAGTAAAAGTAATAAGATTAGTTGAAGTAATAGTAATTATAACTATTTCAAAGTTCCTCAAATTTCCTATCTCAGATATGGTAGTACCTAAATTGAAGGTTTTTTAACTTTTGTATTGAAGAATACACAAGATAGAAATTGCCATACATCACAGGTGTGTGGACTTTATAATGCTCCAGATGTATATATAAAAGATGATAGGTTGCTAGAAGCCTCAGGAGCCTCTTGAGCTGGGCACCACTCTAGCCCAAAGGCAACCACTATCCTAACATTATAGATTATAAACTGCCTTGTTAAAAATTATTAAAAGTGAGTTTTAGTAAGGAACACATATATTTACAGCTCAACTGAGATCAAGCTATTGAATAAAACCTCTGTTTTTGGGGGGTAGGTATCTGGACAATATTTCAGCTGTTTCATGTTGACTGAAGGAAACTTGTCAAGTATTTGAAACACATGAACAGGAGAATACTGATTAGGTAAAAATGAATAGACTTATGTTAACAAAACACTTAGATTATATCCAGGGTGACATCTGTAAAGCATTTCATTATCTTTTACTTAATATTACATGTTGAAATGTAAAGGTCTGACCATCATGTAAATTTAAAAATTTCTTGGAAATAGGAATGGCTGCGATGAATTTTCATTATTTTAGAGAAGATGTGAATTATGTATTTAGTGGCAAGATAACAATATGTGATTAAAAGAAAGAAATTGCTAGCTTGGACTTCTCGCAAAAATGAAATTTATGTGCAAATGATATGTAAACATTATTAGAAAAGTTCTTATAATTTCACAAGCATGCATGAGGATAAAATAGAACTTTTTGTTTCTGTGGAAACAGGATTATTGCCAAGATTATGAGGACCAAATAATGCTTATATTAATCAATTCTAATTTAAATGAATTTATATATATTTAAAGAACTCATGTATGCTATGGTTTGAAAATGGCTTGTCCCCTCAAAACCTCAAGTGAAATTTGATTGCAGTTGTAGTAGAGATGGGAAGTAGGGCCTGTAAGAGTGATGATGTTGTTGAGGGATTCATGCTTTTCTCAAGATAATGGGTTTTTCTTCTTATGGGACTGGATTAGTTAGCTGAAGAATGGATTGTTATAAGCAAGACCACCTGTCGTGTTTTACTTTTCCCACTTATGTCCTCTTGCCTTTCTGCTTTCTGCCATGGGTTGAGGCAACACAAGGCCCTTAACATTAAGAAGCCAACAAGATACAGTACAATGCTTTTGGACTTCCAACCTCCACAATTGTGAGTCAAAATAAACCTCTATTCTTTATGGATAATAGTCTCAGATATTTTGTTGTAGCAATGGAAAATGGACTAAGACATTCTATTGTAAATCAAATTAGTGCTCCTCTTCCTATATCCATAAGCTACATACTATGAGTGCAAGAGTTCTATATGATATTCCTGGGTGAATCCTTGGTGACAATCACTGATGATTTGCTTTCTTATTATCACAGAAGGAAGATTTGTGAAATTGTCTCATAAAGGGAAAGTAATAAAAAGTAATAAAACTTTAGTATGTGTTCCTTCTGATAGTGGGTCATTTTGCTGTGAATTTCTTTTTTATTTTTAAATCACACTCTATTCCATTCTCTAAGATCATCAGGATGCGCTGTGCACCTCAAAATTGATAGAGAAAACCAGTTCTCCACAGGGAACAAGAGAAAGTGAAAAAGCCTAGGTGGACAGAAATGATAATTGGTATAAAAATATTCATAGGTAGTGATATTGGATAGATTTGT
Source organism: Tamias sibiricus (assembly GCA_025594165.1). Taxonomy (NCBI): domain Eukaryota; kingdom Metazoa; phylum Chordata; class Mammalia; order Rodentia; family Sciuridae; genus Tamias; species Tamias sibiricus. Next base: position 98,007,779 of record CM046664.1, read on the forward strand.
ATTGTATAAGAGTATCACTTAATCTGAAGGTCTTAACATTAGATGGAATGCAGAGTACCTGGAATGCAACATATGCTCTGATTATGTGACAAAAATTCAATACATTGTTTTAAATTATTCAGCAAGTCCTGAATATAAGGTCAGCCCTAGGATTTTACTTCTGCTCATGATAAATGCTGTGTTTGATGAGATATGAAAGAACTGCCACCTATACATTTCGTACTGCCCTGTTTGTAAAGGACTCACTAATGTTTGAGTAGTGTTTTTTTCAACTTTTTTATTCAAAGGAAATCCAAGGAACCTGGCAAAATAGACATAGGCAGAACTGCTTTGTTTTAAGGTGGGAAGAAGGTCTTAAATGGTGAAAGGTCCCTCCTGTGTTTAAATCATGTTTATGCAGAGAAGGTGCATTTGGTACAAGCTTTGGAGGCTCTGATTTGAAGACTGAGTAGATGAACTACATCTTACCTGGAACTGCTTAATTACCTCTCTGATAACACTGCCCATTAATTCTATTATTAGGCATTGATTATATATAAGTTTTATTGTATTTAGTTTTTGTGAAAATTGTTGAGATGACTTTGGGAGCTCAACTGTGAGGAACACCTAAGACAGTAAGCTCAAGGAAGCACAAGTTTTCCCCTGATAAAAGTGCCCAAAGTGGAAGGAAGGCCCTCTTCAAACTGTGTCCATGGGAATTACCCAGCTTGTGGGACAGAAATCTGCATATGGTAAGCTGGCCTAGAGGGCAGTCAAAGATTTTTATAATTGAAAGCATAATAAAATTTCAATAGAGGAGTCAAAGTAATTCATTAAGTCAGTCAATTATATATTTAAGTATTTGCTAAGGGTCTACTTGAGCCATGGCTTGCTGGCCATGTAGCAAAACTGAAAGATAAATCACACTGTGTGAAGAGAAATTTCTCATAAGCCAAATAATCCCAAGAAGTAGTAATAAATACCTAATAATACCTATAGGCTTTGATAAATGATCAAACTCTTCCTTTGGGGGGGGGGGGGAGAAGGAAAAAGAAGGCAGGGGGAGAGGCCATGGGAAATGGATGACCTACAAAAGCTGTCCCTGTTGTAGTAATTCCATGGCCCTGAGCACTTAGGGCTGAGTCTAAAATTAATTTAGATCAAGACATTTCTAAACTTTTATATGTAGACTTTTCAATTTTGTCCTTTTGGTTATATCCTCATAAGGATTTTTTTAGAATTTCTTGTTGAAACTTGAGTTGTTTGCATGAGACTAAAGGATGGCAGAGGTTGAAGGTGGGGTTTCTGTGATCCTCTTGGTCAGGCAGTGTGGTGCAGCCTTCAGGCCAGCACCAAAAGTGTGATCAGCTGGGGAATGAGGGGTTATTATAGATATTGAACCTAGAAAAGAGAATGTATCAGCACATTTGATTGGGTTTCATGTCTCCTTGTGCTCCCCCCGCTTCCTTAGGGGTCTGTTGGAGGCAGGGGCAATTGTTCAGATCCACAGAGAAAATCCTTTCTCTACTTCATGGAGAATCTTCCATTCCTAGTCATTGATGCCAGGCATTTCAATTTATATTTCAAAACATATATATATTTTTGCATTTAATAGCAAATATATAACTTGCTAAATATTTACTTTTTGTCCTGCTCATTACTTACTTTTCTGTGTGAATGAAGGATCTGGAAAAGATCCTTCTCTTAACCTAACATCTTAGTCGTGTTTCATCCCTGATGGAGAACGAATGAGACCATTGAAAAGGGTAATGAGAGTATTGGATAGGGCACTGAAGATGATTTTTAATTTACAATTCTGCATTGGTGGGTGCTTTTGGCCCTATAGGGTGTGGAGACCATGAAGAAGAAGGCCCTTAAGATGATGACTTTGCTGGCTAGAAGAGCTCTGTGCTACCCTGCTTGGAAGATAGATACCTGTAACACCCAGGTTCCCAGTGGAAAATTCTCCAGGCTCTTCTTCAAAGCTGGTAGAATTCAGATATTAAGTTTTCACAATTTGGGGGGCCTTACTGGGTACATACTGGGCACTGCCAGGTGATACTGAAGCCAACACACAGACATAGTAGGTGTCTGCAGATAGGGAGTAAAGATAGGTGATAAGCAGGTTTTTACTTCATAGCACTTGAGAGAGAGCAGGGTGATCCCAGCTAGTCCTAGAATTATAGAAAACTTCCCAGAGTAAAAGATTTCTCATCTGAGACATGAAGAATGAGGAGGAGTTACCCTGGTACAGATCCCTCAGGCAGGATTCAAGAATGACTATCAGGCCTGGGATGTGGGGGTGGGCTGAGGTGCTACAAGCCAATGCAGGACTGGAGGCCAGTTAGCATCCTTTTAAACATAGCCATGCAGGACCCTGTAGGCTATGTAACAAGGACATAAGTAAATCACCTATGTGAGCAGACATTTGGCTTTGAATCTTACTACAGAACTAAACACCATTCTGTTGTTCTGCTATTAGATCTTCTAGTTACTTCCTGTCAATTGTGCCAAATGAGATAGGTAACCATGACTTTTCTATTATTATTACAAAAAATCAGAAATAATTTATGAACAAGAAAATAAGAGTTCCAAATTTGAATCATCATTAATCTATTCCCTTATGCAGTAAGTTCATGAGATGTAGTCTCTTATAAGGAACGAGGAACTGAAAATCAACATTTTTTTTTTATAGTGCTGGGGATTGAAACCAGGGCCTTGTGCATATGAGGCAAGCACTCTACCAACTGAGCTATATCCCCAGCCCCTGAAAATTAACTTTATAGAGCTATATACAGCTGCATTTTAATATCATGGGAACACTGTCATAGTTATGTTGTATCATTAACTGAAATGTTATTGTGCAGTACCTGACTGTATTTTTTCCTTATTTTAGATATTTACCCTCTCCCCGTCCCTCCACTATTTAAAGTAAGAGCATGAAACTTTTCCTTTCTTGTACTAAGTATACAGAAGTTCTGAAAAGTATTGATTTCAGTGTTGGACTGAACTGTTCGGACCTCCCATGTCAGCTCTAACCAACTGTGTGATGGCTGTACCATGATGAGCCTCACGTTGTACACTTGTGGTCATTCCTGTCTATAGGGCCAGTGAGTGAGCTAATAAATGTTAAGGCTTAGATCAGTGTCTGGTACATAGTATATGCACAATGAAATGTAGCCAATGGTTACTTCTGTCATCTTTACATGTTTTTTTAAAAACCCATTTCCATAATCCCTTAAAATATTCTCAGCACTGACTTGGAACTTAACACTTTTGTGTCAATGGTTGAAATCTTTGCTCTTCTGGATGGCCCTATAAGATTGATCTTTACTGTAGTATTTTCTTGGGAAGAGAAGCACTGGCATAGGGGCCAGTTAGCATTCTGTTTAACACAACTGTTAGAAATAGTAGCCCATGTTTTCACAACTTTATGATGAAAATGCTCACTGTGCCCTACTTTCCTAATACAGCCTTAATTCAAGGCGATGATGCATTGGAAGTGGCTTTTCTATTTTTTTCTTGGTGTTTTTAGCAGAGCGAATTGAATGAAGTAGACAAGTTGTTTTTATGATTTTGCTGCCATGAGGAAGGATCCCCTCCCTTTTCTATATGGAAAGATATTTAATCTAAAACTACCGTCTCTATGCTGGTAAGCATCCAACCTCATTACTGTGCCTAAATGTTTTCTACTGCCTTTGGAATTTCTAATCAATAATCAGCACCCCCCCCCCATTCACTATCTTTCTGCAACAAAAACCTATTTTGCCAGTAAATTATTTGAAATGAAGAACTATTATATGACTAAGGATCGTATATGTTATAACTATATATGTTCACACAATGAGCAAACATTAAAATTGATGTGTAGATGTAAGCTTTTATACACATACCTTCTGTTCTCAGCCCATAAGAATGTATTCAATCAATGTATATCATCTGCCACTTCATGTTACAAAAGCATTTGTATCAGTGTCTAGTTAGATAACAGAAACCATTCTCAGGTTTTCAAATGGAGGGAATACAATTACAAATGTATTGAAAAGCCCGAGGGAGAGAAAAGGGAAGGTGCTATTACCTAGAGATAAGTTACCCCTGGGAAGTCACTACCACCCTCAGGACTGGAGGAAGGAAGGGGAAAGTCGTGTTGCATGGATCCTGCAAGCCTGCACTCTCAGGTTGGTGATCATGGTGGTACTGTGGCTTTGGAAACCATCTCACCACTGTCCTGCAGGCAAGCAAGAACTCACAGTCCCTGCAGGAGCTCATAGTCCCACTGCCCAAGCTGTTGGTGCTTACCACTGCCGGCTGCAGCCACAATTGTGCAGCTATTGCACAAGTCAGCACTTGCTCTGGTACTGCTGCTGCCACTATCAGAACTCGTGAGTACTTACATGCTAAGGCAGTTGCGGCCACCTTTCTTTTTGTTGCCCATTTCCTAACTTCCACCCCCTCTCATTTACCTACCCAGTGTTTTTTATTGGCAAACTTAACCAGAAAGCAGCTGGCTCTCTGGTATATATGCACTTTATAGGTTTCCAGTGAGTAGCTTATGGGTTTCCAATCCCAGAGAAGAGGAGGAAGGGTGAGGATAGAAATAATTACCAGCAAATACTCAGCACTGCATTTATAATTTTCACTATAAAATTGCAGAAACTGAGAGTACATGTACTGTATATTGTGTTTGTATGTTGTATAACTTTCAATGTCTCTGTCTATAGGAATATAACCAGTGGGTAGAAATATGTGTGTTTAATCCAGACCCCTCATATATTAGTTTCCTAATGCTACTGTAACAAATTAGCACAATCTTAATGACATAAAATGAGACAAATTTGTTATTTTCAGTTCTACAGGCCAGAAGACCTACAGAGGTCTCACTAGACTAAAGTCAAAGTATAGGAAGAGCTACTTTTCTTTCTGGAGGCTTTCCTTTCTTTCCCCAGCTTTTAGAAATTGCCTGTTTTCCTTGACTCATGGCTACCTACCTGTGTTTTCAAAAGCTGCAATATCTCCTTATGCTACCATCTTTGTGATTCTCTGTAGCTGAGGGAAAAAAAAAATATTTGCTTTAAAGGACATGTAGTAGATTGAACCTACCTAGATAATCCTAGATAACTTCTCATTTTCAAGATACTTAGTGTTACAACTGCAAAGTTCTTCTTAATGTGTAATACAGAGTTTATAGGTTCTGAGAATTAGACCTTGGACATCTATGAAGGCCTTTATTCAGCTTACCCTATTTCATAATTTTAGATTCATAGATATGTATAGTTACTCACTGTTATTATCTTCCATAGACATTTCACACATGATTTCCAAAACTAAATTATTCTTCCATCTGGTTGGGGACATTGTCTTCATACAGTAAACTAAGAATGAATCTTAAAAATGTTCTGTATTCCCTTGAAAGATTAGTAAATCTACTGGAATAAATTCTTAATTATTTTCTTAATCTCTCCTTGCCATGCACCTCTCCTACCACTCATACCTCCTGCCAAGGAATGCAGGCATCTTCCTGAAAAGAAAGTACTTTTTGATTAATGATGTTTGGCATTGCTGCTAGCCAGTGGAGCTACCGATGTGTGTGAGACACTCATGTTTTCAGCCCAATGTAATTTAGAGTATAGCATGGAAAATGCACAAATGTATATGTGTGATAAATGTCCATTTATGATCTGTCTTACAATGTATCACTGGTTTAGTTTTCAAAAATTAGAGTTTAAAATTTGTGAATATTCTAGAGACAGGGAAAATTGGCTGATTAATTGCAATCAAAGCGAATACTTTCTGTATATGTCACCTTTCCCTGAATCTGGAATATCAAGATGGAAAACAAGACTTTTAAGTTACATGACAAATGTGACAACTTAGTGACTTTTAATAAAATCAAACTAGAATGTCCTTTAGCACTCACTTCCATTCATTGCTATCTAAATGGGATTAAAGTACAGATTTTAGGTATGTACACTAGACTTAAGGCATCAGAACACCTGTGCTAGGGCCTGGGGTGTGCATTTTAAGCAAGCATCCCATGCGTTTGTTGTGCACATTAAATTATGAAATTGTTGGACAATGTCAACTCACCAATACTCCAGCTTTATAACACTGAGGCCAGAGATTGAGGAAGGATTTATGACTTGCTCACCTCCATCCTCTCCTTTTTAAATTAGGAACTCTGGTGGATATTCTCTGTAAAGCTTTGTGAGTACATACCTCCCCAGCACCCAGTTCCCAGTCATATCAACAAGTAGAAAGCATTCACTTTGTTCTAGACAAACTGGGCCTTTCATATGCAGCTTAGTAGACTTTCAGTACAGCTGTCCATGTGGTTATTCATGCATTCATTCAATCTTAGTTGATTAGACCAATCACAATATACAGTAAAATATGTGCGTCTATATGTAAAACAAAATTAAAAGGCAAAAATCTGGAGCAATATTCATATCTACAGCAGTTAATGTTAATATGTTGGTAAAATCAACTAATGTTCACACTTTCTTCAGTACAAAAACAAAGGTAAAGACTTCTTATTAGCAATTGTACAAACTATAAAGACACATTCTGAGGACTCAAATACACTAAAAATTCATAATAGTTCCAAGATAAAGTAAAACACTTTTCAACAATTTTATTTCACAGAAATCACAAATAATGTTATAATTTGAAAATCCCAAATGACTCTCTTCATAAGAAGAAGTAAAAATGTACCTTCTGCTTCCCTTATCATAGTGTACTTTTTTATTTTGCCATATTACTAATTCTACTCAGAGGTATGAATATTAAAAATCAATTTATGTATTTCAAGGTGACAAGGCACAGTGGCATTAGTACTACCTCATTCTTTTAAGTACATATAATTAAGCAACCAATTTCTTGTTAGAAACATAATGGAAACAAAAACCCATAAAAACCAGCATAAGTCCATTTTAATCTTAGAATTTGAGTTCTTTGAAATAAATAATAAAAAATTCTTCACAAGTATATTAAGTCATTTAATTACAATGGTGGAGTAATTTTCTAACATTCACATTATTATTAAAGAATATAAGTAGGGCATTCATAATGCATACTAGTAAAAGTTAATTAACTTATCAGGGTCCAGTTGTCTGAATTGGTATTTAGGCATTTATCAGAGGGTAGCTCAGATTCTTCCAGAGAATATTAAGAGCAGCAGCAAGAGCTTGCTTAAGAACTTAGCCTGTGCTTTATCCTGCTGGAGATACTCTAGAATATCTTCAGACTCCTGGATGATGGTTGCTACAGAAGCAGGATGTATCCGTAGCTTGACTAATTGGCCTGACGTTCCTAAAGTCTCCCTGGGCTGCTGGTCAGAATTCAAACCATCTTATGCTCTTATTACAAAGTTTATTTTCATAACTGCATTATGGAAAGCACAAACCTGCAAACCACACTCCAAACTCAGTTTAATTAAAAAAAATTATGAAATTGCTGGTTATTTTCATTTATGATTTAACTCATTTAATATTCAAGTGCACGTTCAATTTTCAGGTGACAAAACTGAGGCTTAAAGGTTAAACAACTTTTTCAAGGTTAACCAGCAGAAAATCTGAGCTATGAACATGAATTTTTTAATGTGAAACCTAGAATTCTTCTATATGTCGGAAAGTTGCTTTAAGGAATGTTAGGCTGCTTAGCAATCACTTGCTTCAAGAGAAAAAGAAAACACAAACAAAAGACTCCACAACTCCTGTGTGAACAAGAATTAATTGGAAAGATTCAAGGGTAGAAAATGCTGCCAGGCCTCAGTCAGGGATAGAAAATGGAATCAAGAGCTGAGGTGATTCTGTCCCTCTGTTGTTCTCAGATATGTCAGTCTCTGCTTCTTATGTTAGCTTCATAATTGGCCACCTTTCAAATGGGCTTTCTCTGCTCCTGGTAAATAATAACTATTCTGGATCAGGAGGAGGAAAAGAGGGGCTGGGTGGGGGGAAAAAGGGTGAAGGTCACACTCCCTGTGGCCTATGTGTAGGGCTGTGGAAAGACACACTCTGAGAAAGGTTCATGGGCAGCTTCTGTCAAGAAGAGCCTCATAATGGAGGTGGGGAGGTTATCATCAGTAGAGAAATGGTCTGCATTATTTAATACAAAGCCTTTCTTGTACTATACTGTCAAGCTTTGATAGTTAAACCTCTGGTTCTCCCACTTAACTGAGAGCAGTTTTATGCATCTTAATTGGTTTCTCTATGTTGGGTTAAGATTGTCACATACACATAAGAACATGCATGTGCATATATATTCTAACATCTTTATCTTTACTCATCTATAATTATGTTATAAATATGCACATGTAATTTTATTCATGCAAGCATTTTATTCCTGTTAATCAACTGGAAGTCATCTGCGTCAAGGAGATATTTTGGTGTCAACAGTTTTATTGTCATTCGTTAACTAATTATTTGTGCTTATACAACTATCATTTGGTTAATAGCAGCAAGAATAATCAGGTATTGCCAGAGATAAACAAAAAGGTGCTTCTGCTATCAGAATGTGCTTACCCCTAACCAGTGGGTTTCCAAGCCTTCTGCAATCATACAGTACCCTGAGTAAATCTCTTTAGCATCAGGCAGGAGTGAGTGTTCCTCCAAAGAATTATCCCACAAAATTCAGTTTAGGAACAAGAAAACTTTCAGGGAAAATATCATATGCATTTCAAATCAGTATTAAAGTCCTAAACATTTTTCAGTTATAGAAACATTTGCTGTTTGTTATAATAAACCCAAAGTACAAATGTCATATTGATAATTACCTCCCCTTTAAGTGTTAAAAGGAATATAGGAACTGCAGAAATAATCTAACAAAAACAATATTGAAATATTGTTTGATACGTATGGATTATATCCTGGTTTTAAAAAATTCAAGATAAGAATATTTTTTGTCTCTCATAGCCCATTGCTCAGTTTCCTCATCCCTGAAAGTTCAGCCCAATAACTATATGGCTTATGTACCAGCTTTTAAAAACTTCAAGTGTTTGCATGTGTGTGTGTGTGTGTGTGTGTGTGTGTGTGTGTGTTCTGTGAGATAGTGGAGAGTAATAATAGGTTTTTGAAAAAACTCTACACCAAGAATAAGACTGTAGAAGTGTAGTTCTGATTTCACCAGATAGAATAAGAAAGATGTGAGATCTGTCCTACAATTACCCTTCTATCAGTTAGTACTGTGATTTTGGAAAAGTTCTCTGCTTGCTTCACTATCCTCACTGTGGTATTAGGCTGAAATGGCAATGTCTAAAGCTCCTCTAGTGCTAATATTTGTTTACTTTCTTAATGTGTAATATGTTATAAGGTAGTCATTTTACTTAACAAAGAGTAGATTTTTTAAAAAGATGCTGATAATTATTGAATGAAGGTGGTAGGAAAATGGAGTCCTCATACGATTCTCTTTACTTTTGTTAATGAACAATTTTAGAAAGAGAGAAGTAGTTGTTATACGTTAGTTTATTTTAAGGAGTTACTTTAATATAAAAGGTTGATATAAACAATAAAGTTTACTAAGAAGCACAAATACAGAAGTTGAAGAACTTACCAAGTTCCCTTGAGACATTTCAGTTCAAATATCTTATCATTTTGTTATAAATGCCATATAGAATGCACTGATAGCTGAGTTTAATGAACATACATTGCAGAGATAAATGGTTCATGAATTCACCATCATTTTGGATTGCTCTCTAAAGTCATTAGTTTGGAAAATTGAGATTTGATTGTAATTTGCAGTTTGCAAACATTCCCTGATGGCAAAAAAGGAAGTGACCTGGATAAGGGCCACATTTCAGAGCAAAATTTATGAATACAATGTGAATGATCTATGAAGTATATAAAACACTTGACATGATCTGCAATCAACTGTAACAATTTGACCATGGCAATACCAATGGAATAATCTAAAACATATTCTAGATTTTCTATCTGCAAAGATGGATTTCTTCTAGATATTAGTGCAATATAAACAAATAGTTATTGAGAAAAAATTCTTTTCCAGAACTGTGCACATAGTCAGTAGTCACTTGAAAGCCTTTAAACTACAAGAACCTTGTACATTGCCATTTGAAACAGTGTTAGTGGTCATCTCTTTACTAAAACATCTTTTTTTTTCTAGTACTGGGGATTGAACCCAGGGGTGCTTTGCCATTGAGCTACATCCTCCTTACTTTTTGTTTTTCATTTTGAACAGGGTCTTACTAAGTTGCTTAGGGTCTCACTAAATTTCTGAGACTAGCCTTGAACTTGCCATCCTCCTGTCTCAGCCTCCTGAGCTGCTGGGATTACAGGTGTGCACCATGATGCCTGGCAAAATTTGGCAATCTTAAAAGGGATTTTTACTTTCCCAAATCTACCCTGAAAGTTCAATGCCAACAGCCAAGCTACTGGAAATGTTGTCTACTCTTCCATTTTTTCTTACCTTCACTTCTCAATTTAGTGCAGCCTTTTTCTGTCTTCACTACCTTGCATAGCTCTGCTCTTCTCAAGTCACCAATGTTGTTCTTGTCATTGACCCTACTCATCTGGTCTCCTTGTCTTTTGCCTTTGAGGCAGTGATTCCTTCTTAGGGAAGTCTATTGCTTTGTCTTCACTGGTACCAACTCCATCTGCTTTTCTCCTTGGTGTCTGAGTAATTTAAATCGAGTAATGCCTTCTTAGATTTCTTTCTAGGTCCCTCTTCTTTTGCTGTTGGCATTTCTCAGGGTTTTGACTACTCATTCTGTTTAGTTGTGCTGAGTGATAGTACTCACTACTCCTGAATCCCTAGTCACCATCACTAAACTGATTTTCAAATCTTTATCTCTATGTCAGGTCCATCTCCTAAGATCCAGAGCAATATATTGAACCTTCTGTTAGGTAATTTCACATTGATGTTTCTGGGACATCTCAAAATTCCACAGCTTCAAAATAGAAAATCTCATCTCGTTATTCCTTGTACAACCTAAATGGCTGCTCTTGCAAGTCCCTACCTCAGGGAATGTACACCTGAAGTGGTGTCATCTTTGACTCATTTCTCTTCCCCATACCCTTTATTTTCAAATGCCAAGATATGTGACATATCCCTTGATTCTTTCTGTCCACCTCTTTCTATTGCTGCTGTCCTTATAAGACATTATAAAGACTATGCATAGACTTATCATTTCTTTCCCTGTAATAGCCTCTTCACCAGTGTACCTCTCCAGTGTAATTGCCTAGTTCCTGTTCAATCTCTTCTCCCCAATTGATAGTGGTCCTATTTAATCACGGTTTTCCTCTGATTTAAATAAAACTGTGTTACAATTCTCTTGGAATAAAGTCATAGTATTTATGCAGCTTTAAATGTCTGTAACTGTATAATCTGGTCCCATGCCTAAACATCTGATCTTATTTCTCATGATTACCCTTTGTAGTTCAGGTTCTGACTTATTGAAATTATTTCAGTCTAACACCACATGATTCTTCCTGCCTTTATGTTTTAGGACACCCTTCTATCTCTTTCTTTTCTTAAAGGACTTCCCTGATCCCTGAAACTATGTAAAGCTAGAAAACAAACTACTGCAACTTGTGTATCTGCTATGGTAATTATAATGTTTGTTTAATTTCCTTTTATGTATTTGGAGTAGAAGGAAAAGAAATTGCATGCTCTTTAAGGTAAAAATTGTGCTTATTTTGCTCATGACTGCATGCACCCATGCTTAGCAAGGTGCCTGACAGTTTTGCAGTCCATACTTTCTGAGTAACTAAAGAGTGAGTAACTTTAAATGTCTGCCATGTTCTCCTAGTACCAATTAAGAGAAGTGGTAGGCAACCCATTACAATATAGTACCAAAGCCCACTTTTTCATTTACATTTTCATTGCAAATGGAAAAAGAAGACATACTAATGGATTTGGGGAGTGTCAAATGAAGGCTTTTATTTGCTTGTCTATTCCATGTTCCCTAACACATGGATTTTGAATATACTAGTGGGGATTGAACCCAGGGGTGCTTTTGACCACTGAGCTACACTCCCAGCTCTCTTCATTTTTGAGACGGGGTCTCACTAAGTTGCTGAGGCTGCCCTTGAACTTGTGATCCTACTGCCTTAGCCTCCCAAATCTCTGGGATTACATGTGTGTGCCTCTGCACCTGGATAATAAACAGTTCTTTTAAATTAAAGTTTGGAGTGACTTTTATTTGACTAAAGGAAAGTACTAGACTTAAAAAACACTACTGATTTCATTTCTTGCCCCACTAAATGTAGATATAAGATTATGGGGAGATGTGGTAATCGATATATAACACTCAGAATAATCTGTGGGACATTTTTTCCTTTAGCTTAACATGTTTCAACTTATCAAATTCCTTTACTAGAAGTTATTTTCTTATATCAGAAAATGTATATTAGCACCTAGCTGTTTCCACAAAGAATGAGATTTTACATATGTGATCTATACCTCAAGCAATCATATTAATAATGGAAATAACACAATTTCAATTAATGACATGTTATACTCATATATGTAGGTATATAGAGAGGTATCACTAATGGAAATACCAAACAAAAATAGTTTCTATAAATTCAATACTCCTTCTATATTTCCTGCCACACTTTTCTATCTCAGAAATGGTACCATTTTATTGGATAAACAAGAGACATATTTGACATTTTGAGATGTTTAATCTATGTTTATTCACTTGCTTATTATCTCTCAAATTGGTACCCTTACACTAATTTCCATGCTCATTAATTTAGTTCAGTCTCTGATCATCTTCTATTAGAAGAGTTTTAACAACTTTCTAGGAATCAGTCAACACCAATATGTTTCTTGCCAGTCTATTCTCCACTCATTAGCAAAACAAATCAAATTATGCCCTTCATAATATCTTCAATGACTTCCCATCGACATTCAAGAAAAGTGCTTCCTTCTTCAATTTTTTTTTCTCTATGATACTATTACACTTACTATTTAGGTCTCATAACCTAACATACAGATTTCTGCATTGCACCTTCCTACCCATCTTTTTGCTTACATAGAGATGAGGAGGATGGATTTTATTTTTATTTTTTGAAAAAGATGTTAGTATTTCCATTAGGTACTCTATGATAGAGTAGGTTAGTTATTAATTCAGACTCTAGAATTCTGATTTTTAATAGAACATCTCAGTCCTGTCCATGGCTACCTGATTATCTAAACCTACATAGCTACATAGTGTTTCCTTTCAGATGATTTTGGCTAATATTTGAGAGGCTTTACTGACTTTATGGTGTGCATAGATTCTGCAGTATAGGTGAGCAGAGGCCCCAAAAGGAATTTATTCATAATATATATGTATATATGCATGCATGCACATGTGCAGTTAGTGATAAAGCTAGTATATAACTAAGATCATTCATCTCACTTATATGTTAGGTTTTCATTTTGACTTTGGAGCAGAACTGTGGTCAAGAAATGTTACCCACTACACAGGATAAAAAATGAGGACTCAAATAATTAAAATATCCAAATATGTAGGTTTTATCTTTTATAAAGGAAACCTTGTTGTAGATTGTGTGTGTGTGTGTGTGTGTGTGTGTGTGTGTGTGTGTGTATACACACACATATATATATTTGGCTTTCAAAGTTCCAAAGCATAGTTGAACGGGGAAGACAGATTGAGTGAGAGTGAGTGAGAGTGATTCTTTAAGAGGTCATTACAGTACAGTCAATTTTAGTAATATGCAAATATGTTTCAACACTCAGGAATTTTTTCTACTATAAATTAAGCCTTTACATTTACTATAATGTTTTTTAAACATTGGATCAATATCCATTTTTAGGACACTATTTAAAAAAAAAAAACATAAGGGAGGATAGAGGGGGAAGTATAGAAGTTTGGTGGATTAAGACAAAAGGGAATGAAGGGGAGGGAGGGAGGATGGGAATAGGAAAGACAGTAGAATGAATCAGACATAACTTTTCTATGCTCAAATATGAATATACGACCAGTGTAACTCCACATTATGTTCAACTACAAGAATGGGATCAAAATTGTAATGGATTGTGCCCCATGTATGTATAATAGGTCAAAATACACCCTACTGTCATGTATATCTAAAAACAACAAATAAAAAATGGATCAATATTTTAAAATACAATCAGATATGTGAACCATATAATTTAAATAGTATCACATTTATACTTACAGTGACTTAGGAAAGATAGAAGGTAAATATTCATCTTATCAAATGGATAAATATTAGTCATATCACACATATCTCAAAAACAGATAAGCATAATTATTGAAATAAGAATTTAAAAATGTAAAGAAAATGTCTTTAATATGAAATAAAGATTCCTTACAATGGCTTGTTCACATAGTGCCACAGGAAAGAGAATTTTAATCTAATAAAATGGGAATAAGTAACTGTACTTGGATTTTGGTTCAGTGAATAGTAATATATAAAATTTAATAGCATATATAAAAAGTTTAATAGAATCATTTGCACTATATATTCTTGGTATATTTCCAAATTAGAGTAGAAGTTATTATGTGGATAAAACTAGGAAATTTAGATATTGATAAGAACAAAATTTGTGGGAAAATTCTCACAGAATTTAGATGTGGAGATGGAGATGCTTGTGAGCATCCAGTGGTACTCCTTAGGAAGTCACTACATAAGATGAGAGCAAAGAGGGGTCCATGCAGTAACAAGGAAAACACTCAGCATTAAATACAGACCTCTAACTATGGCCAGAAAGCCCCACATCTTATATCCTGGGTCACTCTCTCCAACTCTCCTCTTCATGGAAAGGAGCCACTCTGGGCTTCTTGCTGTCCTTCACACACACCAAGGTACTCCTATCCCAAGGCTTTTGAATTTGCTGTTCTTCCATAATGTTCTGACCTTTGACATCCCATCTTGATGTGTATGGCACCTCTTCTCATTCTGGTCTCAGTTTGGAGACACTTACTTCCTTTGAGAAGCCTTCCCTGACCCATAAACACAAATGATGTAAATGAGACCCTTAAGTCACTGTCAATGTTATGACTTTTATTTCCCCCACAACACAGAAAAGTATACGAAATAAACTCCCCTATTTATTATAGTTCTTTTTTTCTAGATGACATGCTCATTGAAAACCTGGGCCTTGTCTTATTCTGCCATGGTATTCAGGGACTAAACAGTGACAACAAGAAAATATTTGTATGAAAATGTTAAATAAATGAAAATGTAAACAAGCATTTGAAGTTATTAGCTCTTAGATGGTAATCTAGGTCATGCATATACTGGATTGGTATAAAGAACAAATAACTTCAGTGAGCAGGCCCAGAAAAGAATACCTTGACTACACTATTATCCCCTTCATTATCATCTTACACTATTATCCCCTTCATTATCATCTTTGGGGATAGAAACTAATCCTTTTGACTGAAAATTACAGGTGAACCAATTAGTAAATATTCATATTCAGTTAAAAATGTGTCCTTCTTTTATCCTAACTTCATAACTACTTGTGATTAAATCAAATACAAGAACGCCCTTTTTAAAGTTTATACCTACATAGGAATATACTGGCAAGAGTATTCAGGATTGATCTAGAATCCAACCATTGTTACAACCAACAAAATAAATTATCAAATAAAAAGTATTGAATTTGGTCTTTCAAAAAGTAAGAAAACAGAAAGGTATTAAAGAATACTATTTTATATAGCAACTCAATATTGCGTCAGTGAATACAAAAATTTTTCTTGGATATTAAAAAAAAAGTTCACTATAGAATTAATAATTCTAAAATAATGAAAAAGTGAGTTGATAGAAATCATTCACTTTACATAGTTTACTTGTAAAGGAACCATAATTTGTGTAATTAATGCAGTGAAAGGAAACAGGGGCTATTATTATCAACACTTGCTTTTGATTTTGGCAAAATACCTTAATATCTTCAGGTCTCATATACCTTTATTTGCAGAACAAGGATAGTAACAGATATTTGAAAGGGGCTTTTTTAGTTCTATCTGTATTCTTTTAAATCTCTGTACTGTACTTATTAATGTAAATGCTATAGGCAGGAATGAAATTAAAAATCAATGATAAAATAAAAAATAAAAAAAAGTTTCTCCAACACCTGGAGACTAAATAGCATGCTACTGAATGAACAAGGGGTTGCAAAAGACATGATAAGGAGGAGATTAAAAAATTCCTAGAGGTGAATGAGAACACAGATACATCGTATCGAAATCTCTGGGACACTATGAAGGCAGTATTATGAGGAAAATTCATTGCATAGAGTTCACTCCTTAAAATAAGAAAAAATCAACAAATAAATGACTTAACATCACACCTCAAAGCCCTAGAAAAAGAAGAACAGATCAACACTAAAAGCAGTAGAAGACAGGAAATAATTAAAATCAGAGCTGAAATTAATGAAGTTGAGACTAAAGAAACAAGTGAAATAATCGACAAATCAAAAAGTTGGTTCTTTGAAAAAATAAATAAAAGTGACAGATCCTTAGCCACGCTAACGAAAAAAAGGAGAGAAAAAAACTCAAATTACTAACATCCGTGATGAAAAAGCAAATATCACAATAGATACTTCAGAAATACAGAAGATAATTATAAATTGTTTTGAAAACTTGTACTCTAATAAAATAGAAAATATCGAAGGCATTGACAAATTTCTAGAGTCATATGAATTGCCACCCAAACTGGATTTGGAGGCTATACACAATTTAAACAGATCAATTTCAAGTGAGGAAATAGAAGATGTCATCAAAAAACTACCAACCAAGAAAAGCCCAGGACCAGATGGATACACAGCCGAGTTCTACAAGACCTTCAAAGAAGAACTAACACCAATACTCTTCAATTTATTTCAGGAAATAGAAAGAGTTAATCTGGTAATTTAAATAATTGACCACAAGGGGGAGAAATCTAATTCTACATTAAATCATTTAATACAATGAAATAATTTGAAAGTATCTTGCTATGTAAAGTTGGTGAAAGGCTGTCTTATTCCTAGTTCCTCAGGGAAGTTGAGGTACAGCACTGCTAGAGACAGGTTTAATTTAACTGAGATGAAGTTTTATGTAACTAAAGTTATAAGAAAATTACTGTATGCAAAAGCTATTTGGATTAAACAGTAATTCTCCATGAAGAAATACAGATTTTGCTTCTATTAATAAGGAGACAATAGATTTTTAGAATTTACCCTGGGAAAGTTTTCCTTTCAAATATTATTTTAGTTATTCTTCAAGAAATTCTTAACTTCCCTGAAACTCATTAAATGTCAACTCTGAAGCAAACATACATCAACAGGGCAGTCTATTAGACAGTATCTACAAAAAATCAAAAGGATTAGGGTGGTGCTGGCCCCAAAGTTAGAATTTTCTATGTTCATGAACATATATGAATATATGTTATAGTTCATTGTTACCTGAGTATTGAATACTATATATTCACAGTGTTAAATATTTATTTTTTATCTTTGGGTCAAGTTCTGTACTCTGGTTTTAAAGTTTCATTGTAAGGAAAGTATAACTCTGACTGAGTTGAAAATTACCTTATGAGTTTTCCTAAGGTTTAGTGATTTATATTTTGAGGCTTTGTCAAACTGTTATATTTGTATGGTCCAAATGTAAGATTCCGATTTTTATCAAATATACTCAAAACATACACAACTAAATAAGTCTCCTTTGCACATTATTATTGTAATAATTATCTATATAAGCATCTCAATGATACACCTGCTACAGAAAACACTAAGTGCTTCCCCTGAGAGGCAGGATGTTATGATTTAGACCTAGAATGTTCCCCAAGGCTTGGTTGCTAATGCAATAGGAAATATTAAATCAAGAGGGCTCTAACCTCAACATTGGATTAATGCATTTGATGGATAATTGGGGGTTGGTGGAAACTATGGGAGGTGGAGGCTACTTGGAGGAGGCAGGCCACTGAGGGCATAACCTGGAAGGGTATATTTTGTGTTCAGCTCCTTCCACATTCCCTTTTTCTGCTTCTTGGCTGCCATTAGCTGAGAAGCTTTCCGTTGCCACTTCCTTCTGTCATGGTGTTCTACCTCACCTAAGGTTCAAAGGAATGGAGACAACCAACCATGGGCTTGAAACCTTTGTAACCATGAGCCAAAATAAAACTTCCCCCCTGTAACTTGTGTATGTCAGGTATTTCAGTTACATTGATGAAAGGTGACTAAAATGGGGTCACATTCTTTACTCAACAACAATAGATCTTTCTTTGAGAGTGAGTGTAGTATTTATAAATACACACTTCTACAAATGAAAGATTGAATGTTAAAGTTACTAATCAAGTTGGAGCATGTATTAGTTGATGGTCAAACATTGGATGTAACTAAAATATTTAAACTCTCTTTGGTTATAAACTTCTTTAATTCAGCTTCCATAAAAGAATCACAAAATGTTTTTGGCATGGTATTATCTCTGGGTTATATAGATGTCCTCCTAAAGTGACTATAATAAAAGGTAATTTTCATTTGAATAAATACATAACTAATGGTGTTCATAGACTTGTAGTTTGTTCAGGACTCAGTGGTAAAAACTCATTTCTAATTCCACATAGCATTAGCTGGGCTGACTTGAAATCTAGGATTAACTGGAAGACTAGAGTCTGCAGTCACCCAAAGTCTTACTCAAATGTCCAGTGGGTAACACTGGTTATAGGATGGGACCTATCTAGGAGGTCAATTGAAAACTGCTTAGATTGTTCACAGTATGGTGTTCAGGGTCTAAGATCTAGTGAGCAAAGCAAAGTGTATGGCATTTTTATGACTCAGCCTTGAAGGTCACGTGGAATAACTCCTGAAGTACTCCATTGGCAAGGCCATCAAAAAGTCTACCTGATTTCAAGGGAAGGGATTTAGAACCCACCACAAAAAAAGGACATTGGAAGAATGTGAAGGTTACCTTGTAAAAGGAGCATGTGGGATTGGATACATTGGATACAATGCCATGTACCTTAATTTCATATATATTAATCCAGAATTTTTATCCATAAACAATAATTTTGTTCAGTAACAAACTTTAGAAAATTTGCTTCCAAACAAAATTTACCCCATCAAGGAAATTATATCTGATCCAACAAATATTTATTCATTTCCTATAAAAATTGCTTCATAGGAAGTAAATTGTGAAGATAATTGATTTGTTTATCTTACATGGAATCATTTAGAAATACAGTTTTAAAGTGGGCAGGAATATATCTTATATATATTGTGCCCTGTCCCCAGTGCATGGAAATATCATGTAGATAGAAGTGTGCTCAATAAATAATGCTGCATAAAGACTATAAAGCCATCTGATGATGTGTTTTCTAGACATTTCACAAAGCTATTGTGTTCTTTAGCCTTATAGTGATCCCAATATTATTGTTATATATGTAGGCCAGAATACATGAACTTTGAAACTATCTTCAAATATTACATTTTGTTTTTAGAATGCAGGAATCATATAGTGATTATTCTTCTTGCTTGTGCTCAGAAAGCTCTAATACTCCTACAATAATCATCAAATCATATATCATATCAGAATTAATTTTATCCATTCTTGCCTCTAACTTTAGGTTGCAGGCAACTCGAGGGTTGAATTGTCCCCCTAAATGTTCCATTGCCAGAGGATTGTACTTCTTCTACATGGCAAAGGCAGTTCATTAACTTTGAGAGAATTAATGAGAATCTGAATTCATATTTAAAAAAAAAACAATTAGTTCAACAAAATGATGGAACTTAAGTACTATGAAACCCATTTGCCTGAAAATAATGTATTTAACTTAATATCAGAACAAATACATTTTTATGTTTAGCTCAACATATTACATCTGTATATACTGCAGTGTTTTTAAAATAGAGAAGAAAAACTGTAGAAATAATTTTCCCTTTATTTAAAGTAGCACAACATCCTCAATAGATCAAACCACATCATCTCTTAGCCCTAGAAACGGGAAGGAGCAGGCCAGACCACCTCAGAATCCATGGTGATGTGTATAGGTTTATTATACATGTTTATGAATGTTTCTGGGTCCATAAATTGTTCACATTTCAACAGGTACTTTATGATTTGTTCTGGAGGGAGTAAGTCAGGTGCAACTTGGTGCAAATTATCTACTGGTCCCTTAGCTCCTGCTTTCACAGCCTTAAAAAGGTGAAGTGCTAGTTTATGAGTCTGGGTGAGAAAATCTGTGATGACCTCATTTAAGGACTCTGACTGTGTCACATCATCGAGATACACAACTGGCACGTTGATGACTGAAACATGCCATTGCATGAAGAGCCTTGTTGGGATGTTATGAGAAATGACTATAATTTTCATGTTTTGGACCAAATAGTCTGTTTCATTTCTTTTATGGTCTATGTAATCCAAAAGAATTTGGTAGAGGGTACCATTGGAAGACTCAAGGATATGCAGAAGGGACGATGGGTATATGAGCAATAATCCTGTCACTGCTTCTCCTAGGTGACGTTTTAAAATCAACTGAAATACTTGTTCATAGTATTCAGCAATTTCTTTTTTCTCCACGTTTGCTTGAGTTTTGGCCACTAGAAACATCCTATGAAGGAGGAATTTCTTTAGCTGTAGTCTTTGTTTCTCTTCCTGAAGGTGTAAATAATTGGTGCGGGGTACTTGTGGCATTAGAAGAGATTGCAATGGCTTTTTGCCGCTCTTCTGACTATGGCCTACACTGGCCATGATGAATTCTATTTATTCTTCTAGATGATCTCAAATTTTAATTTATCACTGTAGTTACATCATCAGGATACATCTTTAGTGATGAACTCTTACTTTTATTTCTTCTGACAAAAAAAAAAAAAAAAAAAAAAAAAAAAGAAGAGTAACCATTTTTCAAATGTTACTGAATAGAAAAATCCCTTCCCAGGGCTATCAATTAAGAATGTCTTTGAAATGAAAGAGAAAGTCAAAATGAGACTTATACTTTAGAGATCGGTCTTAAGTTTGCAATGAAATAGTTATTATATATCCTAAGAAAACTTTGCTAACGTAATGGTGACTACACATTGTCTTTTTTTGTCAATTTAAAAAAATGGCATATTTATGATAATTCTTCAGATTTCTTTTATAAGCTTAACAGTCTATAACTTTAAAAAAAAATCTGGGGCACTCTAAATCCAAGTTAATTTATTAGCATTTACTCGGGACACTAAAAGTTAAGTGTTTCTTGGATTAAAAATGATACACTTTTCAAGTAGTGAGTGTTGATACTTTGTTTCTTCTCCTATCAATAAAATTACTCTTCTTTGTTATCATTCTTAAAGCTTAAATAAAAATATTTTGCTAGTTTGATTTAACCTTCTTAGAAATACCCTGCTCCCCAAGGTAAACAACATTTCTTTCTTTGTTCAAGTGCTCTGGCATGTACCTGCCCCAGGTCCTGCTTGCCTGTCCTCCATCATTCCACCAACTGCCAGTACTCTGGTGCTCTCAGCCCTCCTGGGTTCTGACTTCCACAGGGCATTAATAAGTGGGAATGCCAGTGGCATTAAAGGGCCAGAGTGCACATGCAAGTCCCATTTCATCATTTAATGAGAGTAGGCCAACCAACACCTGGACGTCACTGTAGGGGAAGTGAGGGCTTCTTTGCCCAAATGACTTTTTGTTAGCCGGGTACATTTGTAAGTCAGAGGTCATGGGCCTGACTTTTTTTCTTCCTTTTCATTTTGGTAAATAAAAAGTATGGTTGTAGAGTTTCTCTGTTGTACTAATTAAATACTGAAATAACACATATCTGGATCAGTGTGATGGTGAATCTGTTATGAGAAAGTTCAACAATTGCATTTGGGTTCCTTAATTTAATGTGAATTGAAGTTAATTTTTAGAATAAAAATTAATATCATCTCTAAACATTGTATTCGCATAACCTCTAAACAACAATTTTAAAGCAACAAGGTTAGCAATCACTCTTATTTAATTAAAAAAATTAAACCTTATAGTGCTTTTTTTTCTCATGAAGTTGCATTACTGAAACTAATGATTAGATTTTAATAATGTACAGTGATAAATTATCCCAGAAAGTGAAGGCTGAGAGGTGATTTAATAATTTTTTAATTGTGTGATACATGAAAATCAACTATAATTCTTCACTTCACCATTCCTGAAACAACACAATCTTTCCCAAGTTGTTAACCTTGTCATTGCCTAGTGTTGGGATTGTCATCATTCTCAGTCTTCTTACAGCTTTGCACAATGCTCCCCTGTTGATCACAATCTCCATTATGATCTTCTCTCCTCCCCTGATTCTCATGACACTGTACTGCCCTGAATTTCGGTGTAGCCCAAGTGCTGTTCACATCTAGCCATGGGCAATACTGAGGCTCTGTACTCATGTGTATCTCCACTCCACTTCCTTGCTCTTAGTTCAGCATCATCTATACTTCTGTTTTGTGAGGGTATTTGGGTAGTTCTTGTTGCTATTCTTGCCTCTAGGTTTCATGATTGACAATGTTGATTGACCACTGAGCTTTCCTACTGAGCTCAGTGGTGGATTGGGAATCTTCAATCTAAAGACTCAAGGCAGGCATAACTAGTTGGCTAGGGTTGACAAAAATGAAAAAAAACTGAGCCCATTCCAGAATCTTCTCTTCACAGAAGACTCCTAAATTATCTCCAGTCTCTTATTTCTTATTTACAACTCTTCTTTCCTAAGGTGTGACTCTATTCTTTTGAAATTAAAATTCCAACATTCTATTATTTTCTTTATTAGTTCTGTCTACTTTAAAAACACTCTACTAGTACTTGTATTAACTTTTTTTTTTTTTTTTCCATCTTACTTTTCAGGCCCAAATCCTCTGTCTGTTCTTCCCATGTTTCCTAAAAGTTATCCTCAAGTTTATTCTCTTTGAAATGCATTTTGGATTTTGGGTTTTCACTACCTCCTTCATAGTCCAACTCTTTATTTGGATTATGATAAGAGTCTTCCACCCTCAATATTTCTCCATCCCCCAAATTCAGCCAAAAGTATGAAACTCATTTGCTTGATAAAGTTAGAAATATACTAATTTCACAAACTTCCTGCTGGTATGCCCCCTCCACAGAATGCCCAGAGAGGGCATGTCTCCCTTCACCAGGTCCAGAGTGATTTCTGGCATTTATTTCCAAGCCCCAGTGATGGATTAGACCAAAGAGAGTGTAGAGCTATGCATCAAAATAGTTTGCTACTTCATACTGATGCTAATCAAAGTCAGCAGAAACATTTACAGGACATTGCTACCCACCAGCCCATTTTTGAATGCACAAACTCAAATTAACCCTTTGAATGTAAGTTAGATACCTTCTTTTTATGAGATTATTCTTTATCTACTGTACAATTTCCTAAAACTCAGCCAAGGACTATCCTTCAAGATAAGGTTAACTAAAGGATGTACTTTCCTGCCTCAGATTTCTGTTGATTTCATTTTTATATTTATTTATGATTATGCTCATATCCCCAAAAGATTAATGAGAATGGATACATCTTTATTCTATTTTCCCAATAAAGTTTTTTTAATATTTATTTTTTAATTGTAGTTGAACACAATACCTTTATTTTATTTATTTATTTTTATGTGGTGCTGAGGATTCAACCCAGGGCCACGCATGAGGTGAGTGCCCTACCACTGAGCCACAACCCCAGCCCTCCAACACAGTTTTTTTTTTTTTTTTTTCTTTTGGTGGGTGTACTGGGGATTGAACTCAGGGGGACTTGACCACTGAGCTACATCACAGTCTTATTTTACATTTTATTTAAAGACAGGGTCTCACTGAGTTGCTTAGTGCCTCACCATTGCTGAGGCTGGCTTTGAACTCAGCAATCCTCCTGCCTTAGCCTCTTGAGGCGCTGGGATTATAGGCATGCACCACTGTGCCTGGCTCTCCATGCATTTTTTTGCTATTGGGTTATTTCCTCCACAATTGCCAAAAGGCTATCTGAAAGGTTGAAGCTTCTTTTGTATTTTTGGCTTTCATCAATCACAGTACCAAGTATCAAGAGTAACCCGATAAGAATAGAAATAGTGGTAGGTGTAGTGGTACACACCCGTAATTTCAGCAATTCAGGAGGCTGAAGCAGGAGGATACCTAGTTCAAGGCCATCCTCAGCACACTGCAGAGACCTTGTCTCAAAATAAAAACTAAAAAAGGTTGGGAATGTAACACAGTGATAAAACACCCCTAGGTTCAAAACCCAGTTCACCTCCCCCCAAAAAAATAATAGAAATAATAACATGCAGTTATAACAAAAACAGTCCAAATGACAGTTTGGACCGTTTTTGACTAATTAGCATATATAACTAAAGTTGCACATTCTTCTTTCAATAGACACTCAGCATTTGAGTTCTCAGGTGCAACAGTACTTGTGTTCTACATATTAAGGGCCATTTACTTACACTCAAATGGTGACTCAGACAGAAGTCTTCTGTTGATCTGGATAAGGAGGCCTTTATGTTATTCCCCCAGAGTGATTTGTTAATAGTAGCTATACAAGTTCAAGTTCAAGTCTCTTATAAATCACAGAACTGAATAGGAATTTATGATGCTGATCCTTTTCAATTATTCATCTATCCACTTTGTTACTCAACTTATATCACACTCACACACAGAATATACTTGACAAACAGTGTATCTTACTATTCCCTACATATTTTTATTGTTGTGTTGTCTAAAATCAAATGTTTCTGGATAAACAAGTTCTCAGTGTCCTTTTTTTCATTGTAAAATATTCAGGACAGTTAGAAAGGATTAAAATTAAAATGACCAAATGCCAGTTAATGAGTATTTACCATGTAGCATGCACAAGACTGTTTTACATGCACTAAATCAATCTTCCCAACAAACCTATAAGGTAAAAAAAAAAAGAAAGATATTTGTTCACAAATTATAAAGGAGGAAACTAACATATGGAATAATTAAGTACTTTGGACACAATTCATATTTGCTCTCATCTGTCTTTCTAGTCTGTCTACCTAGAGTAAAAAGGGAGTAAATGATCCTCTCTGCCTACCCATGACCACAGGGCTGTTCATCCCTCATCTATTGCATGATCATTTCCCTGAAAATGGAGGATGTTTATGGTTTGGATAAAGTAAATTTAAAGGAAAACTCGTACATCATTCCTGTGATCCAATCAAATCCATCTACTATCATTAATTAATCATTGATCTCAGACTTACTGGTGTGCCAGGTGATATCATCAGTATAAAAATGTAGAAATGAATATATTGGTTCCTAAATTCAGAAGCTAAGAGTTAGATAGGGGTGATGAGATAGCCAGGAATCTGAGATTCTCCTGAAACAGTGCTGGAAAAAAATAGATACCATGTAAATAACGTTCAGTGTTTTAGAAGCATCAAGATGGAAGCAGCAGATGGGTTTTCTTGGGAAGATTAGTGAATGAGCTTTCATTGGAGGATAGCCTTCAGAGGAATGGGGCTGGGAAGTGACTTTGTGAAAATTTGCTGAATTCATTCCTTTGGACTGTTAAGTTGCACATTACTGAACTTTTTTCCACCTAGAATACTGGATGCACTTTTAACTTTTCACCTGTGCTTATGTACTAGAGAAATAAATCACTCTAAATTACTTCCTTTAACTTCATCTTGTGTTTCAACAGGTGTCAGTGATCAGCCTAAGAACATTGATGGTTCCAGTAAATGTTTATTTGGAGATAAGTCTTTCATATACAATAAGCTGAAGTAGACAAAATATGCTTGGCTCATCAGAACATACCCGATTGAGATTGGTTACCAAATCAGTAGACATTTGAAGATTTGTCATTAAAGAAAGCTAGGTTACTTTCTTTAGCACCGAATCTCTTCACCAGAAGTGTCATGGAACAGTGTTTGGCAATTATTTGTCAGGGATAACACAAGTTAGGAATACTTATTCAAATAAGTATTCAATGATTATTTAAATATTTAACATGTGTCTGCTATTTGTATAAAATGTGCCAAACACTGGAGATATTCTTGTAACTCAGAAGCTAGATCTGCACATAACAACTTCAGTTCTGTTAGTGGATGTTAAGGTTCCTATGACTATGTTCAGTATAGGACTGTAGAGAAATACCATAATAAAGATAGACACAACCAACACTGATAGCACCATGATGGAACAATTAAACTTGGGCTGGAAGGATGGGCATTAAAGTAGGCATTAAAAACCAGACGATGATGATAAGGAGAAAGAGAATGATGGGTCCATTGGGGTGGGGGCAAAGATGGAGATCAGGCAAGCCCAGAGCTGACATTGTGTACTTGAAGCATGAAGATCAGAAGGCAATATGTCACAAAGCTGGTGAATTTGGCACTTGACTGAGAAAATGACAATAGTTAGTTTTGGCTAGAGCAGAAATTCTCAAGCCATAGAATTTTCAGACTTGTCAAACTGCAGATTCCTGACCTCTATCCATAAAATGTCTGAATTTAGTAAATTTAAAGTGAGGTCCATTATATAGTTTGGATCTGAAATACACCCCAAATGCTCATGTGTTAAAGGATCCTTCCCCAGTCCTTGGTACTACTGGAAGATCATGGGACCTTTAAGAGGTGGGACCTATGGGAAGTTCTGGTCATGGGGTCATGCCCTTGAGGGGATATTAGATCCCAGACTCTCTGCTACCTCTCTCTTTGTTTCCTGACTACCATGAGGTACAGCTTATTCCCTCGTATACTGCTTCATCATTGGCACCAGTACAACTTGGCCAATCAGCCATCAAGAAAAGCCTCCCAAACTGTAAGCCAAAATAAACCTTCTCTTTATAATGTGATTGTCTCAATTATTTTTTAACAGTAATGGGAAGCTCACAGCCCATGAATTTGCATATGTGACAATTATTCTCTCAGTCTCCCAATCTCTCTCACTTTAAGGAAGAAAAGGTTAACTTCCAATGTTTTAAACCCCGACTGTCTATTAGAATCATCTGGTGGAGAATCTTTTAAAAAGCCAGTTCCTGGTTTTATTTAATTAGCCTGGAATGGAACCCTAGCACATGCATTTATTAAGACTTCTCCAGATGATTCTAAGTATATCTAAGGATAGAACTGCTGGCCTAGGCTACAAGTTAAGTGAGGGAAGAATGGAAAAGGGAAAAAAACAAGTTACAAGCAGTTTGTGGAGGACTCAAACACTGTGCTCAGAGGTTTGAATTTTACTTTCTGGGTAGTAGAGTATCACTAGAATTTTTTGAGCACTTATGACTGTGTTTCGGAAGTTGCCTATGAAGATTAGAGGAATTGAAGATAGAAAATAGAAGTACCCAGAACACTTTTACAAATTTGCAGTTGGCAAATTAGTAAGTACTCTTATGTTGTGCCAGTTGATGAATAAATTGACTCTTCTGGAAAACAATTTGATAATACAAATCATGAGCTTAAAATTTTTCTATTTTTTGAATAAGTAATGCTTCTTAGGTACCTATGAAGAGTAGATTAAATTTCTGACAAACATTGTAAAGATGGTTATTACAGGAATTATCAGATAACTTTGAAAAATAGTAGGTATATTTATCCATTATACAATACTGTGAAATTATTTTTGAAAAATATTTTAAAAGCATAGAAAAATTATTCCATTAAGCAAATAATATGCAAATTTATGTGATCCCAATTTTATTTCAAAAGAGAATAGAAATATAGCCAAATTTTGACATTGGTAGAACTTGAAGGTGATATTTGTTTGTGTTTTCTAAATTTTCTAAGAGTTATGCTCTATTCAGAAAAAAAAAGTTAAAGTTAAAAATAAATAAAGATATTGCATTGATTTGATAAGGGAAATTCATTTGTACTGTTTGTGAGTCTGGATTAGTATAGTTTGAGAGCTGTCCAATAGGTGGAGCATACAAAAAGATGTATCATTGACCAGGTTGGATTAGAAAGAATACCACTCAGGAAAATCTGAGCCTGTTGATGAATAAGCAAGATAGAAAGCACAAAGAGGTGAAAGGTGCAACAGTTATCAAAACACAATCCAGGGATCTCAGTCTATAAAATTTTATATACGACTAAGAAAAATGTGTGTCATAATGATTTTAGCCTAAGCATACAGTTTGTGTTTGGATTAAGGTAGAGGTGAAGACTGAGGCTATCAACAAGGTAGAAAAATTTGATCAATAGGATGTGGGTGTGAGGTATGCAAGGATTTAGAGATTACTCAAGGTTTGAAAATCCATCACTAAGAGGACTAAATTTTTTTTTAAAAAAGCAGATAGAGAATACAGGAGAAGAACTGCATTTAGGAAGAAACATTGTTGTTTTTTTTAAATATTTTTGTTAGTTGTTGATGAACCTTTATTTTATTCATTTATGGTGCTGAGGATTAAACCCAGTGCCTCACACATGTTAGGCAAGTGCTCTACAACTGAGCCACAACCCCAGCCCAGAAACATTGTTTATAGAAATTATCCAGGTATAAATGCAACTGAAAATCCAGATATCTATAGAAATCTGGTTGTGGGATGCAAATGTTATAGTCCTCTGTACTGAGAGAAAAAATGAAACCATGGGAACCACCATGGTCATGAGATAGCAAAAGGAAGGAAGGAGGTAGGGAAGTACCTCTTGTACAACACCTGATTTTAGTGAATAGGCAAATAAGAGTCAGGGAAGGAGGAAACAGCAGATCAAAGATAGGTGGAGAATGAAGAAAACACAGGGTTGTGAGGGTCAACACAGAACAAAATGGGTGCCATGGTAACATTCTAAAGAAAGGTTAAGAAGCTTGAGGACTGAGGTAGTTTTTTAATATTGGCAATTTCAAGTTTCCTGGGTTACTTAAGAAAAATAGAATCAGTAAAATAGTTGAAGGGAGCCAAGTTGCAATTGTTAAGTGAGTTGATGTAGAATAAGTGGTCAGAGAGTAGATCACTTCTCCAAAACATTTGGCAGTAAGAAGTATGAAAGCACTCTGATAGTAAATTGTAGAGGAGGAAGATTACACCATAATCACACTACAGTGATCCTAGGTTTTTCTCTATTAAAAACTAGCATGCTGTTTTGTTTTGTTTTGTTTTTTTCCTAAACTGCTGTTGTATCTAGCTGGGAATGTGGAGTCTGAAAATGGAATACTGTATTGTATACTTTAAAAAAACATTTCAAGATCATGTCTTCTATGCAGAGACTTTGGAGACTAAAAATAATACTAAACTCCCGATTATATTATTTTTCCTTTCTTTTGGTTTGTTTTCTACTTGTGGGGCAGACAGAAGAACTGAAAGATAGGACTCATACCCTTAGTGTATGTTATCATGTGAAATAAATACAACAAATCTTATTTAGTTTTTCATGCTTTAAAATCTTTGAGTCAAAGCAAGTTGCTTTATGTACACAAAAGTGATTATGTTTGGAGTAATATCCTTGCAACTTCAATACAAGTATCCACTCTGGTCCATACAATTTATTTGCTAGAACACATCAATAAATAAATATCTATTTTAGTGCTTGCTTGTGGCTTAACTTTGATCAAATGTTACATGGAATGGAGAAAACTGAACTGGTGGAAGTTTAGATTTGGAAGGGAGCTTAGCACCAATATAACACATTCCCTTTGCAGTTAAAGAAAACATGGCATGAAAAGGCTCAGTGATGTTACTGGCCTCAAGTTCCTTACCTTACAGCAAACCTCACAAAAGCATATGGACATGAAATACTAAAAGAGCGAAATGATTTCTCTCACTAGAGTACTTTTCAGGATATACGATGATGATAGATGTTTTTGTCACTAAAGTGGAGCCTGAGCTATTCAAAAATTGGTGACAGGAATCTGGATTTTGTAATGCTCGAGAAAACCATTAAATGTATTGAGTGGGGAAGTAGTATATGAGGGTTCTATGTTTAATGGTGACTAGTTTAATAACTATATTCAAAGTATTTGGGAAGGCAGAAATTTAATAGTCAGAAATAACTACTAAAATATTATTTTATCCCAGATATACAAGAATTTAAGTTAGAATTTATAACTTAGAAGTGTTCCTTCTCTAAGTGAGAGTAGCACTTATCAAGATATAAGTATCCATATCAACTTATTTCATGTAACTAGAACAACAGTCTAGTAAAAACAACAAAAATATTTTTAAAGATTGGCTGTGTCCTAGATACTGAAAGATTTTTTGAAAAATTTATCCAACAAACCTTCATTATCCTGCAACTCTTCTTGCCTACACTAAATTTTAAAACTCTTTTTGCCCATTTTAATTCAAGGAAACTGCATACTTCTTCAAAAACTATATCCGTCAACACTAGCAGCTATGGACATGTAAGAACCTCATGAGATACTAAATTTCACTGTTTTAATTTGTGCATTTGTAAGGCAAAATCCATTTTGTATAGTATATTTGGCAAAAATATAATAAGATGATGAAATAGATTATGTTTGAGGTAGGTACTTCATCATTTGAAGAAGGTATTCCCAGGAGTCTATAGTGATGTCAGAATGGAGGAACGGGGCTTCTGTCCATCATCATGTTTCAGTGATGGTATCTGCTAAGGATACGTGAATGTCTACCATTCCCATGCCTCATCTGTCACTCTAGATCCTTGTCTCGATAGCCAGTACCTCTCTTAAAATGCATTTCAATATGTATACCTTTTCCAGGAGTTTCTAGGAAAGATATCTTGGGCTTGATATGGAGAATCATTTTGTGCTTCTCTTAACTTTGCAGTGGGTGGGTTAAGGTATCACATTTTGTAGGCTAGTGACTCAATTAAATAAAGGTCTTAACTCCTAACCCAATGACCCAGTTAATAGAAAAAATTACAATTCTATGCAAATCTTTTATATTTTTGAAATTTTCACTTTTTAATTGGCTATATCACATCTGCTTTTTATTTTTGATATTCAGAAAATGTGCAGCAGTTAATCATACAAGTGAATAAAAGTATAACTGTAAAAGTAACATTCTTAAAATCATATATAATAAGTTTCAGGGTCGAATATTAAAATCCTTCAGACCAACCACTCCTTAAAATTGTCAACTCATTTAAAGAACTTGAGTATTGATCATACTTACTGTGACTATATTTATTTATGATTATAGTTTATATTAAGAATAGCTTGAGGGCTGGGGCTGTGACTCAGTGGTAGAGTACTTGCCTAGCATGTACAGGGTGCTGGGTTAGATCCTCAACACCACATAAAAAATAAATAAGTAAAATACAGGTATTGTGTCCAACTACAACTAAAAACACTATATTTTAAAAAAAAAAAGAATAGCTTGGTTTTGAGAGAGAACACACTTGTGGTTATAGTTGGATTGGAAGGGTGACTTAGTTTTTATCATAAACATTTATATTTTAAAATAGAAAATATGTTTTAATATTCCCAAAGGACTTAAAAACAGCTTACTACAAGGACACAGCCACATCAATGTTTATAGCAGCACAATTCACAATAGCTAGATTGTGGAACCAACCCCAATGCCCATCAGCAGATGAATGGGTAGGAAAACTTTGGTATATACACACAATGGAACACTACTCAGCACTAAAAGAGAATAAAAACATGGCATTTGTAGGTAAATGGAGTTGGAGAAAATAATGCTAAGTGAAGTTAGCCAATCCCAAAAAACCAAAGGTTGAATGATCTCTTTGATATGAAGATACTAACTTATAAAGGCAAGAGAGAGGGAATGAGAGGAATGAAAGAGCTTTAAATAGAACAAGGGGGGGGGGGCAAGGGGATGGGAATAATGGCAGACTGAGTTATCTATGATTACTCTAAATACATGTATGAGGACACAATTGTTGTAAAAATAATTTATATTAAACCAGCAACTTGAAAAATAAACAAACAAACAAACAAATTAAAAAAAAAAAGAAAATGTGCTTTAAAATGTAAAATTGCTTTCATAGCTGGTAGTTTTATGGAATCTTTGTATAAGTAGAGAAATACATTGGATCAATGGGATAAATCTCTCATCTATTTCTCAAATGGGTACACCTAGGTACTCTGGACTTATATCCAATATCTATCTCACTTAAGTATTTGTGTGTGTGTGTGTGTGTGTGTGTGTGTGTGTGTGTGTGTGTGTAAGAGTGAGAGAGAGGGCGGGGGGAGGCTGGGAGAGAGGGAGAGCATATATGGACATTTTTAGTAATAAACCAGCACCATAGTAAAATAAAACACTTTTAAGCTGTGACTCTTGACCAAACTGAAGGTCCATTTTGGATTCCTGGGCTCATGGGGTTGTGGGCTGTGACATTTAATGAGTTTGTGGAGGTGGAAGCCAATGGTGTGATCTGTGTTCAATGACTCAGATTTTTAGATGTTAGAAATTTGCCTCTAGTGATCTATTTGAGAACCAGCTACTTCTACATTTTTTATAAGGTCATTCTTTAAGTCCTATGCCTCATAAAAAAGGGGAAATTCTTCTTGGTCATGTTTTTATTATATTGGAATCCAAGTTCAGGTCTCTGGCTGCATGCATGTCTTTGCTTCCTTCAAAAAGCTGTTTTCTTTGTGACTTAAAATATAAAGAATCAATACCTTCTTTGAGTGCAGACAGCTTTACACTTTTAACTGGTATTTTTTTTTAATAATCTTTTGGAGAAATATAGTCTCTTCAGGGAAAACTAAAGCATAGTTGTGCTTTGTAAACTTGGGAAAAATTATTGTCTGGCTATGATTGCTATTCTCTATTTTGACTTATTTGTTGTAAGAGGAATAATTTTAGCATCATATTTTATAGTTAAGCAGTTTTGCTATGATGATATGTAAAGATGAGTAATAAAAGGGACAAAAAGTTTATGTTATAAAAAATAAAATTAAAGAGAAAGAATTTTGTATTGCCAGAGTAATGGTAAACTGAAATACAATTCAACCATCCCATACAGAGGAGCTAGATTAAATCTCTACTGCTTTGTGTTAGGAGAATGAAAAGAATAGTCCCTCTGAATACTTTAAAACCTCAAAGTAGAGGGAGTATTGCTGCAGCAGTACCCAGGAAATGCAATCAGTGTGTCTGAGGCCAGCATCTATTTATCTTAAATTAATCGTTTTTTTTTCTGAGTAGGCAGATGATCATCCTGGTGCTGGATGTCAATGTCTTTTTATTCATAGCACGGATAAAACTGCCACTTTGTTATATTGGTGAGAACTCTATAGTATGAGCTCTAACTCTTCTGTAAGATTATGGGCTGCTTTTCCAATTTTTCAGTATTATTTTGGGATTGAGAATCGGCAAATAATTGTTTTGAAAAGAAATCCTTGAGCACAATTAGGTCTATTTTACCTTTTAGTTCTAAATATAAGGTACCATTTTTTTCTCCATCACTATTAAATGTTCTAGTCAATGGAATTTCTACAATTGAAGTGAAAAAGGCTCCAATAAGTTATAACCCTCTCTGGATATCAGGTCAATTCAGGCTGTAGGGCCAAGGGCTGCCTGGGGACACCGATGCTGTGAACCTCATAAAACAATTGAGGCTGAGCCATTGAGCTTGCACTTCAAATGTGCACTTTCCTGCTTCTGGAAAGTGGACTGAAGAAGTGATCTGGATCTCAAAACATGATAGAAAGAAGGAAAAGAAATGGAGTTAATCTCTTATTTATTAGGCTTTATCAGTGATTGTTATATTATCAAGTACATGGGGTGAAGGGTAGGGCAGCAAAAAGGCAGTGAGGCCTCTCCATCCCCAAACTGAATGCTTGACTAGGGTTAAATACCTTCTCATTCCCACATTATATCTCCAAAATGTATGTGAGCATATGAGTATTTGTCAGGAGAAACAGTTTAGACATTGTGACAATAAGCTGGAAAAGACATCCAAAATTTGATCAAAAGTATTATATATATATATATATATATATATATATATATATATATATGTATATATATATATGTATATATATATACACATACATGTGTATGTATATGTGTATATATATATATGTGCGTGTACATATCTGTATACACAGATAGATAGATATAGATAGATAGATAGATAGATAGATAGATGAATTGTGGTCCTGTTATTACCAGGCTACTGATAATATTATCACTCAGGAGAAGGGGTTAGGCTGTACTTCACAAATATTCAGAGTCAGATTGTTAGGAAAATAGGTTTTATTCAAAGCTAGTCTTGAAGGAAGATAGAAAAAAAAAAAAAAAAAAAACTTTTTGCTTCAAAATTTCCATCTTCAGAGGCTCTGAAGTGAGGAAAGTTGTTAAAAGAGAATAGACAAGCTGGGTGTAGTGGCAAACACCTGTAATCCCAGAGGCTCAGGAGGACAAGGCAGGAGGATTGAAAGTTCCAAGCCAGCCTCAGCAACTGAGCAAGGCCCTAAGCAACTAAGAAAGACCCTGTCACAAAATATAATATGAAAAGGGTTGGGGATGTGGCTCAGTGGTTAAATACCCCTGGGTTCAATCCTTGGTACAAAACAACATCAACCATAAAAACAAACAAACAAACAAAAAAAGAAAGAGAGAAGAGGCAACAAAATGAGACAAAAAGAAGGCAGGAAATATACATAAGAAAATTTAGTGCTAGACAGGCCAGGTCAGGGGGCCATCTCCACTCCCAGTTTCCTTGATGTCTGTCAGGCCAGGGATGAGGGCAGCCCTTCAGCTCTTATTTCAGCATGAGGAAGTTGTCTTCAATTTTAGAGGAGCTTGAATTATAGTCTTTTTCCAGTCCCAATGGAAAGGAGTAATATACAAAGAATTCTAAATTGAATAAAGCAGTGACTCAGCATATTGGTTTTAATTAAGTGAATTAATAGGATGAAAGTTAACTAGGTTAATACTAAGGTAAAGCTACAAGTCAATCTGGAACACAGATTTGTAAGAGTCATGGACTCAAAATTGGTAAATTATGAATTTTATGGACTATGGATAGGGCTTTAGTGACCCTTAGTGTCACTGACAAAAACCCAGTCAGCAGTGTGGTTGAAATCCTGGATCAAACAACTTTTATTGACTGAGAAGGTGATCTCAAAATTGTAGTGACATCTTTCAGCCCTGGAAGATTTATAATTTACAGAAGAACTTTTTAAAAGAACTAAATTTTGGCAGAAATATTTTTATATTATGAAGAGATCTCTGTATACCTGGTATTTTAAGGGTTTCTAATGTGTATGAAAATCTGCTTTACTAGATAACAGGCCTTTTAATTCCATCACAAAACATGTAACTGAGTGACTGGTTTTGATTTGTTATTTTAAATTGATATCTTATCAAATTTTTATACTATTTCATACATGTGTATATAATCTATTCTTATCTGTCTCCATACATATCTAAACTGTCAGGAAATTTGTGAAAAAAGAAAAATTCCTTAAAAGGAAGGAAATTTTAATATTTAGGCCAAAGCTAAATTGAAATCCTTTTATAAGGAACTTTTAAAATACATTAGACTAATAATTTGTGGAGGTGCTAAGAATGTAGGAGTAAGTTAAGTTTTTGAATTTGCGACTTAAATTTAAAATTAACTTTAAAATGAAAGGAAACATAAATGTTTTTTTGCTATGCATAAAAGTGTCTCTCAAGGACACAGAAACACTTTTTTATGGACAGTATTGATTTGTCTTCTCCCTTATCAGAATGTGAGGAGATAGCAGTCAGAACAGGGTTAGTTAAAAGTGAACTCTTCCTGCCCAGGTGTTCTCAGAAGGTGGCCATCTTCAAAAACTAATCAGCCAGCTTCTGTCTGAGATCAAGGCTACGCAGCTAGGGACCAGCCTGAGAAATGGCTTCAATGCATTCCTGCCAAGTTTCACTTCTTTGTTATTTTATATAAATTAGGTCACATATACATTCCTTAAGCAAGAAGATGATACCTCATTCTGCTCGTCCAGAGATATTACTACTTCTGAGTTACAATTATATATACATACATGTGTAATTTTACATGTAATGAGTTTTTATTAACATATATCATTGATAATCATTGATAAAGTTAGACATACACACCTTTTTTGTCTACTGTTATAAATACGGCTTCTACTTTGCTTTTACCACTTTGTAACATGCTATGAATACTTTTTATTGTTAATAAAATATATAAAAATATTAAAATTATATAAAGAGCAAAAAAAGTGTTAATAAACCATAAACTATAAATCAACAGCATTGTGTTTAATGGCTACATAGAATAAAGTACAGATGAAACTTAAAATTTTATTACCTAATCTCTTAGGCATTTGAAATTGATTACCTTTTGTTGTTAAAATAAGCAACACTATATGAACATCCTTGAATCTTAAATTTTTAATGCATTTCACAATTTAATTAAGATAATCCCAGATGTGAAATATCTGGAAAGTGAGTATGTGGTTTATAAGATTTCTGACATGTTATCAAGTTACCCTACAGGAAAAGGGAACAACTTATGCCCAGGACTTGCTTTGTAATTAATTTCTAAATTTATGAATCTCAAACTAGGTAACAGAAAAGAATTACTAACCCTTAATAGGGTTAACTGAAAATCCCATCCAAATTAGAATGAAACATCTCAGAAGTTTTAAAAATCATTTAAAAAATAAAAATTGACATTAGTTTTGCTTTCAAAAATGGTTGAATTTAAAGAAAGAGATGTTCTTATACTAATTCTGACCAAATCTAGCATAGACCCTTCCATAGGTCAGCATTTTGCTGTGGGGCTGTCAGAAATATAAATTTGAGAACTTTTTGATTATCTTGTACCATGTAACAACATCTTTTGTTGAAACTTTCTTGCATATGCTGAAAATCTCTCTTGCTGCTGTGTTCAGCAGCCTTTGCCAGAGTCACTGAAATCAGGAGGTAGTGTTAACACCTTCCTTACTTCAATGGATGTCATGGTATAAAGTTTGGTACTTGAGAACCAATCAATAATCCATCCTTATGAATCTAAGACTGAATTTTCTCCATTCTAAGCAATTGATCTTTATCCATTTCAAAAGATGTTTCATGTTTTCTTTATAATTTCTAGTAATGTCTACGTTAAAAATAAATGTGTACTTTGCATCTATTAGGCTACTATAAAAAGACAAATAACTGGTTGGCAAGGATACGAACAATCAGAACCCTTGTGTACTTTTGGTGATATTGTAAAATGTTGCAACCACTGTGCAAAACAGTATGGTGATTTTTCAAAAAATTAAGCATAGAATTATCAGAAGATCTGGCAATCCCACTTTTGTCTCATATCTCAGTTTTTGATATATCCAAAAAAGTTGAAAGCCGAGTCTCAAATATTTGCTGACATATGTCCACAAAGCACTATTCACAACTGCTAAGAGATGGAAGAATACAAATGCCCATTGCTAGATGAATTGATAAAATGTGATATATGTATACAATGGAATGTTATTCATCCTTAAACAGGAAGGAAATCCTGTCATATGCTATATCATGAACACACCCTAAGGGTACTATGCTAAATTATATGAAATAATCAAGGGAAGAAAAATAGGCCAGACATGGTGGCACATGCCTGTAATCCCAGTGACTAGGGATGTGGAGGCAGGAGGATCACGAATTCAAAGCCAGCCTCAGCAAAAGCAAGATGCTAAGCAACTCAGTAAGATCCTATCTCTAAATAAAGTACAGGCTGGTGCTGTGGATGTGGCTGAATGATCGAGTGCCCCTGAGATCAATCCTCAACACCTCCCACCCCCTTCCAAAAAAAATAATAATAAGAGAGAAGAAAAATACTGAGTGGTTTCACTTGAGATATCTAAAGTAAGTCAAATTCATAGAAAGGTGGTTACTAGGGACTGTAGGGGAGGCAGATGGTGAATTGTCATTTAATGGGTATGAGTTTTAATTTTGTTCATTGAAATAGATTTGGAGATCTGTTTCACAATAATGTGACTATTCACACTACTGAACTGTACAGTTAAAATGATAGATTTTATGTTATATGTTGTTTTCAACCACAATATAAAGGTTAAGTTGTATATAATGTAAATTAGATCTCAATTGCAAAACCTTAAAAACAAGCATTTCCCATGACTCTTATGTAGAATTTTAAAAATGTGTTTAATTCTTTATGCAAAATGCTTGTTAAATATTTTAAATGGTATTTTAATTATCGTATTCCCATATGTAGACTAAATAATGTCCCTTAATCTAGTGATTTTTACACAAAGCCAATTTTTTCATGTTTTCTTAGATTAATTCTTTTCTCTTTACCAGTCTACCAAAGTATTCTGAAGAAATTCAGTATAACAATTCATACAAAAACTAGGCATTGAAAAAACAAGAAGTTTAGTATGTTAGAAACCTAGTATCATTTTTTGAATTGTATCCTTTTTAGGGTATAAGCTGAACATAGTCTCCAGATCCACATAGATTTACATACTTTCTTGCCTACAGGACACTTTATTAAAGATGCTAAATGAGTTATGTAATTGCTGTCAGAACATCTGCTCTAAGACTCTGGGAAAGAGTCCTACGTATATAATTACTTCAGAGTTTAAATGCTGAAGAGAAATGGTGAACTTGCTCTCACCAGGCTGCACTCTGCACTCTGACGTTCATAGCTAATGTGCTCTCAGGCTAAATTGTACCCAGGAAGAAAAAAAGGCATTTCTGGAAGTGTGAAGATTCTGTTTTTAGGAAAAGGGCAGAATTGGTCCTTATAGTATGTTATTTATCATCTCTAATATTTTACACACCTTGCTCTTGGACATTGGCTAATATCATATTACTAAATGTAGCTAGGAAACTTTCTGTTGAATTAATCAGGTTTTCATATATCTGATAAAAACATTAGAGTACATATTTTTACATATGACTTCTAAGATCCAACATCGTTAAAAAGGCATGCATCTGGCAATATGTATACAGATGAAATAATACATGAAAGAATGTAGAATCCTTGGAATAATGTATTATATATATAAGCTTTTTTTTTCTTATATGGAACTTACTTGTAATTTGCAGAGAAAATTTATTGTTATCCTGAAGTTTATCATATAAACTTCCTGGATACATACACATTAAACCAGTTGTTCTCTCTCTTGCACACATGCACACAATAAGTCAGATGATGATGGTAGTCAATTGAGGCAGCCTAGTCCTTGAAAACATCTTGTATGGATTGTGTGTAAAGACAATCTGGGATTCAGATTTAACCTCTGTAATCTGTAACAGCTGAATCCTTAGGCTACAAATGAAATTTCTTAGTCAGTTTTCTAATTTTTTTATAGTGGAACTTAATGTCAATATCTACTTAGAATCATTGTATAGAGCAAAACATGATAATAAATATTAAGGGGCTAGCATAATATCTGACATCCAATATATTATTTCCTTCTTCTTTTTTTCCTACAGGGAGAGTTGTATTTGTTTACTTTTGTTTCTCCTAACATTTCTTTCATGTTACAAAAGAGACAGATTCTTGGAAGAAATATGAGAAAAGATTTGAGCAGAACCTGTTTTTTATTCTGAGGTTTTAGGGCAATGCTCTCTGGTTATCCAGTTGAGAATTAAATTTTAGTTTAAAAATAAATACATAGGGTTGAATGTTTTGTTCAGTGGTAGATTACTTGCCTAACATGCATGAGGCCCTGGGTTCAACCTGCAGCAACACACATATACTAACACAAATACATAATAAAATGTTACTTTATTCTTTTATTGTAATCCTCATTTATACCATCCATATTATTCTGTGGAATTCAGTATGACAAAATATAACTTGGACCAAAGCTAAATTGAAAAAGCATATTGTGATAAATATTAGAAACAGTATATTTTTCAAGTCAAATTTTTTCACTTTTAAGTTGTAAGATAAAAATATTGTCAGCATATGTTACATATTATTAATATATTATTATTAGGATATGGTATGTTTCACTGTAATTTAGATATATCATTATCAGGAAACAATCTCTAACTTAAGAAAAGCTCTGAGACCTCTGGCCAATCCCTGTGTGCTCAGGATCACCAACTTTCAGGGTTGATAGAAGTGAGCCAAATCCTTTTCACATTTGGAATCTCACTGATTTCGCCACCCAGACAATCCAGGATAATCTCCTACTTTCAAGATCAATTGATTACTAAACTTGATTGCATCTGAAACCTCTGTCATGTTCACAAACATAATGTAGGCATAGTGAGATAACTTGGAGGGGGTATAAAGGGGGTGCACACTAATCAGCTCATGACACATTTTAAAACGAACTCATTCTTGAACAATTTTCAGTGTATTCCTTTAATGACTATGGGATAAGTGTGCCTTTTTATTTATTACTACTTTTTAATTCCAAACAATCATTTTTTGAGACTCAAAGTGTCCTCATTTGGCCATAGCAGCTCTTTCATATATGCTGTATCCTTTGACATGACCCCATCATTCTTTGAAATACTCTCTTGCTTTTTGGCACAGCAGATATTTCAGTTTAATCTTGTACTTTCCCTGACCTAGCCCTGTTATGAGCTACTTCTCCAAAAGGACCTAGGTTTTTTTTTCTTTTCATTAGGATGATATTTAAAAGCTAATACTGGGCACTAGTTGCTACTAAAGTGAGACTACGTCTAGATTCTTCTCAGTGGAGAGTTCACACACACACACACACACACACATATATATATATATATATATTTATTTATTTATTTTGCTATCTGTAAATCTATCCCCAAAATCACTGGTTCTGCTGATATCTTTAAATAAAATCCATCACCACAGGATATTATTCCAGTTTTTTCTCTTTCCATATTTGTAACACCTTTCTTTAATGTAAAGAAAACCTGGTTCTGATCACCCTATGTATATTTACCTATTTTAACAGCCCAATATAACATTGCTGCTGTCCATACCCCTTTTGGTCATGCTCTCACATCCCTTCCAGGTATCCCCTCCTTGCTGATGCCCTCCTTCACCTTCTGTGGCCACTTCTCACCCTGCTTATGCTTATGCTGACACATACATGTATACACCCCTACCACCAAGGCAACCTACTCAGGTCTCTGGAAACCCACTCTACAATACCCCTTCTGAGAGCCATCTTTTTCTCAAACTCTGAAATCCCGTGCTCTTCATTTCTCAAAGTGTGGATATTCTTTTCACTCTCTTGGTTTCTGTCATCCCATACCCACTGGCCTCACTTATGAATTCCCTTGCCATCCTCTTCAGGTTCTGATGTTTCCCTACATGCTACTCTTCTCTCTTGCATGGACACCTTTTCACTCCACTTCAACACTCCTTGCCAAGTCTGCCTCTTGCATGAATGCCCTCCTCTCTCTATTCTGACTCTTGACTCCCCAGGCTATGCTGCCTCCCCATCAAATGCCCTCCCCATCACAATGGTTTCCCCCAACTCCTATGCTGTGTTCTATCTTCTCTCTGTGTGGGGGCCTCATTGACATTGATTGCTTGGGCTCCACCATCCCTTAATAGGCTACTCTGACAGGCAGTTAGAACTCCTAATGGCTCTATGATTGAATCCTGTCTAAAAGGGAAAAGGGAAAGGGTAAAAGGTAAGTTATTAGTGACTTGTTTTCTGTTTTAAGTACTTCCATTATAATTGCATTTTAAAAGTCAACCTTTTATTTTAGAATAGTTTGGGGTTTACATAAAAGTTCAAAGGTAGTACAGAGTTCTAGTATATCCTGCACCCAGCTTACCTGTTGTTAAGATCTTACATTAGCAAGAGATGTTTGTCACAACTAATTAAATGATATCAGTACATTTTTATCAAGTCAAGTCCATGCTCAATTAAGATTTTTAGTAACATCTTTAAAGGGAAGAATTTATCCACGAGTTCTTTTTTACTCTATCTTTTATTTTCACACTTTCCCCCCCTGGACTCAATTATTATTCAAATAGAAGAACACTGAAATTGATAGTGTGTTAGGAATTTCCTAGGAGATCATCCTCCTTATTTATAGATATTCTGAGGTTTTTCTATGGTAACCTATTATCTCTAGCCCAGCATGCTTTTTTTAAACTGGATAGATTATCTTATGAGACAAGATCTGTAAAGTGCCTGGCACTGTGCCCAGGACACTTTATTTATCAGGCACCAGAGAAGAAGTTTAGGGGAGACTATAGAATTTTTAGTGCATACAAAAGAAAGAAAAAGTTTGAGACCAGAAAAAAAAATCTTTTCCTGGGAACATTGAAAACAGCAACATCTAGATGAAGAACTGTTTTATTAAATGTCTACAAAACATAACATTATGTCAACTTCATGAGTTGTTAAATTTAGTATTCATAAAAATGTCATATTTGAAGACAATCTGTAGGTTAGATTTTTTTCATGAAAAAATCAAGTTAGCACAAAATGGGGGTTGAGAAATCAGACCTTCTCCTAATGAAACGAATAACATACAACCAATAATTGCAAAAGCAAGGGGATAACATGATTATGTCTATTTTTCTCTAGAAAGAAAATTTGTACTTATGTCAAGCAGTAGTAACACTTAATACATTTGTTAGGAAACATGTGAAAGTCATAAAAATTTCACATCTAGTATGTAGTGACTGATCAGTAAATCTTTTCTCTCTTGTTTTCTTCCTATCTGAACACCTGAGACATTTTATGGGAGACACTTTGTGACAGACCCCATCAACTTCTGTCCGCTGTCTCATAAGATACTCCTCTTAAATGTTCCTTACAAATTTGTTCTAGAGACACAAATGTGCTTTGGCTATATACTTTTTAAAAATTATACAAACACAGGAAAAACATTCAAACACAGGGGAAAATCCATTAAAAAAATTTCCCCTTCAATAATTATATGAAGAAAATGAATTTTGAGGTAGAAAGTCATTATAAAAACCTATAAATAAAAGACTTATTTTCTTCTAATAAATTTCTTCTGAAGAGTGGAAGAAATTATTATTTTATTGCTTAATTGAAATCTTGGAATTTATTGAAGATTCTTTAAAATGATTGACCCAGATATCTTCACAAGGGGCAAGAACTGGTCAAAATTTTGCTTAGGAAGTACTATTTGTCCTGTGAAGCGTTTTAAAGATAACTCATAAACAC
Source organism: Tamias sibiricus (assembly GCA_025594165.1). Lineage (NCBI taxonomy): Eukaryota > Metazoa > Chordata > Mammalia > Rodentia > Sciuridae > Tamias > Tamias sibiricus. The sequence continues at coordinate 98,050,635 of CM046664.1, forward strand.
ACCACATATGTCTTAAATAATTTTACTGAGCTTAGTATCAATTAAGTTGTAATGAAAGCTCTAGTCAAATGTTGTTTCCTGCAAAGCAGGACAAAGCAATACATAAAGGATATTTTTTGTCAATTTTTAAAAGATTGTGAAATAATTTAAGAGCTTTAAGGAGGGCATATAGATTTATAACTGGCAACATATTTTTCAGAATAGAGAGAGCCTATATTTTAATATATAATATGTTCCTAAAATATGTTTGCAAAATCAAATATCTGAAAAAATAAAAAATAGAATCAATTTTTTTTTTTTTTTCTTTTTGGTACCGAGGATTGAACTCCGGGACACTCGACCACTGGGCCACATCCCCAGCCCTTTTTGTATTTTATTAGAGACAGGGTCTCACTGAGTTGCTAAGTGCCTTGCCATTGCTGAGACTGGCTTTGAATTTGTAATCCTCCTGCCTCAGCCTCCCAAGTGCTGGGATTACAGACATGCGCCACCGCGCCCAGCTAGAATCAATATTTTCTTATGAAGTAGATGTAATGTTCCATTTTTGGAAAGCTCACAATTAGTACTGTATTGTTAATGATTCCTAATAGCAATGCCTCCTAGGGTTCAGGTGTTTCAATAGGTATGTGGGTGCAAACCTTCAGAGGCACCAGGAGAATCAATTGCAGCATGCAATCCATCCAGTTTTCTCCTGGAAACCAGAGAAGTCAAACCATGAGCTTCCCTCTCTCACAGGAACATTGTCTCTTTCTGATTTATTTCACAGGAACTTGATCTGAATGTTGGGTAGCTTTCAGTTTTTAAATTTCCTAGAATCAATGTCTGTAATGTTCTAGAGCATGAATAAGGGAAAGTAGAGTAGGGCAAGTATCCCATGCTTGTATGTGGCCTCATAAGTGAGGAGACTCTCCAGATGACTTCCACAGTAGCACTGCAGGTTACTTCTCTTATTGTTGTTCTCAGCAACTGAATGAGGACTGTGGACAGAGAAAGAGTTTGAAGAGGAAAAGGTGACTGATTTGGATCAAGGAACATACATTAGATTGTGATAACAGGTGAACTAATAATTCGAGGTTCCTTATAGTTCTAGGAATCTGCATTGCATCCAACAATATAGAAGGGAGAAAAGAGGATAGAAAAGACTGCATGCACTGTGCAAGAATGGCCAGAAAGTGTTTTGTTTTTCCATTCAGTTGGTACTGCTACAAATAACCATCTACAAATGTCACAGCCACATCATGAAGGCTGACTTACTTGCCCTTGCCCAAACCTCTGTGGGTATCTCTAAGTCACTCTCAATTCTGGCATAAGATTCTGAGTTTGGCCTATGAAAGGTGGGTTAGGGCATAATTTTCAATACACAAAAGTATCTATTGTATGAATGCCAAGAATCACCTTTGTAAAGTGAGTTTATAAATCATAATAAACTATAATTTCCTGGTCACAGTTGCTCCTGGAAAACTCATATCACCATCAACCCCAGGTCTACTGGGTCTTGCTAAGTGTTCATAGCAATTCCACAAGTGCAATTTATATTGGTTGAAATTTTAATTCAAATGAATGAATTATTTAAATAAATGACCAGATTTTTAAAGTCTCTATTGACTTTCGCCAATATTACAAGTTGTTTTTTGTATTTTCAATAACAACAAATGGTGGTCATAAATCCTCAATATTTCCAATACTTACTTACTTTAAATTTTAAAATGTGTCCCTTGTAAATGAAGCACTATGGAAATGAGAGGGAATATATTGTTGAATATAGTATCTCTAAACAGTATCCTTTGCTCACATACAAAATTACCATTTACTTGCAGAAAGTATATAGAGTTATAGCCTCATAACTATCTCTGTATAGGTGCTTCTGAAGTAAAAATACCAAAGTCAAACACTCCTTCATAAAAATACTCATTTCTTTTCAAATTTTATTTCTAACTAATAATACTATTTTAATAAAAATCAGTGAAAAGAACTGTAATTCTTAAAGTAAATATCTGTTTGGGCCAGTTGGGGAAAGTGAGTTATTATTTAACTTGCATAACATAATTCATTTTATTATACACTTAGTATTTAGGTTACAGTTCTACTACTGATTTTTATCAGCCATAATATACACTATTTGTGCTATATTTGAAATTTTTATTGTAAGAAAGAATACTGAAGTTTCATTGGCTTTTGGAAGCCTGTAGACATTTTGAATACTGCTTATAATGCAATAATATAATAGGTAATAGTATAACTTGATAAATAGACAGTGTTCTTTGTGTTATGGTGACAGCATTAATTGTCATTAACTCATATCTAAATCAAGTTGCAACACTTTTTAGAAGATCATGAGAGAGTGTAGAACCAACAAATGGCATTACATTATGAATTTCCTTGGCCCTACTGAGAATCTAAGCAGAGTTTTCAAGGTGATGAACTTCTCTCAAGTGCAGAAAAGTCTATGGTAGTGCTGGTTGAGATTTTTTAAACAGTCTGTATTTTATGAAGGAGCAAACTTTATTTTCATGATTACTTATCCAGAACTAATCCTAATTTCTTGTTTATCTACTCACTCTCTCTTCCTAAAGTTCATTAACATTATTCCCAAACCAGTTTATAGTTTTCACTAAATATAGTCCATAGGCTAGCTAGTGCTGAATGAGAAGACCTTTTATACAAAAATGTGTATTTACCCCTTTTAGCCTGGAAAAGTATGGACAAAAAGATAGTGAGTTTTAGCATAAGAACAAGTTCTATTTAGTGCTTTTCCTGGACTGTAAAATTGATTTTCTAGATCAATACTGTAGAGAGAAAAAGAGGTCACCGTGTGATGGAAAATGAAAGAATTCAATGGGGCTTGACAGTAGCACCACAATTTTAAACTAACAGAGATTCCAAGAAGACTTCTGGAATAGTTTCTGGCCACTTTTAAATGTAAATCAAATAAGCAAATATAACAATTTTCCATTTTGATTCATTCGTGTCATTGATTCTATTATTAAAAGTTTTATAATCAAACATTTCCCTAGCAGATTTGTATAAGAGATGATAAGGTATCTAGTTAGGATGACCTATGTGAGTCAATTTATAAAAATATTCAATAAGAACAGTGCATGTACACACTAGAGTTGGCATCAGAGTGCAAAATAGCTAAAACACAAAAGTCTCAAAGGCAATTTCCATGAAGGGTATTTCACAGTTATGTCCACAACAGATATTGTGGACAGGAAGGGAGTGGGGAAGACTTTCCAGTGGGGAATGACAGTGAACTGCACATACTTGACTACTAATCTTCCTCATCACCAGGGACCCTGAGAATGTCCAAACTAGTTGGACCAGTATTATTTCTTCTATTAGGCTCCAGGAATACATTTGTTGGCAATTGGACACCATAAAAGAAGGGCATTTGCTAACTGGTTTGAGAGAATAGTGAAAAGAAAAGGCCTGTAAACAAGAAAACCAGTGATGGAGTCATAGGATCTCCAAGTCAATACGGGCCAAGTGCTCCCTTGGTGGCTGCCCAGGAAGGACAAGCAGCAGCGTTAGTGACCTGAGGAGAAAGGAGAGTGAGACAACAGAAGTGAGAACACCATTTTTATTTGGTGGGTTGGTTTAACCTTCTCTATGAACCCCATTTTTCAGAGAGCATGTGAAAAGACAAAGGAAAAGTGGAAATACTGGTAAATGAAGGCTATAAATTCTGCAGATATGGGAACTTAACTTTGTCTATCATCTCCAAATTAATATTATTTAAAAACCACTTCTTTGTTGCTGTCTCCTGGTTTTATCATTTGCCTATTATCTTAACAGTCTTATAAAACTGGATAAAGACTGCAGCTCACTTTGCACTGTCATTGACTCCCTGGTTCTATCCTTGATTTTTAGATTGTATCTGATACATTCTAAAGCCTGAAACCCTATCCCAGAACTCAAAGTAATTTGGTCTCAAGCTTCAGAAGAATGGATTAGGCAGACAAGTAATATGAGTCAGAGATTTGCAGTTAGAAGTAATGATCAAATAGTTCTGTGAAGGAAATTTCGGACTAACGGTTAGTAGACAATAATTATAGTTTTTAGAGTAAATTGTGATAGTTTATGATCATTCTCAGAGAAGATTAGTCATGCCCTGTTGGTGAGAGAAATTTCAAGTAGTTCTGGCTTTGAGAAGGGCCTTAGAGACTTCCAGAACTGAAAAACAATGACATCTTAATTTTTTTTCTGGAATTCTTTTGTCTTCAACTGGTTCTGTGCATGACGAGGCATCATTTCAAAATTGCAAATAGGAGGTTAGATTGGGAAGCATGGAATGAGCTGAGGAGGATCTTGTGAGGGAAGATCATGTTACTGAGAGAAATAACTATAATTTTCAGAGCCCAAAGACCACAGGGCACTAGCCTCTGAGCATCTGGTGTAAGATTGTCAACAGACTCTCTGAGCCTGGGGGCACTATTCAGATTGCAACCCAGATGCTTCCTGTCCTGTTACTCTATCCCTGAATTCTCCAAGTGCACCACAACCTTCAGACACCAGTGTCCTACAATATGGGGAGGTCAAACAAAGTACTTTATTAGAATCCAGGAGAACTGACCCTTTGTGTCAACTCATCCTCTGACCAATGTAAACCCTAAATAAGTCACTTTTCCTCACTGGCCCTCAGTTTGCTCAGTTTTTTTTTTTTTTTTTTTAAACATTTATTTATTTATTTATTTTTAGTTGTAGGTGGACACAATACTTTTTTTTTTTTTTTTTTTATGTGATGCTGAGGCTCAAACTCAGTGCCTCATCCATACTAGGTGAGTGCTCTTCCTCTGAGTCACAACCCCCACCCTCCCCTCCACCCCCCGCTTTTTTTGAAGAAGAAATTGAGTCCTGATGATTTTTCCCACTTTCACCAATATTGTGACTGAATTTTTAGGCTTTTGAGGAAATCTTGTTCAGTTCACCTCTGTACCAGCATGATGATGTCTCTCACTTAAACCCTCCCTATGTCTCATCCTATACCCACCAGGTTCTTTTTGACTTAGTTTCCTCTTTGAATCAACATTGATCTAGCAGATTCCTGCTTTATTTAGACTGAGCAATACAATTTTTAATTTGTGTATTTCCTTTTCTTGAGTTCAATTTGGACCTGAAAAACCAGCAAATCTTTTGTTAGGCAAAAGGTCAATTTCCTCTCTAATAAAATAAATTTCTGATAACATAGTTGATGCAAAACTCCTGCATGGTTTAATAATTTCTGCATTTAAAGTCATTTCCCAGTAAAATTTTGCTTTCTATGTGGAAAAATATACTTATGAATGAGTGATACAGTATTATCAGAAATACGTGATCTCAGGGTCGTGCTTTAAATGCCATCAATTTCGTAGGTCTGTATTTTTCTTTTTATTTACTACAACTGATTTTATGTATTTATTTAGAGGGATTCTTTTACTACATTTCAAAAACTTTCAATTCATACAATATATTCTAAATGTTGATAACAATTTCAATTTTGAAAACCTCTTCTATACCAACAGCTTAGCCTCAGTGGACCATTTTTTCCTCATCCGTAAACTGAAGAGGCTGAAATAGCTAATCTCTAAGGTATCTTCCAACTTGAAAATGTTGTTTCTCATTTATTGTACTCATTGAGAAGAACTAGTTTAGCAGCCAGGCACAATAGAAAACCTAATGATAATAACTTTAACAGGTCTAATTAGGACTTTTAGATATAAATTCAATTTATGGTAAGTTCTTTCTCTTGGGCCTTACTTGGATGGTGGCTTTAGGACTATTACCAGGCTTGGGTCAATTCCAAAACATCTTTATTTTATAGCTCTAGTATTTTTTGCTTTCCAATAAAGTCATACTTACTTGTAAGTTATTAGAATTGAAAGACTTTGGCAATGAGGAAATTTTAAAAAAGGAAAATGGTGAATATATTTTATATAAGGTCACATAATTTTAGAGCTAAGAGGGATTCTAGAAAACTCATGCAGGCTTACTAATAGAGGAACGATATTAAAAATAAGGCAATAAAGGTACTTGAATTTATTGACAGGAAGATTTGTATAGAGACTTTTTTTCTAGCAGAAAAAAAGTGTTTTGGTTTAAATAATAAAAAGTGAATTTATTTTCATGATAAAAGTGGTCTCCATTATTCCTGTTATTCCTTCCAGATATCACATGGAAAAATAAGCAGCAAAACAGGAAGCAATAATGAAAATTATGTGTCAGTATTTTTTCAAAGTATGTTCTATGAATATTAAGACTGCAAATACTCATTTTTCACAAATGGGCATTGTAGTGGAATAAATTTGGTAAACACTGGTTTAAGCAAAGTTAAATCATTTTAATTAAAGAATTTTTAGGAGCCTTCATATTCTAGTGCACAGTGGTTACTATTAGTGTCCAAGAGAGAGATAAAATGCACAGTTTTTTCTGTTAATAAACATTAATTAACTAGGGAATTTTTAAAAATTTTGATAATTAAAATATAATTTAATAATTATGAAGAAAAAGTATTATGCAATTTTAAATTTTGCAAAGAAAACATTCAGCCTAAAAATTTGTGGTTTCAGTGACTTGTGCAACCATACACACACACACACACACACACACACACACACATATACATATATGTACATGTATACATACATATTTATATCTAGATAATGTATTTGTTTATACATGTATATGTGTATACACACACACACACACACACACACACATACACTAACAACCACCTGGGCAAATATTCAGAACCATTTTGATAATGCTACTGGCTTTCATGGTATTCTAGGCTGGCTCCCAAAATTGTGTTTTCAGTTTTTGTCTCTCATCTGAGATCTAGGTCCACTTTTTAATTGCACACTTTTTGTATGGACTTCACTCTCTCACTTTACTATCTCACTTTCTAAAACTGAATGTGCTCCCCGCAGCCAAATTTTTCATTGATTGCTTACCTTCCTTCCCCCTTTACTCTCAAAATTTCCAAGACCTAAAATTTTTCCTTCTGCAGCTTGTCCTGCCTCAGAAGAAGTAGGTGCTGGACTCCTTCCCTTTCCCACTGATAATAGCCAAATAATTACTGTCTTAATCATTTTACCTCCCAATCATCTCTTGATTCATAAACGGTGCTGGGAGGTGTAGATATCCAAATGCAAAAGAATGAAATTGAAGCTTATTATACACCATACACAAAATACACATACACATGTTTTCTATTTCTATTGCCAATGTTTGGTTTAAGTTTGTGATTTCCTTTATCTGCACTACCGTAATATCCTCCTAATTAGCTTGTACAGATACTTTTCCAAGCTCCTCTTCTTATTGACACATCAATAAATATTAAAACACAAACATAATTCTACTTCTCTTTCACTCAGTATTCTCTCACAGCTTCTTTCTTAAAGGAAAATACCAAAATTTTTTTTTTTTTTTTTTTCTTTTGGTACTGGGGATTGAACTCAGGGGGAATCAACCACTGGGCCACATCCCCAGCCCTTTTTTGTATTTTTATTAGAGACAGGTTATCACTGAGTTGCTAAGTGCCTCAGTATTGCTGAGGCTGCCTTTGAACTCATGATCCTCCTGCCTCAGCCTCCCAGCTGGGATTACTGGTGTGCGCCACCGTGCTTGGCTGGAAAATACCAAAATTCTTAATATGATTTAAAGGCTCTCAATAGCATTCAGAACTCAAATCTGTTCCAGTGCTACATTCCATTTTTATTTTTTAAAATAAATTTTATTAAGGTATAATGAATATATAATAAGAATTCAAGCATTTAAATGTATATTTTGTGTGGTTTAACACATTTATTTGTTCATATAAACTGTGCACAATATTTCCATTACCTAAAATGTTCCCTTCTGCCCCATTTTGTTCAACTTCAAGGCCCACTGTGGGCCCTTTTTTGGTGGTCCTGTGTGTGTGTGTGTGTGTGTGTGTGTGTGTGTTGTTGTTGTTGTTTTTGTTGTTCAGATGGAAGATTTCCTACTCATTTGGGTGTAGGGTCTTCCCAATGTTGTTTCACCTTCTGGGACATTCCTTTCTAACTCTAATTCCAGACACATATCTGATGGCCCACCAACTCCTACTCATCCACTTTTAGTTTAAACACCATTTCTTCAGATATTTAGAAGAGAAATCTGACCACATAGAAAGCACATGTTCTATACAGTCATGCATCATATATCAATAAGGATATGTTTTGAGAAATGTTTAACTAAGAGATTTTGTTGTGCAAACATTCTAAAGAGTTGGCGACAGACTAAGTCATTGTGATGTTACTGAGTGATCAAATTGTATGGACCACTGTTGTATATGTAATCAGTCGTTGATCAAAACATGGTGATGCCACACAACTCTATTAGTTATTATCTTCATGATTTATAGTAGATAGCTTAAAGAGTAGGAATTTTCTGTAATCCAATCAAAGAAAAATAGAAGACTGTTTTTGCAAGTTTAAAAGCTATCAAATGTAGGAGCCCTGTTTGGGGATTGGCTTGAATTGCGGTTGACTATGAGCCGTGGAGATTTGGCCTTTGTCGCCACCCGTAGTCTCACGGGATTGTTGCGTGATCTCGAGTGACTTGGCCGAAATTGCTGATCGAGTCAGCGCCATTTTAGGGTGTGTTTTTGGCGTGTGTTAGTCGTTATTAAAACCAGAGAGAAAAGTTATCAGAATAAAAAGCTGTTTGTCTCCAGTTTGCTTCTGAAGTTCTTCCCGCGGCTCCGTTGCTTCAAGCGCTTCAGGCAGCAACAATCAAATGCTTTTTTTGCACCTATTAAGATGATTGTATGATTTAAAATGTGAGGCAGTTTTGAAGAAGGTACACTGTCCATTTTATCACTTTCTAAAACCAAGAGAGCTCTTTGCTTTTCTTTAGTTTATTGTCAGTTGATGGATATTTAAAGATGTCATCAAAATCAGGATTTCGAAAAACATCATCATCTTATGGATAAATATTCTATAGTTGTAGAGTGCCCTAAGTCTGTGTTTCCATCAAATAAGCCTGTGTCTTTATCCTGCTCCTGAACTGTTATGTGGAAACAGAGAAGAGAAAGAAGTAACTGTTTTGTTGGGCTTATCCATTATCCTTTATTTATGATCATGTATCTGTTGTTGAGATGCTTTAAAAAAATGATCTATGAGATCACTCTGAAGGCTGCATTGACCAGACCATAGTACTGGATCTATTCTACCAGAGCCACATAGACCTGGGCTCGTTCACTAATTAAATATCAATCATTATTTTAGGAATGCTTCCTTGCTGAGACAGCTCTGCTGATGGTAATGAATCATAAGGCTTACTAAAGACAGTCAGAGTAGCTGGTAAAGCAATGTGGCTCCGTTAAAGGGAAAGTCAGAAAAATAATTTTAGCTAGAATTTGAGATTAAATTTCATAATTGATGAAAAATATCCTTAAAATAATTTCCTTATCTTAATAAATTTAAGGAAGTTTCATATAACAAGACAGGATATGTTTCAACAATTTATTCTAAGTAAAAAGAATAAAACAAACAGATGAAGTTGGAAGTGTGTTATGTTAATGACATGTGATTTCTATTTATGATTTCCCGAAAGATCTCCTATAATCTTAAAACAGTCATTAATTTGTTAAAAAATTTAGAGTTAAGATGTTTATTGTTTCATATAAAATTCTTTTTGAAATAAAAATAAAAATAATATATTGTCTAAATCATAAGTTATACAATAGTATTTTATTCTGAACATGTTGTTGTGATAGTGATTGTGATGGTATCATCAATTATGTTGCTGGTTATCATCATTTTATCTGCCCTTGCAATTTTTTTCAATATTTTATTTATTTTTTATCTATGATATTAATATGTATTACAATTCATAATGCACATATATAGCATATTTTTACATACAACTCTTTGTAAACAAAGTATATTCGTACCATTCAGGTCTTCAATCATGTATTTAGGATAATGATATCCATCTCATTCAACCACCTTTTCTTTTTTTTCTCCCCCCTCCCCCCTTGCTCCCTCCCTTCCCCTCCCTTCCCTTTGACCATTCTAGTGTTCTTCTAATCCTCCTATGTACCCCCATCCAACAACACTGTGAACTGGCCTCCTTATATTTTTTAATAAATTAAATACATTTCTAAGCAATTTATTTCGGTTTCTTTAAGAAAGTTAAGCTACTATTTCCTTACCTGATTTATGATTTTATAATATCTCTCTCTCTTTTAGTAATCTCTTATGTTTTCACTGACATTCTACCCCAATCTTAATCCCAACCCCTGGTAGGATTTGCTTAATAATGTGCTCACATTAGGCTAAGAAGAAAAGGCAAAAATACTGCAGGGAGGTCTGAAGAATTTCTTAGAAACCAAATCATACTTGATTACAAAAAATAATTAGACTGAGGCATGTGTCTAATGTCCCAAAGGGCATTAAGGAAGTCATATTATATAATTAAGGTTTTTATGCTGATCAGATTAACCAGAATATGAAGTGATTCATAACAGAGATGAAAAGTTATTCAAGTTTAAGCAAAAATTATTCATAGGTTCCAAGTAAAAATTTTGTAAAATATAGACATACCCATGGCACATAAACACACAAGTACAAATAATTTCCAAGCCAACTACATAAAGATAGGAATATAAGCTTTTATTCTGTCCCTTTTATTTTATTGACTTCCATGCTTTTTAAGATATTGGGGTTCTAGCTGCAAAACCTTTCATCCATCCTTTTAAATTAAATGTTAACACATCTTTACATTAAAAATATTTCATTTTGAAATAATTTTAGATTCATATAAAAATTGTGCTTTTTTGTCATATCCTGTACCCAAGTGCAGTGATAAAAAGCAGGAAATTAATATTGGCATAATATTGTTGACAGAACTTATTTTAACAGCATATACACGCATTTAATTGTGTGTGTGCATGTGTGTGCATGTGTGTGTGTATTTCTGTGAAATTTGATCTTCAGTGTAGCTTTAATTTGCATTTCTCTTACTGTGAATGAGTTAAATATCTTTACATAGGTAAAGATCTTTTTATGTGAATTATCTATTCATATCTTTGGCTTTCATAGTTTTTTCCTGAAATTTGAAGAAACCTCTAAATATTAAAGATATTTGTCCTTTACTTATGATATATGTTGCAAATATCTTTTTGTTTCTCAATTGTCTTTTGTCTTATGATGTTCATTTAAATAACAGTTTTGTTGACATACAGTTCTACCTACCATATAATTCATGCATCTAAAGTGCACAATTCAGAGTTGTTTAGGATATTTACAGAGTAGTGTGACCATCACTATAATTAATTGTAGAATATTTAAATTTTTTTCCCTGCAAACAAATAAGCAGATGCTATTGGCCATTAGTAGTCACTATTTCCTCCCCAAGTCCCTGAGCCTTAGGCAAAGACCAGCCTATTTTCTAAAACTAAACATTTGTCTATTCTGGAAGTTTCTCCTTGTATCTTAAGTGACCTTACATATCATGATATTTTAAATAACTGCATTGTATTTTATGATAGTAATATTTCAATATTTATTTAATCAATCAGTGATCTTTAAATATGTATATGGTTTCTAAATTTTCACATTATAAATGGTATATTTGTTAACATCCTAATGGATTATGACTACTTTTCTGTTCATTTATTAAGGATAAAATAAGAAATAAAATTATTTGATCAAGGGCCAGATATGTTTTTAAAGTTTTTATCACATTTTGCCTAAAAAATCAAAACATGTTTCTGACTTTAATCCCTTTGATAGTGGATAATAGTTCTTGAACCTTTATTAAAAAGTATGATTAGAGATTTTTAAAAACTACTATCTTATTTGAAAAGTGCCTCAAACTCATTGACTAAGAGATTCTAAAGTTTTCTTCCTTACATTTATAAGATACTGGTATTTTTGTCATGATGTACTACCCATTAATTATCTGCCCATTTATAATTGAAATCATTGTTTTCTAGAGTCTGCTCTTTTTATGTGAATATATTAACAAATTTTCTGTCATGTTTGTTTTCAATTTTTGCTTTATTTCATGTATTTTGTAGGTCTGAAAATATACATACATAATCATATTTGTTGATCTTTTGTGCTTTAAACTTTAAAAGTATACATATGTACCCTTATGGGTACATGTTATGTGTAACCATTAATATATGTAGTACTTATTGACTTATATTAATATTAGGTGGAAGTCTGCGTTTCCTTGGTTAACTGATTGTGACATGCATCCTACAAAGGCAGTGTTGATGCATTTTGACGTACACACACACACACACACACACACACACGTAAAATTTCTGTTTAGAAAAACTTAAGTGAGAATTGCTGATTACCCTCCCATTTCATAAATACAAAAGTGTATCATACACTTTTACTTTTGCTTAGCATTATTTAAATAATTGTTTCACTAATCATTTACTCATTTAGGATCTTTTATATTAACCATTCATTTTTTTTTAACCTGAGGACATACCTAAAATTTTTAAGGGTTCATGTTAACAGCATGCTTTTCAACCAAATTAATTAAAATACAATTTTAAATTGATTTGAGTATGTATTTATAAAGTAAGCATAGCTTGTTATTAAGTTCTGGTAAGAAAAAAAAAAAAAGAATTTTGGACAGGCACAAAATGTTCTTCTGGAACAAAGGAAAACCACAAGAGCTGTGTTATGTTTGTTTTATTTTTCTACTATAGGTCTATAATTACACTACAAACAGGCACTATAATTATTTCTACAAATAGAACACAAAAATGTTGAGGTAAGAATTATTAATAAAAATAGAGTTGATTGGGGCATTTTCTGAATCAGAATCAATAGTTTGTCAAAGATGTGTTTGTCAGATTTTAAGTATTATTTTCATCTTTGCTTCTTGGAAATTTTCCACAATTTGGATCTGGCCTAACTCCCTGCTATGTACTTCCATGCTGTGGGGAGAGCAAACCAAAACAATATTGCCATGGAAATAAAACTTCTACCACAGTGTATTCAGGAACAGACCAGGTAGTAGACAGACAGAAGAGCAGAGCTACTCTACCTTTGATCCAGCCATTTCTTGAACCATAAACTTGGAAATGTAGGCTGAAGTGTCTCATTGAAAATATATCAGCTTTATTAGTATAGTGAGGGCAGGGCCATTTGAGTGGTCTATTTTGTAGTTCTAAATTCTGTTTTTATTAAGTACTTTTTTTAACTTGTTATAAATTTATACTGGGGTAATGCAAATTTGCAAATCTAACATTTCAATATTCTTGTAAGATTTATTTTCTGCTCTACTGTTAACTATCTGTAGTATTTTGAGGCAATTACTTACCCTTTCCTAACCTATTTTCCTAATCATTAAGATGAATTGAACACTACTTCTTTTTAAGGTGATCGTGAGGATTAGCTAGAGTACTTCAGTTAAAAGTTATAAAAACACAGGATTACAGACAGGTAGTGAGTTGCCAGGGTATTACAATAATTAAATGAAGGAGGTAAGGACCCAGGAACTCAGCCCTTAACAAATTTTAGGACCAAGAAAGGATATGAAGATTTAGAGTCTGAGATCTTGAAAAAGGATGGTTCTAAAAGAGCATTACACTGCCAGTTTCATTATTTCTGCTAATAATAAAATGGAGAAGAATCTGTTATAGTTACATTCAAATGTTTCTTTTATTTTTAACTTAATGGAGCTTTAACTATCGAACTTGTATGAGAAAGTGAGCTTCTCAAATAGTCTGTGTTATTTGTAAAACAATCACTGAATAGAAAAATAAAATGTTTAACAATAATGGATTGTGTGTTTATTTTACTAGGTGAGAAACCTGAGGACTAAAGACTTGAGGTGACTTTCAAGGCTTTAGTGATGAGATCAGGGGTAGGTTCATGTTCCTAGCCAATTTATGCACAATAATGATTTTCAACACTTAGACCCAAATCTGATACATTTCTGTATTTTTCTGGTATCCATATTGCTGATTTAAAAAAAATTAAATAATTATTGCAAAAATTGGTGAGATATTTTTCTGGCAAAAAAATATGATTAAAAAAATTAAGAGGAAGCACTCTTTTCCAGGAATAGGGGTAGTTCTCAGCCTCTATTTAGTTTTTAAGTACGCACTGCTAAATACTAGCCTGATGATATTTGAAATAGAGGCTCAAATAATATAAGTTCAAATAGAAGTCTATAATAAGCAAGTTAGAAATATAGAAATTAAAGTTTCCTTGTGAGTAAACAGCAGTTCTATGTGGGGAAAAAATTCGGTTGAATGAGATGGATATCATTATCCTAAATGCATGATTGAAGATCTGAATGGTACTTATATACTTTGTATTCAAGCAGTTGTATGTAAAAAGATACTATACTTGTGCATGATGAATAAGTAAATAAATAATAAAAAAATTTAAAAAAAAGAAAAAAAGAAAAATTCTATCTGGGCGCAGCAGTGCACACTTGTAATCCCAACACTTGGGAGGCCGAGGCAGGAGGATCACGAGTTCAAAGGCAGCCTCAGCAATGCTGAGGCACTTAGCAACTCAGTGAGACTCTGTCTCTAATAAAATACAAAAAAGGGCTGGGGATTTGGCCCAGTGGTTGAGTGCCCCTGACTTCAATCTGTAGTACCAAAAAACAAAGAAAAATTCTACATAAAACAGCTCTTTATAGATAACTGTTATTCTAACTAAATGCAGTTGTGATAATATGCAAATGACACACAGACTATATTATGAATTATTTTTGAATCATGGCTATTACAGATATTATACTATTACAGGCCAAGAATAAATAAGCAAAAAACCTAGAATTATATATTCAGACTATAAATAGAGGCTACATATCACATCACTTGGTGCTTTGGTATTCCAATCTATGAGGAAAATGAACTAGCTCTTTTCAACTGATGAAAAGACCAGTAATTGTAACAATCATGTAAATACACATAGATGACAATGGAGTTAAAAATGTTCCTAAAGGAACTTATGATCCCCTGTGACATTTACTTTATAACGGTTGATAGGTTTTCTTGATTAGGGTAATCATTTTATGGGTTTTTATATTTGTCAGAATTTCTTCAATTATTCACTACAAGTGTATTCTTTTTATTGTATATAAATTTACCCTATAAAGTAGACTGAATGAGAACTTAGCTCTAGCTAAAACTTGGCACATTGATGATAGACAGATACTTTGTTTTCCAACTATCATTCCTCATTCAGTCTCCGAGTTCCCTAAAAAGTCACCTGAGATGTAGCTCTTGGGAAATAAATAAAAATAATGAATTCTTAATAATAGAGTGATGAAATATTTATTTGCAAATGTCTGGAATGATTATATGACTCATTTTGATACACATGGAAGGCACAACTCTCTATGGAGTTCAACCTTTCTACATACTCCACACAGGAAAACACAGTACTGGGCACATGGTGAACTCCTACTTAATGAATGAAACTACAGACTCTTGCTTTAACAATTTCATTTTATTTTCATGTTCTTTTAAAATTGGATTTTATATATTTGTAATGGTTGTAGTTTCAATGGTAAAAAACAAAATAACATGCTACTGGAAAAGCAGGACAAAATGGTACACTGATTTAATTTTAAGGAATTAACATGAAACTGTTACTGTGAAAAAGAAATAACTTTTCTGTCATTGAAATCTTTGAATAGGCACTTTTGTCCTCACAGCATCAGTACTCACATCCTCCCCCAGGGCCCAGATTTTGATTTTTGATCCTAGTTACAAGAAAAGGAACCAGGCCTTCTCACAAGAAGATCTGATTCTATCTCAGGCCAGTGATCACTCAGAATGGGTATACAATTTCCTTTTATTGCCCCCAAGCCAGAAGACTTTAAAAAACATAACAAGTGTATTCCTTAATGGACAAAGAACTCGTTTGAAGGAAGCTATCACTAAACAAGAGAAAAAATGTAAGCTTGAAATGGCAAATAACTCTAAGGCCATGAGTTCAAAATGAAACTTGAGGAAGAAGTAAAAATAAAAGGCACTAAAAAAAATACTAAAAATAAAATGTGCAGTGAAGTAGTTGTGATGACATAGAAAGAGTGGCTCTGATAGCAGATGGTTGTATTTTTTATTGATTATAAGTTGAATGAACATGTACACAGTTCCTTCATATATACACATACATTTTTTCTTTGAACATATAAAAATATTATGTGTGTAGTTTTTACTGACAAGCATAAAGAAAGCATGTGCCTAAAAGCAGCAAATATGAATATTTTAAGCTTTACTTTTCCTGCATATGGAGAATAGGTGTGTGCAAGTGTGTATGTATGTGTGTGTGGGTGTGTGTGTGCACATCTATATGCAACCAGAAGGAGTGAAGAGGATTAATTCTTAGTTCACCAAACATTTTTTTGTAAAGATAGGAGCTCTCCAGAATAGTGCAGGACCCTGGCAATTTGGATGACTGTCCTAATAATTTGAAGTTACAGAAATTTTTAATCATGATACAACACTTGGTAACTATATACAAGTATGATAAGCAGCTTTTGCTATTTTAAAAGTTATTGAAATGTCTTTTCTGGAAATGATGTGAAAGGACTGCGGTTAAAACTCTAATGCTACAATATATCAAGTCACTCTGGACTTGCAAAAATGTCACTTGTTCGTCAAGCCAGATCTTGGAGTAACATCATTTAATCTGTAATAGAATTATTTTTTTCAGGCAAAATTAATGTCATTCTAGGAAGTTGCTAAAATAAATATCTATTAAAAACCCTAATTCTCAAGAAAGGAGAAGACTTGAAATAATAATAGATAAATGCTTAAATTATTGATGAACACCCTACTTAATACACAAGAGGCTTTCTGCAGATTTCCTGTCTCATTTTCTCTGTGCACTCCCTCTCTTCCAGTATTCTGTCCTAGGGACACTTGGACATATGGATTCTTAGCTCCTCAGCTAAGAGAGTCTACTGATCTTACTGTAGTTCTCTCTTTTTTGTGCCATGATCTGGCAGCACTCTCAAATGAGTGAACTGGAAATAGCTACAGGGATCACTTCATTTGTTCCTGACAGAGATCTCTGCTCTGTGTTGGCTGATGTCCATTTTTTTGAAAAATCTGATGAATAGATTTTGTCTTTTTTCTTTTAGTTGGGAGGTTAAATTCAGTTCCCGTTAGTCTTTTTAAATATTTTTCTGGCAAGCAAGAGGGCACATGTCCTTTTAACACTGTATTTGTCAAAATGGGAAGTACACGTAAAGCTTTCCTGTTGCATATGGAAACACAATACTTGTCCCAAGAAAGATCAGTTGCCTACTTGTTTCAATTGAGAATTAAAGGACTTCTATTTTTTACTGAACACAATTTTTATTTGAAAAAGTAACTGATGAACTATAGTTATTCATATTTGGTTATATGGCAAACATTTACTTTAAAATGAAAGGAATTATCTTGTCACTTCCAGAGAAAACAACTGAAAATGTTTGTTACCCAGGAGTTAAAATTGAAGCTTTCAAGTGAAATAGAGTTTTGGAAAGCCTGTGGTATACGTTGTGAGTTGAAAGCTTCCTAATACTTAGACTTTTCTGATAAGGATGTGGTGATATTAAGAAATAGACTTTTATATTTTTTAATGAAACATGTTAATATTGGTAGAAATGTATAACTCAGTTAACCTGTATTTTTCAATGATCAATGTTAGACAATCTTATAAATGTGAAAAACCACTACTCAAAGGGAAAATTAGGCTGACAGTGTAACAAAGTACAGTGTAACATGGATTAACATTTGTTGATTTGATTTCAGATTGTACATTGCAATGAGACTTTAATAAATTACCAAGTTGGAGTCCAGTTGGGGGTGTGATATCAAGGAAGAATGTCCACAATTTTGGGGAAAATCTAATATAATATTCCTTCTTATTTCCAACTACATGTCTATGTGAGTTATTTTTTTTCTTCACATTCTTCAATTAAAAGAACATATTGCAACATATTGTATAAGAAGAAAATATGTGAACCTAGCTGCCTTCCTTACAGCCAGATATTAAAGAGCTATACAAAAATGTAAAACACCACTGTTCTTCTCACTGATTTTCTTTGGGAAAATATAGATATTTCCTATTAACATAAGTTATTTGTTTTCACATATGATATGTTTATTATTGTTATTTTAGAATAAATTCACATATTTTTTCAACTTTTTTTATGAGAAATATTATTATTTCTCATAATAATGTAATGAGAGAAATACTCTTATATTCTTAACCTCCTTCTTTTAAAGGTAGAAAATTAGACATAATTTTTGCCTATCACATAGCTAGTAAATAGGAAAAAGTCAGAATTTGAATACAGCCATCTATCCCTCTCTTAAACAGTATTCTCTATTTTTCTGCCAAATGTTTTGTTACCTTTTACAGAGATTGCAATATTCAAAAGCATTTTTGTTAGAAATATTTTAAATGAAACATTTACTAGCATTTTATTTGTAATCAAGTATTTATTCAGGACAATTTGACTTGTCTAATTCATAAGTTAAAATTTGTGTATATGTGATAAGTAAACATTGAAAAAACTGTATAATGTTTAAAGGCTGGGTAAGTGTTCATGGGAGTTTTAAAACTAATATGTTGACTATTAAACAAAGTAGAGGGCGGAGACTTGAGGATGAAGCCTGCATGGTCATGAGACATATCTGTAATAAGGTTGGCAGATCACCTGAGTGCCTTGAGCTGTACTTGAGTTCAGCATGTAGACACCTTGTGATTTGTGTATCTTTTTTGTTGAACAAGATTGATAGTATTGGATTATAATAGGAGAATCACACATACCTTCTCCAGACAAGCAAGCAAGGGTCACTCTATGTATATTCTTTTTAATTAAGATTTTTAAGCCTGGGGTATCTCTTAATATAGATTCACATATAAAACTAAGATATAAAAAAGTCAGACCAAAAGTATTTCCAAAAAGCACCAAATGAATTCCTTCTTTAAGGGCTTCACAAAGAAGTATTTAGAATTGAAATACAATGGCTACAACTTAGTTTTAAATGGTAGAAAATAAAAATCCAAACCATATACCACTCATGTGTTAAACATGTTATAGAGAAAGAGAAAAAAGTATATATGATTTAATACTACCATTGCTAAGTGTATGTGGAGAGTATATACATGCTTATTGTACTCTCATATCAAATTTTCTGTATAAATTTTTTCATAATAAATTTTAGAGATGGGTAAATGGCCTTTTGTAAGAAATGGAATCAAATACAAAAGCAGATGTAGATTTTTAATCTCATTTATATTGTATTTGAAATTTTACCAAGTGTTCAGTGCCAGTCTGATACCCAAGAAACCTCCTCATCAGGTTTTTGATATTGTAGGTTCTTGGTCAGGCCATTTTAAATTTTTTTGTGCCTGTTTCTTAATCTGAAAAGCTAAGAAAAATTGAACTTACTTTGTAAGGAAGTTGGGTGAATCTCCTGAGTATAAAAATCTTAAAAGACCCTGCTAATAGCATGGTTAGCC
Source organism: Tamias sibiricus (assembly GCA_025594165.1). Classification (NCBI taxonomy): domain Eukaryota; kingdom Metazoa; phylum Chordata; class Mammalia; order Rodentia; family Sciuridae; genus Tamias; species Tamias sibiricus. The sequence goes on from CM046664.1 coordinate 98,070,095, forward strand.
TTCAATAAATATTAGCTACTTTTTAATGTAATAACAAATAGTGTTAGGAAGTCACTAATTTAACTCACGTAAGTAGTCAGAGGCCTCATAAATGGAACCAGACCATGCACTCCTTGAGTTCAAAATTTCCATTAAATGTTACTAGACCTTGCAGAATTTAAGCTCAAACTTTTAGTTTACTGTATCTTCTATGTTCAGTGTCTGAGAGCTGGATGTTTTAACAGTTGGTATAATTTAAACTCATAATTTATACTTTAGCTTTATTAAAATAGGTAGAAGAGTTAGGAATGTAGCTCAATGGTAGAGTGCTTGAGTGCTTGCCTAGTATACATAAGGCCCTGGGTTCAATTCCCAGTACTAAAAAAAAAAAAAGGCAGTTATGTTTCCCTGTTATTTAAGGAGTTTTATAGAAAATATCATTTCTTCACATTATGATCAAATCCATTGAGGGCATCTCTTAAGGTGTGGACAGCTGTTAATATCAGGTACTGTGCTAAGTACTTTGTATACTTTTTTTATTTAATCCATATAGTAAACATGTAAAATTGATTCTGCTATACCTAATCCACTTAAGAGGAAATGTGTTGTTCAGAGTCAAGTAATGTGTGCAAGATTAAGCAGCTAGTGTGTAGCAAATCTGAGGTCTGAGGCCAGACTGATCATCTCATTCCCTGAAAGCTTTTCATACTGTTACCCTTCTTAGCATAAAGGAAAAACATCAAAATAATTAAGTCCAACTGTAAAGCTATTAGCATTACCTGATCCGATGATTCTTCAATAGCAAAGACAATAGCATGGGGAAGAAAACCATCTTTGGACTAATATAAGATAGGGATTAAATTCTTTACCTCCTGTGTTACCAGCTTAACCTGAGGCAGGTTTATCAACCCTTGTGCACATCATGTCCTCATCTGAAAAAAAAAAAAAAAAAAAAAAAAAAACAATAGAACAATAATGTTCACTGTCCAGGATAGTCAGGAGGAATAAATCAAATAGTCTTTGCATAATACTTAGCATACAATGAATTTCAACACATAACATCTCACTTCTCACTAATTGGGACTACTTATAATTCAGCTACTTTGGTGCTAACCATTTTCCAATATAAAAAAGAGTTCTCAGTTATTTGTACTCAACATTTCTGAAAGCTGTGGTTCCCGTGTTGGCTCCTTCATGGTAGAAAAGAAAAAGCATTTTAGTTGACCCTATAAAGAATCACAATACAAACTGATATCTACTTAGAAAGTGCATCTTAGAGAAAAATATTCCTGTGGTTCAGTACAAAGTTCTGGCACAGAAGCAGAGAGTCCCTGCAGCCGTCCACAGACTCTGGGATGTATTTCCGCCACATTTGTTGGAAACTAGGCTCTGGCCCCATCATTCTGCAGTCATTTGTTCATCTAAAGTATTTCCTTTCTAATGACCATTGTCATTAAAGTAATTTGCTTGATTGGCAGCTTACTCTTCTCTATCACCGAGTCCTCTGCTAATGAGTATTCCCCATCTGGACAAGTATATTCTAAATGAAACTTCTCTTGGAAGAGTAATAATATCCAGTTTTGTTTATACAGAAATTGTTTATAAAATAAGAGTGCCTTGTATTTTCTTTATTTCAGAGTGGCACCAGATAATCTTATTGGTTTTGAAAATGTTAAAACTCTTGCATAAGTTTTTAAAGTGGGAATATTAGTAATCATGTGTTAGAACTGATCAGACTCAGTAACCAAGATTCCTAAAATATTCAACTCAGTTCCATTTAATGGACATTAACTCATTTGCTATCAGATTAAATTAACTTCAAAACTACTTCTCAGGGGTAGTTTTGAACTGAAATGAGACTGAACTGAATAAATTAACTGAAAAGTCACTGGGCTGCACAGAGGGAGAACCAAGAATTAGTAACATTATATTTGTGTTTGGGGAGACAGAAGAAAGTGGTGTGGGGTGTGCTGAAAAGCTTTCTTAATGAAACAGAAAATAGCTCAGGGTGCACATGGATCTATAAACAAAACTGACTGCCTATAAAATAAAATGACTTGAGATTAAAATGCTTTCATAAATTCCAAGTATGGAAGGATTACAACTCAAATTGCATAAATATTCAGTGACATGTAGGGAATATCATATTTATTAGATAATTATACTGTCTTATTTAAAATAATAATCACATGGTTAAAACTGGAGATCTCATAATAAGCTTAACTCATATTTCTTTAACTCCACACTTAGATGTAAAATGGTCTTCAAAATTTACTGTGTAGGAAGGCATTCAGCCTTGTCCAAAGAAAGATCTGGCCTTTGCCCTGTGCTCCTGGTGGGTGGTGTGTATCATACCTGTTGAGAGTGTCTTTGTTTAGGCTGAGGCTGGCCATGTTGGATTTTAGGGTGGGGCCAGACATGCCCAGTCATCTTAGAATTGGACCTGTCCATGCCTTAAGACCAAATGTGACTTAGGTGGGGACATTGGATCACCTGGTCTCATAGACCTGGGGAGTGAGTTCAACAACTTAGGTGTTGAGTCAAGGTACCTATATAGTGAAGCCTCAATAGAAACACCGGATGCAGAAGTTGGGGGAGCTTCCCTGGCTCCAGGTTCCCAAAATCTTGTTACATGGCAGTGCAGGATAATTTTTCCTGTCTCAACCAGGAGAAGATGGAAGCTTCAGTTAGACACCCCCTACACCTCCTTCTGGTTCTCTTCCTTTAGCTGATCTTAATTTGTATTCTTTCCCTGTAATAAACAGTAAGCCTGAGTACAAAAGCTTTCAGGGAGTACTGTCAATCCTTTCAGCAAATTATTCAACCTAAAGTAGCTTGGGAATCTCCCCATACATCTTTTAGTTGGTGTCAGAAATGAGGGCAGTCTTGGGGACCGTGCCCTCAAGTTCGGTTTGATGGACTCTAGCCATTCACAATAAATATTATAAGCATCATTAAATCCTTGAATTGCTTTCTGAATTTTCCCAGCCTAAATTATATTTAGCAGAATTTTATTATTATTTCGGGTGTGTTCTATTTCTTAGGGAAATATAATCAAACACACAGTGATATACTATCCACTGTTCACTATACATTTCTAGCTGATATTATGATTTTGTTAGTTCAGATAATATGATTATTGATTAATTATATTTTCATAATTTTCCTTAGTAGAAATATGCTGTAGTTTTAGCCATGCTCTGGATTTTGATTACAGTATAAATACAGATGGTATAATTTTTCATTAAGAGGTACAATACAAATATTTGGGTAGAATATTTATATCTTATTTCAACTTAATCTCAATTTTTATATTTTTACCATGGGGTAAATAAAACACAAGTGTGGGAATATTTTTTCTGTCTCATTTCCCCTAAGGTTGTCTTAATGACCTGTGAATAGCAAGACTAATTATTTTGTATGTCTTCATCAATTGTACAAATAAATTGAACCAGCCAACTAAGTGGGTTCCATTTGATTAGCTCCCACTCATACTGCTTCAAGCATTGTCATTTGCTAGGAAGTGAGATTACAGAAACCAGCTCTCCCAGGAAGTGGAACACTGCCAACTCTATTGGGGGAACATAATTTCTATCACAGTTATATCTCAAATCCACTATTAATCAGACTTTGCATTGTGGGCTTCAGCCTTTAGCAAACATTTATGAACAGGTCAGAAAATGAAAATGAAAAGCATAAATTTGAAACACTGGGCCTTTAATTACAGCTGCACAAATGCACTTTGGTTGTAGAATTGTTAAAATCAATTAAATAAGGTTTCTACCTGATCTCCCTGTGCATAATTTGTTTCTGTTTCTGAAATCAAATGTTTCTGGAAACTGAGACTTTTGAACAGCATGTTGTTTTCCTCAAAAAGGATAGTCCAGAGATTTCTTGGTCCCTGCTGTTTCCAAAGAACCTATGTAAGAAATAATTATACTGCTTTATACAAACTGTATATAACTGTATATAGTAGTTCCCTGTTATTCACAAAGAAAATGTTCTAAGACCCCCAGTGGGTACATGAAACCTTAAGTAGTACTGAACCCTATGAAAAAAATGCCTATGATAAAGTTCAATTGACAAATTAGGCACAATAAAAGTTTAACAACAAAACCTACCTCACAGATCTTAGCAACCTCAACATACAATTTTCTTTTTCTCCTTCTTCTTTTTTCCCCCCAGTACTGTGAATTAAACCCAGGGTGCTCTACCACTGAGTTATACCCCCAACCTTTTTATTATTGATTTTGATATAAGGTCTTACTAAATTGCCAAGGTTGACCTAGAACTTGTAATCCTCTTACCTCAGCCTCTAGAGTCTCAGAATTACAGACTCCTGGCCCTTTCTCTCCTCATTAAGTGGGTAACTTTCACCCTTCCATTAAAAGGGGCAGATCTAAAATGCCAGTATCACTAGTTTTGTACTTATGTATTAAGTAACTAAGGGTTATACCAAAACAAACAAACAAACAAAAAAAAAAAACAAAAAAAAACCCAAAACAAACAACAACAAAACAACACCAAAGTACTATCCAGTCTGATAATCAAGATGTTCACTAAGTGACTTATGAGCAAATACTGTATATGATGTGGCTATGTGGAACAAGGGGATGAGTCATGTCTTGGGCAGAACAGAGAAGGACCATGTGAAAATTCATCATTCCACACGGAATGGTGTGCAAGTTAAAATTTACATTCCCAGAAGCTTGGGAGGCTGAGGCAGGAGAATAACAAGTTTGAGGCTAGCCTCAGCAACTTAACAAGACCCTGTCTCACAATAAAATTTTTTTAAAAATGATGAAATAAAGAAAACACTTATAAATTGCTTATTTATGGGAATAAATAATATTTTCAAACAGGTTGATTACAGGTAGCTGAAATTTTGAAAAGCAAAACCACAATAAAGGGAAACTGCTGTAATCTTTAACTCAACTTTATTACGGAAACTGACCTGGCCCTTTCAAAATGTTATTTTTTTCACCTTAGTCCTGAAAACTCTTGAGTATTTTATAATTTTTATTTTATGTGCTTGCTAATTAAAGTAATATTAATGTTTTGCAATATAGAAAAGTTCTTTATTGAAATACATCTGTAATAATAATTTCTATATCTTTAAATTATAGGAAGACTTTCTGATTTTGATTGTGCTTTTTAATGAATCACCAAACTAGCATATGTAATAAAATTGCTGTTATTTTTCAACCAATAATAATAATATTAGAATGACTAATATAAACAGAGTGGAAAATCCTCAAGCAAAGAGCATCATTTGGAAAATACTCAAGGATGGGATTTTTATAATTATAGTATTGGCATTAGTGGCAATACTGTTTAGAATGGCTTCACCACTCACTTGGTTATCATTTAATTCTAGCACATTTTCTTATTGGCTCACTTATTTCTCATATAATTATGAAGGTTTTATTAGCATTTTCATTTTATACATGACCAAATTGAAAATCAGATGGCTTTGGTGACCTAAGTAAGTAGAACTGTAGGGCATCAAATGTAAAAATCTGGTAATTCACTGAGCATTTTTTTTGTTTTGTTTTGTGATGGCACTATAAAGGATTTTCTGAAAGCAGAATAAATAAGTGAATAAAAAATGAAGGAAATGTCAAATTCATTGTATATAACATCTAAATCAAAGTGGCAATTTTAATTTTTTAGCTATTTTATAAACATTTTTATATAAAAAAGAAGATTTGGTGCCATTAATCTATCTAGAAAATAAAAAAATAATCTGACTAATATTAACAATACTTACTAAACAAATGAATATTAAACTTTTAATTGCTTTAATTAGAAAATATTTCATGGGAACTTTCAAGTATTGAGGAAAAAATAGACCCTAATGTGACTCCCATATAATCATTAAATAGACTCAGCAAATGTTAACTTTTTGCCACATTTACTTATATAAATTTTCTGATGAATTATTTTAACATAATTTTAGATGTATCTCCAGCATAAATATTTTTTGTATCAACTCTAAAATGAGACATTTTTATAAATATAATACCAAATAGTATCATTATTGTGCCTAAGAAAATCAATGAAACTGCTTTGATATTAATATCGTTTGCATTTTTAAATTTCCCCAATTAACCATAAAACCATAAATACCTTCCAAAATTAATTCGATTAAACCACAAATCCAATTAAAGTAGGGCATTACATTTAGTTGGCATGTTCTTTAGTCTCCTTGATTCCTGATCCTCTTCTCCCACCCAACCCTCTTTTTCTTGGATATTGGGCATTGAACTCAGGGGTGCTCAACCACTGAGCCACATCCCCAGCCCTTTTCTTTACACACACACACACACACACACACACACACACATACATACATACATACACACACACACATATACACACACACACATACATATACATATACATATACACATACACATATGTATATATTCTTTTAATTCAACAAAACAGGTCGACCAGGGTTCCTTTCCAGAAAACTTACCAAGGGAGTATATATTTATGTATGAGGTTTTTTTGAGGCAGCATCTTGCTAAGTTGCTTAGGGCCTCGCTAAATTGTTGAAGTTGGCTTTGAACTCATGATCCTCCTGCCTCAGCCTCCTAAGCCTCTGGGATAAGGTCTGCAACACAGTGTCCAGCCCACCCTTCTTTTTAATGACAGTGAGTTCTCAAAAATAAGTTCCCACTTGCTTGTTGATTTCTTCCTCCATGTCACATTATTATCAAACCTGTTTCACTATCTTGTATTACTGATAAGCAAAAAATTAGATGTGGCATCTTGGTTAGATTTATGTTAAGGATCTTGAAAAGAATGCCTTGTAAGTGCTGCTTCAGACTAACTGCCTTCCTTTGCCACATGAAATGTCCACTTGTTCCTTTATTCATTTTGTTAGGAGTGATCTCTGGATTCAGGTGGCCACGGTCTGATTTCTTCATGGTAGATTTGTGTCTTTCCCTTCCCCACCTGGTTCTTGCTGGAAAATGAAACTGGAAGCTGGACATTTTTAATTTTTAGTTTCACACTGATCTCTCCAAATCATACCATCTTCATCCCATTTTATATTTTTCTTAGCATGACACGGACTATTGAGATTTATAATATGTGATAGGAGGAGTTAGACAATCCTCAGTCGTTATCAGCTACATTCCCATTTGAAAAGACCTTTTACAAATGAAAAGCTGCTTGTAATTTTTTTTAGTTCTACAAGCTGGAAGTTCCTCCAGTAAAACAAAAACATCACAGAAATCCTTTTACTGTAGGTTTATTTTGAACAACTTTTAGTTTGTACCTTTCTTCTAATTCTACAAAGCAGGTAGAGTAGGGTTCCTTTCCGGAAAACTTACCAGGGGAGATGACTTTGTGAAGCAGATGGTAGTTCCATGGAAAGATATCGAGCAAAAGCTCTTGCGTCAGCCAGATCAGTTCTATACTCATTTGTTATATGTTAGATTTTTGATTCTATGCAAAATTTTGTTTGAAAGGTAGAAAGCTAACAGAATTATAATGACACACACACATGTACACCCATACCCATGTAATAACACTATAAAAAATAATGCCACCTCTTTCCTCCCTGGATCTCAGCACACAGTACATGGCCCTGAGGAACACCAGAGTTGTGTAACCCTGAGAAGAAGCTGGAAATCTTGACCACTATAGTCATGCATGGTCCTAAAATTTTTCTCTCAGTTTTCGTATGGAATGGGCTATATGAAGCTGATTCCTCAAGCTTTTTTCTCTCTCTAGACTGTTGTTGTTCTTGTCTTTTTTTTTTCCCCCCTACTAGGAAAAATTCTTAATTATCCTTCAAAAGAAGGATACAAGTCACTGCATCTCTAAAACCTTCCCTGAGCCACTTTTATGTCTTCTGATTATAGAACTTACCAGTTTGCAATTGATTGTTGGTATAATTGATTTTCTTTCTAAACTGAGATGCCCACAAGGATGAGTGCCATGTCTCTTTTTTCTGTATTATCCAGTTTCTAGACTATTGTAAGCAATAAATATTTGTTTAAGACATAAATAAAAAAAAATCTTCTCAGCCTTCTGTGAAACTGGAGAAAAGGAAAAAAGAGAGATAACAAATATACAGGTCTGAGATATTATTTAAATATCTGTTGGTGAACTGCTAATGCTAAAAGGCATTGGTGGTCAGTTATACTGACACTAACACAGCATTTTGCATCAAGTTGAAAATTTAATTTATCTACTATGACATTAACTTGATGTCCATAACTTCTGATGATCAATATAAATCCCCAATTGTTTTAAATTATCAAATAAGCATCCTTTGAATTATGATATTGTGGAGCCGAGCCTAATTCATTTTGTATTTGCAAAATCTCCTACAGAGACACTAGGAGATGTGCTTATTGAACTGAGCAGAAGTAACTGCTAGAAAACAAAATTCATGAAAGAAGAACCCCAAAATTTGTGGAACCCCTACAAAAAGGAAAACAAAAGAGAAAGATAATAATCTCCAAAAGGCGAATGTTATCTGCTATCTCCTGTCTATAGAAACGTGCTAATCAAAGTCTATAATTAGATATTTAAAAATACTAGGATGCCTTGCGTTTGGGGATAGACAATAACTGGGGAAGAATGACCTGGATTGGTGCTCACCTGCCCATAACAGGACTTTCCCACAGCTCAGGAAAAAAACCGGAAGAATGGAGGCTTGGCTTCACATTCCTTTCCTCCTTAGTTTCACAATCTTTTGGTGCAAAGATGAAGAAGGAAAAAAAAATAGTATATGTTTATACATAGATTCATAACATACATGTATATATTTATGTATGTATACATGTTTTTATATGTGTATTAACAATTGCTAAAGGACATGCAGCCAGCAAGTCATTACCTCAGAAACTGAAAAGAAAACAGAAAATGGCAGCAAGAAAATGGAATGAAAAGTCTTTCAATTTTTGGCAGAGTATATACAACAAAAATATTTTAATTTGATGATGGATCTGGAGTAGTTGAAGATGCTTTTAACCTAAAGCAGAGTTTATTAAATTTAGCTAAATGACCTCTCTTTTAGAAAATATAATAAAATAGTCTTAATATATATAAGTGAAGTGAAAAAGTAAAGCACAAAAGATTCTTCAGCAAAATTCTATTCACTCTTATATAGTCAATCTCCTTCTTGTCAGCATAACATTTTTCTCCATCATGTTAGCATTTAATAAAAATATTTGATTAACAAAATCTGTATTTCCAATACTGTGCTAAGAAAGAAAAATATTGATGCACATTCTCCAGTAAAAATTTTCTTTTATAGGAAAGATGGTTTCTAAGTTCAATTTTAAATCATTTCTTTTCTTTGGATTCTTTTTACTTAAAGATCAATTTTTAAGCCACCTCTGTTTATACAATAAATGATAAAGGTTTTAATGAGTTTGGAATAATGTGTGCACAGGTTGATTGGGATAATCAGTGGAATGGGTTATGTTAAACGTTTTCCTTAATAGCTTTTCCAATGCCAGGCATGATTTAGACTCACCTTATATTCATGTCTTTCCTTCCATTAGATGAGATTATAATATGAGGAAGAATGGTGAGTGCAGCAATGGGAAAATGCACAAGATCTAATAGCATGGGGGAGAAAAGTAGCTTCTGTCTAGGAGCTTGCTTATGCTTCCTGAAGATAGTGTTACCTAAATATCATGGTCCTCATTGCCATAGTTGTTGTTGTTGGTTTGTTTTTGTTTTTATTTGTAGTTGCTTTGTTTCCTAAGTAGCAAGGTAAGTACTTCAAGCAATATAAGCTCCTCAAATTTTACCCAATGACTATAAAAGGAAGAAGGAACAAATGAATCAGAATTGGTGTTTGAAGAATTATTACTAATTTAGTATGGCTAAAGCAATATTTTTTAATCAGGGTGATTTTTGTCCCTATAAGGTCATTTGTCAATGCATGGAGATAATTTTGGCTCTCACAAAGTGGGGATGGAGGTGGGTAGTAATACAAGAGTTGGTAGGGAGAGGCCAGGGATTCTGCTAAATAGTCTCTAATACAAACACAATTTCTTCACAACAAAGAATCACTTAAGACCAACAAGGCCAAGGCTGACAACCCTGAGTTAGAGCAAGAAAGCTTAAATGATGAAAGAACAGGTAAAAGAAGATGAAGCTGGACAGGCAGAGAGTGTCATGTTATTAGGGCAGGAAGGAGGTATGGGTGGCTTTGAATACTAGCTTCAGGAGTAAATGTATACATGAATATTGTCAATATTGAAGAATACAAGGAAGGATACAGGCCCAGACACAAACTGCTTGATGTGCATGGCCTGAGTTTAGGAAGTACATGCACATGGGTTACAGTGCACATAGTTTCCCTTGGAGTTGTGCACAACATGCACAATCACTCTACCAAGGAAACCTATTTATAATAAACCATATAAAATATGAAGTAAAATGTGAAATTGTGAAAGATTTATATTTAAATGTTTAATCTGAAAAGACTTTTTAAAAGTTTGTGCATAGGGCAGGGTTGTAGCTCAGTGGTAGAACACTTGTCTGTCATGTGTGGGGCACTGGTTCAATTCTCAGCACTGCATATAAATAAATACATAAATAAAAATAAAGGCCAATTGACAACTAAAAAATATTTTTTAAAAATATTGTGTGTACTTTGAGAGATTTTAGGCATGATTATTAGAAGGGATTGAGCAGAGAATGTAGATGGATTTTAAAAAATGGGAAAATGTCTTAGGGACAAGAAAGGCCAGGAATTATGTCAAAGAAAGGTCTGGCACAAATGGGAGGGCCAGTGCGGGAAGTTGTGAACCCTGAGATGGAGAGGTGTACTGTTGCTTGATGAAGGCCTTTGAGTCATAGTTGTTGGAAGTTTAGATTTGATGCAGTGGGTTAGAAAGAGTCCCTTTAAGTTCTTGAATAGCAAAGATGAATGAAAATGTCCTTTGTATAGCATTGTTTCTCTAGTCCTGTGTTAGATTGATCATAGCATGAAGAAAATGATGCATGTGACAGGAGATCAGTGAGGACACGATTGAAGTTCTGCCCTCAATTGACAGAGTAAATATATTTACTCTGTCAATATATAAAATATTCCCTCATATGCATGAAACATGCCATTAAGTTTCCTTTCCATTTTCTTGGTTGTGTGCATCTAGCCCTCTAAATTTTCCTTATCAGGCACATTTCCGAGCACTTCAGTGATTTATTTTGCCCTTGCCTCTGAACTTTTTCTAATTTTGTTTTTCCACATCCCACTTCATTTACCACGATTCAAACTTAGATATCTTTTATTTTTAAAATATTAAGAAAAATGAGAAGATTTGGCTTAATTCAACATTTTATATTTTGATCATAAATCCTGAATATGTAATAAGACATGATTATCTGAAAATAAAATGTGAGAACAAGGAAAAGTATTTTATTAAAAATTACTTATTTGGCTGGGGATACAGCTCAGTTGGTAGAGTGCTTGCCTTGCATGAACAAGGTCCTGGGTTCGATCTCCAGCACAAAAAAAGAAAAAAAAAATCATAAACTGTAAGCTTATCTTTATATTGAAAGACAATTCAATGTAAGCCTCATTTTATAAAAAGTATCTTAAAATAATAATTTCAATTAAGGCACAGTATTTTAACATCATGGGATTAAATTCTCCTCACACTGATGCTAGTGAAAAGAATCAAATTTTCTCCTGCCTTTCATCATGAATAGAATAAAGTATAGCAGCAAAATACCGGAGTGGAAATCAATGAAGATATTTTTACCCCCAAATAAATTTTTATCCCAACTAAATAAAACAAAAGAGGAAGAGGTTTCACATAATAGACTGACTTGACCTTTCTATCTGAAATAAGTTTTAAAAATGCCCAAAATACATGAAACAATGACTTTCCAAACATTTTACATTAAGTAATAAAACTGTGATCTTTGTGAGATAAGAAACAAGATGAGCCATATCCTCTACAAGTGTTCCAGTTTATTTTCTGGAGAAAATTTCCATTCAGGCACAGTCAGGGAGAAGGAAGCCAGGTGGAATATGACCATTTTCTTGAGTAAAGGAGACAATCCAGGTGTCCAAGAAATCCAAGGTGGCCAAAGGTTTCAGAATAACATACCAGAAAGAAGAGAGAGAGAGTACAGGAATGTCTGGAGTGTTGGGTAGAGCCTCTTTGATTATTCAGTACAGGCATGTATGGGAATTATTTGAGAGATGGGGAGAAAACATGCAAAAGGACCAGAGGGAACATCTGGGAATTCTTCCTTTTCCTAGTAACCAGAACAGCCTTGTAATTCTCTGGGGAGAATCCTGGAACACTTTTGCCCCTAGGGATAAAATTTACCATAGATGAAACACTCAAGAACCTTAAAAAACAACACCCAAAAGGAACAAACTATTTCCAAGAAATTTATACTGTAGAACAAGGATCAAACATATTTACAGAAATAATTATTCATTACCCAGCAAATTAAAATTTGCAGTGAATAATATTCACACACAAATTAGCAAAGCATTCAAACAAGAAAAAAAAAAAAAACAAGAAAAATCAGTTGAAACTTAATTTACACATATATGGCAAAGATGATAATATTAGTAAAATGTCATTATGACTTTAATAATAACTGAACTGCATATGTTGAAGAAGTTATAAGAAAGATTGAACATGTTTAATGTAGTCATTAACGATACAAAAAAAGACCCAAATAAACTTCTATAGATAAAAATTTTAACATATGAGAGGAAAAATACATTAGTAGGTATTTACACATTAAATATTGAAGAAGGAAATATTAGTAAAATTAAAAACAGCAATCATAAATATCCACTATGAGACAGAAGACTGAAAATGAAAGCATTAGAAAGTAAGTAGATCATTAATGAGTTGTGGGAAAACTTCAAGTTTTCTAATACAAGTCTAATTGAAGTACCCAAGGAAGGATGAGGCTTAAAATTATCTTTCAAAAAATAGCTTAATATTTTTAAAATTTGATGAAAAGTATAAATGCATACATGTAAAAATTAAAGAAAAACTCAGTAAACATGAAGAAAACTATACCAAAGTATAGTACAACAAAAGTATTTAAAATGTATGATAAAAATATTTAAAGCAGCCAAGTTTAAACAGAGGAACAAAGATATTGATGACAGCAGATTTCTTTGGAAATGATGTAAGCTAAAAGATAGTGGGACAGTTTTGGAGTACTGAATTAAAAAAAAAACTAGAATTCTTCACTCAGCAAAAATATCTTTTAAAAGTGAACTTCTAGAGATGAAAGTTTTCAAACCTTCAAAGATTAAAAAGAGAATCCAGCCTCTAGTTCTAAATTTAGACACTGGCAGACATACAGTGAAGAAATAAATATTAAAGGAATTCTTAAGCAGAAGCAAAATATTACTTAATTGAAATCTTCATCCACACACAAAAAAATCATGGGAACAGAAACTATATGAGTAAGTATAAACACTCTATTATTTAAATCTTTGCAAATAATCAACTACATGAATAAATAACAATAATAATACATCAGAAAGTTTATAATATATATAGAATTGAAATGTGTAAAAACAGTAGAACAAAGTTTGGGAACGGAGAATGAATACATATAGTCATATGGTTCTTACAAGTGAAGAAGTATAACATCACATGTTGGTTGGTACACTGTGTTAAATTAAGGATACTATACACCTCAAAGTAAACACTAAACAATAGCACAACAATGAATTGTATCTAAGAAGGCAAAAAAGAATCCTAAGATACTCAATCCAAAAGGCACAGAACTCTTACAGGATGGCCATATCTGAATCCTAATAAGGGCCTGAATTCACCATCACATTTCATTTTTCAGCATTTTTCTAATTACTTCAGAGAAGTATAGAGGAAAACGTGTTTCATGGATCCAAAGGCCATCCATGTAGTTTCAGCCATAACTTTATATGTCATCTGCTATAAACTGGTTAGCACTAAAAAAAACCTGGGACTAAAATTCTTGAATAATGATACTTTTTCATACTTATATTCACCTCTATGAAATCTGAAGGGAAGGAGTTAGAGGTCAATTAATAGAAAATGACATGAGCTATTTTCTTACTTAGATTACTTGGCATCTGTTTAAATTGTCAGTAGACATGTCGTTCTCAGATATAACAGGAATGGGGTTATTGAAAATGCAGAAGAAAGGAGAGTATAACCAGAGAGATAATATCCCTAAATGGTCATTCCCAAGTGGTTCTTTGGATTGAACATCATCTGCCACAGACCTTGGTGATACAAAAGTTTATTTGAAATAAAGGAGTGTGTCTGTGTTTTTTTTTCTAATTTCTTCTTTTTAGATATACATGGCAATAGAGTATATTTTGACATATTTATACAAACATGAAATATATCTTACTCTAATTAGGATCCCAGTCTTGTGGTTGTACATGATGTGGAGATTCATTGTGGAGAATTCATATATGTACATAGGAAAGTTGTGTTAGATTCATTCCACTGTCTTTCCTATTCCTATCCCCCATCCTTTCCCTTCTTCCCCTTTGTCTAATCCAATGAATTCCTTCCCTCCCCCCACCTTATTTTGTGTTAGTATCCATAAATTAGAAAGAACATTCAACCTTTTATTTTGGGGGATAGGCTTATTTCACTTAGGATGATAGTCTCTAGATACATCCATTTATTAGGAAAGTCATAAAGTCATTCTTTTTATGATGAATATTCCATTGTGTATATATACCACATTTTTTGTTATCCATTCATCTGTTGAAGGGAACCTAGGTTGTTTCCATAGTTTAGCTATTGTTAATTGAGCTGCTATAAACATCCATGTTGACTGAATCACCATAGTATGCTGATTCTAACCCCTTGGGAAATGTACTGAGGTATGGTATAATATGGTCAAATGGTGATTCCATTCCTAGTTTGTTGAGGAATCTCCATACTGCTTTCCAGAGTGGTTGCACCAATTTGCAGTCCCATCAGCAATGTATGAGTGCATGCTTAACCCTGCTTCCTTGCCAACATTTATCATTACTTGTATTCTTGATTGTTGCCATTCTGACCAGAGTGAGGTAAAATCACAGTGTTGTTTTAATTTACATTTCTCTAATTGCTAGAGATGTTGAATATTTTTTCCTATATTTGTTGACCCTTCATATATATCCTTTTGTGAAGTGCCTGTTCAATTCATTTGCCCATTTATTGATTGGGTTGTTTTTCTTTCTTTCTTTTTTTTTTTTTTTTTTTTTGATATTCAGTTTTTTTG
Organism: Tamias sibiricus; assembly: GCA_025594165.1. Classification (NCBI taxonomy): domain Eukaryota; kingdom Metazoa; phylum Chordata; class Mammalia; order Rodentia; family Sciuridae; genus Tamias; species Tamias sibiricus. The sequence goes on from CM046664.1 coordinate 98,085,308, forward strand.
AGTCCTTTATATTTTCTGGAGATGAATGCTCTATCTGAGATGCAGGTTGCAAAGATTTTCTCCCATTCTGTAGGCTCTTTTTTCAGCTCTGATTGTTTCCTTCTCTGTGAAGAACACTTTTAGTTTGATACTATCCCGTTTATTGATTCTTGTGCTTTAGGAGTTGTTATGGTTTGGATGTGAGATGTCCCCCAAAAGCTCACATATGAGACTATGCAAGATGGTTCAGAGGAAAAATGACTGGGTTGTGAGAGTCTTAACCCAATCAGTGATTTAATACCCTGATAGGGATTAACTGAGTGGTAACAGGAGTGGTAGGGTGTGGCAGGAGGAGGTGAGAGAGAATGGCTTTAAGTATATATTTGTCTCTGGTAAGTGCAGATCTCTCTCTGCTGTCTGATCACCATGTGAGCTGCTTCTCTCTGCCATATTCTTCCACCATGTTGTTCAGGTGAGCCCTAGAAATGGAGCCAGCCTTCTATGGATGGATTGAGACCTCTGAAACTGTGAATCCTCAAATAAACCTTTCCTCCCCATACAGTTGTGCTGGTTGGGTCCTTTAGTCACAGCAGCAAAAACACTGACTAAAACAGGACTCTTGTTGAGGAAGTTTGTTCATCAACTAACATGATGGAGTATTGGGCCTACAAATTCTTCTAGTAGGCACAGAGTTTCTGGTCTAATGCCTAAATCTTTGATCCACTTAAAGTTGGGTGAAGGGTAGGAGATAGGGGATAAATTTCATTCTGCTACATATGGATTTCCAGTTTTCCCAGCACCATTTGTTGAAGAGGCTATCTTTTCTCCAATGTATGTTTACAACTTTGTCTGGTATGAGGTAGCAGTATTTGTATGTGGGTTTGTTTCTTGCTATGCTTTTTTCACTGAGGATTGCTGAGGCTATTCTGAGCCTCTTATTCTTCCAGATGAATTTTATGACTGCATTTTCTATTTCTATGAAGAACATCATTGGAATTTTAATGGGAACTGCATTAAATCTACATAGCACTTACAGTAGTCTGGCCATTTCGACAATATTAATTCTGCCTATCCAAGAACATGAAAGATCTTTCCATCTTCTAAGGTCTTCTTGAATTTTTTTCTTTAGCGTTCTATAGTTTTCATTGTAGGTTTTTTTTTTTTTTAATCTCTTTTGTTATATTGTTTTCCCCCATTTTTTAAATATTTTTTTTTAGTTGTTGATAGATCTTTGTTTATTTATATGCAGTGCTGAGAATTGAACCCAGTGCCTCACACATGCCAGGCAAGTGCGCTACCACTGAACCACAGCCGCAGCTCACCCATTTTTTTTAGGTTATTGTGAAAAGTATACTTTTCCTAATTTCTCTTTCAGCCAATTTATTGTGGATGTATAGAAACACAATTGATTTATGTGTGTTAATTTTATATCCTGCTACTTTGCTGAATTTGTTTATGCATTCTAGATGTTTTCTCCTGGAGTTTTTTGGATCCTCTAAATATAGGATCATGTCATCTGCAAATAGGGATAGTTTGAGTTCTTAATTTCCTATTTGTATCCCTTTAATGTCTTTCTTTTGTCTAATTGCTCTGGGTAGAGTTTCAAGGATTATGTTGAATAGATGTGGTGAAAGAGGGCATTCCTATCTTATTTCGTTTTTAGAGGGAATGCTTTCTACTTTTCTTGTTTAGAATGATGATGGCCTTGAGTTTAATGTATATAGATTTTCTAATGAGGTAGATTCCAACTATTCCTAGTTTTTCTAGTGTTTTGAACACGAATGGATGCTATATTTTTTCAAATACTTTTTCTGTATCTATTCAGGTAATCATATGATTCTTATATTTAAGTCTATTGATGTGATGAATTACTTTTATTGATTTCCATAGGTTGAACCAAACTTGCATCACTGTGATGAAACCCCCACTTGATCATGATGCACTATCTTTTAAGTATATTTTTGTATGTGATTTGCCAGTATTTTATTAAGAATCTTTACATCTATGTTCATCAGAGATATTGGTCTGAAGTTTTCTTTCCTTGATGTGTTTTTGTCTGGTTTTGTATCAGGGTGATACTAGCTTCATAGAATGAGTTTCAAAGGTTTTACCTCCTTTTCCATTTCATGGAATAATTTGAGGAGGATTGGTGTTAGTTCTTCTCTGAAGGTCTGGTAGAACTCAGCTAAAAATCCTCTTGGTCCCTGGCCTTTCTTTGTTGGTAGGCTTTTGATGACATCTACAATTTTATTGCTTGAAATTGTTATATTTAAATTTTCTATGTCCTCCTGGTTCAATTTAAGTAGGTCATATGTCTTCAAAAATTTGTTGATATCTTCAAGATTTTCTATTTTATTGGAGTATAAATTTTCAAAATAGTGTCTGATTATCCTCTGTATTTTGTTAGTGTCTGTGGTGATATTTCCATTTTCATCATGAATTTAATAATTTGAATTTTATGTAATTTTTAAACAACCAGATTTTTGTTTTGTTGACTTTTTGAATTGTTTCAATTTCATTGACTTAAGCTCTGATTTTACTTATTTCCCATATTCTTTTGTTTTGGTGTTGATTTTTTTTAATCTTTTCATATGTTTATTTGCCATCTACAATCTTTTTAAAATTTAATTTGTTATACATGCTTTTAAAGTGCAATTCCATTCATATTATATATAAAGAGCACAGTTTTCCAAGTCATTGGTTTTACACAAAGTATTTTCATACCATTTGAGCTTTTATACATGCACTTAGTATATTGATGTCCAACTCCTTCTCCCATTATTTCTATCCCCTTGCCTGCCCCCCTCCCCTCCTTTGTTTTATTTAACATTCCTTCATTCCTCTCATCCCCCCTCCCTTGCCACTGTAATTCAGTATCATCATAGCAAAGGAATCAATCGACCTTTGGTTTTCTGGGATTGGCTGACTTCACTTAGCATTATTTTCTCCAACTCCATCCATTTACCTGCAAATACCATGATTTTATTCTCTTTTAGTGCTGAGTAGTGTTCCGTTGTGTATATATACCAAATTTTCCCTATCCATTCATCTATTGATGGGCATCGGGGTTGTTTCCACAATATAGCTATCGTGAATTGTGCAGCTATAAACATTGATGTGGCTGTGTACCTGTGGTAAGCTGTTTTTAAGTCCTTTGGGTATAGCCTGAGGAGTGGGATAGCTAGGTCAAATGGTGGTTCCATTCCAAGATTTCCTAGGAATCTCCATACTGCTTTCCAGATTGGCTGCACCAATTTGCAACCCCACCAGCAATGTTTGAGTGTGCTCTTTCCCCTACAACCTTGCCAGCATTCATTGTTGTTTGTGTTTTTGGTAGCTGCCATTCTGACTGGCATGAGATGAAATCTTAGAGTAGTTTTGATTTGCATTGCTCTAATTTCTAGAGATGTTGAACATTTTTTCATATATTTGTTTACTGATTGTATATCATCTTCTGAGAAGTGTATGATCAGTCCCTTAGCCCATTTATTGATTGGGTTGTTTGTTTTTTTGGTGTAAAGGTTTTGAGCACTTTTTATATCCTTGAAGTTAATGTTCTGTCTGATGTGCATGTCGTAAATATTTGCTCCCATTCTGGAGGTTCTCTGTTCACCTCACTGATTGTTTCTTTTGCTGAGAAGAAGCTTTTTAGTTTGAATCCATCCCATTATATTAATGCTTGGTTTTAGTTCTTGCACTATAAGGATCTTATAGAGGAAGTTGGGGTCTAATCCAACATGTTGGAGATTTGGGCCTACTTTTACCTCTATTAGGTGTAAGGTCTCTGGTTTAATTCCTAGGTCCTTGATCCACTTTTGAGTTGAGTTTTGTGCATGGAGAAAGATAGAGGTTTAATTTCATTTTATTATATAAGGATTTCCAGTTTTCCCAACACTATTTGTTGAAGAGACTGTCTTTTCTTCAATGTATGTTTTTGGCACCTTTGTCTAATATAAGATAACTATAGATGTGTGGGTTAGGCTCTGTGTCTTCTATTCTGTACCATTGGTCTACTGGTCTATTTTGGAGTCAATTCCATGCTGTTTTAGTTACTATTGCTTTGTAATACAATTTAAGGTCTGGAACAGTTATGCCACCAGCTTCACTCTTCTTGCTAAGAATTGCTTTGGCTATTCTGGGTCTCTTATTTTTCCAGATGAATTTCATGATATCTTTTTCTATGAGGAATGATAATTGGATTTTGATTGGGATTGCATTGAAATTGTATAGTGCTTTTGGTAGAATAGTCATTTTGACAATATTAGTTCTACCTATCCATGAACAAGGTAGATCTTTCCATCTTCTAAGATCTTCCTTTATTTCATTCTTTAGTGTGCTATAGTTTTCACTGTACAGGTGTTTCACTTCTTTTGTTAGGTTGATTCCCAATTATTTTTTTTTTTTTTTTGAGGTTATAGTAAATGGGATGGATTTTCTAGTTTCTCTTTCTGAAGATTTGTCACTGATGTACAGAAATGCCTTAGATTTATGGGTATTGATTTTATATCCAGCCACATTGCTGAATTTGTTTATTAGATCTAGGAGATTTCTGGTGGATTTTTTTGGATCTTCTACGTATAGAATCATATAATCTGCAAATAGTGATAATTTGAGTTCTTCTTTTCCTCTCCGTATCCCTTTCATTTCTTTCGTCTGTCTAATTGCACTAGCTAGGGTTTCAAGAACTATGTTAAATAATAGTGGCGAAAGAGGGCATCCCTGTCTTGTACCAGTTTTTAGAGGGAATGCTTTCAGCTTTTCTCCATTTAGGATGATGTTGGCCTGGTGCTTAATATAGATGGCCTTTATGATGTTGAGGTTTGTTCCTGTTATCCCTATTTTTTCTAGCGTTTTGAACATGAAGGGGTGCTGTATCTTGTCAAATGCTTTCTCTGCGTCAATTGAGATGATCATATGATTTTTATTTTTGAGTCTATTGATGTGGTGAATTACATTTATTGATTTTTTTATGTTGAACCAACCTTGCATTCCTGGAATGAACCCCACTTGATCATGATGTACTATTTTTTGATATATTTTTGTATTCAATTTCATTGAGAATTTTTGCATCTGTATTCATTAGTGATATTGGTCTGAACTTTTCTTTCTTTGATTTGTCTCTGCCTGGTTTTGGAATCAGGGTGATATTGGCCTCATAGAATGAGTCTGGAAAGGGTTCCCACTTTTTCTATTTCATGGAATAGTTTGAGAAGTATTGGTGTTAGTTCTTCTTTGAAGGTCTAATAGAACTCGGTTGTGTATCCATCTGGACCTGGGCTTTTCTGGGTTGGTAGGTTTTTGATGGTGTCCTCTATTTCTTTGCTTGAAATTGATCTATTTAAATTATGTACGTCATCCTGATTTAGTTTGGGCATCTCGTATATTTCTAGAAATTTGTCGATGTCTTCATTATTTTCTATTTTCTTGGAATATAGATTTTCAAAATAATTTTTAATTATCTTCTGTATTTCTGTAGTGTCCATCTTGATGTTTCCTTTTTCATCATAGATATTGGTAATTTGAGGTTTTTCTCTCCTTTTCTTAGTAAGCATAGCTAATGGTTTATCAACTTTATTTGTTTTTTCAAAGAACCAACTTTTGGTTCTGTCAATTTTTTCCATTGTGTTTTTTGTTTCAATTTCAATGATTTTGGCTCTGATTTTAATTATTTCCTGTCTTCTGCTGCTTTTGGGGTTGTTTTGTTCTTCTTTTTCTAGGGCTTTGAGGTATAATGTTAATTCATTTATTTGTTGACCTTTTCTACTTTGAAGGAATGAACTCCATGCAATGAATTTTCCTTTTAGTACTGCCTTCATAGTGTCCCAGAGATTTTGATATGTTGTATCGGTGTTCTAAATTACCTCTAAGAATTTTTTAATCTCCTTTTTGATGTCTTCTGTAACCATTGTTCATCCAGTAGCATATTATTTAGTCTCCAGGTGTTAGAGTAGGTTTTGTTTCTTATTTTATGATTGATTTCTAATTTCATTCCATTATGAACTGATAGGATGCAGGGTAGTATCTCTACTTTTTTATATTTGCTTAGAGTTGCTTTATGACATTATATATGGTCTATTTTAGAGAATAATCCATGTGTTGCTGAGAAGAAAGTGTACTGACTCGTTGATGGATAATATACTCTATATATCAGTTAAATCCAAGCTATTGATTGTAATATTGAGTTCTACAGTTTCTTTGTTTAGCTTTTGTTTGGAAGATCTATGCAGTGGTGAAAGCGGTGTGTTAAAGTCACCTAGAATTATTGTGTTATGGTCTATTTGGCTCTTGAACTTGAGAAGAGTTTGATGATCATGGATGCTCCGTTATTTGGGGCATATATATTTATGACAATTATTCCTTTTTGATGTATGATTCCCTTAAGTAGTATGAAATGTCCATCCTTATCTCTTTTGATTACCTTTGGCTTAAAGTCTACTTTGTTTGATATGAAGATGGAAACCCCTGTTTGCTTATGTAGTCCATGTGAGTGGTATATTTTATCCCATCCTTTCACTTTAAGTCTGTGGGTGTCTTTTCCTATGAGATGTGTCTCTTGAAGGCATTATACAGTTGGGTCTGTTTTTTTAATCCAATCTATCAGCCTATGTCTTTTAATTGGTGAGTTTAGGCCGTTAACGTTCAGGAATATTATTGAGATATGATTTGTATTACCAGTCATTTTAAATTAAATTAAATTTTATTTATTTTATTTTTTATATTTAGCTTGATTTGATTTCTCCTATGGTTAATTTTCCTTTATTGTAGTTCTTCCCTTTGTAGGTTTTCTTTGTTGTTTTTCAATTCCTCCTCGTGGAATATTTTGCCAAGAATGTTCTGTAGTGCCGGCTTTCTTGTTGTAAATTTTTTTAGCTTTTGTTTATCATGGAAGGTTTTTATTTCAACATCAAATCTAAAGCTTAATTTTGCTGGATATAAGATTCTTGGTTGGCATCCCTTATCTTTTAGAGCTTGGCATATGTTGTTCCAGGCTCTCCTTGCTTTGAGGGTCTGGATTGAAAAATCTGCCAAGATGTGAATTGGTTTTCCTTTATAGGTTATCTTATTTTTGTCTCTTATAGCCTTTAAAATTCTATCCTTATTTTGTATGCTAGGCATTTTCATTATAATGTGCATTGGTGTAGATCTTTTGTAATTTTGTACACTTGGCATCCTATATGCTTCTTGTGTTTGGTTTTCAAATTCATTCTTGTTTGGGAAATTTTTTAATATTATTTCATTAAAGAGATTTTGCATTCCTTCGGATTGATTCTCTTCACCTTCATCAATTCCAATAAATGTTATATTCGGTCTTTTGATGGTATCCCATAATTCTTGGATATTTTGTTCCTGGTTTCTTACATCTTCACTGTGTGGTCAACTTTATTTTCCATATTATAAATTTTGTCCTCATTGTCTGAGGTCCTATGTTCCAAGTGATCCAATCTATTGGTGATACTATCTATTGAGTTTTTAAAATGGCCTATTGTTTCTTTCATTTCAAGTATTCTGTTTGGTTTTTTTTCAGACTCTCTATCTCTTTCTTGAAGTAATCTTTTACTACCTGTATTTGTTTTTTTACCTCTTTGTTGGTGTGATTGATGGTTGCCTGTATTTGATCTCTTATCTCTTTTTTAGAGAGATCAATTTTTGCCTGTATCTGCTCACTTAGGTCATTTTTTAAATCCCGAATAATTTTAATTATGTATATTCGGAAGTCCTTTTCCAACATTTCACCTACTGTGCTTTCTATGGATTCTATTGCTGTAGTATCTTGGTTTGTTTGGGGGCATTTTCCTCCCTTGTTTTTTCATGATATCTGTGTGTTCTCCTCTCTTGCTATGTAAGTCTGAGGTATTACTGTTTCTGTCCTATTGTCTTATATCTTACCTACCCAATGCCTCACTTAATATTATAGCATTCAAAGTACACAATGTATTGCCCTATATACGTTAATTTCTATTTTTATATTTACAATTTTGACACTTTAACCATAAATGATGAGTTTAATTATCTTCTACCATTTAGTCAGTATTTTTGTGTGGTGGTTCACAGTATCTAATGGTAGAAAGGGGGACTTATGAGTTGGCTAAAACGTTTGTGAGGTAGGATGTGAGAAGATAAAGGTATTAGATTATTTGACTAGTGAGAGGGTAATCATGGGAATTAGGGTGTAGTAGGAGAAACAAAAGATAGGTGTCCCCATGTAATAGTCCCTGTTCCTGGGCCCAGGGCCTGTTCCCTGACCTTTAGGCAGAGGTGGGGAACTACCTGTGGCTCCCAAGTGGGTGGGAAGAGCTGGGAATGCACACAGGCAGGCAGAGTTGGAATGCACTTGTCCTTGTCCTTCCCCCCCTCCCTCCTCACACACCATCTTCCCTAGCAGGGATGGCATCTCGGAAATGGGCGGGCTGAGCTCTGTTCTTTTTTTCTAGGGCCTTGAGTTGTAATGTTAGAATATTTATTTGGTGACTTTCTATTTTTTTAATGAATGAGCTCAATGCTATGAACTTTCCTCTTAGAACCATTTTCATAATGTCCCAGACATTTTGATATTTTATGTCACTATTCTCATTTACCTCTAAGTATTTTTTAATTTCACCCCTGGTTTCCTCTGCTCTTTACTCATCATTTAATAGCATATTATTAGTCTCCCGGTATTAGAGTAGCAGCTATTTTTTTTATTTTGTTATGGATTTCTAATTTCATTTCATTAAATCCTGATAGAATGTGATGTATTATCTTAATTATTATTGTTATTTTTGTATTTGGTGAGAGTTGCTTTGTGGCCTAAGATATAGTGTATTTTAGAAAATGATCCCTGTGCTGCTGAGAAGAAAGTGTACTCAGTCATTGATGGATGAAATATTCTATGTATGTCTGTTAAGTCTATATTATTGATTGTATTTTTCAGTTCCATAGCTTCATTGCTTAGTTTTTGTTTGGAAGATCTACCCAATGATGAGAGAGGCATGTTAAAATCACTCAATATTATTATGTTGTGGTCTGTTTGATTCTTGAAATTGAGAAGGTTTTGTATAATGTACACAGATGCTCCATTGGGGGGGGCATAAATATTTATGATTGTTATTTCTTGTAGTTGTATAATTCCCTTAAGTGTTAATGAAATGTCATTTTTTGTCCTTTCTGATTATCATTGGCTTATTCACTTTATCTCATATAAAGATAGAAATTTCTGTTTGTTTATGAGATCCATGGGAATTATATGTTTATTTTCCCTTCCTTTTAGTTTAAGTATGTGGATGTCTTTGCTTATGAGGTGAGTGTCTTGCAGACAGCATATTTTTAGGTATTATTTTTAAATCCAATCTGTCAGTCTGTGTCTTTTGATTGATGTGTTTAGATAATTTACACTCAATGTTAATATTGAGAAATTTTTATTGCCTGTAATTTTGATTTATTTCTGGTTTTTAATTTTAATTATTTTCTCCTTTGATTGACTATTCTTATAGTGTAGTTCCTCCCTTTGCTGGTTTTCATTTTATTTTTTTATTTCTTGTTATTGAAAGATTTTATTGAGTATATTTTGTAGAGCAGGCTTTCTAGTTGTGAATTCTTTTAACTTTTGTTTATTTTATCTTATCACTTCATCAAATCTGAAGCTTAATTTTGATTGATAAAGTATTCTTTGTTGGAATCCTTTTTCCCTCTCAGAGCTTGGTATATGTTATTTCAAACCTCCTAAACTGGGTTCTGTGTTGAGGAATCAGCTGAAATCTGGATTGGTTTACCACTGAATAAAACTGTCATTTTTCTCTAGCAGCTCTTAAAATTCTATCATTATATATATTAGGTATTTTCATAATAACGTGCATTTGTGTGGGTCTGTTGTAGTTTTGTGTATTTAGAGTCCTGTAAACCTCCTCTATTTGATTTTTCCATTTCATTCTTAAGGTTTGGCAAACTTTCTGATATTATTTAATTGAGAATATTTTACATTCCTTTGGTTTGTATTTCTGAGCCTTCATGTATCACAATAAGTCTTAAATTTGGTCTTTTCATGTTATCCCATATTTCTTATAAATTATGTTCATGGTCTTTTAACATCTTTTCTCCATCGTTGACTTTATTTTCAAGATTATATATTTTGTCTTCGTTGCTTGAAATTGTCTTTTAATTGGTCTAGTCTGTTTGTGATGTTTTCCAATTACTTCTCAATTTGGTTTATTAATTCCTTCATTTTGAGGATTTCTGCTTGATTATTTTTCAGAATACATGAAAAATGCCTTCCCTATCTCTCTCACCTACACTTTATTTTCCTTTTCAAGAGGAACCAATAAATCATTTCTTATGTTACATTTTAAAGAGTATTTTTTAAAAACTTATCAGCTATATGTTTCAAGACAACTTGAGGGAAATTGTTGCCTGGATTGATAAAGCTGCTAGAAGACAGAATACCTCTGTTTTGCTCAGACATCCTAACCTGTAAATAATTAACACTACTGTGATTCTGCTGCCCAAACTCTTGCAACCTGCTCACTCCCAGAAAATCTCAGATTAAAAATATCTGAACACATTTAAAAAAGGGTTCATTGGCTCATTCTCCAAGATATACACCTGACCTTTGCTATGTTCATGATGGGCTCCACAGAAAACTTCTGATTATAATGACTAACACTTAAGGAGCATTTACTCTGTTACACTTTTATTTTAAGTGGTATATACATAGTACATACACATCTCACCAATCCACATGTGATATGGATGGTACTAACATGCTTCCACAGATGAGAAGACCAGATCACTTATGTAACTGTGTAAATTCACACAGCTACCAAGTACTGTTTGGATTCAAACTAGGTAAACTGATCCCATTGTCATATTCTTTATTTCTATGCCACAGTGCTTCATATATACTCTGATAAAACTACTCTTTCTCTTGCAAGGATAGAAGAGATATAGCTTTTTCAGGACCTATGGTTGTCACTAAGGTTTTTCTCTCCTCCAATCCCTTGGGGAATTTATATGCTCTCTTTGGGGTGATGAGAAGCAATACCTCTGTACTTCTTTCTAACAGGATATCTAGAGGAATGAAAGACAAATTAGTGGTCATGTAGGCATGTAGGCTTTTAGCCATATACTGTGAATCAGTGTCTGTTAAAAGACCACATCATCCAGAGAAAAGATATCCTGTTTTGCTCTATGCTAAAATTATAAAATTAGTTTTTCATTAGTCAGTCAAACATTCTGAGACAAGCTACACTAGTGGTCTTCTGGCTGTTTTTAGGTTCTCTAAGACAAATGAAGGGTGAATAAGAAAGAACAATTAGAATTAGAACTAATGTTGTTGGCAGATGAGAAGCGTGTAAGATTTTTTTTTTTTTTTTTTTTTTTTTTTTTTTTTTTTTTTTAACCAGAGATTGAACTCAGGGGCTCTTAACCACAAAGCCACAACTCCAGCCCTTTTTTATATTTTATCAGAGACAGGGTCTCATTGAGTTGCTTAAGGCCTCGCTAAATTGCTGTGGCTAGGTTTGAACTTGTGATCCTCTTGCCTCAACCTCCTTAGTTGCTGGGATTACAGGTGTGCACAGTCACACCTGGCAAGAAGTGTGTAAAATTTATTTAGTTTATTTATTTATTTATTTATTTTTTTTTTTAGGGTTGTGCAATGTCAAATCTCAATAAAATCTTAACTAAAATTGGTGTTTCTCTTCAAGAGTTTTTGGTAAAGTAGATTTATAATGGGAAGTGCTGATTTCAAAGATTGGTCACTGAAAGATATCTAGATTAGGGTAATATTGATTTTCACATTTTATCCAGACATTTCTGTGTTCAATGAAGTCAAAACCTTTCCCTAAACTGCCTTATTTTAAATATAGGATATGTGGTATTATATCACATTAAAATGCAAGAACACAAAAGGTACAGCAAGATAGTCCCCCCAAATATTTGAGAAACATATACATATATTATTTCCCTAAATTACCAATATATCAGGTTTCTCCAATTTTTAGGTTTAATTCTTAGCCCAGAATTCGATCAATATGTAAATACTCTCATAAAGATGAATATTCAAATAAATAAATATATTAAGAAGGTATGAAATTCTTGAAAATAGATTGTACTTATTTAATTCTAAACTTTCAGACTTTAAGCTCACATGGGGACTTAAATATATGTTTACTTATGATAATGATGAAGAGATTAAAATATTTGGAATGCTGTTGAAATTAGAGTTAGCACATTTTTAAAAAACTTAGAATCCTATGAAGAAAATATTTAGGATACATAGTTAATAACAGTAATTTTTTGCTTTATTCAACTATTTATTTTTAAACTAAATGTGTTATTTTACTTTTGAATATCTTTGTAAGCTTTGCAAATGCTCAGTGCCTTAGTACTACACCACCTGCTGCTCTTATTTGGTCCTTTATTCAAGCAGCTAAAATTTCAAGAGAAAAAAACCCAAATCATATGGATTGGTACTACAACACATCTATGGTTTTCAGAATTCACAGGTCCTCTGACCTAAAAATAACAATAACTGACATTTATTTATTTTTACTATAAACCTGGGAATGTTTTAGACACTTAATAAGGGTTACTTTATTTAAACCTTAAGTGACTCCATGATGAATTGTCTATTTTACCTGTATCTTATATGAGAAAAATTGAGGCTTAAGTGAAGTTGTCATTTGTTCAATTTCATATACTTTGAAAGCAATGAGAACTAGAGGCAAAATCAGGCCATGTGACCTCAGATAATATGCTCTTAAGTAATGCATTTCTTTACTTATAATTGTCCATTTCTTCTGATGTGATTTCTCTAATTTGTAGACAGTAAGGAGATCTAATTATTCTTTCTTCCTACCTTAAATTGACCTCTGGATTTTCCCAGGTAGGTATTACACACACAATTTCCCTTCATCAAGGTTCTATCTCAAGTATCTAACCTCTGTGGCAATAGTTAAATTTGATAAATTTTCTATTCTTTCTTGTAGAGGACAGAAAATAATTCGGGCAAAAATGGGGGGCAGGGGCAGAATAAGCACTCACATAACTTGAAACCAAAGTAGAGATGGGGTTATGATTCCTTCTGTGGAATTAAAAATGATTGCTTTTTTTTTTTTTACAGTTGGTAATAGGATGAGGATAAAGACAATGGAATGCAATAGAGTTTGATGAATATTTTATACTAGATGAAAATACAAAAAATAGCTAGTGAATGTTTCTAGATTGTGTGTTGAAGTATGATCCTTGAAATCGTGAGGTAAAATGAACACAATGAAGTACTTTGAGGCAGGTATAGACATGATTAAAAGAATCATGACAGGAAAGATATAATTTATACTAAAATTAAGATTAATAAGGTGTCATTTGAAAGACATTTAGAGACATTATAATAGAAAAATACAGTTAGTTGCAAGGAATGATGATTTTGAAAACAACTATTAATAATTATGCATTTGAGAAATACATCAGCAACAATTGTGGACCTAACAATGCCAATATTTTCTGGTTCTTTTATTCCTCTGGTTCTATAGCTATAACGTGAACATATTTTCAACACTCATTTCAGGGAATAAAACAGCTTGAGTTGAAGAATTATTAATCAGGAAGCTTATAAGTCTTCCCTTAATGTCTGTGAGTAATATAATGGATATATAAATGAACAGCATTATGAAAGCATTAAGTATTAATATAGTCATTAAGGTTTATATTATGTTTATCACTGGGCCTTTGTCCAATGAGCAGATAGGTTTTATCAGGTTTATGTTCAGGCAACAGGCTTCATCACTAAAATGAAAGGGAATGTTGAAATGCTATTTTACTTTGGGAGCTCTGTGTGTGTATGTGTGTGTGTGTGTGTGTGTGTGTGTGTGTGTGTGGTTTCTGGATAGGTCATATTTGGAAGTGGTGTTTTGTCTGTAAAAATTTATAAAATAATTCATGACTTAATGTCTTAGGTAAATCAGTTAACATGAAAATTGTATAAGCCATTTTTTAAAATTTATTTTGCTAAAATTGATATAGGCTGTAGTTTAATAAAAAGGCATAAACTTTCCTCTAAAAGGTCATTTTATCAATAATTTAACAATGATAGTTACCTTCAGTTTACTTTTACATGTGCAGACATGATATGAACCCCCCATCCAGCCCCCCCAGTACTAGTACTAGGGATTGAACCCAGGGCTTCACAATGCCATGTAGGCACTCTATGACTGAGAATATTTTCTGAAATTAATTACATTCATTTTAAAGTAACAAAAATATGAAATTCTTAAACCACTTCAAAAATAATAAAGTTAGTCTAGAAATTAGTGTAAACATTTCTCTGTGAAGAAAATCAATACTTTATAAATATGCTAAAATTATAGAAAAAATGAGATTGATGGTTGATGTTATATATCCAAACTCTATAATTTCTAGCACCAGAAATTGAAAGGTTAAAAATTAGCACTAAAATATTTATTAACGTTTTTTGTAAGATGATACTTTTCTGTGCCTCCACCCAACCCCCCCACCCCCACCCCGCTCCATGTTCAAAGGAAGCGATTTATTCCAGTCAAAATAAAAGTTTGGTCAACTTCTTCAGAGGATCACACTAGTTCAATCCTGCTAAATTTCTGTTCAGGGTGCTGACTACTTGGTTTGAAGTGTGAGTCTTTGCCTCATTTACAATTTGTTAACCTACTAGCACATTCCAGACACTATTTTAGGTGCTAGAGAATACAGTGATGAGTGAGATGTGGTCCTTGCTCTCTGGAGATTCCAGTCCACTGAAGAAGAAATGCTGTAAATGAAAAGATGGCTTATAATATTAACAGCTACCATAGTGTGCAGCAGTCATGTACCAGAGAATTTAAATGTACTCATCAACTCCCCCAACATGCCTATAGAATTAAAGAAAAAGCTGGAGTAGGGAGGCTTTAGGAAGGAGAGAATAGCATACAGGAAAAAGAAGATGTTTTCAGCAGAGCTGAAGGACAAAGATATTTAAGTCAAGTTAATGGAATGGCATGGAGATAAGAACTGAAAAAGTGCTGCTATCAGTTAATCCCTAATTGTAAAGCATTTACTATAGGATATAAAGGATTTTAGGCTTTATCCTTGGCAGAACTGGGAAGTCACTGCCTATTTTCTCTATGTGTGTTTTATTGATCACTCAGGTATATCTGTCATGTTTTCTACTGAGGTTCCTAAAATGTTTGATACCCACAGACTTTTTCTTACATCTTAAGTCTGCATTCATTCTTTACATTTTTCAGTACACTTTCAAATAAAAGATATCATTTCAATCTCACCAGAATCTGGTACATAGAATACTCTTTATATAATCAGTCTAGAGATGGGGGAATTGAAGTGCAGAGTGTTCTTGCAGTCAGCATAATATCCCCTGAATATTTATCAGTAGTTCAAGACTAAAATTATGAGAACAAGGAGGACATGCAGAAAAGTGGGACAAGGGAGAGGCAGGAGAAGTCAGTGGTGAGTTAGGGGAGGAGAGCCAGTGATAAGGGCAACTGACAATCAATTCAACATCTTTTATCTACTGACTTTAAAAATAGCATCACTTGTACAGCCAACTATTATCTGGCATGGCTGGGGAATGGAGTGATTTACTAAATCAAAAATTCAGTTTAAAAGAACATTTAGATTTAATTATGTGCTTTCAAATAAGTAGATAAAAAGATATAAAATAATGCAGCCCATATTTTAAACTTTCTTTGATCATTCAAAATTGACTTCAGAGTTACACAGTCCCTCTGGACTTTCATAAATTTTAGGGAAAATCAAACCTCATAGATTCAAGGCACCATGTGTGGTACCAGAAGTACAAACATTAAATGCTTTAAGAAGCTCACTACTTGGTCAGTGATGCAATAGTTCCACTGATTAGATAGCAGCTGATTATTCAGAACAAGGTAAATGACAGATTAAAAGTAATGATGGAGCACAAAAGTAGATAGAAAGGAAAATTAAATCTGAGTTATGAATTGTAGCTGTCAGTATAAACAGACTTAAAATGTTATAGTGTTCTGCTTAGTTTTCTTAGTTTTCTTCATGGGTCTTAATATTGTCCTTTCATATATAACTTATAATGTTACTTGTATTATTTTATGAAATACAGTCAGTACTTTATCCTTGGGTTCCACCTCTGTGGATAGAAAGTAGATATTTTTAAAATGTCATGTTGTTACTGCTGTGCACTATGTCTACTATGGACATGCCTGCACTGAATATGTACAAACATTTTTCTTGTCATTATTCCCCATGCACTTTAGTATGTTATTTACATTGCATTAGGTATTGCAAATAATCTAAAAATGACTTAAATTATACAGAAAGATGCACATAGGTTATATACAAAAGCTATACAATGTTATCTAAGAGACTTGAACATCCATGGGTTTTAATGTCTGTAACGGGTTCTGGAATCAGTCCCACAGACACCGATAGCTATCCATGACCACCACATAATTTTGACATGGCATTGACTAAGACAAGGTTGTGATTTTCCAGTGAGAGAATTTTATTGTCGCAAACTGGCCTAACCAGTCCCCTTATAATCAATAGGTACCCGCTGTGGGACCAGACTTTGTTGTTCTTAACTCTTGGTTGTTTACCCTGTTATGTTTTCCAGTATTTTCTCCTTCATACTGTTGATTATACCATTAACTGACCCCATACTCTGATTTTGGTTTTGTTCCTACACTTTTCTTCTGCGAAACCAACACCTCACACCTGAATGAGTGCTGTGGTCTCACTCATGATTATACGTCTCACTGCAGGCAAAGTGCTTTTTTGAATGATGATCATGCCACTCACCTTTATAGCTCCCACCTATGGCCTTATAGAGCTAAAACTTAGAACATGACTAGAAGGTCCCAAAGCAGCCAGATCTGTATCTCCCACCAGCTTCACCTTATCTTCCCCTTGCTCACAGTACTCCAGCCAGTCTTACCTACTTTTGGATCCTGGAATGCTGTTTCCTGTCTCAGGGCTTTTCATATGTGGATCACTCTATCTGGGATGCCCTGTTCCTCCTTTTCTGCACTGCAACTCTTGACTTTGTAATATTTGTTTATCCTGATGTCAATTCAAAAGAAATCCTCAAGAAACCCTTTACTTATCTTTCAGAAAAAAAATCAGTTGTCTTGTTATCTGTGCCATAGCCATTCTTAGATTGAGCTTCAATTTGTAATTTTGATTTATTTTGTTTTCACTTTGGAACAAATTAGTTTATTCACCAGGTACTTTTTAAGCATTGACTATGTGTTAGATACTGGAGCTATATTGACAAATAAGACAATGAGGCTTTTTTTTTTGCCTAGAGTTTACTCAAATTTTAATAGTTAAAAATAGAAAATACATAGCTCAGTACAGTGGTACATATCTGAAATCTCAGAGGTTTGGGAGGCTGAGACAGGAGGAATGCAAATTCAAAATCACCTTCAGCAATTTAGTGAGGCCCTAAGCAACTTAGCAAGTCTCTGTTTCGAAAGAAAAGTAAAAAAATAAAAATAAAAAGGACTGGCGACGTGGGTCAGTGGTTAAGTGCTCCTGGGTTCAATTCCTGGTACCAAAAAAAAAAAAAAAAAAAAAAAGAGAGAGAGAGAGAGAGAATAGGAAATACATGAATAATAGGTATTAAATTTGCTAGTCATAGTTTTTATACATAATATAAAACAAGGTGATATGATAGAAAGTGACATGAGGTAGATTAGGGATGAAGGGGTTATTTAGTTGTTTGTTAAGGAAGGTTTCTTAAGGAAGTGACATTTGAACTTTGACTTCATTGCTAAGAGAGAGGTAGTTATGTAAGAATCATGTCTTAAATCTTCCAAGGGAAGGGAAGGCCAGTGCAAATATCTGTAGGCAAGAAGACTTTGAGGTTCAAAAAGAATGATCAATGTGATAGATGTAATTAAAATTGGCCACCAAATTCCTATACCTTCTAACCTGCAAGCATCTGAAAATAGAGCTCAGTTGTATTATTGGTGAGGCTTATGGTACAGAATCACACTCAGCCATTATTTCTCTTGGGAAAATTTTGTTGTTGTCCCTCCTGTTTCTTGCCTGTCCTCACCTCACAGACACATACCTGCATTATCCTGGACAGAAATGACTGCTCTCCTTTCATTAGACCATGCTGTTGCATTCATATGTTTTTCCTTAACACAAGGAACACTGTCTTGCATTTATTTGTTTTTTTGTACCTCTGTCCCTCTGACAGTACCTTGAAAGTAGGGACTACTTCTGACTTATTATGAGGCATGTTTCAAATGCCTAATATAATTGCTTAGCATAATAAGTCAATTTTTTTGCAATAGATACAAAGAAACAATGAATATACATATGAGTATATATATCTCATCTCTGCTCTGACTTCCCCCCTCCATGATCAAAATTTTATAGAAAAGAGAAAAATTGAATGTGGGGTAAGACAAGTGGTAAAGTGTTTATTGAGATGGGGAATCTCAGGACAAGAGAAGTGGGAGTTGATGTCAGGCAGGATGAGAAACAAATATGCAATGATCTTATCCAGCTGGCTCCCAGAAAGTCAAACAAGTGCCTTGGCCATATGAGATATATCTCTGGGCAGACTGTACAAATAACCCATCTCTGAGGAGTATTTCTCAGAGAAAGTAATGGAGAAGGAATCCACTGTTGGCTTCCTCTTATTTTCTATCATTAATCAATGTTAATGCCCCCTGATTACCTGGTCTCTTAGGCAGACTCTGGAGAAGCCAGGTCCTAAGCCTATGCTACATATGGGACCACAAGTCCTAGGAAGAACCAGAGATTCAGTCTGAGGCCCACACAAGGCCAGTCTTGGCAGAGGCAGCTGTGATAGAACAATAGACAATGGCAGGCTAAACTGAGATCTATGAGAAAGTGTAGTAGGAATGATTACTTCATCTGAAAATCTGATTTTTTTCCAGGATCTTTCTTCTCAGTCCATAAGAATGTTTAATTCAAATTAAAAATAACAAGTAAATAAATAAAACAAAAAGAAGCAGCAGATTCCTGAGACCCAGAATTCTCCTTCAGTTTCCTATCATATTTTTCTCTTTCCTGTCAAAAACTTAGGTTTAGCTTCCCCCTGTCTCACATTTGTGACCCTTGGCTATGCAGGGCCAGGCCAGCCCCCTTCAGGTCTCTGCAAATGCTGTGCTCTTATGTGATTCTGCAGTTGCCTGTGCCTGGAGTAGCTGTTTTTTTTTCTTTTCTTTTTTCTGTCTTATGGTCCACATGGAATCTATGCTAGAAAATCTTTATTGACCCTTTCCCTACCCCAAGTGCTGTGTCTTTTCTTAGTTATCATGGCATCCTGCCCTTCCTAAATCATCATGCTTACCACATTGATCTAAAATTGCACACTTTATACTGCCCCCTAAAATATTATAAGATTGAATTCACTGGTTTCTATTCACCTTTGTGTACCAGAATGTTATGTTGGTTCAATGTCTGGTCCATAATAAATAGTAAATTAATGTTGGTTACACCAAACTATCCCAGTTGGAATAATGAAATAGGTAATAGTATAAAACATTTTGTGAACAACATAGATATTTTCACCTTATCCACTTTTAACCTGAGTTAAAAAGCCAGAAAATAATAATTTCACTTTATAGTTAATAAACTCCATATTAATTGTTATGATTAAAAATAATACATGAAAATGTGTTAAAACAATAATTATCTGTGACCGAGTCTTCAAAGAAGTTCATGATCAGCTATTTCCTTTCCCGTGTGAGTAGGTTGCTTTCTCATTGGGAGGCTGTGTCTTTGGCTTCTCCCCTTTAGTGTAGTTGGGATGTATTACTTGTCTTGGTCAACAGAATTTGGGAGGAAGGGCCTATAAAGAGAGTGAAAGTTTTCATTTCAGGGTCATGCAGCTGTCCTGTAAGTGGTCTATCTCCCTAATACCCCCATGCTGTTTGGATGATGAGGAGAAAGAGTAAGCATGGAGGAACACCAAGGTACCAAACACATAAGTGAGGTCTCTGTTCTTTTCGACCCAGCACTACAGGCCAGTGAAATGCACCCAAGTGACTGATTCCAGCCAATGACCCAAGGAGCAGAACAACTTCACAGCTGTGCTCACCCAGTCCACAGAATCATGGGGAAAAACAGCAGCTGTTTTAGTCTTCAAAGGATTTGGGGAGCTTGTGCATATCACTAGGTAATTGAATTAAAGCTAATTCCATACTTAGCTTTTCCTTTCCCTGAAAAATATCTTAACTTCCCAATTTAATACCAAAATGTCTTGCTTCTGACACTAACCCTCTAGCATTGATTATAGTCAAGCAGTCACTCAGGTTTCAAGTCTGCTGAGTGTTTCTGTGAGTAAAATATAATAGAATTCACCATGAGATAGGCACAGCAGAAGTATACACACTGCCCCTTCCTGATAAACACACAGCAGATCTTTGTTAGTGAAAAATACAGAAGAAATATAAGAAAAGAGCAGCTGGTTGAAGAGGCTATAAGCAAGGAAGAGAGGCATCATCATAATTAAAAGTAAACTTGCTAACTTCTAATCATGCAATGCCCCAACAATTTGTCCATATAATGATAATAATGACAAAAATAATAAAAGGCACACTTGGAGTCTTCATTTGTGGCAATCAAATAGTATCTTATTTAATAAATAGTCTTGACCTTAGCTGGGGTTTTGTTTTCCATGATTTTAGTTAAGTACAGCTAACCTCAGTTCTAAAATATTAAATAAAAAATTATTTTTAAAAATTACAAATTTAAAATTGTGCATCCTTATAGGTAGCATGAGCAAACCTTACACTGTCCTTCTTCATCCTACCTAGTATATTAGTCATAAATTTTTCAACATATTCATGTTGTATATGCTGCCCCTAGTGAGTTACTTAGTAGCCAACCTGGTTGCCAGATTCACTGTCACAGTACAGCAATACATGTGTGAGAAACCAAATTCATATAACTTTTTTTTAAAATAGTATCTGCATTTTTTTACTTTTATTTTATTTATTTTTATGTGGTGCTGTGGATAGGACCCAGTGCCCACACATGCTAGGCAAGCACTCTACCAGTGAGCCCCAGCCCCAGCCCCCTCATATAAATTTTATTATGGTGTATTGTTATGTAATTCTTCTATTTTATCATTACTTATTGTTATAACCTTCTACTTTGCCTAACATAAAAATTAAACTCTATCAAAGTATGTGTAGTTTACATGTAGGTGGGGAAAATGCAGTATGTATAGGATTCAGTATCACTTGCCGTTTCAGGCATTCTGTAGGGGGTCTTGGAACATATATCCCATGGGTGAGTAGAGACTAAGTTACTTAGAACAAACATGTGAGATAGTTGCTGTTATTATATCCATTGTACAACTATTGGAACAGAAATATAAAGAAGTTACAATGTGTGCCAAATCACACAGTAAGTGGTAGAGTCTGGCTAAGACTAAAGTTTCTGATTCTGGAGTTTTCAGTGTTCATTAATAGCTTTAACATAATTTTTGTTTATATACTCATCAATGCTATGTGCATGAGATAGCATATATTACCTATGTAATATATGTATAATATTCATAAATCTATGTACACATACAATATATACATATCATGCATTTTAAGCAATATGTTTTGTCATTTTAAGATGTTTGAGAATGTCCTGTTGAAGGTAATGCTTAGCCTTGGTAGATGACATCTCTTTACTGATGGACTTTCCACACCTACATTTATCTGCTTCCTTCCATTCCTTATCTGGATGTCATAAAGAGAATCACCACCTCAGCCTTCCTCACTGTTGATTGACCAGCTCATGAACCAACTTGGCCATGCATAATCATTACAAAAGAGTAAGAATCTAATGTTAGAAAAGAATACTGATGCTTTGAGCACAGTCCAATTTGTTATTTGGTCATTGCTACTACCCCAATTATCAATTATTATCTACTAATTTTTCAAATAGGAAGCAATATCTTAAACTCCTTTGTGATTGCTTTTCTAAGGCCTGTGGGGTCTAGTGAGAGGGACTGTAGCAGTAGACCTTAGACATTTGGGTGTACTCTGCCACGCACGCTCAAGCACTAGTCCGCCTGTCAGTGTGATGCTCTTGGTACTTTATTCAACACACCATAAGCAACCTGCCAGTTTCAATTGGCAGTCTGCCTTTATGGTGTTCTCAGGACCTAAGACCTTTTTATTCGTATTTTCCATTAATCTCAGATGCTTTATAGCATGTATAAAGATAGGAAAACATATTGGGTGAAATTTAGAACTATCTTTGAACTCAGTGGTTGACACTGCTAAGCCAAATATCTAGATTTCAGTCAGAAAGTGGCTTTGAAATGCTGGTTTAAAAAGACTCAAAAGCTTTCTTAGGTGTTAGTTCCTTGTAGGAGGAAAAAAATGGGGTATTTCATTTTAATGATTGTAGCCTAGGTATATCACAAGTATGCCATGTTTATTTTATTTTATTTTTTTAGAAGAGCAAAAAAGAATCACTAATTGAGGATGATTTTCTATATCCACATCTTTAGTCTGATTTTTTTCTTTAAGTTCACCACAATCACATACTAGAGAACGGAGACATTTTTAAAAATCACATGCTTTCATCTTTTAAAGTGTTTTGTAATACAGCAACTCTTAATTAGAATTATAAGACAAAAACATATGAAGGTGTTTATGCTTGGCTTACAGATATTAAAAATAAAAATTTTACCATAATAATTCCTCAGAGAACAGGACTGACATCAGCTCTGACTCTAAAGCATGACATTTATGTTGAGCACCTTTTACCTTTCTTCCTTGTCTCTCTTATTTCCCCCATCCATCATTCCTATCCTACGACCCATTCTTTCAGTCCTTCAGACCTCCCCAATGCCCCCCATCATGTTAAAATTCACTGTGTCTACCCTGGGCAAAATTAACATGCTGTTAATCAACCCTCCTGTAGTACTTATTAAACTGTGTAACATCTCCCTCCCCTGCTGACTTCCTCTTCTTTCAGGTATTAGAAATCTGTTTTAAAACTTTTGTTCATACTTCCTGTCACTCCAAAAGATAAGGAAAACACATACCAATAATTCTCACATTTTCCATTGTTTAATCATAAACAAAACTAATATCTTTACTAAAAATTTAGGTTTTAATTCTAAGTTGTAGTTGTGTCAATATAAGATTTTACTCATATATGACTAACAATATATATGACTGAATATACATATATAAATGTGTACACACACGCACACAAAATAATGAGATGATGTGAAACTAAAGGACCACTGGAACCACATATTTAATTCAAGGGGAGGTCTGCAGTCATTACTGGCTTGCCGACTCCAGGGATGTTGTGGAGAATGCAAAATCCCCCCAATCCCTCCTATAATAGACAAACAAGTGACAGGCCAGCCAAGGCTTGTCCTGTTACCCAGGATTCCCTTGGGTTTGGGGAGTACATCAACCAGAGATAAGCTATAGATAACTGGTTTAGGAAATAGCAAACAAAATAGTGGTCACCAGAGGTAGGACAGAGGAGAGGAAATGGAAGATGTAAGTTAAAGGATACAAAGTACATATAGAAGCAACCATATAATCTAGAGGCCTAATATACTACATGAGGACCATAGTTTATAAGAGTGCTATGTATTCGGCATTTTCTGCTGAATTAATAGATTTCAACTGCTCTTGGTACATACACAAAAAGATTAACTAATGTGAGATTATGGCTATGTTAAGTTGATTCACTATAGTGACCGTTTTATTGCCTACATTTACTCATTATGTTGTATACCTTAAAACCCAATAATGTATTTATAGAAAAGAAGAAGCAATGCTTTAAATACTGGAGCATGCACAATTATAAAATGATTGGTGTGCTGGGGCACCAGGTTCTGGTTTGGCTGCCATAACCTCACCATAGAGCAGGTCCTCTAGGGATACTGCCAACTGTCTCCATCCATCAGAAAGCTGAGCCTTTAGAAAATGCCTCCTTTTTGGTGGCCTTTGATGAGATTCAGGGATTAGGGAACTGCTTCACCATATTGTAGAACCATATCTGTGGAAAGTGGAAGTGTCAAAGTGATGGCCCCTCTCCAACATTAATCCACATTCAGGTAAATGATTTTTTTAAAAAAAATCACCAGTGGCTGTCAGAACTTAAGTCATTTTCAGAGATCTAGCTGCAAGAGAATCTTAAAAATAAAGATTTTTTTTTTCTTTTTCTTCTAGGACAGAAACAGGAGATGATCAAAAAAGTTGATCTTGATGTTTTGTCCAAGCTGCAGTTGCTCAAGAGCCATTTTTATCTAATTAGTTCTAAGTAGTTAACAAATTACAAAGGAAGACATTGCATATACAAACAAAATATTCCTGAATGAGTGGGTAGAAGATTGAATTAGATAATGAATTTATGACAAAGGCAAAGTCCCTGTCATATTGAAAATATTAAATAAATATTTGCCATTATTGCTATTATTATAACAACATGTTATCTTTTATATTCATTCATAGCAGAGCCAACATTTTTGTAAATTTTATTGATTTTGGTTATAATGAAAAACTGTGAGAAAATATAGTGTTTTTTTTTCAGTACATAAAGGATGTATAGTTTTTTTTTATGAAAATAGAGGTTTTTAGACGATTTCTAATTATTTGAGAGGGGAACAACATGGCAAGACAGAAAATGTTGGAAAATATTATTGTGAAAGAGATACAACAAAACATCCCTTAAGTATTGTTGATAAAAATTTAGAAATGTATTTTTAATTAGTAAGTAAGGTATATTTTAATTGAAATAAATAGTTTAGGTGGTAATTTAATATAAAATGTTACATTAGTAATCTCATTTGGATTTAGGATTCTCACAATAGAATATTTTAAAATTTGTTCTCACCTATGCTTTTTTACAACTTGAGGATTGTATTCTACTTGTATGAATTCAACTTAGATTTAAAATCAGACTCTGGTCCCATCTCCCCCACTACATGAAACTGGAAATTTTTCTATTTTTTTTTTTTTTTTAGAATTTATCACTTATATAAAAAATTAAAATTTTTAATCTGTGAGGTTTTGTCTTATAACTGAATTCCTTGTGGATATGTGTTTTATCTGCAATAAACTCAACTTTAAATTTATTGAAGATGGATTACTCCTCTCACTTGTAAAATTGGTATAGTAAGGGTATGTACTTACTTGAAGTTATAGGAATCATTATAGGTAAAGTGCTTAGAAGAGTATTTGACATATATTCAAATATAAATATTAAATTTATATTTATATTATATTTTATATTCAAATATAAAAATTAAACTTATTTTGTACTTCCTTTATCTCCTATACTATGCTGAATTATGATACTTTGTAATGAAAATGAATATTGGACAAAAAACAAAAAAATATTAAAGAATAATGAAACACATTAGTTTGGATGATCAGAAACTTTTCTGCTCTTTATGATTTCAGCCTATACAAATATATATAGTAGAGGTAAATTACTAAAACCTTTTTTTTATGTTAGTGGTTCTATTACCAGTACAGGCAGCAATTTAAAGTATCTGGTAGAGAACTATATAACTTTATAATAAGACAGTACAATATTTCCATTATTTTTGCTTTAGTACAACTTTCCATTGTGGAATTATAATAAATCTTTATTTATATGTTTTTTTCTCTCCAGCCTGCCAGGTAAAAGTCCCTATGCATTCTTTTTTTGTTATTGTTCTGTTTAGTTATACAAGACATTAGAATGCATTTTGACACATAATATATAAATGGAGTATAGCTTATCATTCTTCTGGTTGTACATGATGTAGAGTTACATGGGTCGTGTAATCATATATGCACATAGGGTAATAATGTCCAACTCATTCTACTATCATACCTACCCCCACACCCCTCCCCTCCCTTCACTTCCTCTGTCTAATCCAAAGTACCTCTATTCTCCCCCATCCCTTATTGTGAATTAGCATCCACATATTAGATAAAACATTCAGCCTTTGATTTTGGCTTATTTCCCTTAGTATAATATTCTCCAATTCCACCCATTTACCAGCAAATGCCATAATTTCATTCTTCTTGAAGGCCAAGTAATATTCTATTGTGCATATATACACCACACTTTCTTTATCCATTCATCTGTTGAAGAGTACCTAGATTGGTTCTATAGTTTAGCTATTGTGAATTGAGCTTCTATAAACATCTATGTGGCTGTGTCACTGTAGTATGCTGTAAATTACTAAAATCTTAATTAGGTGACTAAATCTTTTTGCCTTTATGAAATTTGAATGTATCTAAGTATAGTGCCTTAATTTAGAAATTCTAATTTATCTGTTATGTATGCCATCTCCTAAATATACTACTTAAATTCCCTTCATATATCTTAACACATGCAGTTATATCCAAATAACTGCACTATTCTTCCTCTCCACTATTTTTAATCATACTCACACTTCAATATGTCAAGGCCAAAGTGACTCTGCTAGGAAACACTAGGTTCAGGTTGTAGAAAGGGAGATAAAAGAGTGTTGGAGTTTCCTAAGATATGGAAGAAGTTACATAGAAAAGACTGAGTGGTTTGAAATGGGTTTTAGGGATCAGGGGATAACAAAATACTTTCCAAGTGTCTGGCTTTTGTAGAAGATTGAATGGTAGTTTCAATACTGACATAAAATTTCTTGGAGGAAATCTGGTTTGAGGAGAGATGATGATGTTTGTTCTGAATGCGTGCCCATGATACATTTTTTCCAGGTAGTCTCAATCAGAGTGATACTGTCCGCAAAGGAGTGAACGTTGGTTCTTGCCAAAAAAAAAAATAAAAAACAAAAGAAAAAAACCTCTTTTCATGTACAAAGTACAGAAATGCATATAGAACATAAGCATATAAATAAATACATGTTCAATTAAAATTTTACTGGGAGGCAATTAAGAAAAATAATCCTTGAGAAAGGTAGATAATGAAACAAGAAAAGGTTAATGCTGTTGAAGAGGCCTGGAGTTCTGAGAAAGGGTCTAGGAGAATATATATCCCCATCTGACATGATCCTGTGTACAAGCTGGAAACAAAGCTATGTGCATAGAGGAGTTTACTAGGGTTAGTGAATTCCAACTTGAGTTTCATATTGAGAAGTTTACGAGAGGTTTAAAAATCTCCCTGAATTCCATCTGATACAAATCCAATTTTTAAAACTTCTTGAGTTAAGTCTAAAGTGTGGCTATGATTTAAAGTTACTAGCATAGGAAACAGAGTCTATATGAAAAAATGTTCTGTGACTTGT
Source organism: Tamias sibiricus (assembly GCA_025594165.1). Lineage (NCBI taxonomy): Eukaryota > Metazoa > Chordata > Mammalia > Rodentia > Sciuridae > Tamias > Tamias sibiricus. Next base: position 98,112,513 of record CM046664.1, read on the forward strand.
GGAATTAGTTCTCAAAGGGACTGGTACATAGGATAATTGGGAGTGCTAGAGAGTATGGTGATTTACTAACCAAGAAAAGGACAAAAATTGCAATAAACAGAATGAACTGTACAGTTTCTGATTATGCTGAGAATTGAAAACTGCTATCAAAATGTGTATTGAATATAACAAAGTTGAAATCATTGGTTTTCATAGAGTTGTTTTGCCAAAGTAGATGGGGGATTCAAAACAGGTTAGAATGGGTTGAAGTGGCAGTTGCACTTAGAAATTGGTGACAGTGCATACAGACAATTCTTGTAAGCTGAGAATTTGTAACCTAATAAATTTTAGGGAATGACAGGGTACTGCTTAGCTTGAAACAGTACCTTCAGGAAGGTTCTATCCTTCCTCTTACATCCTCTGGAACTCAGCACCTATTTATGTGGAGTACTGAATGAATTAGAGAGAATTTTGTAACTTATAGTCAGAGGTGGGAAACAGCAGGACTTTGGAACGGAGTATGTTGGGAAGCAGAAATGTTACCATGTCTGAGGAGGACAAGATGAGAAGATAGTGGAATTAAAGATGTGTATTTGAGAGTCATTTTATCTGATTGTGAGCACATGGCAATCCCTCAGCAAATTGTAACTGCCTGTGACATTTCATTAAACTCAATGTCCAAATCTTAGTATAATGGTCTAAATGCTTAAGTAAAGGATGTCTCTTTCATGTTTTCTTTTAAAAATTGAGTTTCTAGAAATATGTTCATGTATCACATAAATCTCAAAACTCAAGGAGGTAAAAACTCTTTATATGGTGCTGAAATTTCATATCATTGATAAGCTTCATCTACTTATAAGCATGATCTCACCCTTGATTATATCTTAGTGATACAGTTTTTTTTTTTCCTTAGGAAGACAAAAGAAAAACATACTATGAACTAAAATTTTCTCACATCCATTTTGAGAAAGCCACTTGCAAATTTACTGTGACAGAACAATGAAATTAAAAAAAAAAAAAAAAAAAAAACAGGAAAAACAAATCAAGGAAATGGAAGAGAACAACTAGTGAGGTTTTTGGCCTAAATGCAAAAATATATCCTAAAATTGAATTACACATTTCAAGGTGAGTTTAAACTTCTGATAGTTGTTGGCAGTTGTCTTTCATGATTATTGTACATATTTTATTTCTATCTATGGTTGATGAGAATTCACTACATTCTCAAATCTGGAAAAGCCTAAATATTAGGCCTATTTTAATATTTGAATATAGGTAACAGTTATTTTGTTTTTAAGTTAATTTTAGTGAGATAATTTTATTCTATATAGTTTGCATTTCTCCCAGAAAAACCATGGTTATTATCCCTTGTTATCATCTGTTGAATTGTCATTTTTTTATTGATACATAAAAGAATTTTGAAAATAAAGAAAATATCACTATTCATAGTTCACTTTCCAAAAATTTGCTTTGTTCTTTTCATTTTCTTTCCTTTCAGTTTACTCTTTGTTGTAGTAATACCATTTCAAAATTTAAAATAGGAAGCCAAATTTATCAAATGTCTTCAGTTACCTAAAGGGAAGACACTAGGAAGGGTGCTAACAGATACAATGGGCCAAACTAAGGAGTTCAATTAAATTAAATTACATCAAACCTCACAGTAGGAGCTTTGATTAAAAATTTATGACTTTCTATTCTTAATATGACAGTTAGAAATTATGCTTTTTTTCTCTTCTTTACATGCAGTGGTACTTACAGTGTTCTAACATTTATCATATTAATTTAATGGCCAGTGAGCATTACTTTCATTGAAAATTCCTAAACATTAAGGCATGTAGTGAGGCAGATTAATAGAAACAAATGAACACTGTTTAGTTAAAGATTTGTATTACCATTATCTAATCATTGGACAAAGGACTTTGCATAACTCTTTCATTTAATAGTAAAATGAATACATTGATCTCTCATTTTTCAAGTGGCATTTTAAAATATAAAAAAAGAATATATAATTATTTAAGTATTGTAGAGATATTTTAAATTATAGGGGACTTATGTTTTTAATGGTTATTCATGAGAAGAAGGAATTATATTTATAGAAAGAAACTACAAAGCTATTTTTTATACAACTACCATTTGCCATCCAACTAATATTTTTGGGGGGCAAGGAAAACATAGAACTCTGTGTAGGCTTTCAATCTGTACTTAAGAATCCACCATAAGAAAATATTGCCTGATTAGGCCCATGGAAGCAGTGATATTGCATATTTTCTCTGCTAGGTGCCTGACACATAATAGATTCTTTATTAATATTTATTAAAATATTAATTTAACCTAATTCTTTAAATAGGAATGCAGAGGTTTCATGACATAAGAATAGCATAATCAGTAATATTTGAATTGTAGCCATTTTATTGCTTGGCAAAGAAAGTTCTTAAGTTCATTTAATTGAACATGTATCAGAATACTTACTGATTATTGTGAAAATATATTAAAATAATTTCCTTATTAATTCATCTTACTATTGGGGGAATACAATTGTAGGTACTTCACATTAGGAACAAAAAATTAGTAAACTATAATATAATAGACTTTTTCATCACATATTCTTCTTTGGAAAGATGTTGGTTTTAAAAAGAGATGACTGAAAGTTCTAAATCATTGTGCATATCTTGTATTGTGGGGACTGTAACTATTAGTTGCTTATCGAGTTATGTTGAATGGCCAAGTAAATGAACAGCTGTACAGTGCCTTACCTGAGGAAGGAAGAGGCACATTACCATCTGTCATCGAAGAACATTAACCTTTGTTTGAGAGGAGATCCTTAGTAGGAAAAATAGCTAATATAGAAGTTAGAATATTTTTGTATCAACAACCCAGGAACAAAGCCATAACTTTCACTTTCTTCACTTTTCCCCAGAGCATGGCCTCTGTTGGTGAAATATATAACAAAATCTCCAGTTCTCAGCAGTGGCTCATGAGCACTTTCTCTTCTCTTGGTGTTTGGAAGTCTTCATTTTGAGGATTTTTTAACTTTGTAGAAAAAAGGAGGAAATTTTAAAAAATGTTCATCTGGGGTAAAAACATAGTAGAGAATATCATGTAAAAGGATTAGCCAGTGGTAATTCTCAAATGTCAGGATATCTCATGAGGGACTTATTTTAAATGATTATTTTCAGTCCCCACAGTCAAAGATGTTGATTCCAGTGTGGGTAAGATGGAGGGGACTCCAGAGGGTGTATAGGCCACACTTTGACAATAGTGAAAAGAAAAAAAAATAAAACATTATCTCATGTATTGAGTTGTTTCATTTGTAGACACAACTAACTGGACTACATTTATAGGGCATTCTATAAATGAGTTTTGGCCATGTAACTGAGTTGTAGCCAATGGAATGAGTGGAAGGCAATTATCAGTCTTGGCTCATAAAACCTTACTCCACGATCTTTTCCCTTTTTAGACTACCTTATATAGAGGTGACCACCACAGTGAACTTGAAAGTCAACAACAAATATATAGAAACAAATATTTTCCTCTAAGTAAGCAGTTCTCTCTAAATTTATCATGCATACAGATCATCTGCATGCTTCTTAAACCCACAGATTCTCAAATCCCACCATCAAAGATTCTGATTTGGTAGATCTAAGGGAAATAGGAATCTACTTTTAAATTACCAGTTCTTCATTTGTGTGATTTTGAGTCTACATTTTGAGAAATACTGAATGTGTGTTTAAGTAATACTCAATGTTCTCGATGCTAATGTTTATCAAGTATATGTTACCTATCAAACTTTCTATATTTGTATCTGTATATCTACATTTTATATTTTAGAAGAAAATAACATTATAGTTTATAGAAAAAGGAAACTGCATCTCAAGAAATCATCTAGTTCAATTCAAACCCTAATGAAGATGGATGTGTAATCTCACTCTCTCTTAGTCACTTTATCTGAAGCTAAATAATACCAGCTACTTCAGTTATTCCCTTAGGTATTATTTTATATCTCTATAGTGATTTCTTCTGAATTCTCTTAGAGTCATCCCATAGTCTTTATCTTCTTTAAAAATGAGAAGAGTAGCATAAAATAGCCTGATAAATGTTATTAATGCAGAGTATTACAGAAAATTAATTCCTGGGTTTTATGTAAATACATTTATTTTATTTGTGTTATACATACTTTAAGCTCAGAGCACATTATTCAATTTCCTAAATATATCAGAGATTTTAAGATGAAAAGTGAATGTACCTTGTACATTTTTACATGGCTGACACAAGTTATTTTTTCATCATTTTAATATATATAAAAACTTTTTACCTTTTTCTTTTAAATTAAAAAAATGTGACATTATGTATGCCTCCAGGAGTTTCTTAATCAAATATTGAAGAATTATTGTATTTCAAGCAGCAGTATGGGGTTTTATATAAATTTCATATTTGATGTATCCATTTGTACTACATAACATATAATAAATGGCAAAACAGAGGTTAGATGTAATAACTGACATGCCAATATCATTCACCTTATAAAATATTAATATTCTTTTGTCTGCCAAATATTAAAGTTGTGAGAAAATCTTGTATAATGAATATCTTTCTGTAGATATTTCTTGTTTTATTATAAAATATATTTTCATCAGAATGCTGTTGCCACTGAGTGGAAATCACTGTGGTGGCAGTCTACAATTATGTTTATTAGTCTTATCCATTGAATCAGGGTACACACATTTCCTTCCTAGAAGGATACTAATAATAATTTTCTCTTAATGCTTTTCCACTTTGAGCTCAAAGTGCTCCTGAATACATTACTAAACTAAATCCTCCTATCAAGTAATGCAAAAGAGAAAGCATTTCAATGCATATGTAATTTGTATCCCACTTCAAATGGAGCATTAGATTTCTAGTCACCCTGTATTTGATGATTCTTATTTTTGAGTGAAATCCAGTTTATGTTTATGTACTAAGAATGTTATCATCAAAGGGAAAATAGTTTGGGATCATATTACATTATTTGCCATCTTTCTCTCGGAAGGAATTTTTTATTTTGGATAAAAGTTATCTTTTGTTTTTCTTCCACAGAGTATTGAAATGTTCATGGTTTAGAGTCCAAATCTCTAAATGAGATCACTAGACTGCATTTACTATGCTAATTCATCTTTTCTCATAAAACAATACAGGTTTTTCTCTGTGGCTGCTGCCTTTTCAGTGAGGTAGTGATATGATTTGGGTTGAACAATACAATATTGCTAAAATTTGGTTAAAAAGAGAACCATATCAGATAATTCACTCTAACTGTATATCATTTTCTGTTAGAGAATTTGTGTTTCCCCCTTGAATAGTCTATTTTTCCTAAGTTGTACTATATTAAAAATGCAGATGTACAAAAAACAAATATGGGTAATTTTATAACATACTAGATAGAGGGAAGCTATTGAATGAGTAAGTCAATTAGGAATTATATCTACTGTCTGGCTCTTTCATAAATTAGATTTTTACTTTAAAAAATAAACTTCTTAAGATAACTCACCAGAATATCTAAATTATTTTTTCATAGTTAAATTTGTAAGATATAAAAGCCATCTAATGTTCATCTGTTTACACCTGATGAAACATTACAATGAAATTGGAAATTAATCTCATTATATTATGTGCAATAAAATGATGCATTGTTAATTATATTAGCACTCGGGTCACTAAGAAAATAAAATGCTCTTTATTGATTTTCCAAATTAACCTTTTGCTCTGGAATTTATTACTGGAGAAAAATATTCAAATTGGAAGTCTGATTTTTAATAAACTTGCATCTATCTTTTCAGGATTTGAAACACTTTCTTAATTCTTCATTAACCATAAACACATGCATGTGTATGTATGTGTCCATATAAATATAAATTTAATTGGCCATAAAGTTTAAAATAATTTAGAGGATTAATTAGTGTAAAACAATGGAAGATATGTAGTAACAATTTTTAGCACAAATACAGGAGCTGTGATAACATGAATTCATTCCAAATTTTTTTGACTAAGATTTAGGATGTTTTGTGGTAAATGTGGATGTATCAGAATGGTATTTTTGGGGGGAGTTACCCTGCTCTGAGGGAAGGCATATTTTAAATGTGGTATGTGTTGATACTATTTGGATGTTCTGCCTGCTAAAGAAAACTTGATACTCTTTAACCTAAGTGCTACCCATTGTCTTCCCTATGAAAACTCGGATGTTAATGGAAATTGTCTTCTTTAATATTTGAATAAATTTTGACAGCAACTCCATTCAGTGGGGATCTCCCATTGTCTCTCTCATGTCTCAGAGGTCTCAAGAATTTTAAATTCCTTCTGGTTTCTTGGACTGGGACTCAACTTCCTTGTATTAATCTCACTGTGAGGGTTAATTTTATGTGCCAGTTTGACTGGACTAAGGGATGAACAGATAGCTAGTGAAACATCATTTCTCAATGTAACTGTGAGGATGTTTCTGGAAGACACAACATTCGGATCAGTAGACTGAGTAATGACGATCTGCCTCTACCAATGTCAGTGGGCATCATTCAGTCCATCTACTAATGGTCCAAATTGAACAAAAAGGCAGAGGAAAGTCCAATTCTCTCTCGTTCTTAATCTAGGACATTTATCATGTCCTGCTTTTGGACATCAGAGCTCTAGGTTCTTGCTCTAGGTTCAGATTCTGAGACTTATATCAATGATCCCCTGGTTCTCAGGCCTTTGGACTCAGACTGAATCATTCCACTAGCTTTCCTGGTTCTCCAGCTTGTAGATGGGGTATTGTGGGACTGTTCAACCTCCAAAATCTCATCAGCCAATTCCCCTAATGAATCTCCTGTTACATATTTGTACATATCTTAATGGTTCTGTTTCTCTGGAGAACCCTAACTTGCTTTTTCAGTAACTCTTCCTTGTCTTTGCTCCATGTAAATTTGAAGGAGGAATAGGACTCCTGTATTTTGACTACTTATAAACCACTCCTATAAGCACACTTCTGTACAGCAATCTTAGTAAATATTCTTGTTTCCAACATCTGCTGCCAGTGTGGTTGTCTCATTGACATTTTTCTTCAGTGTCAATTGCTGTGTTTTCTCTTCTTCCTCCATATCCCTGCTTAATGTTGTATTCTTCTGCTTCCTCTTACCATGTTGCACTTTCCTAACCTCTAAATTCTCTAATTATTATCAGGGAATTTAGCTCTCTCTCTATTCTTTTCCCAGTGAGTCATTACTTTTAAAATCAGTGAAAGATAGTTTGCCAAACAAGAATCAGTCTGCTGCTCTGGAAAGAAGTACTTTCTTAGTGAAAGAAGTCCTATCTCCTAGTGAAAGATGTCCCTAAAATTAGTTGTGTTGAATGGCCAGTAGGTAATTTGCTTGTGTGTTACTCCCTGAAGTTTCAATTAAACTGTAACATGACTATTATAGGGGCTGGGGCTATGGCTTAGTGGTAGAGCACTTGTCTTGCAATGTGTGAGGCCCTGGGTTCGATCCTCAGCACCACATAAATAAAATAAAGGTATTGTGTCCACTTATAACTAAGACAATCTTTTTAAAAAATGGCTATTATATCTGCTTTCTTGGTTTGTAGTGCAGGTTAAATGAACAAATATTCAAACCAAGCTTAGCACAGGCCCTGGCATATAAATAATCGCTTAATGGTTTATGCTACTGATGCCTTTCTCTTAGTCATTCAGTCATTCCCTACTCATCCCCACCTCACACTGCTTTAAGTGTTATTTTATCTGAGTTTTCAAAAACACTCCTTGTGTATAACACTTATTATATCGGGTTATTATTTTCTTAGTCTGTTTCTTTCCATACTATGCACTTTCTGTGCTATTTTTATTAACATTATGAAATGTATTTTAGTCATATCTGTATCTCAACGTTGAACCTCATAGAATTATATGCTATTATCACTATTTTTATTGTTTTTGTAGCCTTGGGACAGACAGAAAGCCAAGATTTAATAATATTCCTGACACCATTCGCTTGTGAGTCAAGTGATTCCCTCCACACCACTGATGTGAATTTTTGCCCTATTTCTAGTGACCCTACCTCTTTCTGTTGTTGCTTTCCCTTCTTGGGCAAGATTGGAAGCCCTTACTCTGGGCCCACTGAGGAAGAAAGTATCCTTTGTGTCTGACAAAGCAAGAAAGTCTCCTGGATATTATGTAAGCACATAACTTTGTATTTCAGTAACTAAACTATCCACAGTACCCAACTTGTGATTTTAATTACCCTTTATATCATTTCTTTAATTCAACTAAAAATTATTTGGTTTATAAATGATTATGGTTACAATATCTAAATATTCTAATACTAAAAAAAAATTATGGAATCACTGGTATTTTCATTTACTTCCCACTGGAAAAAAAAGAGTTAAAAGATCAGAACCTGCACCCACCTGGAAGTCATCCCACACTAATGTATCTTTGCTCACAGATGTGCATGCTCCCTGCTAACTCCAGCTGCCACTCCAAGCTGCTTGTTCCTTGGAATCCCTCTTGTTTCTTGCAAAGAGTATGCAGTACCCCCATTATATCACCTCTTTAGGAACATGAGTCTTTTCCTTGTACCCCAATTGTGAATACTGATCATAATTATATTGCATATAGCTTATGCTTTAAAGAATTAAACTCTGCATGAGTACATAGTAAAAATTTAAAAATACAGATTTGTATTTAGCCCCCCACACAGCCACTCCTTACTACTATATACCTGCTCAATTTCCACAAATGTACACAGACATGCCACTAATATTAAGGTTTACGTATACATATATATGCATATTCTTTTAAGAACTGTTATGTGTATGTAGACTTGATACTTGGTATTTTAATAAAAATTACATTATGGAAAATTTCAGTGCTGGTGCATACATAATGTCATTTTTCCTTTACTAGTTTTATACTAGTCATTTTTACAAACCTATTTTAACAGTTCCCAATAAGATACAGTCTATAAATTGATGTGCATCATTATATCTAAATAATATTTTAAAATATCATTGTCTAAATAAGTTTTACAAATTTTGTTAGAATAATACATTGATAAAAGAGCATTTTCAGTGGGTGGGGTGGCACAGGCCCATAATCCCATGACTTTGGAGGCGGAGACAGGAAGATTGCAAGTTTAAGATGAGCCTTATCAACTTACTGAGACCCCATCTCAAAACAAAAAATTAAAAAAAGGGCTGGGCATGTAGCTCAGTGGCAAAGCACCCCTGGGTTAAATTCCCCAGTACCAAAAAAGAATAAAGAATGAAAAAGAACATTTTCAATTATTTTATGTTAATAGTACTTTTAAACATTGTGTTATATGTTTATAGGCTGCATGCCTGACTTAGTTCTGAAAGATCTTTAATGCCAGAAACTGAAAAAAATGAACATACCTGAAATATTTTATTTTAAATAAAAAAAAACGAGAAGATTGATAACCTATCAGACATACCATATGGAAAATCTGACATTTTCCTGTTGCTGTTGCTGTTTGGATTTTTTGTAATGAGAAACATTTTATTCTTTGCTCATGCTACACTGTTTTACTTATGCAGTATAGTATTTTGGAGACATTAGGCATTGATCCTCGATCCTGTTTTAATTGGAGAGAAAAATAGGGAATGCTGCTTAAAATAAAAATAATATGCTATTCATTATAACTTACTATTAGAAACTGAAAAATAAAGTTATAGTAATAATGGGTTATTTCCTAGTACATTTTTAAATTAGGAGTAACTTTGAAAATATATTTAATAAAGACAATAGAAATCTCTATATTTTAAAACTGATCATAGTAACATTTTCACACAGGTACAAATGTACTTTTTATAAATAATTACCATATTTTTGTCTTAACCATTTTTTTGTATTTTCTCAATTCTAATGTACAATTTTTAAATTATTGGTGTGCTAATATCATGCTCAAAAAAGTGTTGTATGAAGAAAGCTGTTATAAGTATTTGCTTGCAGGTTTTTATATGAATAGAAGTTTTCAAATGAAATGGTTAAGTGCCTAGGAGCATGATAGCAGAATCTTATTATAAGACTGTGTTCAGCTTTATAAGAAATTACTGAACTGTCTTCCACAGTGTCTGTAACATTTTTAATTCTCACTACCCATGGATGAGGGTTCTGGTTGCTGTATGTCCTTAGAAGCAATTAATTGGATGTCATATTTTTAGATTTTAGCCATTCTTATAAGAGTATAGATTTATATGCAGTTTTGCTACATATGATAGATCATTAACAGTTTATTGTTTAGTTGCTTTTTATAAAAATTCTGTAAATGGAGCCATGTTGTTTGGTGACTTTTATGGCATATAAGTGTTTTGCAGTAATACTGGTTGATGCAAGTAACTGTAGATCCTTAATTTTCATGTCTCTATATTATTTCTTTTAATATGTTTTAGTTGTAGATGGATACAGTACCTTTATTTTATTTATTTATTTTTATTTGGTGCTAAGGATTGAACCCAGTGCTTCACACATGATAGTCAAGTGTTCTACCAATAAGACAACCCATCCCTCTATATTATTTCACTGTATAAAATACACCACATTTTAACACTCCTTGTTTTTATCAAGGACATTTGAGTTGTTTTAGGTTTTTTACTTATTCACAACTCATTTTTGTACATGTTGTACATGTTAATTTTATTCTTAAATATGGTGACCCTTTTATGTCACTTCAAATAGTACCTTTTGACTTATATCAATTTTTGTCATGTAACAAACATATTTACCTTGATTCCTTCTTCCCACACCCTGGCCTCAGGAGAATAAAGGTTTCTTGGAGATAGGGATTGGTCTCTGTGTCATTTACTGTTATATCCCTACAACCCACAAGGGTGCCTGGCATGTAAGGGACCCTCCAGAGATAGTTAATAGAATGGTGACACAGAACATCATTGCCTGTTTATGTTATCCTTGCATATGATAACCCAGATTATTTTAGTTAATTCCGTTCTCTCAAATTGATGGTAGCTATACCTATTTTTGCTTTTAAGTATGTTGAGGCTATTTTATAAGAACATTTATACTTGGTCTGTTTTCTCGGGGAATTGATAACTTTAATAATTATGTCTCTTTTACTAACAAGATTTTAATTAAAGTCTATTTTGCTTAATATTGGTAATAGTTACACTAATTTTATTTTAAATAATTATTTGGGTTTTTTGACTATTATATCCCTTTCTATCATTTTATTCAAATTTTACAATTCTGTATGTATTAGGTGTCTATTACATACTTTATGTTTCAAAATTTAATCTGATAATCTCTTCTACCTTAATTTATTGTTTTTACCTTTATTGAGATTATATATTTAGTTGAGTGCAATTCTAACATCTTACTTTTTACTTTAATCTGTTTGTTCTAAGATTTTCTTTTTTAACTTTTGGCTAGTTGAGACTTTCTTTCCATTTCTCAATCCATTTTCTTGCTCTCAACTACTTATTTGATTGTTTTCTATTTTTAATTTTACTCCATATATTTTAATGAGCAAATTTAACATACTAAAGACTAAGCATATCCTTATCAACTTTTTTATCAACAAAAGATCCTTAGCATGTGTTATCTACAATAACCCTGCTATTAACTTAAATGGCTTTATTCACAAGAAACATATTTATGTTAATTTTGATGCCACAAATTAGACACTATTGTTATTGTTTTATACAAATTAATGCTTATTTATATTTATATACATTTTATGATTTCTTTTTGAAAGTTTCCCTTTTTATTGGTACATATCAATTGTATAGTATGGTAGGTTTCATTTTGGAATATTTGCACATACTTAAATACACAGTTTGATTATTTCACTCCTAACTACTACACATTTTCCTCCTCTTTCCCCTGCTCTCTCTCTAATTCCATCCATGTATTTTCTAATTTATGTGATCTTTACTTGTTCTAACCTCTTAGGCCTTCCTTCCAAGGTAATTTTCTTTATTCCTGAAATATACACTTATGTAGTGCCTTAATGAGTGTTAATTGTTTTAAATTTATTTATGAACAGTTTGTGTCTACTTCAAACTATCTTAAGTTCTACTGTCATTCATAAAAATTAAATTTTTGGAAGTATTTTTCTAACCCAATAATGAATTTCCTTCTCATTCTATAATCTTTGGTTTCCAGTAATTCTGGGAAAGTCATTGTTATCTTCAGTCTTTTTTATAGAATATCTTTTCTCCTTGTTTCATTTATAATTTCCACAATTCACTACCATTTGTCTCATGTAGACTTTTTGAAAACTATCTTTTTTGCTGTTTGGTTTCTTGTAAAGGTAAACTCACATTGTTTATCAATTCTGGAGACAGCCATTAGTTTTCAATATTGACCTTTTGTTCATCTTCCTCTGAAATTTTCTTTCCTTTTTCCTATGCATTTGTTAAACTTCTGTATCTTCTACTTCTTTATCACTTTGATCCTAGAAACACACATTAGTGTGAACACTAATATGGGATCAGTTAGAAGACAATTACAGATTAAGTTATTTAAACTATATTGACGTTGTTACTTGCTGTTCCAGACTTTTCTAGGTATAGGGTTGTGGTTGGAAGTCTTTGGAGCAAACTTCTTTTATTTTTCTTCTCTCATTGTCTTCCTTATGAGAGTAATTTTCAACCTGGTTTGTTTGAGGGGAGGGTGCCTGTGGTGGGGTTTATATGAAGTTTTAATGGTAGTTTCAAGTTTAACCCATGTGCTGAGGTTCCAGATTTTGCTTTATATCCCTTGAGCACTTTGGTCATTATATTCCAGAATCTAGGTCAACAGCTACCTCCAGGGCAAATGCCAGTTCCAATGTTTTCTTATCATATGGATTGCTACTTTATTATAATTTATGACCTCTGACATAAATATAGTTTCTTTCTCACTACCTAAACTAAATATTAAAATGGACATTTCAAAAATATGTCAGCTATCCTTCTGGGTCATGATCATCTGAGTTCTTGTCTTCCATATTGCCTTATTATATACAAATTTTATTTTAAGATATGAACTCATTATTTTACATAAAATGTCTTAAAATAATTGTCAAATATTGAGATATGTTTGTTAAATATATATACTCTATTTCTGAATTTCAAATATTATAGTATAAAAACTACAGAATAGTTAAATTATGGATAAAAATGCCAAAAATATAGTAGAAAATAGCTTATTATTATAGAAATTGACTCCAAAAATTTAAGACTGGTGAATTTAATAGAATCCACCTTAAAAGTGTCACTGTAAAACAGTAACAGGCATAAAGAAAGGTGACAAGGGAAGTACCTAGACACAAACTCTTCCTGGCCTTTAGCCTGAATGCTGTGTGTCACATGGATTTTTGTGTGAAGAGACACTTTGAAGACTATAACAGATAACTGCTTCCAATAACCTTATAAAATGGCAGAAACAGTAATTGAATGGTTACTTTTAAGTTTCATTCTCAACGTCTTCATATAATTTGAAACCAACATTCATTGAAGGCATTATTAGAAGGACTTAATGTAGAAAAAGAATGGAACACTCTGACAATTTTATTTAAGGAAAGAGCATAGAAAATTAGATAAACTTATTATTAACATATCTCTGAAATAAGCAGAGACAGGTCTATTCTCCAAATAGAACTTTCATGATTATTGGAAACTCATTATTTTTACATTGACCATCAAAATGAGTTTCCCAACTCTGAGCTTAAATGAGTTAAATGGAAAAACTGAGAAATCCTATATTATTAATGTCATTATTTTATTTGTAAAATGATAATGAAAAATCATCAGTTAACAATTTTATTTGTCAAAGAATGGAGGAAAGCAAGAAGTCATTTAATAGGTAAATAGACATACAAATAGTGGTAAATGTATATAATGGAATGTTATTCTGTGATCAAAAGAATTGGCTTATATCAAAGCCACCAAAAGACACTGAAGAAATTTAGATGCATTTTACTAAGTGAAAGAAATAAGTCCAAAGATGTTTTATTATACCATATTATTTCAACTAGATGACATTCTAGAAAAGGTAAAATTGTGGAAATGGAAAATAGATCTTTTTTTTCCCCCATGGATTCAGGAAAAAGAGAAGGTTGAATAGTTCAAGCACATTATAACATTTTAGGGTATTGAAACTATCCTATATAATACTAAATTGATATGTAAATGACATTAAGCATTTTTCAGACTTCTAGTACCATAAAACACAAAAAGTAAACCTTAATGTATGCAATTTCAATATTGGCTAGGAGGTTAATATCGCAAAAATAACCTAACTGTATTAAAATATATAAAGCAACCTCACTGAAGGACTATATAAAATTTTGTTTTGTTTGAAGTTGTAAAATTTGCTTTTTTGAACATACGTAAGTAATTTTGGAAATGAGTTTAGACTATAAGACTAAAGGTAAAAGGAACTGTACCTACTTCCTATACTCTAATTGATAATGCTGTTTTACTCAATAGAAGAGGTTAACAATCCTGAGACCACTATATCTGTTTGTGGAAACTAAACCAATAAATGGATGGAAGATATGGTGGGAGCCTTGTTTATTACTGTTGAAGTGGGAATTTATAAAATAAGCAAGAAAAAAGGCTAAAATCAAACTTGTGATGCTGGATTTCAGTTGAATACATCAGCATGACTTCTTGTTTAGCTTAAAATGGAGAGAGAGAGAGAGAGAGAGAGAGAGAGAGAGAGATATTAATGTGTACATGGGCTAGTGTTCACATATATATTTTCTAGTTTTGTTTCCAGAGGGCCTAGAAACACTGACATACCTTAAGTAATAAGTACACCTCAAAACAAGATATTGGTTTCTAATACCATCTTCCAAAAAAAGAAACTGAAGATCTTTAGAGAAATGCCTTATTATAGCACTAGGGTAGGGAATATATAAGATGAGCCTACAGAATATTATAGTACCAGAAAGTAAGGATAGGCTCAATAACCAAAACATTGAGGGTTGTCAAAGGTACACATTAGGCAACTGAAAGAGTTCCCAATGGTCAATGCTGGAACAATATAAGCAACAAGATTAACCATATTGGGTTATAACCAAAGGCATAAAATGAGTATCTAAGCATCTGTATGAATATAAATTGTTGAATAATTAGATGGGAGGAAGTAGACAATTTCCCTTGCAGAATTCCAAATAATTTATCAAGACACTTACTCTTTCGAGAATGTGGATTGTAACTTCTCATTTTTATGTGGAATTCAAGTAGCAATTTAAAAGGCTGAGGGTAACTGTATTGTAGAGAAACCTAACAAATACTACCTTAGCCAGGTGGTTAGTAATAGGAGATATTAATAGCATGTATCCTAAATATGATGTGCTGAGAATGGTTCTTCTTCTTTCTAGTCTTCCTCTCTAAAACCATATCTAACCATGAGATCTGAAGAGATTCAAGTTAAGTGTGTAGCTTAGTTAATGATAATGATCAAGACTAGCTCATTATATGTGCCAAGTATGATGCTGATAATATGGGAACATGGTGAGGGGTTGTGGACAGTCTCTGTACTATCTCAGGAACTGTTCTGCAGTGTAAACTATTCCAAAGTGAAAAGCTTATTAAAACTGCACAGAAAATCAAAGGAATAATAAAACCACAATTCAAGATGATGATTATGTCTAGCAGAGAAAGGGAAAGGAATGAGGCACACGGAGGTTTCAAAACCAATGAGTGATATCTTATTAAGTGGGTAGGTGATATTTATGCTTTTATTCTTATTTTTATACTTCTGTGTACTTCACATAGTCTTTTGTTTGTATATTTCACACATTTTTGCAAACTAATAATTGCTTGAAGAAGAAATTATACAAAGATGGAAAAAAATTAAGGGCAGGTTTATCAGGGAAGGTTTTCTGGGAGTTAAAACTGATTTATTTGGCCAGTGAAATAATTGGAATGCTATAGATGTAATTGATTTGGAATTGAAGCCGGAGTATGAAACAACAATTATGTGTTGTGCCCACTGCTTGACAAGAGGAAAGTTAGAGGGGTCATCTTTCAGAAGTGAGAAATTTATTTGGCAGGACATTTGAAAGGATACACTCTGAGTATTGTGCATATTAATTCTCTTTGTAAAAGAGAATAATAATGTTCATAGTGATAATAATAGTTACAATTATTTATGCCTATTATGAGTCAATCACAAGTTGACTGCTTTCCAAGTCTTCTCAAAGTCTGCGCATAGAGAATTAATAATAAAGAGAGATGTTCAGTAAACATTTATGTTGTCGTTAGTATTGATGTTAGTATTATTATTACTATGCAGACATGGTGGTAGACTAAATAACACTGCCCTGTCAAAGAACTTGATGCACCAATCCCTAAAAGGGTTGAAAGATACTTTTTGTGGCATAAGAAACTTTGCAGATGTGATCAAGCATCTTAAAATGGGAAAACTGTCCTGTATTATGTAGGTGGGCAAAAAAAAAAAAAAAAAAAAAAAAAAATTACATGGGTCCTTATAAGAGGGCTTCAGGAGGGTGAAGGTCCCCAAAAGTTGAGCTAAAGGAGTTTTAAGGTGAAGGAATGTGCATTAAAGCCTGAGGAAATGACCATGAACCCAGATAGGCAGGAAGCTTCTACAAGCTGGGAAATGCAAGGTAACCGATTCTCCCCTTAAGCCTTCAGAAGAACGTAGTCCTGCTGGTGAGACCCTGATTTCAGACTTCTGGCCTCCAGAAATGTAGGACGTATGTGCTGTTTTGCACCAGTAAGTTTATGGTATTCTATTACAACGATAACAGGTAACTAATACATCATGTCATGAATCCCCACCAGAACTCTCTAAACTGAAACTCAGATTCCTTATTTTATAAACATAGTAGTAGAGTCTTAGCCAAATTAAAAACAAAAAAAAATGCATTCAGCTCTCTTAGCTATGGCAAAGCTGAAATTTGAATTCAGCTCCTCTTCCTTTGAAGCCCATATTCTTCCAGCTCTACCACTCCTAGCCTAGTGCACTGGCCCTCAGGCTAAGCTGCCTCAACAGGAGTCCTGCTCTGCCCCTGGTTGGGCGAAATTACCTAATAGTTTGGGAGACAATGATAACACCTTTTTGCCTCAAATTCTTCATCAACAAAATGGGTACAGTGAGAGTCCTTAATATAGATTGTGATCATGGGAGAGCAAATGAGATAATCTAAGCAGGCAACAATACACCTTCATATCCACCAAAATAGTCTGAAGGCCTTTTAAACCCAAAGTACTCAAAATTGAATTTATCACCCAAACTCTCAAACTCACTCTATCTTTTATATCACCTCTTTGTTCTTCTGGTATCACCATCTACCTCATATTCTCTGCATCTCATCTCTCCCAACCTCCCATCAGAAATCTTCCCTTCCTGCTGCACATACGTATGTGAATTCCAACTGTGTGTGTGTAAAATTATTTCCGTGAAATCCAAATGTCCTCATTCCATCTCATGCATGTAGTCATCTCCCTTCTCCACCAATCCAGAGGCCTCTTCTGTTGTTAACAATATTTCCCTCTTCAGGTCTTACTTTCTAGAAATCATTAAAGAATTCTAAAAGCTGATTGAATTTATGGAAATTTACCTTTGCTTCTAAATGTTCCATGTGGCATTTCACTTCCTGTGCTGGTTCCTGGGTCGTTGTATGCAATGCAGCCAGGCATTTGCTAATCTAGATACCAGCACAGGTGACAGGCAGCTGTGGGCTTCTGCCCCATGGTTGTAGCTAGCTCCACCAGTTCACATATCATGCTCAGCTGCGGTTTCCTGAAGCTGAACACACAGGACAGAGTGCAGCCCTGAATGCTTATAACCTTAATGACAGTCTCATGCAGAATCAATCAACCCCAACCCTTAAGTTCCAGTTCTGTGCCAAGGTCAAGAGCTCATACACACACTCACACACAGAGATGTATATATGTATATATGTGTGTGTGTGTGTGTGTGTGTGTGTGTGTGTATATATATATATGTATATCCCCACATCCCAAATTATGGTGAGTTCCATTTCACCTTTCTTTTCATCAAATACTGTCTTCATCCACAATGACATCACTTCTAATAGTTGATCAATGTGAGATCAATACTTCATTCTTATGATACTGAAAGTATTATTTTCAGAAAATCTGGATATATTTATACATCCAGTTTTTATATTTTTCCTCATATTTCCATGCAAACCAAGAGATATTAGAAAAGAACTGCTAAGAAAAACCAAGTAAATTGTCATTTAAAAGAGTCTGAGTACAGTGGTTGCCTAGTCACCCTATTCAACCACTCAAAATAAGGAAAATCTGCTGCAAGGTTACATATATTTCCATAGGCAGACAAGAAACAGCTGACTTGACTTGATGCTTCACTGGCCATGCTGTTTGACCTTGTCACTCCATTGTGTTGCTCTGATCTCTCCTCTCAAAGTAGACTTCATCTGATCCTCTTCTCTGCTATCTTCTTCATTTAAGCCAATAGTCCCTTTTACCTTATCTCACTCCTAGCCAGGCTTCCTGCCTCTCATTTTCCCTTTTCTGTTTGGTTCACTCCTTTACAGTCCTCTTCAAAGCAAACAATGGATTATTTACTCTTTTGCTTAAATGCTTTTTGAAAATTTTTTATTAATTATGTGATCAATTTCAACCTATTTCAACCAATTCATTTTATAATGTCCCCTACAAATAAGCTGCAAAATAAATCTTGACTTAGTTCTTATCTTCAGTCATCAAAATTTACTTCCATATGTATAAAATCCATTTGTCCAAAATATGTAGATTCTAATGAAGATCTGTTTTTAAAAAGGAAAAAAAAAATTAGTTCTTTCTACATTGGTGGTTTACATATTTTATGAGGTATAATTAACATATGGCTTTCATATGTAGAATAAGATGCATTCAGGTTGAAACACTGAATGTTATGGGACAATAGGTATATGAACTGGTGTTTCTCAAAATTCAAATATCATGAATAGTATATTGAAACCTTGAATTTGCTACCTAAGGCCATGTTTGACAGTGCAGTTTGAGATATCCAATTACTGAGATCCAACAAAAATGTAGGTTTCAAAAATCAATTTTAGAGCAATAAAATTAGCTGATATACTTGCTTTACATAGGGAGGTTTGAATTTTGTTTTGATGTATATAACATGGCAACAATATAGTCTGTGAGTGAGCAAAGATGCATTCTGAAAATATTTATTATACTCTAGAAAGTAGTTTAGGAAATCAAACAGTTATTTATTCAAATAACAATATGTAATTTTAATATAATTGCTTGGTATAGTCTGTAAAAAATTAATCCAAGCTAATTCATTAAAAATAAGAAAATTAAGAAAACAGAGTAAATGTGGCACTGATTAATCAAGCTTTGTCTCTCTTATGAAATATTTATGTCTCATTGTAAACTTCATCTCAGAAAATTTTGTTTTATTAATTGTTGTTTTTTTGTTGGAATGGACTCATAAGTTGCCACTTTTGATAGTCTGGTAACTGAACTCACTCAGGTCTGTATAGATGATGGGATGTTCTAGATAGATGTTGCTTAGACAACATGGGTCTGTAGTAGTTATCTAATCATGTACTTCTCCCTGACTTCTTACTTTTATCCTGACAAGAAGAATCTTTTTTGAACACAAGTTAAAATCCTATTGAAAAATTTTTTTGGTTTTTATTTATTTATTTATTCAAGTTGCTGGTTTAATATAAAGTATTTTTACAACAATTGTGTCTTCGTATATGTATTTAGGGTAATCATGGTAAACCTAAACAAAAACTGGCAGCGTGATTTTTCTCGTCGTAATTACTGGTTAATATCTTATCCCTTCCACTTCTGAGCTATAAAGATTTGTTGCTACATTGATGAGTGGAGTGAAGTTTACTATCAAAAAGCCTGTTTCTTAGTAACCAGGCAGTTGTATAAGGCCTTGAAAACTGTAAAATAGCAGCTTTATAGTGGAGGATCTGTTCACCTGACTATAGAGCCAAAGAGCCATGACACTTCTGCTCAACTGAAGACTGTGTAACTATGAGAAAATGTTAGAAAGCCAGTGACATCTGGGATTTGCAGAAAAAGGATAAAGAATTATTTGGAAAAAAAAAAGAACATTCCTTTATAACTTACATCCTCATGTTTCCTCCACTCAATCAAAACATCCACTTCAATCTGCCTGCTGATAATACATGTATTTTTTTCTTATGTAACAAATGAACTTTGCCTCTGGTTTAAATAAAATGAAAAATGTCCTTCAGGAAGGTATTTTAAGTCAGATCAGACACTTATTCCTCAGAGTAAAGAAATAAATCAAATGCCTTCATGAGAGCCAGCTCAAAGGCAAAGTAACAAGAACATAAGAAAGCAGAGCCTTAATGGGAAAAGGTATGATTAAGAAAAGAAAATGAGGCAGAATAGGAACTGTGCCTGAGAGGCGCAGGTTGCATATCTTTGAGACAAATTTAAATGAGTACAGTTAATCTACAGAAACAATGTAAAACATCAATAGCTAAATATATGCAATCTTTATTCTAAAGTAGGAAGGATGCAATTATTGTATTGCATCATAAACAGATTTGCTTTAAGAAAGTGCCATGTGACATGAAAACTACATGTGATGAGACTATAGGAAAAAATTAACATTAAAAGTGCTAACAACTACAATACACAGGTCCTTTCTGTGCTCTACCCATAATCTACCCAATGGAAGAAGATTGATCCTTTAATATTAGCATCAAATAATGTCATTCTTCAGGGGTTTCCCATTTCACTGAGAGTAAAATCACAGCCTTATACTATTTTGCCAGGTCAACTTCAACTGACTTCTAGTGTCTGGGGACCTCATTTTCTCTCCCCAAGAATCCTCAAAGCTAGCTTCTCATTCTCCTTCCTGTCCTCACTAACAGAGGTCAACCCTGAACAAGGCAGTGCAAGATAGAAAACTCCTTTGCTACATTGGATTTCCAACACATGTAGAACTCTCTAATGCACTGTATCCACCTTTCTGTCCTTACTAGAATGTAAATTCTGAATACACTATTTTGTCTATTATTGTATGCCTGTCACCCTGTACAGGCCTGGCACATGGTAGGAATTTCATAGATATTTGGTGAATAAATGGAATAAGTGAGAGGATGAGCATTGCATTCTAAATGAACTATTCTCTACTTTTTATGCTTCTTTTGGAGACATAAAGACATTATAAATGTTTAAGTCCATCCAGGCACCATGAATGTATAAACTTATAACACAGATAGCAATAATTTTAAAAGCTTGAATATAAATAAAGCCTTCTACTAATATTAAAATCAATGTGTTTGGCAGTATTTGAAAAACGTGGCAAAATGATCCATGATATGACCCAACAATGACATGTGTTCAAGTAATGACAACCTTCCTTAACCTTAGTTCAATGCGCATTTTTCTTTAGATTGCTTTGATTCTTCAGTTAAGAAATGCAGCAATCGTTACACATGATGAACCATTCAGATATCTTAAAAACATATTTAAATGGAAATGAATAAAAATATGGATATTGCATTTCTCTTACATTTTACTGACTCTAAAAAAGAAATACATTCAAAGATTTATGTGAGCCAATAACTTAAGAAATATTTTTAAATGAAATTCTTTTTCAAATGGAGACTATTTTTCATTTTTTTCTAGTAAATTTTAAATGATACATTTTAACTAAATTGTTTATTCTAAAAACATTTGTCAAGCATTCACTATATACAAGGCTTGTGCTAAATGTCAAGGAAAAAGGATTTTAAAAGCCCTTTCTATTGAAGAGTACAATGTACTGGTTTGAGGGGGGCGGGGGTTAGACAGACACATTAGCTAACATATACAGCATAAACTAATAACTCCTATAACTGTATAAAAGCAGTTATACAATGCCTTTTGTACTTTAGGTGGTCATCAGATTTTTCTTTCACCCCTATTAAGTTAATGGTGATAATATATAGTGCAGAAGAGAGTCTGTAAACAAATTGACCTATAGATAAAAACTATATCCACTTGTGCTGCTTGATGTTTACTTCCAAGGCAAGCAGAAGCAAAATTAAGTTTAAAATAACCATTCTGTGAGATTGCTCAAAAGTATTAGAAATTTAATGATAAACATTAGTGGAAATTTATAACCTCTTATTTTCAATATAGCATCCATATACTCTATTTTAATTTGCTCTTTCAAATTACTTGTGTTTTTTTCAGTTATTATCCAGACTTATCTCTTCATATTTAAAAGGTATAATCACATTGAATTAATGAAACCTTTTTCCAACTGAAAAACTATGAAAATTTGTGAGTTATTTTTAATATAGTTTATTAAAATTAGAGCTTAACATTTTTTTCCCTTTTCAGTATTTCAAAGTTAGAATTTCAATTTAAAATTAAAAGTAAGCATGCTGGACCAAATACATTAATTCCACTTAGTAGTCTGGAATCCAGTTGCCTAAACATATGGCTTTAAAAGAATTATTTTCCATTCAGTGTATTAATAATTCATTTTCTTATTTCAATTAGTACAAATTTCAAGTGTTTTTAATGATGTTTCTATAAAATTTACCATATCATCATATTAATGTTTGTTCTTCATTCAATAAAATGTTCCTCTATTATCAGCGCAAATCAAGACTGCAAATTAGAAACAGCAAGAACCACTATTTGCCACCTTCTTATACATTGTTTTAGGCTTAACCAGGAAAAGGTATTTGCAATTCTATAGTTTTTCATCTCATTATCATCCATCCACATATTATTTAAAGTGATTGTATAGACTAAACAGAGAGGAAGAAAGGGGAGGGAAAAGTGCTATTCTGGTTAGATTTGGTCCAAAGACACATTTTTCAGGAGGGGAAGCTTGAAATTGTGTCCTTGAGTAAACTGGCCATTCAACACAGGTTTTGAATTTAATTAGATCTACAAAAATCCAAAATTTGAATTCACGTAGTCTATTTGGTATTGATGGAATTATCATAATGAATACTTAGAGTTATTTCATTCTGTAAGCTTTCACCATCTATCACAAATTGCTGGCCTCAAATAATACTGAAGACCAAAAGTACTTATTTTGAGTCTATATCCTTATTGCAATTTTAGAGCAAGATTCTTATAAAACATGATCAGAACAAAGCCATTTAGCTACTCTGACAAAGTCACCCAAAGCAGAGGATCCCCACAAATAAGAGAGAAAAAAAAAAAAAAAAAAAAAAAAAAGACAAAAAAAAAAAAAAAACAACAACAAAAAAAAAAAAAACAAAAAAAAAAAAACCAACCCCAGGCAATATATGCTTAATTTAGATATTTAACTTTTAATCATAACTGAATGGATATTTCTACATTGATCATTTTTCAATTTGGGTCTAAGTTTCTCCTTTCTCTTTAATTTGGGAAGTCCAATGGACTTTTTGGTTAAGCAGATCCCACATAACTTATATGCAAGACTTACCTTTTGATTTCTTTAAGTTAGAGTGGGATAACTGACTTTGAGAAGTAGTCTTAAGATAGAATTCTAGGTTTTAATTATCCTAACATAAACTATTCCCTAATTGTCTTACCCACACCTATTTTGATAAGACTCTTTTATCAGCTCAAAGTATTCAAATTAATACCATAGGCCTGAAACTCCCTTTTCTCATTATAGCGTATGTTTACTTTTTAATTATATAAATGCAAGAAAAGGATAACTGGTATATTAGTTGGGGGAACAGAAACTACTACTGATTGCAGATGCATGTAACTTACTTTGGAGGAGCAGAAACAAAGAGGCGAGGCGTTAGTCAATAGAAAACCTACTTTTGTCTTTCTTGAGCCAAATGCATTGCAAAAGGCATTTTGGGTTGAATGATAATGTTTTTATAATAGCTTACATTTTTAAAAATCTCAGTTCATGCTGGGCATGGTGGCGCACACCTGTAATCCCAGCACTTGGGAGGCTGAGGCAGGAGGATCGCAAGTTCAAAGCCAGCCTCAGCAATGGTGAGGCACTTAGCAACTCAGTGAGACCCTGTCTCTAATAAAATACAAAAAAGGGCTGGGGATGTGACCCAGTGGTTGAGTACCCCTGAGTTCAATCCCACGTACAAAAAAGAAAAAAAAAAAAAACTCAATTCATTAGGAAGTAATTTATTTATTTATTTATTTATTTTTTTGGTGGTACCAGGGATTGAACTCAGGGGCACTCGACCACTGGGTCGCATCCCCAGCCCTTTTTTTTTGTATTTTATTTAGAGACAGGGTCTCACTGAGTTGCTAAGTGCCTCGCCATTGCTGAGGCTGGCTTTGAACTCGCGATCCTCCTGCCTCAGCCTCCCAAAGTGCTGGGATTACAGGCGTGCGCCACCGCGCCCGGCAGGAAGTAATTTTCTACTACTCTCCTATTTCAAATATTATCAGTTCTAAAAGTAAATTTATATTATATATTTATATATTTTGATGCTAGTTTATAATTGAAGGCTTATTTAAATGCATGAAAGTATGCCTGAATTCTTTTAAAACATGGATATGTATTTATTTCTGAGTTTTGAGTCAAAATGAGAAATAGTTGCAGTAAATTTCCAGATAGTATTTGCTATTTTTCAGCACAAATATAACAATATGAATTTTCTGATCCAAGTGGGAGATGCCAGTTTATGATTTTAAAAGTCATTTATCTTTTGTGTATTAATAAACTTTTACTACTACTGCTCTTAAGAATAAAAACAAGAGTCTTAGTAGTATAGCATTACTATTTGCCAAGAATTTGTTTAATTCTTAAAATAACTCTGTGAATGGGATTCTATTGCTGTGCCCATTTTACAGATGACAAAACCAAGATTCTGACATACTAATTCACTAGACCAAAGTTATAAGACCTTTAATTTTGTAAGTGGCAAAGGCAGTTTTAAAAACCAGGAAACTTGGCTTCAGCCTCTATGCTGTAAATCACTCACTATACCACATTTTTATGAAACATGAAACTTAATCATAAGAACTTGAATTTGAGCCTCACATTCTTGCCTGTCAAATTCTTGTATTTGATAAGGTAAATTTTTAATCACCTAATAAATAAATTCGTGCTAACTGACTTAATCCATGTAGTCAGAAATCAGTACATTCAGTTGAAGAGCTAGTTTAATTTTTCTTAACTGTATTGACTATTTGACTAAATTTACTGGAACTACATGCAGAAACAGCCTTATTGTGAATTAGAAGCTTGGGAACAAGCATTCTTGCTAAGATTCCTCAGTTAGTCAGTTAATCAATAACATTTACTGAAAGCTCTCCAAGGGGTTGGGAAGGTAAAAATGATATACAAGACATTTGGTCCCAGATGCTGAAGTAATTACAATCTAGTAGGAAACCTGAATTTTTCATCTTCAAACATTTGGAACTGATGCTTTCTTGGTGATATTATTCTGAGATCTTTAAGGTAGACTGAAAATATTCTGTGATCTTTAAGATAGCTGAAGTATAATGGATATACGTGTTATACCCTGGTTGTTTTCCTAGTGTGTGGTCCTGTTTTACTTACAAATTTATAGTTATTTTGAGGAAAATAATTGATGCTTGAATATTATAAATGGAAAAAATAGTATGTATCATAGCTTTTCTTTCAAAGATGGCTAAAACAATATTAAGCTTTGGCAAGCACATCTTTTATTATGAATAAATATTGAGAAAGTGTTTCCAACTGTCAAAAACCACTCCTACCTTTGTTCATCCATTATTTTAAAAAATAAATTTGCTGGAATTCTAGAAAATTTCAGAGTATATTTTTTCATGTTGAATAACTTTTTCTTTTAGTACTAATTTGATGTATTCCTTCAAACACCACACCCCATTTGATTCTCGAGGAGGCTTTTGAGAAGGGGCACATTTTTACTCACTAAGAATGCCACCCTCTCATTTACAGAGATTTGCTCAGCACTCATTCAGGATAGCATGGTGTGAAGTTGATGCCAGCTTCAGAACAGGGACCCTGTCTGCTATGGACTGCCTTCTTGCAGTTCAATTATATGCTTCTCTCTGAATAATTTGTTTTTCTTAAAAAAACATGTTACTGGGCAATATGAGTTCTAAACTTCTTTTATTTTGAAATATTTATTGAGAAATATATCATTGCAGATTAGGCAATTCAAAGATTAAAGAAGTTACTGTTTGAAATTAATTGGTGGTTAAGCCTCTGGTGGGTATCAGTTGTACCTTAAGCCAGGTACCCCTAGAACAGATAGAGAACCCCAAACCTAATAGTTTCCTCCCAGTATTTCTTCAATCATAGTTTCCACTCTTAGTTAGGAAAATGACTATGATTTAAAACATCCCCACTTGATGAAAAACTATCTTTCCTCTACTACATAAGAAGATTAATGGGGACAACAATTTCTGTTTCTTTGAATCTGGTGGGTGACCGTATTCAAATTGCTAATTATTTCCAAGCCCTGATGAGAAAGGACAGTGATGGAAGAGCAGAGTCACTAGAATGTGCTTCATTTGAGTTTAGTAAGGTCTGGAAAGACAGAAAATGGCAGGGAAGACCATTAAGTCGGTGGTTTTCTGTGTCATCTTCTTTCTCCTGAAATTAGAAATCCGACTTCATTTTATTTCCTAGTAGATATTCCAATGACAGGGTAAGCTCATGTTTTGTTATTAACTTAAGTCATTCACCAATTTGCTTGTTCAACTTTATCTAATTCAGTAGATTTTATGTTGCACAGGCTTGGAGTTCTCCTGATTGCCTTGTTAATGCTCTTATTCCCTAGCAATCGATTTAGTTTGATTGATATTTGTTATGCAGCCTAGTAAGTTCCTTTCACTTGAATTTCATTTACAGGTTTCTTTTTCCCTTTATTCCATAGCAATCAATTTGACTTGATTGCTATTTACTTCCTGACCAGATATCACAAGACTGCTTAAGTGTGCTAATTACGTTCTTGTCTGCATGCAAATTTGGTTTCACTAACATATTTCATATTTCTATTATAAAATGTCTATATGTAAATAATTGCCCCTTTAATGAAGGTTTTATGCTTTTGCAGTCAATATAAACAATGGCTTAAAATTATATTTGTTTATTTCTAACGTGGAATATAAACAGATACTGTAATTATTAGCATAGGATATATTATAGCCCTTATAAAAAAGAAGTCCTCACTAGATTAAGAAACTAGGAAAAACAAGTGAGTTGGAAGATACAGATAGACTGTTGAGACAGCCTTAGGCTCTCTTAGAACACAGCAGACTTAACCTGCACATCAGGTTTATCTCTTACCATTGTGAATTTTAAAAAATAAACTAGGTCACTGAAAAATGTTCTCTGTTTCTGAAAGTAATTTCAGACAGGCCTGATAAACTGAATAATCTCCTCAGTATTGCACAGACTCTGAAGCAAAGGTGCGTCAATTTAAATTGCTTCAAGGTGAAGTAAAAACTTCTTTGGAATGCCACATTTCTAATAGTTCTCAGAAGTGTGATTGGATGTCTGTCTATTAGATTAGAAAACACTTTACCTAATTCTGTGAACAGTTACACTCACTTGAATAATTATTTTAATACTTAAATAACCCTGGAATGTCTTAAAAACCTGGAAAATTAATTCTCCCAGGGGACCTATTAAGTGGCTGGTAAATAGATGCTCACTGAATATAGATAAACTGTTCTCAGATCTGTTTTACAATTTCAGAGACTCAAGCTGTAAATCTTTGCACTTTCTCCATATTTAGGTGAGAATAAGCTTCATCTGCTTTCTACCTTAAGCAGATTGTTGTATAATTCTCCCTTCTGCTCAATATTTATAAAGACTAGATCCAATACAAGTGTGATGGAGGAAACCTAAGTGAAGCTGTTCTGCAAAATAAAAGTGGTGTCTCTACATCTGGCAGTATTATCGGCAGTTATGAAAATTCACAACATTTCCTAGCAAGTCTTTGTGCATGCCCAAGTATGCAGGTGTCATATGGCTAACACATTTCAAACACAGAAGAGTCAACTCTCATATCATTAAAAAAAAAAAAAAAAAACAAAAAAACTATGGACTAGAAGCAAAAGGTTAGCCAACATTTGTATTATAAAATGACAGAGCAGGCCATAAAATCTTGGGAAATTTAGAGGATGTAATTTGTGTTTTCAATTTAGGTCTTGAAGAAATTGTGGATGCTTTGGGATAAAAGAAGGAAACAGCCAAACATGTTTGGGAAAAGTCTATCTGTAGACAGAGATTAAAATAAGCACAGGATTCTTAAAGGAATTTACATAAGTGTGAAACAACACTTGCAAGGTTCAGAATCATAATCATAGTATTACCTTAGTAGGCAGTAAGAGGATGCCTTTGCTTTTCTTCTAACTTAAATTTTATAGTGTTTGAATAATTCTTGCTTCTTTACCCATTTGAAGGCTATATTCTAATATGTCATTTTTTTCTTTAAGACCTATCACAAATACACATCTAAATTTATATAGTATATCCCATTATACATAATGTTAATATATATTTCACTTTTTTCCCACTAAATATATGAGCTTATACCACCAACTCTCAATGATATCTCTTTCTGGTGTTCACTTAGCAATATAGAAAGAAAGCTTTTATTGTTTTGTTGTTGTTGTTTTGTTGGGGATTAAACCCCAGGGCACTTAACTACTGAGCCACATCCCCAGCCCTTTAAAAAAAAAAAAAACAACATTTTATTTAGAGAGAGGTTCTCACTAAGCTGCCTAGGGCCTCACTAAGTTGATGAGGCTGACTTTGAATTTTTGATCCAGCCAGGCACGGTGGTGCATGCCTGTAATCTCAGCACTTGAGAGGCTGAGGCAGAAGGATCCCAAGTTCAAAGCCAGCCTCAGCAATGGCGAGGCATTTAGCAACTCAGTGAGGCACTGTCTCTAATAAAATACAAAAAAGGGCTGGGGATGTGGTCCAGTGGTCGAGTGCCCCTGAGTTCAATCCCTGGTACCAAAAACAACAACAACAACAACAACAACAAAAACCTGCATCATCCTCCTAAGCCGAAGGGATTACAGGTGTGTGCCTCCACATCCAGCTAGTTTTTATGATTTTTGATGATTATATACACCAGTATAACCACACTCAGACAAAGATTAGATTTACATCACTCTAGAATATTCCTTTGCATACTTTTCAAGTCAATTCCCTGCTTCCTTTCTGAATTCTATTGTTATAGAGTAATTGTTCTGGGTATATTTTTTATATATATATATATATATATATATATATATATATATATATATATATATACATATGGAGAGAGATGATTATATAATATTTATATACATATTATTGATTATTTAACTTTCATTTGAATGATTCATTATAGCTGAGATTGGAATATAAGGAATTGATAAAATTATTGAAATATTTAAACATAATATAGCATATATATGGTATAATATATAATATAGTACATAGATTATATATAACATATAATGCATTTGGAAAAATTTATTTTTATTTAAATACATGACACTACAACATATATATCAGTATTAATATAATATATAAATTACTCAGTATTTGGTGTGTATATGTCTAGTTTTTTTAAAACAATGTCTCTTATGTTCAATCTTTTTGTGTCATTTGTTTTTGTTTTTGTTTTCAAATATAATTTCCTTAGCCATTTTCCTGTCACACATTCATGCTGTTTCCAATTAGAAAATGTTTGATGTAGGTTAACTTTATATGAAACTACAAGACCAGTTCTTAAAAGGGATCAGATACTGTTCTCTCCCACCAGAGATGTGTGAGTTTCTTCTGTTTTGCATCCTTGCCAGCATTTGTTACTATTCATTTTTACTAAAGCCTATTTTGTTTTATTGCATTTCCCTGATGGCTACATGTTGAGTACTTTGATATGTTCTTCTTCATCACTAGTGTTAACTTCTTTGTAAAATATCTGTTCAAGTTTGTAGTCTATCTTTAATTGGGTTGTTTATCTTTCCACTGTTGATTTTTGAGTTCTTCATATATTCTGGATATAATTCTTTGTCATATATGTATATGTGTGTGTATAAATGTAATATGTTTCCCAATCTGTGGCTTGCCTACTTATTAAGTTTCTTAATGTTGTTTCTTGGTGACAAGAAATTTTCAATTTTGATGAAGTAGAATTTATTATATTATTTCTTTATGGCTAACATTTATATGTCTTATTTAAAGGGTCCTTACTGACAGTAGGACAGAGATATAATCTCCTATGTTTTTTCCTGGAAGATTTATTTTGACTTTACATTTTGCCTATGTCCATATCAGATTAGTTTTTGTATATGGAAGTACATAAATGTCAAACTGCATTTTTCTCCAAAGTTTGTTTAACTCCATTAATCTTATGGGCTTTAAAAAAAGTGTATTTGTTAATAATTTCTTTACTCTTCATGTCAGTCAACTTTTCACATAAAAGCCTTATCATCTCAATGTGATTATAAGCATGTAAAGGCCACGACTATTTTTTTCATTTCTTTTCATCTTTCTTTCTTATGTGAATTTACATGGGATATTTTTGCTTTTCTTAGTGAAGACTATATTTGAAATGATGATTCCTAATTCTGTGCTTTTTAATATTATTAGGCTTAAAGTGGTTAGTGTTACTTTCCTATATATTTATGTATGAATTGCAATTTCTAATAAAAGTTGTAGGTTGAACAAATGCACAAAACCACAAAAAAGGGAAGTATTTTAGATGCTTTCTTTAATATGAAATTATTCATATTTAGATTAGTTTTGATATTTTGAAAATATTATGCATGATTGTTTGGAGTATCAATACCATCATAGGTAGCTTTGTGGGCAATAAGGACAGTGTTACCTTTTAGTTGACCAAAAGGAGAGGATTCCTAGGATGGCAAAAGATTGTGTCTGGTGAAGTTATTTCAATGCTTTGATTGTATATATTGTTGATTATTTAACTTTCATTTGTCTGAATGATTTTTTACAGCTGAGATTGGAATATAAGGTATTGATGAAATCACTGAAATATTTAAACATATTATAGCATATAAATGGTATAGTGTATAATATAGTACATAGATTATATATAACATATAATGCATTTGGGAAAATTTATTATTTAAATACATCTAGAGATGACAAAACAAGTAGTATATTTCTATTCTTATGGGGCTTAGAAATAGATGTATTTTTAAGCATCATCTGCACTTTTGAACAGTGAATTATCCTCTTGGCTACACAACACAAGTGGATTTGCTGATGAAACAAACCATTTAGTTAACTGTCAAAAGTGGTAATATTTATAGCAAAAATAGTGAAAGTAACCTGTTTTTCAAGATGCCCAACTTCACTTTTGTGACTGCCTGAGGATCACTATGAGGCAATGACAATGTAGTATTGCTAAAATGGCAGGCTGTGAGTAGAGCTGAGTCAGCAAAACTGCAGACTCTTCTTAACTGACCCCAAAGCACTCATTGTAGTTGAGGTCTGGGTTCTTGGGAAAATGTCTTCCTGATCCCACCAAATGTGCCAAACAGGCTTCTGGATAAGAGGTGAGTTTGCATGTAGATGCTCTGCTCATTTATCTCTTTACAATTTGCCTTACATGAGTTCTTCTTTAGATTCAGAATTTCAGTTAACTAAGAGTGACAAACACAAGTTTGAAATTAGAAATGCATCTTTTTTTTCATCAGCAAATCCACTTGTGTTGTGTAGCCAAGAGGATAATTCACTGTTCAAAAGTACAGATGATGCTTAAAAATACAAAATTTTTTTTATTTATCCAATTCACTGATATAGTAAGTTTTCATTTCTATTTTTCACATTTAAGCTATATTTAAACATATGTATAAATAAAAAATGGAAGTCACACATTTTTAAAATTTCAAAGGCATTGTCAAAATGTGGATTATACTTATTTTAGTTTTAATATGTCTTTGGATTGCTTAATATGCAATTTAAATTGAAAAAGAAAATATAAATCTAGGGATTTAGCAGAATGCAATATTTAATAGTTATATTAAATGCTTCTTTTATAAGTTTGAATTTGAAATGTGTCCAATTTGAAACCTTATTTCTGAGTACATAGGTTTATATTTAATTCAATCCATTCTCTAAAATCTAAAATAGCATACAGTACCTTATTTCTCCCTAATCTGTTTTACCAAACAGGTATTCTTCATTAAGCTGTGAACATGAGTTTTATTAGAACTACTATACCAAGGAAGAAATATTATTTGTACACTTTTAAGTAACTAGGTACCATTTTGATAACATTCAAGTATTAATATAATTTTGTTTAACTTTAATGGGAGTTTCTTACACCACTGATTTTTATTTTAATATCACAATATCCCGACAACATAAACATTTTCTAGATACACTCTCTGTGCTAGATAGACACTGCCGATAATTAGTAATGTTGACTTGTGAATTCTAAATTCCCAAGGAACAAAAAAAAATTAGGGACATATTTAAAACTATCAGGGGTTATGCATGAAATGCTCTTGGAAAAAACATCCTTAGTAGAGATGCTGTTCTACCTTAACTAGAAAATTAAAAGTGAGTACACATTATGAGTAAATTACATAGCTAAACTTAATGGCTGAGATGGTCTATGCTTTTGTAAATGGAAGGAAAAGTAATCAAACAAAATTATAGTAGGTATTTATTTTGAATTAATTTTCAGAAATAGATTTTTTTTTTTACTTCATACTTATCATTTGTTTAGGACCTTGCAGAAGTTGTACCCTGAAGGGTAGGTTAGTGGACATTGAATTATTTTCAATGGGTATAGCTTAGCAATATGATCCAGAGAAAAATCTCTGTAAAAATTTACATATAGTGTTATTTTGGACATAGAGAAGAATAAATAGAATGGGAATATATTTAATTGTTTATTATTTGTAATATAAAGTATTTAAAATAATATATTCAAACATATTATTAAGGAATTTGTACCCTAAATTACAACAAGTTTTTTTTCCCCAATACAACTCTACCTTTTAAGGTTGACCAACATGATATATATGTATATTAAATATTTATTTTAAATTTTCAGTGAAGTTTAGATTTTAAATTATTTTTCTATAACTAGTTAATTAAGAAACTTCGGTTTGTAATTTAGAGAAAACACTTATCTTTGGACACAAAGAAGAACAAACATAACTTGAAAATATTACAAAGATGTTTCCAGATCTCAGCTAACCTCTTTTTCAAATTGCAACCACTCTTATTCTTTAATGACAGTAGAGATCAACTGCTTATTCTGGGAATTTAGAAATCCCTGAAAGAGCAGAAAACAATGATTCTTGAAAAGCTCAGAATACTGCCTTAACTGCAAAGTATTTTACAGAAGGCCACAGATGTTGTTTTGGTAAAAGGAAGTGGGAACTACAGTTGTCATTTAGTAATACATTGAAATGGCATTGCGTAGTGCGAGGGTTGCACGGAAATCAGGTCACCTCCTCTGGATGGATTAGATTATTTTTGGACAAGCTTCCACTATCATAGCATGGCATGGCCCTGTCTCCCAGGCAGATACTAAGCCATGCTGGCCTGCTGCAGTCTGTTATCCTCTGTTATGACCAACCAGCAGCCTGTGGCTCCACATGGGTGTCTGAGAGACAGTGATCCACCCAGTTATTAAACTTCCCCAAAGGAAGCAATCCAACCTTTGGTTTCAACCCATGTAATTTTGTACAAACTGGTCAGAATTCATTGCTTCAAAATTAGCCAAAATCTGATCTGTGGCAGCCTTCTGATATTCAAAAGCATCCACATTGTTCATTGATAATACTACCTGTTCTGGATCTTTTGGAGTAGTATATGTTGATCTGAAAAAAAAAAGTTGATCTTTTGGATACTGGAACACATACACAAAGTCTCTCAAATACGTGTTTGGTTTATAACTTCTAGCCACAGCTTTGTCCTCTGCCATGTTGTCCTCTGTTCAGTGTTGCAGAAATGCCACTGGGGAGTAAAGAAGAATTTTCAGCTGTCACTACCATGCTTTAGTGCTTAATGAACGCAAGTTTGGCCATCTGCTCTGGTGAAGGAGGTCAGGCACCATTATCTTTGGTAACTGTATCCTTTCCTGATACTTTGAAGGGTAGAATATCTAAAAGGAATCATTCATCCTGTGCTTTCCTCTGCCAGACTATAAGAGTGTAGCACATGTTCCTCCTCTTCCAGTCAAAAAACAACCCAGGAACCAGCCAGTTGGTCTTCAGAGTGGTCTTTGGTCTCACTGGTGGAGAACATGTCCACTGTAGGGACTTCAGGTGATAGGAGTTCAATCTGAATATAGAAAAAATCAAGGCAGTTGCTGACCCAAAGTCTTGGCTTTATTGAGACCAAGTTTCATTTCCTTCATTTTACTTGAATGATGAATAGGGACATTGGACATTAATTTGACATCCCCAGTCATTACCACATCATATTGGCCAGAAGCAATCAGGCCCACAGTCATGGTCATGACTTGGATGGAAGGGATGCAAGCCATGGTAACAGTGTGAACAAGAGTCTCGTCTTAAGAAGCCACTCCCGTGGGTACACTCCCTAGCCACATTGATTGTTTTCATTTCCTGAATAACTGTGACAAAGATGATATAATCAACAACTTACTTTGGGACATTGGTCTGATATAACAAACCTGAAAGTGTCACTCTTGCCAAAACATGTGGCATTAGATCTGTATATGAAGAGCCCTTTGCAAAAATGGAATGTGAATAGCATCTACCACAATATTTTTTTTTAGTATTGATTGGGTTTTGCTAAAGTTTCCTTTGTTTTTGTCTGGACAGGGTAGCTGATAGCTGAAATGAATAGCTCAGGGATCTTAAAACCTAAGGGCCCAATCTGCACTGGAAAGGGTTTTAAAAGTGTAAGTCAATGTGAAATCTTAAGTTGTGTCTGCTCAGGCTCCTGCTTCTGACAAGGTTCAGTTCTGACTGGCAAGCTTCAATGGGACCACGGGGAAGTTTCTCTAAAAGAGGTTAAGCTAGTAAGTAGTTTATAAATAATTCAAGTGGATTCTGTAACATGTATTTGCAATGTATACATTTAAGATCATAAATCATCTTAAATTTTTATTATCAATAAGCAACATGTTTTTGTGAGTTTAAAAGATATTAATCATGTAAAAGGAAAACTCTTCATGGTAAGTTCTTGAGCTATTTTGCTTCAAATACTGTTTTTAACTTTGGGAGGAAGACTATGGAAGGCTATTGAGTTCATGTGTTCTATTATTTATATTAAAATTCAATATACAGAATTATATTCCTGCTTCTTTATTGGTAGGTTGCATTGGATATTGGGTCAAGATATGAAGGGCTCAGATTTTCAAAAACTCACTGAATAGGTATGAATGAATCATAACAACTAATTCTTATAAACACAGATTTATTTCTTAAGCAAACTGATAAGTAGAAGACATTTTCTGAGACTTTCTTTTATTACCAGTAACACTGGTAATAAAAAAATGCCTGAGGTTCTAAATGACTCTAATTGTCTACTATGTTGTATTTCTCCTGGACTGAATGAGATTCCACGCATCTTGGAAGGTTTAGCTTGATAAATAAAAATTACTTTATGGCAATTATGTTGTTGACTCTATAAAATAATATCATGTGCTACTGATTATCTCATTTTTTTTTTTTTTACTATTTTGAGGTTTTGAGAAATGCTTATGTAATAATACAAGTTAGATTATTTGATATTTTCTGTGGCTATTATTTCTGTCACAGTGGCATTGGAATGTTATACTCAGAGTTCTTAAGCAACACTTAGTGATTCTACATTAAGAAACAGAATATGTTTTCAGAGAAATGTTGTATTTTGAATCATCGACATCTAACCCCAAATTTTAGAAATGTGTTGTATGGTTTCAAAAGGAATATAATGTCACTTATGTTGAAGTTATATATGTTTTTAATGAGTTTTTGTAATAGGTTGTTTAGTGTTTTTGGTGGAAGATGATTTGTTGAAATATGCAGACACAAATTCTTCAGCTAATAAAACTATCAGAAATATAATGTACCTTTTTAAAAATTAATACTTAAATCATCTGAACTGATCAAATTCAACAGTGCCAAGGCTATACATGCACATGTTGGAATTAATGAGGAATATAAGTCTACAGAAAAGGCAGTTGAATATTTGTGTTATGAGCCTACAGTTGTGCAAAAAATTTTTGTCTAGTATACTATTTGATTCAAGTTCAATTAAGAGTGATTCAACAGCTTCCTCTTTTAAAGTGTATCTGTAGAATCAGGAGGTCAAGATGCTTCTCTATCAGAATAAACCACCTATTATGCCCTTATATACACTTCAAACATTTCTAGAGCAAAATAATGATTATGAGATATTTTATTTGAGAATCATGCAAATTATACTAAGATTGGCAGGCTAAATGTAATGCCTAAGTATCAAACTTTGATGATATAGTACACAAAAGTGGGGGATAGTTTGTTACAACATGTCACTAGTAATATTGCTCCTAAAATCCAAAGCCACTGTTCCCATTCTATTTTAATCTGAAGAAAAAATATGTGAGAAAATTGAAGGAAATAAGGAGTATTAAAATTGATAATTTTTCTTATCTTATAGGTAGATGAAGAAGTGAATAAGAGAACTCAAAATTAGTCAGTATCTGAAAGAGAGGAAAGAACTACTTAAGGAAAGAAATTATTGGGGTTTATCCAGAAATAACAAAAATAGATTAAGAATATTTGGTCATTATTATTACAAAAACTATCTTGGTAATGAAACTTGAGCAATAAGAGAATAATCTCTCATGGAAAGATAATAGAATTTCTCTCTTAGAGCATTTTGCAATGCTAATATGTTACAGAAAAGACAAGACAAGCAGTTAGTGAATCTTTGTTCCATTTTCCATAGTATAGTAAATCCTATTAAAGAAACATAAGAATCCATTGACATGTGTTTTAAAGAAATATAATAATGTATTAGAATTATTGGTGCTATTTGTACCATTCAGGTCTTCAATCATGCATTTAGGATAATGATATCCGTCTCATTCAACCACCTTTTCTTTTTTTTTTTCTTCTCCCCCTTTGCTCCTTCCCTTCCCCTCCCTTCCCTTTGACCATTATAGTGTTCCTCTAATCCTCCTATGTACCCCCATCCAACAACACTGTGAACTAGCCTACTTATATCAGAGAAAACAATCGGTATTTGGATTTCTGAGATTGACTAATTTCACTTAGCATTATATTCTCCAACTTCATCCATTTACTTGCAAATGCCATTATTTTGTTATATTTTATTGCTGAGTAAAATTCCATTTTGTATATATACCACATTTTCTTTATCCACTCATCTACTGAGGGACATCTAGGTTGGTTCCACAACCTACCTATTGTGAATTGTGCTGCTATAAACATTGAAGTGGCTGCGTCACTGTAATATGCTGTTTTTAAGTCCTTTGGGAATTGATCCAGGAGTGGGATGGCTGGGTCATAGGGTGGTTCCATTCCCAGTTTTCCAAGAAATCTCCATACTGCTTTCCATAACGGTTGCACCATTTTGCAGTCCCACCAGCAATGTATGAGTGTGCCTTTTGCCCCACATCCTCTCCAACATTTATTGTTGTTTTTGTTCTTGATAGCTGCCATTCTGACTGGAGTGAAATGAAATCTTAGAGTAGTTTTGATTTGCATTTCTCTAATTGCCAGCGATGTTGAGCATTTTTTCATGTATCTGTTGATTAATTGTGTATCTTCTTCTGAGAAGTGTCTTTTCAATTCCTTAGCCCATTTATTGATTGGGTTATTTGTTTTTTTGGTGTTAAGTTTTTTGAGTTCTAGTTGTATGTAAAAAGATGCTATATATGTGCACTATGAATTATAATGCATACTATTATTATAAATAAAAAAGAATTATTGGTGCTATTTGAATTATACAAACTATTTTTTAGTGTTTTTGGTTCAGTTAAATTATAATTAGGAGATGTTAGATCTGTATTCAGTAGCACACCAATTCACTTAAGGGACATCTGTTACATTAAATTTCACAGTTTTTTTTTATTGCATGAGTTATTGTTCTCTGATGAGCAGAAATGAGAAGTGGCTTGTTTCACTTGAATCTTTAATTTTAAACATTTGCAGAAAATGTTTATATTATAGTAAATTTATACAATATGGTTTAAAAATATCAAGATAGAAATGAATTGTATGCTGTCACTCATATCTCTATATATTCAAGAGTCAATGGAAATAATGGTATCATTCCCTAATTACACATAGCAGTTTGCAGAATGGGACTTAGACTTGTTGTATACATATTGCTGAGTTAATATATATATATATATATATATGTGTGTGTGTGTGTGTGTGTGTGTGTGCATATATATATATATATATATATATATATATATATATATAAGGTTTTATTTTTGTAAAATGTTCCATGGCATCAGGGTACAATTAAAGAAAGACAAAAATCCATTGACATGTGTTTTTAAAGAAATATAATAATGTA
The DNA here is from genome assembly GCA_025594165.1 of Tamias sibiricus. Lineage (NCBI taxonomy): Eukaryota > Metazoa > Chordata > Mammalia > Rodentia > Sciuridae > Tamias > Tamias sibiricus. Next base: position 98,150,881 of record CM046664.1, read on the forward strand.
TTACAATTATTGGTGCTATTTGAATTATACAAACTATGTTTTCAAAAATCTGTGGGGAAAAAAAGTTTCTTCATGATTATATAATAAAATGAGGTAGTATTGTCAGTGACCTTGGATGTATGCACATTTGTGTTTGTAAGAAAGTCTCTAATTTCTTATATGCAAAGTAGAAAGCAATTGAAACACATCAGAGGAATATGTAGTCTTCATCAGTAAAAGGCAAATGGAAAGGATGACAATTTTTAGTTGATTTTGGCCTGGAAAATAAAATTAAAGTTGTAATTTATTTGGGGAGGCATCACTCACCTTTCAAACTTCAATCATACTATTTATTATTGATGGATACATTATATTTATCTTTAGAGCTGCATTTTTAACAGAGGAGGCATAGCTGCATTTCCAGATTCTTCTTACTGTGCTTGGGGTATCTTGGGTAGAGTTAAAGCTTATTCTTATAAACTGTTCATGCTTTATATCATATTTATTTACCAAAAAAAATGTAGTGAAAATAAAATTTCCTCAAGTAATTGGGATTTAATTACTTGGTAATATGAAGCATTCATTTATTAGAGCAGAAACAAGCAGAAATTTTATAACACACGAGGGAATGGAATTCAGGCTCAATTGTTAAGCAGAAAATGATGTGGTACTTGGAAATTAATCAGTACTGTTAGCCTATGCATCAACAGGGATGTCTTCTTAAAGCAAGATATTTTAACATGTATTTGGTTCCTTCCAAAGGAAGCACTCAGCATTAAAATAAAATTTAGTATTATTCTAAATATATACATGGCAAAAGAATATTTTTTTAAAAAAATTGTTATGTTGGCTCACAAGTAGCTGTATTTTTTATTTGTGGGATTTCAAATGTATACACAGAATTTATGTAGTTTAGTGTAGTCTGTTCTCTGTAGTCCTAGACTGACTCAGAATCTATGATCCAAATTCATTGCTATGGTAAAATAACTTAAACTGCAAAAGTAACAGATTTCCCTAGTGTAATAATTCTGATTAACAACCTAAGTTCTGAGGTGGGCCTGATTCTAAATGTCAGTCATGACCTCCTATATCCTAATCATTACACAGTTCAGTAGAGAAGAAAAGTAGTTGAATTTGTACTCAGACATGTGTTAAGTACAGAACCCACCAGAGGTGAAGGTCTATCCTTCAAAGCAGTTCAAAAGAGAAAACATCCAAGAGCTCTGAGCTTGCATATTATGAAGAAGGTTTGACAGATGTAAGAGAGTAATTTTCTATGTATACAATTCAAGCATAGGAAAAATAATGTTACTTCTCATCACTGAAATACAACTACCTTAAATCCTGGAATTTAGTACAGGAGGTTAAAATGTCCAACATTAAACAACTACTTTTAAAAATAATAATCATAATTTAGAACACTCCTTAGTAATTATATGGTAATTTAGAAAGTATAGTCTATATAATTTTACTGTTATTAAAAAGAAATTGACCCTGTATTTTATAGTACTAATTTTGTTAAATTGGAATCACATTAGAGAGTATGTTATTAGAAATACTAGTGACATTCACTGTGACTTTCAAGTCAGATGCAGCATCTCCCTACCTATAACTTTTTGATCTAGTGAGGAAGGTAGTGTTTTGTGTGACTGAGTGATAAAACATATTCCAGATCTTTGTGGCAACTGGACTAAAGGTTTATTATTTTCACAATATGGTATCTGATAGACTCTTTCCATATATGTGTTCATGTAACTATGTATTTCTCTACACTGTTATAAAATGCGTTCCAGACAGTTTGTAAAACTATGTCAACTGTAAAAGAAAAGTGCATAAAAATCTTGCAAAGGTATGGAGGTGTTAACAATTAGAATGAATCAGGGAGTAGAGTTAGTAGACCAAGTGCAAGCTGCAAGAGCAGGTGCTTTTGCTGGAGGTGAGCCTTACATTGACTCTCAGCTCTCCAGGAAACAATGTAAATAAAAACAGGATAAGTTCTTTTATTCTGCACATTAGATAAAAATAAAACAGTTGTCTTGGCATTCTGGAACATGAGAATTATTTATCTTAGGGACCTAATAAATAGAAAACTATAACTCAAATAAAATTTCAGCAGCATTCTTACCAGACATATGCTCCATATGTTCACATGACAGAGATCAAATTACTCCAACATTACAGCAAATTAACTGAAAGGTGAAAAATGTCTAACTATACACTCCAGAAAACATTCTAATCCTTCATCTCAATGTTACATAATAAAGATTTATGTTGCATTTGTTGCTATGAATTTTAAAACAAATATATCACATGAATATGGTGTTTTTAACCTATTTCCTATGGGACATAAACATCTAAGTTTTTTAATAATCAAAATTTGTTTATACCAGTTTAGCTGAAGATTCTTATGAGTAAAGCACATTTTATAAATACATGTAAAGTATTTATAACAAACCCCCAATATTGGTGTATGATTTTATTTCATAAATAGGTTAGACAGATCTTAAAGTTAGGTTTAGAGGGCAGCTTATCGAATCACCTATATTTTTCTCATACTTAGTTCTTAATTATAATATCCTGTAGTGTTGTTAAAAAAGAAAATAGAAGAATTCCCAGATTTACCACACATCTATTGAAACTAAATCTATTTAGAGGAAGTTGAGTGTGGAGTGTGGGTGTTCCATGAAGTAGGAAGAAGTTGGAAAGAAAATAATTAGAAAACTGACATTTAAAATAAATCTCTAAGAGATTTAGATGATGTAAAAATATAGACTGCTTCCTAGTGTAAAACTCATTTTATAGATACAGAAACCAATTCATTCTTTTATGTGCTCATTTATTTAGCATTGCAATGTGGAAATATAATTTTATGAGAATAATTAAAATATAAAAATAGATGTAGTTCCTCTCTGTGTTATAACTTGGATGTGAGGTGTCCCCCCAAAGCTCAATTGTGAGAAAATGCAAGAAGGTATGGAGGAGAAATGACTGGATTATAGCCTTAACCGAATTAGTGAATTAATCCCTGTTGGAATTAACTGAGTTTTTACTGGAGGCAGGTGGGGCATGTCTGGAGGAAGTGGTTCATTTGGGGCGTGGGTATGGGGTATATATTTTGTATTTGGAACGTGGAGTTTCTCTTTCTCTGCTTCCTGATCACCATGTGAACTGTTTCCCTCTGACACACTCTTCCACCATCATGTTCTACCTTACCTCAAGCCTGGAGGAATGGAAACTTCTGAAACTGTAAGCCTCCAAATAAACTTTTCCTCCTCTACAGTTTTTTTTTTTTGGTTAGGTACTTTAGTAACAGCAGTGAAGAAAGCTGACTAAAATAATCTGCCAGGACTTTATAACCTAAAGACATGAGCTATGTAAATTTTTGTGTATAGATTGTTACAGTAAGTGACATAGATAGCAAGAGCGATGCTATCATGTGAAAAGGCCTGAACTAGACTAGTTGTCACAATTTTAGTTCATATAATTTTTTCTGGAAGTTAGTACCCTCAATGATAAAATAAGGGAATTGATTTTGATCATCTTCAAGATGCTTTTTGGTTCAATGATTTTAAGATGTTAGGGAAGAGTGAATGGGAATGAAGGAGGGGTTTGAAAAGGTAGAAGTTGATATGGATGGATGGATGAATGTGGAAAGGATAGAGAGAGAAAGAGGAAATACATTGCTGGTAGAAGAGAATAAAATGACTAAGTCAAAACAAGGAAATGGATGGTCAGGTCAAGTATCAGGTTTTGACAATGATTTCAAAGACACCTGCAATTGAGAGACTGGTGAATCCTGGATGGCTCTGGGACTCCAAAAATAGCTCCCAAGGTCCCTTACTCTTGAATTCAATACATATTCTGGCTCAGAGCAATAGAAGAGGTCTCTCTGCAAGATGTGGGTTACTTCACTCTGTAGGATACACATTAGCTTATGAAACCTCTTCATTTTACAATCAAATAATTGTATGTTTTTTGTGACATTTTTATGGTGACATACTCCAAAAATTCATCAATTCTAACTATTTCCTAGAAGAAATTCAGAAATCCCAAACCGTGGAACGTCTACTAAAAAAATTTTATGAATGAGGAGTCTTACTAGCAAATGCCATTTATTTGTTTCCTGGGAGGTTGGTTGCTGGCACGTTTACTAGAAAATGAGACCAGGTCAATCTGCCTTCTTTCATACTCCTGTGTCCACAATGATGGGTAGAGAAATAGCTCACAGGCTAGGTGCCAATTTCCCTCCTCACCAGGAAGGAGGGTATAAATTTAGGAATAAACATGATGCAAGAAGATGAGAGAGAGAATATGATATGGAGATAAGAATCTATTCTAATATCAACAACATTTTAAAAGTTGTTTATGGTTAATTTCCACTGATAAAACTAACTGATTTTCTCTGAATAGAGTTTAAAGATAAAAATGCAAAGCATTCTAAAAGACAATGCCTTTTATTTAAAGTTGATTTTTCTGACTCCCTTGCAGAATTTGTGCTTAGATTTTTTTTTTCTGCAAACAGTTTGTAGTGAAAAAGAAATGGCAGAGGATTGTGATAGAGCTTTAGAATCAAAGGTTTTAGCATTTTCACAACCTGTTAATCCCATCCTGTTTCTATTTGCATGTCAAAGTTGATATCCAAAGTAAAGCATTAAATGTGCATTTATAACTCATTTCATTAATATTATCTTATACCACTAGAATAATTTATCAGTGGTTGTTACTGGGGAACGTCATGTTTCTGAATTAGATATAATGGTTTTAAAATGTTCATTTTTAGATTTCAGCTAAGAGATACTCTCTGTCCCTTTAAATTTATTTTGTGTTCTCTTGAACTCATTGTTTTGAACTAATTTGGCATTTAAAATTTTATTTTTATGAATTATTATTTTCTAGATTATTGCATTTCTAAATTTAAGACTCTAAGAGATATAAAATATCTGTACAATTTGGGTATATATATGCATATATTATAAAAGAACATTTGTATACCAAACTTATTTTTAAACTTTATCAAAATGATCAATCATTTTAATTCTAGCTAAAGATGTTAATTGGCATATATATTTTTTTCTGGTTTGCCTCATGGATAAATATATGCATGAGGCAAAAGTATAATGTGTTCTTTATAACCACCAATGTGACAATCAACCTATTCTGTAATTTTGATTTTCATAATAGGAATGGGTTTAAAAGGACACATTGAATGCCACATTTAAACTTTTCAATTGTGATTTCACTTTTGAGGAAAAATAAATTCAATAGATTGTCTTCTAATAAATTAGACTGATACAAATTATCCATCTTCTATCTCTGAAATGGGAAAGAAAAAATCATTTGAATATTAACAAAGGACATAAAATTTTGTGATTTCTAAACCACATCCAGTTCTGCTAATAGACAAGTGCTTTCTGAGGACAGAGTAACTCACATCAAAGTGCTTTATATTCCATGTTTTCTGTCTGTCCTTATTTTACATTCTTGTTTAATCACAAGGTTCAGCATATCTGGATTTCATTACTGGCATCTAAAAATAAAGATAAATAGGGTACAAGCTTTTTATTATAGTATCTAGGGTTACTGGGACTGACACATAGCATAAGGGGTCTGAGAATGTTGGTTTCTGAGTTTGCACATAAGAGCCTTTTCTGGTGTTACTTCTGTGGTCATGCCATGGAGCTTCTTGATCAAGATTTTCTGTCAATGAATTAAGACACCTTCCCTTTTTTTGTTAAAATTAACTTATTGGTGAATTTTATATTTTTTTATAAAAGGACACTTACATAGGTCACTTCTGAATATTTGTCTTCTCATTTCACGCTACTCTGAATAAATGGAGAAGTCTATAATACCCACTCTCCACTTTTTTTTAATTTACCTGACTAAGGCTCTATTTATTGAGGACAAAGTAATTGATTCAACCTTTCAAGGTGGTCAGTTCATGAGATGATAAACATATATGGTGCTTAGAAATAAAAAAATATATAGTTGGCAGTGTTTCCCTTTTTAAATCTCTGAAAAAAATATAACAGTACAAATGTTGTTGGCGTGCATATTTTTCTTTTATTTAAAATTAATAATAATTTTATAATTTTCGCTTTTCTTCTGGATTAATGAATACAAACATGTTATGTATCTTTGTACACATTTTTGTATGCTCATGAATACATATAGAAATAAATATAGACATGTATAGAATGAAAATGTCTTTATTTTACAAAAATAGGGTTAAGCAGATAAGTTTGCTTTCTGTTTAAGCTATCACAGACATTCCTACAGTTAATAGAATTTAAAATGCTTTAAAGAGTCATATAGCATATTTCTTATAATTTGAATTTTCTGTGATTTATGCAACCATTCTTCTAGTGATACTAATTTATGTTGTTTCTAGTTTTGTTTTGTATTGGCTTTCCTACTATAAGAAATTTCTTGATAGACATTTCCAAGTGGTACACTTTTTTTTTTTTTTTCATTTGTAAGGTAGAGTTCCAGGAATGAAGTTGTTAAATCAGAGGATGTTTTTGTTTTTAAAAGATATTGCTGGATTGCCTCCAAAAAATGACTGTAGTAATTTATGTCCCCAGTAGTCATGTGTGAGCTTGACTCTGTTGATTCTGTTATTTTCTGTTACTTTTTGGCTAATAGGATTGATGAAATTACCATATTCAATTATTGTGTGAATTTGTGATTCACGTCTACATGATGTCTTGAACATACTCTCTTGCTTTCTTTGACTTATTGAATATCTTTGTCTGTGATTTACCTATTGCTATGCCTTAGTTTGTCCTTTCCTTATCAACTTATCTTAAAGTATTATAGACATTAATCATTTCTCCCCTAAGCCTAGAGGTGCCAGGTAACTCTCCTAGAGCATATATTATCTCTAGAGTCCTATCCACTTTCCTGGGTAATTGTCACACAAGACAAGCCATAGTATCTACTAAGCACTGTACCTGGAAAGCTCTTCCACAAAAGGCTCACATGATTCACTCTTTTCATTCAGGACTCTTAAGTGCTTTCTCTTCATCTCCTCATTCTGTTTTATTTTCATTCATAGAAAGAGTATTTCTCATTGTGTGTTATGTGTCTTCTATATGCTTCTCCTCTGTTATTCAGCAGTCTCCATGAGAACAGGATGTCTATTTTGTTCATTTCTGTTCCCCAGCTTTAACACTGCCCAGTACACCATAGATACTCATGTAGATTTGATAATAAACATTTTTGTTTTTGTTGATGCCCAAAAATAAAGAAAAAAAATGCCTGAAAATAACTAAAATCTCTGAAGTAATTTCCACTAAAAATTGTGACCTAGGACTGTATTACATATGTACATTTTGTCAAAACATGTCTTTTTTAGAATCCTTGTATATAGTAATAGAGGCACTACTTGTTATTAGTTCCCAATGGCCTGTCAGTAGATTAATTTGTACTAGTTTCCTTCACATGAAAGTTTTTAGTAATAATTAGATCTTCAAGCCAAATCTAAGCACTCTAGTCAGTTATATTCTTAGACTTTTACTCTGGGATCATGCCATTCCAGGACCCTGTGCCATTGGTGAAGAGACTGGTACTTCCTATCTGTTGTAGGCTGAATTGTGTGTTCCCAAATTCCTATGTTGACAACTCCAGTACTTTAGAATATAACTATATTTGGATATAAGTTCTTTAAAACAATGTTTAAGTAACATGAGGTCACCAGGAGTGCACCCTAATCACATCTGACTGGTGTCTTTATAAGAATAGGGGATTTGTACACAGAAAGGGATACCAGGGTTTGATGTGCACAGAGGAAAATCCATGTGAGAATACAGTGAGAAGGTGGCCATCTATAAGCCATGGAAAGAGGCCTTGGGAGAAAAAAATAAACCTGCCAACTCCTTGGTCATCATCTTCTGTCATCCAGAACCGTAGGAGAATGAATTCCTATTGTTTAAGCCATGAAGTCTGGAATTTTGTTACAGCAGCCCTCATTGACTCCTACATGGCCATAACCTGCTATTTCACTGGAAGTAAAATATGTACCTGGAGTCATATGTGGACCTTATTCTCCATACCTTTGATGTATCTGTGATATCTTCTTTCAAGGCGTTCCTTTCTTTCTTAATCGTGAAATGATATGGGGCATTGGTAGCACTTGAAGCCAGCAGAGGTTCCTAGGCAACATGAAGACAATGATGGTTGGCTCGGACACTAGTGGTGCAGCTAGAATCACGTTTAGTAACCCTTTCCATCTACAGTTTGGTTTCCACAGGGGTTCAATGTTTGGATAAGTACATACTAATTGGTGATATAATATAATGACTAGATCAAGCTTTGCTTCTAAAGGAAAATTGTATTCCAAAATGACCATTCTGAAAACAACCTATAAATGAGTGTATAATTACCTCTGTTTGCTTCTATTTTAAAATAATTTGGGAGGGCTTATGTATAAATGATAGTAGGCTCTTAAGAATCAAGCATTATAGAAAAGAGAGTAAAGTCATTGCCAGATGCCCATTTTCAAAGAAGCTGAGGAAACCAATCCATCTGCAATTGCTGGGCCTGCAGGAGCAGCTGTACCACTAAATGTGCAGAGTAGGAAGGAAGGGGCAAGTTAGCTATGTTGCAATCAGGTATCAGTGCAAAGATTCTGATTCAGCAGGAAGACACAGGATGGCAGAAAGAAAGCCTTACCAGTAGGGAAGTCTAAAATTAGAGTACCTGGCAAGGTTAGTATGCTAGATGGTTTTCACAATGGTGGCCTGTTCCCCACAAAGCACAGTGAAATAGGAAGCACAGGGAAGCTGATCTAGGCAGAGTGATACAGGACCTGCCTTAGAGACTGGGGGAGGGCCCCAGAAAGAAAGAAATTTGCGAGGCCAAACACTTAAGACAAAAACCTATAGCCTGTGTCATCGAGGCAGGTGGCAAGGAAAAACTGTGACTGGAGCAATATGTGACCATTTAGAATTCATTAGTGCATTCCAGACATCAAGCTGAAGCACCTGATAAACCTTCTAATGCAAGCACAGCTTAAGGGAAAGGTGGAGCCATCTGTGGTTTCAGTCTTAAAAGATCTGGGAACCTGAAGCAGAGATGTTTTATTCTTTTGTTTAAAATCAAAGGATCTGTTCACCCCACATGCTTTCTTTAAACAGCCCCAAATGGAGCTGGGCAGGGAATAATGTCACACCCCACCTTTGTTAGCTAGCATTTTCTAATCCATATTCTCATGTCTAACATTGAAATATATAAGATAGCAAGTGCTGGGCGAATTTCTTAATTCCTGCTTCAGAATTACCTGTGACATCCATCTAAGGGAATACTAGCATACATTTGCATAGAACTTTTATTTTCACTAATGCTTTTGTGTCTTTGATCTCATTTTTAAAAATCATGCTGTTTTACTCTTATGTCTTTCTACTGATTTACAGATCACAGCTAGATGTCTGCCAGGAAAATAAAAAATAAAGAAACAGCTGCTCTGCAGTGTGTTTCACAAGTACAGGGCTACTCAAAGGAATGAAAAAGTGAGTGGCAGCCCATACATTTTGGGGGCTTCGTGAAGAGGAACTGGGTTCTTCAAGATCTTTTTGGAAATGTTCCTGTATTCCCAGGTGTGCCCTGGTCATGAAAGCAGTGCTAAAATTGACAGACTTATATTGTTATAATTTTTATCATTTAAAATCTGGATGTGGCAAGTCACAGAGTGGTCTTTGAAAACTGCCCTATTAAAAACAGTCATTGTAGTATCATTTTAGAATAAAATCTATCAACTACTTTAATAGTTACACATAGAAATAAAGATTTTTTCCAAAGTATTTCAGAAAACCTGATGTATTTCTGAGAAAAGTAAACTCACTTTAATGAAAGAACATCTGACTAGCCCTTGAAATAGAAAACAATAATGCGTTTTAAAGAGAGGCATTTCTATTCAGTGCTTTCTTCAGCTGTAATTTAAGAATGCAGAGAGAACTGCTTAGTTCCTTTAATCTATGTGTTTCATCCTAAGGGCAGCCTAAAAATCACCTTAGTCCTGTCCTTTAGACAAGTCCAGACACAGGTCACAGTTCACATCCTACGCAGAATTTCTCTCTTTCTCTGACCTAGGTGTTACATTTTCTAATAATTGATTATTTCTGGTCTTTTTTTTTCCAACTGATTACCACCACTACTCTTTCAACCACTCTCTTTTCTCATCCACTTTGCTGGTTTTACAGTCACATCCTCATTACTTCTTCGCCTACAGTAAAAGAAACTGTACTCCCATTTTGTCCTTAAATTGCCATGCATTTTTTTCCCACAGATGCTTAATTCTTATAATTGAATTATTTTATGGGCCCGTTTTTTAAGAGCCTGCATTTCTTTCCCTGAACCTCAGTTTATACCTGACTCTATCACTGTATCTGTCATTGCCCATCTGTACATCTCCAGGGTGCTTGGTCCACTTTGATGGTAATAGACAGCCTAGTCATCAAGATTATTTTGAAGATTTAGCTAACATGGTCCCATCTGTCACTTCTTATAAAATTGTCTTAACTTTTGATACCTTTCTTCAAATGCACAAAATCCATTGTCTCAAAATAGCTGACCCCTGTCTTTATTTCAGTTTAGAGGATGGACTTCTTGCCCTAACCTTTTCCATTCTGAACCATCTTGCTTCTACCCAGGCGCTAATTATGAAAGCATTTCTGAATAAATGATGGAAGAACAATCTTTGACTTAGAATGTAACATTATACAGTGGAATTATTTTTAGCTACCAGCTGTGCAAGCAATAAGTAAGAGACTTTGAAGTGCTAAAAATATTTGGGATGTGTCAAGTGGGAGTAGGCAAATACCCTGGGGTGAGAGAAGCCCTAGATATGATACATCTGGCACACATTTTTAGGATGCTCTATATTTAGTCTATATTTTGATTTCTAAAGAGATCCAGGGGTGTTTCCCTTTGAAAGGTAGCGAAGATGACAGAGATGTTGAAAGCAATCTCTGAAATTTCTTCTCTCCCTTCCTTTTGCCTTTTAAATTAAAATTGTCATTATGCCTAGTTCTTGAATTATATATCACTCTGAACTCCTTTGGGGAAAAATTCTGTGTAAATGTCCAATTATGAATGGAAAACCACAATCTGTAGCAGTATTTTTGGTTTTGGTTACAGCACTGAGCACTATCCTTATTATGTTCCTAGTGAAAATTTCCCAAATTTTGAATATAGGGCTGATCTCCTAGATAACATTCCTATGGTCATCAATAGAAACTCAACCCTCAAACCTCTTAAGAGGTATGGAAAATGGGTCCATGGACCAGCGATGATAGGAATGTGCTCATGTGTAGAGTTGGAGTAAGTGATGAGAAGTCTTCAAGAAGTCTTGATGAAACCTACCTAGTTCTCTATTATATCCCTAAGACTCTGAGAAAAGACAACGATTAACTCATGGATTGAGAGATGTCTCAAACTGACATACTTACTGTAATGATTTGTTAATTAGTGGAGTTTTTGAGATAGAAGTCATGTGTTGGTTATCAACAGATCTTTATACAGTTATCACCTCTGATTTCCAATCAGCTATTAATGATTAAACCATTGCTTTCTTGTCAGCTCCATGTCACATCTTTTGCAGTTGATGTAAGGACACCTGATATCCTGTCTCTTTTTCTTTGTGTACTCGCCATTCTCACTTTCTACTTCCTATGCAAGTTACTTTAAACATTTTCTGATTCTATCTGACAAGAGGATATTTTATTTGTTTTATGTTTCTGTTTTTTGTTCTTCATTCACTACTGGGGATTGAACCTAAGGTCTCACATGTGCTAGGCAAGTGTTTCTCCACGGAGTTATATCCCCCCACCAAAGAGGTGTTTTTTTTTTGTTTTTGTTTGAGTACTGGGGATTGAACTCAAGGGCACTCAACCACTAAGCCACATCCCCAGCCCTATTTTGTATTTTTTATTTTAGAGACAGGGTCTCACTGAGTTGCTTAGCACCTCACCATTGCTGAGGCTGGCTTTGAACTTACTATCCTCCTCTCTCAGCCTCCTGAGCCACTAGGATTACAGGTGTGTGCCACAGCGCCTGGCTAAGAGTGTTATTTTTTGACAAAAAGAAAAAATATATATTTTGGAAATAACATGTTGCAGAGATCTGATTGTGAGTCTATCATGAGTATAATGGTGATTTAAAGCATATTTTTTAAATATGTTAAAATGCTGTGCTTTTTCTTAATGATCTAAATTAACAAAAATGTAACACCTATCATAAATCAATATTTAGTAAATTTATGACTACAAATTATTTCAACTTTTTGTTGAGTCAAGATTATTTTTTCCAACATTCAAAAATGTATCTTAAAAATTTAGATGATTGTTAGAGAAAGATTATTCAGAAAAATGTATATTGGGGTTATATTCAGTGTAGTTGTAGAGATTTCAGGTGAAAGCTTACAGAAATCTTAAATGTATATATTAAATTATTCTTTATGAAATTTAATGAAGGCTTATGTTTAAGAATTTACCAGAAAATGAATTGTAGTTCTACAAAAATTTTATGTATTTTTGGTTTTGATTTTGATGTCATAAATTTCTCTCAAGTTTCGAATCACTTTAAAAAGTTTACTTGTGCACGATGAATAAGTAAATAAATAATAAAAAAATTAAAAAAAAAAAAAAGAAATATAAATTTTCTTGATTGCTGTGGTACAGTTGCAACAATTAAGCATCATAGTGATATTGACATTTGGCTGGTAATCTGTAATATATTTGAGAAGAAATAGAAAGTATTTCTTGGTCAAATTTCATCTCAAATAGCCATCTAAACACTTGACAATTTAAAAGCCAATTTGCTTGGTCATCTCTATGGGAGAGAAAGTTGGCAGAAATGTACATTTTAAAAAGTCAGCAATTTTTTTTAGTTGAATAGTAGCTGAGTATAAATCTAGGCTTATGTTCCAAAAAATGTCCCAGACTGTATTTGAAAAGTGCTTCAGATCATATCTCTTAAATTATTTTTATGATTTGTGTATTGAATTTTCATGATGACTGAAGAGAAATAGACATGCATAGGTGAATTAAAACACCATGTTTTGTGGCAGCTGATAAGAGAGAGAAGGAGAGTTAATGACCTAGAATTCTGATCTTTTATGGATTGTTCAAGAGCGCATTCACTAGGAAAAGAAAAACTTTTGATGCTTTTGACATTTATGGTTCATCAAATAAATTAAGGATATGATTTTCCTCATAGTACCATCAGAATTGTAGAAGTGTTCCTTTATTTTATAACTACAAGTAAGAAATAATAAGGCAAATGATGAAGTAATAAAGTTATCAAATGGCTTTTTCCCTACAACATAAAAATATTTTTTCTGTCATCAGTAGATAATACAGTCTGGCCATCATTAGCCATTTGTGTTGGCCTTCTCTTTTGGTCAGTAGCTGAGGAAGTATACCATAACATATATACTTCAGTAGATTCTATATACCCATTTAATTTGTCACTGGACTGGCTTGAGGAATTTGGGGTACTTGTGTTGCCTCAGAGAGTCAGTTTCATTGATGTTGTTTGAGGAGTGCAGATACAGTATAAACTTCCCTGGGAAGGATGCTTCTTTGTCATAGGCTTAAAAACTTCAAAAAATAATTCTTATTTTAGTGTGGAGGATCTCAATGCAAGAATGAAGACCATAAAATCAAATCCAAGTTAATTCATGCATGATAATTGAGAGAAATAAATAATGGGCAACTATATTTTCAGCACGTTCACTGTTTCAACACAAAGCTTTTATGCATCTGTAAAAGTGGGATTGCCATTCTTGCTTCTTGATTTCACTAGAGTCTACAGTTTAACTAAAATGCAAACACTGTTTACTGAATTATTTAGGTGATAATAATATAAGAAGGAGAATGCAAAGGAAGAGCCATAGATTCTCATAAGAAGAAATCTTTTGAGTCTAAATGCCATATTAGTTGCCAATATGTGTCTATTTTGCTCATGAAAAAAAAAAAAAAAAAAACCCTGATAACAACACAACAACAAAAACAGGTCTTCCCAGTGTAATTTGGCACAATCTTCTTCATAGCTCTGATTGCAGTTATAATTTTATATTTACTTATATTATCATATGATTGTCTGTCTCCTACTCCTGATTATTTGCTGCATATAAGAGGAGTCCAGTTGAATTTTGCTCAGCATTGTGTTCCCTGGGCCTATTACTTTGTCTGAAATCTAGTTAATATTCAAACAAATATTTGCTAAATGAATTTGTGAATAAAAGGAAAACTTATCCAATATTTGAAAAACTTCAAAGTATCTGAAGACACTTGATCCGTTGAAAGTTGTTAAGAAATTACACTGTGATGAGCTGTTTCCAAAACTACTAATGCTTTGCAGAAAGGGGGAGAGAGAAAAAAGTATCTATTCTTCTAAGTTCTCTGCTTGGGGCTCCATAACAAAGTAGTGAGAGAAAAGCAAACATATTTATTTAATACAGGTTTTGCATGATATGGGAGACTTTATAAGGAAACAAAGAATCAAAGATAGGTGAAACCTGAGTAATTTTGTACTAGGTTTGATGAAGAGCCTAGAGTCATGGAAAAATGTTACAGTATGAAAGGGCAATGAGATAAGAGTCATAAACTGGGGGAAAATTAGCAAGTTCTGTTCATTCAGATTTCTCTCCATGCCCCTTCAGCTCTGGAGAAAGACATCCCCTTTCCTCCAGGTTTGAGGGTCTTATGACCAGCTTAATGGAAAGGTAAGAGGCCTTCCTACTCACATTTCTTCACTTTTAAATGTTCAATATGGCAAGATACCCTATGTGGGGGTATTATATGAGGAAGACTGTCAAGGGCAAAGTTAAGGTTTTGTGCAGTCACTGTAGCTCTTCATTTCCTTAGTAGGAGTCATATTTTTATATAACAATTACTTAAAATTTGTTCTTCTCATTCTACTTGAAAATCCATTCAACTTCATTCCTTTGTCCTTCCTTCCTTCCTTCCTTCCTTCCTTCCTTCCTTCCTTCCTTCCTTCCCTTTTCTTATCTCCCTTCCCTCTTTCTTCTCTTCCTCCTCCTTCCCTTTCTCCCTTTCCTCCTTTCTCTCCCTCTTTCCTTTCTTCTCTTTTTCTCTCTCCCTTCCCTTCTCTTCCCTTTCCCCACTTCCTCTCTCCCTTCCTTTTGATTTTGCTTTTGCTTCTTCCCTAACATTTGCCTGTAAACTCTGAATACTGTTGCTGAGCTGACCTTTGAAAGCATCTATCAGACTATGATTGAAGAAGTTAAAAGCAGCAATGTTTCCAGTATTATGCTATTATTTTTGGTGGCAGAATAAACACTTAGAAAATAGCTAAGACTCCTAATTTAAAGTTGTGTGCACTACATTTAAGATAGACTGGGAATTATGACCAGAAATTATTAGTGAATGAGTTTAAGGTAATGAAATAAATATATGTAAGCACATGGATAGATATATGGGAGGGATTAGCAGATTAGGCTGATACAGATATGTTATGTCTCCTGCCCAAAACATAGATAAATCCTGGAAATAGTATAAGAACAGCAACCACAATGTAATGTTTTCATCCACACAGTTGAGTCCGATCAAAAAAAAAAAAAAAAAAAGATTTTTCACCAGGTGTGGTGGCACATGCCTGTAATTTCAGCTGCTGGGGAGGATGAGACAGGAGAATCTTGAGTTCTAAGTCAGCCTCAGCAATGGTGAGGTGCTAAGCAACTCAGTGAGACCCTGTCTCAGAAAACAAACAAACAAAACCAAACAAACAATAGGGCAGGGGATGTGGGGCTCAGTGATCCAGTACCCATGAGTTCAATCTCTGGTACCAAGAAAAAGAAAAGATTTTTCCCAAGTACCAAAAATAGAGAAATCAAGAAGAGAATAACATGGGAAATTCCAATATGTGATGATCCACCAGAATCCTGCTACTGAACATAGGCAATAATGATAAAAGGACTAATGCCCACTTTTATTTTGATTATAATTATCTACATATATTAATGGTACAAATTAATGGGTTTTATTGTGACATTTCCATGCGTGCATTTAATGTGCTTTGATCATATCCACCCTTACTATGACCTTCTCCTGCCCCCAGCCTCTCCTCTGACCCCCTTTCCCTTTCCTAATAGTCTCCCTTCAATTTTCACTTTTTTTTTTTTTTAATTTTAAAGAAATGCTTCCTTTTGAGCAACGGACTGGAGTCCAGGCCTCTACATCAAATAAAGAACCTGAGCTGTTAAGGGGAAGGGACCAGCCTGCCAGCCTGTCACCATCAGGCAAGACTGGAGTCCCAACCTCCATCAACTGGTGAAAGGAAGGCACCTCTGTAGTATTATCAGGTCAGGAGTTTAGGCTCCCACAGAACTTCTGCTATTACTGCTCCACAGGAGGTAGGAGGAATAGATGTTCAAGCTTGTCTCTCCACTGACACTTGGGTGGTGGGGGTAGTGGGGCTGGGATGAAAGTCTTCACTCCCTATTCTGTCTTTTTAATACTATCTCAACTGAGGGGCTGCTACATTCTTCAGGGAATGGATGTCTAATGCCCCTCACTTGGCCTTTGCTGGTGTGAGTGTTGGGGGCCACAGCTGTCCTCTGGTTTGGGCTGAAGTAAAGTGGTTGTATCTATCTTGGTAGTGGCCTCTTTCTTGGTCAATTGGCTAGGGAGAACAGGTTCCCATGGCTTTATGTTGTTTGCATCAATTATAATTTTTGGATTGGAACTTGTTCCAATCCAAGTCTAGGGTATATGTGAGAAACAGAGTTTGGTGGTCCATTTCCATAATACAGTATTTAGCCTTAATGGAATGTAAGATCCATTGGTAGTCGTTTTGATTTACCCCTTCCCTTTGTTTGCCCCAATTGTAAAATTAGCCAATGGTGTAGATTGTAACCCCGAGCTCCTCCTATCTGAGCAAGGGTAAGTACTGGACTTTCCCGCCCAAGTGCGCTCCCTAGGCAGGTTCCATAGCACGCTCTTCTAGCCAAGTTAAGTTTGCGGGGCAGAGCTACTTCTGAGCATGTGTTTGATTCCTAATAGTATATAAGGCAAATATCAATCCCAGGTAACTAACCATCATGTCTTTTCTGAGTCCTGAAATTCCTCATGAGTCTGGTTCTTATATTTACCTTCCAGAGTCTCTATGTTTTATTAGTTATGTAGCACCTAAGGTTTTTAGTGCTGCCCAGAATGAAGGAAGATCTTCCATTTTCTCAGAAATAGAACTAGTGAAAGTCTTGTTTCCTCTTTACTTGGGAAATTAAGCTGAAGAGATCTCTACCATCTCCCATTAAATACTCATCTGCCCAAAATTACCTGCACTTTACATACTCATTCCACGTCACAGTTTCTTTGTGCCCCCACTAAAACACCACATTAGAGCCCTTCCAAACTTGCCCACTCAGGGCTGTCCCTTTCCTGTCCCTTCCATTGCTTTCATCAACAGCATTTCAATTTTCACTAGATCGTTTCCTTCCACTTTTTATTACAACATCATTCCCTTCAACCTTAACTTGACTCAAGTTCCCTTGCCTGTTACTAACCTTTTGCAGCAAGTGGGTAATAATAATATGCTGGGAATTTTGTATTGTGAAATGCTGTAAAGTAGTTCAATATAACTTGATCCATTTGCATAAAATGATTTTTAATTAAGTGAAAAAATTAATTAGCAAAATACTTTTACTGGTGTAGTGTGTTTCTCTGCACATTTTAAATGCCAAAAGAAAACTACGTGTTTATACCTGTGGTATACATATCATGCACACGTGTATGTGTGTGTGTGTGTGTGTGTGTGTGTGTGCATGTGTTTGTGTATAACTTTATTGCAGAAAAATATATTTGTGGTAAAAACAAAAACATCAGGATAGTGGTTATGGTTTTAGGAAAGTTGGGGAAATGGTTTAGAAAACGCTGTGAAAAAAGGCTTCAGCCATATCCATAATATTTAATTAAAAAAAAAAAAAACTTTAGTGAAGTATTAGCATTTGTTAAATTTGAGTAGTGTAGATTTCAGAGTTTGACATATGTTTGGAAACTTTAGTAATTAAACACAACATATGGTTGAGCTCTGTGCATACATATGCCTTCAAATCCATTGTGTGATAGTAATAGTTAAAAATGTTCAAACTAATTTAACAACATCCGTACATTTTTATTTATAGGTGAATGGTTCACATCAACAATTATGGAACCAGACTTTATATTTAAATAAACACAACTTTTATATCTTTCATTCTAGGTTTCTCTCTTGTTGCATTAACCTTTTGAATGATCTGCTTTTGCTTTAGATTATTCTTCGTATTCTTCATTGTATACCACAGGTTAACATTCTGCCTGTTGTGTAGTTGATACACAGTGAATCATAGCACAAATCAATCAATAGTGTTCTGATACTTTTCCTAATATGTGGAAGACCATATAAGAGTTCCCTTTAAATTTAATAACTTAATTTTGTTTTGAAATTTGTGTAAAATAGAGATTGAAGTAAAATGAAGTAGAGTGTGACTAAGGAGGGGTTGTGCTTGGTTATAAGCATTTGCATTTTATTCTGCTATTTTTGTCCTTGATTTTGCATGAATTATTTATTATTAGATATAATAATTCTGTCATATTCACTGATGCATCTTTTCATCTAGGAAAAAAATGGCAGGTTCTAGGTGTTCAAATCTGAATTTTGAATGGATGCATGAATAAACAAGAATTGCTTCAGATTTAAAAGGCCTGTGATAGTTAAGCTAGTCCAGGTGTGCCATTAAGTGAAAATATAGTCTCTTTATCTAGTTTTGAGATCATAGTATTATGTGTGTTGGTTCTTCTTGGCATTTATTTCCTAAACATTTCTATTCTACTTTAAGTGTGTTGTTTATCACTGCCTTTTTTACATTCACTACTGTGTATTATATGGCACTGACTATAGCAGACCTCATTTATAGGGATAATATTAACCTACATTGATTTGTAGTCATGTAAGTTTTAAGTGCAATAAGGTTAATTAATGACATTCTTTCTCCCAAACCAGAATGATGGTTACATATGAAATGTACAGGTGTGATTTTCACGCATGCTAATACATTCTGCTATTGTTATATTTGCCAGCTGCAAGCAACCATCACAGAACACCCCAGCCATTTTAACAAAGCAAAATTTAAGAAAAACAAATGCTTCTTTCTGTTTGCTTAGCATTACCAAATACTGAATATCCAAAATGAATTTTCAAGAGCACATAAATTATTGTTATCTCAGAAAAGATACTTCTTTGTTTTGTAATCAAAGTTGGAAATAATTTCTGTTAGAGATCATTACCCAGCAGCATCACCCTTCATTCCTCTCCAGGCCCAGGAAGTAGTGGTATATAAACTACAGGAGTGTGATTACCAGCATAGGTGTTGGAAGAACAAGAAATAATGACATTTTTCTCCAGAGAGAAATCCACTGAGCCAAGTGGATTCATTTTTTACATTTTTCACAGTCAGACAGTGGGCTCTGAAAAGGCACATCCAGTTTATACAACAGCAAACCTGTTTTAGGAAGGATAACAATAAAGGTATGCATTATGCCACAATTTTGTTTCAGTGATTGGTTTGTTTTCATATGAATGAAACTTTTATCCATACACAAATCAGTCATTTTTTTGGTTTCATTGTATCATAAGGTACAGAAAAAAATAGAACACATTATTCCTGCCACTCTGAATGCTATAAGTCCTTGCTATTAAGAATTTATATTTTTGATGATTCTTTATTTATAAGCCACAACCTGACATCCTGAGTACATTTCTTTAAAAGGAAAACTGAAAAGGTTTGAGCATTAGAAGAAAACCTTAGAGGACATTTAATTTAACCACTGTGCAGAACATTACCTTTGCACTACATGGTAATATCACAGACCCTTTTTGGAGTTTCATATTGTATGTATAAAAGATTCTACAAGAATCTAGAAGGAAAATATCTGTTTAATATTATTGAAACCAAGGTTTGTCAATACTTTTGACCACAGGAACTTGTTTTTTGTTATAGCTATTAATATGGTTTAAGAAAGATACAGCATCCTTTCTATGCAATTTATGTCATTTGGATCACTCTTTTTGTAAGTTCTTTCATAAAGACTTTTTTTCTATATAATTTTCTATGATACAAAGTCCCAAGCCATGCAATAGCTAATTGCAATTGTTCAAAAAAAATTAAGCTTTAATTTCTCTTACACTTGGAGTCTTCACTTTTATAGGGAAACCAAAACACATGTTTGCATAGTTTTTCTGATTTATGGAATTAGTATGAAGTAAAATTAAATTTTTGATTTATTAAATTAAATTTTTGATCTATTAAATTAGTATGAAGTAAAATTCCCCCTTATAGGGAAAGCAAAACACATGTTTGTATGGTTTTTCTGATTTATGGAATTAGTATGAAGTAAAATTCCCCCTTTGGAAGATACATTTAAATAGTTTTGACAAATGTAAACAGTGTAACCAACCACCACACTAAACACATAGAATATTTCCATCACCCCAAAGTTTCCCTTGGGCCCCTGGGTTGTTAGTCTCCTCCCCACACCCAGCACCTGGAAAACAGATCTTATTTATACACCTAAATGTCTGAATTTTCTAGAACGCCACAGAAAAACATAGGGTTATGAATCCTCTGTATCTGGCTTTCACTTAGCATAACACTTTTGAGATTCATCCATTTCATCGTAGGTATTGATGGCTTATGTAGAACAGGGGTGTGTAAACGTATCAAAATTTACCCAACATTTGCTGGACATTAAGGATTTTCCAGGTTAGGGTCATTGTGCATAAAGAGGCTATGAACATTTACCAATAAGTTTGTGTGTGGAAATATGTTCTCCTTTCTCTTGAGTAAGAATGTAAGAGAGAGATTTCTGGGATTTTGGTGAGTAAAAGTTGAAACTTTACACAGAATGTCCCAAGTTATTTTTCTTATTGGCATGTGCCATTTTGATTCCCCACCAGCAGTATATGGGAGTTGAGTTGTTCCACATCTGTGTCAGAACTTGGAATTAACAATTTTACTTAAATTTTCACTAAAAAAATAGCAATTGTAGCTCTTCTTGTAAGTGTACAGAGATATCACATTGTAATTTATGTTTGCATTTCCCAAATGACTAAAGACATGAGTATTTTTTAAAAAATATTTTTAGTTGTTGATGAATCTTTTTTTTTATCTATTCATTTACATAGAGTTTTGAGAATTCTATAATTGAGTTGCAAGATTTATATATATTTCTAGATATATGCCTTTATGATATGTATGTTTATAAATATTTTGTCTTTATCAATAACTTGTCTTAATTTTCTATGGATATCTTAAAAAGTAGAGATGTTTTTGTTTTACTTTAAAATTTTGGCAAAATTATATTTACTAGTTTTTGCTTAGGTTTAGAATTTGGGTGCTATTTAAAAAATATTGTCCAAAGCCAAGATCACAGTTTTCTCTTTTCTCAAGACATTTTTAGTTTTTTATTTCTCATTTTTATCTATGATATCTTTGGATTAATTTAAAAAAAAATAAAAATTAACTTTGTATTTTGTGAGAAGATTTTGGTATTTTTAAATTAGATATACACATACTGAGTTTCTGTTGTACTCTATTGATCTGTATAACTATCTTTACACCAGTATCAGAAATTGGGTAATATGAATCATACAGCATTACTCCTTTGCTTTAAAACTATCTTGCATATTCTAGTCCAGAGTTTCTCAGTTATGGAACTATTGATTTGTACCAGATAACTTCTTTGGTTTTAGGGTCTACCCAGAACACTATAGAATGGTTAGCAGCTTCCCTTGCCCCTACCCACTAGGTGCCAGTAGCATCTCCCCCATTTGTGATTACCAAAAATATTTATAGAATTGCTTAATGTTCCTTGGGAGCAAACTCAACCCTTGGTTGAAGACTACTAGACTAGTTTTTTTTTTTTTTTTTTTTTTTTTTTTTTTTTTTTTTTTTTTGCTAGTAGAGCCTTTATGGAAAACAGTATTGAACTTCCTCAACCAATTAAAAACAGAACTACCATATGATCCAGCAATCCCACTACTGGATAGATATACAAAGTAAATGAAATCAGTATGTTGAACAGACATCTGTACTCCCATGTTCATTGCAGCATTATTCAAAATATCTAAAAAATGGAAAAAAAGTAAAGTGTTTATCAACTGATAAGGGATAAAGAAAGTGTGGTACATATACACAATGGGATACTATTCAGCCACAAAAAAATGGAATACTGTGATTTTGGACAATATGGGTGAAACTGGAAATAATGTTAAGTGAAATAAGGCAGGCACAGAATGTCAAGTATAGCATAATCTCAGGATGGGGCTGTAGCTCAGTGGCAGAGCTTTGCCTAGCATGACATGTGAGGCACTGGGTTCAATCCTCAGCCTCAGCACCACATAAAAATAAATAAATAAGTAAATAAATAAATAAATAAATAAATAAATAAAAGCATTCTGTCCGTCTACAACTGCAAGAAAAGAAAAAAAAGTATAGCATGATCTCATTCTTAGGTGGAATCTAAACAAATTGGTTTCATAAAAGTTCAGAGCAGGTTGGTGGTTACCAGAAGCTGGGGAGAGTAGTAGGGAGGGATGGGGAAAGGTTGAGCAATCGGTACAAAAGAAAAAAGAAGTTACAATTAGATAGGCACAAGAAGCTCTGGTGTGCTATTGCAAAGTAGAGTGGCTGTAGATAACAAACATGAACGCTTTCTATCCAGCTATTCACTATCTCATTTTGTGTTGGAAGCCCAAATAATAATCAATAATTAAATCCATGAAAAGATAGGCAAGACTTAATTTCTTTCATGTATAGACAACTTTTTATGTTTTTATCATTTGGCACGTAATGTTTTGAACTATATATTATTGTGGAAGGGCAGACTCTAGCTAGTATGAAAAAAAATGATCTTTTTTTCTTGCTGTCTTTTGCAAGAGATTGTGAGCCATATTTGAAGCCTTACATTTATTATGAGGATCAAATTAGATTATGTATATAAGGTCATATCTTGAACTAAAAAAAGAGACAAATGTTAGTTGTATGGCTATATATGCAGTAAATGCTACATAAATTCTTTTTGAATTGGTAGTGCTTCTTGGAGATGAAAGAACCTTTCTATAGAATCTTCAAAGTTTCAAGAAGAAGTATATTTTCTTTTACTATGGCTACTGTGATATAAATTACCTTTGAACAAATTTTGAAGCAATTGGTAAGTGTTACTGTTGTCCAATGAGAGTGTTATTTTTTAAACACTGTCCATCCAATATACATAATCCTTAATGAAGTTTTTTTACTTTGCGGGAATGTGCCTACTTTCTGTTGCAAATGAAAAACGTGAAGGCCTCCAATAGAATAAAACCTGTAGTGGGCCTGAAGGCTGATGATACAATCCTGTTAGTGCTCGCTCTGTCTTACCTCTTGCAGTTCCCATCCTTCCCTTCTTTCCTCATAAACAATTTTTAATGGAAAGTTAAAGAAAATAATGACAGCCATGCACTTTTACTCATATATTTTATTATTTGGCATTTAGATTTGGTTAATAATCATGCTAATTTGGTTTGAAATAGAAAATGAATTTTAATTTTACCCATTATCATTGTATTACTGCTTCAAATAGCAATCATTTTTTTACATACACATATATCACACCACATATATATGGATATATATTGTATACATATAATACATGCATATGTATGTGTTGTTATCTTTTGTCACTGATTCTATGATGATAGGAATAATACCTATTATCTGATCCATTTTTTCTTAAAAACAATTTCTGAAAATTTTCAGATATGCTTACTTTCTATGACCAAAATTATTTGAACTTTCAAGAGATTTATCATACTTTGAATGGTTTCTAAGGAAATAGAGAATTATATATCCATGGACACAGGAGAGCAGCCCATGAAAATAAGTAGAATGCCTTTTAAGTCACTCATTCATTGTATTTAAATTAAATTTATTTTTTCAAATATCAGTTAATGCAAATGTAGGCAAGACCTGTGTTCCTTAACATATTTATGAATAAATTATAAAAGGACAATTTTTACCAAAAAAACAAATGATAAAATTTCAAGTTTAAACTTTATAAACACTAAAAAATTGATTTCTTATCCAAGGGTAAATTTCTTTTATTTTTATCTATACCCAGCTGGCAGTGGGTGGTATTTCATTCCTGGAAATTCATATCTTGAAAAGCAAATGCTTAAGGGAATATTCATTTAGCTATAAAGGAATGATGTTTCCAGCTTTGAAATGTCATTTGTAGGAGTCCCTTACTGCAGGAGATAGCAATGTGGTTGTGCTTTGGCAGACTCTCTTAAGCCCAATGCTCCATAGATAGGTCTTGAAATTCCTGATAGCTCTCTTGGCTATGCTGTCCAAGCAGCATGACTTGACTGCCCTTGCTCCATATCCACACTGATAGAATTATCATCATTAGTATCATTAATATGCATGCATTTTCCTTTCTGTTCTATGGCTCTATTTGTAGGATTTGGAGGAACAGATTATTGGTAAGGCCTCAAACTGCTGACGATGTCCATTTTTACATTTAAAACAAAAGCAGTTTTATTAATAACTATGATAGGGACCAAGCTGGACAAATAGAAAGTACATGCTAATATAATATAGTTAAAAGCAAAATCGATTTGGCTTTTATATATGCAGTTTTGGTTTATGATGTTCTTATCTCATTTTTTAAAATCTCCTCTTGTGTTTTGTTGTTTTGATGTAGCTGATTATAATGACATGTCCAGGCTTTTGTACATTAATATTTTTTGTATATCTAACACTACCCAGGTTAAAGAAGAGGGGAAAAAAGATTTCCTTTTATTGATTAATATTTAAGTGATTTTGAAGTAATTACCAAAGTAAATCATTGTTATGCCAGAAAACTTGGAAAATACTAGAGCATTAAACCTAAGTTAAAAAACACCTATGACCTATAATTCCCACAGATAATTTTGTTATTTTGATCTATTTCTCTTTCCCAGGCTGGGTACCACTGTGGCAACATGAGAACATTAACTCTTTACCTAAGTTAGTGTTGCTTTGAGTCCTCACACATTAGATAAATGAGAGTGACAGAAAAAATAAGAATAACATTCATGCTGCTCCTAATTGGTTTGGTGGTGACATTTCTGAGCATAGGCAATGGGAGTATGCTTTGGTTTGGATGTGAGGTATCCCCAAAAGCTCATGTGTGAGACAATGAAAGTAGGCTTAGAGGTAAAATGATTGGTTTATGAGATCCTTAACTGGATCAGTCAGTTAATCCCCTAATAGGAACTGAGTGATAACTGAAGGCAGGTGGAGTGTGGCTGGAGGAGATGGGGCATTGGGGGTATGCCTTTGGAGTATATATTTGTATCTTGTGAGTAGAGTCTCTCTGCTTCCTGAGCTGCCTCCCTCTGCCACCCTCTTCTGCCATGATTTTCTGCCTCACCTTGTGCCCCAAGGAATGGAGCCAGCTATCTATGGACTGAGATCTCTGAAAGGTGAGCCCCCAAATAAACTTTTCTTCCTCTAAAATTGTTTTTGTCAGATCTTTTAGTCACAGTGGCAAAAAAATAAAAATAAATAAATAAATAGCTGACTAAAACAGAGCAATTCTGCTAAGCTCTGCAGTCCTGTCTGGACACATGATGTCTGGCCTTCAGTTCTTAGTTGTGTCCTCTTGTTAAGGCAGTCTTCTGATGTCCCCAACAACACTTATGTCTTACTCTCCTGGTATAAGTATTTTCTTTGGCCACAGACTGACTCTAAGGTGGTGTCAGGATTGTGTTACTTATCACGTACCCTAGTCTTAGAACATTTTCCTTGATTTTTCCTATTGTCTGTTTGTTCTTTTCTTGGATGTTACAATGACCTATAGGATTCTTGTTTCATTCTCTGTTTTGTTCAACCAGGGCCAAATGCTTCTTCCCTCTTTCGTCCACTCCCAATCCCAATATGTCAAACTCATTCTAAGCTTAAGGGTCTTGATCAGCACAATCTGAAATGCTCTTCTCTCTGACCTTTATTATCCCCAGCTCCAAGATCAATTTCTAAATAACTCTATACTCACCACCTATCTCTTTCACTGACCCCACTTAAAGAAATAATCCTTATGGTTTTTATGTTCAATCTATTGTCCATCTCGATAGTCTATCAGTTCTTCTTCATGGAAGCACTAATATTTAAACTCGATGTAACAAGGAGATTATTTGTTTTGTTCGCTTCAATATCTTTATTGTTTAGATAAATCTAACACAGAGGAAGTTTGCCCAATAAGTAAATACTGAATGAAGTAGGATAATAAGCTTTGTTATCCATAGGATGAGAGTTCTTCTTAGGGAAGTTATAGATCATAGAATCTAAAGAGTCTTGTACTTCTTGAGATGAAGAGGGATTTATCTCTGTGAACAGAAAGGCCATAGTCCTTGGAGAAAATGAGGAGTAATTCTTACTCATTCCTCATATAGATACATGTATGACATGATTTTAATAACTTTTATCATATTTTATTATATATATAATATATATTACTTTATCACTAACCCTTTATTGCTGATAAGGTGTTTTGTTTTTTTTTTTGTGGTACCAGGATTGAACTCAGGGGCACTTGACCACTGGGTCACATCCCCAGGCCTTTTTTGTATTTTATTTAGAGACAGGGTCTTACTGAGTTGCTAAGTGCCTTGCCATTGATGAGGCTGGCTTTGAACTCGCAATCCTCCTGCCTCAGCTTCCCAAAGTGCTGGGATTAATCTAATTGTTTATATTATAAATGTCACCTCTATGGATGTTTTTGTATACATATCTTGAGTACAACTCTGATTATTTCCTTAAGCTACATTCTTTGAAATGAAATTATTACATTAAAATGCATGCTCCTTTAAAAATAGTTTTTGCATGCTGTTGTTTGAAAGTCTGAGGATCAAGCATTTTTAAGAAAAGAAACCCAGATCTTCTCAGAAAAGTTTAGAATTCTTGGATCTACTTACTTAACTTTCTACTTTTAATTTTAATTTAACTGAATTATTGAATGAAGATTGATTTTTTTTCCAGAAGAAGTGTCAGAGAAAAGTAATTTCACTCTATAACCATCGTCAAACAAAATAGGAATGTAAATTGTTTCAAGATGTCACTCTTTCTAACCCTTGTTTATCATTACTTTTAAAATAATTGAGATTCAGCAAAAACGAGGGTGGAAACACACCATAAGGAATAGTATTAATGTTGCTCATAGTTTTAATGAAAAAAATCCTTCAAGTTTGCTTAGAGAGATATATATTTTTCCCTTAAAAGCTTAATTTTAAGTTTTCTTTCAAAAGATCAACAATTACCATGGTGTAAGAGTAACACTTCATAAAATAGGTGGGCTTTTTGCCCTGCTTGTTGGTATGAGCAAAGTTATTTAATGCACCTTTTACAAACTAAAAATAAGTGGATTTTCTTAGATCCATCAGAGAAATGAGGCCACTTGGCAAATGACTACTAGAAATGTCTAAGTCAAAAAAACGAAGAAATACTTAAAATGTGTGGTCTTAAAGCTCATTTGGTAAGGTAGCTCCAGCTTTGTTTTTCCCAGGAAACATATTTTACTACAGTGATAAAGTGTCACTCTTAGTAAGAGTTGCTGAGCAAAAAGAGTTTAAAGTCTTAACAGTGGATAATTGACTGATTTTTCCTTCTTTAAATTTATAATTTGCAAAATGGGTGTATTTGAAGAACGATTTTAATTATTTTGACAAGGTATTTCCCTAAGATTGAAATTATGTGTTCTAACAAATTGTTAGATTTAATTAGAAATGATTAAAAAACAGTATCATTTTATATATGTCTTTGAAAAGAAGATTTCTTCTTTAAATATTTTAAAATGAATTTGTACTGGTTCCAATTGTTTGAAATTTATAAACATTATTGATTTATAAATCTATGTTTCTGCTACATTGTTTAACATATAGTCCTGATGAAATATATTATCCTCCAGGTGCTTCACAGTTCCAAGACCTCAATAGAAAAAAAGCATTTCTAAGTGACATTAGCTATATAGAATTGCAGTTGTCTTTTACTGTAATAGAGTAGCTAAATGCTTCCCTTGAGTATTATGTCACATTATGTACATGAAAGCCTTTAAGTCCTCCTCTGAGCTGACTTCTACGTAGAGACCCTCAAATTCATAGAAAAATATATAAAGAATATTAAGAATCACATCTGCTGGCAATAGCAAGCCATTAGCCTAGGGACATGTGTATAGTAACTTCCATATTCATAATTTCACTGTAATCCAAATTTCAGCTGGATAAAATTTTACACTAGCTTTCAAAATTTGTTTTTCCTTCACATCATTTTATACTGTACTCAGTTCTGACTAAAAATGACTATTTTAGGCAATCATTAATCTATTAACACTTATTATTTAGTTGAAATTCTTCCAGTTAAAATACTAGGGAATGACTTCTGGTTCCAGCTGTAGTACAGAAGTAAGCACGAGGAAAATTCTAAACAAGTTGAAAATAGGGGTCTTTTCTTAGATCTACTAGAGAGCCAGGGTCACATGGCAAATGACTAAATAAATGTATAAATATTCCAAATTCATGGAAGAATAAGTATTGTTAACTTTTCAGTTCTTCACACGATTATTTATGGATTGAATGAAATTCCAATCACAATCCCAGCAAAAAGCCTGTATTCCTCTTCTAAAAAATTAACAGAGAAAATTTAATGACCTTGTGTTTGGAAATGAATTTTTGGAGAACTTCTGCTCTGAGAGAGAAACTATTAGGAACTATTAAGTGAGTAGAGGACAAGCCACAGTCTAGGAGAAATTTTTTTAAAACATGTATCTGATAAAGGGAATGTATCTACAATATACAAAGAATGTGTAAAACTTAATAGGAAAACCAACAACTGAATTAAAAATATAAAAATATCTGATGAGCCAGAGCCAGGCTTGATGGCACATTGCCTGTAATCCCAGCAGCTCAGGAGGCTGAGGCAGGAGGATCACAAGTTCTAAGCCATTCTCAGCAAATTGGAGGGGGTCTAAGCAACTCAGTAAGACCCTGTCTTTAAATAAAATATTTTAAAAATGGCTGGGGATGTGGCTTGGGGGTTAAGTGACCCTAGGTTCAAATCCCCAGCCAAACAAACAAACAAACAAACAAAAAACCAATCTATTTATTTATTTTTTTAATATTTATTTTTTAGTTGTAGTTGGACACCTTTATTTATTTATTTTTACGTGGTACTGAGGATCGAACGCAGGGCCGCGCTCATGATAGGTGAATGCTCTACTGCTGAGCCACAACCCCAGCCCCTGACTAGCTATTTCACCACAGAAGATTTAGAGATGGCAGTAATGCCTATGGGAGATGATCACCCTTTGCCATCACGAGATTTCATATTAAAACAATGATACCACTACATACCTATTAGAATGTATTAGAATGCTATAAACCCTCAAACCTGACACTATCGATTGCTAGTGAGGAACTAGAACTCTTATTCCTTGCTGTGGGAATGGAAAGTAACACAGCTGCTGTTGAGGACAGTTTGACAGTTTCTTATGAAGCTAAATACAGACTTACTATAAAATCCAGCAATCATACTCATAGATTATTTACCACATTGAGTGGAAAATATCTGCACAGAAACATTTTTATGAGTTTTAGTCAAAACTTGGAAGGAATATAAGATTAACTTCAATGTGTGAATGGACAGTCTAATTGTTATATAATTATACAATGGAATACTTTCTATTGATACAGTTTATAGTTATAAAACCACGAAAAGACAATTCATATCACTACCTGAAAGAAGCTGGTTTGGAAGACTGCATACTGTATGATTTCAAATACATGATATTTTTATAAAAGCACAGGTGTAGTAGATACTGTTGTACAAAATGTCAGAGAGGGTGTCAAGGTTATCTAGACCTTTATTTCAGGGTGTTTCATAGTCTATATCATTTGAGCCGATGTTAAAGGGAAAAGTAATAAGAACCATAGTAAGTCTATATTCTAAGTATCTTTTATGTCAACTTAATTATGTCATTGACCTTGTTGGCCTCTTGCTTATAATGCTAAAGTCAATAACAACCATAACAATTTTCATGGCACTCTATTTCCATATTGTATTTAAAAGTAAAGATATAAAAGTATCTTAAGTTTTAGAGAAATTTCTGCCATCTAAAATTTCAATTTCTGTCTGAAAGCAGAGAAAATGAACTTAAACTGAATGTAGTTATTTATTTATTTTTTTATAGATGTAGATGGACACAATACATTTTTTAAAAAATTTATTTCATGTGGCGCTGGGGATCAAACCCAGTGTCTCAAACGTGCAAGGCAAGTGCCTCACCTCTGAGCCACAGCCTCAGCCCTTGAATGTAGTTTTTTGATGTGATGGATAGATTCCATTTTCTCCTGAAATTAATTGTGAATATGCCAATATAAAATTAAGGCTACTTTATGAATGTTAGCTCATACTATGGATCATATTGGTAAGACTCCATGCCATTCTATTCTCTAAAATTCTGTATAAATGCTAACTATACTGTGTTCCCTTATTTTGAACACACTTTTCCCCACATTATGGAGGTCCAATTTTAGATAGAGCAAGCTAAAGTGCATTGTCTTATTCATGTTGCATAAATTCAAACAACTTATTTTTTTCCTTAGTAGGTAAATGATGTCCCAAAGAACAAGAATTCTGACAATCTAGCTTTCATATTGGTGAAAAACTTCCTTTGATACACTTTGACTTGTAAATAAGAGAAAGCCCCATACTTGTGCTTTGAACATGTCACCTTACCATTTCTCAGCTTGTAACCTATCACTAATATTTCCTGTTTATAAAAAGAAGGCTAGTTGAAATATGAAGCTTTTGTCTCATTTGGTGCCTTATTTTCTCCTTTCTACTTGATACAATTAGTGTTTGTGCAAAACTGTAATTATGTGATAAAATATTAATACATGCTCAAAACTTTTGTTTATTGAACCCTAAACCTGTGTTCTTCCCAATTTAATACTTAAGAAATCTTGGATTAGCAACTATTGCTTTGTGATTTTCTATTAGAACAATACTTTTAACATCAATGTGTGCTTTTAGGCAGAATAGAGCCCCTAAAATAAATTCATTCATATAACTTGAAGCACAGCTATACACTGAGAGCATAATTGTATAAACATTGCATGAAGAGTGATATGTGTGTGTTTCTTTCATGCAGAAGTTATCAAACACATGAATTAAATAGAGAAATACTCAAGGTCTGCAAGAGCTATATAAAAGATAGTGTCTGGCATTTTCACATGAATTGTTAAAGAATTGTGACTAAAGTTTTCAAACATTTTAGAGCATTCTTGCTATTGCAATTGAAAGAACTTAGTTTTCAGGCATATGGGCTTTTGAAGGGAAAATTAACTTATTATTTTGAACTATAATTTTTATTAATATAACAGCGGTGATAAAACTCAACTCTAAACCATGATTTTGAGTTATTTAGTTGTTTTTCCTTCTCTGGGTCCCTACATTTTTTTTATGGAAAAATTCTTTAAAAATATTCTCTATGAACAGAAATGTATGAGAGGAAATGGTAATTGATAACTTACCTGTGAAATATTGATCTAGTATTTGAATTCATTTAAATACACATATAAATGTCTATGCAGACGTGCATATAAAGTGTAGATGAACACACAGAGTGCCACTTACCTTCTGTAAGTTACAGATTTACGCAATATGAAACAGAAAAACAGCTGGCAACCTTTTCTCATAGGCAGATTCTATCCAAAAGCAGTGAATCTGGCATCAGATGATTTCATTCTAGATTGCTGAACCACAAAAGTAAGTCTCCAACTCAACGTCTGGGACTATCACTATTTATTGTAGAAAATACCAGCTAAACAATTGAAACCCATTTGGATCTAGAATTTTTCATAGAAATTGAATTAACATGAAAGTTGGTAAATATCCTTCATATGTTTTTATTTCTTTCATATGAATGTTTTATTTTATAAACTGAATGGATCCAAACACATAGAATATAACAAAAAAATTTATTATCCTATAAATTATTCGTAAAATGGATATTCCTTCATATCTGATGAAAATATGTAATTCAATATGTATCTCTTTTATTAAAAGACCAAAATATTTTATCTTATTGTATTTATCTAAGTATTTTTTCTTTATATAGTTTTATATAGACATAAATTTTAAATAGGTAGTTTATACAGTTGTACTTACATAAATAGTTTTCATATAAGAGACAATAGCTAGGTATTACACACAGATCCATCTACAGATGTCAACATGAAATATTGTTAATGTCCAAGCATTTGCTCTAAGTTTTTCTCTCTCATCATAGTAAAGTATGTAAAACATTTAAATGGCTGGCCACCACGTACTTGCCATATGTGTGATTATCATAATTTTTATTTTTAATTAAGGTTAGAGAGACACTGGATGGCTTTCAACTCACCTCTGGACACTTTCAGATTTAATGTCACCTCCAACAGTAACATTTTCCATTTCATATGCTGATTGTCATGATGTAGAATGTTTATATTATTCATCATTTTTCACTTGTCTAAGACAAACATAGACTAATACTAGTGTTGGGAGGAATACTACTGTACCCATTCCAAGATGCATCAATCTGAAAAACAGAGAGGTGGACACATTGTCTTTTTGCTGTTGTCCTCCCAGAAAGAGTAATTATGATTCAAAATAAATTCCTGAACATAGATTCTGGGTGCCTAGATAGAGATGTGGTATCTTCTCAGGACTCAATTCATCTATGACTAAAAGAAGTTCAATCTCTTTTGAAGTGAATGTGGCTCACCTGCCTGTTGTGTTCAGCTTTGTTGGCTTTTTTTGTGAGCTCCATCATTCTAAGGTTGTCTGATTCTTGAGTTCTCATTTTCATACTGAGATTGTCCTGAGCGTTTTTCTTTTGTATGAGTAATATTCAGGGATAGTTTTTCTCTTGTGACCTAGTACGTCGTGTTTCCCGCATTGTTACTGGCAGTGTTTATGGCAAGTGTTTATCAACAAGTGATTGTTGAGAAGAGAACCAGTCAAGATTGTTATATTATTTATTGCTACATTTCATATATCGCTTTAATTGTTTCATAAATATGTGGGTTCAGATTGTTTGAGGGTATGTTTTTCTCATCCTTCTGCAGTCTCTATGACATTTAAACTTTCTACAACTGGAAGCTTTTATATCTCTGTAAAATATGTCTGTAGTCTTACTGTCCCAAGTCATCTACCTCCTGATAACTGTGATTTTTAATAGTTAAAAAGCTAGAAATATTCTTTTACTCCTGGAGCATGTCCTCAAAGTTTCTTCAGCAGTTGTCTGAAAATTGTGTTTTCTTTTCCTGAACTCTTCTTCAGATATCTAGTTTCTGCCTGTATCTTATTCCTATACAGAATCTTCTACAAGTGCTCTCCTCCTAGATTTGCCCCACATTCTGCATCCTTGGGGACTTCTGAGTCTCCTTTCACTTCTAGGGAACAAATTCATGGTAACTGTATATAGTCAAAGTTTTACTAAATATTTAGAGTAATTGGGGTGAATTAGAATAGTCTATAGCATGAGCAGCAACTTAAAATTTAATGTTAGTTATTGCTGAAAAATGCATCCATTCTATTTTCAGGATAAACCTCTTGCAGGTCATTCTCTCTCTCTCTGGCCCCACCTGATTGCTATCCTGAGTCTTTTCAGGCTTCTAGCTGTTCTTTAGAAGCAAGTTCTGTTATCAAAATTTTTGATAGCTTTTTGTCAACAAAAATTACCTTGTTTACGTTCCTGTCAAATGGAAATTTCAGCCTTTAAATTATTTTCTCAAAATAAAACAAAAAATCATTGAGGAGTTTTTCATTTAAGGGGCCATCTGTTTGTTCTTTTTCTTCTTCTTCTTCTTCTTCTTTTTTTTTTTTTTTGTAAAATAAAATGTGTCTTTTGTACAAATTACTACATAATTTCTTTTAAATCCATACCTTTTGTTACACATTCATTCTTATCTATATCTATCTATCTATGTCACTGGGTGAAGATTATGGATTATGATCTGTGCTAAGTTCGGATAACACCAGAAATAAGACGTGTCCTTGCCCTCATAGTGCTCTTCTGGGGTACACTGGTGGGACAATAGAAAGCACACACATATGATGTCCTATGATTTGAACTATCCCACAGATAATGTGGGAACATCAGTGGCACATTTTGCCCCTGGAAAGGAAGCCTATATGAAGTAATAGGAGGCTTCTATAGATACTGGGGCATGAGAGAGAAGGAGAATAGAAGGATACAAGGAGGAAATGTGGCATTGCAAGGGCATAATGATAAATGAGGTCAAGTGTTTCCTCAGGTGACTCTTAGGCTAGCTAAGAAAGTATTCATAGAATACTGTTAGCTTCTTTGGTGATATTTTTATTGAACATATTCTTTGTGGTTTCTAAAAGTTAATCATTTTAAAAATTTGTTCCCATGAAGTAAATAAATCTTTTTGTTTTCTGTGATAAATAGCAAATCCCATGCATTTTATGAAAATATATTTGATTGAAAAAATACCTAGACAGTATAATTTGAGCAACTCAGTATAATTTGTGTGACTACTGAGGGAAAGAGAATAGTTAATTAGCTGTTAGCTTTCTGCTCAGACTGAAGTTTTGGACCAAATAAAAGGTTTGATATCTTTCCTCTTTTGAATACACCAGTGATTTTATCACTTACAAATAGACTTGGATGATTTAAGATTTACTCAGAATATTACCTCTAAATAGATAGTAATTTCAGAGGGTTTTAATGTATATGATATGCTTAGGACATTATAGAATTGCATGTGAATCAAAATCCCCTGTTCTGTCACAAGTGCTGTGAGGCACACTCACTAATGAAAAAGACACAATTGTGTTTAAAAACAAATTTTGGCATGGAAGTGAACATGGCTATTGCAATATGAAGGAAAGTTATAAATAAGTAATAATTGTGTTTAAAGGTTTTAACAATATATTTAAAGATTGCTGTTAGAATGCTTAGTATTTCATGATTTTAAAAGGACATAATACATCTTGTGATATTGTGTGGAACCATCTTTCACTGATTTTTAAGGTGATTGTCTGCTGGTCTTATTCTATTGAGCCTTACAGATTGTATGATTTATGAATGTTTGGATACTAAATGAAGACTTATTGCTGTGTCCTGAACTTAACTCTGAGATACCCATAAAGGATGTGTTTTTTTCCTACTAGACTATTCTGCTGTTGAAATTCTCAACAATTTGTAGCCCTGAATACAACAGTGACCTCTTTATAGCTTTTAAAATGAAAAAAAAAAATCAAGCCCTGGTTTATAAAGTTCATAGCTGAAATGAAATTCTTCAAGAAGAGTTCATGTATTCACTTTATCCCATATCTCCTCACAGAATTTGCCCTCATGGGCACGTTGTAAAAAAGTAGATTTCAGTGGATCGTAATTAATGTCAGGGAACTACAATCCTGGCATGACACAAACTATATCACCAAAAGCAAAAGGTAAAGAAAAATGATGATCACTCAGCAATTTACACCAGAGGATGAAAGGGAAAGGCATTTTAAATTAATGGTCCCAAAGCCTTGATACTTCCCTGCCACATTTCATCAATCTCTGCTGATCTGTGTCTCCTGTGAATGGGGGACTTTGGAGTCACTTAGGGAATACCAAACAGTAAATTTTCTAAATAAGTCACCTTTTACATTGTACTTCAGAAATTTCCCTATAGTCATAAGCTTTTAATGCAGAATTTGATTAAAACATACTCTGCTGCCTCAAAAATATTTGCTTGTAAAAACTGCCTGGTTTTATTGTCAAAATGGTATCCAACCACAATATCTTTAATTGCATTGAAGAAATTTGTGGTTACAATTCACGGTCTTCCAGTTTTTATAGATTCAAATGGATTACTTGTGTATTCCGTTCCTTAAGGTCTAGGAACATGCCTTAAG
This sequence comes from Tamias sibiricus, assembly GCA_025594165.1. Classification (NCBI taxonomy): domain Eukaryota; kingdom Metazoa; phylum Chordata; class Mammalia; order Rodentia; family Sciuridae; genus Tamias; species Tamias sibiricus. Next base: position 98,186,846 of record CM046664.1, read on the forward strand.
AAAGTTGCATAGAACATTGTTTATGCTAGTAAATTGTGGTTTCTCTTCACAGAGCCTCTACAGTGCTTGTCTCCACTCAATACATCATCTAATGCTTCAGTTTATGTAATAAGTAGATAGCCAGATGAGGGTATGTAATGGTACCAAAGCAATAGTCTTGCACTTAGTTTCCCAGAAAGGAGTAGTAACGTGAACTGTGGGTCGATTTGAACTTTCTCTTCATTTAACTCAATATTAATCCATTTAGGTCATATTTTAAAAAGCACAGAAGAGAGTGCCTAACAGAGTTGCCATTACTGATACTTAGAAGGAAGCATGCTCCTTGAATGCCCTGATTTAAAAAATGTCTAATAAGAGTTTTGATCTGATTATGAATATGTAAACCTTTTTTTTTAATTTTCTTTCATTTGGAAATGTATGGAGTTAACAAAGTATATCTGTAGTGTTCTTTCATAGAAAAATTTGAGATGCTCTCAAATCTATATGTAATTTAAAATTATTTAATTATATACACATATATGTGGATAGATACAAAGACAGCTTGTTTCAACTTGTGTTGATTGTGTACCAAATTATGTTTGTATGCTAGTGTCATTTATTATTTTTATCAGTGTTCCAAGGTCTTAAATAGAGAGAAAACATTCTGTATGAACATAAGCTTAGTGGTTTCCTCTGGAGCAGAGAAATTTGTATAGTGCTAATATGAGGGTATTCATCCAACAGGTATAGTCACTTATATGCCCATTTGCATAATGTCACAAAGAAATAAAACAAAACTAGACAATTACCGTGTTGAGCTTCAGAAATTATATGAATGCAGCTCAAGTAGAAAGTTATTATCTGGCATGGTCACAGAATCAAGGAGGAGAGTAAAACATACCATGTTCCTGGATTAGATTAGTTGTTGTTAAGATGTCAACATTATCTGAAATGCTCTCCAGTTTTTAATGTAATCCCTATCAAAATCCCAATTATGTTTTTTTAGGACTAGAAAAAAAATCCTAAAACTTATATGGAATCTGAAAGGTAGCATGAACAACCAAAACAATCTTGAAAAAGAAAAAAAAGTTGGAGTTCTCACTTCCTGCAAATTTACAGTAATCTAAAGTGTGTGGTACCAACATAAAGACATACATAAGGACCAATGGAATAGAGTGTCCCTAAACAAACTAATATGTATGGGCAAATTGGTAAGAGCAGAAAAACTATTCAATAGGGAAAAGCCAGTGTTTCCAGTAAGTTTTGCTGGGAAAAACAATTATTTAAATAAAAAGTGAGGTTAACTTCTTAATTTTTACATCCATTTTATATCCATATATCATATACAAAAGTCTTAGAGGTAAAGATAAAGTAAAAGCTTCATAACAGTGTATTACCAATAATTTCTTGGGTATGACACCAGAGGCAAACAGTAACAAAGCAGAAAAAAAAAAAAAAAAGACAAACTGGACATCATCATAATTAAAAAAAAAATTTTTTTTAACACCAAAAACACTATCAGGGGACTGGAGTTGTGGCTCAGTAGTAAAGTGCTTGCCTGGCATGTGTTAAGCCCTGAGTTCGATCCTCAGCACCACATATAAATAAATTAAAAAACAAAAGATTCATTGACAACTAATATATATATATATATATATATATATATATATATATATATATATATATATATATATACACACACACACACACATACACACATACACTACCAAGAAAGGAAAAATCTCACCTACATAATTGGAAATTTTGTTTTCAAATCATGTATCTGATGGGGGAGTAATAATCAGAATAGTCAAACAACCTCCCATAACAAAGCATAACTGCAAACAAATAAATTTTAAAAATGGCAAAATACTTCAATAGATTTTTTTTCTACAAAGAAGATAAATGGCAAACAAACATGAAAATATAATTATGGCCATTAATCATTAGGAAAATTCAAATCAAAACCATAATGATAAACCATCTCACACTTATTAGTATGACTTTTAATTTAAAAAAAAAGAGAAAATAACATAATGGTGAAAAGGTAAAGAAATTGGATTCTTTATACACTTTTGGTAGGAATGTAAAATGGTATAGTTGCTGTGGAATGCAGTCTAGCACTTTTCAAAATATTAAAACATTGAATTACCCATAGGATTTAGCATTTCCACTTTCCTACCTATATAGCCAAACAAATTGCATTTAGAAACTCGAACAGATACTTGTCCAACAATGTTCATAGCCACATGGTTAACCATAGTAAAAAGTGGAAATTACTTTGATGTCCATCAACAGATGAATATATAAACAAAATATGGCATGTACATGCAGTGAAATATTGATCAGTCTTATAGTGAGATTCTGATCTCTACTAGAACATGGATGAACCTTGACAATGTTATGCTAAATGAGCCAAGCACAAAATGAAATATTGCATTATCTCATTGAGCAAGGTACCTACAGTAGTCAATTTTGTAGAGATAGAAAGTAGAATTGTGGTTACCAGGAGCTGGCATAAGAAAAATGACAGTTACTATTTTATGGATATATGATTTAAAAGTACCATTTCTAGTTCTAAAGTTGCCATTTGCTTTCTTGATAGTGCTTGATGTAAAAAAAAAAAATGTTCAGTTTAGAACAAGGAAACAAATCCAGAGATGGACAGTGGTGGTGGTTGTACAATACTGTGAACATACTTTATGTCACTGCATTGCACAGTTAAAATAGTTAAATGGTGAATTTTGTATTATGTCGATTTTACCAAAAAATAAAAATAAGAACAAGGAGACTCATGAAAGGCAGCACATCTGATATTAATTCAAAAAAATACTTTGACTTCTTAAATTTGTGTTCTGTACTATTGTGTAGATAATAGTCAGAAGCTTATTTGACATTGAAAGAGAGCAGAATTCCATAGGTACAAGGAAATCTTTCATACAGAAGAGACAGATGTATAAAGCTTGATAAAGAATGTACATGTAAACTTTGCCTAAATATTCATTACAGTTTAGAGAGAACTGGGGAGATTTTACTGTTTGAGAAATTTAAGTTTGAAAGATATGAAAATTTGTAACATGAAAGGTTCCAAGACATATGAACCTTGATTTAATAATCTAAACATGAATTTAAACATTTGAACTTTTAAATATCATGAGATGGAAACAATATAATTGATAGAGATGGTATTTCTAGCAAGAAAATATCTTTATTCTACTAGTCTCCATCATGGGGTCATAAAACATTTCACCTTGACCTTGTTTCTTCATAGACATAACTTTTAACATATATTGTAATGGACTAAAATCATGTGTTTGGAGAACTTGAAGACATTATAAATAAAGGATAATTTTCTGTATTTCTTCTCTATCTACTTTGGAAGCAGGAATCATGTAGTTTGTCAATCTCATTATGTGAAAATAGCCTTCATGAATCTTTATAACTCCACGTATTGAGTAGATGTATAGATAGAAGCTACTTTCTGCTCTTGGAAGGTTAAGTCCTCATCCAGAAGAAGGTTTAACCTTGTAAAGGAGCAATAAGGATGACAGTGTTTGCTATTTTTCCCTATATGTTTGGCTATCACATATTTGAGCTATAAAAAGATGAGAAACTTGAAAACAGATGGCCCATCTGTTTCCGCCTATCTGAATTGTGGAGCAATGTCAATCATGTAAATTGAAATCCAAGAGTACTCTACAATTCCCTAAGTTTTGCCTTTATAAGCCAATTATGAATCACTCCCATACCTTCTTTTATTGCAGTGAAGTGAGCATATTTGCTACTTATTAGAATTATTTTGTTATCCATCAGCATATCATTTATCTGTAATACTAAGCAAATAGAGATTGAGATGGCAATAAATCAGAATTATTTTACCATTATCAAATATACTTAAAAAGAACAAACCCATAAGTTCAGAACAGCCTTGAAGAGGTAGAGTGATGTGGTTAAGATCACAAACTTTAGAGGCAGAATGTACTGAGTTTCAACCACATTGATCAAATTAAATTCTTTTTGTGTTGTCTTATAAGTGGAAATTGTGGAATTTTATTATATATTTATAAGCCCCTTCCAGATAAAAGATAAATAAAAACTTTCATAATTATTTTGCTTATGCTAAACTCTCATGATAGCAATGGAGCAACCAGTATCTCTCCAACATGAATTTTGGGGGTTTCTTGTCAATATTATCATAAATTAATAGCTAGGATTACATGTATTTTGTATAGCTATTACATATTTACTTATCTACAATATAAATATTTTTATATACATTTTATAATATTAATAATGTATGTGCAATAAAAGTCTTAGTATTTTTTATTGTAAGGGAGAAAGCAGGCAAAATGTAGGACCCAAATGACTCTAAAATACTTTTGTGACTATAGTAATCAACTGGGAAGATTCATCAAAACCACAAGTATAGACTATCAATCCTTTGAAACTAGTTGGATACATTTGGGATGAAACAAACCCTTATCCATCTTTTTATTTCATTTATTTATTTATTTTTTGATATTGTTTATAGCAGCTCAATTCACAATAGCTAAACTATGGAACCAACCTAGATGTCCTTCAATAGATGAATAGATAAAGAAAATGTGGTATATATACTCAATGGAATATTACTCAGCTATAAAGAAGAGTGAAATTATGGCATTTGCCAGTAAATGGATGGAGTTGGAGAATATCATGCAAAGCGAAATAAGCCAATCCCAAAACACCAAAGCCTGAAATTTTTCTCTAATGTGCAGATGATAATTCACAATAAGATGGAGGACACTAGAGAAGAATGGTGTTACTTTAGCTTAGGTAGAGGAAAGTGAAGGGAGGGGATAGGAAAGATAGTACAGTGAAACAGACATTATTACTTTATGTATCTATGTGACTACATGACCAACATGATTCTACAATATGTACACTCAGAAAAATGAGAAATTATATCCCATCTACGTATGATATATCAAAGTGCATAAATGCATTCTACTCTTATGTATGTATAACTAATTAAAACAAATAAAAATTAATAAAAACGATTTTATTTAGACAGGTATGCTGAGCTCCCTGAACATAGTGTCTGTGACAGTGTGCCTGCATAACTAGGTTATGAATGAAGAATGAATGAATTTATGAAAGAGTAAGATACATTGCTTTAAAGTGTAAGGAGAATTTTCAAATAGGAAAATTTGCTCTAAAACTTATAGCATTAAGACTGGACTGATGAAAACTAAACTTTTTTCTAATCAGGGCTCATGCCTAAAAACACTGTGATTTCTCAAGGAGTTGACTACATAACCTCATCTTGCAAACTCCTCAATTATATATCCAATTATAAATCCTCAATTTCTATTACAGAGCTTAGATTTTATTTGTGAGTACATGCAATTTTTACTGGACATACATCTTTTAAACATGTTTATTGCTAAATATACATTTTATGTTTTTTAATTTTAATGTTTTATATCCATTGGGCTTATTAATCTTCTATCAGGTCAAATATCTACTTTCTCATTGTCAATTAAAAAATTGAGTTTTGGTAAAGTGGCTAATCTGCTTCTAATTTCCTTTAGCTAGGTTAAAAAAGTGCCTGCCTCTTGGTTTTATGAATCAAAGAACCTATAACCCCATCAAAATAAAGCCTATTTGATACTAATTACATTTGGTATGTAGTGACATGGAATTCATTTTCCACGAGGACTCTATTACTGAGGCTTCATTTAGTTGCTAGTAATGAAGACTTTGCAGACTTGGCCACCCTCTTGTTATTATAGTAATGTGCAGCTTTTAAAAGTGAATAGCTTGATGTTCAATTCAATTTTATAAAACATCAAGGTGCATTTACTGTGCCCTGTATAAGAAACTGATGAGTTTGCAAGATGAGGTTAATGCAATGGGTAAAATAAATCAATTCCATGTTTCAACTAATAGCCTTAATAGTTGAGCAAATCACATAAAAGTTTAGTTTTAAATGGACATTTAGGCTAATTTGACAGCATGCTTGCCATTAGGCAACAATTACTGTCATTAGAGTGACATTTCTTCTGTCCTCAGTCAAATCTAAAAAAACAAGTGGGAGGAAGAAAGGAGAAAGTCCTGTTTACTTCTAACATTAAATTTTGCTGCCCGTGAGTCAAACTCATTATGTGTATGTAGCCAAAGCAACCAATAAATTCTTGCAGCTGGTACTTTGTACCTGAAACACTTTGCATTTATTAGTTAAAATGATTTGCCATATATGTGATTGTTTGGAAAGGGCAGACTTTCTTTTTTTTTTTTTTTCCTTAAAGCTGTTTTATATCATAGCAGTTATTTTCTTCCAATTTTTGAAAAAACGTTGGAAATTTTCTATATCAATTGTATAAATGTCAGGGCTAGAAAATTGTTAAGCTTTAGTATTATAATATAACATAAAAGAGAATTATTTAAAAAAATGTGAGTCCTCACAGGAAAATACATCTTGAGTGCAGATGTAAAACCTGAAGCGGTAACACTCAGCCAGGCTCTTCCTCATTCTTTTCCTCCCCTTTCCCTCTCTCCCTGTTTTCCTTTCCTTCCTTTCTCATTTCGTTCCTTTTTACACCTTCCTTCTACACAGCAATCATGTCTTCAATGAAAATAAACAATCTGATTCATTGATAGCTTGTATAATAAGCTTATGTATACCTCTAGATCAACACATGGATTAAAAAACTGTATTCTGAATATTTTATTACAAGTAAATTACTTTTTCAAAAATTTTACTTCTTTAATTTGTAGGGCTAATATTAATTTTGCTTTTGCAAAATTTACCGATGTGCAATTATTTTTAAATTTTATGTCTTACCCATATTTTTAAGAAAATTGTGCAAAATGAGCAACTACAGGGAAACTACAGGCCAAATCTTGACCACTGCCTATTTCTATTAATAAAGTTTTAGGGGAATATGAACATATCTAATTTTTTACTTATTGCTTGTGGCAGCTTCTATACTATGATGGCAGAGTTGAGTATTTGCAGACTATAGTCTGGCCCTGAAAGTTTAGAATGTTTACTCTTTAGCTCTTTATGGCAAAAGTTTGCCAACTTCTGTGCTAGCACATATTTAGCTTGATATTTTGACATGTAGTCAATGTCTGAAGTTTTTATCTTTCATTAATTAAAAGGCTACTACCTTAAAATGTGTATCACCATCTAGGCATTTATTCCTTCATTTTAACTTTATTAAATGTTTCCCATGTGATAGGCCCGGTGGTATGAGGACAAAACCTAGTAGGGTAACTCTGGATGATAAAGGAATAGATAAGTAAAAATAAAGGCTTAACCTCTGATAGTGACTTGATGACTTTGTCACTGTTATACAGATCATATGGAGTCATAATGTCCCATTCACCCTCTCAGTTCTTCAAAATAATAATTCTCTGAAGAATGGAACTACTGAACTTGAACCTCTGAAATTATTATTCTGTGAAATGTTTAGAGTTCAGGAGAAATTTCATAGCTAATGGGCCCCATAACTATAACCTAAGATAAAAGTTATATTGTTCCTTTTACTGGCATAATTATTTTCATTTTTGTTTACCTCCTTTACCTATATACCATGTATGTATATTTTTAGAATTAAACTCAAGATACATGATTTTTTTTTACCTTCCTCTTCTATTATTCTTTATATGGAAATTCTGTATGCAAGGATTTGCTTCTAGCAGGATGTTCTTGGAGTCTGAGGATATATTCAGTGTCCATTAAAGTGAAGGAATATTCTTGGGCATAGATGGAAGAGAACAGGATTCCTTTCATTTTCTCGCTTGGTTTATCTTTTACCTCTTGCTAGTTCAGTAGAGCTGCAGATGTGGAGCTGCAGGTTTTGCTAAAGGAAGTCAAATTTTATATATTGATATGCTAAGATGTATGAGCAGGATGAGACATAGCATTTCCTGATTCCACTTCCTCTGGAACCTTTCAGTAATCAGTCTATTGAGAAGCTGTTACATGTCTAGCACTGTGCTACAGGATGACACCAAGATGAAGGCTTCAGTAAATATGGAATTTGAATTGCGTACTTTATCTCTATCTTTCAGTGACTTTTTTATTTCACGAATGTGCCTCAATCTACCTGTTTTACCTCATTTCTTACCAGTTTAAAATGTCTTCCATTTTAAAACTCTATCCAATTTCTCCAGGCACTGTCAACCAACATGTCTTAAAATAACCTATTATTCATTCTTGGAAGCAATACCGAACTTACTATAAATCATGTATTTACATGTCAGAGTCTCATCCTAAATTGTCAGCTTTTCAAAGTCAGGAAAATGTTTTACTCTATTTTTTTCTGCTTCCACCATAGGGTCTGCCTGGCAGATGCTTAATATTAGTGGAAGAGTATGGTTGAACAAAAAGCTCTGCTGTTTATTATCAGTTTTTCATGTACATACATTCAACCAGAAAATATAACATTCTTGTGAAAAATGAAGGAAAGAATTGATTCATGAGGGTGCTTTTAGATAAAAAGTTAAATCAACTTTAAAATTTATTGTCATTTAGAAATCTCTTGTTAAGATTGATATGCTCTAGAAAAGATTATTTGAAGTATTTGAAGATTACTGAGTCTCACAAAAAGTCAGAAGTAGAAGGCTTCTATAATTCCCCTTATTATAGTATTTCTGAGTTTAAATTGAAACGAGAAGATAATGGTGAAAACAGGAAAGGAGAAATAGTTGGGTTAGTATACTGTTACTAGTGATAATTAGACTTATAAGTTGAATTTCTACACATTTCTGTTAACTAGTCCCTAATATAGGATTTTAACTCTCTTAGTACTCTTATTTTATTATTTTTAAGAGGTAAGCTATCACCAAAGACAATGCATAACACATAGATATTCCTCTGTAAGATATCATTAATGCAGGCTGGGTATGGTGGTTCATGTCTGTAATGCCAGCTGCTCTGCAGGCTGAGACAGGAGGATCTCCAGTTCAAAGCCAACCTCAGCAAAAAGGAGGCACTAAGCAACTCAGTGAGACCCTGTGTCTAATAAAATACAAAATAGGTCTGGGGGTGTGGCTTAGTAGTGTGCACCCCTGAGTTCAATTCCCAATACCCCCCATATCATTAATACACATTATTAGTTGAATGTTAAAATAATTATGCTTTTCTCCATAGCCAGGCTATGTGCATGTAATGCCAGTGAATCAGGAAGCTGAGGCAGGAAAATCACAACTTTGAGGCCAGCCTTGGCAATTTAGAAAGACCCTCAGCTACTTAGTAAGACCTTATCTCAAAATAAAAGATAAAAAATGACTGGGGCTATAGTTCAGTAGAAAAGTACCCCTGAGCTCAATGACCAATGCCAGAAAAAAAGCGAAGGACAGAAAGAAACTTCTGCTACTTTTCTGCTACTTTTTACTCCCATAGCAATCCTTCTCACATGATGTCAATTTTAAGTACTCATTAAAATAGCATGGAGGTTTTTCTATACACATTGTAATCCATCATGTAAAGCTTTCCTTTCTGAAATGGGACCTTATAATCTTGTGATTAGGGTTTAGTGCATGTTAGAAAATGACAGGTCAACTTACTCTAGAGCTTGCAAGACAGAATAAGAGCCAAAAGCCACAAGAAATGTGTTGAAAAGCAGGTCAATCCTAGGGTATTTACCTATAAATCTCTTTTATTTTTTTAACTTGGAGGATGATATGTTTTATCAAACATCAACATGAATCAGTGAAACCTAAAAATCTATTTAATTGTGCTATTTAATTTTTTAGCTTATACCTTTCTCTTCTAGAGTGCCTTCAAATAAAATCTTTTAAAAAATGTTATCAACTCAAAGCTACAAAATTCAGATATGCTATTAACAGGAAACTTCAAAGAAAATAATTTGCATAGACTTTCATAATTTAGTGACCTACTCTCTTGAACAATGTGGGAGAATATGCATGTTTTGTTGAATGTTCATGAAATCATGGTGAAGCGCATGGTTACTTCCAAGATCCATCTTATATTTGTAATGACTCACTGTCCAACCGAGTTTCTTTATATTTTTAATCCAGAAATTGCTTATTTGAGGAAGGGAAATGGGAACATAGTGCATAGAGCATTTTATACAATACATGATATTTCCATTGAACAAGCAGGACTCTCAATATTCCATCATGACAGTGACACAGCTTTGCTTTTATTGCCTTATCTTTTCCTGCTCTACTAAGAAAATAGTGGAAAATCCATGACTTTTCTGGACTTTCTTAGTAGAAGACCCTAGTTCATTTTAAGTCACAAACAGGAATGTTCTAAAGTTTGAATGTCTAAATTCTGACAAAACTCCAAATTCAAATGATAAATGTCATGGAGGGCATTTTAGAGTGAAAGGAAGCACATTGTCCTTCTCTGCTTATTGCCATCTCCCTACCTGCTAACTGCAGAGAGTGAAGGAGATATTCAATACTGCTTTTTAGTTGATCTATCTAGGCCTATAAAATATTAAAAATACATGTTACATAAACATATTAATATGTATTACATAGATATAGAAAATATATTAGCTAAAAATCAAACATGAAATATTTTAAAATATTGAAAATTTTCAAGCTGATTCTTTCTCCTATGCATGTCGTCATGGATGTGGCAGAGACTCCTTTGCAGGACTTCCCGCTGCAGACCCAGACCCCAGTTGGATCTCTTCCTTGCCTGGCCTCTTCACATAAGTCACAGTTTTTCATGCTTTATTAAATACAGGTTCTGGCTGCAAAGTCTCCTTGTACCTTTCATGTTGTCTCATCGTCAAGACTTTAAAAGCTTTGAGTTTAAATTTCTTTCTTATAGAGTTCACATTTGTGCTACCCCCCCTTTTCATACTCTTGACCTGTGATTTTCAACCCTGAGATGGCATCTGGATTGTATGCCATTGGTCAGCCCCTCAGCAATCCCTCAGGTGGTATGAATCAACACCATCCATATTACTGAAAGCTTTTGAGAAATAAATTCAGATCTCACATGAAATTTATTGACTCAGATTCTTCAGTTAACAAGGTCCTCAAGTGGTGTATATTCCTGTTACAATTTGAGAGGTATGCTGTTATTAGACTTGTGGTTCTCAAACTTTAGTGGACATCACAATCATCAGGAGAGCTTATTAAAACAAGAAATGTTAGGCCCCACCTCCAAAGTTTGCAATTAAACAAATCTGAGATGAGACTTGAGAATTTATGCTTCTATCCAAGTTCCCAGGTGATGCTGCCTTTTCTAGTCAAGGAATCAGGTCTTGAGAACTATTGTGTTTAGACACTACACTATCCAAGGCTGCTGTCACTAGTCATGTATTGTTGTTAAGCATTTCAATTGTGCTCTGCATTAAGTATAAGATACCATATTTCAAAAGCAGTTTGAAAATAGGAATGTAAAATATCTCAACTATAATTTGTATATTGATTATATATCAAAAGACTAATATCTGAGCCATATTAAGTTAACTTATTTATATTATTAAAATTTCACCTTCTTATTTTCACTATTTCTAATATGAATTCTAGAAAAATATAAATTGCAAATATGGTTCATATTATATTTCTGTTGTTCATCTTATTCTCTCTTTGGCTCAGGGGCTCCTGAATAGCTTATTGAAACTGATTCTCGGATATTTACCTTGACAATCTATTATTTGCTCTTGCATCTTACTTTGGTTTGCCACGTATAACCAATCTTGGTCCCTCAGTGAAAATTTCAACTTTAATATTCTGGCTTATATGTGCCATAGTTTGTTTCATCTTCATAAAAGTCCTGTGAGGAAAATGTTATCTGCATTTTCCAAATGAGAAATTTAAAGGGAAGTAACTTACTAAAGTTCCTCTCACAAGTGAGATGTGCATAGATTTTGTCTGACTTTGAAGCCATGCATTTCCACTTTACCATGCAGCCTCCCCTGCATGAGATATGTGGACCTTTGTTCCTAGGAATTATTTGAAAACTACTCACATGTGTATAAGTTCAAGTATGCAGAAAGTTGGTAGGAGATTCATATAAAAATAAATATATCTAGTAGCAGCTTAGTTTTTTTTTTTTTTTTTAATTTGATTTGGGTGCTGGGGATTGAACTCAGCAGTACTCAACCACTGAGCCACACTCCCAGCCCTATTTTGTATTTTATTTAGAGGCAGGGTCTCAATGAGTGTAGCAGCTTATTTTTAAACAAAGCAATTGTTTCTTCTTAGTAAAAGAGTCCAACTTTATATTGTAATTGTTACTACTTTTGAAGTATAAATCTATGATAATTTTAGTTGTTGACATGCCAGTTCAATGTGTTCTTAGACCTGGGAGCAGCACTCTGTTGTATAATTATTATTTTTGTATTTATTATTTAATAGAAGTATATTCATTCGTGTAACTGGATTATAACTGTTTTATCTTTGCCTTAGATATATACCAGACTATCTTCCTTTTTCTCTGATTTTATGAGGAGTCCAGATGTAAGTAATGGTGCAAAGCAATAGACAGGGTCAATGCAAAATTCTTCATTACTCTGTTTGTCAAACCAAATGTGCTTCTTTTCTGTTGCTTCCCATAACAAGTAGGTGGTATCTTCCTTTCCTATGTTTCTAGGTTTCATTTAATACTTCTAATTATATCACTTAAAAACCTTAATTGTCCATTGCATGTTCTGTTTCCTGATTAGAAGATAATTTTGAGAAAATATGTGTCTCTCCAAGAATACATATGCATTAGTCAGCTTTTCATTGTTATGGTCAAAATACTTGACAAGAACCATCTTGAGGAGGAGAAGTTTATTTTGGCTCACAGTTTCAGATATTCAGTTCATGGTCAGCCTACTCCATTGATATGGGCCCAAGGTGAGGGGACACACTGTGGCAGAAGGATGCGGCAGAGGAAAGTTAGTCAGCTTTATGGTGGCTGGGAAGTGGAGATAGAGTGCAAGAATCCAGGGATAAAATATGAACCTCAAAGGCAAGCCCACTAACTTCCTCCAGTCATGCCCCACCTGCCTACAGTTACCATGCAGTTCATTTAAATTTTTAATGCTTTGAATGGATTAATCCATTGATTAGGGTATGGCTCTCATGATCTAATCATCTCACTCCCCTGCATCAACACAGGAGCTTTTGGGGACACCTTGTATCCAAACCAAAACAGCATGCAATATACAGTCTGCATTGAACTTAACCTGATGTGGACATGTTCATAAATCAATCAAAGAAAATCTTTAACTTCATTCATTGAATGTAATTGAGATCAGTACCTAGAGTTCAAGTATTAAGAAAAAAAATATTGGCAATTGGATTTTTAAGTTGCTATGCAAGATTAGTAATCATTTGTAATTACATGGCAAAAATGTCTATTATCTGTCATTTATGAAGAAGGGCATTTTATACATGAAAATTTTAAAAAAAGGATATAATCAGAGACTGAGACCCAAATTTTGAAACCATAAATCCATTTTTATTTAAAAAATCAAGACACTGTCATAATCACACTCATTTTCTCATGGACTCTACTTATTAGTAATCTGTGGACTAGGTGAAGAGAGCTCCATGTTCAAGATACAAGGTAGTAGAATAAACATATGAAGGGTAGTAAGGAGAGTCTCACTCTTTACCCTTGCTTGTAGATTCTATTCACAACATACAGCAGAAGCTCTTTCATGGTCAGCTTATATATATAAGTTAGGAATACTTACATCTTTGGCTTAGTAAGACTTATAAAGGAAGAAGGCACAAAACTTCAAGTTCTATAAATATAAATCCGCTCCTCCTAATATGGAAAGATGTGAGTCCACATGCCTTGCACATTGGGTAAGGACCAGAGATACTAGAAGATTTTAACAGGTTCCCAGAACATTCACCCTTTGGAAGGAGGAAATTTTTCAATGTCCGCTGTTGGTGATCTGTCAGTCCTTCCTCATTTAATAAACTTGTTGCATACTTGCCAAGATTAATGGAAGGGAAGCAGAAGTAATCTGGACATAGACAATATCATTATGAGAAGATATACTTTCTTCTAATAGAAGCCGGTATATTTAAGTATTCCTTCAAATGATGTATCCTGTGCCTCAAATATGCCCCACATAACTGGAAATATAATTTCCAATAATGTATTTCTCTAGATGTAGACTCCACTTATAAAGTGCTCTCAGGGAATATGCAAGTTCTGGCAAACTTAAAGACTTTGATGATTATAAAATCCATTAATATCATGTTCAGAGCAACATAGCCAAGACAGAGTAATTGTCTAAATTCCTTCTGCTTTTCTCCAGTTCTTTTCCAACAATAATTATTTTCCAACTAGTTTATTTATTTTCATATTTCCAACCTCTCATGGAGCTAGTGACTACTGATGACTTGTGACTCTCCTTATTTTTAGTATTATGAAAGTTACTTCCTCCCCCACAGCACAAAATATGCTGGTCTATTTGCTTTTGCTATGTTTAGTTTTTTATCTAGAAAAATAAAACTGAATACTCTCCCAAAGTGCTTCATGCTTGCTGTCAATACAAATGTTTAGCATTTCACTATACCTAATACACATATGAACCATGCATTCAGTAAAGTAAGCTGCAGTAGAAGATCCCAGCATTCTGAAAATTTCCAGCACTCTTTCCCTGGCTGGCCCCTGCAAAAGGCTTTCTTCTTTATTAATGACATCATGTGATATGTTGCTTCCTTTATTCTTCTACCTAGTTTCCCTTTAACTTAACATAACTTCTGTCATCCATCTTTGACTCACTTTAGATGGAAATTTGTTTTTTCCCTCACCACAGTCTGTTTCTGGATCTCTGAGTATCTGTCATCTCTTATATAACCAAACTGAGCCCTGTACCTTGGCACTCTCAGGCTTCTTTCTTTCTACAAAAGAAGAATGGGCCTCAAATTGAAAAGTTGAACAAAGCTGAACTACTCACCAAATAGTTAAAGGTTTTCTTATTTTGGCTTATTTTCAAGTAACTCAAATTTTTGAAGTAATGATGATAATTTCTTAACTTGAAGCATCTTGAGTTATTCCTTTACTTGGAATCTATTATTCAAAATCCTCTTTCAAATAGCTCAGGTAATATGGTTCTTTTGACATGATTTTCCATAAGGTTGGTTACAGATTTGTCCATAGCTATATCGCATTTTCTTCTTCATCTAGCTCCATTCATCAAATAATCATGCATATCCTGATCACAACTGCTGCATGACTTCACCTACTTCACAGTATACACATGAAAGCTTGATTTATATTATTACTTTATTTTTATTATTACATTATTCTGATGAGAATTTTCAAATCTAAGACTCACCTCCTGAACTGAACTCCAAGCACTAGAAAGAAATCAGCTGTGTCCATTTTCATTTTTCTTTGTGTGGCTTAAAAACCTAACACACTTTTTATCACCCTTGATGGGAACATATCAAATGTTGACAGACTGGCTTTGTGAAGAATCATTACTCTCCTTTTTCATACTTAAATTTTATTATTAGAACACATTTCTTATTAGTGTATCAAAGAGAATTTGTGTGTAGCCTGAAGAGCAAGAACATAATAAGAAATTCTTGCTACCAATAAAAATAGAAAAGAAAAAGATCTATGTCATGAGACCATGGATTCAAACATAAACAAATGAAGTGTCAAATGAAAATAAAATATCACTAGGGATAGATCAAAGTTTCATTTTTTTCATTTGAAAATATAGAATATTGGTTATTTAGAGTTATAATTTGAATTATTTGTCAACAAGAGACTGATTTGATGCTCTCATTTGCATGTAATGACACTTGACATGGGAACATATAGTTTATACACCTTTGTCAAATAGGCAATGAGCATCATATATTCACTGATGTGTAAACAGCATCGATAATTAATTATAACAGTATTTATAGCAAAGTTTCATAGAATAACAAAAGGCACACAAATCAGACAAGGAGAGCAGACAGGCAACAGATAATTTTTTAAGAGAAATTATGTCTATCACAAGGAATCATTTAATTATGACTTTCAAGTATTCTTGAAAAATAAAAACAAAATGATGTGGAAACATAGAGATCACTTGCTTACTTGCTATAGTAAATATCCTTGTAAATGTGATTTTCAAATCTGTGGAAAAAAATGCCACAAAATAAAGAAGGTTATAAGAAGAAGGAAATTGATTTAAGAAAACCTAAGGAAAACTTGGGCAAGAGAGAGAAGAAATCAGCATATGCCAGAAGGATTTATATTGTTTGCTGTATATACACACACAACTGGATCTTCCATTAAAACAGTAGTTTCCAGCCTTAAATGTATGTTCAAATATTCTGGGGATCTTTTACAAGATGCTGATGTTGGAATGCTACCCCCAGATAGTCTAATTCAATTAAAAACTTCCGTATTTTTATACGTCTCCAGGGTTGGCAAACACTGTAATACTAATTTCCAAGGAAACCACTTTGTTCATATCAAGGGTGAATAATTCTCAGTTTTAATTCCCATGAGTAACACATCTAAGCAGTGGCCCATCTTGGCCTCTTTGCATTACAAAATCCATTAGAGTATAGATGAACTAAAAATTCTCCCCCAAATAAGCTTCCATTCTCTCAAAGTTTAGTTAGAGCTGCACCTCTGGTTTCTCTAACCAAAAACTATGGACTGGCCAGTCAAGAAGAATGATAGGCAATGAAGTTCTACTCTCCTGTGGTTGTAGAACATGCCCACAGCCACAATCAGATAGCTAGTGGCCAGTTTTCTAGTGATGCCTAGTGAAACCTATACAGATAACCTGCAATTTTGCTTTTTTTGTGAGAGGACCACTTTTATCATGAACCATTGGAAAAATACACTGATTAATGACTTGGAATTTTGATATTTTTAGACTGAAGTCTAATTGAAGTAATCACTAGAAAACCTAAAATTGACCTCCTTTCATTCTTGCTCATTCTTTCCTTTCCCTTAATCTTCTCTCTGAGAGATGATAGTACAAGGAAGATTGGCTTGCTTCCTTTCATCTTTTTATTACCAGTCTCTACTAGCTATGTTTTTAAGTTATAAAGACAAGTTCATAAGAGCAAATTTGGAAAACTCAGAAAATCAAAAAGCATATAAATCAGTGATAATGGATCTAGCCAGTGATAATCAATATTATTTAGTTGTCCATCTTTCTAATATTTAAAAATATCAATATCTACTATATACATAATTTAGGCTCCTATTCTAATAAATACATGGTGAATATTTTTTCAGTGTAAAAATTTTTGAGAATATACCAATATCTCTCATAAATATAAGATCTTCTATTCCTTGAGCATATTATGGGAAACTCAAGGTTTAAATTATTATCATTAATTATTTTAGATCTCTGGGTGTTTATAAAAGAAGTGGGTTGTATCATTTTTCAAATTTAGTTTTAAACATGTTGAAAAAAAACTGAGACCAGTTATATTTCACAAAATTTACTTGAGCAAGGAAAGGTTCTAGAACTGGGCAGCATTCCAGATCAAAGATGATTCAGAATACTTTACCCCACTTCATGTGCAGATTATATTTATAGTTATAGAAAAAGCAGTGGCATATGGAAATAACCTGACTAGGTGAAGCCAGAATTTGCCTTATGATGGGCAAGGCGTTATAAGGCATTGGCCCTCTATGAACGTGATTTTACCAGTCAGCAGAAACTTGACTACTATGATTGACTGAAAAGCAGTTGCTTAGTTATCAGGGTATATTTTTAGGTCAGGTTGCAATTTGTTTACACCTTAACCTAGGGGACAATTTACCATGAACAGAAAGAGCTCTGGGCCAAACTTTCACGCCTAAGTATGGAGACAGTTTTTAGGGTGAAAGTTATTTCAGATATTCTCTCTCTCTCTCTCTCTCTCTCACACACACACACACACACACACACACACACACACACATACACACGGAGGGGAGAATTATATCTATCTCCCCTTACTTTTAGTTTTTGTCACTAAATCTCTCTTCCTTTACTTTTAGTATTTATCACTACTACAATAGCATTTCTCTATATAATGAATCTTCTTTGGATCATCTTGTACTTGAGATACCTGAGGAACAAACAGGAACTTATATGTCTAGGATATGGAAAAGATTTTGGAGCCTTGTGGTAAAATTAGAAGAGAGAAGAACATGGGCTAGAAGCCACAAAATTGTGTTTAGTGTGAGATTATATATCTCTATGAATCTCTATCTATATATGTTTATCTATATCTGTGTATCTCCATCACTGTTTTAAATTCTTACACTAATTATCTAGTTCTCACGATAAATAATGTTATTATTTTAACTGGAAGGAGAAAATAATTAAGGATCAAATTAATTGAGTTTCTAAAGATCAGTTTCTTTTAATTGCAAACCCATAATACTTCCATTAGTATTACCACATTGCCTTTGAGATATTACTATTAACACCATGTGATTTTGATTTTTCCAACAATTTTGTATGAACAGAGAGTAAATTTGAAGAATTTTACAATGAGTGCCCCTATACTCATCATCTAAATTCTACCATTTACATTTTAATTCATATCTCTTTTTCTTTTCATCTTGATATCCATCTATTTCTCCATTATACTTTAGATGCATATACGTTCTTAATTTTTGAGCCCTATTATACCACTGCATAAATTAAACCATGGCTATAACAAGTAAATTTTGAAAGTTATTTTGAATTATTATCACCTTTCAATGATTTTCTAGGATTACAAAAATTAAGAAATACTAGATGAGGTGATGTCAATGTCTATACTATGGTTTGAATTTGTGTCCCCCAAATCTCCATGTGTCAAAGGCTTGGTACCAAGCCCTTGGCACTCTTAGGAGGTGGTGGAAACTTTAAGAGATGGGACCTACTTGGAAGCCTTATATAGGAGAGAGTTTTCTTGAAGAGAACATTGAGACTCTGGGCCCTCCTCTCTCTCTTCCTCTTCTGTTTTATGGCCACCAAGAAGAGGTTAGATGCTTCCTGTGCCACATGGTTCCAACATGATGTGCTCTTCCCACAGGCCCCCCAAAGCAGTGAGCCAACAGGCCATCGACTAAAGCCTCCAGAGCTGAGAGCCAAAATAAGCCTTTCCTCTTTTTGAGTTGATTTTCTCAGCTATTCGTAAGGCAACAGAAAACTAACTCAATCTGCTTAAAAGCATTAGGGTTGAAACTGTATTCATTTTAAAACTTTGAAGTGTAAAGGAAATGAAAATTTGAAAAATGATTTATTTAATATTGATTTCTTTTTTTCTTAAGATTTTATTCAGAGCCCAGAAGCCTTAAAGACCACTGCTGGTCCTTATGATGCCTTTGTGTGTATTTGAAAAACTATTCCTTTCCTAACATCTTGATTTCTATCTATCATAATATTGTTGTAATACACACTGAATTCAGAGATCCTCTGGGAGATTCTTCTTGGTAACTGAGTTCATTATATAGATACCACCATGAGCTTGACTCTAACGCTTTATAATGATCTCTAATAGTCCTAATCTTCTCTGTCAACTCCTCCTACCTATCTCCCCTTAAACCATGGACTAAGGAGAGAGTCATGCACTTGCTTGGGTTCCATGCAGACTTTAAAAAATCAACACATCCTTATTACTTTCCTATGATTGCTCAATAAACAGCATATGTTTAGAAGTTTAAAATAACACCCAACTATTATCTCAGCTCTGTAGACAGAAATCAGGGTGAGCTCAACTAAGTTCTCTACTTAGGGTCTTACAAGGCTTGTCTCTTATGTAGAAACTCTGGAAAAGGATTTCCAAGTTCATTGGGGAGAAAACTGTTTTCAAATAGATTCTGTGATGAGATTAGTCACACCTGGATAATGTCCCTTTTCAGTAAGGCAAATTCAATTGATAAGTAACCAGGATTATATCTGTATTCCATTTTACCAATAAGGTAGCAAAAAAAAAAAAAATCAATGTGTTAGTCATCTTTTTGCCTTTATAGCAAATATCTGAGATAATCAATTTGGTTTAGCTGACAGTTTTCATGGTTTAAACCCATGATTGGTTAGACCCATCGCATTGGGTCTATGGCCTTATGTGATGGTGACAGCAAAACCATTCTTTACATGGCCTGGACATGAAAAAAATAAATAAATAAAAGGGAAAGGCTGTCCTCTTCAAGGGCACACCTCTCACACACATTGTCTTATCACCTCCCAATAGGCCCTACCTCTTAAATGTTCCAACACCTCCTGATAATGCCAAACTGAGAACAAGCCTTTACCACACAGACATACTAGATCCAAACTGAGGCAATCGAGGTGCATTATCTATCATACTTGAAGACCTAGGGATTAAGACACAGAATTTTGGTAGGGTACTTTTAGAATTCTGCCTAAAACAATTTATTTTAAAATCAGGAACCTAATCCTTGGGGCTTATATAACTCATTCATTCATAATAACCATGATCATATTTCTCAAATTCACGGAAACTATTGAAGCAATTATTTCAATGACAAAATAACATTTATACTTTAAAAATCTTTTATTATGAAAACAAGGGTAATTTTTTTGTTGTATTGAATTTTTAGTGCTATTATAAACCCACATCTTTTATTAAAGAAGACAGCACAACATAAGAAAATGCCTAAACTATTATTAAAATACTAGCTTAAAATCTTTAGTCGTTTTGGAATTCTTTACATATGTTATTTTTCCATTATGAAATCTGGCATTTGATTCCTATACTTTCAAAATACAGGAAAGAAATTGTTTTTGTTTTTTCTAAGTATTCTTGTAACCATTAGAAAGAAAGTATGAAAGAAGTAACATATTGCCTCTGTATAAATTTGTTAATTTGTTATTCTAAAAATCTTTGAATCACCCTCTAAGATTGTTGAAGTTGAAAAACTTCCAACCAAGTTATATTTATGCCTTATAAAATTACTAAGGATCAGATTAGGATTTTAAAAGTGAAAATTAGACCTGGTAGATATTTGATAAGAACAAAAATGTTTTGGAGAAAAAAGAATAAATTTAGTGAAATAAAATCTTATTTATTAGGTACTTAGCCTTCATAATTTAATGAACAAAGAAAAAGTTCAGTGATCCAAAAAGTAGTTGCTCTTACTTGTACTAAAATATGTCAGAATTACTGTCCTCTCTCAATTATTCCTACAATGCTTTCTATACAATTCCCCCCAAAATGGGATAACTAACAAAGCTACCAAAATTAAGCATTTGCTTATTTCATACATGGTCAAAGGGAAGGGAGGAGAAGGGAGGGAACAAGGGGGGTAGGGGGAAAAAGTGGTTGAATAAGATGGATATCATTATTCTAAATGCATGATTGAAGACTTGAATGCTGCGAATATACTTTGTATACAAACTGTTTTGTGTAAAAAGATGCTCTATATGTATAGTATGAACTGTAAAACATACTACTAAAAATAAAAATTTAAAAAAAATTTATATACATGCCAAAACACCTCTGTAATACATTAACCTAAATACAGGGTTTCACTAGATGGTTTTGAAAAAACTAATGACATTATTGGAAGAAGACCTTACTTTTTTCATACTAAAAACATTTCTCTTTTTTTTAATTCACATTGTAAAATTCATTAGTATTTATTCAGAGCAAAAGATAAAAAGTAGAAAATTTGAAAGGATATGAGATCATACAAGCTCTCTCCCCAAAGCATTTACTAATTAAAAAATTACTAATATTTATTCATTTACATTGGACTTATTTTCTAAAGCAGATTTTTCATAGTTTTTATCATATATACATATACATATTTACATATAGACTGATTTATTCACTTAAGATTATAACAAGTATTCTCCTATGCTATTATAATCTCTTCACAAAATCAGTTTTGCCTCATTGAGTCTTCATCTTACATGATTTTTATCATAAATAATATTATCTCACACTTAATTTTCTCTGTGCTTGAGTTAATGTCTTCATGTTTGAGTAATTCACTTCTTTCATCATTTGTTAATGTTTTCCCATTAATTTCTTTTATTCAACTGCCTCCTGTCTAATGCACTCAATTCTAGAGATATTTGAAATAACATGGCACAGAGAGTTTATATAAAATTTAGTTCCAGGGTTATAATAAAGTTTTTCCCTACTTATATAGAAGCTATTTCATAGTCTGTGCAAAGATAATTGGTAGTTGTTTGCTATACCTTTAACAATTTAAAACACGTAAGTGAAATTAAATTATTTCATGACATTTGAATGAATTTGATTCCAAAAACCCAATTCCCATACTTGAGTCATTCTTAGAGAAAATTTAGGTTAGTGATTTTACTAAAGTTCTCAAAGAACAGACAATTAAAATAAAACTCATAAATTAAAATAAAACACATAGACTTTCTGTTTTCCCATCAAAAGCTGCTGTTCCTAAATATTTTGTTGTTGTTGTTGATGATGTTACAACAACAAAATTCAATTTTGAAATAGAATTTCAATGTAAATTGATCATGTGAAACATGAGCAAAAAGTAGTCACCTTGCTGTTACATAATGTTCTGCTTTCAAGGGGCTCCTCTCCAAAGAAAATAGGCCAACAGTATTTTAAAAATCCTTAATAATACATTTTACCAGACTCTTAAAGAGCCAGGAAAGGTGTACTCCACCACACTGTGCACAACCATACTGTTTTACTCCAACCTGACAAGAACAATTTTAAGGGAGAAAAGCTTAATTGGGGTTCATGGTTTCAGAGGTCTTAGTCCATAGATAGCCCACTCCATTCCATGGGACCTGAAATAAGACAAAACATAATGGCTGAAGAATATGGTGGAGGAAAGTGGTTCAGGACACGGCCACCAGGAAGCAGAGAGAAACCTCAGCTGGCCAAGAACAAAATATATATACCCCAAAGGCATGCCCCAATGACCCATGTCCAGCCACACCCTACCTGCCTATAATTTCCATCCAGTTAATCCCTATAAGTGAATTAATGCACTGATTAGGTTAAAACTCTCATAACCCAGTCATTTTACCTCACCTTGCATTGTCTCATAATGAGTTTTGGGGGGATACCTAATATCTAAACCTAATATCATACACTTTTCAAAGATTTTCCCAGTTTGTCCTGAATTTTCCTGCCCCAAATTCTGCCGCAAATTCTCTGTCTCTCTGAATATGTCTCTAGCTTCTCCAGACTTCATGATTTATTTTCTATGTCTAGGAGTATCATCATGTCCCTGCTCATATAAATCAGTCTCCCCTTCCCTGTATTACTTTACTATCTAACTTTTTTTTTATTTGTGGTACCGGGGATTGAACTCAGGGTTACTTGACCACTGGGCCACATCCCCAGCCCTTTTTTGTATTTTATTTAGAGACAGGGTCTCACTAAGTTGCTAAGTGCCTCACCATTGCTGAGGCTGGCTTTGAACTCGTGATCCTCCTGCCTCAGCCACCCAAAGTGCTGGGATTACAGGCGTGCGCCACCGCGCCCGGCTACTATCTAACTTCTAATCAACTCAACTAAGCCTGTTTGGACAAACAGGGGAAAGAGCTTTTCTTCTTGCATGCAATAAATTTGTCACATCTGACCTTAGGCTTAGTAGTCAAGTGAGGTCTTCTCATATTTTGTCTCCTCTTCTACACACACACACACACACACACACACACACACACACCCCTTAAACTCTCTAAGCAACAATTAGGAAATATAGATAGAATGTTCCCTTTTTCTGGCACATGCACAGACATGTCTAATTTTTTGATTGACAAGGATAGTAGCTATAGAAAGTAGAACAAAAATTCAAATTTATCTTGAGGTCTGCACACAGTAGAAGAGGCACTAAATCTATTCCAGTCTTGTGGGAGTAAATTGGACAAACCTTTACCAGGCCCCCAAATTGCTACATGAGTCTAGAACTGTACCTGCTCTGAGCACTGAGAAAATAAATAGGTTTTATATTTTCCTTGCTTCCATTTGGTATTTTAGGGGTTGTCTTATAGCTCAGTAACTATCCCAAGCATCAGCATATGAAGAGAACAAATTAACTCCAGTTCAGTGAAATAAGAATTTATTCATTTATTCAACAAATATTTATTGTGGTCCTATTATTTTTCAAGCACCCTCTTAAATGAGGGTGTTACTACAACAAAGAAAACAGGTGAAACTCCCTACTCTTAAGAAACATACTTCACAGTCTGGAGAGAAAAACATAAATTAATAGCATCATGCCAGATAGTATAATCTGAGCATATACTCATGAAGAAAGTCTAAAACGCTATCTCAATTTCTTCATTAGACCCAAGTTTATCATAAAACTGATAATAATAGCTAACAATGGTGCCATAGAAAGATGCTGCTACAAATATTTTGTATATATAAGCTCATTCAATCTTCATAGTACACTAAGTAAAATATACTGATATTACCCATATTTATAGGTAAGACAACTTAAGTACTAAGAGATTAATTTACTTGCCCAGAATTATTGCTGATATTAATTGCAGATCTAGGGCTTAAATCAGCAAAGTCTGTTTCCTGAAGACATTCCTGAAACCTTCTTCATGTTAAAAGGCAGCATATTCTGAACATTTGATCTTTACATTGGGGATGTAATCATAATCACTCATTAGGGGACGGAGGGGAACACTATGTGCTTTTCCTTTTCCTAAAGCTATCATTTTTAAAGGGTCTCCACATACCTGTGCTGGTTCATGAAAAAATCTTCATAGCAAAATGAGCAAATTAAAGACAATGTAGAAGTATTTCTTAAAGCTAATTTAGATCATAATAAATCTCATAAGATGAAGAATCCTTTGGGAATTTTATATAAAACAAACTTTTTACGGCTGGGGTTGTGGCTCAGTGGTAGAGCGATCGCCTAGCATGTGTGCGGCCTGGGTTCGATCCTCAGCACCACGTAAACATAAATGCATTGCATTGTGTACAACTAAAGTAAATAAATAAATATTTTTTTAAAAAAGGACAAAATATTTTTTAAAAAACTTTTTTAAAAACCTCCTTTTGAAAATATGAGACTTGTGCATCTTTACATGATGATTTTGTTTTTTAACCATGGTAATATATTTTTAATCCAAATCTTAAACAGAGTCTCTCTGTGTAAAATTAAAGGCAACATAAAAGCATGCATTGATAAAGCATGGGAGGCACATTGTTGACTTCAGACTCTACAGTGCAGCTCCCTGACCCTTTGTTTTTATTTTTGGCAACCTCTGAGGGGCCTCCATATATATCTTCATATATCATAATTTGTTAGCAAAGTGTTACTGTTTTTCAAAATAGGCAACGTTTTTCATTCCATTTAAGTACATTGGTCTAACATAAGCTTCAACAGATAAATGTGAGCAAATTTTAACCAGAAAGGTGGACCCCTAGCAGCTGTGAACACTATAGGGAATGTCTGACTGCCTTAGTCCTCACTGACCCAGCCTCAGGCAATAGTCATTGGCTCCAGTTGGGTAATTTCTAAGTTTTGTAAATCTTTTCTTCCCCTGTACTTTTCTCTGCATTTAATATATTTTTTTCATATACTGGGTACAGTTTCCCTACCAAAAAAAAAAGAAAAGGAAAAAAAAGAAAAGAAAGATTATCCTGTGTCTTAATTAATTTATATATAAAATCATTTCCCAAATGCCTGAACTTTACTCCTTCAAGACAAAAACTAAAATCTTAATTTGGTGTTCAAGTGGTGTTCAGGATCTTGCACCATTCATCCCCCCAAATTAACATTTTCATGTGTGTGAATGCTTTCCATTTGTATTCTCTACCACCTTATCTCATTCATTTCTAGTCATGGAGTTTACAAATTTTCTTATGATTTCTACTCAAACAAAATTCTCACGCCTCCAAATCATCACTTATGTTCTCAATTATATGTAGAACTCCTGCTTATCTTTATTTCTCTGAAAACTCCTATTCATCCTTCAATAATTAAAGACTATTCTTCTAATTTCCTAGGGACAGTGAGATAGGGAATGTGTTCACAATATTTCCCTAACACTGGACATTGAAGCACATTATATTGTACTCTCTGTTCACATTTGTCTCTTCCATTAGGTTGTTCACTTGTTTCTCTTATCTTGGGAACGTCTCAATTCCTATAGCAGATTAGGAACTCATTACATTTGAATAATGTAGCCTTTGGCTACTTAAGTCAATTATCATTAATTAAAATCTTCAGTTAAGATGATGCTGATATATTTGTTCATATTTATTTTCTCACTCAAGTCTACACGTCAGGCACCCTCTAAGTTTTACGGTCTTCGACATCATCCTTTAGTAACAGCGATACTATTTGAAGGTCTTCCCTACTTTATTGGTTCATTACATATTTGATGCTACAGTTTCTTAAAAATAGACATTAAATGTTTTTTTTTCTTTGTTTTAAACACATATTCTAAAATAATATTCATTAGTATTTTTAATCAGGTCACATTTGAGAATCTTATAAAAACAACTTATTCATCAATTTCCTGTGGATCCATTTTGTATACAGAAGAAACCAAGCATAAAATTTAATTCCAAGCTGTATGCCAACCTCCAGGATTGAAATACATTAACACACATGAAGAAACATCCGATGGACTGTTTTGTTTCATTTTGTTATTGATAATGTCATTGGCTTTGTTTTGTTTCCTGGAAGAAAAATGAATACTAAGTGATACCTATAGTTCAAGAGGTTCTGGTACACTGCCTGCACATCTATCGCCATTGTCTGTTCTCCCTGTACACACAGATGTGGTAAACAGGAGATTGAATGAAAGAGGGAGGATAAAGATGTCATGGCAGAAAGGCTCTTTGATTTGCAAGTGGGAAAATAGATGGGATGGGATGAAAAAGTAATTGGTTAGAACTGAACCTACCTTATGAAAAAAATTATAAATAATCATGAAGTATAAATCACAAATAAATCATACTGTCATATAGCATTTAATAGGTGCACCAACTAACTAGCAAGGTTCTAACTTTATCAAATTACATCTCAAGGGTATCTCTAGGAAAACCTTGTGAATTGAAATCCTAAATAAAATGAATTACTGTGTTTTTCCACTATCATAAAAACATGTGTCTCTTGGAGATTAGTCTCCACAAATAAATAACCCATCACACATTTCTTCCCCTAGGTTATTATCTCCCCAAACCCTAAGCATACCCACCTTCAGCTGGACTGATGATGTCAATTCCTAGCTGAAATCTAGTTTTGTGACTCTCTGGTCTTTGTCCTGCATCCTTTATTCCCTCTTAGGGACATCCAGTACATTTTTATTTTTCTTCTTTCATTTGGCATTTCTCATAGCTATGAAAGTACATCTTTGATAATCTTTTCCTATAAATACATGTGAGTTCTTTGAAATAGCTCATTCTTTCCAACTTCTGCCAGGTATCTTAGCAAATCACTTCTGTTATCAACTAGTGTGAAAATTCCTTAATTTCAACTGAAAGATAAGACTATTTCAGATAGAAATCACATTATCAAAAATGTTACTACCTTTTCTCAAAACTTCTTTTACTATCATATATTTTTGTTGACTTATAACACCAATAAATGCTCATTTAACCTCATTGTGCCCCTCACCAGTAACAGAAAAATCATAGAAATTAATCCCTCCCTCACCCTTGTAACAGAGCTAGTTGCTGAGAAGAAAAGTATCTCTTTCTCCAACATCTTCTATCTCTGACCTTTCTTCCACTTCTTCAAGACAATTGGCTGATTGACTTAAAGTTTTCATTTTTATTTTTCAGTGTTTCAGTATTTTCCTGATTGTTCCTGCCTTCATTCTCTTCTATTTCCTATCCATCATCTAAACTGTCATCAGAGTAACCTTCTTAAAGCACAAGTCAGATGAAGCTATGCCTTTGCATACAGTTCCTCAGTACCTTCCCATACCCCTAAACTTAATGCCAATTATCTTAGCATAGCATATAAAGCCCATCAAAAAGAACTTCACCTTTCCTGTCAAGGTTCATTCAAATCTACCCTGCATTACACCATGATTGTTCAGGCAATGTCAGAAGGAACTGGTTCAGCCCTTCACAGACCATTCCTCTGCATTCTGCAGACTTCTTACTGTCAAACCTTCCCTGCTTGCCTAAGCATCTATGCTTAATATTAACATAACGCTATTTCTTATGTGTTTTAGTGTTTTCCCTCTTACTTGCTAATATTACTTTGTATTATTTTTATTGCAAATATACACCATTACAACAATATTCTGGGTTAAACAGGCCTTTTTGGGATAACCTGGAAACCTGAACACTACTTATAAAGTTACTTCAATTAAAACAAAAGTCACAAGTTTTAAATGATGGAGAAGCAAATATTTGGAAAATACCTATTTTGAAATTTTGGTTCTAATGGTTATATAACTAAATAAGAATAAAAACAGACCTCAAAGCAAGGCTAGCTTGGTTTATAAGACTAGCTGCTGGTTAAAAGGATATGAGAAAGTTAAGATATATCTATTTAACCATTTTAGTGCTAGGTTACATGCAACTTATGCATGATAAAAAAATTCCAAAATAACGAGATTTTGCTCTAAATTTTAAAAAGTAAATCAGTAGGGAATTGAAAATGTAAGTGGGTACAAATTAAGGGAAGCAGTCTTGGAGTGGAAGATGATAGATATGCAATATATGTTCATCTAAACACATATGCAGATGGACATATATAAAAGTATTTTTATACACACACACACGCACACTCACACACACACATAGATGTTTACACATATATTTTTGCTTTGTTAGCAGAGAGCCTAGGAAAAATGACATCTCCCCAGTTGCAATGCTCACACTTATGTTCCATTTTCTAGTTTATAATGCAACTTTCCAGTAAAAGAAACTAGTGCTTCTTAAAGAACTATCTGATTCTGGGGCTAGGGTAGGAAATACACAAGATGAACCTGAAACATATGTATTGTGACAAA
The DNA here is from genome assembly GCA_025594165.1 of Tamias sibiricus. NCBI lineage: Eukaryota > Metazoa > Chordata > Mammalia > Rodentia > Sciuridae > Tamias > Tamias sibiricus. The sequence goes on from CM046664.1 coordinate 98,215,666, forward strand.
AAGCAAGGAAATGCTAAAAATAACACCACGATGTTGGAAATTTGTCCAAGAGATCCAGTAATGAACCAAAATACCTCTTTAATGGCCAAAGATGCAACACAAATCTCGTGTATAGTAGAATCTCAAAAAATTATGTAGATATTCAGCCCTCAAGAAGAGGGAACATAACTCCTAACTCTTTAAGTGTGAGCTGTGTATAGTAATTTCCTTCCAAAAAGTACAGTACAAAAAAGGGGGAAAAGAGTAACTTTACAGTGGAGAAACCTCATAAACACCACCCCACCCAGATGAGAAAGTTTAATTTTAACAGGGATAAATCATATTGATCAGATTTGCCTTTGTTGTGATGCAATGAAAATAGCACTTTATCTTTACTGTCTTCCTTCCCAAACTCCATACACCCCAGCCTAATTGTGAAAAAAAAAAAAAAAAAAATGTCTCTATTGAGAGACATTCTGCAAAATATCTGACCAGTACTCAAAACCATCAAGGTCATCAAAAACTAGGAGAGTTTGAGAAATTATCACAATTTAGAGTACCTAAGGAGCCATGACAGCTAAATGTAGTATGTTATCTTCCTTGGGAATCCCAGAACTAACACTGACAGGAAGTAATAGCTAAGGAAATCCACAGTATAAAGTATGAACTTCCATAGATAATATGTACATCAATATTAGTTTATTAGTTGTTTATGAATAGACCATACTAGTATGGTATTAATAGGGAACATCTAACTGAAAATTGTATACATTAAAAAATGTCTTGTAGCATTTTTAAAATTTTCTGCATAAAAAAAGTGACCTTATGTTGTATGCTTCTGCATAAAGAAATTATACCATATAAAGTTTAACTTTTCATCCTTTGAGAAGAATGTTGCATTAATTTCCACTAGACCTCTCCACTATACTTCTCATATGTTGTTCTTATTTACTGGCTTTCAATCACAATTCTTCCTCATTTGATATGGTTGGAGTGTCCCTCTGATACATTTTAGTGAACAGATTTGCAGTTCTCTATCATCTTCAACTGTTTTTTTTTTAATCATTTATTAACTTTTACTTTACCATGCTTACCTGAATCATCATGTTGTGCTTTAGAATGATAACTTTGAATGGAAGCAATGAATCAAGAATAGCCTGTTAAGCTGGGCACGGTGGTGCACACCTGTAATCCCAGCACTTGGGAGGCTGAGGCAGGAGGATCATGAGTTCAAAGCCAGCCTCAGCAATGGCAAGGCACTTAGCAACTTAGTGAGACCCTGTCTCTAATAAAATACAAAAAAGGGATGGGGATGTGGCCCAGTGGTCGAGTGCCCCTGAGTTCAATCCCCAGTACCAAAAAAAAAAAAAAAAAAAAAAAAAAAAAAAATGCCTGTTAAGTTGCAAAAGTATGTTAATGGACTCAATAATTTAAAAAATCTTGACCTAGTGATATTTAAAACACAAAGGACTGTGATTGAGCTGGGACTGAAGTCCTAACTGTCACAACATTTAGGTTGGAAGAGGTCCATGTTTGGGATTTCATTCCATCTGACTCAACAGATGGGCACAGTCAAAAAGGTATGCACCTGGGGGAGGCGTGTAAACAGGCATGCTGTAGCATATCAAATGGAAATATTTCTCAGAAATGTTCTAGTCAGTGTTCTAAAGACGTTTGTTTTACTGATACACATTTGGAAAACCTAAAGTGTGAATTGGGGCCCACTTTCCTAAACTATATACAAAATTGTTGTTTCACACAGCACTGAAGACAGATTTTGAAGGTCCCTTAAGGATCACCAAAGGGAATCAACTGTCAATACTTTTTAAAAAATAATTCTATCCCAACTAATTTATTTAAAGTGGTCACCTTATTTTGTGGTTTTCCCTATATCCAGTCAATGAGAGATGAAGTTGAATTTCAAAAGAACTCTTATTTCAGTCTTATTCTTTTAACTCTGTCTCATTTAGGACTTCAAATATAATTATTAACTTTTTTTTTTTTTTTTTTTTTTTTTTTTTTTTTTTTTTTGTGGTACCAGGGATTGAATCCAGAGGCACTTAACCACTGAGCCACATCCCCAGCCCTTTCTATCTTTAATTTTTAGACAGGGTCTCATTAAGTTGCTTAGGTCTTCACTGAGTTGCTGAGGGTGGCTTTGATCTTTTGATCCTCTTACTTCAGTCTTCTGAGCCATTGAAGTTACAGGCATGCACCATCATACCTGGCCAAATTATAACATGTTTAAAGAAAGCATGTAGTATTATTTGAACCACTGGCTATCTTTTCTTTCTCCTGCCCTTACTTTTTATGATAGAATGACAATACTTGTTTAAAGATTGCTGAATATTGTTTTTATCTTTAGATACTTATTGACATTCTCTTTCTAATCATAATGATACTTCCAAATGCTTACATGTGGCATGTGCAGAGATTCTTTGAATAAAATGTTTGTATGACACAGAAACTTGTACTGCCTTCAGGAGTATCTTTTCTACAAGCAGGAGCAGTCACCTAGAAACCTGAAAGAATCATCTATCCAGAAAAAAGAAAGGCTATATCTGTCTGATTAAAACTTTGCTTTGTTTCATTTGTTTACATATTCGTTTATTCAGCCATTGGTTAGTTAATTTTCTCTGACAAGACATATTGCTGTCCCATCCCACCTTTCAAAATCTGACCCATCTTTCAGAACTCAGTTAAAATGCCATTTGACCATTAAGTTGATCCTAATGCTCTCAAACACTTGTGGTCTCTTTTCAGAACTGTGCAACTGTTTTTACTTTTTGAGATTGTCTTATACTCCCTTGAATGCCAGTTGTTTTTGCACATACCCTAGTATTCTTTTCAGTCTATCACTGCTCTTAATCATCCTCAGTTTCACCTGGCTCAGGACATCATGCCCTGCATGTAAGGTTACCAGCCACCTCCTAGGTGCTTCTACCCACTTTGTTCTGCCTGCCCACTCCCTGTTCTGTCCAATCTTTCTTTAGAGGTACATTTTTCCCTAGTCTTTCTGTTCTGAGCACCTATTATTTTAAGTATGCATCCCACCTATATAGCACTTTCTAATCCTCTACTCATTTCCTGTTCACAAACCCTATTACTTTGGGGAAAAATATCTGAGCCCAGAGAATTTGTAATAAAGTAGGGAAAGAGATTTGGCCAGTTCTGAATGCGCATATATGGGAAGTAAAACCTCAGATGGAAATGAATGAAAGACTATTCCATGGACTGGGAAAACAGTGAAGTGAGAAATCATCCTCTAGAGACACGAAGAGCAGAGGTGTTGATATTACTTCCAAGTTTACTGATCTTAAGAAGTGCTTTACTGATTAAATGCTTTACTGTTACAATGTAGATTCCCGTGATCTACCCTAAACCTAATAAATTATATCCATGGAGGAAGGGGTTGGCAATCTTCTTGTAAGAAACTTCCCAGTGATCTTCATGATGTTCATTTTGAGAAACCCTAAATAAATCAATGGTAATTTCACAGAGATAAAAAATGTCAAGGGAGCTGAGAGTAGGGTGTAAATGGGGGCAGGACAATATCTTTCCTCATCCTACAATGTGAGATAATTGGACTAAAAGCAGGGGAGCAGAGCATAGTCCTAATGGCCACAGTGCTTTGGCCTCCATAATGAGCCTGCATTAACTCTGCCTGCTAAAAATACTTCTCAGTAAAATAGAGCAAAAAGGCTTTCATGCTAAGATTACCAAGATTTTGTTAAATATATTTGACCATTAAGTGAAAAATGTACAAAATTTTGAGTAATATTTTTCTTCTGAAGCAATCATTTCCTGTTAGAATGTAGCCATAAGCTGACTTTATTAGCTCTTATGTTCTTAGTTTATTCAAACTGGTACAGAGAGGACTTGAAAACATTATTAGAATAACATGGAAAAATCACAAGATATCATTCAGTTTTTCAACAAAACTAAAAAATTATGCTTTAGAGACTGCCAAATTATTTTTAGAAAATCATACTAGATTGTTCCATACAGAAAAAAATTTAAATGCAGCATAATTTAGCTAAAAGTTCTTATTAAAATATACTTCATAATCTTAGTAAAAAAAATATTTTTCAGTGGTATATAAAATTATGTCATTTTAACCTAAAATGCCATATATTGAGGATGTTAAAATTGAAGGAAATAGCATAAATAATATAACTTAATTTTATATATAATGTAAATTTATATATAACATAAATAACAACAATTTCATATTTTCTTTAATCGATTCTTTCCATTAGATTGATAAACTACTCTTGAAAAAGTATGGACAAAAGAAAATTTACATATAAACGGAAGTTTCCATAAATTCTTTTGTGGTGTGTACTGCCTTGTTATTTCCTCCAGTGAGGAATTCTTCCATTTACTGCACACAAAAATGAAACGCAATGAGAATTTTTGTTGCCATATGCCTCATATAGTTGTCTATTTTTTCTTAAATAAAAAATAAATAGTTATTTGAAATTAAAAATAGCATTTTATGGAGAATAGGGGATGAATGAATAAGCATAGCAAAATATTTTTCCTTTTCATAAAAAGCTTATTTAATTTTTAACATTCAATCCAAAAAATTACAAAGGGATAAGCAGAGGGAAATTTGGTTCTGTATATTCAGACAAGACACTTATGAAATAAAATATTTATTTCCAGATTTTTAAGGCACATATTAATATTCTACATAGCCTAGTCTTTTCAAAACTTGCTAACTAGTTTCTTTGTTTCATATCCCAGTGTATAGTAGTAAAATATCTTTTTCATTCAATGCATAAATGAGAAATCCCTTGTTTGTTCAATATTCTCCTCATTTCCCTGAGTAAGAATGAGAAACATATTATTTACTACAAAAGAAAAAAAATTCTATAAGACTTTTTGCATGGTTTTGGCTACTTACTACGCTCAAGTAGCAGTCAGCTAAGGAGACCAAAAGGACATCAGGTTTGGGGCAATGGTTACTAAGTATCCTTTCCCTGCTTCTGCTTTAATTCAAGATATTTTGGATATGCATGAAACAAACAAAAGGTATACATTTTCTGGGTAATGGTTAAAGTTATCTAAACTCAAAATATGCTTTAATTGTCTTCAGAAATAGAGTTTTGTATACTACAATATATGCATGTGCTTGACTTGAAGAAAGATGCATTGCTAACATTTATTTTACCATTAAGAAAGATAAACATTTGTAATTATGGGTAACTTGTGTTTCATCTGCAATAATAGTACATTATTAATCAAGGGGTTGTGGAAGGTAATACAAAATTAAGTTGGTTATTTTAATATGTCAGGCATATTTATTTTCGTTTTTTCAGCTTTACTTAGGTATAATTAACAAATAAAATGTATGATCTTAAGGTGTATAACATAATGACTTGACATACATATAATTTGTGAAATGATTGCCACGATCAAGTTCACATGTCTCCTCATGCTGGTGAAGTATCCTGAACTTATCCATTTTAAAACTGAAAGTTAGTACACACTGACCAACATGTCCTCCTTTCCCCCATCCCTCTGTGACTGATAACATCCATTATACTCTGCTGTATGAGTTCAGTTTTTTAAATTGCGTACCTAGGTGACATCATGCATCATTCCTCTGTCAGATTTATGTCACCTAGCATAAGGATCTCAAGGTTCATCCATGCAGTGGCAAATGGCAGAATTTCCTGCTTTTAGGGCAAAATAATATTCCTTTGTATGTAAACATATATTGATCCCAAGAATAGGTTCCACTTTTCCTGATGAAGTTCAAAATAAACCTTTACATTCTGAGGAGGGATAAAAAGCAACATTAAAAGGAATTCACTCAGGGGCTGGGGTTTTGGCTCAGTAGTATAGCACTCACCTAGCACATGCGAGGCCCTGGGTTCAATTCTCAGCACCACATAAAAATAAATTAATAAAATAAAGGGATTATGTCCAACTACAACTAAAAAATAATAATAATTAAGAAGGAATCCACTCAAACTTGCTGGTCTTCCCTTCCTCTGTGGATAGCCAAGTTGCAAAACACAAAACAAAAACTTATAGTGTGTTTCCTGCTTACTCAATTTCCATTCACAGTTCAATCCACCACTGTACTGAATCAGGTCTTAGCAACAAAATTCTGCTTCTGATTTGTGAAGTCCAGTGTGTTCTTTGTGGTCTCATCTGCCTTGTCCTCTTCAGCATGAGCACTATTGAGCCAAGCTTCTTACTGAGACATTCTCTTCCTTTGTGTGTACAATTTATGATTTCCCTTGGCCCTGTTTTTATCTGCTCAGAACCACCCTGCCTTCTAGTCTAAGTTCTCCTCTCTCTTCATTTTATAACTTTCTTCTTGTATAGTATAAGGACACCTATGGTCACAGTCTATGCCACAGACTTCTAAAACCTATCTCAAAAACTCCTCTCCCACATTCCAGGCATATAATTTCTATCCAGTTCCTGAATGTTCCTCATGTATCTCAAGTACAAGGTGATGTGAAACAAATATATTGTATATAGGCATGCTCATATGCACATCCTTTCTCCTCCTAAATCTTTCACAGCATGACCATCCACCAAGGTACCCAAGAATTCCCATAATGTTTCTTAGTTCCTTAACTGAGAAGTTAATTGACTCTTCAAATTCCTTTTATATCAATAATGACCACATAAAATTTTCTGAGCTTTAAATTCAGTTATACATTTTTCTATTTTTTTGTAACAAAGTAAGTATGGTATATGGTTTTCTATTAGTCCCATCAAAACAAATGGTAAAGATTTGATTTAAAAAAATAGCAGCAACAAAAAACCCAAACAACAACAATGCGCTTCAGTTGGAATGTGTTTGTGTCATAGGAAGAGGAGTTTCTGTTTCTAATGCTAGCAGTGCAAAAGCATTTCCTCATTCATTCAACAGATATTTATTAAGGTCCTGGAATATCTATATAAATTGAAGATGGAAACACAATAGAGACCGAAATTTTAGGTACAGGTTGAATTCTTCTACTGTTAACTAAGTAACTGGCAAGTGAGTGGGAAGTGAGACTATGTTTATTTGCTCCTGGAGCACTCTAAGTGACACTCAAATCAGTTTTGCTTTCTTTTGGTCCTCTGAAGATTCTCTCTGTGAACTATTTGCTTAAATCTAACTCTGCACTACTCCTTGTAAGGAAGGAGATAAAGGAGAGAAGCACCCCTGAAACAGAACCTCACACGTCCTAGAGACACCGTCAAAATAGGAAAGAAAGGAGACAATTACCTCCTCCATTTTACTTAGCTCATACTTAGACGAGCACACAATTATCAATTCACATTCTGTTTTTTTTTTTTTTTTTTTTTAGAGAGACAGGGTCTCACTGAGTTGCTAAGTGCCTCGCCATTGCTGAATCAATTCACATTCTGCAAGGATAAAGCATTTCCCACTTTTATCTCTAAATGTGAAGGAAATAGCAAGAGGTTGAGGTTATGAGGGAGGCTAGTCAGAAACCCAGATGGTCTGAATTCTACTACAGCTCACTGTGGCCTTGAGCAGTTACTTCTCTGAGATTTTGCAGGTTCTCACATAGCCTTTACAGTACAACTGGTGTCCCCAGAAAGCACATCACTACTCTTATAAGGTTTTTTTTGTCAGCTATTTCCAAGAAATATGGAATTAGTGGTATGATGGAATATCAGGAAATCATTTCTATACTGACACAAAGAACCAGCAGTTTGTAAATAAGCTATTGCATTTGCAGACAAAGGAAATTTGAAAGCTTTTTATTCAAAGGTACCATACAAACTGTGATTCTATGGATAAGAAGGTTGTTGTGACACCAGGCACAGCAGCTGACTTTTTTTATCCTAATCTAGGATTTGAAAGTGTACATATGTAATTCTCTGTGTATGACCCCAAAAGCACTGATAACAATTGAAAATTTGAATAACAGGTTTACATGGAAGTAATAAAAGCTTCTGTACACCAAAGGCAAAAACCAACAGAGTGATGAGACAATCTACTAATAGAAGAACATATTTTCAAACGATACATCTATTAAAAGATTAATCTCCAAAAAATATAAGGAACTAAAATCCTCAATACTAAGAAAATGATTGACCCAAATTACTTATGTAATTTATAGACAAGTCCATAATGTTTGAGTTTAGTGCTTAATTAAACTAGAGTAAACATGGTTTATTGAGATTAATTCTGAACAATGGTTCTCAAATTTTAGAAATTCATAGTCAGAATCTAACATTCTATAACTCACAATTTTTCCCACGATAATGTTTTTGCATTTCTCTTGGTTTCCTTATTATTGAGCACTTACAATGTCTGAGTCCTATTTTAAGCACTTTACATGCATTATGCGTTATTTATTTATAACATAAATCAATTGAGTAGAGACACTTTTATGTAAATACTTTGTAAATGACAGACATGATGGTACAAAAGATGGCATCCCTTGTTATAACCACTATAGTTTTTACTTCCAAGCACCATGTTCTTAACCTCCAATTGACACTCTCTTTTGTAGTATGGTATTCAGGACCCAAATCTGCTGTAGTCTTTTCATTTCATGTTAGTGGATACCGTCAAGCTGGATCTACAAACAATAAATTATTCAACTAGAAAAAAAGGAGAGTGAACCAAATATGTTATTGGGTACAATATAATAAAAAAGGTAGAAGCAAATGAATTCAATAGCTATTAAAAACCAACTGTTCAAACTGCCTTAGATATAAACACAGCTTGAATCTGCACTGATGCAGAAGTCAACTCAATTCTTGAATGTGAATTTGGCATAATTCTGGAGCAGACTGTAATGATGATTTGAGGCACAGTTATTGCACAAGGTTACAAATCACATTTGTTTTCACACCGCTTTTTTGTTTTTTCAAAAATTCTTACCAATCCACAGAGGCAAGAATTATGATAAGCTGATGTGCTACTAAATAAGTTTCCATTTCATTTTCATGGTAATAGTAGCGATTTTCTATCTTCAAAAGTTTTCTGAGATTGTAAGAGCACATGTGTGTTTTGTGTGATTTATTCAGATCTTTATCAGCTTCCTTAGGATGTGACATGTAGCCACATGGTGCTTCAGAGAAGAAAGGGCCATAGTGGTGTATGGGAATAAGGTCTGCAAATTTAACACAGACTTGACTGTGGAAAGCTGAAATAACATGGTTAGTTTGGCTATTGTGAATTGTGTTGTTATAAACATTGATGTGGCTTCATCAGTGTAGTATGTGATTTTAAATCCCATGGATATATACTGCTGAGGAGTGGGATAGCTGGGTAATATGGTGTCTGTTCCAAGTTTTTTGAGGAATCTCTATACTACATTCTGGAGTAGTTGCACTAATTTGTAGTCCCACTGATAATGTATGAGTGTATCTTTTCCCCCACATCCTCAGCAACATTTATTGTTATTTGTATTCTTGATAATTGCCATTCTGACCAGAGTGAAATAAAATCTCAATATAGTTTCATTTCTCATTTTCTTAATTGCTAGAGATGTCGAACAGGAGACTATCGTGCTAAATGAATAAGCTAGTCCTAAATATCAAAGGTTGAATCTTTCTGCTGATATGAAAAAGCTAATCCAAAATAAGGGGATGGAGGATTAAAAAAAATCGGAGGAAAGATCAGTGGATTAGATGATGGCAATTGGAGAGGAAGGAGGAAAAGGGATAAGGAAAGAACGGTAAAGTGAGTCAGACCTCATTTTCCTGTGTACATATATGAATATATCACCATGAATCTCATCATCATGTATACCCACAAGACACTAATTAAAATAAAAATCTATATATAAATAGTAAATATCAAAATGATCAGTAGAGTATAGGGAAGGGAATGGGGGAGGGAGAAGAGGAGGTAAGGGAAATGAGAATGCTGGGGATTGAATTAGAACAAATTATATTCCGTGCTTTTATAATTTTGTCAAAATGAATCATAAAGTATGTATAACTTAAAAAAAAAACTAGAATGGAAAAATTGAAATAACACCTTTACTTGTTTTGTTTGCCATTGTGTAGATATTTCAGAAGAGTATGCTTTATTCTGCTAGGTTCAAAATGCCCAGTGGGATAATTTGTGATCTGGAGCTTGCCCAGTGTGTGTAAGAACTGAGGTAAATTGGCAGAGAGGAGATATTGGCAAACCTTTTATATGCAATTCCTAGAAATCTAAGAACTATGTAACCAGTATATGGAATTACTTTAAATCATAAGATTTTTTAGTACCCGAATTAGCATCAACTCTTATAATTTATTGATGAAGAAACTGAGGCTCAAAGAAGTTAAGTGACTTCCTGGAAATAAAGTGCATGCCAGAATCAAAATGGAATTTAAATGTTCGGAATGAAAGCCAAGTGCTCTTTTGAGTGCCTCTTGCTGCCTCTTACATTAGACTGCCTTTGACCCGTAGGTTGAATTCAGATATTCAACTTATAAATAGTGTCCTCTTTCTGTAGTTATCAGTCATGTGGGTGAAACCCATCACTTTGTGGTGCTAATTCATTATGTCAATTATGTTTAAACATAGGGTAGAGTCTACCTCGTCTATCTCTGAGTGCCAGTCTCAGAAAAAACAATTTTGTGTGGTTATTTTGAAAAGGGAGTTTCATGCATAATTTTTCATGTTTTATTTAACAAGCAACTAACAATATATCGGACTAGAGATTTTTAAATGTACTGCATTAGGAAAAGTAAATTAATGAAAATTAAATGATGTATAGTTAACACTCATTCAACATAATTAAAACAGTCAATACCATGGGGTTGGGGATATAGCTCAGTTGGTAGAATGATTGCCTAGCATGCACAATGCCCCAGGTTCAATCCCCAGCACTGCAAAATAAAAAATAATAAAATAGTCAATATCCTATCTAACTTGCTTAGGAAAGCATGAATTTATTTTCTTCCCTTTTTGAATTTGCCTATGAATTTTCAGAAGAATATAAACTTTGACATTCCATGAATAATTTAGTTATTATTTATATGTATTGTGATCATAAACTTAAGAGGATACATAAGAACAGTTGAATTATTCACATACAGAATAAGAGTTTATATTATGAATCTGTGGGTCTTGTTGATTTAAATAGTTTCTGCATTTTTTTGTATCTTAGTTGCAAGACTATGGTGTGTTATGTTAGGCTATAATTGTGTTATTCATAGGAATGAATTATATAATCATAGCATGATGATGGCATGCAGGTAACCATGACTACCACTATTGTTCCATCAATTCTTTTTCTTTATGCAATGGTGAATATTTTTAGTGGTTTTATTATTTGCTCTTTTAAAACTTGGAACCTAAATTATAAGTCATTTCTATTTAGACAAAGTCTTGCATAATTTTATAGGGTTTCCTCCTTTTAGATACTTAAGTATAAAACACTAAAAAGGAAGCTTGTGGTATGAAACTTCTAATTTAAACAAAATTAACTGTGAGTGGGGCCACCATCTTCATTTCCCAGGATATAAACTTTGCATTTCTTAAAATTTTTTTTAGGCTCTCTGTTTATAAATTAGTTCTTTTCTATTCTTTCTGTACCAGATTTCTGAGAACTTCCCCCTCTATTTCATTCATCTAAACTCCATTATTATTCCATCCTTCCCCATGCATACCTGAATTACTAGAATACCCTTCTGAGTGGCCTTGGGGCCATTCTTGACATTATCCTTGGTGTCACCTCTTTTTTTTCCTAACTCTTGGCTTGACTGCACTCTGAGGAAGTATTCTTTCCATCACAAAGACTGTTCTAAAAGTAAGCATTTCTCCTATCAGAGACTGCAAAGCTCAAAGTGAATATCAAGCTGTTTATTTGTTAAGCAGGCAGCATTACTTGCTCTACAGGGACTCCCACTGGTTGGATACAAAGCAATGAATGGCAGGGTGCTGGGAAGCTTTGCAGGGCACATCCCAGTGTGTCACATTGAACAGTAAAGACTTTTTCCTTTTGTAGTTATAAAGTCTGATGTAAGCAAAATTACAAAGTCATGGTCGAAGGTGATAGTACATCTTAAATACTCATGACAATGTATAGTGAAGTACAAATAATTTATTGCTCTTAACCTTGATGAGCCAATTTAGTATTCTCAGGTAGCATTAATAAAATACACAATGTAATAAAACTCTTCGTTATTGAGATCTTATGAGCAGGTAAAATTATTTAGTTATTGAAGATGTAAAATGTTCCACTCCTTGTGTGAAAACTACTCTTATAAATCTTAGATCAACTGGTTCAGTCTGAAAGCGGTGTTACTGAGTCCAATAATCAAAAGTTACTTCAAAGGAATGAAGCCCAAGAACCGAGAAGTATGTCAGATGGCTCAAAGTCTTTTCTTGTTTGTCTTATGTGAACTGTTTCCAAACACTAATAAAATTCCCTTCGTTCTACCTGCATTAGAGAGCAGACCTCCTCAGAAAACTTATTCTTCTGCCGGCTCTGAGTAGTTTCTTTCCCTTTTCTGCCCCAGATTTTTAATCATGTAATTACCAGTTCTCCACAAGGCATAATTTTTTCTTCTTTAATTTAGGGAAGGAAGGACAAATTCTTTTTGGAGGGATAGGGAAGGAGAGCAACTAGGAAAAATCTCTAGTTAATTATTTTCAATCCAAAAAGTAACCATGATTGTAACTAAATTCTTGAAAAATATCATTTTTGTAAGCATATACATATACACATATGCACATACACACAAATATAAAATGCTACAAAACAATGAACTTTGCTGGAATTATGTAATAAATTCTTTGAGTTTAAAAGAATCTTGTATTATGAACATTTTATTCTAGATAAAATAATGACTTTTATTACTATGTGCAGTCTTTTCCTGATCTCTCAGATTATCATCAGGAATGTCTCGCTTTTTCTTTTCTCCTTTTTCTTTTTAATTCATTAGACCAATATTTATGTTCTGCTTAGCACCCTGTATCTTAGTTGCACTAGCAATATCATGCCTTTTATCACGAGTGGGAAAATCTTTCGGTCTACTTTCAAAGCACCTCATATTTCATCTATTCCCATGCAACTGTGGGGAAGAGGAATAGCTTGATACAAATGAGGTTTAAATTGTCACTTATCTCCTGCATTGCACAGGATGACTTTTCATTTGACTTCTAATCCTGTCTAGTCTAATACTTTGGGAAATATAGTAAAAATTAATACAAATAATTAGTGGTTATGTTATTATTGTATTATTATTAAGTAATAATTTAAAATATAACAAACATTACATGAGGTTAGATGTTATAGCCATATCAAAGTTTTTAAGAGTCACTTTCAGTGTCTGTTCTTAACTCATGTTGAGGTAAGAGTGTGAGTAAAGATATCCACCCAGCAGTTGTGAGGAACAGCTCCTTGACAAGCAAGCACTGTTCACAGAGACTCCACAAGGAGGCATCATTTCCCCAGAGGCTCTCAAACTCACCTCTCTGGGGCTCCTCCATAAATGTAGATTTTTTAACTTCTTTTATGCATTGACCACATGTATTATGTTCTTACGGTGTTGACAGTGCCACAAGTCATTGAGCACTATGTACTGGATGGCACAAAGTGTTCTTCCTGTCAGGGTCAGCCCTGCATGGGGGTGGTGTCTTGGCTAGCAGAGGAAGTGGGGTGTCCGCACTCATCATCTTTGGCTGACTGCCTCTGGGCTGGGCACAGCCCTCAGCACTACAGCAACTGTCTTCTTTCCATCTTTCTGACTTCATTCTAACTTCTAAGCTTCTCATTATTCATTCTTAACCTCCTCTGGAGGGAGATGGAAGCTTGCTAGGCTTGAGAAGAAGTCACTTGAGGAGGATCGAGAATGAGTTTTTTAAAATAAGATTTTATACATGGTCTAGAGGAGGCATCGCTTAATCTACTATCTTTGTCAAATGAGTTTCCATCTCTTACAGTTTACAAAATATAAAGAGTTTTCCCAAAGTGTCTTAACCTATATTATGTTTATATTTACAAAGTTGGGGTTGGTACAATGTTGGCTTTTCCAGGTACAGGAAACACTTAAAAGGAAGTTAGCTTTTGGACATGTCACTGAGAGATATCCATGATAGACCCTCAGCCCCTCTCTCCCACATACACAGCTGTTTTTTATAATATTTTAAAAATAAGGTATTTTTAAAGTATATATATGTGTATATATATATATATAAAATATGTATTACCTATATTATATTACATATGTAATACATAATATAAAATATAAATATATATTATTACATACAAGTACACAAAATATATATTATATATAATACAAAAATATATTATGTTTATATTTACAAAGTTGGGGTGAGTACAATGTTGGGTTATCCAGGTACAGGAAACACTTAAAGGAAGTTAGCCTTTAGATATGTCACTGAGAACTATCCAAGCTATCCCCCTGGCCCCTTTCTGCCCCCCATCCACACAGCTGCTTTTTTTTTTTTTTTTTTTTTTTTTGGTACCGGGGATTGAACTCAGGGGCACTTGACCACTGGGCCACATCCCCAGCCCTTTTTTGTATTTTATTAGAAGCAGGGTCTCACTGAGTTACTAAGTGCCTTGCCATTGCTGAGGCTGGCTTTGAACTCGCGATCCTCCTGCCTCAGCCTCCCAAAGTGCTGGGATTACAGGCGTGCACCACCGCGCCCAGCTCACACAACTGCTTTTAATAAGTATTTTAAAATACTATAGAAAGCATCTGTGTGGTAAGTATACAGTAAGTATATTTATAAGTATAGTAAGTATATAGTAAGTATATTTATAAGTATTAATACTGTAAAAAGCAGCTGTATAGAAAAATGTTACTCACTGTCCCATGTTGAATAGTTGACAGTGGAGATAAAAAACAAAATCATGATGTGCATGAAACTATGAAATGAATATTTGTTAAAAATTAATTCCCAACTCCTCCTAATTCATGATAAACTCCTGCCTCCCAAAGGTGATGTTATTAAGAGCTGGGATTATGTGGTGATGATTCTGTCTTGAAGATGGAGGCTTCATGAGTAGGGATAGTGTCCTCATGAAAGAGACTTTAGAGCTAGGCTCAGTGGTGCTTACTTGTAATCCCAGTGACTTGGGAGACTCAAAATTCAAGGTCAACCTCAGTGACTTAGCAAGACTCTGTCTCAAAATAAAAAAAAAAAATAAATAAAAATAAAAAGAACTGTGGATATAGCTCAGTGGTAAAGCATCCCTGGGGTCAATCACCAGTAACAAATAAATAAAGATAAAGAGTGAAAGAGACTTGTAAAGGTCTCTGATCCCTCTACCATGTGAAGACCCGATGAGAAGGAACCATCTGTGAACTAGAAGATGGGCCCTTATCAAATCTCAAGTCTGCTGGCATCTTGATCTTGAACTTCCCAGCCTCCAGAACTGTAAGAAAAAAATATCTGTTATTTATAAACCACAATATTAAAATAACCTATGATATGTCATTATGATAGCCCTTAGGGAAAATATTAACATGCTTTCCAAATCTCATCGGAAAGATTTTTCTTTAATTCCTTATCACAATTGTTATTATCTCATTTCCCAAATTTGTTCTCAGCTCCAAAGTCTTTATTAAATTCTTAGATTATGATTACATTGATTATTTTTTATTTTTGTTGTGTGTGACTAATATTTTACTTCCCACTTAGATTATAAACTATCTAAATGAAAACACCGTATCTGTCATATTTACTTGATCTCTGGAGCAACTGATGAATAATAGAAATGCATAATATGAGTAATATATTGTAGAGCTTTGAAATTTCAAAGGTTGTTAGTATTTATTTTCTAATTCAATTTTATTTCATGGTGGAAGCTGAAAGATGTCAAAGAGCATTACTCTAGAATTCACAGCCTGCAAAAGGACAAAGATAGAACTAAAAAGTGGGCTGCCAGGCTTTGCATTCCATACTTTACTGAAATGTCGGTCAAGAGATTAGTCATCCAGAATGATATAAACAACAAGATAGGTGTAAACCCATATTTACCTGTTAGGCTAAACCTGAAAATTATTAATTCTTGATATGAAGATTCTCCTTCTTTGTCTCTTTTTTAATCTTAATTTTCCCATAGCACAAAAGATCCTGAAGTGGGGAGAGTTATTAGAGCAAAAAGCTTCTGTACTAACTGAGCAACAAGTGCTCACTGAAAATACAGTCTCCACAAAAGCATTTAATGTTTTTACTTTTTATTCTGTTTCAGGAAACCAAAATTTTTTGTTAGTGTTATTTGCTTTAATTCTCCCACCTCAAACCGTAAAAGTAAATATCTTTGCTGTAAAGGGTTGCATGTCATAAAACTCTGTCTTTTAAGAGCTGTATCCTTAGTCCAACAGTAAGGAGCTAAAATTATTGTGTATTTCCAACCAAAATCTAAGGCTGTTAAAAGGTCATATAAAATTTACAGCTTTTTAAATTCTCCTTTGGAACGTGTTTCTTCTATAAAATGCTAGATTTTGATGGCTATGCTTCTTCCTCAGGAAAAGTCCATGATGCTTTTTTTTTTTTTTTTCAGAGATAATTTATTATCAGGCAAATGCTATTTTTGTACAGTCAAAATATACTTATTTTAATGATTTGTTCTGAGAGGAGTATGATTTTATCACAGAGAAATAATTTAAAATTAGTCATGATCTTATGAACAATTAAGATAAGAGAAATGTAAGCATTAGAAAGCTTGAACTCACTATAAAAAATCTAGCTGATGAATAGTTTATTTAAAAATTGAAGCATTGAATCAAGCAGCATGATCCGTGATGCATCATGGTGGTGAAACCTTAGCCTCTAGATGTGATTGGAGTCCTGTTTAGATTATTAATTGTTGGGTTGTATCTTTGTTTTTATGATTATTAAGTTTGAATTAAATTACTGTATTTTTTAAAAAAAATAAGTTGTTTATGAAAATCTAATTTAAATATGTCGGCTTTTTTTTAGTCTGAAGAATTATTGAAGGGCACATAGGCCTGGAAGACAGTGTTTTCTATAACCCCTAAACAGAAGAAGTTTGATTTACATTTTGACTTCCAAACCCATAAACACCAAATGTCTGTTATAACAAGGAGGACTATAGGAATTGGGTAGGAATGTTTGGTTCTTTGTTTATTGGCATTCCTCTACCAGTTCTGCTCTTATTTTTAATATTTGCTAGGTGGGAAGAAGCCACCTTAGATGTTTTTTACCCACCAAATGCAATCTCCAACAGTGAGCAAGGCAATACAAGTAGTTCCCTCTGTAGTTCTTTCTCACTTGTGATATTAATATGCTATTTGTTCAAATGGTCCACTGAGGCAAAACTACAGATGTGGTTGAGTTACTAGTGGGAATAGGTGATAAGTTAATTGATACATTCTCTCACAGAATATGATGGTCTGTATGATGTGATTATCATTCTCCCGCTTCTTGGAAAAATACTTCAAAAAACTCTTTTCCACTGATGATAAGAAAGAAGATTGCACATGAAGTTCAGATAGGCTAAAGATGGCACTTTGCTCCTTAGATTGGCTAAGTCATCTCTATTAACCATTTCAATGTATTTGAACATTTACTTGGTTTAGCAATTTCCTACTAGGTTTGTAGCCATCTACAAATCTCAAAGTCTTTATCACTAGATAAAAAAAAAAAAAAAAATCCATTTGTTTACACCAATCAGCTTCAGCATTCACATAGATTTCCAATGAGAGACTATGGCTAGAACAACGCTTTTTCATTAAATCTCATCTCCCTGTTCTTTTTTTTCTTCCTTGAGTTTTTTTTTTTTTTTTTTCTTCTTTTTGAACTGTAGTCTCCTTATATTCTCCAAGTGCCCAGGGTGGCCTCAAAGTCATGAACTCTGTACCAGCCCAGTGAGTTGTTCCTTCCTGTCAGATCTGAGCTCTTGTACCTAGGCTTTTCTTGGCTGTAGAACAACATTACTTTCTTTCCTCATTATTCATGTCATGTTTTTTTTTTTTTCCCCATAAAATAGGAAGTTTTAAACTGATAATAAATTATAATGAAACCATGCTGACATAGAATTCCTAACTTTGCCAAATCATGGGCAGTACCCTGCCAAGTGGAAGCTGTCTAGCACTGCACTTTGACCATCACCATATGTTCTCTTACACCCCAGGACTATAGTTTTCAGTGCTTCACATTTTACATTAAAATAGTGAGGACTTCTTTGCCAAACAGCTGTGTATTTGCAGAGCTCTCATGTCTAATAATATCCCATTGACTAGATAAGATGCAACTTACCCCATGACACTAGCCTATGAATAACCACTATGTGTGGCTGAAAGAAAGCATGCATGGTTTTTCCTACTGATACAATCCACCCTGTAGTTCCATTCACACTATTGGATAGTCATTTGTTTTTTAGCTTAATATTTAGGGTAGAGAGAAAGTAGGTTTCATTGCCCAGCTCTTGCCAATTCATTATTATAGAGATTTTGCTTCTCCTATTAAATGAACAATTTTAGCCCACCAACTGGATGTTTCCCTTTTATATATTATTAAACATGCAGATTATATTTGTTTGGCAAACTGTGGTAAAAATGTGACTATTTCTAAGAATCTGTCCACTCCAAGACCAGGATGATCATTATCATAACACACATTTAGCAGCTTGTTTATATAACAAGTCACACACAAGGAGGCCCTGTAACTACTTTTTTTCTTTTTGCATTGCTATAACAAAATGCCTGGGGTTGTATACTTTCTAAAGAGGTTTATTTAGCACATAGTTATAGAAACTAGAAGTCTTAAACTGGGTGACCCCATCAATTTGACCTCTGGTAAGGTCTCTCTTTACTTAAATTACATCAGTGGATGGCATCATGGTGGGTACTCATGGGAAAGTGAGAAAGCACACAAACAAGAAGATAGATAGAGGTATTTAGGGATCAGGCTTACTCTTTCATAACAATCTGATATTATATATTTACCAGGAAAGCTTGTTTAGAAAAGAAATGTATTATATTTTATTAAAACTTGTCCATTCTCCTGTATACTTACTCTTCACTATTAGCACGTTGTCAATACAGGTTGCTAAAAGTCTGAATAATTTCAGACTTCCTCTTCTCCCTCTCTTCAGATTAAAATCATCATTAAGTTCTGTCGATTCTGTCTTGTTCATATCATTTTAATCCTTCTTATTATCCAAATTCTTCAGTTTCTACTTTGCTTCAGTACCTTATGCTCTTGAGACATTGCAATGGTTAACTTGAGTCCAAAATAATTTTTATTCTGCTTAGGGTTTGATCTTTCCAGAAGACAAAGATAATTATGTTATTCACTAGCTTCTAGTCTGTCAAATTTTCTATAAGCTACAAAATGTGTTTAAATCTTCTTAACTTAGCATATAAAGATACTTTCTACTCCTTGAAGCCCAAGTCACAATTCCCTTCTCATTACATTGCTTAGCTCAAATTACATTCACTGACCATATGGATCATCTATTTAAGCAACAAATGAACAATAATTCCTCATTATGTGCTAGGTACTGTTTTAAGTCCTGGAAATTTAATTTCAAACAAGTGGAATACATCGTTAGGAAAGTATGAGGTTCTGGGTATGCATATAAGAAATAGACAATATTAATATACTATAAGAAGCAATATGAAATAATGTAAAGCAATAAGAGAAATCAAGGGAAGATAAAACAGTTGTTCACACAGGAGACAACAGCTTATATCTTTATAATCATGTTAAATGGGAGGTAGGATGAAATGTTCAAAGAACATAGATAGTTTGGGCTTTCTGGAACACAGTTATAGAGAAAGGAACTGCACCAAAGAAGCATAACAGATTACATTTACATTTTTAAAAAGATTTACCTGATTTCCTTGTATGAATACAATATATGGACAATTATAAAAAATATGTTTGAGAGATTGGTGGCATGTCCAAGGAATGCCTCTGGGATGGAGAGCAGTGGATAATTTGAGACATACTTCAGAGGCACAAATGATACAAGTTGATGACTAGAATAAGCTTGGGGTAAAGGAAAGTGAGATAGAGAGGATATTGCCCCAGTTTGTGGCTTAGCAAATGGGTTTCCTGATGGTGTAATATACCAGGAGAGGAAACTCAAGAGAAGTGGGAAATTATGTCGTGAAAGACTGAGGTTCAGATTTAGACGCAAGGTTTGATGGGACATCCTTCTGGAGCTGTTCATCTGAGGAATGCCTGTAGGGTCTGGCTATTAGGAAAGGGATCTGAACTGCTGATTTGTATTTCAGGAACCCTTGGCAGAAATATATCCTGTGAAATGAATAGGATTATCCAAGGAGAAAAGGGTGTCTCAGTATAAAATTGCTAAGGAATATCAATATTTGGGATAGCACTGAAGAATAAAGGATTCATAGATGAGATAGAGAAAGGGGAGGTGGAGTAAAGTAATGAGAAGTCAAAAAAATAATACATTACACAATGAGTTTCAAAGAGTGGGTGGATCAAATAAAGTAACACACTAACTGAAGAATGTTTATTGTGTTGTATAAAAAGCCAATCATGATTTGTTTATAAGATAATGCTAGAGTTGAACATTTTTAAATACTGCAAGGAAAGAGAAAGAAGACAGGGAATATTGGAAAGTATAGGGAAGGGAAGAAGAATCTTTAGAGCCAGCTCTCTGAGGATGTTGGGCCAGAACAAGAGTCTCTATGAAGATAGAGGAATTGACTTTAAAATAGAAGATGACTTTTCCCATTGTAATAAAACAAAATATAAACAAAAGTACAGTTTAGATTGTACATTTAGTGCCTTTACAAGACAAAAATAAAAAACTTAGATTTCTCAGCACTTCTTTGTGCTCTACATGAGGCTTATTAAATTTTGAATTTTACATGTCCGGTCACTAAAACTTCAGAAACTTTATAAGGTTACTGTGGCCAGAATAGCAAATAGTACTTGCATTGCTATCTTTTCTGTCTCTCTCCATCTCTCTCTGTCTCTATCTCCCCTTTCCTTTCTCTCTTTGTTAGCTACAGGAAGAGGATCTCTCCAAGATGGGTCTGCACTGATGTGTGTGGGCCTTCAACCTAGAGACAAATAATGTCATAAAAAAAAGCTCTTCTGAGAAAATAAGACACTTTTTGTGTGGGAAGACACTAAAATCATTTCTCTAGGTATAGATTCAAAAAAGATGCAAATTTTGTTTTTTATCTCTGAAAGGGTGGCCAACCTGATGGCCCTTGTGTTATTTGGCACTGCTGATGGTTGGATAGTGGGTAAAAATTCAGCAGTCATTTGGCTCTCTGTGTGATTTCTCTGCAGACACAGAAGGCTGAATCACAGTAGTCAGTTTGTGACTGTTTTGACCTTTTACCTCTGGAATTTGTTTATTTTTGTTTGTTCAACAAATCTCTTTCTTTACACATTTACTCAACTCACGATTCCTGACCTTATCATGTTTAGCCAGAAAGTGACCTTTGGAAAATTTAGGTGGCACATAATTATACAATGGTTTGTTGTAATAGTGATTTACTTTTTAAAATATCAATATATAGCACAAATAAAACAGGTAGAAGGAATGCCATGATGTGAATATTTTCAACAAAAATAAATCCAAATATTGATAGGAATTTGAGGCAGTTAGAAGCAGTAATTTGATTAGTTCCTATGAAATAGAAAGCAAAGTCATGCAAAAAGAATGAGCAAAGAAATGGCATATTTGAGGTTTCAGGACGATGGGAAAGCATGAAAATGACTTTAGGGAGTAATCTCTCGAAAGAGATACAGAATTCTGGGCAGCTTCAAAAGCTAGTTGGGATGGGAACCATGATGATATAGTTATCTGATTGTGCAATTGTCGAATGTGCAATGTTTTTGGTGCATTCTAGAGCTATCCTTGTGGGTTTGAATGCCCTATTCTACTTTATCTACTCATTAAGAGAAATTTCAACCCTTAAGAATAAACTCATGTGCCTTGCTCTTATGAGGTCTTCCCTAATTATCAAGCAGGATATGCCACAGGTATTGGCTGAAAAGATTAAAATCATGCTTCCTTTGTGATGACTCTCACAGCAATTGGTCCTATTCTTTATGTTTCTTGTGCTCCAATTTCATTACATGTCAAACATGCATAATAGCAACACTGATTTGATAGGGTTGTTTTGTGGGCTGAGTGAGGTTGTACGTAAACTTAAACCTAAAGCAGTACCTAGCAAAATTTAAATTAGAAAAAGAGAAAAATTATATTCTGTTTTGCTCTCATTTGTCTTCTGTTTCTCCCTCCCACATCAGTCTTAAGTTCTATGATTCTAATCTGCTAAATAGCTTAACCCATTTGGTCCAACCTCATGTTGATGATCAATTTCACTACTAGTTTTATTATTAATATGTAGAATTATATTTCCATCATTTATTTTTAGCAATTGACTTCCTCCTAGCCTGAATATTACTTATGAAAATTGTTTTTCTGTTTTTAAATACTTAGAATGGGCTTGGCACAGAACCAGCACAGGTAAGTGCTTGTTGAGAAATGAAGGGGTAGATGAACATAGTTCTGGGAAAAGCTAATATTAGTAGAGTAAGGATGTCCTGACATGCAGTATGGAATCAAAGGAAAACACACATAGGATTTTAATCAACTGCTTATATAGCTGGATAGTCTTGGAAATCTATTTAATTTCCCTGAACTTCATATTGTTCATCTGAAAAATTATTCAATGGTACCTGACTCATGGAGCTGTGATCACTGCATATATTTTGCTCTGAAGAGGTAGGTGTTTAGATAGTACTCTTATCACCATCAACAGCTCATTTTTTGTCATTCTCATGGTTACTTTTTTTTTTTAGCTATAGTTGGACACAATACCTTTAATTTTTTATTTATTTTTATGTGGTGCTGAGGATAGAACCCAGCACCTTGCATGTGCTAGGCAAGCACTCTACTGCTGAGCACAACCCCAGCCCTGATGGTTACCTTTTGATTACTACATTTAAAATAACAAGTCAAAACACCTCAGTAACAGCCAATATTCTGCTTCCTAGAATGTAATGTCCATTTTAATTAAATTCTCCATCCAACAGTATAATTATTTTGACAGGTAGAAGCTGGAATGGTATTATGTTAGTAATATTCTGATTTTTGCCTATGTAACAGGAACAGCAATTCTGTACAAAAAGACTACACTTTCTGATGTAAAACTCTGATATTATAAAGACTTATTTTAGGAGCAAAACAACTAAAAATATCAAAGTGCTTAAGTTAACAGCTGCAAGCATTAGTCATGACAGTGCTATGAAAGAGTTCATGAAGTTCTTTGGGTGAAGGAGGTGCAGCAGTCAAACACAGCCTTCTGATGAGTTGAGTCACTATGATCATGCTGGGAAAAGCCGGGATACCAGGGATGAAGAAAGATTTGGTTACTAGATTGAGGTATATAAGATCAGCTTCTCCAAAAAGCCACTGACCAATAGGAAATGTAGTATCATCTGCAGCCTCATTAATATATAAAGAGTTTGACTTTTTCTATTTAATTTTTTGAGCGTATTTTCAAGGACCAGAGGAGAATGAATTCTTGGACTGTGGGTGATTGGGATTGGAGGTTGGATATAATGAATAATTTTCTCCATCCTGAATCAGTATGTTAAATCAGAGAATATATCCATTTGTTAATTATGTAGCTTGTTTGGCTGATTATGACAAAGAAAACAAGATGAAAAATAAGACCCATTAATATCTCTGTTAGCCTCATAATTCTGCTTTGCTCTAATTTGTTTACTTTATCTATTTTAGGCCTATACCAAGACCACTGGAGTAAACTGAATTACCGCCATGTTTCTTAAAATAGTATCATGGTCTTATCTTTTTAATTAATTAAATCATGTCATGCAAACTTCAGATTCCAGAGACTAGTTATACTCTAAGAAGGGCTGATGAAGGTGAATTTATATCTTTCAATAACAGGCAAATTTCAAAAATCAATGTTGCAAGACTGAGGTACATAAAGAGAATGGGATTATCTGGTATAGAAAGATATTATTTTGTATTGGCAAATTCTTATAATATTTCTCATTTGTTTGTTTTTTCCCTGATACAATTTTTTTCAGAGGCTTGGAGGCACATACTATGTGGTCTCATTTGAAAGCTTTCCTTTATTGGAGTACAAATAATATATTAGCTAAGTATCAGGCCAAAATTGCACACTCATTTTATTATGACTTGAAATGAACCCCAAACTTCTAATTATGATAGAACTGGATAAATTTTTGCAACATTTTCAGGTAAATTTCCCTCAAGCTTTATGTCATAGGAATATGTGTATTTCAAAGGAGATCCACAATGATTTTAAATGTTTGAGCCTTCAGGCATGGGAGCTGTATGACCTGTTAATTCTTTATAATGTACTTCAGGAGCCCGAAGAGTGTCTATGTATTTGTGTGCATGTATGTGTGTGTGCATGTGCATATAAGAGAGAGAGAATAATAGAATAGAAAATATAGAAATGACTTAAGTGGGAAAAACTCAGACTCAATAAATAATTAAATATTTCTGGGAAAAAAATATGACCCAATTCTTTTTTTTTCCTTTTTAAAAAATTTGTTGTGTTATAAATTTATGTAATAGTGGGATTCACTGTGTCATTTTTACATACATACATAAAATAATTTGATCAATCTCATTCCCTGTTGATCAGATTTTAAAGAATAATGAGTCTTTCATTTCCATAAGATGGAAAATTATTTGCTCTCCTTTCTTTAACTTAAGAATATTTTCAAAATTATGAGATCAACTTTTCTTCAGTAAAGATGCTTAAATTTAAAAGGTTGTCATATTTATAAGTATGGTAATGGTACATGATGCTGAGTGTTAAAAGCAATTCAAATACATTCATGGTCAGAAAGAAGGCTTGGGACTTTACCCAGTAGGCAGTCTTGAGGGTAAGTGTCAATTTGAAAACAGGAGGGGCATTAGTGAGTGGAATGCATTTGCAAAGTTCTTGGAATTTCCACACATTACCTACGTGTGATTTTAGAACCCTTTGTTTTGATTTTAATTTTTAAGTGTATATTAATAGTTATATATATTTATGGGGTACAAAGTAATGTTAAGATTTATTACATAATGTGTAATAATTAAATCAAACTAACATAGCCATCACCATTTTTCATGGTGAAAACTTATGAAATGTTTCACATTGATTTTGAAATGTACAATAAATATGTACTGTGTTCATCATCTGTGCAATATATCTCAAAGAAGAAAAAATTTTTTTCATGTTTTTTTATTTCCATAGCTTTATTGAGGTAAAATTGAAGTACAGTAAAAATATTCCTTCTTGTCTAATGAGACTTTGAGCACATCTCCCCACTTTCCTCACCCAACCCAACCTCTGGTAACCACCTTTTTATTCTGTTTCCTTGAGTTGGATTGTATTCATTAGTTCCATTCATGTCCTCACAAATGGCAAAGTTTCTTTCTTTTTAAAGTCTGAATAGTAATGAAATGTATTATATCACATATTTTTTATCTGATCATCTGTTGATGAGTTCTTAGGTTGATTCCATAGCTGGCTTATTGAGGTTAGTGCTGCAGTAAATATGGGGATGCATATATGTTTTTAACACACTTATTACAGAACTTTGGTACAAATAACCAGAAATAGGATTTCTGGGTCATATGGTAATCTACTTTTAGTTTTTTTTTTTTTTTTTTTTTGGTTCTGCAAATCAGACCCCAAGACTTTGTATATAATAGGTGAGCTATATCTCCGGCTGCTATTTTTATGTTTTTGAGGAATCTTCATATTCTTTTACATAATGTTTGTATTAATTTACATTTCTACCAAAGCATATGAAAAGAACCATTTATTATGGTAGAAAACCAATATATATTCTTTCCAGTTAATGTTAATTTCAAAATATGGATTTATGAAAAATGTATTTGAGTGTATTCCCAATGGAGAAAAAATACCTTCCTAGATGAATGACATAATTAAAGAGATCTGGAAAGGAAACATGTTCTAAAAACTATTTTGGATAAAGTGTAAGTATGTAAAGAAGGAAATGAGAAATTCATAGGTGAGCAGTCCTTCGGTCTTCAATCTTAAAACATTTTGCTCATACCACTTATGAGATTCATTATTAGATGATTAAATTATGATCACTGACTGCATCATTTTCATTATTATTCATTAGTAGAGCATCATCCTTTATATGCATGTGTTTCATTATTCTTTTAAAAATATATGCGAAACATGAAAATGTTTTCAAATAAATATTTTGCGATATAAATGATCTCTTACTACATATTTACTTACTTCACTTGCATCTTTTGTGTTTTTATGTTATTCAATTCCAGCCAGTCAAATAATTTCAATATTGTTTTATCTTTAATCCATTTAATATGCATTTATTGAGTAATGCATATATTAGATCTTGCGTCAAAGACTGGAGACAACAGATTAACACAGTCTGCACAGTAGAAAAATTTTTTTTAAAAAAATTAACTATATCAAGTCAATCCTCTACACTTAATATAACATTCTTGAATATATATTTTCTTCATTTTATGTAATTATTAGAAAAATGAAATTTAAAAATTCTTGCTTGGGCTGGGGTTGTGGCTCAGCGGCAGAGCGCTCGCCTAGCATGTGTGTGGCCCAGGTTCGATCCTCAGCACCACGTAAAAATAAAACGCATTGTGTACAACTAAAGCAAATAAATAAATATTTTTAAAAATCCTTGCTTAATTGATTATTACCTGCTCTTATCATATGCAAAACTCTGAACTAATAGTTTATCCCTCTTTAAACTTCTGAGACTGAATTTCTAAAATTATCCATTGTACATTCATGTATCATCAGAGACAACTTCATTTGGTGGGATAAAATTATTGCACATGAACATTTTAAAGAAATACGGTGAGAGCAGTATTTTGAATGACAGGCTTTTATCCAAATTTTCAATAAATCTTCTAAAATAGATAACACTAATATTTTATAATACAGTCTATTTGGAAAAGACCCACCTGCTCACAAAGAAAGAACAAACAAACAAGATTACTGTTGTAATTATCCATTCACCAGGGTTGTTATGTGTGCAGGAATATAACAGGCAATTCAATTAAAAAAAAAAAAACACACAAAAAAACCTCTTTTGGTAGGTTCTGTCACTAGCAATAAAAAGACTTTAATTTTGTTTCATTATAGTTCAAATGTCTCCCCAGGGTGTAATTCTGATTTCTTGTCACATGAGCCAGTAGTATTGTATGAATAACAAAATAATGTATTTTTTTAAACACACCATTATTCTTATGATAGTGGAGAAGTTGTGTGTTTCACACATCATGGAAGAGATGAGTTGAGTGATACATAAATCTTCAGAATTAAAGCCTTGGAGTAAAGTGTATGTTCTGGGCAAGTTGTTAACTGATAAGTGTTTGATTGCTGTTTTTTATCCTGGAGAATTTCTTGATGAAATTGCTATGAATCTGACTTCCAGACTTAGGTGGCATGGTTCTATTTAAAAATGTATTGAACTTAAAAGAAGGCTTGGCACATATCAAGATCTATGAATCTACATTGACCTTCAGCACATAGAAAAAAAAATACATTGGGGTTTTTAGAGTTATTGCAAACACATATGACTAATTTGTTATCTATGATTTGAAACTCCTCTTTACATTTGTTCAATTATAAAACCAGATACAAAAATATACTTAAAAGTAGTAGAACAGAACCCAGTTTGGGATACCTATGATGTTTACTGCAATTGAACCATCTATATTAATTCTTAATTTCTTAAAAATCAAAGCAAAATGAAACATGTATTGGGATATATAGTTCTTAGACTTACTGGACTGAATTTTTTTTTTTTTTTTTTTTTTTTTTTTTTTTGTACCAGGGATTGAATTTAGAGGCACTTGACCACTGAGGCAGATCCCCAGCCCTATTTTGTATTATTTTAGAGACAGGGTCTCACTGAGTTGCTTAATGCCTTGCCATTGCTGAGGCTGGCTTTGAACTCCCAGTCCTCCTGCCTTAACCTCCAGAGCCACTGGGATTACAGGCATGCATCACAGCGCCCAGCTGGACGAAATTCTGATTTATTCATTTAACAGATGTGAGCAATTTATTTATTTTTCCTAACCATTTCTAAACATTATCCATTAGAAAGGGAAAATAGTAGTAGATACTTTATGGGGCTATTGTGAGAATTGCATAACAAGATTACATAAAAAGACAGTGAAAACTGCAGTGCACATACCAGATGCTCTATATAAGTTTAATGATTATTAACAATGAATAATAACAATGTTAATATTATGTTTAATGAAACTACAGTAATATGTATAGGAATATTTCTCCTACCTACCCATTCTGCCCCAGCAACAAAATTTTGGAAATCATTTATGACAGGGTAAAACTGAAGGGAAATTGGTTAATATCATCTGAACTTTATCATGTCAAAAAAGACCTAAATATATTTTATAAAAATGTGTTTCTTTTATCAATTCTCCACAAAAAAAATGGGTGTTTTAGTCAGCTTTTGTGCTGCTGTGACTAAAGGACCTGCCCAGAACTATTGTACAGGAGGAAGAGTTTGTTTGAGGGCTCACAGTTTCAGAGGTCTTAGTCCACAGAAGGCTGGCTCCGTTCCTCAGGCCTCCAGTTGAGGCAGAACATCATGGAAAGAGTGTGGCAGAGGGAAGCAGCTCACATGGTGATAAGGAACACAGAGACAGCTCTCCATTTGCCAGATACAAACATATATCTGAAAGCCATGCTCCCAATGCCCACCTCCTCCAGCCACACCCTACCACTTCAATTACCACTCAGTTAATCACTATCAGGAAATTAATTTACTGATTTGATTAAGACTCTCACAACCCAATCTACTCCTCTGAAGCTTCTTGCATTGTCTCACACGTGAGCTTTTTGGGGGGCATCTCACATCCAAACCATAACAATGGGGACTTAGCATTAGTATATAACTCCGTAAACGCTTTTTTTTTTTTTTTTTTTTTTTGTGTGTGTGTGTGTGTGTGTGGCAAAGTGTGGACATCTGATTTCCTAGTAACATAATTTAATATAGAACTAAAGCTTAGAGAACTTGGGTGCTGAACACATACTGCTCCTCCAATCACTAGAGTCTAAAATAGACAATATTTGGTTGAAGTCACTTCCAAGCTGAATTTCTTTTAAGTGAAGAGCCTGATGTTAAAGCCCATATGAGAAAGCCTGATACCTGGATCAGCAATAGGTCTGGTGTCTGTATCTGTGGGGGCAGACGTGATACCTGGTGTTTGGGGGTCCAGCCTGGTGCTGGAGAAGACTTTGGCCAGGATGGATACTAGGCTGGATCCTGGGGCAATGGGTGCTGGCCTATAATGGGTTTACTGGGAGAGGAGTTTTAGGCTAAAGACTCTTGCAATATCAGTTTATTTCCCTTCCTCTTTCTTCCCCAAGTAGACAGTATCTCTATCCATGCTCTGCTGCCAGGTCTGGGTTGAAGTGTGTCAGAGATAAAATATGTTGTCTTTCTACCCTCTTTAATGCTTTTTTCTTATTTTTGTGCGCCACCAGGTGCTATAATTTGCCACCTGGTGTTATGGTTTGGATATGTGATATCCCCAAAAGCTCATGTGTGAGTCAATGTAAGAATCTTCAGAGGTGAACTGATTACATTATGAGATGCAGCCTAGTCAGTGAATTAATCTACTCATATGGATTAATTGGGTGGTAGCTGTAGGCAGATCAGGTGTGGATGGAGGAGACAGGTCACTGGGGGCATGCCGTTGGGTTTTCTAGTTTGTCCTTGGTGAGCAAAGCTCTCTCTGCTTCCTGATTGCTATGTCCTGAGCTGCACTGCTCCTCCACGACCTTCTGCCAAGATGTTCTGCTTCACCTCCACCCCAGGGAAATGGAGTCAGCTATCTGTGGACTGAAATCACTGGAAATGTGAGACCCATATAAACTTTCTTCTCTAAAAATTGTTCTTGTCAGGTCTTTTGGTCACACTGGTGCAAAAAGTGATTAAAACACCTGGATACCTTAGCTTTTGTGAGAGTATTTGTGTGTGTGGATAGTTATTCACATTGATGTTTCTTTAAAAAAATTGGTGTTCAAAAGTCTTATTGTGCCATCTTGCTGATGTAACCACCATGATCACTTTGAACATAGGCATTGGAAGTTATTTTTTAAATAACCTATTCTAGCCAGTGAGTTAAAATGTGATAAAAAAAAAAAAATCAGAGAAGGAGATGAAGTATGTTAGCATTTTTTTAGTTTAGCTCAAGTATAAATAGTAGCAAGTATTGGTAAAGAACACAGATTTCTGGCTCTGGGACTACACAGAGAAGGAATTAAACTTTAGTTTCAGCTTTAATATTTATCTGCTATGTACTTTGGACAAGATTTCTAATCTCTGTAAAATTCAATTTTATGTAATAATAAAATGAGGGATAATAAGATAGCAATGTTTCAGACAATCATTTGATGATGTTTAAAGCAATACCATTTATGTTTCTGGATAATAGCATCCCTCATTTCTTATTTTCCCCAAAGAAAGATTCCATTCAAGAAACTTAGAAAAGTACAAAAGATTTATTTAATGAAATGTAAGTATGCTCCAAGTTGTGCAGAGTAGGTACCTCTAAGAGAGGAAGTGGTGGGATTTTCTGCATGGCAGGTTTTATAGTTGATCTGGAAAACTCCCTCCTCCTGCAGTGTGTGTTGGGGCAGATACCACGGATTCTCACCATGACTTAGTGCCTGGATTTTTTGTGTATGTTTAAAGTTGGAAAGTCCTTTGTAATCCTTTAGGCTGGTTACATGCATTTCTATTTAGTTTTAAGAAGGTAGGCCTTCATGGAGGTTAGTTTACAGGCAGGGCTCTGCACCTGAGGTGGAGTGATCTTGTTTCCCAAGATGGAGTGAGTCCTGTTTTCCTTCCCAACCCACTGTTCATGTCTACCTACATACCTACCCTAACATTTAAAGTTTAATTTTGGGTGGTGAAAGAAAACTTTTTCGAGGATTTTCATGAGGATTTTTATAAAAAATTATTGTTAAATTTGTCTCACATTGGATTAGATATAAAACATGCCTATTTGGTATTGGTTCAGGTAGAATGACTTGACTTAAAAGGACTTTAATAGACTTAAAATGTTTACCAAATCTGAGATCTTTTAAAAGCCTGAAATTCTAATGATTTCTAAAGTTTATTTTCCTACATAATTAAATTATAACTTCTATAAATATATCTGTGGTGGGGAGGAAGATTACTTTGTGGAATAAGCTGTAATTTCGGTGATATTAAATTGGGACCCATGCACAGCTGGCACTGCTTT
The DNA here is from genome assembly GCA_025594165.1 of Tamias sibiricus. Taxonomy (NCBI): domain Eukaryota; kingdom Metazoa; phylum Chordata; class Mammalia; order Rodentia; family Sciuridae; genus Tamias; species Tamias sibiricus. Next base: position 98,246,880 of record CM046664.1, read on the forward strand.
GAAGGATAGGACAGGAATGTACTTTCTTCACTGAGTTCTTTATCCTCTCTCTGATTCCTGTAGTGAATCTGTAGTGTCTGAATGAGTTCTGTCCTCTCCAGTTTCCTAGGCAAACATAGGTAAAAATGTTTTTATTCCTAGATCAGAATATAGTATATTTATATTGTAGATATGAGATGGGGGAAGATTTTTAAAATTCAGTCTACAGATAACAAAATAATGCATATATTATATGCAGGAGTCAAATTTAATAAGCAATTCCATTTTTTAAAAAAAAAGATGGCAGCATATTTATTTCTATACCCTATTTTATAAAGTATAACCTTTTTATTGACTTCCTTTGCATAGGAATTGTATGTGTAGAACTAATATGGAAATCAAGGACAGCTATCAAATAAATCAAACTTAGAATGCTGAAAGAAGAAACTGGAGATGCTCCTTTAAAATAATAAAGTGACTTTTAAATCAACTCATGGTTGTCTGACATTTCTACTGATTAATGCCAGGGTTCTCTGAGGCATGCTAATAGGATAAACATGGAAAAATTGAATTTCTTGACAAAAGATGAGGGTCAGTTTAACGATATGCATACCCCAGCTCTATCACTTATTCACAAATGTTTGCAGCCTGAAGCAGAAATCACTTTAATGCGAATTTTATACAGTTAAACACAATAGCCTTATTTATATCATTGCACATCATAGACCTTCATTGCATCAAACATTGCAAAATAAAACCAATTCCTAGTTTTAATTACAAACATCCAATTATTGTTAGTTTTAATTAAATTGAATATTTTCCGAGTGGGTTATAGAGTACATTTAGTTATGAAAGTGCCTGGAATGAGGCCATAGAGAAGCATAATATGGCATCAGCTATAAAGTGTCATGGTTGATAAGAAACTCACTGAAAGCCATTCAAAGCACTTCTATATTAACTTCTGCAAATGCAGACTTTGAATGCATAAATCTTTATGGGAACACATTTTAACAAATGTACTGTGGCTTATATTTAAAAAGCACTATGTCATTTATAGTTAAAAGCAATTATGATTCACTCTATCTGCTGTACTAGCTCAGGGGAAGGTGTTCACTGAACACAAAAACTACAGCATTTAGTAATAGTATTGTTGTTTCAATTCAGAGCATCATTTACCTATCATAATGGGTAAGGAACTTTCTTGTAAAAGACTAGCTTCATTCAATATGTATTAAGGTGTATCAGGAGCTAAAATAAATTAATAAAAAAATCAGAAGAGAAATCCATCAGGATATTCTCACAGGTTCCTAAGACTTAGAAAATATGGGTTATCTTGCCTTCTTCCTAATATTCCACATATTGTTTCACATTTTTCTGATTTTATGTCAATTTATGGTATCATCCTATAATCAGATGATCAGTTACCAACCTCAGAGTCACCTAAAGTCCTTCTCCTTACCTCCTCCCCATCCAGCCAAATCCCTATCTTGAATTTGTCTTGTCCTTGTTACTTTCATTATCTGTGTCTTCTCTTCTGGTTTTCCTGTTCTTCCCTCTGACTCACTTCAATCTAATTTTTATAGAAGTGGCCAGAATAAACTTTAGAAACACAAACTCCAACAAGTCTTTTTAAACATTTGATTATTTTGTCATTTCACAGAATTAAGACCAAGTTCCTCAGCATGGTGTTCTCCTTGCTTCCAGATCTTTCACATCTTTAATGACCTCTCCTGTTTTGATTCCTCATGAAATATTCATTATTTAAATTACTCCAAACTGTTTTTCTCATCTTCAGTTCATTAAAAATTCTCTTCTTTGTGTATTTTATAGTGTCTTTTACATGATAGCTTTGTATCAATTGCCCTAGTATTATCACTTATTGATTTGACTTCTGACCTTTCCTGTACTCAGAAAAAATAAGTATCTACTCAACTTTTACTCAGAGGCTAGCTCAGATTTTTTTTTTCTATTTCACACATAATTATTGAATAAGAAGCTGGCAATTATGAAGCCTGGGTTAGAATTCTAAGTTCATGCTGACTCACTACTGGAATCCAAATAGAGTACTAAATATTGCTGAGTATCAAAAAAAATGGGTGGTGAACAAGACTTGTGATTCTCAAGCTTAACTAATTCTTTAATATTTTCTTAAGTCTCTATGAAAAGAGAATATGGGAAACATTCATGGGTCATATCACAAATGCAGGATTCTCAAGTTTGTTGTGGTCTCCAGAATCTATTTGGAAGACTTCCCGGTGGTTTTGATTCAGGTCATATAAAGAACACTCTTACAAACCTTGAGCTATGTCATTTTTAGGGAAAATTTGCAATTAATATTTCATTAAACAACACATGAGAGAAAATTATACCTTAAAATAAAAATTTATGGATTGTAGAAATGTGGTAAATGCACTAGGCATGAAAAGATAATATTAGTAAAATATTAGTTTCCACAAAAACCTGTTCAGTACCATCTAACCAGATGTGGGGTACCTATAAAAACAAAGCCTTTGTGATATCTAACAAAGATTATCCAATCAGAAATAGGATTTATAGGCCAAAAATAAAGAGGCTTATAAAAATGTTTCCCACTTAATTTGGAACAATTTCAAGTGTCACTCTATAAAATACTTTGTAAGTGTTCCTAATAGATAACATTATTATATTTTATAGAACTTATTCAGACTAAGAATTAGCATGAATTGATCCAAAGTTTTAAACAAATTTGAAACAAGTAAAGAAAAAAATTATTGAATAATAACTCTTTCCAAGGTATTATGCTACATTTGCTTACATATAAATATAGCCAAAATATTAGTTTCCATAAAAACCTGTTCAGTACCATCAAACCAGATGTGGAGTACCTATAAAAACAATTTGAAGGGCTAGTGATATACTCCAGTGTTTGAGAACTTACCTAGGATGCCCAAGACCCTGGGTTTGATCCCTAGTACCGCCAAAATAATTAAAAAATAAAAACTTAAATTCAGCAATAAATATATCACTTATGGCATCTTTTGTTTTTACAGTTATTGTCTTTTCAGAAAAGTAAATACATGAATTATGAGAGCATTTGAAAGTATGTATGTAGAAATATATGGAAATATATACAAAGGGAATATATATTTAATATATAACAATATTATATAAAGGACATATAAGGCCTCGGTTATGATTTTCAACTTATTTTAATGCATCTGTGTCAATTTCATTGAAATAATTGGGAAATTGAAAACTTGGGACTTAATGGGTTAATACTGTTTTAATAGTGCTTTCAACTAGAAAAGTGTATTCTCTGCAGCTATGAAATGAAAGCAGCTATTTTTACAGAAAATGTACTAAATAAATCTTTTAACATTCATTTTATATAAATTCATTACTACTTATCAATATTACCATAATTGAACATCAGAGTAAAGATGCATCAGCTAGTGATGCCACTTGGATCCTAAGACCATCTCTTATAGATGAGATGGACGACACAAGATCTGGGTACCAGCCATTACCTTTAGGCATGAAGTAAGTTGATTCTATCTGCTTTCTAAGTGGAGACATCAATTCATACTTACAATCCTAAAAAAAAGTAAAAATAAAAATGACTTATAGGGAAGGCAAAATAGGATCTAATATAAGAAATTTGTATGACAAATTATCTTTTGCTTAACTTAGTTGTGCTTCTGTATAAAATATTTGCTAAGAAAATAGAAATATATTTTGAGTTCATCAGTAAATATCCAAATGTATTTGAAGTCAGAAATCCCAAGTGCCTTCTCTTCAAATTTTGCAAACTAGTTTATCATTAAGCTATCACTAATAATCTTGTTATCTGAGCACTTGATAATTATCTAGTTGCATGCTGAGGGTCTTTAAGGTACTGCATATACAAAAATAATGTGAAATTATCTTTGCTATTACAATGTCATTGACAGGCCATGTGGGAGTCATTGATAATAATCAAATTTTCTCAACCATCCCAGTGCTCCCCCGAATGGAGATTGTAGTTTTGTTTCTTATTGCCAGGATTCACATTTGGAAAATGGGGATGATTTTATGGCTCACTTCAGTGATGGGTTACAGCTGGTTCTAATTGGTTTGCAAAACTTGTCTTAAATTATTAAGAAATTTGCCAGATATTTTAAAAATATTTGGTAGCTTGGAACTGACTATAGTGTGAGTAAGTACTTACATCACACCAATTGGAAGATTCTTCTGCTTCCTCTAACCTCCCAAAATCCTGTTGTTAAACACTGATTAGAAAATCTGATCCACTTCACAATTTTAATACACAAAGGTGAACATTGCCTAATCTGAATTTTTTACAGGTTTTTTTTTTGTTTGTTCTTTTAAGTTATACATGACAGTAGAGTGTATTTTGACATATTATACATACATGGAAAGTTATGTCCGATTCGTTCTACTGTCTTTCTTATTCCCATCCCCCCTTCCTTCTCTTCATTCCTTTGTCTAATCCGATGAATTTCTATTCTTCCCTCCCCCTGAGCATGTATGTGTTAGCACCTGCATATCATTTGACCTTTGGTATTTCAGTACTGGCTTATTTTACTCAGCACAATAGTCTCCAGATCTATGCATTTACCAGCAAAAGTCCTAAAGTCATTATTTTTTATGCCTGAGTAATAAAACATTTTGTATATATAACACATTTTCTTCATCTATTCAACTATTGAAAGGCACCTTGGTTGGTTCCATAGCTCAGCTATTCTGAATTGAGGTGTTATAAACTTTGATGTGGCTGCATCATTCTTATACTAACTTTAAATATTTTAGGTATACATGGAGGAGTGGGTCAAATGGTGATTCCATTCCAAGTTTTCTGAGGAATCTCTATACTGCTTTCCACAGTGGTTGCATGAATTTGCAGTCCCACCTGCAATGTATGAGTATACATTTTCCCCCCACATCCTTACCAATATTTGTTGTTATTTGTATTCTTGATAATTGCCATTATGACTGAAATGAGATGAAATCTCAGCATAGTTTTAATTTGCATTTCTCTAATTGCTAAAGATGCTGAACATTTTTTCATGTATTTGTTGGCCATTCATATTTCTTCTTCTGTGAAGTGTTTGTTGAGTCTCATGGCCCATTCATTGATTGGGTTGTTTGTTTTTATGGTGTCTTTTGAGTTCTTTATATATTCTGAAGATTAATGCTCTATCTGATGTGCAGATATCAAAGATTTTCTCCCATTCTGTAGACTCTCTCTTCATATTCTTGATAGTTTCCTTTCCTGGGAGGAAGCTTTTTAGTTTGATACCATCCTATTTATTGATTCTTCATTTTACTTCTTGTGGTTTAGGAGTCTTGTTGAGGAATTTGGTTCCTAAACTGACATGATGGAAATTTGGGCCTACTTTTTCTTCTAGCAGGTACAGGATCTCTGGTCTAATGCCTAAGTTCTTGATCCACTTAGAGTTGAGTTTTGTGCAGGGTGAGAAATAGGAGTCTAATTTCATTTTATTACTTATGGATTTCCTGTTTTCCCAACACCATTTGTTGAAGAGGCTATCTTTTCTCCAATGTATGTTTATGGCACCTTTGTCTAGTATGAGATAACTGTATTTATGTGTCCCTATGTCTTCTATTTTATTCCATTGGTTTTAAAGTTTGTTTTGGTACCAATATAAAGTTGTTCTTGTTACTATAGCTCTGTAGTATAATTTAAGATCTAGTATTGGTGTGACTCCTGCTTCATATTTCTCACTAAGGATTGCTTTGGATATTATGGGCCTCTTATTTTTCCAAATGAATTTCATGATTGCTTTTCTATTTTTATGAATAATGTTATTGGAATTTTACTCTGGTAGCTTTGTATTCCATCCCATATATAAACATTTCAAAAACAGTCAATCTGAATATAATTTACATGCATTTACTCTATTTCCTCTTTTTTTTTTTTTTTTTTGTACTGGGGGTTGAACTCAGGGGAACTCAACCACTGAGCCACATCCCTAGCCCTATTTTGTATTTTATTTAAAGACAGGGTTTCACTGAGTTGCTTAGCACCTTGCCATTGCTGAGGCAGACTTTGAACTCAAAATCTTCCTTTCTTAGCCTCCTGAGCTGATGGGATTGCAGGTGTGCACCATAGAACAATTTACTCTTTAAATGCATTACTTGAGTGTAGTAATTGTGATTGTACTTACATTGCTGTGTAATCTCTACAAAACAAATGTAAGAAAAAAATTCAGTAGATGGCTGACAGCACTTGTCCTACATATTCTGTAAGACTTTTCTGCATGGATCCTAAAAAAAGAAAATTATGAGATAATTCCCCAGTTTCTCAGATTAAGTCTCCAAATTCAACCACTCCTGTCCCCACCCTTTTGAATTCTCAGCTGGCATTCTCTCCCAGCTGGTCCTGTAAGCCACCATACTCAAGGGGGAAGGGGATCTCGGTTTCCATGATTTGTATTATTCTGTGTAAACCTTTCTCCACATTTGATTTTCTCCTGGTCACTTCAGCACTCTCTATGTCATGTGATGTGGGTTTGCCAGGACTACATTTGGGGCACAGCTTGGGTTTGCCAGGAATTGGCTCCCTTACCTGCTGGCCCCCATGACATGGCTGCAAAATGGCTCCTTCCTCCATCCTCCATGGGCAGGCAGAAGAGATGTGGTTTTTTTTCCTGCACTAGGATATTTTTGCAGTATATCTTTTGGGTAACTTAAACTGTGTCTTTGATCTCTGATCTCTCTGTATCCAGGTAAATCATAGCCTCCTTAAAATGTAGATTCCTTTAATTTCCTTATCTTTCCACTTTACTCATGGAGGAACTGTTACAGCTGGTGCTGGTGGTGGTGGCAGTGGCACTGGGGATTTCTTCATTATTTCATTATATCCAACCTCCTGAGTCCCCAATCTGCTTTGACTGTCCGTATTAATTCCCATGAGAGTCACTTTTTTTTTTTCACCCACCTTTCTGAGAAGCCGCCTGTATACTTTCTTGGTTTCATGCCATGAAGCAGCCAGGAAAGCACTTCCTCTGTTTTGCCATGTTCAATCTCTCTCCTTTCTAACCTGAATTTAATCACTATAGGGGAAAGATACAGGCATCAGGAACTGATTAAGAAAAATCTAGCTTCTGCTCTTACCCAAAGCAACTGGGATCCTGATGAATAAACAGATGACCCTTGAACTTCATATGTTTAAACTTTGTGGATCCACTTATACAGTTTTTGTTTTTTGAGATATACAAAAAAAATTTTTTTTAAATTTCGGATAATCACATAGTCTAGAAATATTTTAAAAAGTTAAAGTTAGACTACACAAATGTATATAATATATGTAGGTAATGTTTTATCATTAAATATGCACAAATCTATTATTAAAATATGCACAAATCTATTATTAAAAGTCAAAATTTCTCAAAACTTAACACAAACAGTCTATATGTGGTGCCAGTCAAGAGAAAGGTAAACAAATGTAAAGATGCAGTGTTCAATCATAACTGCATGAAATTTGCTGTAGTACATATTGTCCTACTGTACTTGTTGCTATTGTGGTGAGTGTAAGAGTTGAATGATTACAACACCCTATGACACTGATCACCTTTGCATGAGCAGCTCTTATCTCCTGTAATTGCCTATCCCAGTAAAAGGTGATATCTTATAATTTTCATTTTTTTCATCATATATATAATATATATTAAACATACATATATTAATTGATTGTTTATGTTATTGATAAGACTTTCATCAAATGCAGGTTATTAGTGGATTATTTGTTGGGAGAGACCAAAGTTATAATCGGGGTTTTGACTTGGCCATGCCATTACTCCTACCCTTATGTTGTTCACGTGTTAATTGTGTTTCTTTATTTTCAAATCTCAAGTGACAGAAAATTTGAAAAAATGCTGTAGTATTATGCTGTACTGCACACAACCCATTTTGAACAATTAAAAATTCCCCCACTTAGTAGAGAAGAAGCAGATAAAGAAACAAATAGTATTAACAAATAGTATTTTCTGGCAAGAGCAGGTTACCAAAACTTGTCTATCCTTGGTTTAAAGGGCTGATGCTTTCTATATGAAAACATGTTTTAGAAGATAAAGTTCTAGAAACACAGCAGTGGAATAAAGAAAAAACAATCTATTATTACCAAGTAATTTATTTATAGAATTTTACCTATTAATACAGCATGAACTTCCTATAAACTCTTTTCTAGGTAAAAAGGAATTATGGTTTATTGCTACATAAGAAAACATGGAATCAGTCTCAAAATAAATCAGTATTCATGTGATCTAAAATAATTACTCCTATAAAATAAAGTCACACAATTTTCAATCTACAATAAAATTCAAATGGAAAATTGGCAAAATTCCCATGCTTGCTCTATAGCTTATGGTTTACAACTAATTCATTGTATCATAACTGCATGATTCTTGGATTCACGTTTCTGAGGATCAGGGTCATTTTATTACTTCACATGTTCATCTGGACTCATTTGTGATACTCTATTCTTCAAGATGTTTTAAAGTTTATTAGAGGATACAGTGCTCATTTTTTTAAAAAAGTGTATTATGTGTCTTCATCTACTATAATATTACTTATTAAAAGATTTTTCAATAAAATACAATCATTTTTAAAAAATATTTTTTAGTTGCACATGCCAACAATACTTTCATTTTATTTATTTGTTTTTATGTGGTGCTGAGGATTGAACCCAGTGCCTCACATGTGCTAGGTGAGCACTCTACAACTGAGTCACAACCACAGCCCCAATAAAATACAATCTTGTCTTCCTCTTCCTACTTTTTCAGAACTATTCATTTTTTTATATAACAAAACCAGCTCATTATAAGAAGTGAATGGAATGAAAGAGATGAACAGTGAAATAGCCAATAATTCCCTCATCCCCTTTTAATTTTTACCTTCCTGTAGCAATGACTTTTGACATGTTTTTCATATAATTCACCAAATTCATAAATGTATATACAAATGCATATATTTATTATTATTTGGTTTGAGGCCTTACTCACGTGGAAGCACAACATAAATATTTTTTAACTTAAAACATATTATGAGATGGGCAGAGTGGTGCACACCTGTAATCCCAGTGGCTCTGGAGGCTGAGACAGGAGTATCACAAGTACAAAGTCAGCCTCAGCAATGGCAAGGCACTAAGGAAATCAGTGAGACCCTATTTCAAAATAAGGATGGGGAGGTGGCTCAGTGGTTGAGTGCTCCTGAGTTCAATCCCTGATACCAAAAATACCCAAAAACATATTATGGAAATCACTCTTGGTCAGTCGGAATAGATCCTACTCATTCTTCTTAATGGAGATGTGTATGTAAGTGTGTATATAAACACACACACACAATACACAACATATATATACACATAAATATATACACACACATATACACACATATATCTATATGTGTATATACATATATACATATATACACACACATACATGTGTATATATATCGTTATAGTTATTATATCTTCTCTACTATAGTTGTATCAATTGTTCAACTATTCATATATTCATAGGACTTCTGATGGTTTTTACCTTTTCTCCTCTATGAGCTATGCTGCATTAAAGGTCTTTGTGTATGTATGTTTTAATTTCAGAAAAAAATCAGTTCCCAGAATAGTTAATGTTATAAATTTTATTTTTAATAAGTACTGCCAAATTGCTTTTCAAGTTGTTGTTACAGTTGATACTCCCATGATTAAACTTTTAGAGACTATGTAGTGTCAGTGGCAAAGGAAATTGATGTAAATACCAAGTAATTTAAATGTAGAACTTTAACCATTAATCCATCATTATTAAAATGATAAAATAATGAATTTCTCTGCATTATCATACCTACTTATTTTTGAAAGACTAAAAAGCCTTAAATTTTACTATATATTTTAACATATAAGTCTGATAAGAAGAAAAAAATGATGTTTATGTATGCTAGTGAGATTTAATATCTTTTAATATATTAATTGACCATTTTTAGTTTAATTCTATAAATTATATATTTCAATTCATTGCTCATTTCCCTTTTCTTTTTCATTTTTCCTTTTTAATCTTTTGGCATCTAAATTTATGAATTTCCTCTGTTTGTCAAATATATTAACCACTTGAAGTCCAGTGCCGTAGTTCCTAGCACAGAGTGGGTGGTCAGACCTTTTGCATTCAAAGCCTAGCTCCCACATCTCTTCACTGTTGGACTTTAGAGAAGTGACTTATCTTGTCTATGACCTAGTTTCCTCAAACCTTCCTGACAGGGCTGTTTTGAGGATGAAGTGTAAGCTATATATACTTCAGTTTTTCCCACCCCACCTTGATTTTTTTCTGTCTTGGACTTTGAGATACCTTATTGACTTAAACTATTTATTTTAATGTTTATTTTGCTTTATGAATTATTATTTTCTTTCATTAAAAATTTTTCCATTCCTAAATTTTTCAGTTACTAAAATTTTTCTACATCCAGTTTTAAATTTTTTCTCTACGTCTTTAACTTTTCTAAATTTTTTTTCTGAATTTTTAAGTATCTAGTAAATTATAAAATATAAGCATAGTCTGGGTAAAGTAATTACTGGTAAAAGAATTAGAATGCTCTTATTTCACTATGTATAACATAACTATGAAAGCAGAAGTAAGTAAAATAATTGTTCTTATTACATATTTTGAAATTAACTTGGAAAGTAATACATTGAACATTACAATCTAAAAATTGAAATCAAGGCAAAATTTATTTCATTTTACTTTGTGGTCATTTTCAGTTACACCCAAATAGCAACTCTCATGGGCACAGCATTGAGTGACTTAGAGTTTCTGATTTTGTATTTCTTTCATGACAGGAAACATGGACACAAAGGTGCCATCTTGCTGTGATTTTCTTATCCAGGCATTGTGTCAGCAAAAAAGTACTCAGATTTGACCCACTTTGTGCTTTTTTCCCAAGTATGTGAAATGGTGATTTTCAGAATTTTCCAATAGAATTTGTAATTCCCTAACCTATTTCTTTGCACTACACTTTAAAAGAACATGAGAAAGTTGTCAGACTCTTGGTTATGAAAGAGATATTGGTTGGAAAGAGGTATTTAGGCCTTTTAAAAATTTTCTGTTATCTAGTCTTAAGAAGCTTCCAGGCTGATCTGGCTTAGTTAAAATTAGTGTGCTTAACAAAATCATTGACTTCTTCTATACCATTCAATCCTATTCAAAAAATATTGCCAAAATTCTGTTGATACAAATCCATTAAATTTGGAAACAACAGTTTTATGGTATATCATTATCATAAAATTGAATAGAATGTGTTTCTTGCAGGATTTTGTAAAGATATTCTCGTTGTGATTTCTATAATGTAAGCTGTCAGAAAGCCATTCCATCAAATGAATAAGTGACATTATTTTAGTCAAAACTATGCCCTTACTGCATTCATCTCCTCATTGTATTTATAGCATCTTGTCATGGTTTCTAATATGACAGACACTTGAAGTCTTGTTGCTGAACTCAGTGGTGTTGTATTGTCATTTTTCCTTTACCTCAGTAGCTCTCATTTCTGCGTTTAATATCAGAATCGAGAAAATCATGCGTAATGGCAGCTTATTCTGAATATTATAGCTGATTTGGCTGAATTATTTTTTGAGCTATTCATTTTGAACTTCTACTCAAATCAATATTAAGAATAATATTAACATTAAAAATATACTACCTCACATTTGAACTATTCAACAGGGATGAAAGAAGATTTGCATAAAATGTTATTATTTTTGACATGTAACCTTTAAATTTTTTTTAAAAATTTTGTCATAGTCATTTTTTGTTACAAAACCACCCTTCTTTCCTTTCCTTTTATTCTCTTTCCTTTACTTTCTTCCACTGCTATTTTCCCCCTCACATCTCTCTATCTACTTGATTATAACAGATTGGATACTCTTATTGACTCTGGAAAAAAAATACCTAAAACCTGTGAACTGAGCCTCCTATATTGAAGATAGATAGTGTTATGAGAATTGAAGGTAGAAATTGAAGCACCAACATAATTGGATGTTAGCTGGTGACGGGGCCTCTTTCGATAGCACTGTCATAGGTAGGGAGAACATCAGTAATAGGTTCTGTCTATGTTGAAGCGTTATTTGCCACTTACTTTCAATTTTAGTACTCGTATGTCCTTTAACCTCCTTTTACCTTGTACAGTTACATTTTCACAACTATAGCCTTGCTGCCACTTAAAATGTGATTGGTTTGCTAAAACTACTCTTTACCCACAAAGTTTCTTGTAGAATTCTGAGCCTCATCTTCTAGGGGACATGACTCACTTGATAGGTAAAGGCTTCTTTAGGAAATGGACCATGTAAATTTTGTCTCCTCGCTCTGTTCTTCCCCCAGGTATTTACCTTGTCTTTCAGGAAGCTGATTGCTGTCTTATGTATGCTTACAATGTAAGAATAAAACAATGCAGCTTCTCTGATGAAAGAAAAATATCAGATATCAGTATAGTGCCTGGTGTATAGTGCTGTTTGATAATTTTTTTTTTTATTTGTAGGTGTATGAATCATGGCACAATGGCTTTTTCTTTTTAAAGACTAAGTTTTCAGACAAATTCTTAGACCATAGCATGACTAAGGAAATGGTTGTAGCATAGACAGGAAATAAAAGAACAAGATGAATGAGCAGTAAGAAAACATGATTCTAATCGCTGATTTGCAGTTTGGCTGCTCTGTGGAGGAAGGGTTTTTGGGGAGCAGATGGGCAGAGATATCGATTAGAAGGCAGGGCAAAAGAATGGGCACTGGGATTAGAGTAATACAGGTCCACCTCTAATATTTGTGGGACTAGGACAAGAGACAAAATGAAAATCCTGCTGTCCCCTTCTCTTCCTTATCAGGACCTTTTCCTACTTTATGAGGAGTCTTTCACATAAGTAAACATTCCAGCCAGCTGAGCAGAAAATTGTTCAGTCTCTTGTATCTTTAAGGGGGCATAGAAATGAGGTCATGGACTACTAAAGGGCAAGAATGATTGGTCCTAAGAACACTTTCCTCTATGAGGCAAGAATGGGCCCAGTAAAGCTGGAGGCCCTGGGGTAGTTGCTTGCTTGGCTATAATGAAAACTTTACTGTTGATAACATGAAGTATGCAGTAGACAGGTTTGTTTGGAAGTAAAGTCAACACAGTAGTGGAGTGGGTTTATGGCAAACAGACAGTATGTATCTTCCTTGAGCTGTAGCAGTGAAAGTAGACTTAAGCTAAGTGGAAACTATCCATGACAAAAATTAATAGCTCACCAATACAGCAAAGAAAGACCCTCCTGCCTCCAGTCCTACATGTCTTTTGCATGGCCTATCTTTGATAGTGCACTGAAAAAGGGCTAAATTTCTGCAGGAAATGCATTATAACAACTAAATATTAAAGGACTAGTTAAAATATTTTTCCTTAAGTGAATGGGATAAAAGGTTACTAGGTAGTCAAATTAAGATTGAATATAACTAGATTTGCCTAATTTCTGAAACTAGCTTTTCTTCTAAGCAGACAGCGATGAGAAGACTAAAAAGACAGGGAGACCTGGTAACAGACTACAGAGAGCCAGCCATTGACTAGTATTCCAAATGAGGACCACATTTCCTTCAAAGACAGGGGCAACAAAGCTGAACCTCTTCATTTAAAAAAAAAATTTACTTTTTAAATTATACATTTTACTTTTTAATTATACATGCTCATGGTATATGGTGTCATGTTTCAGCATATACAATATGTATTGGTCAAGTTAAGGTAATTAGTATATCTGTCACCTCAAATATTTATCATTTCTTTTTGTGGGAACCAAAGTCTCCCAGCTATATTGAATTATGTAGTAAATTAATGCTAATTATAGTCACCCTACTGTGCTATGAAACACTAGGATGTCAAGTATTTTTTGAAAGCATTAACTAATTTAGCACAGATATTTAGTTCTAGGCACACTGCTGGCCCAGAGAAGTGTGAATGGAATTTACATTGTGCCTACCTTCTTGATCTTCCAGTGTAATAATAGCATCCTGAGAGAGCAGGTGGTGATGGAGAGAGAGAGATGGAGCTGGTAAGAGGTAGGAAGGAGCCATTGAAGGAAGCATGAGAGTGTGTGTCTGTGAGATAGGGTTAGAGTAGAGGCAGGTGATATTTTTTTTCCCCAAAGGAATGAAAGAAATACTATATTGTGGCTTCATCCCATGCTCTTCAATTGTGGATGTAAACCTTCTGGATCTCTTCACAGATTGAGAAGTGTATTGCCTGCATTTGAAAGAGAAAGCTTTACTTGGAGGATTAGGTAAAGGGATCCTAAGAAGGCTGAGGCAGGAGGATCACAAGTTTGAGGCCAGTCTCAGCAACCTACCAAGGCTCTAAACAATTTAGCAAGACCCAGTGTCAAAAAATAAAAAGCCTAAGGAGGTAGCTCAATGGTACAGTGCCCCTGGGTTAAATCCTTAGTACCAAAAAAAAGGAGACATGAAATGTAGATTTGGTAAAGAAGTATAGCATTACAAAAATTATTCTAGATAATGATATACAGTAAATGTACAAGTGAAGGGAACAGCAGAGCATTTATCAATAATGGGTCCCAGAGAAGGGGAGAAGCATGTCCCTCTCTTGAGGAAGAGGTCAGTTTTCAGGCCAATAGTTTTGTAACATCAAAACAACATTAACATAGCATCCCCTTCATGACTTTGATTACCTTCTTCTTGATGATTACTTGCTCTTATTGGATGATAGTAACACGTTTTCCCTATGTTTATTTAAAAAAATCCTTTATATTAAAGATGCAAATAAAATACTATGCTGAAATATGGGGATTTTTTTTAAACTGCCTAGGTATGAGAAAGGTTAAGGATTTAGTTACATCTTCATTTATTATTGTCACAATGTTTCTAACTTTATAGTTTTTTAGTTGTTTAAAGATCATAGAATAGAAAATTTACCACAAACTTTAGAAAGATCCTTTATGGCATAGCAATATTGTACATGGATATTGTTACCATGAAAATATTAGCCAAAAAGGAATCTTACTGGATTTTAATTTCCACATATTTTATTATTATTTGAACTATAATATTCTATGCACTCTGTAGCATGTTGTGATGTTTCTGCTGAGTAAATACTGTTTTTATTTAAGAAAAACATTTTAAAGTTTTACCTTTTACCATGCTTAATTTGATGGAAAATGAAGAATGGAGGAGATTTTGAGGTCGATTAGAAAGCAAAGAAAAGTTGAATTCCATGGAGGGAGGTCAAATTTACTCCTCAGATTTCTTGCAGTGGATGGTTCTTCTCAAATAATTCTCTTGGAGCCAAATTCATTTGCCTTACTCAAATATATCAAGAGTATACTTATGAAACTCTGTACATGTGTGTGGTTCATCTGTGTATTATATCAGGGAAAAAGATACATCATAGGGTGACTTTAAGCTTTTTTAAGTTCAAAAATTCAACTTCCAAGAGTCCTGAGACCCACATGCATGTCTAATAGGTAACACTACTGCAGGTAAGAGCAACATCTTGGGAGCAAGATGTCTCAACTCATGTGAATTGATACAAGAAGCACTTCGTGCTTTGTTCAGTAAGGTTGTGTAAGGATTAAAATTGTTAATGTTATATATACCCAAGTCAGTTATCTTGGTTTCCTACAAACATCCACCCTGTCTAGTTCCTTGAAGATCCAGCCATAATCCCTCCTATACTTATCAAAAACCACATCCTTCTTTTTTCAGCTGCTTCTGCCCAAGCCAGACTGGCATCATATCCAGCTGGATGAGCATAACACCTACTGAGGGCCTCTGCAACCAAGGGAGGACCCTCTATTCCATACACTGTTACCCAAACAATATTTCTGAAAATCATTCAGGGAAATATAGTCCTGTAGCTCACCTACTTCGAAATCTTTCTGTGGCTCTCCCTTCTTTACAGAAAACAAAACCAAAATCCATCTGAACCTGTATATGGGAGGTACAGGCACGCATGGTCAGTTCTAGAGCTACTTCTCAGCAGCCTCCTGCCTTTTGCCCTCCTCTCCTGCGGGACCTTCACTCCCCACTCTCTAGAGCCTTGCTTTAAGCAATATTAAATCAAATATTCCTATTGTTAAGTATACTGTATTATGTCTCTGTTTTCCTTTGTCTATAGTGACAAAGGTGAGGGTGTTTCTTAGCCCCTCCATCCACCTGTCTCCTACTTAGCACAATTAAAGTTGGGGCTGCTCACCCTCTACCTCCAGAAAAAGTTAGGGGTTCCTCCTAGGCTTCCTTGGCAATCAGTCCCTTCAATCTGCCTTTTCTCATACTGTTTTACTATTTCTTCTTCATATGTTGATATTTTTGTTAGCTCATCACAGGTTAGACTTTACTTCATTATTCAGTTTTCTGTTGCCTAGAATAGAAGTTGGCATGCATTAGGTGTCCAATTAGTGTCTATTGAATCAGAACATAAAGTAGCCTGAGGTAAGTCAAGGAAATGGGTGAAAATGAAGACAATAAGTAATCATTACCTGCTGGTTATTTCCTACTGAGTAGATGCAATCAACTCGAGTCTTGATTTTCCAGATTCACTGAGGTGAGTGTAATTAATAATAATTTAAAGAAACATATAATTTCTATACATTTATACACATATGTAGTCAAAGTTTTATGTTTTCTGCCTTCTGATATTTGAAGTACTCATTTATAAAATAGGAAACTTACTTCACCAAAAGAAGCTTGCTGTGATTAGAAATTTAAGCATAGTTTAAAGTCAGAGTTGTTTTGAAACTTGTTTGCTCCTTCCAGTTATTTGACCTTGGGCTAGGTGATTTAACCTTCTAAAATACATCTGAAAATTTGCATAAATGTCATTTTCCATTTCGTGTGGTTGTGAGAACATTATGTACAGTACTTAGAACAGTATTGGATATGAAAACAAGTACTTTCTGTTAGCAATTATTATTATTATTATTATTATTATTTGTTCTACTGTAGTAGAAATCTGTCAAAATGCCAGTCAAATTAAGGAGTGTTTCTGTTTCTTTATCATCACAAAAATGGTTAAATCTAGGCATGTTGGAGGCCTACTCTATGTCAAATGTGCTAGGCTCTGACAATATAAAGCTTCATAACACTAAATCGTTGGGCTAGGGTTATGGCTCAGTAGTAGAGTGCTTGCCTAGCATGTGTGAGGCACTTGATTCGAGTCTCAGCACATCATATAAATAAATACATAAAATAAAGGTCTATCAACAACTAAAAATATATATATTTTTTTAAAAGAGTAAATCCTTTACCCAAGGAGCTCTCTGTCTATTGTTTCCAAAATGTTCATCCTAGAATGCAGGTTGGAAACAAAATGAAAGTAGAGACTCAGCTCAAGTGTAAGTCAAACTGAAGTGGCATCCTCAACAGAGGCCGTATTAGGTATGGTGCCATACGGGACTGCCAGGAGGAAGTTTCACATAATTCAGCCAACTACTAGGAAAGAGTCTAGCAGTGAACAAGGTGGGCAACAGTTGAGGAAAGTAAATGTAGACCACGTCATGATTTATAGGATATGAGAAGCATGCAAAATAGCTTCACAAATACAAAAGAGAAGATCATGAAAAAGTTTAAAATATTGTCCTTGCTTTCAAATTATTTAACTAAAATTATTGGCCCAATAGAAAAGATCTCAATGTTTCATTCAGTGATCCATTCCTTTGCTCATTCATTCAAGTAGAAGGTAGGAAAGCACAATTTGTTGTATCAATGTGTGAGCATCTAGGACTATTCTTGGTGCTGGTTACAGCTAGAAAATCAGTAAGACTGCCCTCAAAGATTATATTTTATCAGTTATTACCATTGTGTATTATTCTCAGTAAACTATTAACTAAAGCTTATTAGACGATTTAGAATTAGGTGTGTCAGGGAAGCTGGTTGACTCCTTAAGGTAGCAGGGTTGTGTTCCTGATGTTTATTAGAGAGGGATCTGAAAAAGAATGGTGCAGAGAAAGAGGTTGAGTTGTACTGAGGGCCCAAACAGCAACTTTGGCAGAACCTAAAGGAACTCTGGACCATAAGAGACCACTCAAAGTTGTTACACCATAATAGGATCTATTGTGGTTTTGGAAAGGTCATGTGTGAGACACTGCAAGACTGTTCAGAGCTGATTATGAGAGTTGTGACCTAATCAGTGGATTAAGCCATTTGACAGATTAATAATTTGGAAGGACTACTCTACTGGGTGGTGACTACGGGCAGGTAGGGTGGCTGGAGGAAGTAGGTCACTGGGGTGTGACTTTGAGGTTTGTCTTTTGTCCCTGGTGAGTGGAGCCCTTTCTCTCAGCTTATGGGCTATTATGAGCTGAGCAGCTTTCCTCCATTAAAACCCTTCTGCCCTGATATTCTGCCTCACCTTTGGCTCAGAGCTGTGAGTCATCTGACCATTGACTGAACTTATAAAGACCATGAGCCAAAATAAACATTTCCTCCACTAAGTTGTTCTTGTCAGGTCTTTTTATTAAAGCAATGAAAAACCAACTTAAGCAGGGTCTAAACTGTTGAGCTTCCATAGCTGTTCCCAGGTATTATTGCCTCAGAAGAGCTTGACCCTGGATAAGGTGATTCTTTATCTTGGAAATGAGCCCTAAAGGGCATGTCAGTTAGCAACCCACTGACACAAATTCTAGCTGGGCAACTAGTCCTTCTTTGAAGAGAGATCTCTGCACTACAACTTGTGTCTACCACACCAGTTAAGAAGATTTCACAAGCAATAACTTGCAAAGAACTCAATTGGTTTAAATGATATTAACTCACACAACTGAAAAGTGAAAATCTAAGTAAACTTTAGATGTGACTTGGATTAGAGCTCACATCTTTAGTCATTACTTGTTGCTCTAGAGAAGACTATTCATATAATCATAAGACAAAAGTCCTGAACTTTACCCTGATTTAAGGTGTCTGACCTTTAGGACTCTTTCTGCTGGAGTATTCCATATGCATGGTAGAATATTTGGAATAATTCCTGTCTTATAACAACTTTGCCTTTAATAAACTGATGGTTTCCTTATAATTATGTTTATTCCTCACTGATTATTGTGGTAAATGTCATTGGCCTTAGTTTAAGGTAGTCACATCATAAGTGGCAGAACAGGCAGTTTGTATTTAGATGATAGATAAGATGAAACTGAAGCTTCAGAACTGCTCAACAATGCAAAGCCCCTGTAATGCCCCTAAGGGGTGCCATCAACAACACAACAATGAGTGTGTGCATATTATCTTCATATTACTTCTATAACACATTGCCACACAGTACTTAAAACAACAATATATTCTCATACATGTTTAGATGTCAGAATCTAAAGCCACAGTGTTGACAAGGCAATGTTCCCTCTCAAGAACTTTGATGGGGAGGGGGAATCTATTTTTTACTTTTCCCAGCAGAGGCTGTCAGTGATCATTGTAGTTGTTGCTGCTGCTTCCCATCCATCCAGCCTTTTGCTTCAGTCCTCCCATACTTTCTCTTCCACTGATCTCCTGCCTGCCTTTTATAAGGACACTTTTGACTTCTTTAAACCCACCTCCTGTTAATCTAGAATAATCTACACCATTTAAAAGCATGTGTTTGTATTGGTAGACTTTTTTGTCATGTAAGAAGATTGGCATAGGGTTTGGGAATTAGGAAGTAAACCTCTTAGGGAAACCAATATTCAGTACACTGTATATGTTTATGTATAATTTATAGAAGTAAGATATCCCATATGCAATCAGTGTTTTAACTCTTCTGCCATACATTACCAAAGGAAATTTGGTTTGGTCTTCATGGGATGTATGCATTAATGGGTATTAGTGATATGCTGTTAACAGTCACAGCATGCATTTTTAAGGTTTTGCTGAATACTGAGTGTGGGAATACATTCCATGAGTAGTTCTACTGTTTATTGTGCTAACACACTTAACATTTTGCCTTGAAGGTGCTGTACTAAGGATCATACTGCAAAAAGAACAAAGCTCTGGTAAATGATAGAAGGGTACGTACTATGGAGAAGAATCAGGTCTCAGAACATATGCAGCCTAAAGCAGTTCTGTAGAAAAGTACTGCAACTATTGAAGAGGTTGAAGTCATAAGTGAAGAATTTGTTTTTCATTTGTTTTCACCTGGTTAAAACCATCCTTAATAAACAATAAATTTTAATCAGTATTTTAGAGGACAGAATGAACTTTCTAATTCCCTTTATAGAAAAATGTTATTACCAAAATTTTCTCATATGGAAATACAATTAAGGAGTATGTAGCTAAAAATTGTAAACAAAAAAGTGTTTTAAAACTATGGCAGGCAGTTCATAATAAAAAGACATCATTATTCTGATTTCTGTGATGTTTGTAGTATTTGTCAGCAACTAAAATTTTATTTTTCTGATTTTTTCTCATTCTAAATATTTATTTTCATGTCTAGATCTCTTTCTTTTATATAAAGTTTAAAGAGGATCTACACATACCAAACTATGTAAACTTAATATCCCACTGACATTAAGATCTTATACTGACAAGCTTGTACCAATCAAGTTCAATCACAGAAGCACATTATCTGTCTGTATCTCTGTGTACCTAACCTACCTACTGGGAGACAAACAGATAGATAGATAGATAAATAGATAGATAGGTAGACAGATAGATAATAAAAAATAGCTTATGTACTTGTATATAGATACTGATTAATCAACTGAGAAATCATGACACAGGTGGTTAGGAAGGAAACTTCAGGGTAAAGGTAGCAGTTTTACACCAAGCTCTTCTTTGTAATCTTTTATCACCAGGACAAGGTATTGCTCCTTTACAGGCTCACTCGGTGTCAGGCCTATCATGGATAATCTCCTTTGTTTAAGTGCAGACAGTCAGAGATTCATTTCTGCAAAAGTCAGCAGTATCTCAATTAGTGTTTCATTGAATAGCTGGAGGAAGATGTGTATACACCCTTCCCTTTTCTCAAGCTTAACCTAGCCAAGTTGATACATCAAAAGCCTGTGGCAATACTTTGTGCTCGCAGTTAAAGTTTTCCCTTTGTGGAACAGTGAGAGTTGGAAAGTTGGATGCATCCTCTTGACTTTCATGCTCATAACCTTATTAGCTTCCTGTGTATCCTATGTGTGATAAATTCTTACAAATTGGAGCAGGTTAAGACTAGAAGTTAAACCCAGAAGTTCTGAAGTCACACAATTGAAATTCAAATTCAGGCTTCCTCATGTTCTATCTGTGTAATTTTATATACATTTGTGAACTACAATACCCTTTTAGAGAATTTATGTTAAAAGAATGTAAATGAGATAATCCATGCAAAATGCTTTAACCATGTGTGGATGACAGTGTATACAAACGTTTGTAGTTAAGAGTTAAATATAAACCACTTTGTACCAGATAATAGACTTGCTGCCTTTATTTATACCAATGATTTGACTTTTTTTTTTTTTTTTTTTTTTTGTGAGCTGGGGATTGAACCCAGGGGCTTTGCATGCTAGGCAAGCACTCTACCAACTGAGCCATATCCCCAGCCCCCAATTCTCTGGCCTTTTTAACTGCTGTTGGAAAGTCATTAAGCTAAGCTTAGATAACTGAGAAAAATACTGCAAGTTGGATCTTTTGAAAGTTATAACAGCATGTCCCATTTTTTTAACCTATGTATGAGTATAAACATTTAAATATATATTACTGAGCATGATATTATGTTTAGTGCACTTGACCTAATTAAGACACATGATCTATGAGTATGAAGTAGAAACAATGTCATTAGAAAACATATGTTTGTCTGGCGTTATTACTGATTTACAAATTCTTCTATTCACTGATCTTTCTATAAACAGAATGATTCTGTTCAAAAGTTATAATATGTATGCATGCACAATTTTTTGCACCTTGTTTATTGAGCTTTATAGATACATTGTTCTTTACAAATTGAAGGTGTCATCACTGTGTCAAGCAAGTCTATTGGTATCATTTTTCCAATAGCAGGTGCACACTACATTTCTCCTTAATGTTTTGGTAATTCTCAAAGTGTTTCAAATTTTTCATGATTACTTTTTCTGTTACAGTGATCTGTAATTAGTGATCTTTGATGTTATTATTATAATTATTTGGGGATACCATGAGCCACACCAACATCTTTTAAGATGGCAAACTTAACAGATAAATGTTGAATGTTTTCTAACTACTCTACCTAGTTGCTATTCCCTGTCTCTTTTCCTCTTCTCAGCCCTCCTTATTCCATGAGATACAACAATATTGAAATCTGGTCAATTAATAACCCTACAATGGCCTCTAAGTGTTCAAGTGCAAGGAAAAGTTGCATCTCTCACTTTAAATTGAAAGCTAGAAATGACAGTGATTGAATTGATGTGATTGAATTGTGCAATGAGAAAGGCATGTCAAAAGTCAGGAGAGGCTGAAAACTGGGCTTCTAGTGCCAACCAGTTCCCAAGTGCTGAATAGAAAGGAAAATTTCTGGAAGGAAATTGAAAGTGCTATTTTAGTGAACACATGAAAAAGAAGTAAAACAGCCAGATGGTGTTTACAGTGGCACACACCCGTAATCTCAGTGACTCCAGATGCTGAAGCAGGAGTATCACAAGTTCAAGATCAGCCTCAGCAACTTAGCAAGACCCTGTCTCAAAATTAAAAAAAAATAAAAGAATTGGGAATTTAACTCAGTAGTAGAGTATTTGCTCACTGTGCACAGGGTTCAATCTCTAGTAAGACCAAAAAAAAAAAAAAAAAAAAAAAAAGAAAAAAGAAAAAAGAAAGGAAACATCCTTATTGCTACTACTATTGGAAAAAGTTTTTTAATGGGCTGGATACAGTGTATACAAACCAGCACCAACATTCCCTTATGACAAAACTTAATCCAGAACAAGGCAATGACTCTCTTCAATTCTACAAAGGTTGAGAGGTAAAGAAGCTGTAAAAGAAAAGTTTGAAGCTAGCAGAGGTTAGTTCATGAGATATAGGGGGAAAAAGCCATCTCCATGATGTAAAAGTTCAAGGTGAAGCAGCAAGTGCTGGTGTAGAAGTAGCAGCCAGCTCTCCAGAAGACCTAGCTAAGTAAGATCATTGGTGAAGGTCGCTCTACGCCATACAACAGATTTTCAAGGTATGTGAACAGACATAAAAGAAGATGCCATCTAGGACTTACATTACTACAGAGGAGACATCAATGTCTGGCTTTAAGTTGAAGCCATTGCTCTTTTACCATTCCGAAAATCCAAAGGACCTCAAGAATTATAATAAATTTCCTTTGCCAGTGCTCTATAAATTGAACAACAAATTCTGGCTGACAGCACATCTGTTTACAACGTGGTTTACTGAATATTTTAAGCCCACAGTTGAGATCTACTACTCAGAAAAAAAGATTTATTTCAAAAAATTGCTACTTATTGATAATTCACCTGGCTACCCAGGAGTTCTGATGGACATGTACAACAAGATTAATTCTGCTTTTAGGCCTGCTACCAAGGTATCCATTCTGTACTTCGTGGATCAAGGAGGAATTTTGATTTTCAAGTCTTTTATTTAATAAATACATCTCAGTTAAAAGTGCCATAGGGCTGGGGTTGTGGGCTCAGCGGCAGAGCGCTCGCCTAGCACGTGCGTGGCCCGGGTTCGATCCTCAGCACCATGTATACATAAAATGCATTGCATTGTGTACAACTAAAGTAAATAAATGAATATTTTAAAAAGTGCCATAGATAGTGATTCTTTTGTTGGATCTGGGCAATGGAAATTCAAACCCTGGATATGATTTACCATTTTATAGTCACGATTCATGGAAGGAGATCAAAATATTTACATTAATAGGTGATTGGGAAAAGCTGTTTCCAACCCTCATGGATGACTTTGAGGGGCTCATGACTTGAAGAAAACTGCAGATGTGGTAGTAGTAACAAGAGAAATTGGAACCTACAGATGAGATTGAATTGCTGCAATCTCATGATAAACATTTAATAGATGAGGAGTTGCCTGTTATGGTTGAGCGAAGACAGTGCAGTATCTTGAGATAGAAGCTACTCCTGGTGAAGATGCTGTGTACATTCTTGAAATGAGAGAAAATTATTTAGACTATTATAAATTCTTACTTGATAATGCAGTAGCAGGGTTCGAAAGGATTGCTCTAATTTTGAAAGAAGTTCTGCTGTGGATAAGATGCTATCAAATATCATTGCATGCTGCAGAGAAATTTTTCACGAAAGCAAAAATCAATCTCAATGTAGAAAATTTTATTATTATTTGAAGAAATGTATTATGTAGCCACCCCAGCCTCCTTCACCAGCAGCCACCCTGATCAATTAAAGCCATTGACACCAAAGCCTCACCCTTTACCATCAAAAAATATTAGAATGCTCGGATGATCATTAATATTTTTAGCAGTACATTATTTTAATTTAAGGTATTTACAGTGGTTTTTAGATTTATGCTTTGGGGGCACTTAATGGACTATCGTATAATACGAAAATAACTTATATATGCACTGAGAACCCATGTGACTCACTTGTGATATTCGCTCAACTGCAGTGGAACAAAATCAGCAATATCTCTGAGGTATGCTTGCATTACTGAAAAGAAACACTTGAACTTTAAAAAAGTTACCTTTACAAATTTCTAAATGCTGTTTCATGTAAGGCAATTATTATTGCACTATAAATTGAAAATAGAAAGCAAAGTAATGGCAAAGAAAGAAATACTGTCATGGACTGTATATGCTATGGTATTGGTATGTAATAGATCATTCTGTAATGTTTTAAAATGTGTGATTTAACATTTATAAATCTGCATAGTTAATGAGGCTCAAAGTATCAAACTCTGTATACATAGATTAATTCAAAAGTCATCCAGAATATGTAATTGAGGAAAGAGTCAATGTAATGGCAGACTAGTCTAGAACATCTGGCTGTAAAGAACAAACACTTGGAACACTTAGAAGAATGAAGACAGGTATTCCTAAGCTTATTTTAAAAACAGATTCCAAGACTGGAGGCTAAGCTGAGTTTGTTCCCCACAGGAACCAACCAGTAACTTTGTAAAGATGAACCTAAATTCTGTGCTCATGGATGGTTGTGGGGAATTTGTTGAATAAGATTTGGGATTGTACAGCAGAAAGGATGTGCAGGTACTTTTCATACAATGCAACTAGCTGAGACTCTACCCCATGGGCAAAAGAAAAAGGAGGGCAAGTCTCCAGGATTAGCCCATTTATAAACAATGTGGCTGTGCTTATGAAACAAAGAAATATAGAAGCCTGCATGCCATGACTGTAGGCAAGGTGACTAAATAAATCCTTTATGCCTTTTTACCAAAAAGTGTTCAATTAAATAGAGTTTGATGGGGTACAAAGGCTTAAAGGTCAAGGCCCTTCCCCTGGGAGGAATATATCATTAAAATATCATATATCATTAAAATCTAAATGTCTCAAGAGAGGTTGTGTATGTGAAATTAAAAATCACACCATTATAGAAGTATTATGAGATTATTAAGGATAATTAGAGAATTTTTAAAAAGAGAAAAAAAGAAATATGCTTAGTATAGTCATGCAAACATAATCACTATTTGATTCATTTTCTTCATTGTCTTTTAATTTTTTTTTCAATTTTATAATTGTATCACAGGAAAAACTTTTTACTTTTAAAACTATAATATTCAATAAGCATTTTGAATGTCATTCTAAGATATTTAGGAATACTACATCAATGGCTAAACACTTTCCATTTTCAGGTAATGTTATATTTGGATCTGTATGCTACAGCCTGTCTTTACATTAGTGGAAATAATGTTATATAGCTTTTTAATCTTTATTTTATTTTTATGTGGTGCTGAGGATTGAACCCAGTGCCTCACACATGCTAGGCAAATGCTCTACCTCTGAGCCATGACCCCAGCTCCATGTAGCTTTTAATAGCAGTTTTTCCTGTATTGAGCACTATACTTGAAAATATTGATGCTAGTGTTTGACAACCTCAGTTTGGACCACCTAATATTTGAATGACCTTGAAAATTTTTTTCTCTTTACAAATGTTTCAGTAATATTCATCTTAAAATTAAGATAAAAATAATGCCTACTGGTAGGATTAGAGTGCGAGTTAAGTAAGTGAGGCATGAAACCGTTACCAAGGTACCTGCCACAAACTTAGTGCTTGGTAAATGTTAACTACTATTATTACATTTATTTCCCTAGAGTAGAAGCAAAATTATTGCATCAAAAGAGTTGAATAGTTTGTGACTTTGATACCTGTTGCCAAAACATGTTTTCCAGATACATAATTAATAGCAAACAAACATATAGACAAGTTCTTTTTTTAGATTATGTTCTGTGTTATTAAGAAAATTTAAAAAGTGCACTAAAGACTAAATTTACTTATGAGAATACAGGAGAGGGTGCAGATAGACGTGATCTCAGGTACTATGGCCTCAAACATCCAGGAATATTTTTGCTGTTGGAGAAAGAACTTATAAAGTTTGAGAAACGTAAAATTGATCCAGATGACTGGGATAGACTTGGAATGAGTTGATGTGGGACAAGGTAGGGGCCAAGCTAGAACTCAGGATGCTCCCAGATCATGATCAGAGCTTCAGATTTGGTTCCCAGCTCAATGTTAGACCTCTTGGAGGGTTTTATGCAGAAAGATGGGTTACACATTGGAAACAGACTACTGGTCTGCTAATGCCATCTTTATTACTTCTCAGTTTGTGAACTCAGAGGAAGTCAGTTAAGTTCTCTAAGCCAAGGATTCTTTATCCAGAGATGAAAATAATATAATCTACTTTCTTAGCTTGTTGTAAAGAGTAAATGAGATAGAGCAGAACCAATTTTTGCCACTCTCCATGGCTTATAGTAAGAACTAAGTAAGATTTAGCCTCTATGGAAAAATTTAGGTGAAACTTTTATGAAGTCAAATAGACCATGTGCTTTTTTTCCCCTTCAAACTAAAGGAGATAGTTGCAGCATACCTCCTCCCCAAATAAATGGGTATTCAAGTCTCCATTTGCAAAGAAAGAGAAGAACTTCTTGCTATCTTAAAAGCAATTTCCCCCATTTCTGACAAGATGTCAAAATACTGTGAAGACTGGTTCAGTCAGTACATTTCATTATATAACTAATGCTTTGACAAAGATGTTAATTCATGCATCTGTCTCCAATGTTTTTAAGTTTAAAAAGGTTAGGGTCATTTCATGTGATTGAATATTGAGAGGTAAGGCACTCAGGCAAAGCCATGATTATAAAAATGTATACTCAAATATGTGCATGTGTGTGTGTGTGTGTGTGTGTGTGTGTGTGTGTGTAACTGATATCAGGAACTAGAACTTCCCACACAAAAATCAGTCACAAGCCGGGTGCGGTGGCGCACACCTGTAATCCCAGCACTTGGGAGGCTGAGGAGGAGGATCTCGAGTTCAAAGCCAGCCTCAGCAATGGCGAGGCACTTAGCAACTCAGTGAGACCCTGTCTCTAATAAAATACAAAAAGGGCTGGGGATGTGGCCCAGTAGTCTAGTGCCCCTGAGTTCAATCCCCGGTACCAAAAAAAAAAAAAAAAAAAAAAAAAAAAAAAATCAGTCATAAGAATAATTAGTAAGAGGACAATTCAGTCACTATCTTGTAAACTGTTTTCTGACTTATTAGATTGTAGTGCTCACATTGACATATATATTCTGGTCCATTTTGCTGCAGTTTCAATTTAAATTGTTTGATATTACCATGTTTTAACCAAAGGAAATGTCTCTCTTGAGCAGAAATATTTAACATTATTTATTTAGTAGATATTTCAAGTATGTAATGAAGATTTGAGTATACACACACACACACACACACACACACACACACACAAATATTTAGTTTGTCTTCCAAAAATAAGACCTAGTAACCTTATTATGAAATACTTCTTTTTCCTACCCTAATTTTGAGCCTTTATTGATATTACTGAAATTTTCTTATGCATCCTCTTGTCTCTGGTCAGTTTATCAGGTTTGAGGCATATCCCAAACTGAGTCAAAAGCCAAAATTCTCTTCCTGCATGTGGTTAAAATGGGGGAAAGAAGCTGACCTAAGCTAGGTTGGTAGAGGTCTTTCTCCAGATTTTGGTCTTGGAAGAGAAGAACTAAATTTTTGCTACTTTCTGTAGGTGGATATGAGTGCCTTTAAAACAGTGATGGGCTTCAGTCACAACACACACACACACACACACACACACACACACACACACAAGTGATTTCAGTGATCTAGTTTTTGAAAAAAATCAATCTGAAATAGAATGAGACTCAGCAAAGGAGAGAAGCCCACATAAATATAGAATACTGGAATGTTTCACATACTTTATTCCAGTTTTCTCTAAAATTTTAACAATTTCCTTTCCCATGATTAGAATAATTTGGAGGCTACACTTAAGACTTTAGAAGTTAAAACTAGTAAGGATTGCTACCATATCTGATCTTTCTTTGCTAGCTTCTAATTGCCCAGCAAATTATATGCTGACTGAATGACCTTTTCAATTAAAGAATAAGTTCTGAACTATGCTTAAAATATTGTTTCAATGACTCTGAAACATTTGAGTATCTGATATAGAAAGGATTTATAATAACTCATCCAATAGGATCTTCTTTTTTAAAAATTCCCTTTAATTAATTAATTAATTTTTATCTTTATTTGTTCTTTTTAGATATACATGACAGTAGAGTGTATTTTGACATATCATACATACATGGAGTCTAACTTAGGATCCCATCCTTGTGATTGTACATGATGTATAGTTTCACTGGTGGTATATGCATATATGAATATGGGAAACTTATGTCCAATTCTACTGTTTTTCTTATTCCCATCCCTCCTCCCTTCCGTTCATTCCACTTTGTCTAATCCACTGATCTTCTTCAAGGTTCTTACCTCAAATTTGGGGTCAATGTAGTGAAAGGACCAGATTCTGTACTCACTTTTGGGTATTTAGAAAGCGATATTAAAATATCAGCATGAATAAACATTCTACACAGGGAAAAGGATCTAGCAAGTAAGGATGAATTTCAGAAGAATGACATGAACCCATATGAATATAATCAGAAAGACAATACAGAATAATCTGTCATTTAAGAATTCCAGTGGTTCTTCTCATATTATTATTATTATTTGTATTTCAACTTACTCAGAGAATAAAGATATACAAAGAGGGAATAAATCTGCTTGGGAGTTGCAAATATGAGCTATTTTTATCTTCACCTTCTCATGCATAGTAAAGAAGAAACTAAGAAATGTACTGGGTCGCTCCTTCCAGTGGGTGCCTAGATTTCATCTCACTTCATTCAGAATGGCAGCTATCAAAAAAACAAACAACAATAAATGCTGGCGAGGATGTGTGGAAAAAGGCACACTCTTACATTGCTGGTGGAACTGCAAATTGGTGAAGCCAATCTGGAAAGTAGTATGGAGATTCCTAGTGTTAGAATTTATTAGGACAAGAAGTTACTCCGGAACGCCATGGTAGAAAGGGATGGTTTTATTTGGGGTACCACATGGTGTGGAAGGAAAAGGGAAGGGAGGACAAGGACAGGAACAAGCACGAACACAGAGAGATTTCAGTCCGGGGGTGGCTTAAATAGAGTGGGGGCTCAGAGAGCCCCCCTGGAGTGAGTCCTTGTCCTATAGGCCAGCAGAGGTGAGGGGGGGGGTAGGGGTAGTGGACAAGGGACTTGCTGGTCAGGTTTTTTGGTCACGCTGAGGATCCTGGGAGCCATAGTTTTTCACAAGGCACCTGGGGAGGTGTGGCCTTCTGCCTGGAGGCGCTGCTTCTGCCTGGACTCCAACACCTAGGAAAACTGGGAATGGAACCACCATTTGACCCAGCTATCCCACTCCTTGGCCTATTCCCAAAGGACTTAAAAACAGATTACTACGAGGACAACACAGCCACATCAATGTTTATGGCAGCACAATTCACAATAGCTGGATTGTGGAACCAACCCCAATGCCCATCAGCAGATGAATGGATAGGGAAACTTTGGTATATATACACAATGGAACACTACTCAGCACTAAAAGAGAATAAAATCATGGCATTTGCAGGTAAATGGATGGAGTTGGAGAAAATAATGCTAAGTGAAGTTAGCCAATTCCAAAAAAACCAAGGGTCGAATGATCTCTTTGATATGAAGATACTAACTTACAAAGGCAAGAGAGAGGGAATGAGAAGAATGAAAGAGCTTTAAATAGAACAAAGAGGGGCCAAGGGGATAGGAATAATGGGAGACTAAGTTATCCATGATTACCCTAAATACATGTATGAAGACACAGTTGTTGTAAAAATACTTTATGTTAAATCAGCAACTTGAAAAATTGTGCTCTTTATATGTAATATAAAATGAAATGTACTCTGCAAATGTGTATAACAAATTAGAATAAAAAAAAGTACTGGGGTTATAAAATATTAGGTTCCAGAAATGAGTTCAGGTCAGAGCGTTTAAAGAACTTGAGAAATTCAGTCTTCAATCAGAGGTTATGGAGAACAAAGTGTGAAGTGATGACTGTTGATCCATTATTAACAACTGAATAAATAATAGAATCCAGGCACATTTTTAGCATTTCTGTTTAAACATGTTAACAGAAATTTGAAAAGATCTGGTTGTATCTGAAATCAGTCAGTAAGCCCTGGAAGTCAGCATGAATGCCTAAGAACCCCTTGACCGAGTTCCTTACTGATTTGTAGAAATTGGTTTTACATTCTGTATAACAGTCTTTAATATTAAAGTTCAGATTGGAAAGTAAATTTTTTGATTTGTTTCTGAAGGAGGCATGAATTCATAAGATAACTCATTCCCTATGTAGAGGAAGAGTTTTCAAATGTGCTAAGGTGGAAAAAAAATACTGACCACAATAGATTTTTCAGTAGAAAAAGCAATTTATTTTATTTCTATTCTAATTAAACTTTTTATTGTAATTGACTGATTATTTTTATCTAGTTATTTTAAACATGCAGACATAATTATGCAATTCCCTTTATTTTGCTAGGTTTCCTATATCAGACAATTCTTGAATATTTTTATTTTATATGCTGCTCTATTCTAAATGTTTAGAACTTTTGATACTTCCTAAGTAAAAGTATCCTATTGTTCTATTTTGTACTACCTTTCTTCAGTTTTATTATATTAGTTTTGCTTGATGCACTATAAAATTTGACATTTGATAGCAGCAGAATTTTATCTTCTTAGATGTTATGTAGAACTCATCTGTAAAATAACCTTTGCCTGTAGGTCTTTAAACAATTTTGATCTACTGATTTATGTTTAATCACTGATCATTTAATGATTACATTAGTTTCCCCTGACATGCAGAGGATATGTTTCAATAGCTCCAGTGGATGTTTGAAACCACAACTAGTACCAAAATATATGCATACACTGTTTTTTTCCTGTGCTTGCATTATCTATGATAAACTTTCATTTATAAATTAGTCATAGTAGGAGATTAACAATAATAATAAAATATAAGGATTATAACAATATCCTGTAATAAAATTGCCAACATCACTACACTTGCACTCTGGGGTCATTCTTAGCTAAATAAAGGTTATTTGAGAACAAGCACTACAATACCACTATGATGACCTAATAACCAACACAACTACTATGTGACTAATGGGTGGGCAGCATATATAACACAAATATACTGGACAAAGTGATGATTCATATCCCAGCAGGACAAAGGAGAATGTTGCCAGATTTCATCATACTACTCAGAAATACTATGTGTAAATATTAAAATTTATGGATTGTTTATTTCTGCAATATTCCATTTAATATTTTGGACCATATTAAAACACAGGTGACTCAAACTTTGCAAAGTAAAATTTCAGATAAGGGTGAACTACTATATTAGAACATCCTCTTTTTTTCTGTATTTCAAACTTTGTTCTTAGAAGTTCATACACAATTTAAGATGATGACCACCTCAGAATTCCTCCTTTCATGTTACAGAGGTTGATTCTGTAGAGACTGCATAATCCATGTCAGAGATTAGGTATTACCCTAAACTATTTGTTAGTGTTAAAAAGAATGATTCAATCTATAGAACTGCCAAGGGCCATCACAAGGGAAGTGCTAGTTTTTAGGGGTTAAAAAATGAAAAACACTGAAGTAAAGATGAGAGATGAGGAAAGGAAAAATGCAGGTATTCGTTAAATATCTGGATACAGTCATGCCTGAAAAAAAACTCCCTCCTTCTAATTCATTTACAGGAGCCAATATATTGCAATTATTTTGCCAATTTGAATTAGATATATTGCACCATCAAGAGTGTGATTAAAATAATCTGCACTCCCTTCCCAGGGGGAAAAAAAATACAAACTCCACACAAATGAAATACCATCTTAAGGAACCTTTCTTATATGTATAAGAAAAATACTGGATGAGCCATAGGGCCTTTGGAAGAGCAGCACAGAAGTGGACCAAATGGTGTGTATACTGTGTATGAAGTCAGTGAAAATGGTCCTATCTAAAGGTTTCAATTTCTCTACAAAATATTTAACAAGATAACCAGCAGAGCCAGAGGGAATACATAGGGACTGCAGTTAGGAAGAGAAGGAAGGATATTTGAAATAGTGGTAGTGACATCTCAGCTACTTAGCCAGTGTCTAATGCTCCTTTGATGTTGCTTTCTCTGTCTTTGTAGTCAACAATTAATCAATCCTATTGTGTGAATTTCTTCAATGGATTTAGCCGCTCCAGGGGAGGTAGAGGGGAAGCAGATTCTTGGGATCATCTAGAGATAGAGAATTTCAGATGAGAAGGGAAAGAATAAAGCATAGAGGTAAGGGATTATAGAAAAATGGTTGATAATGTTTTGAAAAACATAGATGTTCCTAAGATCTGTAAGATATAAAATCATGTACAAAAATTATACGTTTTAAAGTAATTTTTGTTTTTATTGGGCATTGCTTTGAGATGTTTAAATATATTATTCTTGAGTAAGATTTTTAAAGTAACAAAAAGGAAGAGAGACAATCTTATTGTACAAATTCTGCTCAATTTCAAAACATAACTTTAAAATCCATAAACTTGAAGATACTTTTTAAAAATTGCACTTAAAAATGTCTTTACAATTATATAAGAAACACTATGTCTTCCTAACTACATTTTTGATGATAAATGTTATTTTAGCTGCTCTAATATTTTCCCTTTCTTAAGCAAATTAGGAGGATTTAAATGAAACCAAGTGAATAAACATTAAAAAGAGCTTAACTATAGCAGTATTTTTAAAGCACCTAAAATACTATCCACCTCAAAAATAATCTTAAGAAAACCACAGTAGAAACTTTATTTTATGACAGCATATTGAACTATTATTCTCACATTTATTCAGGTTAATCAAGTGAACATTCTGTTAGAATTAAATAGTTTCTGTAATGAGATTGAAATAATAAGAATATTCTTCTGTAATAGGAATTAAAAGTTTCTGTTATAGATTTTTTTAAAAATTATTTTTAGCTGTTGATGGAACTTTATTTTTATTTTATTCATTTATATGTGGTGCTGAGAATTGAACCCAGTGCCTCACGCCTGCTAGTCAAGTGCTGTACCACTGAACCACAACCCGAGCCCTCTGTTATAGATTTTTAAAAAATATTTATATTTTAGTTGTAGTTGGACACAATACCTTTTATTTTATTTATTTATTTTTACATGGTGCTGAGGATCAAACCCAGAGCCGCCCGTATGCTAGGTGAGCACTCTATGCTGAGCCACACCACCAGCCCTGTTATAGATTTTTAAAAAATTAAAATGAAAAGAGCAGGGGGATAGAGCCACAACTACTATTCCAGAATCACCATAATAAACAATTGAAGGCCTTATTTTAATCCAGATGTTCCATAGCTACTGCAAGTCAAGAGGACATGATTTTATCAGTTAATGTGAAATGTTTACAAACCTAGTTACGGGAAAATGAGTTAGAATGCCTCCAGTGTCTAAATAAGTTCCCATTAATAAAGTGGATCTCACAGTGAAGGCAAACTAACATTTGCAGACTTCCTGTATTACTGCTTCACTGAATTGAGCACTGAGGGGAGGAAAGTTTAATCAGTACATTTTGTATTAGGGGGAAAAATAAATGACTTTTTCTCCCTTAAATAGAGCATTTTCTCACTGTAAATACCCAAGTAAAAATCTTAGAAATTATTGGCCATGCTTTTAATTTGATGTATCCTCTGAAGGTCACTATGCCACAGTCTTTGTAATAAATATGTTAAGAAAGTTGAATCCTTTCTTATTTTGTCTATAAAATTTGTTTGTTTTCTTACTGTTCTCTATCCATACACAGGTTTTCATGACATTTTATTCACATTGGTGAAGGATATTTACTATGACAAAGGAACCTGAGGGTTTTTATCTCCCTACAATCTTATCTAAATATTTTGCAGTCACGTGAGTGAAATAAGGGGTTAGGAAAATATAAAAAAATCCCAGTATTTCATTTTAGCTAGAAGTTTGTTTTCCTTTCAAGCACTTATTATCCCTTTTATATATTTTCTTTCTAATTAAAACTTTTCAATTGCCTCCCAAAGTATCTCCAGTTTTAGTTGCTTAAGTTTCTTCCTTTCCCTTCCATCATTGTACTTCTTAGAAAAATTATTTTAAGTTTATTTTTAAATTTCCACTGGATTAACACCATGACTATATGAGATAGATCAAGGCAGCTGTACTCACTCAGGAGATAAAAGGAGGTGGACCATGGGGTCAGTTGTTTAATGGTGATTCTGGAGTAGTAGTTGTGGTACTTTTTCCCTGCTTGTTTACTTTTAATTTTTTTTTTTTTAAATCTACAACTCTTTCAACTTCCAAATCCCCATTGATTTGTCAAAATATGTATACCTATTTAGTAAAAACTATATTTTCATAGAGGCCACAAGATTCAGAAGCATCATTTGGGAATGGGGACTACTAGAACTGCTGTTCAGGCAGTGGTTCCAGAACAAGGCTCTTACATGATTCAGTTGGAGTTGGAGGACTGTTCTCTACCCAGAGCCACAATTTCGTATGAATTTTTTATAATTGGCTGTTCTCTGCATTTTTGTTTAGAAGGTAATAAGTGCCACATAAGAAAGTTAGGCAAGTGTCACAAATTAGTAAGTAAAATACTATGAAATAAGAAAGACTTGATTTGAACATAGGGTCCTTCACTCTTGGGCATATGGCCCACAGTAAATGACTCAACATCTGGGAGCTTTACTTATTTATTCAATAACTGTTAAGCACCTCCTCTTGCTAAATACACTATGGGTATGTCAAATCCACAGCCCACTACTCCACAATGTTAATGGTGTCAGGCTGAACAGGTAGCACTTCCTTCCTTCACAATGCTCACACAAGCAGTTCCTCCTCTTTCTCATGATGTTTTGTTTAGTGGCAGCCAGCTGGACAAATGACATGTGCCCTTTCCACAGTGCTCTCTGTCTCATGGCCGTCCCTACTGAGAGAGGGGTTTTATATGTTAAGCTGCAGAAGTAGTGACATCATCAGCATTAGCTTACTCAGTATGCTTAGTTTGCTCACAAGACCACCACCACAAGGAGGGGCTATCCTGGTATACATGCAAGAAAGTAGCTTTCTACAGATAACACTAATGTGCCCTAGTTCCCAGTGTGCACAAGAGGAAGCCAGTGTCCTTCAATCTAACATGTATCTGGACTTTTCAGTCCAGGTTTGCTTTCATTGTTTCTTCAACTTGGTTAAGTTTGGGGGAACAAAAAGGGAGCCTTCAAGAATGTGGCATTTTCCTGTTTCCCTTTGTATTTAGGGATGATACAATGTGCTTTAGATACTTCGAATACAGCTAATAAACACTGTCTTTATAAGACTGTCCTTAACATTCTAGTTGACACAGAAAGTGAAGGATTTGAGCCTTGGCATAACATGATTTAACTTACATTTTCACTGGATCACTCTGGCTGCTGGGTTGATAATAGACTGAAGGTAGGCAAGTTCAGAATGAGAGAAATTCATTAGATGGACTTTCATAATCAGAGGAAGATGGTGTCTACCACAGTAGTGGTGGTAGTGAGAAGTAGCCAGTTTGGATGTATTTTTTAAAAATCTCAAAAAAATTCTATTGTTTGAGATTTACAAGGAGAACTGTTGTCATTTTTAAGTGAGGGTGAGATTCAATCTATTCACCTGAGAAAATTACCATATCATTTGCCTTACAGGATCATTGTAGATAACATAATGAAAGAAATAAATGGTAGCTGTTGGTATTTGGGTCATTTGTAATAGCAATAATCAGA
Organism: Tamias sibiricus; assembly: GCA_025594165.1. NCBI lineage: Eukaryota > Metazoa > Chordata > Mammalia > Rodentia > Sciuridae > Tamias > Tamias sibiricus. The sequence goes on from CM046664.1 coordinate 98,283,101, forward strand.
TTATGTCAAGAACTGAATATGCTGTATTGTAGCATCCCCTTTAGGAAGTCATACTTCCTGTTTGAGGATAGGAGAAACTGCAATAAGTTCTTTAAATCTTAGGAGCACTCATCCTTCTATGATTGTTAGGATTGTGATTAATAAGGATAGTGATAGAGATGCAGTCACTCTTTATGACTAAGCCCTTCATCCGTGGAAGCCATGTCAGTCCAGCCATCTTGCAGTTGGCTATACATCCTGAGGAATATTCACCTTTCCTGATGAGCAAATTCTATTCAACTTCCATTCTGTTTTCCATAATTGTATATAAAATTTACAGTTTAGCTAAGAGTGTGTTAGAGTTTTCCTTTTTTTTCACGTTCTCACTGGCATTTGTTATTTTTGTCTCCTTTTAAAAAATTATTTATTTACTCCAATTTGTTATACACGACAGCAGAATGCATTTCAATTTTTGTCTTTTTGATAATAGCCATTCTAATTGGGAAGAAAAGATATCTCATTATGGTTTTGATTTGCATTTCCCTGATGATTAGTGAGGTTCAGTATTTTTTCATATACTTGTGAACCTTTTGAATAACTTCTTTTGAGAACTGTCTATTCAGATCATTTGCCCATTTTTATTGAATGTTTTACTATTGAGATATTTGAGTTCCATATATATTATGCATATCAGTTCTTCTTTGGATGAATACTTTGTAAATATTTTTCCCATTCATCATATTGTCTCTTCACTTTGTTGTTTCCTTTCCTGCACAGAAGCTTCTTAGTTTGATGTAATTCCATTTGTCTATTTTTACTTTTATTGCCTGCTATTTGGGAGTGTTATAAAAAAATCTTTGTTCATACCAATGGCTTCAATTATTTCCCCTATGTGCTCTTCTAGTAGTTTAATATTTTGAGGCCTGATATTTAGGTCTTTGATTTATTTTGAATCAATATTTTAAGTATGGTAAGATAAAGGGGTCTGATTTCATTCATCTGTATGTGAATATTCAGTTTTCCCAGCACCATTTATTGAAGAGATTGCTCTTTCTCCAAAATAAATGTTCTCAGCGTACTTGTCAAAAACCAATTGACTGCAAACACATGGATTTAATTCAGGGTTCTATCTGTTTCATGGTGTTCATATTTGTTTTTATGCCAGTATTATGGTAGAATGTTTGGAAGTCAAGTATTTTGATGTTTTCAACGTCATTTGTTTTGCTCAGAATTGCTTTGGGTACTCAGGGTCTTTTGTGGCGCCATGTGAATCTTAGAATTGTTTACTCCTGTGAAGAATATCATTAGACTTTGACAGGGATTGCACTGAATTTTCAGGTTGCTTTGGACAGTACGAACATTTTGACAGTATTAATTATTCACTTCATGAACTAATAATGTCTTTTCATTCTTTTGTGTATTCTTCAATGTCTTTCATTTGTGTTTTATAATTTTGATTGTGAAGGTCTTTCATTTCCTTGAGTAAATTTACTCTTAGGAAAAAAAAAATTTTTTTTTTGGTGTGTTTTGTTTTTGTTAGCTGTTGTAAATGGGATTGCTTTCTTCATTCCTTTTACAACGAGCTCATTATTGGTATACAAAAACAAGTAGTTAGTTTTGTGTGTTGACTTTGCATCCTACAACCTTACTGAATTCATTTGTCCTTTCTAGCAGGTTTTCTTTTTTCTTTTCTTTTTTTTTTTTTTTTTTTTTTGTAGAGTCTTTTGATTTTTCTATATATACAATCATATCATCTGCAAATAGGAATAATTGACTTCTTCCATTCTTCCATTCCAATTTAGATTTTTTTCCCTTTCCCTTTCTCCCTTTCTTTCCCTCCCCCCTCTTTTTTCATTCCTTCCTCTTTCCTTCCTTCCTTCCTTCCTTCCTGCCTGCCTGTCTTTCTTTCTCTTACCTAATTTCTCTCATTAGGAGTTCTGCCTCTATGTTGAATAACAGTGGTGAAGGTAGATAGATGTACCTGACTTCTTTCAGATCTTTAAGAAAACACTTTCAGATTTTCCTCATTCAGTATGTAGGCTGCATGTCAGTTATAGTTTATATTATGTTGAAGTACATTCCTACTACACCTGATTTGTTGAGTTTTTAATCATGAAAGGATGATGAATTTTATAGACTACTTTCTGCATCTATAGAAATGATAATATGAGTTTTGTCGTTCATTCTGTTGATGTGATGTATTACATGTATTGATTTATACACATTGAACCATCCTTGTACCCTTATGATAAATGATACTTTATGGTGCTGTATGATCTTTTATATGTGCTGTTTTATTCAGAATGATTGCGTTTCATTAAGATTTTTTGTATCTCTGTTCATCAAGTATTTAGTTTTCTTTCTCTTCATGTGTCTTTGTCTTGTTTTGGAATGAGAGCAATGCTGGGCTTACAGAAGGAGTTTGATAGAATTCAATAGAATTTTCTCCTTTTCAATATTTTGAAAAGAATTGGTATTAATTTTTTCTTTGAAATTTTGTTAAAATTCAACAGTGAAGACATCCAATCCTGTGCTTTTCCTTTTTGGGAGAAATTTTATTACTGTCTCAAACTCATTGTACATTATTGGAACAGCCAGGTTTTCTATTTTCTTATGGTTTAATGAATAATTTTTGTGTTGAGAAATTCATCCTTTTCTTCCAGGCTTTTCAATTTGGTGATGTTCTAAGGCTGGTTTTGCTCACTATTAGGAATTAGCAATTAGCACAGCAAATTATCCATATCTGAACTCAGTAGTTGAAGGAAGTGAACGAGCAATAAAGAAAAATGGACCATCAAAAGTTAATCAAGGCCAGGCATGGTGTCACATGCCTGTAATCCCAGAGGCTCCAGAGGCTGAGGCAGGAGGATCGTGAGTTCAAAACCAGCCTCAGCAAAAGCGAAGCGTTAAGCAACTCAGTGAGACCCTGTCTATAAATAAAAAATAAAAAGGCTGGAGATGTGGCTCAGTGGTTGGTTTCAATCCTCAGTACCAAAAAAAAAAAAAAAAAAAATCATTCACATAGATATCTCCAAATGGTTTATCTTGCTCAATCTGAGTGGTCTAGATAATTTTGTCCTATGGAAAGCAAATGACTCTATTTTCTACTGGTTATACCTCAGTTTCTTGTATGAAACATACATTTCTGAACTGTTACCTTCTCAAATCCAAGGAACCATCTTCAGTTCCTTCACATTCCATAAATATGACTAAATTATTTCTAAGTTTCCTGGAAACTCTGTCATTCTCCAAGTCTAAGAATTATTTCTTGATGGGGTATGAAATGAATTTTATACTTTTTTTTTTCTGCTTGTAAGGTTTGCAACTTAAATTGCATCAATTTTTAAAGATACACATAGTATTTATCGCTCCACGAGAGATCAAAATATTACTCTACCTCATGTGAAGATAAACTGGTAAATGTTTCTTGCAAATTATTAATAAATGCCAACTAATAACAATAATAAAAGTAAGAAAAATAGTTAACAATACTGGTGAGATGAAACAAGTAAAGAATGCTAACTGAAAAGTCATCTTAATATTTAAACATGAATATATGTATGATCAAATGCAAAATAAATGATTTTAATCATCAAAAATAAGATCCATAGAATCTCCATACTTTATTCATGGTTAAGTGAATAAATAATAAAGTACCACTTCTCTTTTTTATTTTCCAATGCTCCTATTCCCCTAGTATTCCTTTTTTATTTTTTTACTTAAATCCAAAGGTTTTAAAGAAAGTTCTATTTATCTTTCCTATACTAAAGTGCAGAAGATTGTAGGAGTTGGGAGTATAGCTCAGTGGTGCGGCACTTGCTTAGCATGTGCAAGGCCCTGGGTTCAGTCCTCAGCATAGCAAAACAAAACAAAACCAAAAAAAAAAAAAAAAAAAGAAGAAGGACAGAAATTGTATTATGCACAATGAACCACATAAAGTAAAACAAAAATAAAATTCATGCCATTCATCACCATGTTGTAGATATGGGTGTAAATGGAGGTGGCAGTATATTATTCCTAATTCTAAATTTTTTTATTATTTTTCATTTTACTAATTTAATCTGTGGTGCTGAGCTCAGTAGCTAAAAATAAAATCAAGTCTCATTTAGTAAAATATAGTGCCCCAGGACATCACATTATTCAATGGAAAATATTTATAGTGATTTTTTTTCTTTTCTTTCTTTTATTTTATTTATTTATTTATTTATTTTTAGTACAAAAGAGTAGAATGTATTCATGTGGGAAGAAAGGAGACAGAGTTCTCATAGGGCAAGAAGGGACTCCATAGATGTTACTTGAGTGTGTTAGTCTAGGTTTGTACAGCACTTTGTTCATTGCTATTAGTCCAAATTTATGTTAATCAGGGTTTGGAAAAGTACCAATCCTATTTGTCCAAATTTATGCTAATCTCCAGTCAAGTCTGTCCCACTTCTGTTTTCCTGCCACTCCTAGAAAAATGGGAGGTTAAGATTAGCTGATTGTGGATGCTTGGTTCAGGGCTACAGTATTGTGTGGTCATCCTTATAGTCATTTAAATATGTATAAAAATGGAAAATTGGGGGGATGAAAAGGGAATGAACTACTTAAAAAGCATTTCCACTATTCACCTAAATTATTTGCAGTTGATAATTTCCTTGATAATTAATTTATAAGTAATTGCATTTATTGGCAACTTGAGGACTAATATCTACTATTACCAGAAAAAATACTTTAATAGTAATCTGTATTTTGTCCTATGCAATGATGTTTATAGTCAAGAGAGTCTATCAGGTTTTATTATTGTAAACTCTTGAAACAAATACCTCTTTATAAAAAGAATAATTTAAAGAAAAAAAAGTTTAGCTTACTATATAAAATGCCAATTAAATTAGCAATCATAAATATGATAATATGGAGACTATTTGTACTCACATACATATACACACAATAACAAGCATATTACAAGGTTTTTCTGAATGAATATGTGAAATTATTTAGACTTTCTAAAAGATAGTGCGCATTATAAGATATGGTGTTTATAATCAAATTTGTTAATAGTTTCAGTTTATCAACCTCCTCTGCTTTTCCATATGTATCCTCCTGGTTCTGAGTTTCTCATCACTTGTTAGAAACTCTATAGTGTCATCAGCTCAGCAGGGCTATAAAAAAATAAAGTACCAAAATAAGAATGAATGACTTTGATTGCTATTATACACTTCAGATAATCGTATTGTCTGTTTCTTCTCAAATGGTTATCATATTTTCAGAAACCCCTGAATTTCAGAATCTGTGTCTAACTTTACATGATTCAGTAAGAATTGCTCATACTTAGGGAATATTTCAAGTTTAGAAAGACCAATATGCTTTTAAAATATATGAAATTAATATCAACACAATGTTTCCTGTAACATACTCTAAGGATAATGATATAAATGGCCTATATTGAGGCATTTACCCCTTGAAGATATTTTTGTTTTCAGAAATTATGAGCAGCAACCTCGATTCATAAATCAAGCTCATACTTGAAAGCAACATATTTCTTCTGTTTTGTCCTTTTTATTAAATCCCAGAAGATGGGAACATATGGTGGATAAAAATGGCTGCAAATGCACTCCAGACATGAGTAGGACCCATGTGATGACACTTGACACTCAGAATCAATGAAGGACCATAATTATAACCATATTATTATATGTTCAGTGGGTTCAATTACAAACCCTTGTGAGAACAGTTGGATAAATGGCAGATGCTGGGAATAGATGGAAAAAGATTTGAAGACTAGAAAAAATCTATATAGGATGTAGGCCTGGCTGGCTATGACGAGCTGTCCAGCTGTCCAGATCACATACAAAGAGGCTTGATCTATATGTAGAACACAACAGATGGAGTAGCCCACAGTAGCAATGCCCTGAGCATGTGAGGAACATGATTATAGGAGAGTTGCATAGCCAGTGAATACCTGCTGCCATTTCAGGGAGTGAGAATGGGTATGTTAAATATGGTTGGGGATGGGGAAAAGAATGATAGAATCCAAGCAAGCTGATTTGCGTTCCAGAGAAACCTCAAATCCCAAGAGGAACAACTGCAGTGAAATTGGAATGCACAACAAGGGTTGGATGATACAATGGAAACCAGTTATAGATCTAAGCAGAAGTCTGCAGATCATGGCTCTCCCCAGGCACACTACATACTAGGTTACTATAGACCTCCTAGATGATAGCTATTAATATTACTAACATGGCAAGACTTAACAGTTCTATGCATGAGAAGTTTCAATTGCATCAGCAAACACACTTGTTCCATTAATATTGTGCCACTAGCCATGTAATTTTGTGCTTCTGAATCTGAGACAGATTTTTGTATCAAAAAGGTCAGGAAGGTAAGCAGGATGCATTACTAAAACTGATTTTTGTCATGTCTATAGGCTTTCATTGAAAAGTTTTAAAGATAGCAAATCAGTGTTACATTTAAACAGCGTTTTCTCAAAATGGGTTCTCGAAAATACTATTTTTTATTTGATTTCCATCTTGCATATTCCTAGTCTTCTTTTTTGGTTCATATTTTTAACTCATCTTCAATATAATATTGTTTCCTAAGTGGTTTCTAATAAATAGAAATATAATGTTGAAAAACTGGAGTATGGCAATTCCTGTACATAATCATTTATGCTATAATTTTTTTTTGTAATAAAGATAAACATGGACTTAAAAATATGCTATAGCTCTTTTCCTTTCAAGAGGGTGAATTGATTCTGTACACAATTTAATCTTCCTTGAACTCTCCTTAGATTAATCTTCTCAAATCAACTAACCCTGTTCAGCATTCATTCTGTAAGTTTAGAATATGCTTTTCAAAATCAAAGCTCTCTTGAAAAATCAATGCTGCCTTTGTTGGTGAACATTTATAAATTGAGATGTTATCTATGTTTGAGAAGTTCTTTTTTCCTTTTTCGTCTGCCTACTTTAAGATTTATAGTAGATTGCCAGAACAAAGAATTGGATTTTTAGTTTTATAGAACTCCAAAATAGAGACTGTAGCATGTTTTTCATGGATAGTAGGCTCTGATACCTGATTTCATTTTACCTGGTTAAAATTTCTGAATAGTTCTGTACTGGAACTCCCATTTTTCATCCCTTTACCTGAAGCAGAGCATTTCTAGTTGTTGATAAATGTTCCTGGAATTGATGAATCAAAATATAATTATTTTCCGGTTTTTAATTACTTCCCCCAACTGCTATGTTCACTCTGCTACAGTGTTAGCCCATTGAAGCACAGTTAATTGTGGGCTTGGTATATTCAATGATGTTTGGATGATTCACTTGAAAGCAGGAATATTCTATGTGCCACTCAAATTACCCCATCCTGTATGCCTTACAAGTATCCCTGTGACACTGCCAGATCTTTTGTCTATGTGCAAAGGAGGCACACAGCTGTTAATTGACAAGGTAAGTAATCGTCTTCTGATTACAGTAGTTAAAAGCTGTTCTCTAATGGATTTTACTTGTCAATTTTAATTCTTTTTAATCTTTGTCTGCATTTCATTAGAATGACTTTATCATTTGGATTGCCCTCCTGTTGGTTATTCTGATAGATTTAATGAGTTATCTTCAAACTATGGCAATCCCTCAAAAACATAATACGGTGATATTTAGGTTCTTCAGGGACTTCTTAAACATGATTGCTTTTCCAACCCATTTTTCCTCTTTTACACTTTACATTTTTGCAAATCAAGTCTTTTGCATTTTCTACATGCCCTGAGCAAGCTTCTGCTTTAATCTTCCATGACTTAATCTACTGACTAAATATGAGATAGTTGGTGAGGCAGTTAGAAAAGAGTCTGTTATCATTTCCTGTTCTGCTTGCCTGCTGTGATTTAATTTTTTTTCTTTTTAATTTACAAGCAATAGGCTTTCACTGTGCAGTTTCCTAAGAGATAATTCAGGTACTGACAAAAATATTTGTAAGCATTTTTAAGGTCTAATGATAACCTGAGAGTGAATTTGTAAGAATAGTTTATTATGCATGTCGTGATGCAGGAATGTAATGTTTAGCCATCATTTATTCTATAAGAGAGAATTTTTTTAGATGTTGTATAAGCTCTCCTACATATGTTAATGACAAATTAGATACAAATGCATAACTCGATATCATATCTCACTCCTCTATATCTAGTACATTTACCAAACAGCTATTTTGTAGGGTGTAATATAATTACTGAATTATGTCAGTAAGGGTTTCTGATTGGAGGAAATAATTTATTGATGTAAGGATAACTATTAAAAAACATTAAAATGCAACAATTTGTGAAGAAGAAATAAGATAAAGCATTTAGCCTTTTTAATAAATCAGGACAAATTTGTCCTACCTAAGTTGCAAATACAATTGAGTCCTTTAACAATCAAAAATGGCAAAGGTTATGTGATGCTGAACCATACAGCAGATGGTGGAATAACAGGATGCAAAATTTTGTGGGATGATTTTTCAAAGTTTGCTAAAGTGAGATCTAGTAGACGTTTTTTTATAACAAGTTAATTCTGCCTGGAAGCTTGTATATAGGCAATTTGGCAATACAGTTATAATGGAAATTGGTCTTTGTGTAAAGTCGAATCCATGCCAAATTATTCTTTTTAGTGTTCACAGCATAGATTTTCAAAAATGAAAGAAGAACGATTTTCAAAGAACTCAATGCACTTATTGATTTTTAGAATGTACCAATGAAATGGCAAGCCAAAATTGATGTATGCTTGGAGGTTTAAATAGATTTCATTTTTGGTAATGTAACTAAGTGTTAAAGCATAAGTATGAAAATGGAAAAGACAAATAGAGAATTTTCAATTCTTAATATGCCCTTATTTAAACTGCAGTTGCACCAAAATGGCATTATGACAATAACCTCAAATACTATTTGTTTTCTCACAATGGAGATGTGGGTCCAAATATTAAGTTGTAAAAATATTTTGTAATGTTACCAATAGAAAAACTACAAAATTCTAAATGTTATCTCAACTCCTTTGAGTAATTATGCAGAAAAGAAACAATATCAACATGAATAAGAAATAAACACATGTAATATATAATTAATATTTGAATTATTGAAATACACAGACATGTTGTTTTTCTTTAAATACCCCTGACATGAATAAATGTGTTCATTCATAGATTCACCATAAAATCATATATTTCATTTTGTATTTTAATGTTTGCTCCTAAATTCTAAGTATAAAATTAGACAACTGAAATATTGTTCAAATGCTAGCCCCATGGGCCAAAGGCCTTTATTTGAAAATGTTCCTTTTGTTTATCTTATATGTGATACACACCACTATGTGATTAGTTCTACTTGTTATTTCTTTTCTCTTCCAAATCCTTTGTTGTTTTCCTTTTCTTAACTACCACAGAAATCTATACTGAATGATGGGCAGAGCCATCTCTCCTTGGCCAAACCCAAATTACAAGAGACCGTACAGGATATATGACTATGTTCAGTTAGAAAATCTTTGGCAATAAAAGTTTCTTAACCAACTTATAGTAATGATTTATATTACAAAGAAAATAATTTTCCCAGGATAACATAGTTTCTAAGAAGTAAAATTAGCATTACAACTCAGGCAAGCCAATTGAAAAATGTTCATTATCACTGGTATTTGTACTGATTCTCAAATACAAGATTTATAGTATAGTGACTATTAGTGTTAAAACACAAAAAATAAGGGCTGGAGTTGTAGCTCAGTAGTAGAGCGCTTACCTAGCATGTGTGAGGCGCTGGGTTCAAGTCTCATCACTACATATAAATAAAGACCCATTGACAACTAAAAAATATTTTTAAAAAAATGTAAGCAATAAAGTCACAGAGACAAGGAATAATATCTGGAAGCAGGATCAGCCCATCAGGTAAGTACTTAAAAAGAAATGACAAATCCTCTCCATGAAAACCTGAAAATAAAAATAGGATAGAAATAGGAGATGATAATGGGTCTGGAGCAACTTAAAAGTCTAGAATTTGTGGTAATCACTTAAACACTATTATGAGGGCCTCTCTTGGCCCACTTGCACCACTCCTGTATTCTAGAGACGGATCACAGCTGCTGCCTCCACTGTTGCTATTTTTTGGGAAAAATCCTACAGAGCCCAGTGCCTCTGACCTCTGGGCCCCCATTTTTGCCTCAGACAAGTTGCACTTGATCTGGATATTCTGGAAGTTAGCATCTTGTGGAGTCTAACTTTGAGCAATGGGAAATGGGAACCAGTCGGTGTTTTCTTTCCTCTTCTTCCCCATAGCTGGAATTCCCAAAGATATAGTAGGTACTGAAGGTATCTGTAGAGATGTCTGGAGACTGAAGAGTCAACGTGTTCCAGAATCATGGCTAGCTTGTCAATGCTGTTCTCCTTGATATTTGCTGTCCCTCATCTCCTGCCTCATTCCCCTCACTCACTCTTCCTCCCATGTGCTCCTCTAAAGCATAGCATGCTTGTTAAATGCACTTTTGATTTCTATAAAGATTCATGCCATAGCCTTCGAAATTTTTATTCATAGATTTTTGTTTTGTTTTGTTATTGGGTCTTGAATGAACCCAGGGGTGCTCAACCACTGAGCCATATCCCAGCCTTTTTTTTTTTTTTTTTCCTTTAGATAGTATCATGCTAAGTTGCTTAGGGCCTCAATAAGTTACAAAGGCTGGCTATGAACTCGTGATCCTCTTGCCTCAGCCTCCTGAGCAGCTGAGACTACAGGCATGTGCCACTGCTCCTGGTTTCTTAGTTGATTTAACTGATATATAGTAAACTGTGTTTCTCAGTTCAGTTCTAATTCTTTAACAAGGAAGTCTACATTGTTAAAGTTACGATCTTCTTGATGTAATGACTTATTTCTTCACATGGTGTTTGAGGACTAAGAATGTTCTGTGCTTAGATATGGGTAGCTATATCTTGGGGAACATTTTCAATTTCTCTGCATATGTATACATAGAATCACATATGCACAGATATGTTTTTATCTATATTATTCCATGGCTGCAAATAATGTATTAAAAATTTCCTAATAGCATTCTCTATAAAGGGTATATTATAGTTAATCTAAATAAAACATTTTTAGTTTATAAAATGCTTCATAAGATATAGGGAAAACATTTTTTATATGTACCTATACCAGTATAAATGCACACACACCCTAACACACTCATTCATCACAAGAAAAGCATCATCAAACAAAACATCTAAATATACTGAAATTTAAATATTCAAATGCGATTAATATAGAATTCAATTCATTCTCAGGTTAATACTATTTCAATTTATTTCAATATTTGCAAATGTGCAGGTGGCAAATACATATTCAAAATGCAGATGTTTTATTTTCTGCTAACATTACTTTTCAAAGATATTTAATGTACTGATTCCTATGGAAAATTATACTAAATAATCCTCAGCTAGAATATACTCTAAGCTGTATATCTGAAATATAAGGTGCTGAATCTTCTAAAGATCTGTGTATTTGGATTATTTTTTAAAAAATTGGAAACTTGAGTTCTTTTTTAGATGTTAAATCATTCATTAAACTTAGTAAAAGTAAAACAAATAGATTTGGCCATCACAACTCTAAAACATAGTAAAAAATCTAGTGAGCCACTAGGTTTTCTTTTATTATTCATTGGTAATAGATGATTGCATGTATATTGCACATATAGTTGTCCTTCTTTATCTGTGGGTTTGACATTCATTCATTCAACCAACTGTAAATATTCAGCAGTTTGTGCCTATACTGAACATGTACTTTTTATCTCATCAGTATTCTTTAAACAATATAAACTATTATTAATATAGCATTTACATTGTATTAGATATTATAAGTAACCTAGAGATGTTTTAAAGTATACAGAAGAATGTGCATGAGTTATATATGAATACTACGTCATTTCATATAAGGGACTTGGACAGCTGTAGATTTTGGTATCTGTGAGGTTGTGGAACTAATGCCTCATGGATACCTAATGTAGACTATACTGAACTCTTCTCATCAAAACCTCATTATTTAAATAAAGAATTTAAATATCCACTCAGACTGAAATTTTGTCTGTTCTATCCATTGCTACATCTCCAGCTTGTAGAGGAGTTCCTGGCATACACTACATGTTCTATAAATGTTGACCTGAATAAATAAAAATACTTAAATGATAGAAAACAACATAAAAGATGAAAAGCATCAGAGTAGAATGAGTTGGAACATATTCTCAGGATATGATTACTTTCTTTTTAACTCCTAAATGAATAGTATAATGTTTAATATAAAGGAAAGCAGTCAACATGTATTTGATGACATAAATTTAAACCATAACAAACATTGTATATACGTATGGTTTAATTTCTAAACTCTTTTTAATATTCAGTAGCCTAATGATGATTATTAAAATGTAAAAGTAGGGAAATATATAATTCAATATCAGTGATTGTCAACTTTATTTAAAAAATTATCTGACTGGTAATCTGAGTACTTTGGGTTCTCCAGTCCCCAGAAACAAAAATATGCATTTTTAAAAATTTTTTATTTATAGTAGTATGTATTACAGTTCATATTATACATATATAGCATCTTTTTACATAAAACAGTTTGTATACAAAGTATATTCACAGCATTCAAGTCTTCAATCATGCATTTAGAATAATGATATCCATCTTATTCAACCACTTTTTCCCCCTTCCCCCCTTGCACCCTCCCTTCCCCTCCCTTCCCTTTGACCATTATAGTGTTCCTCTAATCCTCCTATGTACCCCGACCCATCAGTACTGTGAACCGGCTTCCTTATATCAGAGGAAACATTCGGTATTTGGATTTTTGAGATTGACTGATATCACTTAGCATCATATTCTCCAATTTCATCCATTTACCTGTGATTGTCATTATTCTCTTTTATTGCTGAGTAAAATTCCATTGTGTATATATACCACACTCATACATTGCTGGTGGGACTGCAAAATGGCACAACCATTATGGAAAGCAGTTTGGAGATTTCTTGGGAAAATGGGAATGGAACCACCCTCTGACCCAGCCATCCCACTCCTGGGTCTATTCCCAAAGGACTTAAAAATAGCATATTACAGTGACACAGCTACCTCAATGTTTATAGCAGCACAATTCACAATAGCTAGGTTGTGGAACCAACCTAGATTTCCCTCGGTAAATGAATGGATAAAAATATGCATTTCTGATCCCCTTCAAAACCTTTAAAAATACTGATTTTGTTTTTAAGAACTTTATAATTTTTCTTTATTTCTTTTTCTTTACTTTTCTGTTTTTCTTTTGTTTGTTTTTGTAGACTGAACACACACACACACACACACACACACACACACTTGGAGATTATAAATGGATGAAAACTTTAAAAATAATTAATAAACAAAGCCAGAATGGTATAGGCTACAACAAACACAGAAGTCATGGGGAATCACACATGAAGCTGAAAGAAGGAAAGATCATAATTGGGCAAGAAGTGACACTCATTTTGAGGAACGTTTGCACATGTGTTCAGTATAAGGAAGAACTGACTTTGCATTTGCTATGTATGGTCTTTAATATCTTTTCCATTTTCTTTAGAAATTGACTTCATTTTTTTCTGAACAATTTAATGATAGTTTTATCATTGGATAATATAAAAGTTTGGCTTTAGCAATCTGCAACATATCTAGAAATCCATGAGTTAGGGATGCTAATCACTTCAGGATAATGCTGACTAGGAAAATAGTATAACAGGGTTGCAAATTAAGTGACTAAGATGTAAATTAAAGGTAAATTACACATTATTTTAAAGAGATGCTACTTTCTTACATACATGGTGAGACCTAACTAAATAGTAACATAAACAAATGTGTAATTACAGATATCACTTCGATCACATGGGCAAATCATTTATTTTACAATAATCCTCTAACAAATTTGCCTCAGTTTCTCAAATTGAGTAGTTTCAGAACGCTGAGTGAATACTGGAATTTAAATGAGGCTTCTTACCACAAACAGAACATCTATAACTAGTCTCAGATAGACCAAAAATATGTACAAAGCAGAACAAAAACACGGTAGAGCTTGATCAGAATCAACACATAATAAATAAACATTTGATTCCTGGGTATTTTGAACTTATTGTTCAAAGATAAATAGTACATGGCACAAATAGTCATGTTTTATCTTTTCAGATCCTCATGTTTGCCTGATTTTTCTTCTCACTATCCAAAGCATTAAATGCCTCCTAAGGCACTCTCTCTCCTCTGGGCTTTTCCCTCTAGGGTTGCAGCAAATGAGCGATATTTTCTTTCTTATTCTCCATCAATATGCATCTATGCAGTTTCATGTTCCACCTCCTTGATGAGGCAGTATTTAGATGAAGGATGTGGAATTTTTTATGCACAGGAGATTCTTCACATTTATTTATACATTACATTACTTATTTATATCATATTCATATATTACATGTATCTTTGTCCATGAGAGTTTCTATACCAAAATATAAGCTGGTGCCTTATAATGATCAAATATTTACCTCTTACTGTCCTGGAGTTGGGAAGTCTAAGAAGGTGGTGCCAGTGCCTACAGATTCAATGTGTGACGAGCACCTTCCTGGTTCATATATAGAGCTATGCCACTGTGTCCCCACGTGATGGAATGGGCTTGGGGTCTCTCTGGGGTATCTTTTAATGGGCACTAATTTCAGTCATGAAGGCTCCATTCTCATGGCCTAATCACCTAAGTTCCCACTTCCTAATACCATGACCTTAGGCTTAGTATTGCAAGGTAGGAATTTACGGGGTGGGGCGGAAACATTCACACCATAACATCATGACTTTTTATTTTACACTTTGGAGTATATTCCAATATTTATTTGTTTGTTTGTTTGTTTATTTATTTATTCAAACTTCCATTTTGTCTCTTTCAGTGGGCACCTAGATTCCTGTGATATATTTCTATCATTGTCATTATTACTACTATTCAAGCATGTCCTTTTTTGCTCACACTACAAGATAGTTCAGCCTATCTTGTGTTTTTTCAAACATCCCTTATTGTTTTTGTTATAGAAATGCATTTTAGCCAAGATTTGGGTGTATACTCACTGTTACTAAGTTGTCATTGCCTATAGGCCATTTTGGCTGAAATAGCAAGGGAATATAAATGTGTATAACAACTCATGTATCACATATATCTTTAAGTCTTTTTTATATGTAACCATCTGTATCTGTATTAAGTTAAATGAGTTCATATTATCTCCACCTCTAACCCATTACCTCATGAATCATTCTAGCTCTTTTCCCTCACTTATCTGAATTTTCCTTCTCCAACTCTGAGAAAATCTGCTGAAATCATTCTCCTTCTGTTGACTTAAAATTTAATTCTAGTATATATGAATAGTGGTTTTAACACTGCTGCTCCTCAATGGGCAACAACTTCATCAACTAGAGTACAGTGCTCTGCAGGTGCCTTGTGCCTTTAGTCTTAATGACTCCTTGGTTTTAAAGTTACTTTGGTCAGCACCCTTTAATTTTACCCTTCTTGGAGAGGTCATTTTATTATTTGTAATACCGAAATATTTTTTTTTGTGATACTGAATATTTCATCATGGGATTCCACTAACTTCTAAATGATTTTTAAAAATACACTAACATTTATTTTTTGTGCTTTAAAGTTCTATGGGAAATGTACATTTTTCATGTTTGATCACGAAATTGTCAGACAGAATAGTTCTACTACCCTAAATATCCTGTTTGTATGATTGTCTCAGGGAGTGACATTTGTTAACTTGACTGCATCTTTATCCTTCTTAAAGGATAGCAGAGGGAATTAAACCTGCAAACTTGTATACTTAGGAGTTGATGTGTCTGGAGGAGCCCCTGAGTTGTTGGCTGTTCTCCTGGGCTTGTTCTTCAGCAGGTCTTACAAGGTCCACATTGTCCAAGGTTGTTCAATGGGTAGTTCAGGTATTAAAAAATCTTTTCACTCAGGACTTAGGCATTCAATCAGAATGACCTCAGTTTGTCTGGAATTGAGTTAGAACTTTGAGAAAATACCCCAACTCTTGTTAGATAGTTTTCACTGTTGATTGGCAGATTACTTTTAGTTCATAGGCTAATGAGTCCACCATGATAGGTGACTATTAGCTAGTTTAAAAAAATCTGTAAACAGTAATTCTATAAATACACAGACAGATTTTAGTCAATATCCTTAAAAGCACTCTGTGTACTGTCAAAACACATTTATGAGGAAAGAAAAGAAAAAGAAAACAAGACTAGTATTTATTGGATGTATTTATCTGCTATTGAATTGCAGATCCCATTCTAGATATTTCAGGTCACATATTCTAAAACTTCTAAAAATCTCAACCAGCAAAGATTTTACTTGTTGAACCAATATTATGCCTACACAGTGGATGATTCCTCTTCTCATCTGAAACAACATTTTATTTTATGACTTTATTTTCAAAAGTTTATTTACACTCTTTAATATATACCTATTCTTTAAAGTATTGCAACCACAAAAGGTTTGGTTTGCTGTCGATAATAAATCCAATAACTCAAGAGACAGAGTGATAGGGAAAAGGGGGCTCTATTGTCAACATACCAGCCAGTTGGAAGATGGACACTCTTACCCTAAAAAATGCCATCTTGTTTAGGGGTTTCATTTACAAAACTTTATATAGGAATTTGGGGAGAAGTTGTGTTAGGTAGGTGGATGCCGGGATAGTTGCCAATTTTATGGTGGTCTGCTTTTATGATACATAGGCTACTATTTTCTGAAGCCCTGGGTTCAGATGTCCTGGGTTCTGTGAATCCAAAGTTACTGATTAAAAAGTCCTATAACTCATATCATTTTGTTCCTTTTCCAAGGAATAACTAACTTTGCAGTTAATCAAGATACAGAACAGGGGAGGACAGCAAAAGTCAACTTTCATTAGAGAACAGTTTTAACCCATTAGGCTGCTTCAATCAGAGGTGCCAACTATAACAAACCTCGTGGGAAGTTAATAATATATCACTCAGATGCATGACCTCCAAAATTTGTGATTTTTGAAATCAAGTAAAAGCAGGTAAAGCTAGGGGTTTATTAATGTTATCCCTTCCTTAAAATGTCATATCTGTATATCCTCCCAATAGTCTTTAGAGAGTTTCTAAGGTCCTTTTATTATTTCACCTCTTTTAAATACTGATGTGTCTTCTCTTTCCTATGTTAGGATCTGAAGAGATCAGTTTACACAAAACACATCTTGCAAGAGATCTAGGGTGCACTCAAATGATTTTTGTTTAAAAGATTGGAATGTGAACATATTAGTAACTGAGATTCATTGTTTTTCAGACTCTGGTGGGTGGAAACTCCCCTCCTTAGCTGTAATGTAGTTCTGACTAATAACAAAGAATTATTTATACAATTTTAAAGTTTCATTTTTGCAAAACAAAATGATGACTTTCATATCTCTCATATAATTTCTCTTATATTTCTCATATACCTCATATAATGGTTATTCTCCTATAAGTTTTAGTATCAGTTGAATTCTGACACTTTTAGTATCAGTTGAATTCTTTTTTTAAATTTTGCTTGTGCCAATATTGATAGTATTCATATTCCTGTTAAAAAGTTATTTTGTATGGTAATGAACATGGAGAGAATAGTTTTCTTTGCTGTCTCAGAAAATTATTTAGTTAGAACTGATTGAAGATGGGTGCAATGGCTCATAACTGTAATCCCAGCAGCTTGGGAGTCTAAGACAGGAGGATCACAAGTTCAAGGTCATCCGCAGCAACTAAACTTGGCCCTAAACAACTTAGTAAGACCCTGTCTCAAGATAAAAAATAAAAAGGACTGAGGATGTAGCTCAGTGGTAAAGTGTCTCTAAGTTAAACCCTAATTACCACCCCCCCCCAAAAAAAATCCCAAAATTGAAAAGCAAAATTAAAAGGTAGAAGAGGTAAATAATATTTGTTTCAAGGTTGTGTTCCTAGCAATATCTATCATAGCTTTTATTTTTGCAAATAAATACAAAAGTTAAAATATGAGTAAACCTCAAAAACTATGAAAATGAAGTCTTACATGTGCCAGTGATATGATACAATGTATTTGCCATGGTTTGAATATTTTTGTCCCCTTCACAATTTATGTTGAAACTTATTCCTTAATGAAACAATGTTTAGGGTGTGGCCTCTGGGAGATGATTGAAAGACAAACCTCTACCCTCATGAATCAGATAAGGCACCCTTATGAAAGGACTCCATGCAGGGAGTTCACTTTGTTTTGCTAGTGTGGCCTTGTGATCACACAGCTTTCCTCCTCCTTGGAGGATGCAGGAACAAGGCAGCACCTTGGAGGATGGGGCTCAGAGCAGGCCTTACCAGACAACAAACCTCCTTGAACCTTGATCTTGAATTTCACATATTCCAGAACTGTGAGAAATAAGTTTATTGTTTATAAATTATCCAATCTTTGGTATTCTGTATTCCACTTGTACAAGAGGCAATTATGCCAGATGATAACAGCATCAAAAAGATCAATCTGAACGTTGCCTGGCATTTAGATGAATGATTATGCAGGCATCCACAGGTCTGAAATAAAACAAAGATCAATGTAAATCACTAATCTTCTAAATAGTAAACTGTAGACCTCTAAATATATGCAATGGAGACACAGGAGAAACTGTTACAAATTTAGCATGAAACTGAATTATCAGGTAAATACAAAAGTTAGCAGATGAGAATTTCAACACATTGACATTTGTTTTTTTTTCAAGTTTTAAAGCTCTTTAGAAATAGACACACAAAAAAAATGTGTTTTTAGTCAAAAATTGCAACTTCCCTAGAACTTCTCTGTAGTACTCATCAATAGTCCATGTCCACAGAGCCCTGTTTGAAAATCAATACCCCAGCAAATAAAAAATGGATTAATCTAAGACTTGATTAGACAAGTAAGTTAAAAACTAAACAGTGGGAAGATGTATAGCAGGTCTGGTGATATAGGCAGGAACAGAATGTAAGTGTGGAAATACGCAGTGTCACTAGGTAAGACTGAGTTGAGAGAAAGTATGATAGCTACAGAATTACCATGAGGGTACTGATTATCCAAGAAAAAGAGGAACAGTGTGTGGAAGAGTTGATCCTGGGGCAGCTATGACCAATGATTCTTATAAAATGTTCCTTTCTTGCTGTCCTTGCTTTAAAACCTTCTTTGGTGGTCTTGTGGTTGCACTTGACACAAATTGATCTATTCACTGGTTTTATCATTGTAGTACAAGAAGTCATATATTTTCAGTCAATATACACAATTTTTTTTTCCTTAGATGGGTATTTTTCTTAGTTCCAGATATTAAGATAACCTAGTACAAAGATATGTGTAGTATTTCAGAATTATGTATTTTATTCTTCTTTCTATTCTTTAAAACATGAAATTACTTATCACATTGATATTTTTGAACAAAAACTTTCTATTGTATTCATCATCCAAGTTATTTTCATTATATGCTTGCTTTTACTAAGTTTACTTATATTTAATGTATGTGGCTGATAGTTCTTTATAGGGAACTACTTCTATTATAAAATGAAATAAAGTTGAAATTATGCAAAGAAACAGATTTCATCAACTACTGTGTTAGTCAGCTTTTTGTTGCTCTGTTCAAAATACCAGAGAAGAAATTTTAGAGGAGGAAAAGTTTATTTGGGGGTTACAGTTTCAGAGATTCTGAATTCTATGATCTGTTGACTCCATTGCTCTGGGCCTGAGGTGCGGCAGCACATCATGGCCAAAGGGCAGGTCACAGAAAAGCAGCTCACTTCCTGCAGGCTGAGATGCCAAGGGGAGGGGCCACAGATAAGATGGACCCTTTCAGGGCACACCCCCAATGACCCATCTTCTCCAGCCACACCCCACAGGCCTATAGTTACCACCTGTACAGTTCATTCAAACTAGGTTGCACTGATTAGGTAATAGCTCTCGGAACCTAATCATTTCACCTGTGAGTATTCCTGCATTAACACAAGAGCTTTGTGGAGAACCTCATATACAAATCATATCAACTATAGACCTTCAAATCATTCTCCCACCTGTAATATTGACTCATTCCCTTCCTAGATTCCATTCCTAGCATTGCTAACCTTTAATCTCTGCATAACACCAAAGTCATTTCAGTTGCAGGACTAACTTGCTGAAAGTCTTACAAATGGCTCCAGGTTAAATCTTGTATTCAGGTTCATGCTGGTTCCACAATTGAAATTATGTGTAGCTTCTCTCCAGGCAGATCTCACATCCTTCCTTTTATTTTTGCAGTCCTCCCCACTTGCCTTTTAAAAGCACTTGGAAGAACTATTGTGAATGCTTCAGAACAAGAACAGAGCACACACTCTATTGTGGTGATTCTGGCTCCTTTCCTTAAAGGGTGAATTTCCTTGTACTTGTGTCACAGGTCAATTTCACCAGCATGGATGTTTGTAATATGCATAAATGAGTAGTGTGAAGGCATTGAAACAAAATTTCTGAGTCTGCAAATTAAGCTGAAATTGGAAGCAGAGAAAATAACGAAGGGCAATAAAACCTGATTCAGGAAGTGAGGTGGTGCAGGAGTGTCAACAAGCACCAAATAAATAAAGAAAAATATTGACTAAATTAGCAGCAAAGAGCTGGCCTCTAAAGTATCTGCACAATAGAGTAATGAATCAGTAGGGTTTGAAAGTTATTATGAAAAAATCAGAAAAGCTATCAAGTGAAAACATAACAGAAATTTAATAAAAATAGAATACTAGTTTGTATTTTGAAAGAGATAGAATACCTATCAATTTTTTTAAAATTATAACGGAATTCTGGTTATATTGCTCTAGAAATATTCTCATTTCTTAAATTTGTGAAATGTTTCACTGAGTTGGAAATGCCACAATATGTAAGTTTTGATTTATTTTAAGGTGAAACATCTTTTAGGAAATTCATTTTTTTAACCACAAAAGTACTACCTCCTTTTTAATGTAAACTGTTCATGCTGGTATAATTATTTACTTTGATAAGGCTGTACTTTGTCCTATCATTAAGATGTTCTTGGTTTAGCTTTTAAAATACATTCAGAAGCTATATGATAACGTGATGATTAAATTTAATGCTTGTAGGCAGTAGCTTAGACAAAGACCCAAGTACTTCACATATATTATCTACTTCAGTCATTTACAAAAATCTTTTGAAGTTGGAACAACAAATACTTTGAATTTTCAGTTAAGGAAATTGAGAAGGTAAGTTTTTAAGGTGACTCATAGTAAGAGATAGCATGGATTTAAATTCTGGCAGTCTCTGTTCAGGATCCAACTTTTTTTTGTAATAAATTATTTTTTAAATGATACCTAAAATCACAAAAAGTACTCATTAATGGAATACCATGTGATGTTTCGATACATATATACATCGTATAATCAGGTTAAACATAGCCATCTTAGATATTTATCATTTCTTTGTGGTCAATACAATCAAAATCCTTTCTTCTTGCTTTTGAAAATATACTGTCCATTATTCTTACCTACATAACCCCACTGTACAATAGCAAACCAGGACATCTTGCTCTGAAGCGTTGCTTAGTTTCCATTGACTAACCTCTCCCTGTCCTTCCCTCCTTATTCTTCACAGTTTCTTCTAAACACCATCTTACTCTCAATTTCTATGAAACCAACTTTTTTATACTGTGCATATGGTAGGATCATGCAGTATGTGTCCTCTTATGCCTTTCTTATTTCACTTAATGATCTCCAGTTTCATCCATGTTGGCACAGCTGACAGGATTTTCTTTTCTTTTATGGCTGAGTAGTAATCCCTTGGGTATTTGTACCACATTTTAAAAAAACAGTCATCAGTTGATGGGCCATCAGGTCATATCCATTTCTTGGATATTGTGAATAGCACTGCTATAAACATGGGAGTACAGATGTCTCTTCCATATACTAATTCCAGAACCCAGTTGTCTTTAAAAATTCTGAATAAAATTTGCAAAATTGAATAAAACAGGAATGAATAAAATAAAACGTCTTTTATTTTCAAATTACTGAGAACTATATTATCCTAGAAAGTCAAAAAATTAAATTTGACCCCTGAAATTTAGTTCTGAATTAGAAAAATGTACTAGTATAAATTAATGTTTTTGGCCCAGAATTGAAACTAGTAGTTGTCAATATCCAAGGAAAATACTAATGTAACACTAATTACTATGTATTATAGTCATATTTCAGAAAATTTTGAAAGAAGTGATTATGTTTTTGCTTTTGTTTGTCTTCTATACTATAGTCTAGCTTTGTCACTATAACTTTGACTTCATCCACTTACTTATTTTCAAATTTCTTTGATCACAAGACTTCAAATTGAATGCACTGAGTGAATTTGTAAAAACATTTGAAATTAAAATTGCAGAACCCCAATAAATTATACTGTAGAACAAAAAAAAATTCTGTAAAAATAAAAAAATCATTAGAGTGACTTTTAGTAATGAAGAGACTGAAGATGAAAACCAGTTGAAAATATTGATAAGGTTATGTAAATAGCTGAAGGCTTTGGATTCAAACCATAGCCTAATTTTAAACTCTTTTGCTTTTGTACATGACATATACCTCATACTATACAAAAGTTCTCGACTTTTCACCTTCTGTGAAAACTGGGATAGAGGTGAATCAATGAATCTAGACTGTAATATGCATTTATTTGCTTACTAGGTCTGAAACCTGCCCCAAATCCAGAGAACTTTATATTTTTACACCTAATCTTAATAAATATTCTAAGTCAAAAGCTGTTATCATAAATACATTAACTTTCCCCATAGCAATATATGTAGCTGACATGCCCTGAACTGAGTTGTTTTGCTCAGGAACATGTGAAAGAAGATGGTGTCTAAGATATTCCTTAATAATACACAGACTGTGTTTTCATTAAAATCATTTTACAGTGTGTACTTTGTTCAGAAATGCACTAAGAACAATGTAATAGACTGTGACTGTGATGTTATAATAAAAACTCCATACTAAAATTTAACTTGTGTTGGTTTAACAAACAAACTGAAGTCCTGACTACAAAGTATAATTCAACAGTTCAGTATAATGATGTGTTTGGATATTTATATTATCTATGCACCAATAAAGATGGTATAGGGATTCTGTTTTCTAAAAATGAAGAGATTTAAGACTTGTTCTGACTATGACAGCACATGATTGAGAATACCTTCAGAAGGTGAGATTACAGAGCTAAAACCTGCAACACTCCTACTAATCTACTGTGATCTCATAACTTGAAATCTAGAACCCTTGCTTTGAAATGATGATCTAAGGACTACATAAAAAAAAAATAATAAGAGTCAAAAGGGGAGAAAAAAGAATACAAAATAAATTATTTTCCAAAATTATTTAAATAGAAGCCTGTGTCTTTTACAAGTTTGGAGACATGAACTCAGCAGATACTGGAAAATAGACCCACCTCTAGTAGCTGAGAGGAAAATGATGTTACAGTGTGACAAAGAGAAGTTGACAGTTCAGGTAGGCAATGGGGTTCATAGATGTCACACCACCCTAATGAAAGTGTTGAAACTGATGTGTGGGCTTGGTTGATCAAGATTTCAAAGTTTCTGGGCATAATAGCATAAGCCCATAATCCCAGTGGCTCAGGAAGCTGAGGCAGGAGGATCACAAGTTCAAAACCAGTGTAAGCACCTTAGTGAGGCCCTAAGCAACTTAGCGAGATACTGTCTCCAAATAAAAGATAAAATTCAAGAGTCATGTCCATGATTTTGAGGTTGAAAGATCTCTACATGGGAGAATCACTCAGCAGATGTTGGAGTGCAGCTTTTAGGTAAGATACCATCTCACTCAGATGAATGCTGAAGAATGAATAAATAGCAGAAAGATTAGTAGAGTAGAGGGAAGGAAATAGGGGGAGGGAGGATGGAAAAGGGAAGTACGGGGAATTGGATTAGAACAAATTATGTGCATGCTTTCATAATTATGTCAAAATGAATCCTAGCCGGTCGCGCGGTGGCGCACGCCTGTAATCCCAGCACTTGGGAGGCTGAGGCAGGAGAATCACAAGTTCAAAGCCAGCCTCAGCAATGGCGAGGCACTTAGCAACTCAGTGAGACCCTGTCTCTAATAAAATACAAAAAAAGGGCTGGGGATGTGGCCCAGTGGTCGAGTGCCCCTGAGTTCAATCCCCAGTACCAAAAAAAAAAAAAAAAAAAAAAAAAGAATCCTAATATTATACAAAACTAAAAATAACCAATGATAATAATATGAACAAGGCAAACTCCTAGTTTTAGATTAAACAAGTTATAAAGATAAAGGTCAAATTCAAATGTGCAAAGGAGGAGCAGCTCAGGTATAATACCTGGGAGACAGTGAAGTCTGGACTGTCTGGGTTGTATGACAGAACTTTCAGCCAACTTGGTCTAGGTGAGGCTTTAGTATTTAGTTACAGGGTTGGTTATAAGGTTCATCTACAAAAAGACATAAGTCCTAAGGCTGAATTCCAGGCAGGGCCTAACAATATGCATTTAAATAACCTCACATTAATTAAACCAGTGTTTGAAACACATTATTTTATTAACAGATTTTCTCTTAGTAAAAATGACAAAAATAAATCATATTACCAATGTAGTTTTGAGTTTACACTATAATATATGTTAAATACATATGTGCTGTTATATATACACACATAAATGTATGTACATACAATTCCATCAGAAAATTTCAAATGTGACGTATATGAAGACACTCACAAAAAGACAGTCACAAAAATAAATATATTCTATTTTAATCATTTTTCTTCAAACTAAAATTCATTAATGGAATACAAAAAAATGCAATTACAGAATAAAATCCTTTAATGTAGCAGTTTTAATGCACACAAACTAATGCACACAAAGTGTTTCGTTTCCTCATTGTTACAATAGAAAAACTCAGTAATCTATATTCATTATATACAATAGCTCCACTAACAGGCATGCTTAGCTTTGAGCTATTTGCCTGGTGTGCATATCACCAATTTGACAAGGTTGGCATTCAAGCAGATATATAAGAAGTGAATGTTTTGCATACTTATCAAATATATTCATTTATGAAAATTCTGTTATTTGTAATAAAACTCTCTTTAATAAAATAATATTTTCCATTCAATAAACATAGTGTAGTTTTAGTGGTAGACATAAGACATAAACAGCCTCTTCTTTTTCAAATATAAAAGCTAATACCTTTATAATAAATTATTTTTCACTTTTAAAAATGAAAAAATCTAACTAACATTGAAAATTTCAATTTCCCATGATAGGAAAAGGTTGTAAAATTTTACTAATTTATGTATAAAATCAGAACTAATTTTAAGTAACAGATGTAAAGGCAAGTGAAAATTACCTTTACTTTTCACACTTATCTTGTGTATGATGTTACAAATATTTTTGAATTTAAAATACATATTTTATATTTAAAAGCAATTTTAAACAAAATGTAAATTCTACAAAGGTAGGTATCAGTCTTGTTCCCTAGTTTATACCTAGTGCTCAGACTCCAACATATGTAGACACTCCAGGAAAACATGCTAAATGTTAGGAATCCAAAGAAATTTCAAGTACTTCTAAGATATAACTTGATTTGATATATATATGTTTGCTTTCTTACTCAAAAGATGTTGAAAGCATAACCATTGTGCCAAGATGGTTTATGAAACTTCCTATATTTAAAGGAGTTACTTATATTTGAAAGATTGGAAAACAATGTATACTACAAAATTAGTACTGACTTTAGTATTATGTGGTAGGTTTTCAGTGTTTTACATTAGGCGATATCATAAGATACTCATAGTTTACAGACTCTGTACCACTCAATGTGTCATTTAGAAGTCAAAGAAATGGTACTCAGTCTTTAAAAAACTTAGGAAAAAATAAACAAAGAAAATGCATTTAAAGCAAGACATAAGTTAAAAGTGGAATAGAAAAATTGTCATGGATAATTTTAGATTCTAGCCCAGGGCACATGATTCACATAGAGAGCAATTGGAGAGCTAGATGAGAAAAAGTAGATCCTCCTTGATTTTTTAGACTTCTGAATAAAGAATTACTAATACAACTAAAAACTATTTTAAGTCTCAGTGAAGACATAAAATTAGAGAAAGTTACACTTTAAGAAAGCCCATTATGGGCTGGGGCTGTAGCTTAGTGGCAGAGTGCTTGCCTAGCATGTGTGAGGTACTGGTTTGATCCTGAGCACCACATAAAAATTAAATTACTAAACAAAAGATATTGTGTGTCCATCTACAACCAAAAAAATATTAAAAAGAAAAAAAGCTGATTACTTCCTCTAAGAGTGAGTGGAAGATAAGAAAACAAGATACCAGGTTATTTTAACAATGCACACCTTAAGTTTCAAAAAACCCATCCTGGAATGGTGGTTAGAGTTGTCTGTGACAAACAAAACAAAACAAAAAAAAAAAAGAAGATAGCCAAATGATATGTTTTGTAGGATGTTTGTAAGATGACAACAAAGTCAACTGAACATGGAGGACTAGAGTGGGGAAACATGCTTTTAAGTAAAAGATAAGTGACAACATTGAATATGTTGGAGAAAATAAGATAAATTTGATTTGGATGTGTATGTATTCATAGCTACATAAATGTTTAATGGGAGGTATAAATAACAGTACTGGAGCTCAGATAAAGAACATTTAGAGATGAAGCTAAACTGTTAAAGACATGGTTATTAAAGGCAAAAAAACACATAATAATGATAACAATTAAATTTTAAAAATGAACAAATTCTTCAAGAACATAGCCCAAGGAGAAATTAGCCTGATAGTTGTAAATCTTAGTTAATAAGTGCTTTTTTGCTGCTGTAACCAAAGGACCTGACAAGAACAATTAGAGGAGGAAAAGATTATTTTGGGGCTCATGCTGTCAGAGGTCTCAGTCCATAGATGGCCAACTGCATTCATTGGGGCTCCAGGTGAGGCAGAATATCATGGTGGAAGGGAGTGGCAGAGGAAAGTGACTCAGGAAATAACAATAGGAAGGGACGAGAGTTCTGCTGGACAAGGACAGAATATAAACCCCAAAGGCACACCCCCAATGACCCACCTCCTCTAGCCATACTCTACCTGCTTTAAATTACCACTCAGTTAATCCCTACCAGGGGATTAATTCATTGATAGGGTTAAGGCTCCTTTTGATATTGATTATCACTTTTCAATATTATGCATGTTGGTAGATATTCTTTTAATGTGTGTTGATTTAAGAATGGATGGACTATAAATTCAGAGATCTTTTTACATGAATTTATATTATATTAGATACTACTTCTAGATACATTTGTTAATAGTTTGCATTTGTGAGGGCATCTATGATGAAGTGGTATGTGAAATATAAATTAAGCTTTTCCCAGCCTTCCTGTTTCAGTCACTGACACTCCACTGGTAACATATCTATAGAAGTTTTACTAATGTCTTAGGAATTATCTATAACCAAAGGGAATAACTTTACATTTTTGTATTATTCTAAGCTTAAAAGGCAGGAGTTATGCACATGAATAGACAAAACCTTTCTCATTGTCAAACTGAATAAGTGAGCCTTTGAACTTGAAAGAAGCAGGAGATGGGGGTAGATAGTTTGAGGAGAAAGAAATATGCAGTATAAGCTATGAACTCTGTTCCCTGGCCTACATTGCTGAGTGGATCAAACACATAAGAATCTCCTTGGAAGTTTAAGAGGATAGCAGAATGTAATCCTCTGTCTCAGTGGTGATCTGTACAAACAGGACCAGCAGAGAAGGCTGGGACAGCTTTCCAAAGCTCCCCACAATTATTGTGGACTACATATAGGTGGTAGAATTGAGATGACAGAAAGATCTGTGTCTTCCCAGAAGATGTCTTGACTACAGTGAAGAGACACACATCAAAAATTGTCATTTGGCTCACATGCCTAAGAATCAATCTCCTTTGCCTTCTGTGACATTAGACAGAATTCTAAATTAGAGATGTAGGTGTCTCAGTCTCCAAACACTGCCAGAGCCAGGAAGTCAAAGAGGGCAACACAAGAGGGAAGAGAAGGCAATCATAAGACATCTGAACTAATAGAAATAGTAGATCATATAACATAATTTTACTACATAAAAAACAGGGAATATAGGCATAAACAATTTGAGATTAAAAGAGTTGGAGATTCTCTTCCTTCATTAGTTATTAAATTTGTTGCTTTATTTTTTTCTTCTTCTCTTCCAGCCTCTGGAGACTAGGATAGGTGGTTTCCACTTCAGACAGAAGGTATAGAGAAGACATAGGACAGGCTTCATTTAAGGATCTTTTTTCCTCAGTAGATTCTTAGTTAAGAGAGAAGGAATTAAAAACAAAAAAAGGAAGGAATCAGTATCTTCTAATCCTGGACAAGCCATATCAGGCCAATTTCATAAATAAGGGAAGGAATGGAAGAAAGCATCTCAAGAAAGAAGTATCTTAAATACTTTTAATATTACAGAATTGTTCTCAGAACCTAGCTGAAAAAGATCTCACTTTTAGAAGCCTTTCCATATTGTAGAATGATTTCACTTTCTTCAAGAAAATCTCACAGACATCTCTGGAAAGATGATCTCCTTTGGAAATGCAGTAGCAATATCAAGTACTTTTAATGGTCTGTCTAATGCTATAGAAGGCAAAGGAGACTGATTCTATTGGATGTGGCAAGATCTAGGTCAATGATGACCTTTTAGAAAAATGTTTCTGTAGAAGAACTGGCAGAAGACAAATTGCAAGGGGTTAAGTAAGAAATAAATGAGAAGGGAAGAAATGACTGAAGATCAAGAAATGTGTCCACAAAAAGTAGTAACAGGGCAAGAGTTAGAAAGGTTAACCCATGTAAAATGCAAGCTAGAAAAGCAAGATAATATAATGCTTGAAAATATTGGAAGTAGAGGGGAAAATTAGTTCATGAATTGCTGTTGAGTTTAAAATGAAGATATATTTAATAAATAAAGGCTTTTATGCAGAGTTGTGTCATCAGTATTGGAAAAAAAAGGTACAACTAATAGTTGTAATCTATTCATGAGCATGAACTAATTCATGTTTGGGTATAATTAGTAAGAGAACATCAATGAAGGAGAAAATATTTTTAATCTACTAATAGAACTGAAATAAATCATGTATTCAGTGTAATTACTGGGAAAATACTTGGATCACAGCAAATGATTCAACAACAGGCTTCTATTTAATATGCTTACCTATTTCAAATGACAATATAATGCTTGTCTATTACTTTTAAAAATTTTTAATTGTAGATAGATACAATACCTTTATTTATTTTTATGTGGTGCTGAGGATTGAACCTAGTGCCTCACACGTGCTAGGCAAGTGTTCTACCACTGAGCCACAACACTAGCCTATTGTCTCTTTCTTATGCCAGAAAATTAAGATAAGAATGAGGATATCATGAGATGGCAAAGAACTTCCTATTCTCTTGAACAAGAGTTGAGAGAAATATTGAAAATGTGCTAACTTTATGTTAAGTGTTTTACCATGATATATATTAATTTATTGAAATTAAATTTGTCTCTGCAAGTGCTTCTGCCTGCTGCTGTCAGTTGCACCAATGCTGGTTATTTATCTCTCAGGCAAAATTGGGCCATAACACAGTTCCTTAGACCAAGACACCATTGAATTTTTTTTTTATTCTCTTACCTTTTTATTTTATTTTTATGTTCACTTCCCTTCCAGACACCACATTTTATGCATTACTACTTAAGTCTTAAATGTCTTTTATCCCAATTTTCTTTAAGACAAGTGCCTAATTATTCTTTTAAATGTGTATCTTAAGTCATTTTATTGTCTTTCTCAAAAATCATTAACATCTCAAAACTTCTCCTTTGTTAGTCTCTAGTTTAACTTTTACTTTTGTTTTCTAGAAGATGAAAAACTTTATTTTGCTACTCTGCCCCTAAAGAGAATTTATATTGTTTACCATCACATAAGTTGTCTCACTTTATGCACCTTTAACACACACACACACACACACACACATTGAAATTAATTGTATTATATGGTTATTTGAATCAAACTCTGTTCTAGGTCTTAGTGATATAAAAATGGATATGCTATATTGGGGAAAAACTAAAAATACATGGCATTTGCTTTAAATAGTCCACCAGTTTGGTGTGGCAAGCAGATGAGAAAACCAACCAGTCAGTACAACACAGAATTCAAAAGAAATTGAGAAAGCAGAGAGAATAAGTTACTATTTCAGAAAATTTTAAATGCAAAGTTGGGTTTTAGGTAGATGTTGAAGAGTTGATTGGATGTATCCCAAGCAAATAAAATAGCATAACAAAACTTTAATACAATGTAGTGCTTTTAGAAAGGTAATTAGTTCAATAATGATAGTTGATGAAAAACCCCATGGGTAAAATCATAAGCCAATAAAGTCCTGAAATATTTTAAACAGAAATACAATGATAAAATTTACAATTGAGAAATGTCACTTTGGAAACCATCTGGAGGATGGATTTGACTTAAATGGACTAAAGACAAGTTGACTAGGTTTATAAGAGTTAGTTGTATATTTTGGATAAAAAATATTGTTATTAAATATTTCCTTTGATATTTCTTCTCATAGTCTGTAGCTTATCTTTTCCTCTTTTCAAACTGTTTTTCTTAGAGTAGAAGTTTTTAATTTTAAGGAAATTTAATTTACCAATTTTTTCTTTCATGGATGGTGCTTTTGGTATTGTATCTAAAAACTCATTGCAAGTGCAACAATGTTAATGTACATTTAAAATGGTTAAAAGACTAAATTTTATGCGATATATATTTTGTCACACAGAGACTCCAAAATTTATCACCAAACTGAATATTACCTATGTTCTCTTCCATGTCATCTTGATAGTTTTGCATGTTAAATTTAGGTCTATGATTCATTTCGAATTAATTTTTGTGGAGATATAAGATCAATGGCTAGTTCATTTTTCTTTTGCACATGAATATCTGATTGTCCCTGCACCAATTGTAGAAAAGGCTATCCTGTCTCCAGTGAAGTACCATTGCTTCTTTGTCAAAAGATCTGTTGAATATATTTGCTTGGGTATATATCTAGGCTCTCTGTTCTCTTCAATTTATCCATTTGTTCTTTTGCTAACACCATACTGTCTTGAGAAAAGTACCTGTAAAGTAAATCTTGAAGTTAGTAGTCTTAGTCTTCCATCTTTGCTCCTTTTCTTCAACAACTTTGTGTTTCTACTTTGGGTCTTTTTCCTTTCTATTTAAACTTTACAACAAATCTGTCAATATACCCAAAGTAACTTGGAAGGATTTTGATTGAGATTGTGTTAAATCTACAGATCAAGTTAGGAAGAACTGGCATCTTGACAATAGAGTTTGCTTAGTGCTTATTTAAAGTAAAGAGTAACACAGAAAAATGTTTTAGTCAGCTTTTCTGCTGTTTTGACTAAAATACCTGACAAGCACAATTAAAGGAGGAAAAGTTAATACAGGGGCTCATGGTTTCTGAGGTCTTAGTCCACAGATGGCCAGCTCCATTACTCTGGAAAGCAGCTGAGACATGGCACCAGAAAGCAGAGCACAGCTTTGCTCAACAAGGACAAAATATGTGGGCAAAGACATACATCCAGAAACCTTCCTCCTCCAGCCACATCCCAGCTGCCTACAGTTACCGCCCAGTTATTTCTATCAGGGGATAATGTGCTGATTAGGTTAAGGCTCTCATAACCCCATCATTCCACTTCTAAATTTTCTTCATTATCTCACATATGAGCTTTTTGGGGACACCTCATATCTAAACCATAACAAAGAATTAGGGATAACTTCTTTATCTCTGATTGGGACAACCAGATGAATCTTATCTCTGAGAAGGGCATAA
The DNA here is from genome assembly GCA_025594165.1 of Tamias sibiricus. Taxonomy (NCBI): domain Eukaryota; kingdom Metazoa; phylum Chordata; class Mammalia; order Rodentia; family Sciuridae; genus Tamias; species Tamias sibiricus. Next base: position 98,314,924 of record CM046664.1, read on the forward strand.
AGGGAAGTGCATGTTTTAAAGGGATAATGATAAATTAGGTATTGGATATTTAGAATTTGGATTGCCAAAGGGCAATGAGGTAGATACCATCTCCATGCAGTTGAATAATGGAGTCTGAAATACAGGGAGCTAAGCTGGTTATAAAGATTTGAAAATATTAATACATAAAACTCAATCCTAAAGTATATGTGATATTGCCTTGGGAAAACATAGATGTAAACAGAAAAGATATAAGATGATGTTAAAAAATGTGAATATGGGAGAAATTGATTAAAATGAAAATACAATAAAAGTGTCAGAGGTGAAATGGAATAAAATAATCTGCAACAGAAAAAGCTGTTTTGGAAGATATAATGGAAAATAACCCTCCTCCAAAAAAAAAAAATACTTGTCAGTATGCCAGATTGAGATAGCATAAAGGGTAAAAGTGCAAGGGCAAATTATATTTAATGAACACAAAGTACCAGAGACACAAATGTGGGCAACACTTGTTTAAAAACTATATCTATATGTATGTATATATATATATGTATATATACACATATATAGTTATATATGTGTATATGTTATATATATATACACACATATATATAATTTGCACACACACACACACACACACACACACACACACACACACACACATATTTAAAGGGAAATGGGGAAATGATGAAGGGACCAAGGAAGGTATTTTTAAATCATCATCATTATCAGCATTGTCATCTTCATCATCACTATTCAGCTAAAATAAACTGGAGCATATTTTTAAGATGAGGGCAAAGACTATTTCAAGAGTAGAAAGTGAGATACAGGAGACACATTTTCCCAAAGTAATTAAAAGGAATTTGTTTCCAAGAAAGTACAGAAATTAACTTTAAACTGGACAAAGGACAGTTTTCTCTTCAGCAATTGAAAACTGAACATAGAAGGAGTTGAATAATGACACCAAATTTATTTGAATCCTAGTTTTTAGAAAATGGATATAAATTTTTAGTACCCAATAATCTTAACTAAAGTTAATGAAAATATTTCTCCTCTCATCCTGAATTCAAGACAAATTTAGCTTACCTCCAATATTTTTTACTTCAAAATCAATACTGATTTGTTGGAGGTAAAGTATGGAATTTTTAAAATCTCTTTTTCCCTAATATCATAGGGAAAATATACAGATGAAATTGAGACATAGATCAGTGAAGCAACTTAACAAGGATTTTTCTCATTGCTGAGAATAATTGGATATATGGCTGTCAGATATAGCAAATTTTTGTTTTCTAGCAAGTTCTTTTTAAAAATCTCAGCTAGATAGATGGACAAAGTATGGAATTTGGGTATGAGTTTCTTCCTTGAATGAAATCTGGTGCCAATGGCTTCCATATTTCTTACTGACACTTTTTTTTTTTTTTTTACTGCCCACTTTCAGTAAGAATCTAGTCATAGAAAATTTAATGCAGAGAATTTAGTTATTATATAGATATGAAAATGGCTGAAAGAGTAGAAATTAGAACAGAGAAACATCCAAAATTTGAAATACATGAACATTCATTTTTAAGGTTGGGGGAGTAGTAGAATATGGGGTCAACAGTGCTCATGACCATAGAAGGGTCTCCTGGAGTCAGGACTGCAACCAGAGCAAGCAAATCCTTCTAAGTGTTGGGAGCTCTCAGAGAGTCTGGGTGATGGGTGATGGGCATTAGTTCTCGAACTGCAAAAATCATTGAACATTTACTTTACCATGACTGCAGTGACTGGTAAGAGCCCTTTTCCCTCTTTTCCTCCCTTTGTTTTCCCTTTGAATTCCTCTAATGAAAGGAAGCTAGTTAGCTAAGGAATTTGGAAGATGTAATTTACAGGGCAGTAAATTCCTCCGTATGTGTAGTAGAGCATAGAGATGGGAAAGGGAACTGAGGGAAACAAATTTATGACTGGCAAGAAGAACTCTTATACTGGGTGCAGGGCTTTAAGTGAAAATTGTCCTCACTCTTGCCATTCACTCCACAGTATTTTGACAATTAAGACATCCCAAACATAGACTAGAAGACCTATTTTGCAGTGAAAGCTTCAACTTCAAAAGGACATAAGGTCAACATCTATCACAATCTTCTACTCACTCTCTTTTTTTATTTTTTATTGGTTCTTTTGAGTTATACGTGACAGCAAAATCCATTTTGATGTAATTAGAAATCATGGAATATATTTTATTCTAGTTAGGATTCCATTCTTATGAATGAACATGATAGTGAGATTCACTGTGTTGTTTTCATATATAAGCATGAGAAAATTATGTCAGTTTCATTACACTGTCTTTCCTTTTCCTATCCCCCCTTCCCTTCATTCCTCATTGTCTAATCTACTGAACTTCCATTCTTCCCCTCACACACACACCCTTATTGTGGATTAGCTTCCACATAGCATAGAAAACATCTGACCTTTGACTTTTGGGGACTGGCTTATTTCAGTTAGCATGACCATCTACAGATCCACCAATATACTGGCAAATTCATGAAAATAATTCTTATTTATGGCTTAGTAATACTCCACTGTGTATATATACAACATTTTCTTTATCCATTTATCTGTTGAAAGGCAGGCACCTTTGTTGATTCCATAGCTTAGCTATTCTGAATTGAGCAGCTATAAACATTGATTTGGCTGCCTCACTGTAGTATGCTGATTTTAAATCCTTTGGGTATAAACTGAGGAGTGGGATAACTGGGTTAAATGGTTGTTCCATTCCAAATTTTCTGAGGAATCTCCATACTGCTTTCCAGAGTAGTTGAACCAATTTGTAATCCCACCAGCAACGACTGAATGTACCTTGTTCCTCACATCCTCACCAACATTAATTGTTACTTGTATTCTTGATAATTTACATTCTGACTAGAGTGAGATAGACTTTCAGTGTAGTTTTAATTTGCATTTTTCTAATTGCTAGAGATGTTGAACATTTGTTCTTTTTTTTTTTTTTTTTTTTTTTTGTGGTACCAGGGATTGAACTCAGGGGCACTTGACCACTGGGCCACATCCCCAGCCCTTTTTTTTTTTTTTTGTATTTTATTAGAGACAGGGTCTCACTGAGTTGCTAAGTTCCTCGCCATTGCTGAGGCTGGCTTTGAACTCGCGATCCTCCTGCCTCAGCCTCCCAAAGTGCTGGGATTATAGGCATGCGCCACCACGCCCGGCTTGAACATTTGTTCTTATATTTGTCGACAATTCATAATTCTTTTGGAGAAGGGTGTGAAGTTCCTTTGCCCATTTATTGATTGGGTTATTTAGTTTTATTTTTTTTTCTTTAAGTATCCTGGAAATTAATGATCTATTTCATGTGTGGATAGTAAAGATTTTCTCCCATTCTGTAGGCTTTCTCTTCATGCTCTTGATTGTTTTCTTGGCTGTGAAGAAAGTTTTTAGTTTGATGCCTATCCCATTTATTGATACTTGATTTTACTTCTTGCAATTTAGGAGTCTTGTTAAAGAAGTCAGTTCCTAAGCTAATACGTTGGAGTGCTGGGCCTACATTTTCTTCTAGTATGTGCAGGATTACTGGTCTAATACCTAGGTCCTTGATCCACTTTGAGCTGAGTTTTGTGCAGGGTGAGAGATAGGAGTTAAATTTCATACTACTACATATGGATTTCCAGTTCTCCCAGCACCATTTGTTGAAGAGACTCTTTTCTCCAATGTAAATTTTCAGGAGGACTCACAGAGGGTGGTATTTTGAACTTGCTAATTGTTTGGTCTTCTGGATATTTTCCCACTACAGTGAAATATACCATATCATAGAGGACAGAGGCGAGCTTATGCCTGCCTGGTGCACAGTGGGAGACAAGTTAATACAGTAGAGGAGCAAGATATTTTTAAGGAAAAGCATTAAGAAAGGATTACCTATGGAAGCCAAGTATCTGAAAATTGATTCCTACAAAAATATAATCCTGTACCTCCTGGTAAGTCTTTGTGAACTTCTACATGTACAGCACCAAGATGAAGGGGAAAATGGTAATAAACATGGGAATTTATTCTTTTATCACAGAACAATCATATAGTATAGCATGGACGCAGGGCAAGTGGGGAGGAGTGGATTAGGATGCTGTTATAGATGACTTTAAGATGTGTAAAGGAATTCATACTCAAATAAAGCATGGAAAAGAAGAAAAAAATAATATTATTTTCTATAATGTTTTCACCTTATTTTACATTCTCTTCAGCCTAATTCATATACCTTCACCCCAGGCTTAGGTTCAGAAATGAGAGGGCTTTTTCTTGGTCCTAATTTCAACATTTTAAATAATATTACTAATAATAACCTATTAATAATAACAAAACAAAGCTAAGTTTAGCTCCCAAGCAAGTATTAATCTCTTTGTGTGTAGAGTTTGTTTATTCCTGAAAATGCCACAGATAGAATGGGTGGAAAATCTAATCACTAGTAAACATACTATCTCAAAAATAATTACTTCCCTCACATTTATTTTCTGGGGAGAACTGAAATAGATATTTATTTTTCACATAATTTAGCCTTTCTAATAATACCCTTTGGCCTTATGCAGGAGCTCTAATTAAGGAGAGAGCTAAGATTGCGGTTAGCTGTGAGCCATAAGCATTACCACCTTCCATGGTCTCGCGAGACTTGGCCCAGGGGATTATGAATCGCGTTGGTGCCATTTTTGTGGTGGTTGGAGGAGTGTGGATTGCGTGTTGGGGTATTGTTGGAGCCGGAAAGAGAAGCTGGCAGAATAAAGAGCCTGTTCGTTTCCAGTCTGCCTCTGAACTTATTCCCGCGGCTTTGTTGCTCCAAGCGGCAATCGCTTCAGGCAGCGACAGGCTTACATAGTATCAAATACACATAAACTATATTTGAGAAAATAGATTCCATTGTATATACAAAATTTCTTTAAATTACTACTAAAATTTTAATAACAGTAGACATAATGAGAAATAGAAATTGAATGATCTATAAAGCATTATGAGTTTATAATTTTTTCATTAAAGAGGTTTATTTCAATAAGTTTATATATTGAAGTACAACATGTGTACCAAAAGGTACAAAAATTATAACTATATAAAAATTCTTACTATTAATAAGGTTTATTTTAAAAAGTAACTCTGGTGAAAAAAACCTCTGGAAACTCAATACTAAACTATTTCTACATAATCTGATCCACTCTCTTCTCAGCTTGCCCTCTGCTCTTGTTGTACAGAACTACAGCAGTATGATTATTATGGAATAAAAGAATAAATTCCCATGTTTGGAGATATTACCATTTTCTCCTTTTTTGCTGTTAAGAATCAGCAGTGATGCATTTTCATGGTGGCAAATTTTTTTTTTTATTTATAGTTATTCAACTGTTTTAGTATACTTTTTTATCCTAGGAAATAATAGGAAAAGGAGTCCTGGAAGTAATCTATTTTTCTAAGCTGCCAGTGTTCTGGTTCTCTCAATTCTAGTAGTCTTGAGGGTATCAAAAGATACTAGAATGTTTGTATTATTTTTTCCTAAGCTTCTTTGTAGTTCTCAGATTAGAAAGGCATTTGATTGCATGGAAAATTTGTGCATTTTAAATGTTAAAATTTGTGCCCTTACCTTAAGTAAAAAATTGTAGTTCTTTGCTGAATTTTGTCTATTGCAAACGTGTTCGATGCCATAAAAGAGGATCAAGCTTTTGGATTATTGTAGTCAAACTTATTGTTGAGCATAAAACATTCATTAAAAGTTCATTGTAGAGGGGCTGGGGTTGTGGCTCAGCGGTTTAGCGCTCACCTAGCATGTGCGTGACCCGGGTTCGATCCTTAGCACCACATAAAAATAAAGGCATCATGTACACCTAAAACAAATAAATAAATTTTTTTTTAAAAAAAGTTCATTGTAGAAGTGCTTCACTTTTTGATTGGGAAGAGAGAAAGAAAAGACCGTGACTCCTGATTAAAATATTTGTGCTATCTATTGAAGATGTGTATGATTTACAACAGCAGTTATTTAAAAAATCTTATGTTGCTGTCTTAACTGAAGTCCTGGAAATTAAAGGTCATTTCATTATAACTGATATTCTGCATCCCCTGCTCCAAATGGAAAGACCTCAAAAGATTGAGTCTCCATTTCTATATCTGACCCTCAGAACTTCAAAAATTATTGAGTCTGTATGATCCCTATTAGTAAATTACCTGCAACAACATCTTGTGTATTGTTGACAAATGATGAAATAAATTGCATCTAAATACATTTTAAGGGTTTAAATATTAAGTTTTATTTCTGTAGATGATAAAGACTTTCTAACTGATCTATAGGCTGGAGACTTCATTTCCATTAAAGTTAGTGAAATATATTCAGAGTCTCCACTTCTACCAGCATATTTCCTTTCCCCTCTCCCTGCCCCTCTTTCGTTTTGGTGCTGAGGATTTAACCTCAGAGCATTTTATGTACATCCCTAGTCCTTTTATTTTTAATTTTGATAGCAGGTCTTGCTACGTTTCCCCAGCTGGCTTTGAACTTGTGATTCTCCTGCCTTAACTTCCTGAGTCTTTGGGATTACAGGTGTGCACCACCATACCTAGCCATATGTTTATTCTAACAATAAAACTTGGGGTAAGAGACTAGGGATGTGGCTTAGTGGTAGAGTGCTTGCTTGGCACATGTGAGGCTCTGGATTCAATCTCTACTACCGCAAAAGAAAACAAACAACAACAACAAAACAAACAAACATGGAGTAATAAATGGGAATTTCTTTTTGTTTTTTAACTATACTTTTAAATGGACAGAATTCTTCTTTAATAATATATGATAAGTTGATTAATGGGTTCAATGATATCAAAACGTAATGACTAAAACATGTAAATATTACCTTACATGGAGAAGAGTTTGCAGATATTTTTAAGTTAAGGATAATGAGATGGAGATATTATTCTAATGATTCAAGTAGAACCTGAATGAAATCACATGCATCTTTATAAGTGGCCAGTGGAGAAAAAGGAGAGGAAAAGTACAGGAGGGGATGGAGCTTAGGGAGATTTGAGGATATGGGCCTTGGAAAGAGAAGCCATGCTTTACAAACCATGGAATTCTAGCAGCTATCAGAAACTGGAAAAGGCTAAGGACAGATTCTCCACTAGATCCTCTAGGGAAAGTGTGGCTCAGCTGACAGTTTAATTTTGGTCCAGTGATACTGATTTCATACTTCTAGCCCCTAAAAATATAACAAAATTTTTTGTTGTTGTTTTAAGCTATCACAAATTGGTGCTATGGTAATCTGCTACAATGCCGATAGGAATCTCATACAGGCACCATGAATCATTTATAAAGAATATAGCATGATAACAATTGGCTTTATTAGACTAATATAATTCTCATGTGCTTCATTCACATTGATTATTACCCAGATATGAATATTTTCTAAGTTTATCTTTAAAAAAATACTTTCTATATTGTTGTGCTTATTAACTGTAATTGAGTAATTACTTGGTTGTATTTCTGAAAGACTTTTTCTGATCACAGATAAAAGATGGACACTACTCAGCATGATACTCATTTGGATAAGTTCAGGTAATTTGCTCAATGGGGTAAAATCTGCAAAGATTTAAGTTATGATTATTTGCAACCATAATGTGGATGCTAAATTGATTGAATTGTAGGTATATTAAACTTACACTACTTTTGGATGGAGAACATTTCATATTCAAACTCCCATACTCATAACCCATTGGACAATTGAATAATGAATTTGGAAATCTTGTAATCATCATACATTCTTTCATACTTTGCACATAAATGTAAAGTCATACTTTGCAAATTTAAAATCATTCCAGATAAGTTTTTCTAGCTTGAGTTTTGTAAATATTTTTCTCAAGGTTGATCAAGAATACTTCGTCTTTTTACAACTATAATTTAAAAATAATAGATATTATACCATTTATTACTAGACTTTTGATTATCCTGTAGGCTTGATGTAAACGGGAAAAAATATTTTGTGGATGGAAGAAGGTTACTGCATTTTAGAACAGTAAAGTCTAATCAAGTAATAATTAATTTTAGACTAGAAAGAAACTGGATGAACCTTCTTTCATATGTTCATGAAAATTAATTCCCTAATGATTGGAATTTTTTAAGATGACAAACATTTTTTAATACCATTACTCACTAAACACGCTTACAAATTATTTATGAAGTAAGTATTTATATTCCCATTTTATAGCTATAATAACTAAGACTCAGAACAGTTAAATGTCTTCTCCTTGGAGTACTAAATAAGGCTTAGGAAGCAGGTCTGCCGGGCTCATCTATATTCATTCAGCATTACCTTAAGTAACACAATCATTTCATTAATTAGCATCATAATCTCTATAGTTCCTAGACCATTTAATTTTATTTGCATAGAAGAAATAAAATTTTAAATGCCTGCATCTATGGTAAAATCCATCTTTCTCAGAAATTACAGGGAAGCTGTTATTTGGCAAGCAGTGAAATAGTGTCCAGTGTTGATTAAATTTTTTAAAAAATGTTACCTCCTGAGTTTTACAATGCAGTATAATGAGTTTTTCACAAGAAAAGAATAAAATCCATAACATGAAGTGCCCCTGGTTGTCACACTTTTAGTGTTATTAAATTAAGTTCCTTTGGCCCTTACCCTGTAGATTCCATCCCAAAGCATACTAACAAGTTCTATGTTACTTTTTTATAATTTCAGCTGTTAACTAAAATGTAAGCAAGCTTAAAATTGTTAGGAACGTTAGAAAAGTTCAATTCCATATTAAGATTTGTCCTTTCATCCTCCTAATGAACATCCTCCATTCATTATTCTAGACTTCTCTACAGGAAGAGGTCTATAAAGATTAGAGGAAATTAGTGATAATGGAGATGATGATGATGGGTGTGGTGATAATGACGATGAATCTGACATATAAAAAGTTCAGCTCTGGAGAATTTTACCATCCTTTCCCAGTCATTCCCACTGCCAAGTCAGATTTTGGTCACTTATATACCCCTGATTTTAGAAGTAAGTTGCCTCAGTTGATTTATTATCTTTAGACCATGTTTAATGAAGGAAGAGTAAAAGAAATTAGCCTTTTTTTTTTTTTTTTTCATGAGTGCTTACACTGTTCCAAGCACTGAACTGAACCCTGGGTAAACATGATCTAATATGGTCACTGTAGACTTTAGTATTACTGATAGTGGTTTTCTATCTTGCTTCACATTAGATTTATTTAGATACTGAAATTTTTTGATGCCTTGCCTATGGCTCACCTTAGAAATTTTATATCATATTTTTTGAAAAGGTTATGACAGATATCAGTATTTTAAAAAATTAAACTAAAATATGAAGCTAGGTGGAGGAAGTATCATCAGCATCAATGTAAAATACTATATTATCTCTATTTGGTCAGTTTATAAAACTGAACTGTACTCATGAAATATCATGTATTGAAATATTAATTCTCTTTCAGTCTACCATTCTTCCTCATAGTCTAAATAAATCAATAATCATAAAATTACTCACCCAAAGGACTCTCACCTCTGACTCTGGTATGCTTTAGTCTGTCTTATCTATAATTGATTTACTGTTTCCTTCTATAAGCCAAATGCATATACCTGGTCTGGGGAATCCCAATGAAAAGAATTCAAAATTACAATAGGGAACAGGAACACAGCACTGGGTTGTGCCCAACTACTTCAATCAAAAAGCTAATTACTCAAGCAGGACCAACCAGTCTTATTGGACAATTCAAGCATGGGAAATTGCTAAGGCATACAAATGAAATAAAATTAGATTATTTAAAAATACTAGTTCTTTTATTGTCTTTTCTCTAGAGTGCTTTTTTTGTTTTGTTTTGTTTATCCAACATGCTTCTGTTGCTAGTGGGCTAAATTCCTTAACTTGTCTAGCATCTTTCTCTACCTAATCAACTGGAAAAAGATGGAGCAGATATAAAGTTACCAGGAAAATTCAACTAATACCCTTTATAAGACACAAAAGGGATCTCACAAACAGCAAATGAGCCATGTTAAAATGATCCTACTCCTGTGCACATTTTTCTAAACCTTTTGAAAACAAAGATTTAAAGAGAAAATACTACTCTTAACCAAGATTAAAAATAAACAAAACACAAATTCAAAAAAGTACTTTTATTCAACAGAAGTAAAGTCCAGTGGGTTGGGTTTTAATTCTTTTTTTAAAATTATTCTTATCTTGTAAGTGTAGAAGAAGATACTTTTTAAAAAACAAATAGCATATCAAATACATTGCAAAGTAAAATAATGATGGATATTTAAAAGTGGATTTTCAATAGAGGAATATGTTTAAGCATGCAAATATGATCAACATGCTGAGACAGATGCCCTGGGAAGCTGTATTGCTTTTTCCAATAAAAATATAATTATCATTTGGGTGCAGTGGTGCACACCTGTAATCCCAGCAGCTTGGGAGGCTGAGACAGGAGGATCACAATTTCAAAGCCAGTCTCAGCAACAGCAAGTTGTTAAGCAACTCAGTGACAACCTGTCTCTAAATAAAATACAAAAAAGATGGAAAAGATGTGGCTCAGTGGTTGAGTGCCCCTGAGTTCAATCCCTGGTACCCCCCCAAAGCTCACACACACACACACACACACACACACACACACACACACACACATAAATACCATTTATGTAATACATACCATCCAAAATATTTTGCATTTAATATCTAACTTAGTCATCAAAAATATGCTTGCAATTTCCCATTTCATAAGATTGCAAATTCAAAGGTTAAATAACTTCTCTGACAGACAATAAAGCCAAAATGTATATCCAGAGCATGTGCTATAACCAATGTGATTGGCCCACTGCTCCTCAAGACTCTGTGGCACATCAGTACAGCACTCAATGTGTGATTAGAACAACTATTTACTATTTTTAAATTTTTATAGGTGCATTATAATTGTACATAAAGTGGGATTCATTGTGATGTATCATTACATGTATATAACAGCTTGATAAATTTTATTCCCCAGAATCTCCCCTATCCTTTCTCTTCTTCCTCCCCTTATCCCCTTCCTATACTCTTATCCCCCTTCTATTTTCATGATATCCTTTTTAAAAACTTTTTTTCTATCTTCTACATATGAAAGAAAACTTGGAACCTTGATTTTCTGAATTTGGCTTATTTTATTTATCGTATCCTTCCAATTCCATCTATTTTCCTACAAATGACATAATTTTTTTTTTGCATGACTGAACAAAATTCCATTATGTATATATGCCACATTATCTTGATACATTCATCTATTGATGGATACCTTGGCTATTATGAATTATGCTTCTATAAACATGGATACATATCTCATGTAGTATGTTGATTTAATATCTTTAGGATAAATACCGAGGAATAATATAGTTGGGTCATATGGTAGTTCCATCCTAGTCTTTTGAGAAACTTCCATACTGATTTCCATAAAGGTCATTTAATTTACAATCCCACCAACAGTGTAAAAGTGTTCCTTTTCCCCTGAAGCCTTGTGAGGATTTATTATCATTTGTATTGATGATTGCAATTTTAACTGGAGTGAGATGAAATGTCAGTGTGGTTTTGACTTGAATTTTCCGATTGTTGAGGATGTTGAACATTTTTTCATATATTTGTTTGCCATTTGAATTTCTTCTTTGGAGAAATGTCTGTTTAGTTGACTTGCCCATTTATGAATTGGGTTATTTGTTAAGATTTTTGAGTTCTTGTGTATTCTGGATATTAATCTTGTCAGAAGAAAAGCTGGAAAAAAAAATTCCCATTCTGTAGGCTCTGTGCCTTCATGTTGTTTATTTTGCTGTGCAAAAGTTTTTTAATTGGATGCCATCCCACTTATTGATTCTCAGTTTTATTTCTTAAGCTTTAGGCATTTTATTAAGGAACTCAATGCCTGTGTATTGACTGGGGTGGAGCATTGACCCTTTATTTTCTTCTAGAATTTGCAAAGATTCTGGTTTAATTCCTAGGTCTTTGATCCATTTTGTGTTGACATTTTGCAGGGAGAGAAATGGGGTACTAGTTTCATTCTTATCCATATTGATATATGCATAATATTCCTGCATTAACATAGGAGCTTTTGGGGGATACTTCATATCCAAACAATAACATTCCACTCCCCAAAAGCACATGTCTGTCTCATAATGTAAAACACATGTAGCCTACCTCAAGAGTCTCATAGTCTTAACAGTTTGAGCATAGCCCAAAAGTCCAAGTCAAAAGCTTCATCTGAGGTGCAATGCAAACTTTTTCAATGTACCTCTGAAATAATCAAAAGCCAGTTACGTATATCCAATATACAATGGCATAGGAAAAACATTCCCATTTAATAGGGAAGAACAGGGGCATGGAATGAAGGGATGAAACAAAAGCATAGCTGAGGAAACAGGTCTCATAACTGTGTGTACAGCATTTAGGACACATGGTGAGGAAACATTTTCTCCAAAGGGCTTGGGTAGCCCCACCCCTTTGAACTTGCTGAATTCGGCACACATGGGCTCTCTCTTAGCCTGACATTTTCTTCAACCAGCAGCTTTCTAAGCAGACAGTCCATGTTACTGACATCTCTTAATTCCTATAGTCTCCATTTCCGTTTTGGCTTTACCTTCAGTTTTTTTCATTGCCCTCTCCAAGATAGCTCACACAGATTTTGACCCTCCTATACTTTGCTTGGACTCAGAGAACTTCCTTTGAAATCTTGGTGAAAACCTCTGTAATCCCCTACCACAAGCATGCTCCATTCCTGCAGTATCAGCACCTTGTGGATGATACCAAGGTTTGCTAACCTCTCACACAGTAGCTGGACCATATGGAATCATGGCTGCTGTGGCCACTGAGAGCCTGGGCATATGAACACGATAAAGCAATTTCTAGGACCCTTGTGCAAGCAGGGTGCCTCCTCGATCTCTTTTTAAATTATATTATTTTTCTACACCCTAAGACCTGCAAAGGTGTGGTTTTGCAAGTTGTGAGATGCCCTCAAGTAATTTTTTCTATTGTTTCTGAGCAAAGTACTTAGCATCTCCTTAGTCATTATAATCACCTTAACAATCACATTTTCCTTGGACCCTATTTTCTACACAATTTTCAGGTTATGCTGCATGTTTTTAAAATCCTCTTTTTTCACTTTTTTTCTGTATTTGCTCCTCATTATTACAATAAACCTAGATAAAATGTGCGAGCAAAATCCATGCCACTGACTGCTGTGCTACCTTTAAATTTCTTCCACCAGATCATTTAGCTTTTGGTATTTAAATTTAGTATCACATGAAGTCTCAGGAAATGGGCAAAGTTTAAACAAGTTTTGGCCAGAATATAACTCAAATGGTCTCTAGTTCAATTCCCAATAGAGTCCTTATTTTCCTCTGAAGCCTCATGAGTAGAGTCCACATTTTAATTAACATTCTAGTCTTCTGAGCTCCCACTGGAATAGCCCCCAAGCGCCCCCTTACAACATTGTACCCTTCATCTCAAAGGCTTTTGAAACATAGTCAGGTGAGTCACAGCAACACCCCCACTTCTTGGTACTACTTTCTTATTAGTCAGATTTCTTCTGGTTATAACCAAAAATCTGAGAGAAACAACATAAAAGAGGAAAAGTTTATTTGGGCCTCACAGTTCCAATGTTTCAGTCTATAGATAAAGAAATCCATTGCTCTTGACCCATAGTGAGCAAAATATCCCTGAGGACAGGCATGCTGGAGGAAAGCACTTCAGGACATGCCAACAAGGAAACAGAAAAGGAAAGAGAGCTCCACTCACCAGTAACAAAATATATACCACAAAGGCATGCCCCATGATCTATCTCCTCCAGCCACACCCTACCACCCAATTAATCCCTATCAATAGATTAATGCACTGTTTGAGTTTAGGCTACTATAACACAATCATTTCACCTCTGAACTTTCTTTTGTTGTCTCACACTGAGCTTTTGTAGGACACCTCATATCTAGACCACGACAAACCTATCTATTGGTGAGAGAAGTGTTTTGAAATTGCCCAATATTATCATTTTGGGCTCTATCCCATTCTTTATTTCAAGTAGTATTTGTTTTATATAATTATGTACACTAATGTTTGAGGCATAAATATTTAGTATCCTATCTTCTTATTGGATTGTTCCCTTTACCACTACTTCTTTGTCTCTTTTGATTAATTTTAGGTTAATACCTAATTTGTTGGATGTAAAAGTAGTTTACCCTCCTTGTTTTCAGGCTCTATTCACATAGAATATTATTTTATATCCTTTCCCTTTCAATCTGTGGATATCTGTGGCATTGAGGTATGTTTCATGTAAACAACATGCAGTTCAGTCTGGTTTTATTTTGTTTTGTTTTGGAGGGGGTTTGCTAGGGATTGAACTATAGGACACCCGACCACTGAACCACATCCCAGCCCTATTTTGTTTTTTATTTAGAGTCAGAGACTCACTGAGTTGCTTAGTGCCTTGGTTTTTTGCTGAGGTTGGCTTTGAACTTGTGATCCTCCTGTCTCAATCTCCCGAGCCATGAAGATGGAGATTACAGGTGTGTGCCACCATGCCCAGCTCAATCTGGTTTTAATCCAATTTGCCAGTCTATGTCTTTGAATTGGAGAGTTGAGACCATTTATAGTCACCTTATAATCACCTTAACAATCAGTGTTATATTCAGTTTATATTCAGTGTTATCATACAGATGTTTATCAATTCCTGCCATATTTATTTATTTCTAGTGTTTAATTTGATCCTAATTCTCATTTGCTTAATACCCTTCTCATGAGATTCATCCTTTCCTGAGCTCTACTCTTTGGTTTCATCTTCTTCTGTATGTAGGATTTCTTTAATTATCTTCTTCAATGCACTCAATGCATTCTTTGCGATGAATTATTTTAGTTCATGCTTATCTTACAAAGATTTTGTTTCTTCGTAGATTCTGAGGATAGCTTTGCTGGATATTAGCAATCTTTGTTGGCCATTATTTTCTGTAAGGGCTTGAAACACATCATTCCAAGTCCTCCTGGACTTTTAGTTCTGAAAAAAACAGAAATTATTCTATTTGATTTACTTCTTAAATAACCTGACATTTCTCTTTTTAAGATTTTTAGAATTCTGTCTTTATTCTATATGTTTGGTATTTTAATTATAATATGTCTTGGAGAGGTTCTTTTTCATATTTTCTATTTGGTCTTCAGTTCATTTCATTCCCAAGCTTTGGAAGTTTTTCTACTATTATTTCCCTGAATAGGTTTTCTGTGCCATTAGTTTGTATCTGCTTCTTCCTCAATGTCAATGATTCCTAAGTTTGATCTCTTAATATTGTCCCAGAGTTGTACATTCTAATCATGGTTTTCCTCCCTTCCTTACTCCTTCTCTTCCATTCTTTTTATTTATTGCTGTTTGAGGTTTTACATTCATCTACCCCGTCTCAAGGCCTGAAATTCTTCAACTCAGGCTTTTATTTGATTGAGTTTTTAATTTCTAGGATTTCAGTTTGGTTCCTATTCAGAATCTCCATCTCCTTATTGAAACACTCATGACATGCATAGTCTCCCTTAGCTAATTCCTTAGATCTTCTTTAGTTCATCAATCATTTTAACAATTAACTTTCCAAATTCTTTATCCAGAATTACCCCACTTCAATGTCTATGGGGCCAGTAATTGGAATTTTATAAACCTTTGGGATTGACTTATTACTTTGCTTTCTCATATTACTTATATTTTCATGTTGACATCTTACACATCCTTTTGGTTGATTCTCTTACAATGTTATACAGAAGGATTTTTAGTGTACTCTTTTCTATTTACTATGTATCCCGGGTTGGGCATATATATGTCAATATTCCCATTCAAATGATCATGCTGCTATGTTTAGTCTTTAGTAGTATAGTACTTTGAGAGGAAATAATAATGACCAGTAACTGTGACCACTTCAGAACAAACTCATATACTAATAAACCCTAAAAATGTTATTGAAAATGTTCTCCATTACTCACTAATCCAAGTGGAAATAAGGGAGTAATGCTCTAGAATAGACAGAGAAGTTAATATTAAAGAACATAAAATTAAACTACATAGGGCATGAAAATGAAAAAGAGAAAACAAGAACAAAATGAGGGGACAGAGACGGGAACAGATCTATAAGAAGAAAAAGAGACACAAAAGTGAATAATATAAACTTGAGCAAGGAGGAAAAAATACAAAAGAACAATTCCAATTAATGCCTAAAACATTAAAATAAACAGGTATGTTGGGTGCAGTGGTGCATGCCTGTAATCCGAGTAACTTGGGATACTGAGGCAGGAGGATTACAATTTCAAGGCCAACCCAAACAATTTAGTGAGATCCTGTCTCAATATACAAAATAAAAATGAGTGGAACTGAGCTGGGCGCAGTGACACATACCTGTATTCCCAGCTGCTGGGAAGGCTGAGACAGGAGGATCATGATTTCAAAGCCAGCCTCAGCAACAGTGAGGTGCTGAGCAACTCAATGAGACCCTGTCTCTAAATAAAATACAAAACAGGGCTGGGGATATGGCTCAGTGGTTAAGTAACCCTGAGCTTAATCCCTGGTACCTGCCTCCCAAAAAAGAATGGAACTGTGTAGCTCAATGGTAACTCCCACCCCCAGTTCAATTCCCCAGTACTAAATTAATTAATTAAATACATATAATTGGATTAAGGAATGCAATATCAAATAACAGGAGGATATAAAATTAATACAGAAGATAACATTTGTAAAATTAAAAAAAAAAAAACTACATTAGAGTGATTTAAGCTTTTCTATTCTGAGCTACTTGAGATGGAGAGTCTTCTTGGGCCTTACTGAGCTAGATTTCCTCAGGTTTGGGGAGGCTTAGTAGATGTCTTTCCCTCTTTCCCTATAAGTTTCTCTGGATGTAGAGGTAGCAACTTCACCAGTCCACCTGTAATGCAAGTCTAGGTGGGTACCTCTCTCCTGTGGTGCGTTTGAGCATCTAATAGCTTTCTGGAGGGTCAGAGGAAATCCCTAATTGTCTGTGGACTAGCACCTCTGATTGGGGTTGCACTCTTCTGTACCAGCCTATAGAAATGCTTCATGTATCCAAAGCTGTCATAACAGGTGTGACCTCAACCATGTTGATTTGGGGCTAAGCAGGATGTGGTAACCAGAATGGAGGAGGCTGCTGGCTGTGGAGGCAAACTATTGGCAGGGTTGTATCTGGGCAGGCTTGGAGGAAGTGGTTTATCTGAGGTGATTCAGACTGCCTCTGTGTTGTGCATAGGCTTCTGGAATCCAGACAGCTTTTGCAGCTTGTGCAGGACTAGCAGCTGGGAAGCTTGCTATCCCCCAGGTGTCACACTCCCTAATGGTCACTTTCTCTCTGTTCTGCTTCACCCCACTCCCCTTATCTGCAGTGGGGTAGTTGGGTTTGGCAGCCTTCAACTAATAGCATTGCTCTACATGAATTACAAGAAGGGCCCCTTTCAAAGGCATTCCCTTCGATAGTATTTGCTACAATATGTAGATGAGATGAAGCTATAGAGATTAAATTCCTTCTAGGGAGGCACATGTAAGTACCATTTCTTCCAAATGGCTACCAGCACAGTTTTTCACCATGGGAATCTGAGACAAGCTGTATATGTCTTGTTGCCTAAGTTTCTTTGCAACTCCTGGCCCAGATTAGTTTGGGGTTTCTTTTCTACCCTTATTTCCTAAGTAAGCTTGTCAGCTTTGCCTCTCCCTCTTTCTTGATTTGTGAGTGCACCGCACGCCCCATGCCACCATCACCATTGCCACAGTTCAGGGTTAATGTATTTTTCCCCATTTTCCATTCTAGTAACCATAATCTCCAAGCCTCTTGGAGTCTTTGACTCTCAGAGTTGTGTCTCAATGCATTCTTCCTGTCACTCTCCTCTCTGATCAGCTGTCCTTTAACTGCTTTGATTCCAGATTCCTTGCCTTGTTCCTCTCTGCCATTTTCCTCTTCTGAAATTTTGTTTAGAATCAATAGAGTTTCTTTGATTGCCTTCTGGGTTGCAATTATGTATCAGCTAATATCAATTCTCCCTAAAATTTTACCTGGGGAGAGTCATAATGACAATTGTTCAGATGTCTCTAGAATGGTGGTGGTATACCTAGACTATTTGAAAGGTTATTTTTACCATTTTCCTCTAAATTACAAATTATTTTCAGTAATAACTATGAAATGAATAAAGGAAAATAATGACCAGAAAAATAATGCAAACAGCTAAATTTTTAATCCTTATCGTGTAACCTGCCAGAAATAAACAAAAAATAGTATAAAAAAGTAGTATATTAATACTGATAAATTAATGTGTTTTTAAAATACAAAATCAAAACCCTAAATGTTGTTGGTTTATCACAGTAATGGATTATAACATTACAAGTCAGTTGTTACTCTTCTCTAAACTTCTTACTTTTAATGCATGCACACTCTAGTTACAGAGACATCTTATTCAATTCTTATATAGTTGAAAATATATGTAATCATAATATGTAGAATTATAACTTAATATATTTAAGTTAAACATAATTATAACAGTAAAAAAGAAACAGATATATATTCTTATTTATTTGCATTTAAGATTAAAATACAATAGCAGTCGCAGCAATTCCTTAGAACTATAGTGCACTATATGACAGCTACTGACTATATAAATATAAATAGTTTATATTTAAATTTTTTAAAACTAAAAAAAAAACTTTATGTTGTCAGTCATGTTAGCCATGTTTTATGTGAGGAATAGATGTGTATGTCTTCTGCCTAACTATCATATTTGATATCACAGATGTAGAAGAAAATTTCCATCATTGAAGAAAATGTTGATTGTGAACAGCCAAAGATTTTCTTGATGAGAAATATTTTATTACTAAATATTTGTGGAAGGAAGACAAAATATGAGATAGAAACAAAGGGAGTTTTAGTATTTTTTTAAATAACTTGTGAATTAGGGCAGGGAGAAGAGACTAAGCAACTAAAATGAAGCACATGCATGTCAGCTATATGATCAAGACTACGCAGTACTCAGGGACATTAAATATGGTGAGCAAATCAATCTGTATGTATCGAGATCTCCCCTACTGCTCAGATGCATTATGGATGCATGGATGATGTATTATAAATCAATATCTTGAAATTGTTCTTGACTCTATTCAATTCAACATAAAAATATAATAGTTTGCTTTATGCTAAGTATTATGCTATAAACTGAAGATACTAATATGACTAAGACATTTTTCCTGACCTTAAAAGGTAAATTTGTTAGAACAAAGGGGTGGAGGGGAGGGGAGGGGGCAAGGGGATAGGAATAATGGTAGAATGAGTTAGACATCATTACCCTAAGTACATGTATGAAGACACAATTGTTGTGAAAATACTTTATGTAAAACTTGAAAAATTGTACACTTTATATATAATATGAAATGAATTGCACTCTGCAAGCATGTATAACAAATTAGAATAAAAATAAATTAAAAAATGTAAATATATCTATTAGAGCTAAGACAAAGTAATTAAAAATAACTATAATGATAATGATAATTAATGTTTGTTTAATACTCATAATTTTCCAGCACTAAATAATCCTTATATATTCAATTATATAACAATGGTCATTAATATTTTTACCATTTTCCAGGTAAGGAAACTGAAACCCAGAGTATGAGTAAGTTGCCAAAAGTCACCCAAATAAGAATTAGGGGAGTGGAATTGTATCTACATAGACTGGCAATTTGGGATGTTTGTAAGAATTCATAAAATTCCATGGAATAAATTCATGTAAATATTTTATTTTAGCAAAAAAGAAATGGTGTTGCAAGAGAAAGACAGTACAGGTAAGAACTGGGGCACAGTCAGGTGCAAACTGCCCTTAGGTCCTTATTCACACAGAGATGGGCTTTGCCTTCAGGTTGAACACTAAAATCTTAGCTTCAGGTGAGCTCAAGGTAAAAGTTACCAGCAAGATATATTATGACCTTCTCATCACTAGTCAAGCCAGGCTGTCATATAGGTCACAATGGAGTGAAGAGCATCAGTAAATAAACTGGTCCTGGGGATAGCTAATGAGCTTTGGACTTTAAACAACACATCCTAAATCCTACCATTCTTGTCTTCAAAGGCTTCAAAGTCAGACATCCAAGCAGCCCCAGAAACAAAGGATATGCTTTCCCCATCCAGTTGTAGATTAACTTTATATTATACAGAAGTGGTCATGATGCCAGGTCACAGGAAAGAAATTCAGGAAGGAAATTAGAGGAAATTCAGTGTGAAGCATACTAATGAGGCAGGGCTGAAGACACATACCAAACAGCAAGAATGAAGGAAACCTTACTTATTGCTCACTGTGGGGAAGGGGTGGACGTGGATACCAACTAAGAATAACATTAAATACCAGGAAGCACTTCCTCAAGCCAGTGATCATGTTGAACACTTCACATACATAGCTTTTATCCACTTAACAAACCTATGAAATCATAGTTTTCCTTCATTTATACATGAGAAAACTGAGTCTTAGTGAGGAAAGCACTTTGTCAAAACTTGGGCAAAGAGAAAATAATGACTATCACCTGCCTCCAAAATAGATTTAATTTTACAAAGTGTTGTAAAGGTGGAGTTGGGGATAATTGAAGAGTTGGAGGTGACAACCAACAGAGATTTGTTACTTTGCTTAGAACCAGCATATTAAAGGATCTGATTGGTGATCCTAACACATAGCTTTTTTACCCCCATCTTTGATAATTTGAAAGTCCTTGAAAAAAAAAATTGGACTTAGCTCAGAAAGACTTGCTCCCATGTTAGAGTCCTTTTTCTTTTTGTCTACCTGCACAGGACCCTGCTGAACTAATGGGGTAATGTTATGATTTTTATTCCTGCCATGGTCCCAATATTTGGCATTGTTATTGACCTTTGTGGCCCACAAGGAGAGACCTTTAGAGACAATGTTTCTTAGTTCTTTCCAGTTGCACTTAATTTTGTTGTGTCAATATGACAGATGTTAAGAACACTTCTGAGCTTTACTCTTAATCCCTTAAATTTAAAGTGTGTCTGACAGCAGGCCTAATTCTGGTGATGAGCTGGCTGTCACATCTGTGAGTAACATCAAGAAGAGCTAAAAATATTTTTAGGATTGAAGGATATCAATCTAATACCTTTTATGCTAAAATATATTAATAAAATTATTATTAAATTAAAGTAATAAAACTACTATAATACAAGTAATTCATTTCCTGAAGTGGTTTTATAAAAACTCTGCTGTATAATGTAATATAGATATTAATATAAATATGTAAGTATGTAATATGTACGTGTATGTGTGTTTCATGTGTATGTGGTTGATGAATTGTCATAAGTAGGAATTCTAAAAATAAGTTATGTGTGAACTAACTTTTGAAATTCCTATTTTGTTTTCTCTCTAATCTTATGCAAAGATACCAATTTTTACTACAAAAATCTCTACATCTTCAGTTTTATTTTATTTTTTTAAAAACTTCTAACAGTTTTGGTTAAACAATACTGATCAATGTTTAACATTCATAAACATTCTGTTAAAGAGGGCTGAAACATGACCATAAGTTTTAATTTACAAAATAAAATTTTAAAATTGAGCAAACTCACTTTTTAGTGCTTAAAAGCTCTATTTTCATTGTTTCCAATGTAATAGGGAAACCTTCTTTTTCCCTCAGTGTTGGTGCCTCTGGGACCCAATAGTTTTATTACAGAACAGCATGAGTAAATTACAACTAGTAGTCTGGGTATGTTCCTTTGAGCCCAAGTGACTACAATGAACTACTTATTTTTAGGGTACCATGTTGAAATTTCAAGAATCTAAAGTAATTTAAAATGAATAACACATAATGTTTATGATATTAGAAATTGTGTTATATAGCCAGTTTTTTCTTGAATCATTTAAAAAATGTTTTGAGTTTCTGGCAAAAACTGATTCAGCTGATACATTGTTATTTCGCTTTAATGTAATGTTAATGGATGCTCTTTAAGAAAATAGATTTTTGAAAAATTCTGGCCAATTTTTATTGCATAGACAGATATGTCTATTAATATGCCAATTTTTAATGATTATCTCAGAGGGCAGTGGTATATATTAGAATTTCCAAGTATATTTATCCACAAACCTCTTTTTAAGAAGAGCATCTTTTGCTGAGTAAGCCATGACTGTGGAGTACACTTTGGTAAATACTGAATTAGATAATAATGAGGCTCCTGGGAAGTGAACTAAAGCCAGTTGGGGATTAAAATCAATCCCTAGTCAACACACACAGTAATCTTCACACAGATTGCTACATTTCTGTTTCATTAATGAGAATATTTTATTTATTTAAAAAGAAGTATGAGAATTTTACATTATTAAAATTTTACTTCTCATTTCTGAATTTTACATTATTAAAATTTTACTTCTGATTCGTATAAGTTTGGTTTTCTTTTGGAACACCCAAGACCCAACTATTCACACCCTTATACAAGTTCAGAATCCAGGGATTCTTTGCATCTCAAGCTTTTCTGAAACTTATTTCTCTCCTGTAAATTATAAACAATATGGTCCTACATGAAAACCACTAAGACACTGAGGTAGCAACATGACAAAATGGATTTCAAATAGGTCTAACTTTTATGACAGATTTCTCATAGAAAAATGACCCCTGTTCTACATACCTCACAAGGATGTCAGAAAATAAAAACATAACCAGTGCAGTATGTGTGAAGGCATTTTGTAAATTATAAGGCAGCCTACAAAGACAAGGTACTTTGATAATGATGATGATCATGCTTCCTACCATACCAGATTGTTTCTGAAACACAGAGCAACTTACAAAAGCTAACCAAAGACAAAACATTCTGAAAGTCAAAGACAGATTGTGTCAAGGTATCTGTTGACTTCAAAATATAATTCATTTTGGGGAAACACTAGAAGAGATAAATAAATATTGATATTGATTTTCAGGCACTTCATAAAAATTCAAAAGTCAGCCCTTCAAAACACTATGAAGCAAAAGATGTTTGGGAGTGGTGGTTTTTGGTTTGGGGTTTATTTTTCAACTATTGTTCTTATAACACTGGAAGAGCACAAATCCCAGAACAGTGTTTCTTACAGTTACTGTGTTGTTCAAGGTAGAGTTATTTTAAGTGAAAATCTCTGAGGCAGTGAAGAAAAGATACTTAAAGTTCCTCAATGATCAGAATGTCTCCTTCTTGGGAAAGTTATATAGTACTTTTGAAAGTACAGGTCAGAATATGTCTTTGCACTCAATTTTGATTTTTATATCAATCCCAGATGTTCCTACAATAGCCAGATATCTAAGGAAGCAGTTAAGAAAAGGAAAATGTATACCCAGCTAGCATATAATTCTTTTTATTCCCATGGGAAGGTCACAGAGTCATGCTGTTGACTGAAATATTTTGGGATTCACACAAAGCACAGATAAATCAGTTTTAAATATAATTAATGCATGCTTAATTTTACAAAATAAATCCATAATTATACTTTCTCCAATTCAAACCACTATCTTTGCATTTACTACATCATTAAAAAGAAAAAAAAAAAAACATTTTATTCTGAAAATGATAGGAGATTCTCCTGGAGTGAGAACTGAGCCTTTAAAAGAGATACCAACTCACTAATTTGAGATCTCTATAATTGTGTCACGTCTGTGGCTAAGTGACTCACATCACAAGGACAGCATTTGGGCCCATATTTGTTTGAGTGTTTTCAGTGGGTCTTATTCTTATTCTTGCAGCAGAACTTTTTGTGGTGATTGCTCCGTAGAAGATTCCTGGTCACTCTGCTTCTTTGTTACTTCCACAGACAGGCCCTGAGAACCTGCATTTAATGCTTTGGTATTCTTTATACCTGCTAAAATTTGAGAATCCCTGATTTGATTAATGCTTCAATATTAATCCCCAATAGATTCAAAACATCAGTCTCAAAATAGTATTTGAAGGCGATTTTTAAACTTTAGTGCCCCTCCCTATACTTAAATCCTTACACTAAAAGATCCTTCTTACATTCTCCATACTTTAAAAAGCTTAATTAAGTCAGTAATGTGGTATTATCTTTTTGTTAGCTGAGAATTATACATTATCATATTTCTTTTGTCAGCATGGCTTATGTTAAATCCAAAATTAAATTAATGCTTAATGTTAGAAAATTCCATTGATTTACATTTCTGTAAAATACAACATACCACAAAGCATTTGAAAAGCTAGAAAGAAATGATAATAAATGTATAGGGCCCAGGAACCTAATGTAACAGGATGTTAAAAGGGGATTCCCTCTGGTTGGACTGAGACCTCCAGAGCTGAGAACGATACAGGTGTCAAAATCTTACATGAGAATAACTAGCATGTTTTAAGAGCTTACAACATGCACTATGCAAAGGACTTTATTTTTATTAACTCCTCATATTATTTGATATGACAATATTACTACCAGTTATCCCCATTCACAGATGAGAATGACATGTGTACAGAGTTTAAGCAATATTCTTGTGGTTATTTAGCAGAATTATGGTAGGACCAGGGTTGAAACCCAGGATACTGGATTTGGAGCATGTACTTTCAATTACTAAGCCACACTGGCCTACTATAAATCCTAAGAGATTGTGAAATCCGTTCTAGCAGCATTAGCCCACAAAGACAAAAAAAAAAAAAATGTATTTTGATAGGTAAGAAAATTCATAACACTAACAATCAATCAGGACCTATTTAGTGAATGATAATTATGTTTTTTTTACTTCCTTCTCAAAAAAATGGTGTGCAAGATTTCCAGAGAATCTCTTGTAAATTTTAATATATCCCCAATAGTCTGGGAGTTATAGTAATTAGTGTCTGATTCTCAGCAAGGGAAGTTGAAATACAAAAGATTACTGAGTGATTTTCCGAACCACAAAATAAAGAGATAAATTGTATCCTATATGAAAGGTAACTGAGGGTCCCTGCATCCTGGAGACCCCACAAAGAACTTAAATTAATAAGTTATGTGTGCCCATTTGCTATTTTGAAGGGACATGCTCCAGAAAAGTGGCCTGAACAGAAGGGACCCAAGAATGACATAGGCAGCTCAAGTGGAAGGAAGCAGCTCTCTGGAAGATGGACTGGCCACTGTAAGAGATTCACCATACCAAAGGTTGCTTCAAATTGTCTGTTAAAAAAACATGAACCATTCCCTAGGAAGGAACTAGAGACCAGGCAGATTTCACAGAGAAGGCTATGGTGCAGCTTACCAGTCAGGTAAGACTTTACTCACCTTCATGAATCTTCTCTCTGCCCTGGCTCTGACCCTTAATGCTACTTCTGATGGCCAGAAGTAGCATTAAGAGGAAAAGAGATGGAATGAATAAGAGAGAAGAAGCATCACCAACACAGGATTGCCAAACTGGGACTGCCCCAACCAGGGAAAGGGGACAGCCTTAGAGTGCATGGAATACTTTTAGTAACAAAGACCTTGACATCGTCCCTTCAGAAACAAAGGACTATTTATCTCCAAAGTGACAGGGAAAACTAAGAACATAAGCCAATTTTTCATCCCTGGGTGAAGAAGATCACTGCCTGTAGTATAGGGGAATGGGACAGAGACTTCAGCCATGTCTCTTTCTGTGTTCCCCAACTCTGTTCAACCACTGCAACACCTCACCGGCACTGGTGTTTTGTCACAGTTAAAATGTATATGTCTTTTGAAGGCTTTTTTTAAAAAGCCCATGTTACCAATGATGCCACTAGGAGAGCTAATTAACTATTCCATCAGTGGGTAGAGCAGGTTAGATAATGCATATGAATTGTTTGTAGCCCAATGCTTGGCACAGAGTAGCATTCAATAAATGTTTGTCTCTTCTAGGAAATAGTGTTTTATTACTAAAGAAACCATAATCTATGAAAATTTGTCATGCCAAGTTTCTTTTATTTTAGGGATTAAGCTTTATGATATTCCTTTATTATCCCAAGTGAAAATAAGGATATAACCTACAATATTGAAGAACTGTCATATCTGCTACTTTTAATCTGACTCATGCTATTTTCACTATAGAAGCATATAGACACATTTCAAGTTACACCTTCTTTGGAATTGGAATTCTGTCCTTACAAAGGATAAAGACAAGTTCACAAATATGTAAATAACTTTGATGTGAGGGAATATAAGATTAAAACTGATATTATACAGGGTTTTTTTTATAAAGAAATTTGGAATTTTTAAAGTAAAAACCCAATATCTAAGTCTTCTTTGTCCTAACTTAAAATAATATAAACTTAATATAAATATTTTTGGTATTGTGAGAGATGTCTCCCAGTAAGCATAGATCTATATTTGACACAATTTATTTGAAAATTATAGCCGGGTGCGGTGGCGCACGCCTGTAATCCCAGCACTTTGGGAGGCTGAGGCAGGAGAATTGTGAGTTCAAAGCCAGCCTCAGCAATGGCAAGGCACTTACCAACTCAGTAAGACCCTGTCTCTAAATAAAATACAAAAAAGGGCTGGGGATGTGACCCAGTAGTCAAGTGCCCCTGAGTTCAATCCCTGGTACCACCAAAAAAAAAAAAAAAAAAAAAAAAAGTCTGCAGAAATGATCTAAACATTAAATCATTTTGATTTTAGAGGATAGATATTAGTAATAAATTCTAAAATATTGCCAGCTTTCATAGACAGCTCATCATCACTATTAATTCAATGAGCCAGCATAGAGGCACACACCTATAATCCCAGCAACTCTGGAACTGGAGTAGGAGAATTCCAAGTTCAAGGTCAGCCTCAGCAACTTAGTGAGACCCTGTCTCAAAATAAAATATGAAAAGGTCTGGGTAGGTGGCTCAGTAGTAAAGCACCCCTGGGTTGAATCCCCAGTACCAAAAGAAAAAAAAAAAAAAAAAAGAACTCAATGAGAAGAAAAGACCCAGTTATGCTTACCAGGGACAAATGTTGATTAAAGAGTAGACTTCATACCCACCCAGCCATGTTTGAAGACTGTAATCACAGAGAATGAGTGAAGAATGTGCTCAGCACAACACAGAAAGCTGCAATCAGGAGTCATTTGTGGAAGGGGAAACACTGGGAAATTTTAAAGAAAATGTCAGAGGAAGTCTTTTGATAAGAGTTCTACTTATGTATTACTCTTAAGAAAATTGTCTCCTTAGGAAACTGTAAGTTCTCAAAATATCTTAAATAAAAATGGACTTAACTAAGCATTCTAAAGATCAATTTTAGTATTCTAAGACATTAGAGACATTTTAATTCCCACAATTCCTCATTCTCCTCAGGACTTGTCTGAGGGTTAAAGGGGTTCTAGAGAAATGTCCAACCTGCTTTTTATTCAAGCCTGCTAACATAAAGCATTAAGCTAAGACCCCATCAAAACCTAATTAAGTTATTTTGTATATGAAAAATGAAATCCAAGTTCAAGTGAAATAGCATATATAAAATGGACAATAAAACAATATATAGCTATGGTAATATGAGGTGTATGATTATTATAAGAATCTCTCCTTACTCATAGAAAGCTTACCAAAATTAACTCAATACTGTGGGAGGGATAAAGTCCTAGTCCTAAACATTCAACATGTTAGCTGTTACTAGAATTACTGTTGTGCAAAAGTGGGATATATGATTTGTCATGGCCAAAATCTGTAACAACAGCAACTACCTCTTGTTATAGACTGAGTGATATGATACTGTACTTAATACATTGGCTATATTTTCTCTTTTATTCCCTTTAGCAATCCTAAGAAGGAAGTATCATTTCTCTTACTTTCAAGATGAGGGAGCTAAGACTTCAAGGAGCAATTTTCTCAAGAATTTCACAGCTGGTAAAGAATAGTCAGTGATTTAAAGTCAGATCTTTTGGCCTTCACTTCAGTATTTTTAACTACAGTATCTTAATCATTACAGGATCCTGAGATTGAGGCAGGGGAATTCTATCTCAGACACAAGTTTACTGGATGAGTTTGAATGATAAAAAAAGTCCAGATTTAGGAAAACCAGTCATGTGGCATTCAAAGGTGCAGGAGCCCTGTTTGGGGAGATAGCTAAGATTGTGGTTGACTATGGGCCATAGACATTTTTGGGCATTTCCGCCTTCCGTAGTCTCACGGGATCTCGCGGGACTTGGTAGAGGATCTCGAGAGATTTGAACGGTGACTCAGCAGATCGATCTAGCACCATTGCTGCTCGGGCGCATGGGAAGAGACCAGAGAGAGAAAAGACAGGGTTATCGCTATTGTATAGATATATTGTAGTTTCTTGTAAGAGTAGGTGCCTTGGTTTCTTGTGAGAGTGTGTATGTGGTGTTAGAAATTACAAGAGACAGAGACAGAAAGATTAAAGAATATTTTCGTCTCCATCCTGTCTCCGGACTCCTTCCCACGGCGCTGCCGTTCCAGGCTGCAATCCCTTTCCAGCGACAACACAAAGGCAATTGGAATACTCTGGGAAGGGTGAGGTAAATGGTGTTTCTGTCTCTGATGGCAGCACTGAGCCTCAAGAAGGCCAAACAGGGCACAAGATCTATTCACCAGCAGAGACGGACCAGACTTCATTCTGGGTCCTGACAATGAAAGAGATTGGTGAACATCACTCCTCTGTGGAGCCCACAAGACTAAAAAGACATACCACTGTGGGGATAGCACAGAGAAAGGCTACAAGGGGCTCCTTTCACATAAGGCCAAGGCTGAGAGTGGTCCATTTACCTGTATGCTTTTTATAATGCTAGTGGATTCCACTTACCTTTGCTTTCATGAGACACTCAATTAACTTTCCTGGTATTCTCTGTTGCATTTCGCTTGCTCCTTGGGAGCTCTTGCTCTTATGTCTGAGCTGCTTGTTGCATAGAAGTCACTTAAAGGACAAAGCAACTCTGAAAGACAATACTTGTTCCTTATGCAGTTGAGAATTCTATGCTATATAGCCTTAGCCCCTTTATGAGCAAGTAGTAGAAATAAACATCCTGGCTAATGCACTTCACTTATAAAAAGGTTTCTACAAGGAAAATGCTGCAAACAGTAAACTGTTTACATAAAGCAAAGATAAATCATAATGGAGTGGTGATTTGAGTTTATATGTGCCTCTCCTTGGGGAACTTCAAGTGCTCTAAAGAAACTATATTATCACTATTTTGAATACCTCTGAAAAACATGTAGAAAGCATCATTTTCTCCAATTTTTGTATAAGGACCTAAGTCACGGGGAATTTATGTGACTTGTCAGTATTCAGAAGTGGATTGTTCATTTTCACAGAAAGGATTTTTTCAGTAAACTGGCTGATTGTCTCATAAAATTACTCAATCTAAAGAAAAAAGACTAAAAGTTCCCAAACTAAAACAAGCAAACAAACAAAAATACACCATTAACTTATTTCTGTACACATTTTAGTTATACTTTGAAGACTTGTTTGTAGTTCATAAATGTAGCTAGGAGCAGAATTTATCCTCCTGACTTTGTCCATTAGAGTAGCTCATCACATCATTATTTGAAAGATGACATTTTTAAGAGATAAAATAGGAAATTTGAGGCTTCTAGGTAAATGTATAAAATGGAAGGGATAGAGCTGCTCTAATCTGGGTGACACTGCCTCAGTTAGGCTGACCTTCCTCAATGACTTATTAACCGTCCTCACTAGAGAAGGATCTCTGCACCCAGAAATGGTGAATGAGGAATGATAGATCACTTCCTTGAGTTTCTAAGAAAAATGCAGCAGAGCTCACTACTTCTTTTAGGCATACTGTTCAAGAAAGATTCTTCCTCTTAGAGCATAGCTGTGGAGTTTGATGTCATTGCTCCTCTGACACCTTTCCTGCAACCTTCCCTGTCTCCCCCAGTTTATTGACTTGCCTCAGTTTTGTAGATTTGGGGATCACTTGATTTGTAGTATAGTTATGGTAGATTTTAATGCTTGTCTTCTTGGACGATGCTTTTGGCTAAGCTCTGAGTAAACTAGCTAAGCTCAGTGTGTTTCATATTTACTTTTGGATATAGTATCCTATATTTTCATTGTTCTTAATTTTTATGTATAGTTAGACATCTAATTCTCTCTTAACCCTTTCTCAAAGAGAAAATATTTTTGAACTGCTGACTCTGTCTTGTGCTGTGGTTTGGATCTGAAATGTCCCCCACAGGCCTCTGTACTAAAGGCTTGGTCCCCAACCCATAGGACTCCTGGGAGTTAGGGGAGACTTTGGGATGTGTTCCAGTCATTGGCAGCATGCCCTTGAAAGGGATTGTGAGAACCTAGTCTCTCTCCTTCTTTCAAATCCTGGCCATGAGGTGAGCAGACTTGTCACACATTGCCACCATAGTGTGCTGCTTTGCCACAGGCCCAAAAGCAACAGGGCCAACTAAACACAGGCTGAAATCTCCAAAGCTGAGTCAAAATAACCTTCTATCTTTGTATGCTCATTATCTCATGTATTTTTTTAATATTTATTTTTTAGTTGTAGTTGGACACAATATCTTTATTTTATTTATTTATTTTTATGTGGTGCTGAGGATCGAACCCAGGCCCTAACCCGTGCTAGGCGAGCACTCTACCACTGAGCCACAACTCCAGCCCCAGCCACAACCCCAGCCCCTCAGGTATTTTTAATAGAAACAGAAAACTAACACATCCTTCTTTATAGATGTTGATTTCTAGCTAATAATTAGGAAAGTAATATCCCTATAATTTTAACTTTATTTCTTTAGATAAGTATTTCAGTGGTGGGAGTATTGTAAATCTAATAGGGAATATAATAAAGGATAATTGAGTGATAAATCTAATTAATAGTCTGTTAAATCATTCAACATGAGTACTTGTTTCCAGCTATAAAGTAATTAGAAAATATTAGTTAATGGGCAGCAGTAGGGAGAGTCCTCAGAAAACTTGGAATGGAACCACCATTTGACCCAGTTATCCCACTCCTTGGTTTATATCCAATGGACTTAAAATCAGCATACTACAGTGTGACACAGCCACATCAACATTTATGGCAGCTCAATTCACAATAACTAAACTATGGAACCAACCTAGATGCACTTCAACAGATGAATGGCTAAAGAAAATGTCACACACACACACACACACACACACACACACACACACACACACACTGGAATATTACTCAGCTTTAAATAGAAAGAAATTATGGCATTTGACAGTAAATGGATGGAATTGAAGACTATTATGCTAAGCAAAATAAGCCAATCTCAAAGAACCAAAGGCCAAATGTTTCCTCTGATATGTAGATGCTAATTCATAATAAGGAGGAGTGCTAAGGAAGAGTAGAGGTACTTTGGATTAGATAGATGGGAGTGAAGGAAGGGGTGGGGTATGGGTTTAGGAATGATAGTAGAATTAATCAAGCATTATTGCTTTATGTGCATATATGATTACATGACCAGTGTAACTCTACATCATGTACAACCAGAAGAATGAGAAGTTATACTCAGTCTACATATGATGTATTAAAATACATTCTACTGTCAAGTATAACTAGAACAAAGTTAAAAATTGAAAAAAAAAAAAGAAAATACTAGTTGTATTTGGTAATTAACCAAATAACCATTCTAAAGTGATACAAGAATGGTTATTTGGTTTGGTAATTAACCAAATAACCATTCTAAAGTGATACAAGACCAATTTTAAGTATTCATCACCATTGTTTTATGCTTGACTTCTAATGGAAATCTACAAATATTAATCCTAGGAACTTTTTCTGATTTGAAAAACCCAAGAAAGTTGAGCATTCTTTGATATCTGCTGTATCTTGTGTATTTATATAAAGTGTAGAGCCACAGAGAAGTCAAGAAAGCAGCCTAAGTATTGGCTAATCTTGGACATTGTCCAAGTATTGCTTAAAGCTGTCTATGCAATGATCTTTTTTTCCACATGAGTGTCCATTTACACTTTCTCACATCTGTTGATATTCAAATTTTAATATGTCATATTAGGATATAATTTTATGTATCACACCTTTTATTTTGAAAGTTTGTAACTGGCAACATTTGCTTTAGTTTGTGTGTCTATTTCCTATCAGAACTTATATTACAAAGTCTTTGTTAAATTGTAAATACTATACTAGACATTAGAAATATAGATATACTTACATCTTTCATGTTCTTTCCATAAAATAAGTGCCTTTGATGCACAAAGATGGTGTTAAGATAGCAGCTTTTTATTAGCTCATTGTCATTTCCCTTCTGGTAAACTTGCTTTTTAATGTATTTTAGAGATGAATTAAATCACTTATCTACTTTTGGTATCATTTCAATTAGTATTGTACAACAGGAAGCACGGATGGGCCTTTTGCTAGGTTAGATGTATTTCCCAGAAGACACCAGGGAAGATCAGTGATTTTTATATGTTCTAAACACATTTGAAACTAAATTCACAGAATAGGAAGCCCTCTTTTGGCTCTGTAGTCATTGTTGATAGATAAGATTAAAATAAAAAGGAAGTTAAGAAATATCAAAAATTTTTGATTTTGGAATTGTTTTTTAACCATGAAAAAGAGGTCAAACTATGAGCTTTAAACTTATTTGTGGCATACTGTCATTATGTAATAATAATGAAAGCAGTGGAGTACTAAATATAATCTTAAAGTCATAAATCATTGTCAATGTAATACATTCTTTGATTAATTCCACGGACATATATTTATTTCTCACTCTGCATCAGGCCCTGTTCTCCATGTTAGTAAGGAGGGATGATAACTAAAATGTGTTTTCTTCCCTAAGTCCTCAGAGACATTCATTATAATTGATTCTGGATCAGTGCACTAATCCAGAAAATAAATCCTTTTAAAAAAAAAAAAATTCAGTTTTTTTTCTGAAAAGCTTAGGATAAGGAATTTTTTTTAAAAAAATCTGTACTCTTTCAATTTAAAGACACACGAGTAGACTTATTCTCCATGTACTGTCTGAATTCTGTGCTACAATTGCCACTCTCAAAAAGTTTCTTTCATGCTACTGAACAAACTAGGATCTTCAGCATTTTCTGAATCAGTCTTCAAATTAAGAGATCATTCAGCTTCCAAATTATGTTTAAGCTCATTATGCTCCAATAGGGAAGCATTAAACCATCATCCCCTGGAAACATTATTACCATGGAACATCTGTAAACATCAGTACATGGTCAGAGATAGAGATGAGATACACCTTTTTTTTTTTTTTTTTTTTTTTGTAAATTAAAACATACTCAAAGATGATGAAGAAAATCAATGAACATTTATCAGTAATGAGACAGAAAAAGGATCTTATAGCTTAATCCCATTTTGTAAGATGTAATAATGTACTTATGTAGCTACAGAATTACTTATAATGAATTAGAATGTGATATTATTCTAAATGTGGGGATAACGAACACTGAAATAGAAATCACCAATCAGGAATTTGTAAAAGTGATTGTATTGAAATTACGATCCATCTACATGCAATAAATTTAAAATCCAACAATGGGTATAATTGACAAGTTTCCTTGTAGGGTTCCCCTAGATGTTTGGGGGGGGGGGGAATGAAGTTTTTCAGATATTAAAAAAGAGTCAATTTCTTTTTTTTTTTTTTTTTTTTTTTGTGGTCCCAGGGATTGAACTCAGGGGCACTCGACAACTGGGCCACATCCCCAGCCCTTTTTTGTATTTTTATTTAGAGACAGGGTCTCACTGAGTTGCTAAGTGCCTCGCCATTGCTGAGGCTGGCTTTGAACTCGCGATCCTCCTGCTTCAGCCTCCCAAAGTGCTGGGATTACAGACGTGCGCCACCACGCCCGGCAAGAGTCAATTTCTTCTTTCTAATCTTTTTCACATAAATAAACAATTCTCAAAATGACCAACCTTGAAATATTAAGAATTTCGTGCATAATTTTGAAACTAAGAAGATAAGAATAGTCAGGGTAACTGTAATTGGTATAGACATGTATATTGTGGCTCAAAAGCAGAAGGAAAGGAACCCTACTTAAAAATTAAATTAAAAGCATTAAACATAAATAGTACAATCAATGTGTTTACATGTGAACCAATAAAGTACTTAAAAAAACATGATCACAAAGTAAGTCTATAAGCAGTTCTGAAAGATATCTGTCATATTATAGGCATGTCATCAGCATGTTTCAAAGCACTGCTCACTCACCTGAATCTCTAATCTAGATAACGGGGAGAAAAGACCAATTCCTTCTGATTTTGTTGGTGATAAAAAGATCTCTTTGTTCATTGTGAACTTGTGTTTGCTTTCCTAGCAATGAGTATTAGCAAATGTTATAAAAAGTAAACAAATATTAAGAAGGAAATTTAAAAATTATTTTCATGCTGAATTTTATATTTAGATTTTTAAATATTTGTGGATATAGAAGCTAGAAATTATTACATTATTTCATATACATATCACAAGAGGATATGTAGAGAATAGAGAATATTCTCAGGAGTCAAGTTTATGTAGAATCATATAATAGATCTGCTTCCTTCTTTCTTCTCTTTTCTCTCTCCTCTCTTCTTTCTCCTCCACCCCCCCACCCCACTTCCCTTTTTCTTTCTTTCTATACCAGGAATTGGACCCAGGGGCACTTAACCACTGAGCTACATCCCCAGCCCTTTTTTTTTTTATTTTTTATTTTGAGACAGGGTCTCACTAAGTTGCTTAGAGCCTTGCTAAGTTGCTGAGGGTGGCTTTGAACTTGTGAGCCTCCTATTTCAGACTCCTGAGCCACTGGGATTACAGTTGTGGTCCACTGTGCCCAGCTCTGTTACTTTTAATGCTATGTCTCAGACAAGTCATCCTCTCTAAATTTAAATTCTCCCATCCACACAGTGGATTTATAATATCTATATCCTAGTATTGTTATGCATGGTTAAATTACTTCCTGTAAATTCCTTAGCAGATCAACTCATACATAGTACTCTTTCAAAATCAGTTAATTATTGTTACTGATTTTCAATCATATAAATTACTCTTATGATATAACTATATACTACATACTTCCATCTAGCATGTAAGCAACAAATACGAGTATATGAACAAAGAAGGGAAGAAAAATAGGCAAAGTGTTCACTCTCCTGGAAAATTTAGTATCTTGTTCTATGTTATTTTACTTTTAACTTTCTTTGTTATGAACACAAAAAAATGTGGATTATATTACTTTATGAAATAATGCTATCATTTAAAAATATTAATATAAGCATTTAGTTGAATAAAACTAATTTGAATATTAAAATCAATATTTTCTCTAAAGAAATTAAAAGAACTTGATTTATGCAGAAACAGTTCTTCTGTTGAAATGCAGTCACTTAAGAGATTTGTGAGTAGAATTTTTAGTAATCACACACAACTGGCCATCATGTCAGACACACAATAACCAAGAAGAATCTAATAAATTAGGTTGTATTGACTGCATCTGTTGAATAGTCCTGTATGTGAATTCACTTCAGGCTTCTTTCTCTTTGATAAATATCCTTGTTCTTTAAAAAAAATAAATTCTCAATTTCCACTGCCTTTGTTTCTGCTGTTTGCTTAAAGAACCTAGCCATAAACAATCAGGTCAACAGATGCCTACAAAAGTTATATTGCTCTTTCTGAGTCACTCTCAGGGTTTCTTTGGAAGCTCTAAAAGTTCATGCCCTGGAGACTTAGGCTTATTTTTGATTAATGGATCTTTATCCTGTCGCTCAATGGATGAAGGCATCAGGAGGTTACCATAGGGCTGCAATTGTAGTCAGAGACATTGACCCTACAGCAAGAACCTTTCAGTTTGTTCTCTGGAATGGGTGACATCTTATTTGTCCATTGTAAATTTTTAGTGTCTATTCCTGCTAATAGAATGAATTTTCATTCTTATTTTAAATCAGTTTCCCAAAGGCTTCTAGGAAAACAAGCCCAAAAGGGATAATTTGAACTGCCAATCATGAATGTTCTTTGTCTTGTCTTTGGAAGTGGAACCCAATTTAAATAAAAATACAAAGTCTTGGTCAAATATTTCAATTTTTAAAATGTTATATTAAAGTCACAAATCTATCAATCTATTAAGATTAATTATAGTTAACCTATGTTAGCTAATGTACTAGTGTTTATAAAATTGGTAATAAATTAATATTAGCAATTGTGTTGATTATTTTGCTTCTTTGTCAATAATTAGTTGATAGGTAAGGAATAAAAATACTCAGGTAGTCATTTGCATCTCTTTAATTATTCTATTGCAAAAATACTATGGTATATTTGAATCTTAATATCAAAATCAACATTATCTAAAAGTTAAGAGATTTGTTGCATTCCATATGGTAAAAAAAAAAAAAATCCTCAATTTTATTTTCATTCCTAGAACTTCATCTCTGAGGTTCACCCTTCCAGTAATTCATGTGGCCCTGGCACAAGGAAGCAAAGGATGGGTCCCAATTCTGGCTTAGCTCATTGGTAGAGGAAGGGTCTTTCAGGATTCTCAAGATGAAGTTCCACTTCAACACATCCATTGTTGACAGTGCATCCTTTAGGACTAGACTTGATTCCATTGTCATTGTTTTAAATCTGTGCCATAATGATTGGTAAATATATTGAATTATGTATATTGCTGTCCCCTAGACAATTTGATTCTATGGTGGTAGAGTGGGGTCCAGGGCACCTTGATTCTCATTCTGATATCCAGTAAATACTCTGAGAGAGAGAAACATTGTCACATTAGAAAGAACAAAAGTCTGGAAGTCTGTCAGCCTGGACTCCAGTCATGTTTTTTCATTAACTACACCTCTGCTGTTGGGGAGATCACTTAACTCTCTCCACATCCCACTTTATCTGGAAAGTGGGTGGGTTTTAAGAGTGCTTAAATGACTTAAGATATATATGGGTCATAGATCCTGCTGACATCCCTTCCATTTTTAAAATTACATTTCTGTTTTGGGTCATTGCTAAGTAACAGAGATGCAGCTGGGAAGTGAAGTGCTTCCTGCAGTGGGCAGAATGAGAAAGGCTGAGAGGGTCAAAGTGAAAACTGAGAGGTCCTGCAAGAGGACAGAGAGACCAAGCTCCTCTAAGTGTTTCTGAGAGGTGTCATAACCTTCTTAGGTACCTAGAGGCTCCTTGAATGGTATCAGAACATTGTGAAATCTTTAAATATCATTCAGTGAGTTTCTACTTCAGTAATTGGTGCCCACCTTAAGCGCTTGAGGTATTGGAATCTTTGCCTAGAGGCTGTTGTGTTAGTCAGCTTTTGGTTACCAAAACAAACAGCTGAGATAATTAACTTATGAAGAATGAATGTTTATTTTGACTCATGTTTTTGGAGGCTCCGTTGGTTTTAGGCCTCTAATGGGGGTGCAGCACATAATGACAGGGGACATGGAAGAGCAAACCTACATACATCATGGCCAGGGACAAAAGAGGAAGAGGAAGGGCCTGGGGTCTCATTATCCCCTCTCAGGGTACATCCCTGATGACTGTAAGATCTCCCTCTAAGTCCCACCTCTCAAAGTTTCCCCTGCCTTTCAACAGAGCCAAGCTGGGGGCTGAGCCTTTAACACACAGTCCTTTGGAAACGTTCTGTATCCAAACTATCGCATTTTGAATATTAGCCTAAAAAGGGAAGAGTAGACTATTAAAAAATTAGATTGGAATTAGTGCATGAGAACTTTTATGGCTACTGTACAATACAATGGAGTATTCACTTTAGAGAGGAAAAGAAGTCTAAAAATCAGATGATTAGATTGTAAAGTAAATGTTTACTTTGGTCCATTTTTCAAAGCAATTTAATTCAAAGGTGAAAGACTCATTGAAAATATATATCTCCTTATAGCCACCAGCAAATCTGAGATTTAGGATGCTACAATTGATGTTCTCGTGGTAATTTGGAGGAAAAAAATGGCCCTTATGTTTTTTTAACCTTTGAAACTTTTTCATTATTAGTAAAAGCCTGAATGGGAATTTAATTGCTTATGCTTTAGTAGAAATTCCTTGATGCAATTTTTTATCTTATTAATTTCCTTTATAATCTAATCCATCATGAACACCAACACTTATCCATTCCCATGTGATTATGAGACACATGGCAACATGGTATGATCTAGAAACAACATTAGATAACACTAAGGCACTGCTGGTGGTTTTTCTTCTCAGTAACTGATTTACTCATCAATGTAGGATTGGACTCACAGAAAATAACTTGTTTCATTAAGAAGAGAGACCACAGATGTTTTTCATGATTAATCTCAATTCCATCATTCACATGTATTTCTGGATCAAGAATACATTTACTATGAAAAGTAAAACTGTTATGTGTTCAGGAAAATAGAACAGAGCACAGTAGACCATGGGCATCTAAGAAGCTTCTCCAGATCTTCTGCAAAAAAAATAATTAGTACTATCCCAAGATTCTTTAGAGATAAAGATCCATGACAATGGCATGGTAGGTGAGACTGGCACAAGAATCTACACTCACAGGTTAAGGTCTACCTCCAGGGAAAAGCACTGTCTGTGGGTCATACCACAGTACACTTACATATGTGGGTTTGTTTGTCTCTTTGTTCATCTGTTTTAGTCCTGTATCAGTGTTGAAAATTATTGAATGCACTTTGCATCCATTTTGATAATCTTGTGTTATTGTTTTTTCTCTCTTTTTTTAATAGCTAAAATGTGAATTACAATAGTAGAAGTGTCAATGTTCAACTACCATGAGTTCTTGGAGTTAACCAGTTTAGACAATATGCACTATTATTTGTATGGATTTTGCTTACTATGATTTGTTTAAAATTTTCCAGTCTGTTAGTGAAATAAAGGAACTAATTTCTGTATCTTTCAGAGCGATGAAGCAAGTAATGCTATTCTAAAGAGAGCAGTTTTCTTAACTACCAATGTGGTTTTCAAAAAAATTATTTTCTTTTATTCTAAGTTGTTATATATGACAGAAGAATGCATTACAATTAATATTACACATATAGAGCACATTTTTACATATCTCTGGTTGTATACAAAGTCTATTCACACCATTTGTGTTTTCATACATGTACTTTCGGTAATGATATCTATCTCATTCTACCATCTTTTTTTTTTTACCTATTGTCCCCTCCCATACCCTCCCTCCTTATTGGCCTTTCTAATCCTCCTATGCTCCCCATCCCAACCCCATTGTGAATCGGCCTCCTTATGTCAGAGAAAACATTTGGCATTTGGCTTTTGGGGATTGGCTAACTTCATTTAGTATTATATTCTCCAACTTCATCCATTTACCTGCAAATGCCATGATTTTATTCTCCTTTATTGCTGAGTAATATTCCATTGTGTATATATACCACATTTTCTTTATCCATTCATTCATCTACTGAAAGGCATCTAGGTTGGTTCCACAGTTAAGCTATTGTGAATTGTGCTGCTACATACATTGATGTGGCTTTATCCCTGTAGTATGGTGTTTTTAAGTCCTCTGGGTATAGACCCAGGAGTGGGATAGGTTTTCAAAAATTTTGATCTTACATTGTGGAAATATTTTAGGGACTCATGAATAGATCTTATTGAGAAAACAAAGGAAACTTAGCTGAAGTTCTGAAATTTCCTTGGCTTCAGTTTTCTTTCTATTCTTTCAAATTCAAATAAAAACTGAAGCTTTTATTAAAAATTTGTATATAAATATGATCCTATTTTTCAATTCACTGAGTATTCTATGTAAACATATGCAGATAAATGCCTAAAATAAAATTAACTTATTTTAATGAGCTTTCTTTCTCAATTTAGGTGATTTAAAACTTTTAATTCATCTTTCCCATTGATTAAATTTTTTATAAATATGCATAATTTTGTTGACATAAAGCTGTTATTCTTTTTGAAAATACAAGTAGAGCTACTTACTTTATTGTTTTTAATATCAACATAACTAGATTCACCTCAACATTTTCTGGTACCACAATTAAGTTCATATTATTGCTATGGCTGATTGACATATTTGTGTATATCCTGTGTGTGCGCTGGGTTGATGTTCAGATGACAACTACCCTCAGGGTATGAAGGGTGCAGTCTGTTCCAGATCATTAACCATCTGTTCGGATTGGCCTTCTCACTGCCCCCAGTATTTAAACATTGTGGATATCATCTACAGTGTATGCACAGATTTTTTAAACAACAAAACTTAAAATATTGTGTCTTTTAAGTGAAGTTTATAATGTACCTCAATATCATTATAAGCTGAGACTCAAAAGCATACTGTTTTGCAAATATCATATCTTTTTATTTTATTTACTTATTTATTTTAACCATGAGCATGAAGCATAAAGGTTTTTTGTTTGTTTGTTTTTTTGGTACAAAGGATTGAACCCAGAGGTGCTTAACCACAAGTCATATTCCCAGCCGTTTTTATTTTTTATTTTGAGACATTGTTTTACTAAGTTGCTTAGGACCTAAATTACTAAGAATGGCTTTGAACTCGCCATCCTCTTGCCTCAGCTACCCAAGCCAGCGATAGACACTTTAAGAATCCATTTCTCATTTGATTGTTTGAAACCAAGAGATTACTGCAATCCAGGATCAATATTTTTGGTAGAACGAAGAATTGGAAAAGGGTAAGGAAAGAATAGTTTTTAAAAATGACTTGATTTGCAGAAGTTTTGAAACCATCAGAGGTCACAGAAGGGAAAAAATGAGGGACTCTATCACCAGAGCAAGATGTTGATTCTGAGCTGCCTCCAGGATCTGCCTGGACTCTGTTCCTTTCCTGTGAGGTTGGGCACTAGTGAATCTGATTATTTTTCTGGTGCAAATTCTATCATCATCATCATTATCGTCATCATCATCATTCAGTTTTTTCCTGAAAAGATTTTTTTAATACTTTACCTAAGAGCAGAAAAAATTTCTGAAGCCTACTTGTTAGTTGTATAAGTATTTTGCTACTAGAAATAATAGCAAAGGAAAGTGAGCCATTTCAGAGTCTCACAGTGCAAGAGGTTGAGGATCTATAGTGAGAACGAGGCCCTACTCCTTGAAGAGTAGAATCATCTTCTGCAATGAATTTAGCTTTTTGGTTCTTTGTCTTTTTGCTGCTTTGTGTATTTTTCCTCCAAGGCAGTTCCAATGAATGTCTTCAGTGATGCCAGTGCAAGGATGAAGGACACTTTTTTTCTTTTGACTGAACTTATTTTATGTCTTTGGGCTTCTGAGGTAGTGGACCACTCTATTCTCTGCAAAGTGCTCTTCTCCACAAACACTGGGATACTCTCATCTACCTCCTTTGCAATCATTCATTTCAACTCTCTCCTTGTGTTCTCTGGTGTCCCATCACATTTAAAAATTTATTCTATGCTTTTATCCATTTACCTTATTTCATACATTTCCTTCACAGTCACCTCCTTTACTCTTATGGCTTCAAACTCTGCTGATTATCTGATGAATTAGTTCAGATTTCTTTCTTGGAATCCAGGACTACTTATCTCTCTGCAGCTTTGATTTCCTTAATTGGCTGATCCATGTTACTTCACACTGGATAAATCCAAAACATCCATTCGATCATCCAAACAGAAAACTAGAAGTGAGCTCAGCTTTCCCCTCTGCTGAATGTTCCACATTCAAGTAGCACAAGTTTTGTAGAAGCTGCGAGCTCTCTCCTCTAAATAACGTGTTTCTGTCTTGGCCAAACCTCTGTTTCTCAGATTCCGGTCTCACATCCTCACATCTATTCTCCACTCCGCTGCCATGGAGGCTTTAAAATGCAAACCTGATTGTTTTGTTCTCTGCCACAGTTTGTCTCCATTTTTTACTGAATCAGGTCTGTATCATGGCATGGGGACTGGCATTATCTGGCTGTGTTTTATCTCCCTAGCCTTTCCTTACTGTGCTTCATCTTTCAGTACTTCAACCAGTCTTAATTCCTCACAGCTTTCTAAACACAAAACGTCTCTCTTGTGTCTTTGTGTCATTGCTCAGTTTATGATCTTCACCTAAAATGCCTTCCTCAGATTAGGGACACCTGCTTTTTGAGCCCTCCGTATTTCATCAAAATGTTTCATTTTCTAAAATGTCCCTTGACCTCTGCTTTCTCAGGAGGAATTTACTTCTCCCACGTGTGTCCCCATGCTGTGCTTCTGTTTTTTCCATCATAGTGTTTACATTGTATTCGCCCCTTTGTTCATTTACCTGATCTATTTCTAAATTATAGCCCCCCTGCCGACAGTAATAATGTTTTTCAGTTTTGTAAATCTTTGTATGCCTGCGTATGGGAAGAAGTTAAAAATACGTCTTTAGAAGGAGTAAATAAATGTGAAGGGGGAATAAGCAAGAAGTAACATCTCTTTAATAAAATGAAGATAGTATCTGCAGAGCCAGAGGCTTTGACATCTTGACAGATATTTATCAACAGTGTAAATTTGCTATTGGCAATCATCTCTGATAATCCAGCTCACAGATATAAAATGGGAATAAAACACAAACTTCTGGACATTACTGTGAACATAAAGTGAGATGGGCATTGAAAACATTCAGGACTGAGTAGGTGCTCAAAAAATAGTGACTCTTCTTCCTCTCTACCTTTGTAGAAATCTACCGCTTCCAGAGAGAATGTTTAATCTTATTAGTTTCTTTGATTAAATGATTGTTTCTGGATCATTTGTCATTGGCAAACAATTTAAAAATATATTTTGTTTTGAAGTTATCTCTATAGGGAAAAAATGACAGAGCTGTAAATGTTGGTGTTTGTATACACAAGAGCTGAATTTCTTCACTTGTCAAGGAGAAAATAGCCTCAAGTAATTGTTTCTTGCCTTTTTTCTCCAAAGACAGCAATTACTGAGCATTTACCCACTGCACTGAGAACTGCTCAGAACCTGAGAAACATGAAGGAGGAGGGATGGTGAAGAGTGAGCGGTTGTGAAATTTATCCTCCTCCCTGTTTCCTTCTCTTACACACCTAATGTTCTATCCAACCTCAGCTACTTGAGACTAGCACAAGTGCAGAAGAGAGGGACAGGCTCTCTGCTAGTGAGGGCGTTTAATTTAAGCCAAGGACAAGACACAAATAAAATGATTTCCTGGAAACCAGTGCCTAGAATAGCCCCTCATAAGTATGTGATACATTTAGGTAGGACATAGTTAAGTTCAAAATTCCTCTTATTCTTTAAAATCATTTTAAACCAAAACCATATTATCTGAAATACAAATTAATTAACACATGCTATTTAATATAAAAGAAATGTCAAGATCTCCTAAGATAATTAGTGATT
This sequence comes from Tamias sibiricus, assembly GCA_025594165.1. Classification (NCBI taxonomy): domain Eukaryota; kingdom Metazoa; phylum Chordata; class Mammalia; order Rodentia; family Sciuridae; genus Tamias; species Tamias sibiricus. The sequence continues at coordinate 98,358,028 of CM046664.1, forward strand.
CAGCTTTCTCAACTGTCTCTTTTCATCTACAGTTAGTGAGAAAGCTTTTGATTGTGGAAGCTGTCATTTTTCTTTTATAAGCTATAAAACATGTACTAAAACACATCTTTGATGAACATATTGTCACCTACTAATGCAATGGGACATTAGGTTCCTTTTTCAACAAAATGATAAAGAATAAAGTCTTTGATAAAAAATATTCTTTGATATTATAAAAGCGATCAGGTTTTCAGTCTGGTGACTGCAGTTCTGAAAAGGATTCATTAATCATCATGTAGTAATTATCTTTGGCAGTCATCTTTCTCTGATTTTGAAGAGTCAGTCCAAAGGTGAACCTTATTATAGAGTTAAGATAAATAGAATATCGGTGGTGTTCAATGAGGAAAGATTTTTTAAGCACACACATACACACACACACACACACACAAATACTGCATTAGAAAAGCATTGTGCAGTGAAATAAGCACAGCTCTATTCTTGTGTTAGGACCACAAGTGCATAATTTCAAATCTCCTGCTGGATTGACATTGACCCTTCAACATAAGTCAGTTACAAGGTGATGTACAACGGATTATGTGTGGATGAACATCAAGATTTCTGAGACTTAACCATACCTTGCTTCATTCAACACCCCAGGTGTGCCTCACTTTGAAAACAGATTCATAAACTAAGTTGAGGGGAAGCACATAAGTCCAAACCTTTCTCTAGTATCTGGTTCAAATATTTTTCTATCTTTTCTTGTATTTTTTACCCTTATATATAAAAGATAAAAGACAGGTCAGGTGTGATCTTGACTCTACCAGGAAAGCCAGTTTGATTTGAGAAACTCCTTTCAAAAACGATTGAAAACATATAATTGAAACTGAAGTGAAAAATGTACTGAAAACTGATACTTTGAATTGCATGAATATTTTCTTGCTCCCAATTGCCAATACTTCTAGTGCTTTGATATATATGTGTGTGTGTGTACATATATATATATATATATAATTATTATTATTATTTTTTAAGAAAGTCTCATGAGGGCTCTTCAAATGGCAACGAACCTGACATCACCCAACCTCTAATTTGTGATATAACAAAGGCTGCATCTCAGCAACTACACAGCATGATTCTGGTTGGAATCACTTTCATGGCTCCAGCCTCAAGCTCTTTCCTGACCTCCAAACTCTGATGCTACTGAATTATCTACTTAATGATCTAGAGTCCCTCAATTAAAAATGGTTGTCCCCAAATTTTTCACCTCCCTAAAGCAAGTCATGACATGTACTGTCTTTAGTTGTACTGCCCTCCAGATCCTCTTTCCAGATGAAAATGTCATGTCCCCTTTTGCTCCTCTATCCCCTTAGCCTGCCACAGCTATGCTGTTGCCAAGTCTGCTCAACTTCATCCCTGAAACATGTCTGGGATAATTTTCTCGTTTCCATTCTCAGGGCTGTTGTGTCAGTCCCTGCTCTAACCTTCTCCAAACTCTCTCATTGCTATCACCTTCTAACTGTACCTTTGCTCCACTTCTGCCCACTCTAACTCTCTATATAACTGCCATCATCTTGATGGTGTAAAATATAGAGCTCTTTTTTTTTCTTATGATACCTAGTTGTTTCCCAATGAATTATAGTTCATACCCTTAAAGTATATAAATTTTCTTATGATATGGCCACAGACTATTTTTCTCAGCTTTTATCTTATACTGCTTCTTCAGCCAACCATATTCTTTTTCATGCTTCTGCCAAACTTTTGCTCTGTGCCTTTCTCTACCCAGCAAATAGTTGTTATTCATAATTCAGGTCAAATGTCCCTTCTCTGTGACACATTTACTAAATCCCCAGCAAAAACTGAACCATTCCCTACTATTAATGTCATCAGCACTGTGAGAAATCTTTATCATAACATATATTATATAGAAAGCTCCCCCCAAAATGGACACCACATTTCTAGATTCTTCTATAAGTGTGTAAGTTATAATCCTGAGGATGAAGTCCCAGGGGCTTCCAAGTATCTGGAGAGAAATGGATTTTCTTACTCATTACTCTGTCCCCAACCTCTGGGTTGCTGTCCAACACAACAAAGAACATTTATGAGTGTTTGCTAAATAAAAGATGAATTTCCTTAATCATTTAGTTTTTCTTTGAAAGCTACAAGCTCACTCTGCCTTAATCTCCAACCTAAATCTGTACTAAAATGCAAAGAAGATAAATAGTTGAAAATCCTGGCCCCCAGTGCAAGGGATCATATTACAGAGTGAATTGAGCAGGGGATTTGGAGATGGATAGAAATGGACTTGGATGTGGCTTTACAGTTTCTAGTTCTTACATGTCATGATCATGGGCATGTTGGTTAAACATACTGAGCCTCAGATTGGTCACATTTAATAAGGTTGTGAAATTAAATGCCAAACATCTAATAATCACTAATTTTATGAGTCAATATCTGATAATGCTCCGGAAATGAGCACTTTCACTTGTTGAACACAACATGCAAAGCATTAAACATAGGCATAGAATTTTGCCCACTAACTTGAAATAAAATATATAATATTTTATATATAATATATATCCTACTCAATAATCATTTACAAAGAAAACATTATGGTAGCATAAGAATTCTTCGACTATGGTAAAGCTGACTGACACAGAAATTTGTAACAAGTGGGGACATTACTGTGCCTTATCTGACCGTGTTGTTCAGAAGCCTTAGGAACTGGTTTACAGGAGGACTTTGCAAAAATTTAAAGATATAGGCTGGAGAATACCTAGAATATTGTAAGCACACATTAATGGGTAATTCTAGTGGGAGCTCAGAAGACCAAAATGTCAATAGGAGTGCAGACAGTAAAGGCTGTGCTCATGGGGTTTCAGAGAGGAAGGAGAACTCAGTAGGGAACTGGACTAGGGGGTATTCATGTTACATTCTGACAAAGAACTTGTCTACATTCTGTACATGTCCTGAGACTTTCTCTGAGGTTGAATTTAAAGGTGATGTGCTAATTAATCAGGCAGGGGAAATTTCAAGGCAGTATAGCATTCAGGTGATGACATTTATTTCTTTGTTTTTTGTACCACGGATTGAACCCAGGGACCCTTAACCACTGAGCCATGTCCCCAGCCCCTTTTTATATTTTATTTAGAGAATGTTCTCACTAAGTCACTTAGGACCTTGCTAAGTTGCTGAGTCTGGCTTTGAACAAATTTGCAATCCTCCTGCCTCAGCCTCCGGAAACACTGGGATTATAGGTATGCACCGCCCTGCCCAGTAATGGCATGAATGTTGCTGGCAGTTTTTAGCCAGATTTACCATGGAAATTGGGAACAGAAAGCAAAATTGAAGGATTTGAAAAACTTATAGTTTGGCCAGAGACAAAACATGTAATATTGGGCCAAGGAAAAAGTGGTTATTGAAGAGATTACCACCATTAAAGAGAAGCTAAGTAGAAACATTAGTAAAGATGCCTTGGGGGCATCTCAGAAATCAGCAAGACCACACCCATCACAAGCTCAGGGGTGTAAAAGTAAAAACTCCTTTGAGAAGAGACCTTAGGGGTACCCTGCACACACAGGGGTACCTAGAAAGCTGTTACTCCAGGATTTGTTTCACCATGCCTAGCTACCCAGACACTCAGAGGCCATTGTAACTTGTGGTCCAAGAAGTCCTGGCTACTCAAACTGGCAGTAAACATTAACGTTGTCAACAGGGTGCTCATTCTGCAGAAATACAGGATACTGAAGTTAGGGAGTCATGGAGACTTCCACTGAGATATTAAAAGAAAAGCCTGAGCAGCCAGACAAAGTGTAGTGGGATTGAAATCCTTTTGGCAGCCCCTGAGAGGTTTCCTATGAAGAGAAGCCCAAGGTGGAATGGATTCCCCAGGGGTTAAATTAAGAGATGCCAGAAATTTAGAATGTCTGCCTAAGAGAGAGCCCATGTGGGCTGCAACCAGCAAAGCCACAGGTGTGGGACTGACTGCCCAAGCACTTCTTAGATCACATCTCAACATCATATATCCCAGATGCTAGATGTGGAACTGTAGGACTTTTTTGCCCAGCTTGGTTTCAATCTTATTTTAGTACAATGCCTTCATTCAATGCCTCTATTTCTCCCTTTTGGAATGGGAATATTTACTCCATGCTATTATATATTGGATATGTTTGACTTGCTTTTGGTCTTTACAGAAGTCTAGCCAAGAGTTTGCTTTGTGTCTCAGATGAAACTTTGGACTTGGACTTTTAGGCAACTCTGGAACTCTTAAGGTTATGAGGGCTCTTAGAGATGGACTAAGAACATTTTGCATTGTGAAATCTACATGAGGTTTTGGGGGCCATAGGTACAATGTTATGGTTTGGATATGATGTATCTCCCAAAAGCTCCTGTGTTAATGTAGAAGATAAAATGTTTAAATTGAAAGCAATAACCTAAGCAGTAGATTAATCCATTTGATTGATTAATATTTGAAAAGATAACTGTAGTCAGCAGATAAGATATAACCTGAAGATGTAGAGCACTAGGATTTTGAGTTTGGAGTTTGTATTTTGTCCTTAGCACTTCACAATATCTCTGCTTCTGGGATGTCATGAGCTGCACAGATTTCCTCTGACGTGTTCTTCTGTCATCATGTTCTGCCTCACCTCAGACCCAAGTACAAGGGAGTCCGCTGTCTATAGACTGAGAGCTCTGAAAACATAAGCCCAAAATAAACTTTTCCTCTTCTAAATTGACCTTGTCAGGTATTTTAGTCACAACAATGAAAGCTGACTAATACATATGGTATAAAATTCTGTTTTAGTTTAAGGTTAAAGAATGAGGAACAAGAAGAAAGAAGAGTCCAATCTAATTAAAATGTGGTGTGATGATATCTCTATCTAATTGAGTAATGAAGAGCATCTGAAATGTGGCATTCATCTCAGTTCATTACCTTCTCTTAATCTTGATGCCTTTGAACAATGGTAATTCCATAGCAGACCCTGTCCTTTAATATAGCATAATATTAAACATGGTTCAGAAAAAGTTCTTCATTGATAATTAGCATAGTTTAATTTGGCTTAGAAAACCTATGATTTTGGAAACTGCACCAGGACAATGCTTCATGTGATATCTTTGTTTATGCTTTGTATATGTTCCTGTGTGCAATAAATCAGGCTCAATAATGTCTCTCCTGTCACATTCCATCATGTCACACTAATAAAATTTGACATGCTCAGGGATGTGGTGATGAATAACCATATGTGATGACATCTTGGGATACATAGGAGGATTAGAGGAACACTAGAATGGTCAAGGGAAGGGAGGGTAAGGGAGGGAGCAAGAGGGGAGGGAGGGGGGGAAAAAAAAGGTGGTTGAATGAGACGGATATCATTTTCCTTAATGCATGATTGAAGACCTAAATTGCACGAATATACTTTGTATACAAACAGTTGTATGTAAAAAGATACTAAATATATGCACTATGAGTTGTACATATTAAAAATTATAAAAATAAAAATAAAAAAATACAATAAAAAAAAAATGATGCTCTGCAGTGGTTTCAAAAGGTAATGTGTATTTTTAAGTTGTTGGCGTAACCCTGACAAAATAAAATTTTCCAGCCATAAAAATATCAGTTCAGACCTTTACTACTAATATCACTGAGAAATTAACATTTGAGCTTATCAGTAATGACTAAACACAAAGTTGTAAAATAGGATATACCTAATATTTTTAAAAAAGGCATATTTTATGTAAATAAGCACACCAGAGCTAGGAGTCACTTAGAACATTTATTAGGATCAAAATAAGAATCTGTTTGGGGTTTGTTGTCATTGTTGTTGTTAGTTTTTTGATTATTCTGTTTTCTAAAATGTTCATTATTTATATAACTACAAATCTGACTTCTGAACTAAATGCCCCTTTCATGCTAGACAGATTATATCATCTACCCTGTTTCCATTTTGTAACCATTGTTCTCATTTATCAGTTGAATAAAGTGAAGCGTGAGATGATGGAATTCACAAGCTCAAAGCCATGTAGCTAGTAGCAGAGCAAAAACTAACATCTGGATATTTTGTGCCATGTCTAAACAGTGAAGTTCCTTGTGGGCTGAACATTCTGCTAGAACACTATATTCTGTAAAGCTGTAACCACCTTTCCTGGAGAGTCTGCCTCCTGGTTAAGAGTCTGTTCTCCATGAGGGGAAAGGCTGGTGACTTCTGATTGAGAGCTGAGGGCTGATGCTACCACTGTGCAGAGACCTCCATATAGACTGTGAAAGCACACTGGGCAATCCTGCTCTGATTAGTAGCACACAATGACTTCTGAAATCAGTCTAAAACCCAGTAGGATGCAACCAAAGAAAGTTCTGTCAACATACTGAATTTGTGCTAAATTTTGAAACTGAAGTTTATAAAATGTCTTCTATGTGACATGAACTCGACAACCCACAATTTTGTTTGAAAAATAATTCTCCATTGGTATAAATGTAATGAAACGTAATTCACGTGAAGTACAATGTCATGTAAATATTCATTTTACTTATATTTAACTTAGAATTGATGGAGATAGAATAAAAACTTATTATATGAAGTTTTTATTGATTTTGCTTTAAAGTGTTGTTTTCTGAATAGGAAACTTTTTTGGGGGGATAAAGAATTTCTTTTTTATGAAGAATTGGTAAAATATCCCAGTATTTAGGTAAAAGTCAACATTACATAAACTCCTGTTTAGAGAGAGATTAGCAAAACATTCATTTATTTGTTTGTTATTTTTCAATATCTTTTTTGATGTAGGAAATTAAGTGTGATAATGATTTAAAAATGGTTCATTTCTGTACCAATATGTGCATTTTATGCACATTTATTATACACAATATAGTTTCTCATTAAGTGACATGTTGATAATGAATGTACAATGTGATAAATAATGGGAACAGATTGAGGATTCATCACATAATACATTAATTTATTTTTTTAAATTTTGTTTATTTTTTTGCATTATCGGGGATTGAACCTAGGGCCTCAGACATGCAAGGCAATCACTCTACCACTAAGCTACATCATAAATAATAAATTGCTTTAAAAGTACTAATAATATTTATTATTCTGAAATCAACTTAGTGTCTATAACTTTATTGTGTAGATAACATCTATATTTAAGCAAAAAAAAGCTTTACTAAATATGAAATTGTTTAGTACAGATGGTCACCATTTTATAACAGAAAAGTATGCATCTCTAGCCTACTTCCTTCTCCTTCAATTCCCCAATTAGTTTTGAAACTTTATCATGATTTCATCTTAAGAACATTTTCAGAACTTTAGATATTGGAATTGGAATTGGAACTGTGAAGTTATCATTTAGCCTCATGGTTTCTAAAATGCCCTTTAACCATCTTACCAAACTCCTAAATAGCTTAAAAAGCTTTTGAACCAAAAATAGAATCCAGGAAAATACAGTGTAGTTGTTGATTCAGTGCACTATAATATGGAATTCAAGTAAATTTCCTACTGGTTTGAAAAAAAAATCCTTTCTTATTATTTTCATTTAATATCATTTTAATTTTGTACCTAAAATGAAACCATAGCTATCAGCAAAGCTCACTAGTGGTTTTAACAATGTTTGCAACTGAAGACACATAAAAGCTCACTATTCTTTAACATAAAAGATATCTTTTTGGAGAACATTGTGTTTAGTGAAATAAATTAGGTGCCAAGAGATAAATACCACATCTCTGTTATATGTGGATATTAAAAAACGAAGTTGATTGGAATGTCTAATAGTGAATACTGAGGCTGAGAAAGTAATAAAAATTTTAAAATCACTAAAAAATATATAAAGAAAATATATTAATAAAATATTAATGGGAATAAAGAATAAAAATTCATTTTATATTTATTCACAATTTTTTAAAAAAAAACAATATTAAAAAGCAGAATGGAGGAAACAAAAGAAATGGGAAAGTTCTTTAGGCACATTTGTCCAAGAATGGCTGTTTGAATATTTGTTTTGGATGGCAGAAACCCTCTGAATTGCAGCTCAGGAGTAACCCACCTCAGGCATTTTAGTATAAACCTTCAGGGAAGAGTTTTGCATTATCCTGTTTTAAGTTAAAGTTAATAAAAATACTATAATATAATTATAATTAGTTTTCTTTCTAGACCCAGTCCATAGGGAACTCTTGTCCTCCAAAGAGATTTTATTTGGAGAGTGTGATTGTGAAGTACTATATCTAGTTTGGATTCCAGAAATACAGGTTTATAAAGAAACTTCATTTTGGTGTACTTTCTCTGAGGAACTATGAAATAAAACAAGCCAAACATATAGAAATAATGTTAGATGCTTTTAGGAAAGAAATGAGTTTCTAAATAGAATTTAAATAAGTCAGTGTTGACTCATTTGCATATCACCCCATGTATTAGTTATCAGAAAGTGTTTTGGGCAGTTCTAGAAAAAGTTTAATTTGTGAAAATTATGTAGTATATTTTATCGGCATATAACTTGATGTTTATATTAATGGTAGCTATTTTCTGTTAAAGAAATGACTTCGAAATGCCATCATAGTTTATATAATTCTGAGAAAAGGTCCTGAACCGGTGTTCTGTTCTCTGTGACCTCCACTATGCAATGCTTTCAGGGTATACTGTTTAGTATGCAATTATTTTATTGAATATTCATTTTGTGTTTTAGGATTTCAACATGAAATGAATTCCTATGCATCAAGAAAAGATATTTTGCACAAAGCAGCTTTCCTGACAAAGGAAGTTAGAACATATGCAAAGTATACTTGCTTCTACAATCCTTTTAAAAGATTGTGAATAGTTATGATAAAAGTTGCCACAATTAAAGAGTGACTTTTATGAGAATAAAAAAAAATAGTCCTGCTATAAAAATGTTCTAAGATCATTGAACTCTGCCTATTTTAGCTCAGGTAGAACTGAAAATTATGGCATTCATTATTAAAACTAAACAGAAAATGAGAGACTCAAATAGTTGGTGATTGTTAAATTATATAACTTGTTATAAACTCTTTTATTATTTTAAATAGTCTCATCTTTTATTACATCTTAAATACAAACTAAAACCACAAAGACATTTTCAAGCAGTAACAATAAAGTAAAATAATCACAAATTGCAGATATGGAATTTAATAAAAACAGCATATATTTAAACGAAAGCAGTACATTGTACTTAATTTTGCATATGAACAATCTGTGTTTAAAACTAGCTGTTCAACAAAATGATAAGGAAAACTGTCTTATGCACAGCCATGGCCTCAGACACAGAGAAAGCAACTATCCCATTGTTCTTTTCAGGTGCATATTTTAAAATTCTATTTTCCCCCCATAGCATTTACATACTGGTTACCATAGCAATTTTTAAAATTTTTATTTTTTAGTTGTAGTTGGACACAAATACCTTTATTTTATTTATTTATTTTTATGTGGTGCTGAGGATCGAACCCAGGGCCTCGCGCATGCTAAGCGAGCGCTCTACTGCTATGCCACAACCCAAGCCCACCATAAGCATTTTTAGTAGTAATGTTTGTTAAGAAAACACCAACCTATAGCACTAAAACAAGCATTTGCACGTAGACCTTAGGGAGCTAAATGAAATCCCTGCAGTGTTATTTAGCTGTGCACCAATCGTTCCACCATATTATTTTAGCATCCCTCAGATCTAACCTGAAGGAGAGGAAAAGTTAGTTAAGGATTCAGCTATAATTGTGCTAATATATCTGAATTTTTGTTTATCTCATGTATTTGAAGACAAATTTTATATTATTTTGCTCTGTGCCTCAAAAGTCCTAATGGGCAATTGAAACCTTCCTAGACTGTAGTTAATTGGGTAATATGGAGATTCCTCAGAAAACTGGGAATGGAATAACCATTTTACCCAGCTATCCCACTCCTTGGTTTATATCTAAAGGACATAAAATCAGCATAGTATAGTGACATAGCCACATCAATGTTTATAGATTATGGAACCAACCTAGGTTTCCCTCAATAGATGAATAGATAAAGAAAATGTGGTATATATACTCAATGGAATACTACTCAGCTTTAAAGAAGAGTGAAATTATGTCATTTGCCAGTAAATGGTTGGAGTTGGAGAATATCATGCTAAGTGAAATACACTAATCCCACAAAACCAAAGGCCAAATGTTTTCTCTGATATGCAGACGCTAATTCACAATAAGGTGGGGGGCACTAGGGAAAAGTAGTGTTACCTTAGATTAGGTAGAGGGAAGTGATGGAGGGGAGAGAGGGGATGTGGGGATGAGATAGATAGTGGAATAAAACAGACATTATTACTTTATGTATATATGTGTCTACATGACCAACATGATTCTGCAACATGTACACTCAGAAAGATGAGAAATTATATTCCATCTATGTATGATATACCAAAGTGCATAAATGCATTCTACTGTCATGCATAACTAATTAAAACAAATAAAAAATTTTTAAAAAGTAACCCCTTAAATCCAGAAACTATGTGACGATACCCAGAGACTTAACAATTTCAATTTAGGCAGTCTTTGTAGACTACTTTCTTTGATCATGGGTTTACTCAGTGGAGTGGAGTTACTTTATCTTTTCAGGCATAAAACATCCTCATTCAACCTCTATAACTCAGGTTCTTCAATGGAGAACTCAAATATAGTGAGAATTTAATTGAGACTTGTGAAATAATATAAATGTCTTATTTTTCTATTTCCCCAATATTTTAATATCATTATCCTAACACCCACTCCAATAACATTTATTCCTGAGCCTTTCCAAAGCATTAAATCTCATTTTTTATAAAAATATACTCTTCATTTCAAAAATGTTACATAAGTAAAATATTCAGTTAAACCACATAGAGTAATAAATTTAACTTCCGCCAACAGGATGGGGAACAAATATGAATTCTTAGAAGGCAATGCTTACCTTCTAAACATGCAGACTGGGTGGTGGGAGATCAAGAGCCTGAGTGCTCAAGGATGGAAAGCTGGAATCACCCTTCACCTATTCTAGTCTTTTGGCAATATAGTTACAGAGGGAAAAAGAAAGTACCGGTAATCCTTGAGTCAGTTCTTTATACATCAGTTAGGAGAGCTTTTGCAAAAAAACTTCAAAGGCCTCTGGATAAAATTACAGACCAACTTTTAGTGCACTTCAAATATACTTCCATGTTCTCTTTGTACACTTAGAACCCAGAATGAGCAGATCTGTGAAATAACTACTGGGAAAGCATTGCCATTACTGGCTTTAAAATGAAGTAAAGTTGATTTTATTTTCTTTGACAAGTATTGTAAATTTATTGGAATACCCCTTTTGTTTGCATTGTTTATTCTTTCTTAAAATGATTTTAACTGGGGCACAAAAATAAATATTGTACATATTGATGGGGTGACGTGATGTTTTGATACATGCATACATTATATATATTTAAATCAGGTTAAACATATTCATCTTCTGAAACATTTGTCATTTTTATAAGAAAACTTTCAAAATACTTTCTTCCATTTTTACAATGTACAATATGCTATTGTTATCTATAGTCATACAAAGACACTTACCAAGTTGAATGAGTATGAACAGAAACACATCATTTCATACTTCATTTAAAAATGTGTAAAAATGAGAATTTTATCACTTTTGGGCAACAGCAATCCCTTAAGTTTGATGTTATATCCTAGGCTGATTTACCTAACCAAGAAATGTGTCAATTCCTTGCCTTTGGTAGTGGACATTTAAAGGCATAAACTATGGCTGCATCAGTGCCTTTGCCTTATTCTTTGCAAAGGTGAGGAAAAATGATGGACTCCTTCATCTATAGACATCTGTGAGCATGAATCGATTATTATTACTAAGTCTATGAAATGAGAAAAAGTGAAGGATTATTTCTTTTAGTTTGTACCTCTGGTGAGCTGGGAATAGAGAGTTTGAGGGAACTGGGGGCAGACGTGTTGGACATCCCATCTTCTTCAGTAGAAAGACTTTGAGCCTGCTACAGAATAAAGCTTTGTAACTCAGTCACCTAATGAGGCTGAAGTTCTGTAATTACTTTGTCCTGAGGTTCTTGCTTTGGTGAGTGGATGGTCTGTAAAGGAGAAGTTCCATAAACCCCACTGTACCATTTAAAGTAAAACCTAAGCATCCTTTCTCTCCCAATAGATATCACCTACAGCAGCACTTTGCTTCCTGGGCTTTTCCAAGTCAACTCTGGTCTTCTGCCCTTGTATCTCTGCAAATGGGTTTCCTCTGTTTCAACAATTCTTCCTCCATTCAAAAGTCACTCATCTTAATTCTCAGCCCCAAACAAATATTTCCTGGTCTTACCTTATGTACCCAGAAAATTCCAACATGATCAAACCCTGAGGTATTTCATAATATAAATTAACACTATGTGACAAATTACTCTAGGAAAAAGTGTTTATATAACTGATCAGTTAGATTGATCTGATTTTATCCTGAGTAGAATTGTGGTTTTGGTCCATTTATAAGATGTGCTTATCCTATTCATTTCTATTCTGAAAAGACAGTGAAAACAAAAATAAATGATTTACAGTTAGGACATTTACCTCTATGATCTTAATTTCCTCTTTTGTAACTCTGTGAAGTAGACTATTAATAGCAATATATTATTAGAGATATACCAGGGCTTTGGAGATTCATTTTCTCAAATTCCAAGAGCTAGCAAATGAAAAAATGGGATTTGGACCTGGGTTATCTAATTTCAAAGACTGAGATCTTAATCCTGAAATACACAGCTTCCTCTAATTAATAATTAAGCTGTTTTAGAATTGGAGGAGCTTTAGGATGCCAAATAGTAGAATTTTGATTTCACAGAAGGATCTGTATGAAGAGTATCCTGGTGCTTTCAAAGATGGGCTTGCTGTATAGCTCACTTACAGTAGGGGTGGTTGACAAAGATGACATGGTCTCATCAAACCCTGTAGCCAAAGGTGCACTTTGAATTTTTAGCAGTATATTTTTAAATAAAACCATACAAAGAAAGGAAACATGCTAAATTGGAAGCTGCTGTACATTCTAAGATATCTGAATGAGTATTTAGAATATGTCATTTTATTTGCAAAATATGTCTCTTTAAATAATCTTTAAAAGAATAGTTGAAATAGAAGATGGAAGTGGGCAATAGTTTGAAATAAGTAAAAGAGTAAATGGAAGTGAGAACATGACAGCAGTTAGTTGAAGACTCTCATTAAGTAGAAAAATCCAACTCTTACATTAAGCAAAATTATGTCTAGATTCCTTGTGCCTATGTTAGTCAATTCAATTTATAAATAGGAAGTTACCCAGCATACTCTTACTTGTTTTACTTCTATTCTACATAATTTTTCTTTACCTTGTCAACTGTTTTAGTAACTGTAAAGTCACTTTTTTTATTCCTAAATGCAGTAAATTTGAAGTTTCCTACAAAATATGTTTTATAGCAATATAGCAAATTTAATGTGTTTAATTTATGCTCATAGAACTTAGTATTGGAAAGAGACATATTTATAAATAACCAGAATTTATTATGGTTAAGCAAAACCCAGGGAATTATATCTTGCTTATGATTTAAAATTTTAAAAAGGCTTCTTTCTTTCCCTGCCTCATTTTGAAGTAATAAAACATGATCTTAGCTTTGGAATTGGCCTTTGACTAGAATAAAAGTTTAAGTAAACATTTTGATGCACCAATTTTGTATGTTTTATCATCATCTTCCCTCAAAATGAATAAATTTTGAAAAGTAAAGCTAATTCTATCACAGTAATTGGTGAGAATACATTTAACAAAAGGTAAGAAGTGATTCTAGAGGTGCCATAAAGACTCAGGGCTTCTATAAACAATAATTCAAGGCACTGATTACAGTTTGAGGCTGCTGCATGAGCTCTCCTGTGGCATCAATTAATCCCTTCAATTCTTTCTTTTCCACATTACTTAACAAAGGACCTGCAATTAATGGTAATACTTCTCAAAAAGTTATTCCTTAGTGATATGAAACATGTATCTGGCTCTCTTTGTAAATTTTGATTCAACATTATGAAATTTTACTTTATAATTTCCCCCAAATCCACACTAATCTCCTCTCTCCCTTGTATTTTTTAATTATTACAGAGCAGACTATATCATTGATATTTATATAAATTTTAATATTTGACTAATTTAACATAACTTCAGGTATTGTAGACTACAGAATACTAAATAAATATGAAAAGAGTAATGTTAAATCTACTCATGTATTTAATAAAGTTGAACATATCTTATGCTATGACTCTGCAATTCCACTTCAGAAGACAAGTTTATTCACAGCAACTTTATTCTATATAGTCCCAAACTGGGATCAACCCATATGTGCTTCAAGAATGGAATGGATAAATAAATGGTGATATATTCTTGTAGTAAGATGACATACAGCCATGAAAATCAGTAGGATATCATCACAGATAATGATATGAATGAATCTCATAATTATAATTTTGTCTAAAGAAACCAGACACAAAAGCACATATGCTGGTAAATCTATCTGTATATCATTAAACCTATTATCTATCTATCTAATCTATCACCAGCAAAACTGGACTGTAGTGAAATTAGAAGTTGAGTGATTACTTATGATGGGAAAGGTTGTGAGAGGCTTTTGGATATTATGGGACACAGATAATGTTCTGTTTCTTGACCTGGATGCTGGCTCATAAATATGTGTTCACATCTTAAAAACCCATTGAGCTTCTGACTTGTTTCCTTACTGTATATAACTTACATTTTAATAAAAGGTGTACTTTAAAAAAAATGTATGTGTTAAGAACAACTTCCTAAGAGCCCTGTGATATGCTACTTTATTCTTAATGGCCAACTGAATAATTAGAATGCTTTATTAATATTTCAACTGTACACTTTCTGAACAGATGATTAATTGAAATTGAAACTGCAACAAATTAACTTGGAGCAGAAGACATTTGATTTAAACAGGATCAAATAGAAAATTGCCCTGTGTTAAAGATGCTATTACAAATGGTGCACCACTGAATCATAGGTACCAAATCACTAGATTATTCATTCCATTTTAAGAAGCATAATATTACAAATAGTACTTAAGAATCAAAAGTTGAGATAGCATATGAAAAGCCTGTTGGAGGTATTGCTAAAACACATTCTCCAAAGTAAGGCTAAGCTAATTTGATATTGACCTTATCAGCTGTACAAAATTCTGAAAATACAATATGGTAATATTTCCATGAGAATTATATGTGGAACAAGGAGAATTTAATTCAAGATATTGTAAGAAAAGACTAGTGTAGTTAGGGCTACTGTCCATGATAAGTATGTAATAGGTAAAAATACAAATAATGTTCTCTTACTGTTAACCAACACATTTGTGAAAATATGCTTTGTAGTTAATTATCAGAAGTACAATTTTGAAATGACATAAAAGAAGGAAAATTAAATCCAGTTTTTCTTGATCGTACAAAATAAACTCAACCATCTTTCCACAGAACTAAGAAAGACCCCTAGACTCCATCTATGTCTCCATAGTACATACATACTAAATATTATAGTAGGTAGTGGAGAGTTGTTCAATGGTTATAGAAAGTTATTCTTCAATAGAAATTATTAGAATAGAATCAAATTATTTTCACTGCCGATTCATATTCTCTGATTTGACCATCAATTATCTGCTCTGCTCAGGACTACGTGTTAGCTACATCTGTCTATAAGTCAGGGAAAGACAATTTTCAAAAGCATAGTACATTGAATGTCTACTTTTTACCAGGAACTGTACTAAATCCTGCAAGATACTGAAATCAATGCATGATTTGTGTCTTCAAGAAGTTTACACTAAAGATAAGGCATACATGCAAAGGAGAAGTTGATCAGATCAATTCTATTAAAAGAATAAAAAGGACAATGGGGCTCATGTTTGGCAAAGATTACTTTTGCCAAGAGTTAACAAAGGCAGCTTTGTGAGCTAGACATATCAAATGAGTCAAGCCTTGAATGTTGGTGGCATGAGAAAGACAATCCAGGAAGAACTTAAAGCAAGATACAAAGGAGGAAAAATAATGTAAATTGATTGTAATAATGAGTCTCCAACCTCAATAAGAACGAAAACTTTATGTAAGAGCACCCTGAGGAACAAAACTGGAAGGTGTACTTGAGGATATTATGGAGGAATTAGTATTTGTATTTTGTTCAAACATTATTTGTATGTGACCCAATGTCATTATTTATATGATAAACATGTAAGACAGTGTAGGGCAAAGAAGAACCCTAAAAAGCCCAAAGGGGAAATCCAGGTTGAACTGTTCATCCATGGACAAGAGAAATCAGGATAAATACTAGTAGAAAAGTTCTGCAAAACTCATTCCATTTTTAACAATGTTTTTCTGCTGTGGAAGAAAGGATGTAGCAGATTTTCCTCTAATGTGCTTAACTATTTTTTCTTTTAGCTCTAAATATTGCATTCCTAAGTGCATATGAAAGCTCAGGTAAAGCAAATCTCAGATTTGAATGAAAAGTGGAATGCTTTTAATTTTCAAATAATGCCTTCCTTGATGTCAAAATGGCTGTGATAAGATTAGCCAGAATCATAGCTCTCATTTTATGAAGAAAAATAAGAAGTCAGTGACTGTCATTTTATTTATGCAGCCGTCTGCACATTCATATCTAAATTCTTCTGGCATTTGAATATACAGCTTCCAAATTCAGGATCTTGTTGGGAGGCCTGAGTCATTCAGAAGCTGCAGGAATGACAGGCACTGACAAATCTTTTTGTGGGCCCTTAATTTCAATCTTTTATAGAGTTAGCCTTTTTAGGAGCTGCTGTCACTGTGGAGCCCAGCAAGTTCCAGTAAATAAGCAAATAGCCTTTTGGCTCTCCATCATGCAAAGGCTGGTCTGGTCTAAGATTAGATGGATAGAGGCAGGATCCTTACAGAATCAGTATAGGATGATGAATCGTTGCGTTTGTGAAGGGAAGAGCCCCTAGAGTTAGATGAGCATTCACACACTGTGCAGAGATGCTATGGAGTACTATGGATAAGCTTATGGGGTTGCAGGACTTGAGCCCTATGCACACATGTGTGCACACAGACACTTGAAAACACACACACACACACACACACACACACACACACACTTTAATAAGAGAGACCCTTTTTCTTTACATTGAACACAATACTTGATTTTCTTCTGATACGTAACATTGGAACCTGCAACCCAATCCAGAAGTTTGTGAAATCCTGTTTAGGGATTCATTTTATGGATTATGCGATGGTTTGAAAAAGTTTAATGCCTTGTGCAAAATCATAGCTCACCTCCCCTCAGTCTTTTCTTAGATAATAATAGTTAATAATGCAGTCTGTAAAATATTTAACGTAGGATACGTTAACTTTAAATGTAAGTTCTTTCTCTTGCTAGATCTTCTGAGTTCAGAGATCATGTATTTCATGCATCTAATATTTATATTATTTCTTTAGTGCTCATTTTTCCTGGTATTTAAGGAATACTCATAATTATTTTACTACAGAAATGAATTTGATCATTGAGTTCTATAGTTTCTTTGACTGAGTTATCCTTCTCTACCCCACATTTCCACACACAGAGGATAGGACTCAAGTTATTGTAGAAAACCATATTTGAGACAACCCACAACTTCTATATTAATTTAGGTGTCTGTCTAATATCAGTATTATAATTGACATATTTACCAAACCTAAACATCCATTTTGATAAAAATGTGTATATTCCCAAGGACAATTGTGCAGGATACTAGCATTCCAGAAAAATCTGGGGAAAATTTCATATACACTTATGTAGCTCAATCAGTATCTTGGCTTAAGCAAGACCAGTTGGAAGGAATTAGGGTGACAATAGTAAGAATAGTAAGTATTCATTATTGCATTGGGTGCTCTAAGAATAAAAAATAAGTAGCAGACACAGTCTTCTGAAATTTACAAAATAACTTGCAAATTAAGGCATTTTTAAATAAGCAATCAGAAATGATACACAAATGTACATATTCAAGTGTTAATCATGGTTTACAATATGTGTGAAAGGATCAAGTTCAGAAAGTGAACACAGTTGTCAGCTAAGACTTCAAAGGACACAGCTGAAGCTGTAAATTTGATCTGAACTTTAAAGAAAAAGTAGAGTTTCCATATAGCACCTAACATAGCACTCGTACCACACAGAAGATGCAAAATGTTTGTTGAAGTAGCAAGGAGATGCGTTACACTGGTCCTCTAAATATCACTGACATGGGCATTCTGCATCATTTATGTGTATCTGAGACTGGTCCAATTTGTAAAATAATCCAATAAATAGTACAAGAGACAGAAAATTGCTCTTTGATACTCAAAATACATTACTAAAGAGATAGGTTGAAAGGACAAGATTTTAAATAGTCAAAGTTAGGGCTCTGTGAGAATTATTACATCCAAAATTATGAGAGTCATGTAGAATATTATTATTAGGTGAAAATTGATTGTGACTGCATATAAATATTGATATGTAAAATAGGCATTTGAAGTTTGTGATTATTTAGTGAAAAATTAAATCTTAATATGTACGAAAATTAAAGATAAAATGATATGCATATATTATCAAATTATGATAAAACAATTTATAAGTAATAATTACAAAAGGCCAATTTATAAAGATAAAACTCAATTTATGAAGATAAAGGCTTTATAAAACAAATTAACCCCATCACAAATGGGAATACCCCAGAAGTATACACAGTATAATTAAAGTACTAATTCCTATTCCATTACAAAATGAAATAAAATGGATCCATTTTTTAAAATCAAGTTTGTTCTGTCCCACCCAACAGTTAGTCTTTGAGTGCATAAGAATATGTGTCACATATATAACAGCTTTTCATTTTTTATATAGAAAAGTTTTTGCTTATTTGGTGTAGTAAGATTCATAGGATAATATTTTTATAAGAACTACCCCCCAATATTGGTGGAGGGGGACTCAAAACGGAAAGAAAGCAATTTCATTCATGTGGCCAAATGCATAAAACCAATGCCTTAAATAAAAATATTTCGAGATTTTATTTTTCCCCGTACTTTGTATTCCTTTTAAAGGTTACATATCCCCTCAACTTCTGTGTATGAAAGGGCAAACAACTTTCTTCATGTTTGAGGAATAGTTCCTGGTAAACACTATTCCACCAGCTGGCTTTGAAATAAATAACTTTCACTCTCTCTCCAATAGTAATCTTTTCTTGATTAAAAAACATGCTTAGAAAAAGAAAATGATATGCTTGCTTACCTACCTGAGCCTGGAGAGATACAACTTTGTAGTTGTGTTGCATTTGTAAATACATTTTTGGGGGAAAATGAAAAAAAAATCACCTTTTTTTCTGCTCACTTTGAAAATAATAAGTGCCCTTGGCAATATAATCTCAGAGGAAACAATCATCTCAGGGCCTTCTATGAATAAACCACTTCTCTCTCCTCTACCTTTCTAATCTAAATCTCTCTGTCAAGCTCTGATAGATTCTGTCAACCTTGATGACTGTCTTGAAATGCAATTCCTAAGTTACCCTCAGCATTTTATTTGCAAATAAATATCAGAGGCCATTCATTGCTTTTTTTAGACATTGTCTTAATCTTTGACACAAAAGTTTTCATGTCCCTGTGTGGTGCCACACATTTGAAATGCAAAGCTATCTCTCTTCTGGCCACTGCATTCACCTCCATTGGCACAGAATTAATTTTAGTCTTTAGTTTGGTTTGATCCTTTCAATTTCCATACCTTTTTTGTTGTTGTTTCTTAGAACCTCATTCCATCTTACAAATTCCAACAGGTCATATTCTCTCTTACCATCAGTTGAAAATGTGGAAATACATCAGTAAAAATATTACATAGATTTATTTTAGTCACTTGTCTTTATTGAGTGGAAATGAAGGAAGCTCCAAACAGATAGACAAAACCAAAGAAACAGAAAACAAAACCAAACAAACAAACAAAAAGCCACTACAGTCCAAATAAGTGTTTTTCCTACATTTCAATTGTAATTGTACCACCAGAAGTCTTTCATTTTGGTGCAAATAATTAAATTCAAGACATTTGGAAGATTCTGACGTGTGACAGGGAGCATTTTCTGTAATCTTTTCTCCTGTCTTGGGCTTTGTCTCCATTGGCAAAGAACTGGGGAAGCCAGTGAGTATGCATCCCTTCTGTGGATGAATAAATCATTGTAGAAACTAGTGAACCTGAATAATTCAGGCTCCTCTCTCCAAAACTCTTTCCTCACTTTCATATTTTGTCAGAAATATTTTATGGACTGACTCCTTCTTCTCAAAGACACACTTTGACATGGAAGGAGCCTCTTCAAAAAAGACGAAAATTAATGAGTTAGAAAGACACTTGTCAATTAACTGAACCACTCCCTCTTTTAGAGGTGGGAAGACTGGAAATGAGGAAGTCATATGTATCCAGCTTGTAGTAGAGTCAAGTACAGACCTGAAGTCTCCTTTCTACCATCTCACACAAGCCTCACCTCCCATTTATGCATATTCCTTATAGGAATGATTTTTTTAAAGTTATATGTCTAACCAAAGAAAATGTTTGCTAAACAGAATTGAAAAAGAAAAAGAAAAGAAAAAAAAAACTTACCTAGAACAAAGTATTCAAGAATAACATGTTAAAATTTATGCAAAATATGTAAAGTTTGTCAACATATTTAATTTTCAGTATTCATTATGAATATATAAAAAAAATACCAGCATGCAATTAATATCAGTACCATTGATACCATTGTTGATTAGTACAGCAGCCACCGTCAAATGGCCATAAGGTATAAGAAATTATTCTTTATTGCACAAAATTATCATCTGAATGCTGTGAATGTTCATAATCACTGATGGAGTACACTAAATGACCAGCTGATTTTCATTTGCTTTCAACTAAATCCTAAATAATTCATCAGTTCTTAGAATTACCAGAGGGCATAATCTATGTACTCTCCTGAAGCAGTTGTTATAACTTCAGTAATCAGTAATGTTTTAATCTCTTTGTAATGAATCATGAAATCTGTATTTAAAAAAATATTTGAATGACATTCAGTAGTATTTGCATCATGAACTTATATATTCTCTACCACCTCCATAAAGAAAGCTGAAATATGCCACCAGGGAAACTTCACACATGGAAAGGGAGAATAATAATTTCCTGAGGACATAAGTAGAAATCAGAATATCAAAGAGCTCTAGCCAGGTGGTAGGGGATGAAATCTAAACTGAAGTATTACGATTATGCATTAGACATTTTTTGCATATTCAGTTGTGTTTGTAATTCTGGAAAGATAACTATGTGAATGAGATGTTATCCGGCAACAAAACTTGCCTTGAAATTTAACACAATTGTGAAAACATTTTACACTTTTAAATGAGGTTAAAAAAAAAAAAGAAGAAGAAGAAGAAAAAAAACTATACAACAGAAGAAAAAACTGTTGCTATTTTGTTTGTGATAATAGCTACCTAGAACTTTTCCCAAAAGTGAGAGGTTAAGATTCTTATTAGGAGTATGGAAAATAAATTTTAAAAACTTATAATTAATCTTTTAACAGTTTATTGAGACATAATTGATATATAAAACTGCACATAAATTATACAACTTAATCAGTTAATCACAAAACCATTGCTACCATCCAGGGAGTTTTGCTATACACCACTTGCAAAAGTTGCCTAGTTCATTCCTGCCATCTCTCCCTCAGTCCAGAGTATCACTGGAAACAGCTCAAATACCCACCAACAGGGAATAGATAAATAATTCTATACAATAGAATGATATCCAACAGTGAAAATGATTGAAGGATTAATATGTAGAAAATAGATTGAACATAGTATAGCATAAAATCAGACAAAAATTGTATAATTTCATTATATAAAATCTTGTGAAACTTATAATGACAAAAAGTAAAACATTAATATTTAATTGGTTGTTTCTGGCAAGGTGTACAAGAATTTAGCGTCATGTCTCTTAGTTCCTAAAGCCTGAAAAAAGAAAAATAAAACAAAAGACCCTCAGTGGTTTACTGTATCAGATTTCAGAATTCCTTCAGAACTACTATGGGTTCTAAAAATCTGGCAGGAAGAAGATAAAAAGCAAATGCAAATGTGTTAAAGTAATAATCATGCTATTAGTTCTCTGTTTTCTGATGGCTTCTTTTGCAAATTTGTCTTCTACTAAAGAACATATTCTGCATAATATTTCTTTATTTCCCCTTTTCCTTCCATTGGCTATCTGATTATAATAATATTTTGCTCTTAAGAATTTTCACATCACCTTTCTTTGTAACTGCTACAGTCAAATCAAAAGGAGAGAAATTTCAAAAACATTAAATATGAGCAAACAGGAATCTTGGGTCTTGATTTTATACATGCTGCTTGGGTATTCTTTAGAATTCATATTCAAATCTTCAGAACACTTAAGTTTTTGAATTCTTCTTCTTGTTGTAAGACAATTTATGCACAGGATGGTCTAGTTAGATTTCATTTAGTTGAATAAAGACAGAAGAAAATAGAAATTTTAAAAATTTAAGTTTTGAATATTGAAGAAATATGACCTTATTTCCATGTGAATAAATTATTATTCAATTGTTTAGCAAATTGGATGCTTACATGTTATTAGAAGTTTTTAAAATAGTAACATCTTGTTTGTTTTCATAAAATGATCTGGTCATTAAAGATTGATGAATAGACCTGTGTGTATCAAAATTTTCAAGAAAATATTAACTAGACAACAGAAAGCATAAACAGATAATTAAATCTTTGCAAATACATGTTTGATGATTACACCAGTTTGATCAAATAATGAGTAAATTTAAGGCACATAAGTTAGAATAGAAACATTTTCTGGGAATGCTACACCCCTGCTACACACACACATATTCTTTTTTAATTTTTTTAAATTTCTTTTTAGTTGTCAATGGACCTTTATTTATTTATTTTTTTCTTTATTGATATGTGGTGCTGAGAATAGAATCCAGTGCCTCACACATGCTAAGCAAGTGCTCGGCCACTGAACCACAACCCCAGACCCTGCATATTCTGTTTTTAATTGCTAAACAGACAAAATAATTTGTGTGGGTATGGACTTTTGTTAGAGATATCAAAAATTGATTCTTGCCATTTTGATATATATAATAAAGAGCATAGCAGAGTGGTGCAGTCATTTCTAATCATGTTGCATGTTTGTGTTCACCCTGAGTCAGAACTTATATCTGCCCAATAATATTAACAACATTTGCAAGATTGCATTTTTTCCTTTTAATAAAAACATTATGGAATCAATTAAGTCCTATGGCAATCAGTTAAAAAATTATGTTATTATATATTTTATACCAAATATAAAATAAAGTGACCTTGAGATTATCTGTCATGATACCTAAGGAATATTTTCACTATAAATATAATAAAAATTGACACATGTCATTGTGGACTGAGCAAGCATTGTTCATCTGGGGAACAGCTTTCTACATATCATGAATTACTAAAATTTCAAATAACTACTTTCTATAAAGTAGCAGAAAGAAAACAAAAATATCTAAAACTTTTGTACATAACAAAAATATACTTAAAATGGCTAGTCCATCTGTACTGAGATCACTGGGAATAACCTAAAAGACACAATAGCAAAAGACCAGGTCAGGAAGCCAGCTCACCATCTTTAGCAGAAGGCACAGGCTGCTTACAGTAAGGAAAATGTATGTTTAATGCAAAGAGCATTATTTCTAACAAGTAACTTATCTGGAATATAGTGCCATGGGGAGTTTGGAAATAAAAGAGTCAGCAATAAAGGGCACTAGAACCCTCATAGGACCATGATTAAGTATCTGACTGAGACTTCTGTTTGTTTTTGCATTGGATTTTTTTTCCCTTTTATTCTGCAACACAAACTAGTCTCATAGGAGGAAAACCTTGTCATCCACATAGTACATCACTCAGCTGCGTACAGATAACTACATCCCTTCCCTGTAGGGAGAAATCCTTTTTATTGGACCTCGTGGGCCCATTCTTTATTTACTTGTGTTGTTTGGCTGTGAGTTGTGAGACAGGAGTCTTCTCCTTCTCTACAGAGCCTAGAGTGGGATCCTCAAGACTCAATCTCACATCTCTGTTCTGAAGCCAAGCCCTTCTGCTCTAAACTCTGACCTGCCTATATGTATGTGTGTGTGTGTGTGTGTGTGTGTGTGTGTGTGTGTATACATATATATATATGTATATGTGTGTATATATGTGTATATATATATATATATCATCATAGTGCATCACAGTCAAATCCAATTCCATATTTTTATATTTTCTGTTAAACTCTGCAAAAATAAAATACCACAAAACAGAACATAGAAATTAACACAACACAATAGTAACTTGAGACTTGTACAATGGCATTTTATTTGATTTGTTTCTGTAATCAGTACAATGGCCCAGTGAATTAGTTATTCTTACTATATATCCCTGTTTTACAGATGAAGGAAGAGATACAGTTCAAACTGTTTCAAATTTTTAAGTATCCCACACCTGTGTGTGATAGATGTTCACCTAAAACTCAGGCTATCCAACTGTAGAACTGGACTCCTAGCCTCATGGACATGCTGACTCTTCTATTTTGTTGTTGTTGTTGTTTGGTGCTGGGGATTGAACCCAGGGCCGTGTGCATGCCAAGCATGTGCTCTAGCACTGAGCTAAATCCCTGACTCCTCCTCCATTTTTAATAACTAATTTCAAAACCCAGATCTTCTTAGACATTGTTCTTGCTGGCATCTTTCCATTTTCACTAATTCTTTGACCTGTATACACACATACAAATATATACATATATGCATTCATCTCTCTCTCTACATATATATATATATATATGCATATATATATGCATAAACACATGCACACATACATAAATACATCAATACATAGGTATATATTTATATGATTTCTGTGTGATGCTTGGAACTGTGGTACATTTTGATGTCTGAACTTATTTAATCATTTTGACCATCATGTGAGAGTGACATTGTTATATTCATTGTATAGAAACTAAGTGACACACTAAAGGCTATTGAGCTTGGAAGTGGTTAAATCAGAATGAAAGACTCCTCTTGCCCCAATCTCTGTACCTCCCTGATACTCTTAATTACTTGTAAAGTGCTACTTATTTTCCAAAATTTTACCACCATTAACTAACTATGCATGCTTTTGTACAAGGAACATACCTTCCAACTCTTGTGCAGTTCCTACAACACCTAACATATTCACAGCTTAATCTATTGTTTTGTGAATTTATTTCTAAGCTTTGAATCCCTGTCCTGGTTTATAAAATCCCCAAATAAGACCATAAATATCTTAAATTTACCACAGGATATATAGGCACCTAAGAATAATCCCACGACAATTCCATGACAAATGTCTTTCATGAGAAACATTGATGATTTTGGTCCAGCCCAGAGACTGTCAAGGTAAAGATTGATTCAATGAAACATTGATTCTTACAGATGTAAATACTGTTGATTTTCCTAAATTTTTGGGTTTACACAAATAAATTTCAAATTATGGACAATCCTGAAGGAGATATGTCCCTCACTCCTTTACAAACAGAATTTGGCTAAAACATTACCTTGGAATGGGGAAAATATTTATGATATCTTCTTTATCTCCCATCTAACATAATAATTTTTAAATTTCAGTCCACACCACAAGCTTGATCCTTTCCTCCTCATTAGCCTTCTCTTCTACCCCTCACAGGGGAAATCTGGACTCTTGGGTTTCCCCTCCATATCTCTTTTCTCTTTCCATCTCCGTGTCTTGATTCATGGTCCTCATTTGGGTTTTACTTCCCCAATTTTTTCTTCCTTTGGTGTTCCTTCTCGCATGGATATCCAAGGCATAGCCATTTTGATATTTGAACATGCAATAAATGAGGAGGGATACTTTTATCTGTGCTTTTGCTGATATTCCTAGGGAAAGCCTAATGAATCATTATTTAGGTGCCTAAAGGCATCATTTCTTCCTTTCAATGAAGATTTTTGTTTTGTACTAAAGAGGAGGTTTTTCTACTAGAGGGGATTTTAATGTCCCCTGCCATGACTGCAGCTAGCATAGAATAAAGATCTGCTGATAAGTATATCTATTCATGAGGACACAGTTTCCAGCCCAGAATTGCAGTAGAGCTTTTAAGCCAACTGCAGCCAGAATCAGGGCTTTCCATAACAAAATGGATGGAAATAACAAATCTTATAGGTATTATTTTTAAAAAATCATTTGATTGTGCTTTTGCCAATGCAGAGTGAATTCAGACTGTGTGTACAGGCTATGAACCAAGAAAATTAAAGTACAAAAGAGATGACCAGGAAAATGATCACAAGAAGTACATGATGCAATGAGGATCATGATTGCTACCTCAACTGTTGGTCAGAAATTACGATGGGTTGCTAAGAAGAAATGAGGTATAGGAATCATGTCCTATCTAAAGTTTGTATGGCTTCTGGCTTATTAGTACATACAGTAAAATCTCTATTTTTCTCATTACCAAATGGAGGTTCATTCATTCTTAGGAGCACATTTTTATCATCTTAAACCCTAGAATCAAGAGTCCACCAATTATCGTTGATTTTTTTTATTTGTAAGAGAATAGCCTAACACTATTAATTTAGACCCATTATAAAATTCTATCTTAATGAGATTTATTCTGCTTAGGTACATAGAAACATTACAGAGAAGCATGACTATTTCCTTTCTCTGAATGCACACAGCACTTTAAATCTCCACCATATGATTACATGCACCTTTGAGTTGCCTTTCCTATCCTATGAATTAATCCCTTCCCTGCAGGTGGTCTAAGAGTTTCTTAAAAACAGAGATTTCATATTATCTTGCACAGTAGACTAGCAGAGTAACTAATCCAAACCTTCACACACAATCAAATCCCTACCCTACTACACTCCTTCAGGGACAGCATATAAATGTCTTTAAAAATAATTAAACCTCTTAGATGTGAGTTCTTTTATCTTTTTGCTTTGTCTTTTCTTTCATTTCAGATGCTTTTCTTATATTAGAGAAGGAGGTAGCATTTGCCTTTCTAAAACCAGTTTTTAACACTGGCTTAGTTCATTACTCAATTCATTATAACAGTCTATAACTAATAACTACGCAGTGGAAAAACTCCACTTGTTTTTAAGACTTAAAGGAATAAAGGAAAGAGAAGGTCTTTATTGAAAATGATTTTGTTTCCTTCTCTAGCTGAAAATGTGAAACAAAAATTCCTATTGCTGATATCCCAAGAATAAAGAATGTAGTTTTTAAATATGTTAACTATGTTGTTAAATATTTTTTAATTATAATTATCTGATTTGAGCAAAGGGAATACAGTTCTATCTCTACCTCTATGCATTAAGGACTCCAGTTATTCATTTATATATCTTGAGTTTCTAAGACACAAAAATTTGGTTCCCTACACCAATCTCATTTTCCAAATGTTGAAATAGACCCCACAGAATAAATTGCTCATCCATGGTGTCAAAGGCCGGAATCAAGGACTTGCATTTTCATCCTGGATCTGCTACTTATCATCTTGCATAAGCCTGGGCAAGCCAAAGAGTTTCCCCTGGATTAAATTTCTTTATCTGGAAAAGGATTTCTGAGGTCCCTTCCAATTTCATGATTCTAACATTTTTATTTCTCTTGTTTTACAATGGACCCACACATTATTTTCTACGGCAGTTACCTCTTTTACAGATTTGCTCATACACAACTCCACACATGCACATTTTCACACACAAACAATAAATTGAAGCACAGCGCAGGGTAGCTTGTTGAGCTGATGTTAGTGTTAGCAATAAATGTGGGGCTTCCGATTGCTCAAGCAGCTGTGACAATCGTTTATGCCTGTAGACTATTCTCCACAGTCTGGTGGGCTGTATCATCAGTCCTGCCATTCATTATGACACAGATTACCTCTGGTCCCAGTTTCCAGCTAATCAGGCTCTGAGTCTCTAAATGGCAAGCATTTTTAGTTTGTTTTCAAGAAAGCAAGTGTATGTACATAAACTCATATGCAGTTTTTCTTTTGAGGATTTCTGAAGTCTAATTCAAGTTTTGCAGAGTTCTCTGAGAAGGATATTTAAAAGACGAAGCATAAGTGACAAACATCTCTGCCAAATTATACGAAAATGGAGCCAAGCATTTGTGCATTGTCATATGATCTATCTTAAAATGAACATAACCTGGTTTATGGCATTTCTGCTGGCCCTTGTGAGTGTCTCTTCCTCCAAGTAAATTAGCATTTTTCAAAGGTTTTCTTTGCTTGGACATATTTTCTCAGCTCTAAATTTCAAGATTTGAGACCAAAAAACTTCTGTAAAACATGCTTCTTTCACAATTGCTAAGTTTGAAAGTAAATTACCTATTAGAATTTCAATTGATAGAAGCCTGGAACAGCAAGTTTGAAACAATGCATTACATTTGTTAGCATAATCACCTTTTAAACATCTCTGGTTATAAAGAAAAATTAAGCAAATATAACAGACTTATTTTTAGGTGCAAGAGCAGATACTCAGGAGAATTGCATGCCCTTGGAGTTTCAGTAGGTATTGGACTTGCTTGTCCTAAAAAAGCAAGCTATTGGCTTTCTACTATTTTAATACCTCACCTCAGGAGTTTCCAGGCCTGGTTTAGCAGATGTAATCTTGGCTCTGTAGAGATTAATATTTGACTAAAGAAGGCTAAAGAATGGAACTTACTTGACAATCACTGAATCTACTCAAGGAAACGTATTTTCACTCAATTCCCAATCAAAGGTGAAATAGTGTCTAAGTCCACATCTCTTAATGATCACTTATCCCCTAGATAGCTGTTACAATTTTGGAATTAAATAAAAATGGTTTGTAACTGAGCAGGTGTCACTAGCAAATTCCCAGAAAACTAGTTACCTGACATTTTTCATTGATTTCTCTTATATTAGAAAATGAAATGTCAGACACTATTAATTGCATTTTTTACAATAAGTAGTTACAGCAGGAGTAATGGCTAAATGAATGTACTTCCTGTCTGATGCACAATGGATGTATTCATTTAAATGTATTCAATTTAGATGAATGCAATATGTCTATATTCATTATAGTTATATATATATCTGTGGGCTGAATTGATGGGGTGGTAATTACTATCTTTATAAATGGAACAGTATTGTCAGTCTGGAAGAAGAAAACCTATTTTCTTATATTTTATACACCCACACAAGAGACAATTTCAAAATCATTCCTTCCAATACAGAAACTTTACCCTTGAATTTCCAGTGGAACTAATGATCATAAATATGGTCTGTCGGTAGGCCCCATTTTTCTCTAGAGTTGCTGAGGGTTGCTCTCTGTCTTATAGGAAATGACAGAAGGGAACTGAGAGTCTCAAAATCTCACCACCCAGCATAGCTTACATTTGTCATTCTCCATGCCTTCTGTTCAGCTGTAGGCAGCACATTGCATGGATTAGATTATTCTTATACCATTCAGGGTTGTTCTTTGTGTTCAGTGAAGGTAGAACGATTAATATGTAATTGATTTTACATCATTTTCTCTAATTAGTAGACAATATTTTCAGAGTAGTTTTCAGTGTAGAGAAAAACTGAGCAGATAGTACACGGTTCCCATAACTCTTCCCAAACCTTCTCTATTATTAACATTTTGCATAGTGTGGTAGGTTAGTGTGTTGCAATTGGTCAATCCATGTTGATACATTATTATTGGGAAAAATCTGTCTTTATGTTATGAAGTTATATGGGTTTTGACACTTCCATATATATTTCAGGATTTCCAATTTTCCCTTTTAGTACAATGAATCACCAAGAAGAAAGAAAGAAATCAAATATATTCATTCCTTCATTCATTACATTTATTTATTCATGCATTTTTAGTGGGTATTTATTGAACATGAACCTTTTCTTCTTCACCTAATGATATTGCCTGATTTTGTTGGTGAGGGGTGAATGTACCATCTGTATCAGATCAATAAATAATGTGGAAATTATCCCCACCCCTTTTTTCCTTCAATGAGGCAGAAAAACATAATTAAGCAATAAAGCAATAGCTCCTGTTATGGTTATCTTAGGATGCACCTGGGATTTTCTTATTTCCTTTCTAAAGTATTTTTCTGGTAGAAGAATTGTATATAAATTTGTGCTGGGGAAGATAACTTTGGTGGTATTGAATCCTGATGAACAGTGGTTCTAATGGAAATGTTTGTAATCCTTAAAAATAATCTCTGTTCAAATGTAGCAGATTAGGAAGTTTCTCTAAATTAAGAAATTACATAAGCAAACTTTAAATATTTAATTGTTGTTTCATGAACACCAATGCAATAAGGACTCTGGCATTTGACTTAGAAAGTCAGAAATTTTTCCTTCCTTTCAAGTTAGAAATTATGCTGAATTGTCCCTAATGTAGGCCACCCAGGGACAATTTTACACATTAATTGGTTCACCTTTTAATGTGGGCAACTTGAATGAATCAATAAGAGTAGAAAAGCTCTCTTTCATAACAAGAAAGTGGCCAACATCACACTTTCCCTAGAAAAGGGAAAAAAGGTCCAAGTTTTTGAAAATATCATCTTCCAAATCTAGGAAACCTGTAATTGGTTTATAATTAATTGTAAGGAAAACAACAGATTGTAGTAAAATGGAAAGAGCATTGGGCATCAAGAACCTATAACTCTATTTGTGAATCTGTGTGCAGTTACCACCTTTCATTTCTTCAGAATAATTTTTTCAATAATCTCCTTAGACCTCAAAAACAACATTTAAGAAAATTATTATAATAGTCCAAAAGTTCCATATGCTTGGATTCATAATCACTTACTTACTCTACCACTTTCCATCAGTTAAAATCTCCATGATGGTTTATGTCACCAGAGAAGGTCATATTATCTATGTTTGTAGTGGGAAACACATTCTCTGATCCGGTTGTTTATTAATTTTAATTGGTTATTGAGTTTTTTTCTAAGTAATAAGCACCATACTAGAGGCTATAGAAAGCAAAGGGTATTGCTTTTTTAAAAAAATAAGTTAGTCACAACTTTGAGGAAATTAATACAAATAATTTTAATGTTAATTAAGACTTTATTATACTCGCTCGACTATGTGTATTATGTGTGCAGTTCTTAAACAGTCCAAAGTAATATATATACATATACACATACACACACATATACACATATACACACATGTGCATGTACATATGTGTATGTATAATGTGTGTGTGTGTGTGTGTGGTGAGAGTTTTTTAAAACTCTGAAAATCCAAATTATATAAACAAAATTTAATTCGATAGCTTTGATATAGTTAGTGGGCAAAAGATGATAAGGACTCTTCTCATTTGCTCAAATTTCCACCAGTGATTTGTTTTGTAGCAGGACATTGTAGTATATACCTGTAATACCAGGGACTTGGGAGGATGAGACAAGAGAAACTTCCAGGCCAGCCTGGGCAAGTTAGCAAGATCCTATTTCAAGATTTATAAATAAATAAATAAATAAAAATAATAAAAATGGTTTGAGATACAACTCAGTGGTAGAGCACTCTGGGTTTAATTCCCCAGTAACAACAACAACAACAAAAAATGTAGATTCAGAATGGTATTTTAAAAAAAATGTTTTTCTAATGTCACATGAATTCAATGATAAACACACACACACACACACACACACACACACACACACACACACATACATGCCCAACAACACATCCAAACATCATGTAGGGGACAAAAAGTACTTTTATAATTTGTGAGTTTTTAGCTGGGACTTCCTGTAAGAAAAATAGATTAATAGAAGAAAAACAAAGAGAAGTTTGATAACACTCATACCTGCTATACACATTGGAAACTCAAATCACTAAACTTCTAGAGTCTCCAGAAGTTGTCTTGGACTCCAGACTTTAATACCATCATTCTCTGAATCAAGGGAAGATGTGTGTGCAGAAAAGTCTGATTAAGACCCAGGAAAAGCACCTTGAACCCAAGGAAGGTTTGCTATGTAGAGCTCTGTCTACCTTCCCAATGGTCATGAGTCTCTAATGATGTTAAGGTCACTCTCTTCCTGCTGCAGGATATCTGTATTGATGAAAATTTCCTGAAACGATATAAATTTCTGTTACTAAAGGGTAGCATTTTTGGCGCTCCTCCTGTGTCTGCAGTTGCTCAAAATGACAAGCTTACCCTTTTGCCAAAACACCATGTTTGAGGTGGCATATTTTGGTCTTCTCTAGCCATCTTGGGGTGGTGCATTCTGAGCCTCACCACCTACATTTGCAGTGCAGAACACTAAAAATATCTCATTTTTCCTCAAAACTACTGCCAGGTACTTATTATTATTCCCCTAATTCTTACTGATAACTTAAACCTTTAGTGCTGGGATTACTTTAAGAGAGGCTAACGTTCAGTTTTCTAAGGCAAAATTATTTTCTCTGTATTACAAAAATAAGAAAAATAAATGAATAAAAGCCTCTTAATCAAGTTTGTGTTACCCAATCTGTTACAAAGATGCAGGGAAGCAATGGAGCCAAAGGAGATTCTGAGTCAGCAATAGAAACTTGATTGAAGGAGAGGAAAATGCACTGATTTTGAAGGAAGATTTTAGTTGGTGCCGATAAAATAGAACAGTTAGAGGATATTAGAATTATTAAACAAATCAATTGTATGTAGTAGTCAAAGGTCAAATGCAGGCTTTCATGTAAATAAAAAATAGGAATTCACTCCTCAAAGCTGTATACTGTCATTACCATCAAGAAGATAGGAAGAACCACAATTGATTTCTTCTTCTTTCTTTTCTTTTTTCTGTTTTTAAATCAGGGAACATATTCACAACCAATGAAACTAGACTACTAACTCATTTTTCCTTACTGCAAATCTCTCAGTTTCAGGACCATTATAGATTTTTAAAAATATAATTAGTTCTTCATTCTCTGGGAGTTAAGGGCTCTGCATCATCCTGAGTCTACAAGTAAGTTAGCAGAGATACCCTGAACTTACCAGGCATGTGTATAAGACTAAGTCACTAGGGTAGCCATGAGCATTGTAGTTAAATAGCTCTGAAATCAGGCAGATCTGAGCTTGGTCCAGGGTCTTCAATACTGTATGAGTTTCAATCTGTGTTTGTGCCATTCCGTTCCATGGCTTTAAGTGGAGTAATAATGGAACACAGTATAAGGGGTCTTCAAGAACATTAAGTGAATTAATATGTGTCTGGCATATTTTTGGTTTATAAGGCTAGCAAGATAAGTTTTAGTGTGTAATGATCATTACAATAATAAAAATAGTTTGTTAGCAAATATCCAGGTTTCTAAGTAAATGTATTCTCTACTCAGAATACTTGTCACTTTATGGACACATCTATTATATGCATGAAAAAATTCTTTGTGTAAAAAAGCACATATTCTCTCCTCACACCCACAACATTAATAATAAAAAGTAATTAATTATACAGACTTTTTATTGAATTACACCATAAAATGCGCATTGATATTACCTAATATTTTTGGAATGACTCTTGCTATGATAACTGTCATACTCAATTTGTAATTCATTTTCAACCTTTTAATGAATAATTGAGAATGTTTAACAAGAAGTTTCCTTTTATTTCATAAGTGTTCTATTCTATTAAACAAGCTTCCAAAAACATCCTCCACTAAGCAAATTGTGAAAAGAAAAATACTCATAACTGGGAAATGAAGGAATTATATCTTATATGCAATTTTATTCATTTTTATTATTAAAATTTACTAACAGAAAAGATGGCCATTTTTAATCCTTTTATATTTATTCCACATCTTCAAGTACATTTAAAGATTGTGCAATTATTTCAGAAAGTAAATGTTAATTTACGGAGGGAGGGCTATTTTATCCATCAAAGTACCCTTTTATTCAACAAAAAGCCAAAAAGTACTGCATGTTTTCAGTGTGTTCAACTGAGACAGGAAAAGAAAGACAGAGAAAGAAAAGGAAAGAGAGGGAACCTGGCCTTTGTCCTCCAATTATACTTAATTAGTCTGAACTTGATAACCCCTCTTTAGCAACTTGTAATTATTATTACTCTATCACAATTTATGCTTTTTTAAAATCTGTTTACGTGTAATTCTGTCCCATGGTATATAAAATTCTGAGAGTAACACCCAGTAAGAAATGGACATTTAGAAGTTGCTCTGTAAGAGATTCTTGAATGCACAAATACTTAATGGTTGGTTGAATAAATGAATGGTTGGGTGGAGGAGGCAGCATGATCCAGTGATTAATGTGCTCCCACTTTGCCATTACCTAGCTCTCTGCTCTGTACAAACCCTGGCATTTCTAAACATTAGTTACCTCCTCTACTAAATGGTAAGTTGTGTGTCTGTGCTATTTCCACTAATCTGATACTTTATTCTTTGGCCTGCTGGTACTTATAGCTGGCCTCACTCTACAGCATCTGAGTAGATAGTCCAGTTTCACACTCTAGAACAGACCTACCTTACACTGGGTAACTTCATGGACAGAGGGTTGTGGGTCACTTAACGGAGAGCAAACTTGGCTGCTTATCCAGTTCAGACTCAGTTTCAACTTTGTCAAAGAGTCTTACAATTCTTTTTCTCTCCCTCTCTTTCTTTCACTTATTCTGTCCATCTGTCCCTCTGTCCCTTCTTTCCTTTTTTCCCTCCCTTCCTTTTCCCCTTCCTTTTCTTTCCTTTCTTCCTTCCTCCTTCTTTTCTTCCTTCTCTTTTCCTATATGATTTTCCAGACCCTACTTTACCTACCTCCTAACTTATCTCCTCATCTGCCTCTATGATTTCTGTCCTCATGTCTCAGCTTCCCCGTTTCTAATCCCCAGTCACCTGCTATTGGTTTATACTATCCCCCCTGACTTTGCTGGACACACTGGATTGTGAACTATGCTTGCATTTTTTTGACAATGGCACTTATTCTCCACCTACACCTACCTTTTGTTTATTAATAAGGGGATCAGGATATGCCCTAGGGACTGTCATTAGTAGCTTAGAGGGAAGAGAAATAGGGATTTATGCTTTATTTCTTGGCAAGAAATACGAAGCAAGAAATGTGCTGTGTAATTTAGTCTTGTAAACATGTAAAAGGTGAGCATTCACAAGAAATGCCAGGACTTAAGTTTTGATAAAACTCTCTCAAAATTATAAAAATTTGAACTGAAAGCCACACAACATGATAATTAAAGGTTGTTTTAGAAATATGTTCAGATAAAGCTACAAAAGTAAAATGAGCAGTAGACATTACTCCTGGCTATTGAGTTATTGTTATAGAACCCCCCACATAATCTAGACTAATAAAATAATACATTTTTCCCCACAAATAAAACCTAAATTCTCAATTATTCCTTGCCCTGGTTCATGAGATTTAGGTGTTTTTGAGCACCAAGGCATAGTTAACCAATGTTTAAGGCACATTATTAGTTTTCTAAGCCTGTTGTTCCAATCTCATAATAAATAAACAGAAAAAAAAAAGTAATCTATAGTTCTAATCCAGACCCTGGAATTATAGGAAGGAAGGAGAAGAGAAATATACTAGATAAGAAATAATGGTTTCCTGATGCTAAGTCTACTACATGAAGAGATTTAGCACTGCCTCAGTGCTATTTGCCTGTATTGGCTCTCAACAGTGACTACATCAGCAGGCCATTATCTTGGTTCTTTGAGCACCTAGATTTTTTTCCTGAAATCACTGAATATATCCTATTCAGTAGCTTTTGTGTCCATTGTCCTAGAATGTCACCAAATTCTTACTTCTGTTCTCTTGGATAAGCAAGCCAGGTATTTGGTCTACTCCTCTGTTTGTTAATGATACTCATGCTCTTTTTTGCTGGTTGCCATTTGTTTTGCCTGTTATATTTGAACTTGAATCACTGTTTCCATGTTTAAATTAATTGTCTCATGACTTCACCTGCCTTTGTGAAAACTGCCTAAGTTATTTTTGCTACTTTTTAAAATCTGGTCAGTGACATATCTATCATATAGGCTTATCATTTGATTTCTTTGATTAGCAGGTTAGTCATTTTGGATAAATGAAAGTAAACTCCAACATTTAATGTATTTATCAATTCTTTATATGTATGTATGTGTCATCTACTACATGTGGTCACCCATTCATTTGGCACTAGGATAATAGACAAGGACATGTAGAGAGGTATGGGGCATTATGCATTAATTTATGTAAAGCATATTAAATAGGTACTTGTCCTGGACTAGAAAATATGTTTATTAACATTTTAGACACAAAAATGAATAAAATGTCTCCTTTCCTCAAAGATTTTGATAGAGCAATAGATACGAATGAAGTTAATGCCAATTACATACCTGGGGATAGAATTAAAGAGGACAGTATGGGGGAAGCAAGGCTTGATAAGTGATGTTGCTGGCATGGTAGGAAGAGGCTTTTATGGCATATTCAGGGGTAGGCTTTAAAAGGAATGGCAAGTCTAAGCCATTTGTTAACACAAGGTCTAGGCACAGGTTGTCAGATTCAAATCCCTTTTCCACTTATAAATTCAGTGACCAGGAATATATGACCTTTCTAAGCATTGGTTGATATATTTGTAAAATGCAGGTAAAATTAGAATTTATCTCATGGGGTTGTTTTGAGGAATACTTGATGTAATACACCTACCTGATACATAGTTTATACATAGTAAGTACTTGTCACTATTATTCCACAGGCAATGAGAGAATCAACAGGATTTTAAGTAGGGGAATGATATAGCTAAAACTGTTTGAGATAAAATATCCTTTAAGTTGTAAGGATAATGTTTTTTTTTTTTTTAAAAAATCATGAAGCCAGGCGTAGTGGCACACACCTGTAATCCCAGTGACTCGGGAGGCTGAGACAGGAGGACTGCGAGTTCAAAGCCAGCCTCTGCAACAGCAAGGTGCTAAACAACTCGGTAATACCCGGTCTCTAAATAAAATACAAAATGGAGCTGGGGATGTGGCTCAGTGGATGAGTGCACCTGTGTTTAATCTCTGTTATCCAAAAAACAAAAACAAACAAACAAACAAAAAAAAAACAGAAAGAAAGAAACCCAAAAACTAGACTGTCTAGCAAAAATGGATACTTGTGGAAGATGATTAGATTGGAGTTGGAGATTATAGGGTACATCAGGTTCTAACTATTGTGTGAATGAAGGCATTCTGGAAGAGTGTATGCAGTGGATTGATTGATTGGCGGACAGTGAAATCATCACATGGGACACAGAAAGTCCATAAAGGAGATATAGTAGGAACAGAGAGAGTACTTGATTACTAGGCACAATCACAACCTGGAAATGGGCAACAAGAGGAAGGATGAGTAAAGACCAGGGCTCCTTTGGCAGAACTCATATGTTGATTTATAAGTTAGGGTTCATGCTAAACTAGAAGTTACTTCTACAGTGTCATGCTTTTCCAGGAAATAATGAGTCTCATCCTAAGCTTTCAGTCACAAAGAAATTAAATACCAATTTGATTAATATGATATCTGGCTATGCTATCAGAGAGTAATATAACCAATATTTTTTTCCTTCTTTTATTTTTTAAAGGATTTTTCAGAGAAGGAAAAGTCCACAGCAAAGGCCCTGGAAGACGTAAAGGCAAACTTTTACTGTGAATTATGTGACAAGCAGTATCACAAACACCAGGAGTTTGACAATCATATTAATTCTTATGATCATGCTCATAAGCAGGTAAGCCAAGGTGGGGACAATCCTTCATCTCCCTAGATTTATATCTTCAGAACAGACCTGGATGAATTTAGCATTATTTACTATCACCTAAGACTCTGAGGTGAGATCATTTATGTCTTTTTTTCTTCCTTGAGAGGTTGTTTTTCTGTTTAAATGTTAGGTGAGGTCATTTTCTTTTTCCTAGAAGTACCATAAAACTGGAGGTGAACTGAGGGATGATCTAAGAATAAACTGACTTATTTATTTTAGAATTTTATATATATATATATATATATATGTATGTATACACACACACACACACACACACACACACACACACACACATGTATATAGATGAAAACCAGAAACCAACAGTAAAAGTTTCAAAATTTAAAAAATAGAAGTGAATACTAGAAACGAATCTATTACATAATCTACTATGATCCATTTTTAAATTATTATTTAAAGATCCCAAGTTATAGAAAATTCTGGATCTCTGGGAGAACAACTTTCAATGATAGGTTACAACTTCCTAAGAATATTCTTTTTAAGAATGTCAAAATTGTTAATTAATAAACCATTTTAAGCAAACAAACAAAAAATCCAAACAGACAAAGTCAAGGGCTAATAAAGGCAGGTAGAAACATTTCAATTCATTTTCTTAAAAGGTCTTATATGCATCTCTGTTATCAATATAGATATTCTATACATGCTGCTGATATTATATACTTCTATTTGACTGTGAAGGAGGAGAAAATTATTCACTGTTAGACTTTATCCTTGATGGTACAGAGATATTGGCAACTCAGAAATTAGAAAGTATTAGATATCACTGAATAAGAAGTTCCACATAGCCAGAGAATTCCTGCTAAAAACTTTGTGAAGGTCAATACTTCTGATGCTAAAATGGATTTTACAGGTTAAAATATGTGGATAAATCTTGTACACTCTACATTTAAAATATTTATTGAGAGAATATAAATATTTTGTCTAACATTTATATTTATTTAGTGTGATAGTATATGGTCTTTGGAAATACACAGATGAGGAAGACACAGCTTCTGTCCTTAAGGATAAAACATGTGTATATAATTGGCTTCATTTCTCTGGCAAAAGCAAGATCAATGGAATAAATTATTCTAGGATTATAATCACCATATCCTTGTGTGAATAATAATCACCTCAGAAGTTATTAATAATGCACATTTCTGGAATAACCCTTATATATATTCTAATTTAATGATTCTGATTTAAAGCCCAGGAACCTATATTTTAAAATAATTAAAAATGGAAAATTTTAAACATATGTAAAAGTGAACTATATGTCTACTACCCCACTTCAACAATAATCATCTTTCATTTATGTTACCACCACGTAACCCATCTCCATTACTGCTACGTTATTTTGAAGCAAATTCCAGACATCATAGAATTTCATCTTAAGGTATTTCCAGATTTATAATGATGCTTTAAAAACATAGCGTTATCATTTCTAAAATCCAACAGTAATTTGTGAATATCTTGTTTCCCTATTTATCTCGCAAATGATTTATAAATTTGGGTTCTTTAAAATCTATATCCCAAAATATCCCTACTTTTGACATGTCGACATGTCTTTAAATTCTTTTAATATATTTTAATTTATAGATTTTTCACTCCTTTTTTAAATCTTATTCCTTGCAATCTGTTTCCCATATCGAAGATTTTGCAGGATTCTTCCTATACTTGTGGGGTTTTTTCCCCCCACATTTTTCTTATTCTTCTATGTTCCCTTTTATAGATAGAAATACGGTCAAATGCAGATTTTTATATTTTTCATGACAAGAATATATTAGAGGGTGTATAAGTCAGGTTTCAATTGCTATGACAAACTATCTGAGAAAATCAACTTAAAGGAGGAAAGATTAATTTTGGCTCAGTTTATCAGAGGTTTCAGTCTATGATAACTTGGCTCCATTTTTTCTGGGTCTGTGGTGAGGGAAAATATCAAAATATCAAGGTGGGAAGCATGTAATGAAGCAAAGCTTTTCACCTCTTGGCAGCCAGAAGCAGACAAAGATCAGAAGGGACTTGGGCCCTTCAAGGGCATGCCCCCAAGATCCTACTTCCTCCAACTATGCCCCAACTTCCAAATTTCCACCAATTGCCAATAGCTCATTAAATTAATGGATGAATCCATTGATGAGATTAGATCCCTCCTAAAGACTCTCCTCTATCTGCTACCGAAATGGAAATCAAACCTTCAACTTGTGAGCTCTGTGGGGACTTTTCAGATCCAAATACTAACAGAGGGCAGATTATGTCCTTCTGTAAGAAGACAATCTGTTTGTCTCTTTTTTTATAACCTTAAACTGAATTAGTGGGTTCAAGTACTATCAGCTTCATTCATCCATCATTAATTTACTCTATCAGCTTTTTTCCTTGACGTTTTGTAACCATCTTTGGTCATTTGCTCAAATAAATTACCTCATTCGGTGCTGTGAAATAATGATTCTAATTCTATCATCCCTTCTTCATTTATTAGATGGAACTTCACTTAAGCATTGCTCTTCTTGAGATTTTTTGCAGGTAATCTGCAGGCTATATTTTAAGAAAAATAAATACTCTGGATATTTATAGAATTAAAAGATGAGGGGAATTTTCTTAAAATTATGATATTTGATCTTGATCTGTGCTTTACACAGGCAGAAAGTAGATGTGAAAGAGAGGCTCAAGATGGGATGGTATTCTATTTTTTAAATTTTTTATTTATTTTAATTAGTTATACATGACAGTAGAATGCATTTACACACTGTGATATATCATACATAGATGAGATAAAATTTCTCATTTTTCAAAGTCTACATGTTGGAGAATCATACTGGTCATGTAGTTACAGTAATAATGACTGTTTCATTCCACTATCTTTCCCATCTTCATGGGATGATATTCTCTTTTTTGTTTTTTTGGTATCGGGGAATGAACTCAGGGGCACTTGACCACTGGGCCACATCTCCAGCCCTTTTTTGTATTTTATTTAGAGACAGGGTCTCACTGAGTTGCTAAGTGCCTCACCATTGCTGAGGCTGGCTTTGAACTCGTGATCCTCCTGCCTCAGCCTCCCAAGTGCTGGGATTACAGTCGTGGACTACCTCGCTTGGCTGGGATGGTATTCTTAACAGTGAAAACAAAAGAAACTAAGGTGAGGAAACAGAAGGGCATCACCTTATAACAACTGTGGAAAGTATTGTGCTACCAGGAGTGGATCCTCCACAGTCTAGACTACATGGCACAACATGCCCTGTACTCTGGAATTCTGTCTGATTAATTTCTTTTCTTCACTTTCCTGAATCTTATTTACAAAGGCTTTCCAACATGTTGATAAAACAACATTTTTATAATCCTAATTGCATCTACATGCCCACTTCTGTTTATCATTAGACTTATGTACATTCTAACTCTTCTGGGCATGCTCCTTCTAGATTGAGTTTCTAAAGTGTGCTACTGTGTTACTGGTGGGAATGGATGAATTTGGTCCCCACCTTCATGAAACTAGTAACCTCATTAAAGAGACGTATATATCAATAGACTTTATAATACCTTAAATGCTTGAGACACCTAAAATTATATGCTGAATACACTTAAAAGAGAATCCAAAAATGATTTAAGAAAGAAGGTAGACAAATGAACTGAATTTTTAAAAGAATGAATATAAGTTAACCATGAAGTCCAGAATAGTATGTCCTGTAGGGTAGTAAACATGCATCACAGCATAGGGGCAGTTACAAAACATGATACGTGGCGGAGCAAGTGACGCCCTATGTCTGCTAAAGTTACCATCATTCTCTTGGGGATCTCTTTAACAGTCTTTGAACTACATCCCATTTCCTTTATTCTTCTTTTGCAATATATTTTGCATCATGTCTTCACTTTGCAATCTGACTTTCACCCATTCTTATTTAATTTCATCCTTGGCTCATTACAAGGGTGTTCTAGCTAGATTCTAGTACTATTCCTGTTACAAATCAATATATCCACTATAGCCAGATTAAACTTCCCAAACTACCATATTTGTATTCTCCCTCCCCTCCTAGGAAATCTTCAGTGGTTGGTGACTGACTTTTGAAAGTCAGAGTCTGAACTGTTGAGCCTGTCATTCAAAACCTCCACAATCTGGCTCTTGCCTTCATTTCCAGATTTATCTCCTGGAACTCCAGAATTTCCCTACAGTTTTTCAAAAGATGCCTTATGCTTTCCCAGCTGCTCCTCTTGGCTCAAACTCTTCCTTCTGCCTGGGATGTCCTCCCATTTTGTGACTGTCTTTTAATACATACTTTCTGCATATTTAATGTATAGATTGACAACTTATATCTGGATATTGAAAAATCTTAGATTTCATGCAACATGCTTTAAGGCAGTTTTTCAAATTTCTTTTTGCTCAAAATATGTTAATATTCTGGAGAATATTTGTACATGCTGCCTGCTTTGGGACACATTAGAATAATTAAATTTGCTGTAGACCTTGTTAGACTGCTTTCTTGGATAATGTTAAAATACTTCCATCTAAAGATTCATTTGGCCCAAAATATTTTGAAAATTACCTCAATTTGAGATGAAGCTGAGTTTAAAATTTTCTTTTTAAATGAAACTTTTTTTTTTTTTCTGTATAGGAATAAGAAGTTCACATTAAAACAAAAGATACAAAAATATTCCCCTGACTTTCAAAGCTAAATATGTCCATTTGGGTCTTGCTTCATTAAGAGTTCTCCTTGATGGGGGTGATCATTATCATGATGATGATGGAGATTTGGCTAAGAATAATTTTTGGCCTGAGTAATGTAAACAGTTGCCATGAATTTATTTTCCATGTGGATTCAGATGAAATATCTGGCCTCTTCTGTTGAACTTCAAAATAATATGGGGGCTTGGAGGCATTATTTAGAAGTAAATCCAAATTTGGATAGTATTCATTCCATTACTTATCATTTAAACAACTTGAATCTAAAAGCAAAATAGTATTTGAATTCTCCTTTTGCTTTTCCTTCATTTATTTATAAGTACTGTGGATATTTCAGTTTAATAAGTGATTTCTACAGTTTTCTTGTTTTTTCTATATCTAAATAGCAGTATTATATGTTTATTTTATTGCAAAAATGATATTATTATTCATGGTGAAATTGTAATTCTAGACAAATGAGTCAATATGTAACTTTAAAGAATAAAATAAGAAAGCCTGTGATTTGTAGAATTAAATGGACTTCATTGGATATTTAATACTTTTGTGTAACTTGAAATGCATTAAACTATTTTTCTTGGGTATTATTTGTAGAGAAAGATAGTTTATCAGTAACACAGCTGAGGGTTTTTTTTTTTTTTTTTTTTCTCTCTCCAATGAGGGAAAATAATGACTTTTCTAGCTTTGACAACCTCTATATATACAGCTCACGTTTTTGGAAACAACACAGTTTTTTTAGCTATTGCCTTGAACATCTTATAATTCTGTGTAAATGTTGAGCATTATTCCTAAAAGCAATTTGAATGTGTATACAAATTACAATCACTTGGATAAAAATAGCACTCTAACTATTAATATAACTAACATGTCAATAACAATTAATTCCTTGTGAGACCATCTTCAAGCCATAATCCCTTTTCAAGACTATTAGCTGCAAATGTTTTATACAGAAATGAGTAATGCATCTTCACATGCAGCTGAAGACTCTCCTGTCCCAGAGATGCTCAGGCTTATTTCAATTTAAAACAAAAATGAGCTGGATCTCTTTACAATTAACCCACAAAAATCGTTTCAATATTAAAAAAAACCCACTTTTAGATCCTTCACGTGTGCCTCTTAATCCTCCTAATCTCCCTTTGCTTCACAATAGGATTTATTTTCACTCAGGAGGAGCCATCACTTGTGAAGCCTAGATCTGAACTCCAACTGATTCATTCTTAAAATATTGTTTTGGATTCTCCCCATCTCTACATGCTCCAGGTAAAATATCAAAATAAGTCTAACTTTGTCACCTTGACTCCAAGAGAAAAAGAACCCCTGTAACTCCTAAAATAATTCAATCTAATTATCTCTTGCTTTGCTCCCACAGTTGGATTTAAATTTTCTCCACATATGACTCAAATTGTCCCAATAATATTTTTTAGATTAGCAATTTAAGTTATTAATACTTGTAATATGACAAAAAATGTCAAAGTCCAGGTGATTCGTGGGGTCAGCAAGATGGAAGAAATAGACTGGAGTTTCTGGAAGGAACACCCCAGGAACCATTGTATCATACTTACCCCCTGCTTTGTTTTGCATTCTATAAACCCACATTTCTCATTGTGTGGGATGTGTGTTTTCCTAGAATTACCCAGTGGCAGTTGGAAACTCTGTTAGCAAAGAATTACAAGACCAAAGAACCAAAGCTGATCTTGGCTTCCTGCTCATGTTCCACTCTTTCAAATTACTTCTTTCATCTTGGCTAAGAGGCTCTTTGATCTAAAGGTTGTCTACCAACAGAAAAATAAATTTAAAATCTACATTCTGGCACTTCTGTCTCTCAGACATGCCAAGTACTTAGCTTAGGGCACTTCAGTAGCTATTCCTTCTGTGTGGAATATGCTTCCATCTGACCTTCAACTTTCTGGTTCTCCTCTTCATTTGCCTCTTGGTTTAAATATCACCTCTTCAGCTGGACCTTTCCTTCTCACCCTAACTCAAGTGGCCAGTTGCTATTTCTCAAAATCCTAATATCCCCTTGGCATCATCAATGATGGGCAGAGTCAGCTGAAAATCTCTCCAGAGCCAGTTCAATATTGAAGAATTTTGTGAGCTCTTTGTCTAGCCATTGTTAGCTTGATATCAGCCATGATGGGAGATCAATAAATATTGTAAATCAGAGCTTCTTATCTTTAGTTTGGTTTTCCTAGAGAGTTCATATACAAGCACAATATTGCTTATCACTCTGTAAAATGAAAAAAAAAAAAGTTAGTTTTTACATTTTTTGTTCTCCCACCCACTTCCTAT
Organism: Tamias sibiricus; assembly: GCA_025594165.1. NCBI lineage: Eukaryota > Metazoa > Chordata > Mammalia > Rodentia > Sciuridae > Tamias > Tamias sibiricus. The sequence goes on from CM046664.1 coordinate 98,402,679, forward strand.
CATCAACCTCATAAAGGGAAAGGAATTTTTGGTTCTAATAGCCACTGTATTTCTAGAACTTAGAGCAGTACCTGGTACGTAGTAATAGCTCAGTGAATATTTTAAGCATGAATGAGAAGCTAAATAAGTGAACTTCTAGGTTAGACCATCTCATTCTGTCTTATATCAGTATATTCTACCCATTGTTAGAGTTTAGATATGAGTTGTCCTCCAAAAGCTTGTGTGTGTGACAATCAAGAAAGTTTTGAGTTGAAATGATTGGGGGTTATGAGATCCTTAACCTAATCAGTGCATTAATCCACTGATAGGGATTAACTTGGTGGTAACTGTAGGTAGGTAGGGTGTAATTGGAAGAGGCAGGTAACTGGGGGCATGCCTTTGGGGTTATATTTTGTATGGTGAGGAGAGTCTCCCTCCCTTCTTCCTGGTACAATGTTCCCAGCTTCTTTCCTCTTCCACACTCCTGCCCTGATATTCTGCCTCACCTCCAGCCCTGAGGAATGGAGTCAGCCATCTGTGGACTAAGACCTCTGAGACTGTGAGCCCCCAAATAAACTTTTCCTCCTAAAATTGTTCTTGTCAGGTCCTTTGATCACAGAAGCAATAATAATAATAATAATAATAATAATAATAAAAACTGACTAAAACATACTTCATTCATTAATCACCACTTAAGAAGACAGAGTAAATATTACAATGAAGAAGATCAGATCCTCAAGTTATTTATAATTGTTGAGGGAAAGCTGTCATGAAGCATGTTTTTATAACTTAAGAAAATATTTAGTCCATATTAATAGTGGTAGAGTGTATCACCCTAAAAACTTTAGACTTAACTCTATTTGAAACTGTTAGTCTTCAAGGGCTTTTAAGCAAGCAAATAGTATGATAAAAATTGTGATTTAGAAAAGTAATTCTAAAAGCAGTTTAAGGATAGGGATACAAAGAGAGCTTGTTTCTGTGGTCAGATGGAGATTTATGAGTCCCAAATAGATAATGAGAGTCTTTATAGCAAAAACAGAGATGTGGAAAAGGGAGGGGTAGATATAAAAAATCATCAGCATCTTACAAAATATGAATACATGCTATATATCACTAGTGATCAAATAGACTTAAATTTGTGGGGATTTTAAAAAAATTGGTCACCAAATATGTAAAGAATGATTCTACCTAGTTTTGACAAGATGTGGGAAAACATTGCTTATGAGAGTGCAAAATATTTCAATTCTTTTGATGTTCTACTCTTGATTATTTATCAAATGCCTGGAATGTGAATTTTTCCAATCAGTAGTTCCATTTGGCATGTGTTCTAGGAAAAGCCAGATGAATTCCAAAGCTTTATATGCAAAAGTATTTAAAATAGAAAAATGCTGGAAGTAATCTAAACATATAATAAAAATCGTGACCAAGTACTAGAAAAATATGAGCAAATATAAATTATGTTTAAGTGTACATTTTATATGAAATTTATTCTTAAAAGTGGTTCTTGGATACTTATTTATATATCAAATTCAATGAATACAGAAGTAAAGAACAATAGGTAAAAGTGTTTAATAATAATTGGGTTCATATCTTTTCATGTAAGTTTCTAAGTATTTACTGTCAAATAACCAACTTTATTTAGCAATTGAAACATAAAAGGCAGTTATGCCATCCTATTTTGCCTTTGTATTTTCACTTTATACTGTATCTTAATGGTTCATAGAGATCTGAATGTTATTGTGTTGTTACATGAATACTCAAAATTTGTATTGTTGTGACTTATAAATATTTCCAGAGCTGAGCTTCATAAAGTTGCTACAGTTACTTTATTATTATATATATTTTTTCTTATATAACTGCTTTTTCCTGAAGGTAGAAATAAACTGCCTCTTCTGTGTGGCCACTATTGAATCATTAATTTATACCTGAATTTTCTACCATTTATAAGAACAAAAAACTCATGCAAAAGCATTAAATAAATTGAATATGTCTGTTTTGCTCTCACCTGGCTTTAGAGACAGCTCTGGAACAATCCTCTTTCTGCCTCCATCTGGACACTTGCGTTCAGGCAGCTGCACAGCTGTTATTCTGGGGCTTGTTTTAATCCTCATTTTGTGAATGCCTTTGCTTCTCTCCCAGATAGTATCCCCTGTTTCTTTGAGCTAATCCTATATCTCATTTTATTTCCTCCTTTTTGGTGGAACCTATGCACTAGAAGCTAAGGAAGTATGCCTATAAGATAAAATTTATATTGGGAATCTAGTTTATCAGGAAAAGTCAATGTGCTTATTCTACTCTCATACTGGATTAATTTTTTAACTGGGTTGCATGTTTCAGTGTTGCTATTGAAAAGTGGTGTGCCATATTGAGTCCTTTTCCTTTCATTCTGGAAACTTCAAGATTCTCATTTCTTCTTAAAATGAATAGTCATTTAGTGACTGCTGTATGCCACGCACTGTTCTAAATGCTGGAGGTATGGTAAGGAAGAAACCAGACAATCATCCCCATCTTTAGGGTAAGTATGGAAAACAGAACACAAACACACAAAACAAGAAAGCAATGTGCAGGACATTATATAGTTCCATATACTAAGGAGAAAATAAAAGAGTGTGATATATTGGGAGTGCTATGGGATTTGTTATTGATTAGAGATTTTAGTGATAATCTTTATTAAAAGGCAATTATGAGCAAGGGCTTAAAAGACATCTTGAAGGGGGAATCCACACAGCTTTTACTCTTTGCAAAGTTTGAAAAATAGGAACCCAAGATGCCAACATTCTACAATGACTTGCTTTGGTATGAGTCACTTTGCAATTAACAGGGCATTCTCTGGGATCTTTCCAATTGGACAATTATGTCACTTATTACTTCTCTATTCTTCTGTTCTTTTTCAAAATCTTTTAATTTGGATATTGGACTTCCATAATTAATCTATTAAATTTTTATTCTGCTTACTAATTTTAATATCTTAGTATTCTATGTCAATATTCTGAGATATTTTCTCAATTTTATCGTTAAATTTTTCTACCTAAAAATATTTTCAACTGCATACATGTGTGTGTGTGTGTGTGTGTGTGTGTGAGAGAGAGACAGAGAGAGAGAGAGAGAGAGCATGCAAGTGCGCACATGCATGCACATGCTTAAGTTTATGTATTGTTTACATGATAGAAGCTTTTCTTAAATACCTTGCTGAATCTGATTTTATTCTTATTTAAAACAGAGGGATTAAGAAATCAAGAATTTGTCTGGAACATTGCTGTGCATGGGTTGGTTTGGCAAATGCCTCAGTACAGTATGATAGGGTGAAAATTCATATTTTTCATTTGTTCAAGAGTCAATATTGAATCTATTGGAATCCATAAAAATAAGGAGGTTAAAATCTTGCCAGTAGGCAAAATTTTATTTACTCTTCTTTTTTTAAACATTTCATAGCTGACCCCTAAGTGGTACCAGCTGTCCTTAATACTAGAAATTACCTGGTTCAGATTCTCCAGAGTGATTCTCCAGAGTCTTCTGCCAGAGTAAGCTAGGGTTCCTGTGCCACAATTGCTCTTTTGCAGATTTAGATAATTCTCCCACTTCAGGTCTCAGTCTCTACTTTCTCCACAGTTCTAATTCACTAGAAGGAGTTTGCTGAATTAATGTTGGCTTCTCTTCAGCTCAACTGCATGTTCTGCCTTGTTTGTTATAGTTGCATGTCTTTTTCTTGCTGGTTTCTTCCTTTCTTCTTTTGTTCTCTCTCTCTCTCTCTCTCTCTCCCCCCCCCCTTGTGTGTATGTGTGTGTGTGTGTGTGTGTTTCCTTTATTAGCTAATAACTTTTTGTTTCTGAATCAATAGGGCCAGTACTACCTTCCTCTGACAGCTACTAAAATAATGAAATGAGAAAAATGCATGCCATCCCCTTAGCCAGTGCCTAGAATATAATAATTACTCAATAGAACTGAGAAGGTTCTATTTTACATGTTGCACTTTCCAATGAAGGTTTGAGATAAGTTTCTCAAGAATATTGTGTAAAGGATTTTTTCATTAAATGACAGAAATTTAAGGACTTTTTAATCTCTGAAATTAGAATGAATGTATATTTAAATAAGTGTAGCATTATTTCATTTAATTTCATCTTAGGCCTAGAATAGGCAGTAAAATAATAATAATAATAATAATAATAATAATAATAATAATAATAATAATTTTCTGTTGGATTTAGATCCTTAGAGCCATAATCTCTAGTTGGTCAATTATAATCACATCCTGAGCACAATTTAGTAACTTCATTTTAATGTATGGGAGCAGATATCAGACACCATTAAAAACTTCCAGCAGAGACTTGGTTCTTTAACAATTTATGTTTTTCCATCAGCAGATCCATAGAATGATTTTTACTGGCCTATTTTATTGTTTTACCACTTACATTCTAACAAAAATGTTTCATCATGACATTCTGATACTGAGTGAAACACAAACTATGTCTAATTAAATAAAACTGCAATGCTTAATGATAGCTCCTAGTATCCTATTGTTGAAGATTTACAGATGGCCACATAATCCTCCTTATCTATTATGTACTATTGAGTTTGTTCTAGGTACTATGTATTCAACACAAGTAAAAGTAGTTAACCACATCCAGTTTTTGTCCATCATGTAAGGAGTTTGAAGAAAAAGACCAAAGAATCAAAAAAAAAAAAAAACCCTGAAGAAACTAAAAATCAATAACTATTTTTTGATTTGTTAGAGAAGTGAGGTTACATGGTGAACTACTTCCCCCTCCAAACAGGAAAGATAGACAGACTAACACAGAGAATAAAAATTTCAACCAAAGTTGAAGCCTAGGAGAGAAACTTCCTTGGGAACTGGCACTAAAATAGGAAAACCTAAGCCATAAATGATAATTTTTTAATGTACCATGTGGAAACGTTTAAGAGTTAAAAATTCCAGGGTGGAACTCTTAGGCCTCCAAATTTTTGTGAGTGTTACCTTCAAGATAAAAACCTGTTTTTCAGAGTGAAGATGAATTAAAAAAATAAATAAAACCTTCTGTTACTGGTAGAGAGATAAAAAAGTAGTCTTTAAAAAATATTCACAGAGCATTCTGGTCTTAAGACTTGCCCTCAAGGGAATCTCTTCTCTAAGAGCCTCACCAACCTTGGATAAGAGAAATATCCAACCATATTGCTTTCTAGTTCTTGAATGAGGGACGGATATAGCAAACACCAGCTCCCCCCTCCCCGCCCCTCATAGCTTTGTCTCTCACCTAATTTGTTGGATGTGGTGGTGGGGAGAGCCAACTCAGAAAAGCATCTGTGAAGATCACAGGCCAAGGGATCACTGAAGATTAGGCCTAATCACAGGACTACAGAAATATCTTCCCCTCCACCACCCCAATATCTTACCACTGCATCAGTAAAACTTATAAATATTGGCAGAGAAATACAAATAAAAGGACTACACATCTCTGATAATCCTTATAAAATCTCTAGAAATATCTAAAGATAACAGGGGAGACTAAAGCAAGGACACCAGGGGGAAATGTTAGCTTCCCGCAACTGGAGCCACAATAGTTAATTTAGCCCCTTGTCCAATAAGAATAAAACCTCATATCAACAACCTGTTTACTTCAGTTGCTTTTATCCAGCACATTGTATCTGACTTTCAAGAAAAAAAAATTGCAGAACATGCTAAAAGACAAAAAGATTAAAGAGGAAGAAAAAATCAGAATCAGAAACTGATGTAGCAGAAATGTTGCATTTATCAGACTGAGAATTTAAAACAATTATGATTAATATGCTAATGGCTCCAAAGAAAAATTGAGCAACATGCCAAAAGAGCTGTGTAATATAAGCAGAGGGATGCAAACTCTAAGAGAGAATCAAAGGTAATGTTAAAATTAATATATACATTTTAAATCCTGTAATGGAAATAGCTAAGGAAAGAATCAGGGAGCTTTACAAATATAAATAGAAACATCCCAAACTAAAAATCTTAAAGAAAAAAATTTTTAAAAAGGTCATAGCTAAGGATTGTAAGAAAGTTACAAAAGGTCTAACAAACATAAAATGGAAATACCAGAAGGAAAATAAAGAAGAGAAGAAGAAAAGGAATGGAGGGAGGGGAGGATAGGAGGAAGAGAGACAGGAAAGGAGGGAGGACAAATATTTGAATCATGACTCAGAGTTTCTCCAGAGTAATAATAAAATATTACAAATACAGGAAGTTCAGTGAACACTAATCATAATAAATACTGAGAAACTTATCTAACAATACCATATTTAAACTGAAAAACAAAATCAAAGACAAAAATAAAATCTTGAAGGAAGCCATGGGAAGGAGGTGCCTTAGCCATAGAAGAACAAGTCTGTGTATTAAATTGGACTTCAGAAGCTATGCATGCAATTAAGAAGAATAGAGCAATATACTTTAAATGGTGAAAGAAAAAAAAAACACCAATCTAGAATTTTGTATTTAGCAAGATTATCCTTCTGAAGTAAAGAACCCAGATTGAGAGAACTTGTCATCAGTATGCCTGCCTGAAAGAAATGCTGAACTTCTTCAGAAAGAAGATAAATATATAAATCAGAAAGTCGCATATGAATAAATAAAAATAGAGAAGAAATAAGTGAAGGTGAAAATTATTTTTCTTATTTTTAACTTATCTAAGATTACTGTTTAAGATTTAATAGCACCAATGTATTCATTGATTGTGGTTTTTGATAACTAAAATGAATGATATTTTACAGGGGACAGTAGAGTAGAATTGGTAATACTTTGTCATAAGATATTTGCACTACATGTTAAGTTGTAGACAGAGTTTTTGCAGGTAAGCTTGGATTAGCTATAAATATATATTGCAAATCAAAGGGCAACCACTGAAAAAAGTAAAAAAATAATTAATATGCGAGAGGAGAAAAAATAGAATCATATGAAACAGCACATAAACCAGAGGAGACATAGAAAGAGTGGAAGACAAAATAAAAAAATAAAATAACAGAAAACCATAAGAAACATGGTAGACATTAACCTAACTATATCAATAATCACACTAAACATGAAAGGTCTAAAATATACCAAGTGAAAGACCGAGACTGTCATTGTTCATTAAAAAAAGACCCAACTCTGGTATACTTACCAGAATACTTTCAAATGTAAAGATATGATAGATTGAAAGTAAATTGACAGAGAACATATTCAAAAGAAAGTCAGAGTAATTTTATTAATGTCAGACAAAACTGACACCAAAATTTTTTAAAAATTCAGAAATTAAGGGGAAATACATAATGATAAAGAGATCATGTCTCCAAGTAGATAAAACAAAGCTTCTTTTGTGTGCATGTGTCTAATAAAAAAAATCATAATGTGTGACCCAAAACTAATAGAACTGGTGGGAGAAAAAGTGAATCTACTATCATCATTTCAAATACAAATTGCTCTGTCTGTAATTGAAAACTCTTACAGGCAAATCATTGGTAAGACCATGGTTGAACCAAACAATGACATCAAACAATTGGACATAATTGATCTATAGAAAACTTCATTCGACAGCATAAGAATATACATTCCTCTAAGCTTGCAGGAAACATTTACCAAGACAATCCACGCTGTGTTCAAAAAACATAAATATTTTATTGTAATACATACAAAATAGGATGTCAGACACAATGGAATCATATTAGCAATCAATAAATGATGGTTAAAAATCCCCCAAATCCTTCTAGATTAAACAACATACTCAAAAATGAAAAATATTTCAAACTAAGTGAAAGTCAAAATTCAACTTATTAAAATGTATAGGATATAGAAAAAGAGTGGTTAAAAACTTTATAACATTAAATGTTACATCAGAAAAGAATAAAGTTCTAAAATCAATAATTCAAGCTCCTATAGTAAAAACTACAAAAAGAAGAACATATTAAATCCAAGTTAAACTGAAGAAAAGAAATTTAGAGAAGACAATTACATTGTAAACAGAACTCGATAAAGAACATCAATAAAATCAAAAGCTGGTTCTTAGGGGGGAAAACAGTAAAATTGATAAATGTCTAACTAGATTAAAAATAGAAAAGGTACAAATTATCAACATCCAAAATTAAAGAGAAGTCCTTACTGTGCATCCCATATACATTATGAAGATAATAAAGTAATATTGTGTGCAAATTTCTGCCCACAAATTTGATACTGTGGATGAAATGATTCCAAAATAAACATTTTTTTTAGAAATAAACAAGGTATTACATAATGATAAAGTGATCATACCTCCAAGAAGATTTTAAAAATCTTTATGTGTGTACATGTGTTTAACCAAAAAAAAAATCAAAATACAAGATGTAAAACTAATAACTGCTAGGAGAAATAGATGAATCCACTATTATAGTTGGAGATACCAAATTCCTCTGTCAGTAATTGACAGATCTTACAGAAAGGACATCAGTAACAGCATAATTAAAACTTAAAATACACAGATTACCAAAACTTGTACATGGAGAAATATATAATCCTAATTGGACTATATCAATTAAAGATCAATAATTAAGGACCTTCAAATGGAGAGACCCAATGAGAACAGAAACAACTCAGCCCCAAATGAGTTTTACCTAACATATAAGGAAAGAATCATGCCCACATCTCACAATCTCTTCCAGAAAATAGAAACATGATCATTTCCTAATTCATTCTATGAGGCCAGCACCATCCTAATACTAAGAGGCAAAGACATTTCAAGTAGAGAAAACTATAGAACAATATTTCTTTGAATGTAGATGCAAAAATCTCAACAAAACATCAGAAAATCTAATTCAACAAGATGGAAAATATTGTACACTGTGGCCAAGTGGGATTTACTCCAGCCATATAATGCAGATTCAACATTTTATAAACCAGTTAATATAGTCCATTATGTCAACAAATAAATAAGAAAATTCACAGAATCATATAAATGTTTATATAAATAGCATTTGACAACACCCATTCATGAAACAGATTTTAGAAAACTGAGGAATGGAAGTATAGCTCAGTGATAGCGCACTTGACTAACATGCACAAGCTGCTAGGTTTCATTTTCAGTACACACAAAAAATTAAAATGTTCATAAAACAAAGAACAGATGAGATTTGAGAAATTTCATCTGACTGGTAGCATCACGCTTACTGGTAAGAAACTAGATACTTTCCCACTCAGAAGAGGAACAAGGCAAGAAAACTCATTTTAAGTTCTGTTCAACATGGTACTAAGTAAATCAGTATGCAATGCAATAAAACAATGCAATAATAGGAAACAAAAGATTGGTAGTTTGGAAAGAAGAAATAAAACTGGCATTGCTTATAGATGACATAATTGTCATCTACAGAGAATAAAACATCATGAAACTCATAAGTAATTATAGCAAGGTTTTGGGATATAAAGTTATTATAAGACAGCAAATTGTGCCAGGCGCGGTGGCGCATGCCTATAATCTCAGCACTTGGGAAGTTGAGGCAGGAGGATGGCAGTTCAAAGCCAGCCTCAGCAATGGCAAAAATGGCGAAGCACTTAGCAATTCAGTGAGACCCTGTCTCCAATAAAATACAAAAAAGGGCTGGGGATATGGCCCAGTGGTCAAGTGCCCCTGAATTCAATCCCCAGTACCAAAAAAAAAAAAAAAAAAAAAAAAAAAAGATAGCAAATTGCTTTCTTATTAGCAATGAACAATCAAAATTTAAAATTAAGAGCCCAATACCATATACTTTAGAACCCAAATACAAAAAAATTTAAGAATAAATTTAACAAAATATGCATAAGACCTATATACAAAACTATAAAAAACTCTGATGAAGTAAATAATAAAAAATCTAGATAAGCAGAGAAACATGAGTAGGAAAATTCAATATTGTCAAATTGTCAGTTCTTTTTAACTGGGACTACAGATTCAGTGCAATTCAAATCAAAACTTCAGATAGCTGCTCTGTAGATATTGACAAATTAATTCTAAAGACCATGTGAAAAAGTGGGAGACTCATATAAGCTTATCACATATTGAAGGAGAAGAACAAAGTTGGAGGACTAACACTTTTCAGTTTCAAAACTGAAAATAATATATAATAATATATATAATAAATGGGACAGTGTGGTATAGCCAAACAAATGGACAGATAATCAATGGAACATAAAAGTGAGCTCAAAATAGACTCACACAATGTAAGTCAACTGATATTTGACAAGGACAAAGGCAATCAGTTCGAGAAAGAATAGTCTGACATCCACATGCCAAGGAGTATAAAAAAAAAAAAAAAAGAATCTAATACAGATTTTACACCTTTCACAAAATTCACAGTAGACCAGATCACAAATAAGATATGACTTTGCCTGAATGAATTCTACTCACAATTTTGATTAACACACAGATGCCATTGATAGTAAAAATAATTGTTCACTCTTTGAAAGGAGATATTGTCAATTAAAACAACATCCCATAAGTTGCCTAAGTCTTCAAATTTATGTTATTAAAATAAATGTTTTAGAAGTGATGAAATATGACATGCTAAGCAATCTCATTTTATTGCGAAACCTTTGGAAAATGACTAGAGGATGTTACACATGGGAAGTGCGATAAGTTTTGCTTCCAAAAAAATCAGGATAAAATATAGATGATGAAGTAGAATATTAGAAAATTGACATAAACTGAACAATAAGGCAGAGGACTTTGGTAGATATACAAGTAATGTCTAATATAGGACTATTTCAAGTTGAAGTCATGGGAACCAGAAAGTAGCAGCCTAGTATAAGGAGAATGAAGAAAGTAGAATTTATTGTGTTTATAATAATTATCTTCCAATTCTGCCACTCACCTCTTAATGATGCACCCTCTTTAGGGTGGTAAAATAATCTTCATTACATAAGAATACAGATGGCAGACAATATCTGATCCATAACTATTAATAAATTTTATTGCCAACAGACATAGTATATGCAATTAATTCAGCTTCCACCTGAATAGAATACAAGTTCACATGGCAAATACCAGGGAAAGTAGTTTCAATACTCACTGGAGTCTTAGGAAAAAGCAAAGAAAGGAGTTTTGCACCTACTGAATCCTAAAACTCTTCATTCATTTACTTATTGCTTCCTTTTCTTTATATCAGTCCATACTCATATTTATTTTTGCATATATTTATGACACAATTGCATATGGGCTTTAGGGTGATCATTGTAAACTCACTGTTTTCAAAATGATAACATTTTTAAAAATGTTTTAAAAATGATAACATTTTAGTTATTTAAATCTGATTGTCTAAAAGAATCTATAGACCTTTACAATGTACAATATTAAACCATTATTGCAAATGTGCAGTGGTATATATCTCCTTAAGATTTAAGTCCCTTAAAGACTACTGATGTAGAACATATTTTCATTTATTTATTTGACACTATTGTATTTTCTTTTGTGAAGTTTCTATTCACGTTTCACTCATTTTTAAAATTAGGTCATTCATCATATTGAATTTTAAGAGTTTTTTTAAATATGTTTTAGATACAAATCCTTTATAAGATTTTCAAATATTTTCTCCCAGGCTATGTTTTGTCTTTTCCTATTCTTAATAGGGTTGTTTGAAAATAGAATATATATATATATATATATATATATATATATATGTGTGTGTGTGTGTGTGTGTGTGTGTGTGTATTTAACTTTTGGAAAAGTCTTTTTTCTTTTAGTGAATTTGTTTGTACCATCATGTGTAGTGAGTTTCTACAAAACACAAGATTGCAAAGATTTTCTTTATTTATCTAGATGTTTTTATACTTTCAGCTCTTATATTATCTAATTTCTTCTTAACTCAATTTCTTTATATTTTTCCACTTCATGTATGTTATATAATTTGTTGACATAAAATCATACACAATATTTTATTTATTTTTTTTTTGCAGGGGGACAACTGGGTATTGAACTCATGGGCACTCAACCACTGAGCCACATCCCCAGCCCTATTTTGTATTTTATTTAGAGACAGGGTGTCACTGAGTTGCTTAATGCCTCCCGTTTGCTGAGGCTGAAATCATGATCCTCCTGCCACAGCCTCCCAAGCTACTGGGATAACAATATTTCCAAGCCACTGGGATAACAATATTTTCTTATAATACTTTTACTAGATTGTTCTTCAATTTCTTTTGATGATTTGTGTCTATTATTTTAATTTTTTGGCAAATTTAGATAAAGATTTATCAACATTTCTGATCTTTATAAAAAATAACTATTTTTTTCCATTTAACATTTTTACATATTAATGATTTCTGAATTTGCTTTGCTTTTGTAACAAACTACTTTTTACTTAGTGTTTTATTTGTTCTTTTTATCTAACAAGATTTTACCAATGCTCATCTGATAGAGACTATGAGTTCTTAAAGTGATTCCACAGAGGAATTGATAAAATTGCATGAGATCGCATAGATAAGAGGTTGTCTGATTCACAAAGTTATTATGAAGAGAAAAATTAATGCATGAAAGATTTCATGAAATATTATTTTAATAAATATTTTACAATCATAGAGTTGAGATTTTCTTGTTAAGTATTGATTATAACAATTTGAACTCCAGTATGAAGTTTAAGAATATGCTCATGTGATTTGGTCTTACTATGAAAGAAAGGAAGCCTGAATACATCCACCTAGTGTGGAGATGGGCTTCTGTTTGAGGGGTAGGTTGGGGGAACACCAAAAAACAGCCAAGGTTTTTCTTAAGAAGTAATGAACATCTACTCTAGTACAGAGAGAAAAATCCTGTGTTTTAGATAATGGAGTTTGAATTCTTGAAATTTAAAGATCAACTCATATCTGTTTAGAAAATGTGAACTGAAAGAGGGCATACCTGTCTTGTTCCAGTTTTCAGAGGGAATGCTTTCAATTTTTCTCCATTTACGATGATGTTGGCCTGGGGCTTAGCATAGATTTCCTTTAAAATGTTGAGGTATGTTCCTGTTATCCCTAGTTTTTCTAGTATTTTGAACATGAAGAGGTGCTGTACTTTGTCAAATGCTTTCTCTGCATCTATTGAGATGATCGTACCTCTTCTATTTAACGTAGTTCTTGAAACCCTAGCCAGAGCAATTAGACGAAAGAAATTAAAGAGACACGAATAGGAAAAGAAGAACTCAAATTATTACTATTTGCAGAGGATATGATTGTATACCTAGAAGATTCAAAAAAATTTCACCAGAAATCTTCTAGAACTAATAATGAATTCAGCAAAGTAGCTGCATATAAAATCAACACCCATAAATTAAAAGGCATTTCTGTACATCAGTGACAAATCCTCAGAAAGAGAAACTAGGATATCCACCCCATTTACTATAGCCTCAAAAAAAGTAAAATACATGGGAATCTACTTAACAAAAGAAGTGAAAGACCTCTACAATGAAAACTATAGCACTCTAAAGAAAGAAATTAAAGAAGATCTTAGAAGATGGAAAGATCTACCTTGTTCTTGGATAGGTAGAATTAATAATTTCTTAAGAAGTAGTGAACATCTACTCTAGTACAGACAGTAAAATCCTCAGTGTTTTAGATAATGACCATTCTACCAAAAGCACTATACAGATTCAATGCAATCCCAATCAAAATCCCAATAACATTCCTCATAGAAATAGAAAAAGCAATCATGAAATTCATCTGGAAAAATAAAAGACCCAGAATAGCCAAAACAATTCTTAGCAAGAAGAGTGAAGCTGGTGGCATTACTATTTCAGACCTTAAATTGTATAACTGTATAACAAAGTAATAGTAACAAAAAACAACATGGTATTGGTGCCAAAATAGACCATAGACCAGTGGTACAGAATAAAGGACACAGAGACTAACTCACACATCTACAGTGATCTTATATTTGGCAAAGGTGCCAAAAACGTACATTGGAGAAAAGATAGCCTCTTCAACAAATGGTGTTGGGAAAACTCGAAATCCACATGTAACAAAATGAAATTAAACCTCTATCTCTCACCATGCTCAAAACTCAACTCAAAGTGGATCAAGGACCTAGGAATTAAACCAGAGACCCTGCACCTAATGGAAGAAAAAGTAGGCCCAAATCTCCATCCTGTTGGATTAGGCCCCAACTTCCTTAATAAGACCCCTATAGCACAAGAATTAAAACCAAGAATCAATAAATGGGATGGATTCAAAAACTAAAAAGCTTCTTCTCAGCAAAAGGAACAATCAGTGAGTAAATAGAGAATCTACAGAATGGGAGCAAATCTTTACCACAAACACAACAGATAGAGTACTAAACTCAAGGATATATAAAGATCTCAAAAACCTTAATACCAAAAAAGAAAAACAAATAACCCAATCAATAAATGGGCCAAGGAACTGAACAGACACTTCTCAGAAGATGATATATAATCAATAAACAAATATATGAAAAAATGTTCAACATCTCTAGCAATTAGAGAAATGCAAATCAAAACAAGTCTAAGATTTTGTCTTACTCCAGTCAGAATGGCAGCTATCAAAAATACAAACAACAATAAATTCTGACAAGGATATGGGGAAAAGGCAGACTCATGCTTTGCTGGTGGGTCTGCAAATTGGTGCAGCCAATCTGGAAAGTAGTATGGAGATTCCTAGGAAAACTGGGAATGGGACCTAGCTATCCCACTCCTTGGTCTATACACAAAAGACTTAAAAACAGCATATTACAGGGAGACAGCCACATCAATGTTTATAACAGCACAATTCACAATAGTTAGATTGTGGAACCAACCCCAATGCCCATCAGTAGATGAATGGATAGGGAAACTTTGGTATATATACACAATGGAACACTACTCAGCACTAAAAGAGAATAAAATCCCGGTATTTGCAGGTAAATGGATGGTGTTGGAGAAAATAATGCTAAGTGAAGTTAGCCTATCCCAAAAAACCAAAGGACAAATGATTTCTTTGTTATGAAGATACTGACTTATAATGGTAAGGGAGGGGGGATGAGAGGAATGAAGGAACTTTAAATAGAACAAAGGGGTTGGAGGAGGAGGAAAGGGGATAGGAATATTGGCAGAATGAGTTAGACATCATTACCCTAAGTATATGTATGAAGACACAAATGGTGTGAAAATACTTTATGTAAAATCAGTGACTTGAAAAATTGTGCTCTTTATATGTAATATGAAATGAATTTCATTCTGCAAGAATGTAGAACAAATTAGAATTTAAAACATTGAAAAAAAACAACAGTGAACTGAATCATCAACTTAGCCATGAAGACATCTCAGTAAACAATTATAATCTTCAAGTTAAGCAATATGACTTCTGACTTATAACCCAAGATGAACTATAAAATATATATCTAGATAATATAAGAAGCTTGCTTTCTATGTGGGATTATTAAATATAAAGTCAATTAGCTGGTGAACTATGTATATCTAAGATGATTCCCTTTTCTTTGGAATTATTGCATTTCAATAGTCTCTTTCTTTTCTTCTTTTTTTATTGTGGCAAATCCCTTATATTTGCAATAATAAGCCAAATGGGAAGAAGTGTATTAATAAATTTACTATTACTCAATCTCCAGAGTACCTAATGGACTTCCATAATTCTGATGCTCTTTGTTTACTTTCCCTTAGATATTTGCTCTGTGAATAAGACTTGAATAGAGAAAGAGATAAGAAGGGTCAATTCTCCTGAGTCCGCTAATGCTTATAGTCCACATTTTCAATGAACTAAGAATACTGGAACATAGTTAAGATTAAATTTTGAATACCTAATGTGTATAAAATTTTGAGCAGTATGAAAGTTGCACTTTACAAAACCATTCTGGATCCAGATATAGAATTGAAAAAGTAACTTAATTGGCCATAATAATAATAGTAATGATCACAATTCTTTAGGACAGTTTTTTAAAAAAATAGTTATGAGGATTAAATATATTCTTGTACAAGCAAATTCTGAAGATCATCTTTATTTGGGCCAACACAGTTTTGTGTTTTATGTTTCCTTTTCAAGAATGAATAATTGGCTCAACTGTAATGAAATTAATGCTTCCCATAATGCCTTTGTATTCAAAACAATATTTAGAAATAGGTACTAAATAAACATTTATTTTAAAATAAACCTATTAACATTAAAAAAGGAAAGTCTTAAAGCACTTTGAATCAAAACCACCCTTCAAGACCAGTGTCTCTATGAATGTTTAATTGGGAATCAGGTACCTATTTTCGAAGCTGACTCCTACTCTTTTATAAGTTCTCAAATACACATGAACTTAAAAGTGTTGTATGTGTAATTGCTTTTGCCAGTGACCTCAGGAGATAATTTTTTATTGTTGTTCAGCCTTCAAATTTAATTAAATTCAACCAATGTGGATTCAGTCTCTACCATTTGCAAAGATGTACCCAGAGTAAATCCTGAAGAAAGTTGAAGTAAGACATGATGTCTGGAGAGGTGAGGTGAGATAGGAGAGGAGGCAAGGCAGATGTAGACAAAAATGTAACATATTAAATCAACTATATAGAAAGGTACAAAGTTTTCCATCATGACTGGAAGAACATGATCAATACAAAATCCAATAATGTACAGAAACATTCCATTCACAAATTCAGAAAAAAAGAATTGATTCTCTCTCGAGATAATTAAAA
This sequence comes from Tamias sibiricus, assembly GCA_025594165.1. Classification (NCBI taxonomy): domain Eukaryota; kingdom Metazoa; phylum Chordata; class Mammalia; order Rodentia; family Sciuridae; genus Tamias; species Tamias sibiricus. The sequence goes on from CM046664.1 coordinate 98,419,248, forward strand.
TTAGAAGTTTCCCATCTATCTGATGAATATGTGACATGTACTTGGCTGCTCAGTATAATTAGACGTTTATACTTTATTATATTAATTTCTTGGTAAGATAAAAAGCTTTCAGGATACTAAATTATGTTGAAAAATACTTTGATGTATATGAGAACAAAGTATATATAATCACAAATCACTTTAATTTTATAAATCACTTTCTTAGATTTCAGAGTTGGTACAATTACATAAGGAAATTTACATGCCTGTATTAGTAAATTGTATCTCCTCACATACTTTTTTTGAAATTCTGTTTTAATATTCTGATTAGTAATTTTAGAATCTTTCAGTCTTATTTTTAGGTTAAAATATTTTTTTTTTCTAATTAGTATAATTCTCAAAATTCAAATGTGTTTTTCAGATTTGCATGCTGAACATAAAGATGTAATTTAACATTGCTAATGACACATATGCCATGTGGGAAAGTGGGCAGAATGCCAGACCTAAAGGCTAAACTGTGATTCCATAATGAGCAGTTACAATTTGGGACTGTCACATAGCTTCTCTTAGTTTGAGCTCATCATCTGCAAATTATAATAACAGTAACAATACCTGTTTCACTTATCCCAAAGGGAAAAAATAATCATGAAAAAACTTACAAGAGTCCTAAAAATATTAGGCATGATGCAAATATGAATAACAGATATATTTTAGCTCAATGTTTAGTGGAATTTATGATTTACACATTTAGCTGGTTAGAAAAAAATATGCTTATAGTTGACTCAAGACTGTGAAAGTAGCCTGATAGAGTAAAAAGACAAAGTTTTCCGAGTCAGGTTTAAATCTGAGAGCCATGGACCAAATGCTTTTTTAGCTTGTGGTTTCCTTCACATTACTCAAGCATCCTAAATCGCTTCAGTTTCCTCACATGTAAAGTGAGGCTCATAGATCTGCCCTGTCCATCTGCGAAGTTTGATGTGATGATGATGATGATGATAGTTGAGATGGTGCACAATAAGTGTTCCATAAATTTTCAAACAAACAAAGCCTAATTTTTCTCACCTTGATTCTAAACAAGTGTTTGCATGGCAGAACAGTTCCAAGAAACTGGGGCAGGATTGTCAGTGGCTTGCCAACCTGAGTCAAACCTGCAGTCAAAACTGCATATAAATACATTGGCATAAGCAACAGAAATTTGGCTTACACTTTCATTCAATTTTTAACAATAAAAAGTTTATTTTATGTCATGTTTTGTTATATATGCGGAATTGGACAGAATTAATATTTTTATTCCAGTAGTTTTTAAATTTTTATTAAAACATTAACAAGTTTTGACATGTTTCCTTACCTATTGTTACTTTTTCAATTGAGTTTTTGACATTTGACAAAACACACTCTTATATTTGTAAATGGTATCTAAATTCTCAAAATAAATCTCTCTTCATCCTTTTGAATTACCTATTACTCATTAAATAGGGATTAAATAATAATTTATTAATTTTAAATATTTCCAATAAAATGTCCTGGTTTCTAGTTAGTAACTTCTTAAAGTGCGGAGGTCTGTGGTGGTCTCCACAAGAGGTGCAGAATAGCACGATCTATCACGGGGCTGCCAAAGTGGGTTGTCAGCCGGGGGGTACTACAACAGCACTCAATGCAACACGAAGTAAAGGAGTCAGTCAGTGGCAGAAGAAATCAGCTCTCAAACATGAGTTAGGCTGTGGAATCTTCTGCTTCTTCTGCTTCTTCTCCTGGTTTATTTTCAGTTTGTACAAGTATATAAGCAACATTTTTTGGCATTACGCATTCTTTTACATCATAAAACTTAGGAAAGAGGCTGAATCATTTACTGATTACATATCAAACATACGTATCGAGGCTTGTACAGATGGAGAGTTACATGAACTGTACGTAAATATCTGCGTATGTTATAATTTTTACCTCATATCTCTAACTTAGTCATTCTTTCTGCATACTGTTTAAACTTGTTTGATAAAAGTTAATTTTGTCTGACTGGAATTTCAAGGCACTTATTGTTTTTCATAACAAGAAGCAGGGAAAGGGAGAGGCAGCTTTGAAGGACTTTTGTTTTAAAGATTTGTATTACTACATTAAATTATTTTGAAAATAAGAGGATTTATTTTCAATCACAAAAAGACTCTTAAGGCTATTTAATTAGGAACCTGTTATTTTAGTATAAATTATAGAAAAGGTTTTTTATGTTTTAAACTCTAGATTTCAAAATATTAATTTGTAGAATTAGTCTCATTATAAGTAATTGAAATAGCAATACCTGGTGGACACATGTATGAATAAAGAACAGAACAGCAAGAATAGGAGAACCTACACAGTCAAAGTTAACTCTTTCAGCACCACGATATCTTTCATGAAAAAAGAGAGGGTTTTATCAGCAGAAAGGTTATAGGGGAGCATAGGGAACATGAGCAGATCACATTGGAGGAACAGCCATTAGCCTATCCTTGTCGTGATTTGATTTTTCGTCATATGTCAGGGAAACACCCCTGGGCTAGGCCAAGTCCACGTATCAGGAAGTGAGAGACAGCCAGAGAGTTGCATTTTTGGCTGACGTGTTCTTAATGTCCCTAACATTTTTTCCCCTATTTTGTTTTATTGATGGGAGCCCACCTTACTTGAGGGTATGCCTGTCTTAGGTTGCCCCCCTCTGGGGATCTTACCCATCATTGACTACCACCCTAGCACTTCAGGTGGACTTACCCAAGGCCAGCAAGCCTTGGCCGAGGGGAAGACATGGGACAAAACAGTTGCCTTTGGGAAGGTTTCCCATGGATGATTTAGACTTCCACATCCTGACAAGGACCATGGCCAAGTTTATAGGGCTCCCAATCAGCATTGCTGAGGGCAGCATATTGTTGGTGGACCACCATAAGCTATACCGATTTGGCCCTGTCCTTAAGGAAGATGCCACTAAGATGCCACATTAAAGGGAAGCACAACTTTTTCCAAACAATATCTTACAAATCACCATATGCAAACTGTCATTTTGTAAGAAGAACGCTAAGGTCTATAGTTGTATAATAATTTTCCAAAGTCATATTGCTAGTTGGCAGTGATAGAACCTAGCCGACATTTCTATTCTAGCTTGACTATGTACCTTAGCACCCTCCAGTTGTTGTGAGCTAATTCTGAGATAGTTTGAGAAAGGACATGTCTAATTACCTCTTGATGATGTGAGCTTCTCTATGATTGTTCATAGGAAGTCTTTAGTGAGGTGAAAGTCTTCCTCCACTCTTTTTGTTTTTTAATACTTTTTTTGTTTTAACTTTTTATACATGTTTACAGAGTACATTTCATTTCATATTACATATATAGAGCACAATTTCTCAAGTTGCTGGTTTTATGTAAGGTATTTTTACAACAATTGTGTCTTCATACATGTATTTAGGGTAGTCATGAATAACTCTTTTCTTCCTCTAAAAAGTTGTTTTGTTCCTGGCATGATTCTTATAATTATTTCTTAAAGAGAAAATCATTATGTATTTGGCAGTGTATCTCATTTGTCCCTAAATAACTTCTTCTATTTACAATTTGAACTAAATTCTCTCCCCACCGATCTCCTACTTGATTTATAATTGACACATTTCCTGTGTTTTCTGATTATATTCTTCATTTTATGTTTAGCATATCTCAGTTCACTTTTTCTTTACTTTCAGCTTTTAATAGTTTTCTATTCATCTTCCTTTGCTGTCCACTCTATTAATATTAGGACATACTCTCCACTAGAGGCAGAGCATATTTTCTTGCTGAGCACTTTAATTTTTCCTATCCTATTCTATTCTGTAATTGCTTATTCACTGGTTTTGAAAAGATAGGTCTTCATTATTCTAAAGTGTGCTTGGTTTGTTGTTTTGAGGACAAGATAGGCTCACTTCATTTTAGTCCTCTCCAAGTCATGCTTTATTCTTTGTTCAGCTTTTAATTGCTATTCTGGACTTACAGTATCTGCAGCAGACGCTGGCCTGCCAGTCCTCATTCCTCAGACCTTTAGTGTGCTCTGGCTTTTCCCCAGCTGTCAGGATCTGTACCTCTGAATCAAGAGTCCTTCCTTCTGATTGGCTGTTGCTTTTCCTTCTTAGAGACCAGAAGGCTATTTTGCTTTTATGCATAAGCGATGAGAGGCTGAATGTAATACCAACCCATCTTCCAAAATTTCTCCCAAATTACTCTACTGAGTGTGAACACCCCAATCCCTTCCCAATAGAAGGAGCATTCTAGGGCATAGGTTTCACTTCTTTTCCCATTGCATTTCTAAGAGTGAAGCTTCAACTTCTCACTCAGGAGAACTTGTTTAATATCATATTCTTTATTGAGCTTCTTCCACTCTCTGTTCCTCTACCTCTACTCCCTGTCAGTGTTTCCTCCTCCTCCCAAATGTATTAATTGTTCTCAAGGTCTTGTTTCAGAGTCTAGCTAACCAATATTCTTGCAGTTATCATGCTTTCATTTACAAAGAAGTAAAAAATCCTAAGTTTTGGGAGAAATAAATAAATGTACAGATCTTTACTCATTGTTAAGTCCTTTAACACTACTACATCTATTTTTTTTTTTATTTCTTTTACTGCAGAGTATTCCTTTTCATTCATGATTTTTTTCCCTCTCTATCTCAATAGGATTAGCTATTTTACATGGTGTGTAGACAGGGTCATACCAGTGGTCACCAATGTGACAAAATTTGAAGGTTGCTTACAAAAAATTTATACATTTCTCTGCCAATGATGCCTGCAATTCAATCACTAGTCATACTAGTGGTTTAGACTTACAATATATGGAATAGGGAATAATGTTTTTCCTACAGACTTATTTTAATCACTACGAACACTTCAGGGAGGGATAATAATGTTCAATGAAAGGCTATTGGAAGAGTGGATTATTTTCTTTCTCTCCTGTGCTTCTCCAGAAAAACAATTCACTATGATCTTTTATGCTTTATACCAGTTTCTCTCATTAGACCATTTCCTTCACATCCTATAGATCTTCATTTATGGTCTTCTACAAAGCTTGTCCTTTTCCTCCAAACTTTTCTGGTTACTTTACTGTAAGCTGTCACAGCTTTAATATTTATTGCTATCAGAGTACATAATACTGTATGAACTTCCTGTTCATCCCATTTGCTAGATCATTAGTGGACAGAACTGAAGTATTTAACTACTGAAATTCCAAAAGCTGGAATAGTGCATTTATAGACATTCATCTGTTAGAAGAATTCATTAAATTTATTAATATTGCCGGAAAGAAGTAGGTTATCATGAGATCTCAAAGTGGTTTTAATTGAATGTGCATACTTATAGAATATTTGCTCTCTCCTTACCTCAAATGGACTCAGTTGCTTGTATGCTTTCATATTTATCATCCTGCTTTTATGTCATCATGCAATGAACCATGTGTGGTCAACATTGAATTTTCTGATGGTTAATCAGTGACTATTCTTTACTTTAGATACAAAGAGGCCTTTATGTAATTTTATGGCCCATAAAAAATAAAGACAACAAACAAAATGATTTTTTTATTTAATTACTTCTTGAATAAAAACAAAGAAAACTGGATAGCAAAATGCATACTATTTCCAAAGCATATGCAATATGATAAAAATAAGCACATTTAACTATTCCATGTTGTTATATTTTTAAATTTATCACTCAATTTGTCAGATATAAATCTTCCAAATTTTGAAATTCAAAGCTTATGGTTCACTAAAGAGTTAAAAAATGTTCTTCACTTACCCACTAAACAACATGTAGTATAGCACTGCTACAGGACAGAAACTCAAATAATCAAATGCCATTGAACACAGACTGAGATTGCTTTTGTCTTACAGCATCAAATTCCAGTTTAAATGTCAACTTACACAGTCCTTTATTTAAACACATACATTTATGAAGACTGTTGGGCTTTATTGAGAAATACACCGTAATTTCTTGTATTTTCAAAACAAATATTAAACCTTGTGAGTCACAGCACCTTGTGGACCAGTCCTCTGTGTTCATTCCCTCCATGTTCATTTGCGCCCCTTTGACGAATCCTCTAGGCGCTAGGAGGCAAATCTAAGCCAGGCGCGGTGGTGCACGCCTATAATCCCAGCGACTTGGGAGGCTGAGGCAGGAGGGTTGTGAGTTCAAAGCCAGCCTCAGCAATGGCAAGGCACTTAGCAACTCAGTGAGACCCTGTCTCTAATAAAATACAAAAAAGGAAAAGGGCTGGGGATGTGGCCCAGTGGTCGAGTGCCCCTGAGTTCAATCCCCAGTACCCCCCCCCCCCAAAAAAAAAAGAAAGAAAGAAAGAAATACGATGCCTGCTATATTGGGAACATTTCTTACAAGGAAAGAAAATAAATCAGTAGTTTCAACATTTGGAAATGGTTTATTTAGATAATAAGTTTTTTAATCATTAGTGTCTAAAATACACCTCACAAACAGAACAGTGATTCCTTTAAATTTAATGTCTGAATAAACTAAGTTTGTCTTACATGCTGCATAGAGAGAAATTACATTTGCCACTTTTTAAAATAAATGCTAGTCAACATGGAAATGAGCAATTTTGTCCTGTTTAAATTGGAAAAACCCTGGGGACAGTTCATTTCATAGTTGTTAGCAATGGTCAAATCATTGTAAAATGATTCTTGATATTTCATTGTGTAAGAAATTACAGGAACACATCATCAGGCTTTTGTATTTAGAACAGAATGAATAACAATCCTGCCTGGAAGAGACTAATTTATCATTTTGTTTGTGTACTGATGTTTTAATTTTTCCAGAAGAGTAGAAACAAAAACATCCAGACCTGGAAACCGTGGGAGTATTAGCTGATGGGTAATACTAGAGGAAAGGATGCTATTGTATAATGTGGTAAAGCACTCAGATTTGGATCAATTTCAGTATCAGAGTTACCCTAAGCACTGAGGTTAGACTCAAATGCTGTTCTATACCAAAATTGAAAGGCCTTTTGTATTCTTAACTGTTATAGTTCTGACTGACAGTCTTATGTTTGCCACCATCATAATCTTTAGACTAGAAGGAGAAAGTCTGAGATGCCAGTGAGATTCTCTGTGTCAGTTTCCTCTCTCATGTCTCAATCTCTGCCTATTTGCTGGTTCTATAACAATCAGTTGTTCATTTCTTAAATATTTCTCTCAACACATACTTAACATACATTTAATATATTTCAGACTTTTGGTCCACCCTATAAGTGCAAAATGAGTAAAGCTTATTTAAACTTATAATTAATGGAAACTCATTCTAACTGACTATAGTATGGGGACTAGAGGTTTTTTGCCTGAGTACCAATTATGTGCAGAAGATGGCTATAATTCACCAAGGTGATTGGTAACGAATGGGAGAGCCCTAGAGAGTTACATTTGGTTAACTCTAACCAAGTTATAATTCTTACCCTAGGATAATATGTTAATCAGACTTCCATTGCTGTGACAAAATACCTGAAGAAATCAATTTAAAAGGCAAAAAGATTTGTTTGGGTTCACAGTTTTAGAAGTTTCAATCTGTGGTTGGTTAACTCCATTGTTTTTAAGCCTATGGTGAATCAACACATGTTGGAACAAAGCTGTTAATCTCATGGCAGTCAGAAAACAAAGAGAGGAAGTAGGCAGCGACCCAATATCCTCTTCAAGGGGACACCAGCAAAGAACTAACTTTCTTCCACTAGACCACTACTTCCTAAACTTTCCATGACCTCTCAGTAGAGCCACAGGCTGGTGACCATGCTTTCAACACATGGGCTTTGGGGAGAACACTCAAGATCCAAACTATAGCAGATAATGCAAAGACCCAAGAACTGATCAGGTGCCTTTAAAGTCATTTCAAGTGCCTCTGATACATTAGCAAATCTATAGGCAGATCCAGATCTCCAGAAAGTGCTTCCATATGTAGTTGGGCAGGTCATGCATTACAAAAAGCAGCAGTATTAAATCTGTGTGGTCTATTATCTGCATAGATAATATCAAGATTTTCTGTAAGTAACTAGCTTGTATGTATTTAAGACAATAGACTGGATGAGATTGCTTTAGAGAACTCAAGTGAAAAGAAGGGTTAGAAACCACCCCCAGTCAAGGAGGAAGGATTAGCAACGATCTTTAAGTGAAACAGCCAGGATGGAGGGAGGAGTACCATCAGTATGGTAAGGTAGAGTTATTTTGTGCAGAGGGAAAGATGAGCTGTGCCAAATAATGAAGAGATATTCAACTGGGAAATTTGAATTGGGATTCAAATTCACTTCTGATCATGCAAAACTCTATATGTTCTGAGAACAACCACACTCCTCTTTGCTAAATAATCATAAAATTTTTTGTGGGTTTGAATCAGACATGCAGGAATCAGGCACACAGTTGGTTAACATATGCCAAAAGCTTTCTAGGAAGTCTCAGAATTGTCAGGCTACCTCTTAGCAGCCTGATAAAACTTATTTTGTTTTCAAGGGAAAGCAAGGAACAAAATTGGAAGTCAAAAAAAACAATGTCTTTTCATATGAATGAAATACTTTGTGAAGTATATTGTCATCTTTTCTCACATACTTTTCTATGAACTGGTAGGAGAACCATCATCTCATTTGTAATGATCATATATAAAAATGACAGTTAACAGCCAAGCTGTGCTATAGAATAGTCCGGAGTCCTCAGAGATATTATGAGTATCACTGGACTCAAATGTGTATTCTGATATCTTGCTCACATCCCACATGGGCGAGGGAAAGGGTTCCCATCTAGAGGGATGGGCTGGCTGAGAAATAAAAGCTAAGAAAAATGGTACTAGGAAATAACAACAGGACACAGAAATATAGGTTCAGCATGGGGGCAGTGACAGGCCAAGTTGACCAGATAGGTATAGCTTCTGACAAAGAAGGGAGCCTACTCTTGCTTTAATTATATCAGAATAGATCAAAGGTATTCGATAGAAAGTTCTTCACCAAAACAGGATAGAGGTGGGGGCAGGTAGACTGCTTGGTTCCTAACAAGTCACACCCATCTCCTGTGCTGCCCAGGACATTTTTAGGCAGAGCTGAGAGCCGTTTCATGTGTATTGTGCCATCTTGTCAGCTAGATTACTGCTGAAAGTTCCCAAATAGCAGGCCTTCCCCTTAATGGCTTCAGTGCTGAAAAGGTCCATGCATATTTCATGGGTAGCTTCCCACACTGGTGTAATGATGGATTTTACCAGGTTTCAAATCTTCTAATTCCAATTTTACTTTCATATGTAGCAATTAGATTTTATGATCCACAAATACACATATAATTGTGAAACAAGGTGAAATTAGACTGTGTTTTACCAAGTAGTCAATCTGCTTGATTATACCTTAAAAACAAAAGAAAGTAAAGGAAGTTTCATTGTATTTACACACACACACACACACACACACACACTCATAGAATGTTTGCCAGACTTTTAGCCAGTACTACAGATGTTGTTTTCACATTTAAGTGTGATCATGACACTGTGAAAAGACATGGATTATAAAATTCAAGGTACCCATGATTGTAAATGATATTACTGTTATAGTACCTTGTATTTCTTGGATATATCGACAGTTTCTCTTGTCTTTAATCATTTTTGAACTTATTTGTATAGCTCTTAAAAAGATCATAAGTAAAATATGCTAGCTACATATATATTTTGACATTGAGAAACTGATAGTAATCTTCTAAAACATGAAAATGTTGAGATGTGTTGGGACAGTTGGCTATGAAAATGTTATTTGAGAAAAGATTCTTTTTTTTTTTTCTTTTAATAGATGGTAAGAATAATGTTGATTTTACAGAACACAATCATGTAGTTTTTCACCATTTGGCACAAAACATAATCATGTAGCTTTTCACCATTTAGGCATTAATCATCTAATGTAAACACCTGGTCTTTTATAAAATTATTTGTTAATTAATTAAATGGAGTTCTTTTATTACTCTTGATATTGTAAAAATTGTCCTCTATGAATAAACTTAACCATTTGACTAAAACATAAATTAGGTCAGGCTATTACAAATAAGAAAATGAATCATTTGGAGCAGCTAAACATTTAATAAAACATGGGGCACAATTTATTAACACTTTGGAGAAAATACATTGAAATAATAAGACTGTTCTTCAGGTGTACATATTATGAAAATATTCAACGCTGGCATATTGGTAGGATTGCTATTTTAGCAATCAAAAAGCAGTATTCTCAACTGTAATTGAATTACAGATCAACAATTTTTTAAATGTAGAATGTCCAAAATATGGCGTGACACATACTTACACTCAAGACATTATCACTATTAAACAAAGATTCATATATACCAAGACATCCTTCTTCTGGTAACAATACAAACTAAGAAAAAAGGTTGTATGAATGTTAAAAAGCTGATTATTTCAGTAATCATATTATTTCCCAATTAAGGAAACATAAATGAAGGTATGTTCCTGACATATTTTCCAGGGAACCTAGGACTATAACCCAAGTTTGTGTTAAACTAAAGTGTAAGTTATAATTTTATTTCATTTTGTTTTTTAACTTCAATTTCCTATTGCTGTTGAATATATAACATGTATTTATCTAGGAGTCTGGGAGTCAGGCATTCACAAGGTAAATATACACTGAAGATGTAAATTAAGAATCAATGCCTAAAGGTAAATTTACCTAATATAAAATGTCAAGGGCAGCTTTATACCTCTAAATACAGAAAATTAAAGTGAATAGTGTTTACACTTTAACCAGTTCCAACACATGTATTTTATAACTTCAGAGGAAAAGAGATTACAGCTCTTATTTACTACACTTAATATTCCTTCAATGTTTTTGCTTTTCTATAATGTGGTTGAAAGGAAGAAAATCAAATTGACAATATAAATCTAATTAAACTGTTTTAATTACATTGGTAATATAAATATAACACAACTCTGTATATTTGTGATGCTGTTTTCAGCATTGTAGAATCTGTGGTATTTAATAGTTGTGAAATCCGAGTGATATGTGGGATCTATCAGAATTTGCATTACAGCTTGTGACCAGAGGATTCAACAAGTACCACATTTCCCATTCTGTTTTTCCTGTATAGATAAAATGCTCCAAAATATATTACATGTGAAACATTCTGCTAAGTGCTTTGCCAATGATATCTATTTAATATTATGCTATACTTCTGTTTTCAGATATTGATATTTAAAATTTTGCTGAGTACTTCCTTTTCAGATATGTATTTATAGACATGCTGTGTACCATTTCTGGGGATAGTGACAGATGAAATCCATTGCTGAAATTGCAAACAAATAAAAACTGTACAAAGGAAGTATAACACTTAAATAAAAATTAAAAATGAGGTGCGCGGTGGCACACGCCTGTAATCCCAGCACTTGGGAGGCTGAGGCAGGAGGATCACGAGTTCAAAGCCAGCCTCAGCAATGGGGAGGCACTTAGCAACTCAGTGAGACCCTGTTGCTAATAAAATAAAAAAAAGGGCTGGGGATGTGGCCCAGTGGTCGAGTGTCCCTGCGTTCAATCCCTGGTACAAAAATAAAAAAATAAAAATGAGGATCAAATATGATCTACACTGGAAAAATTTGTGGAATTCTGGAACTCTTGATATATTTATTCATTTATTTATTTATTTATTTATTTATTTATTTATTTATTTATTTATTTTTGGTACTGGGGATTGAACTCAGGGGCACTCAACCACTGGGCCACATCCCCAGCCCTTTTTTGTATTTTATTAGAGACAGGGTCTCACTGAGTTGCTAAGTGCCTCCCCATTGCTGAGGCTGGCTTTGAACTCACAACCCTCCTGCCTCAGCCTCCCAAGTCGCTGGGATTACAGGCGTGTGCAACTGCGCCCAGCTTGACCTATTAAAACAACAACAACAACAACAACAACAACAAAAAAAAAAACTTCATGGGACAGGGAGATGAAGGATAGACTTGGGATTGCCCAATTCAAAAAGATAAACTGGGGACATAGGTTTACATTCTCAGACATCCTCAGCATTGAGTAGATGGGGGAGGAAGGCCAAATTAATGTATGACAAAGTATACAGCCCAAAAACATTGCAAAAAGTGTCCATCACATCTTCATACTAGAGAGAGATGAAAAAGAAAATCAACCTGAGAATTAAATCCTTCTCAACAGAGTTTTACAGTGTATTTCACAATCTTTAGAACATGTAGCAGCTCTAAGTTATTTATTTTAAAATTGCACCTAGCAAATTACACAGGCCAACACAAATGTACTCTAGAAGAATGGCACCTTAAACTTTGGCCTCACATAATGCCCAAGTTTAAGTTCTAAGGAAAACAAAAACCTCATGGACAAAAGTCACAAAGTGCAACAGGAAAACTGCCAACAGGCAGAGTATAAAATGAACAAAAATAAAGGTCAAAGTTAATAAGCTATGTATCCAACATAAGAAAACGAATTTACAACAACGACAAAAAAGAGGATAATGCAATGATAGGAAAGAGGAAATATAGAAGTAAAATTTACTAAAAAGTCCATCAGAAAGCACCAACAGAAGCAAACAAGGTCTATTTTAAGAAGCTAATCCACCTTGTGTAATTTGTAAAAAAGGGAACAAAGAAAAATACACTGTTAAAAGATGAAATAGATATAACTAGAGATATTATTGACATTATGCAGCTAATAAGGAATATTATGAAAAACTCTATAAATGCAAAAATTCATATAAAAATTTATATATAAGCCAGGCATGGTGGCACACACCTGTAATCCCAGAAGCTTAGGAGGCTAAGGCAAAAGGATCACAAATTCAAAGCCATCCTTAGCAACTTAATGAGGACCTAAGCAACTCAGTGGGACCCTGTCTCTAACTCAATGTAAAAAGGGCTAAAGATGTTGCTCAGTGGTTAAGCACCCCTGGGTTCAATCCCCAGTACCAAAAATTATTTAAAAATTATAAAAAATGAACAAATTCTAAGAACTCACTAACCCATATTGATTCTAGAAGAAGTAGCAAATGTGAATGGTCCTATCACCACCAAAATAATTGAAACAACTGTTAAAATCTCTCATTGTGTTAATACCAATCCAGGTGGTCACTAAGCAAGCTAATTTCTGTGTTACAGAAACGCATCCAGGTCATCATCCAGGTCATATAAAGAAGAAAGGCTCACAAGAAAAACAGAAGATCATAAAAGCTAAAATACAAGCCCAGATAAATCACAGACAGATAGAAAAATATTTAATACATTATTTGCATATAAATGTATCAATTTACAATATAAAAATCATAATACAATCCAAACTGGTCTTATCCTGCACATGTAAAACCCATTTATCATAGTAAATATAAAGGTAAATTTTAATTTTCAATTTCCATTCAGAACAAAAGTGTGACGTGGCATGAAGAATACTGGGGGAGAAATCACAACATTTCAGTTCATGTTTTAGCTTAATCTCTTATAAACATAACCTAAATCCTAATTTCATCATCTGTTCAATACCCGGAATTTGTTGCATTGTAAAAATATTTACACATAACTATGCTGATACCATTGTCCTTTGTATATGAGAAGAACTAGTACTCTTTGTGTTTCATCACCCTTTCTCTTTCAGTGAGAAGCTCTACATGTTTTTAGGTGTATTTTACAGACATTGGTATCTCATGAAGTCAGCCCATTAAAGATTTGCCAACCATCGACAATATGTTATCAAAATATATCTTTTCCCCCCACTTAATGGCTCAGTATCTCTTTTCCTTGGGCTAATGAATAATGGAAATTTCGCTGCATCGGTGAGGCTATGTATAACAACAACACAGTAGCTTAAATTTTGGCTACATAGTTTAATTGTAAAAACATAATTTAGGTAAACGTCACATATTTGGGAGGCTGATAAGGATCGCGATTCAAAGCCAGCCTCACAATAGGCAAAGCAACTCACCCTGTCTCTAATAAAATACAAAAAAGGGCTGGGGAAAAGTGGTCAATGCCGCTGAGTTCAATACCAAAAAAAAAAAAAAAAAAAAATCATAATTTAGTAAAGTATATGCTGGATTCTTAGAAAGCAACACTCTTTAATTGAAAAATCAAATCTACCAGTAAATATTGCTGGCAGAAATATGGGGCACAGTGGCACATGCCTATAATTCCAGCACTTGGGAAGCTGAGACAGGAGGATCACGAAGTTCAAAGCCAGCCTCAGCAATGGTGAGGAACTTAGCAACTCAATGAGACCCTGTCTCTAAATAAAATACAAAAAAGGGCTGGGGATGTGGCCCAGTGGTTGAGTGCCCCTGAGTTCAATCCCCAGTACCAAAAATAAATAAATAAATAAAAAGAAAAAGAAAAAAGAAAAGAAATATACATCTATTTACAATGAGATATGGCATTCTATGGATTATTAATTTGAATTGCCTTTTCATTTCACTTCATTTTCTCGGTTCATTATAACATCAGGTTCATATTTATGTTTTTATTCTGATTAACTTAAAACATTTTAAGAAAGTGCAACAGTAAAACTTAGATACCATTTCCTATGTAACTTATTATTAAAGAAAAAGAGACTTTAGAAAGTCTTTTAAAAAAATTAAAATGTCATGAGAATTATTACCAAAACACACATGATTCCTCCTCATTCACTTTGTTGATCTGCCAGGACCCTAAAGAAAAGGAAGGACCCTACTGAGTAAAGTGGGATCATTTGTCATTTTGGATTGTTTTATTATTATTTGTTAGTGGTTTCTCTCTCAGAGAATCCCCATATCTTTCTTCAGTTATGGGAGTTTCTCTGCAATCATTTATTCAATGATCCTTCCAATCCAAGCTCATTATTTTCATGCTCTAGCAGTTTAGCGTAATGTTTAAGGGCATGCCCTCTTGAGCCTGATTGATCAGGTCCAAATCCTGGCTTATTTGTGTACTAGTCATGTGACCTGGAGTGAGCTAATTGCCTTCTCCTTTCTCAGAGATTTATTGTCAGGATTAAATAAATTAGTATATCTCAGGTTCTCAGAAAACTGATTCGTATCTTACTCCAATCACACTTACTTTTACATAGCTGTGTAAATTTTTTGTCCATTCCCATCTCTCTTTCATACTTTGCATCTTTGTGACCCTTGGAATCATATTATGAGTTAATTTCTTGGTTTGGTGCTCTGGGTGTCATATGTGCTCATTAGCTCTGTCCCTCTTCTATTTTAGCCCATGTAACCATTTGTTTTGTTTTTTAATTTCAGCAACTACACAGCCATACACTGTACAACAACACTTTGATGGGCCCACAAGATTATAATGGAGGTGAAAAATTCCTATCACCTGGTGATGCAGCCCTTGTGAAGTTGTAGTACAGCAAATCACTCATGTGCTTGTGGCAATGCTGGTATAAACAAACCTACTATGCTGCCAGTCACATAAAAGCATAGCAATCCAATTATACACAGTACATAATACTTGATAATGATAATGCACATGTACATTGTAGATTTGCATTATTCACTATACTACAGTTTTATAATTATTTTAGAATGTATTCCTTCTTAGAAAAAAAAAAGTTTACTATAAAGTGTGTGCTGTCCTAAGTTGGCAGCATCCTCATTCATCTAGTATTTTCATCCTGATTGCATCAGAAGACTAGTTAGTGATAGACCTGTGTCATCTAGGTTTGTGCAAAGACACTCTGTGATGGTCACACAGCAACAAAATTGCCTCATTAAGCCTTTCTTAGAAGGCATCCCACACGTGACTATAGTTTTACATTTCAAAAATCCCTAATAATTTCTTAATTAACAGTTGCTTAGTCTTGTGTGGGTGTGATGTCCTCTTAATCTCTCTGTGCATATTAATATTAATATATAAAATACATTTTTAAACAATTATTGTGTGCTAACTTTTGACACATGTACATTTTCCACTTATTCAATTTTATGTCTCTCGTGGTTCTGCTTGATACTTGCTGCTTACTTATGCATGTATCTTAGGATCTGAGAAGTCAGCTATGTCCTCTCTACCTCCTCTTTTTTGTCCATGCGGACATGTGTGAACTGGTCTGTGGCTTATAATGTTGTTTTGACTTTAAGAAAGTGTCATTCATTAGCAATTGCTTTTCTGAGCAAAGGGACTCCAACCAAATGTTGTTAGCTGTTCAGTATTCAGTGCCTGCCTCTCCTGTCTAAACTTCTTCACTTACTATTCTAATTAGAGAGGTTTCCATGACTGTGCACAAAGAGAAACTTACCTGGCTGCTCTGGCCTGAGACCATAACTAATAATGCTGCCTGTTCCTGTCCATCTCTTGGTCATTAGCTTCAGGCCCTCCACACTGACCAGTTGATACTGCTCCTCTCTCTTGGGGCTGTGGTTTACTCTGAGGCTTTGGTCCTTGAGGATTCTTTAGCATCTCTGGTTCATCTGGAGTGACTCTTTGGATTTTCAAACTATTATGTCCATGGTCCTATATATATGACATCTATAAAAACTTGTATTTTATTTTTGAGAGAGGGTCTTTCTAAGTTGCCTAGGCTGGCCTTGAACATGCAGTCCTTCTGCCTCAGTCTCCTGAATCACTAGATTTATAAACATATGATACATAATTATTCACATTTGTGCTATGTGATGCTTTCATATGTGTATATTATATAATAATCAAATCAGACTATTTGACATATCGGTCACCTCATACATAATCATGTCTGTGAATTGAATGTGCATAAAAAAGCTGTATAATGTATTCAAATCTGTCATATTGAAATAGAATCCATTAAATGTTACAGTGCATTGAATGGTGAACCTTGAAAAAGAAATGTCCCTGTTCTAACTCTGAAATCTGTGAAAATGACTTTTCTCTAAAGATTATTTGTAGATGTCATTAAGTATCTAGGGATCGGATCATACTGAGTTTTCTGTGTAGGTTCTCGCTCTAAATTGAAATATAAATGTCCACACAAGAGACACACAGGAGGATGGAGAAATGGTCATGTAAACAGATGGGAGTTATGTAAAAAAGCCAGGGAAACCCAGGAGCCACTGGAGCTGGAAGAGGTAAGGTAGGATACTCCCCAATGTCTTCAGAGAGAATACAAATCTGCTATCTTAATTTTGAACTTCTGTTGCCAGACTGTAAGAGCAAAAATTTCCATCATTTTAATTCACCAAGTTTGGAGTAGCTTGTTATGGAAACCCTGTGAAACTAATAGTTATCTTCTTCCAACAACTGTAACTTCTGCAGAAAATATTGACTCTTATCTCATAGAGAAAATTAGACCAATAACCAAACCTTTTGTAAACCTATTTTTACCTACATGCATACCTACCTTCCATTTCGCTCTTACTGTTCAAAGCCAGTTTTATATCAGTAACTGTTTTAGTCAGCTTTTCATTGTTGTGAGCAAAATACACAACCAGAACAACTCAGAGGAGGAAAACTTTGTTCAGAGTTTCAGAGGTCTCAGTCCATAGATGGAGAACCTCATTGCTCAGGGCCCAAGGTCATGACAGAAGGGTATGATGGAGGAGTACTGCTGTACTCATGACAGTCAGAAATAGAGAGAAGAGGCTATAGAATAAAAGAACCCTTCCACACCATGCCACCAGTGACCCACCTCCTCCAGCCACAGCCCCATCTGCCTACAGTTGCCACCTAGGTTTTCCATTCAAATTAGGAAGGACAGATTAGGTTGTAACTTTCACAATCCAATCATTCTACCTCTGAACATCCCTGCATTAACACAGATTTGGGAGGACACCTCATATCCTAACTATATTAGTGACCCTGTTATAGCTAAGATACGAGGTATCCCCCAAAAAAATCATATGCAAGAATTTTCAGAAGTGAAATGATTAGATTATGAGAGGCATAACCTAAACAGTGGATTAATCTGCTGATATGAATTAACTGGGCAGTAACTGTCTGCAGGTAGGCTGTTGCTACAGGAAGTAAGTCACTAGGGGTATGACTTAGGGGTTCATATTTTATCACTGGTGAGGAGAGTTTTCTCTTTGCTTCCTTGCCACCATGTGCTGAAGTGCTTTTTTCTACCATGCCTTCTGCCATGATTTTCTTCCTCACAATGAACTCAGACCTATGAAGTCAGCTGACCATGGACTGAACCTTTGAAACCATGAGCCAAAATAAACTTTTCCTCCTTTATGTTGTTCTTGTCAGGTCTTTCGATCACAGCAACACAGAGCTAAATAAAACAGACCCTGTCATAGATCTGCATCTGCTTTACTAACAGACACATTTTATGATCTCATAAACATATGAACAGGGCCTGTCTTCCTCCAAATAAAAAAATTACTTCAGGTCAAACCCCTTTACATTTCAACTTCTGCCTGCCCTCCAACATTTTTGTTTCAAAGCCAATCTTTGAGAAGTAGTCTTCACCCATTGTCTTTTCTGTCTCTTAACCTAATTTGATCTCTCTCTTGAACCCATATGTCATTGTAATTTAACAATGCAAATGCCCTTCATATATATATATATATATATATATATATATATATATATATATATATATATATATATTGCCAAAGCCTGCAATACTTTCTGTTCTTATTTCAATTTAACTTACTTTGACATACAACTCTGAACACTGCCCCCAGGTTGAGGCTTCAATCTCTATTCCTCTTCTCATGTTTCCTCTGATTGCTGTCTCTTCTAGATCTCACATGCATGTGTCTTTTCTCTTGGTCCCTTTAAATGTCAGGAGAATGATCCAAGCTTCTGCCTTTGTCCATCTCTTCTTCTCATATGAATGATTTCTGGGTAACCTCAATCATATCCATGGTTTTATCTTTACTTGACATTCTGGAGACTCCCAAATACATCCTCTTAACTAGAATTCATTTTTGGGCTTCACAAAATGCCACTAGCAGGTGTCTATTGAGATGTTGCAAGTATACTTCAAACCTATCTCTAACATCTGTATTAACAGAAGGTTCCTACTGCAAGTGTAGTTACTCTGTGCTACCTGTTTTAGTGAATACATTCTCCAAACAACCAAAAAACAACAGCAAAAAAAAACCTTGTCAACATCAAAAAGCCCAGGTATATGTACTCCCATATCATATTTGTGTACTTGATTAAGCAGTTATTTTATTCTGGTGTATCTGAAGTAAAATTTGATCTAGAATGGTAAATATTTTTCATTTCAAGTACCATGTCCTATTGAATTATAGGGGCTACCTAGAGTATAGAGTTGAGAAAAACTGTTATTTCCAGAGTCAGAAGGCCTAGCACAGTTGATAGATATCAAGAACTGGAAAGAGTAGTAACTGGCCCTGAATATATTATCTGTGATCCTAGATCATTAAGGTCACAGGGTAAGTGTATATGTGTATGTGTACGTGTGTGTGTGCATGTGTTCACTTGCATACACACATGCACATATGTAATTGAGAGAGAGATTTGTAATAAATATTGTAGTGAATAAGTAGATGAGCAGAAAAAGGATACTTCAGGTAGTGGGAACAAAGTCAGGAGTTAAGAGGAACTGAGAGGATCCTTAGAAGAATTTCATAACTTAATTTGCATACAGGGAAGCTTGTGTTCATGCAAGTTGGGAGCAAATTAGATTGGGTTAAGACCATCCATGCCTTATGTTAAATTTGTATTTAAAGTGGCATTAAAGATAGTAGAATCCCATTCTGTCTTATATTGTTGGAATTTGTTTTATTTTATTTAAATTCATTTTGAAAAGCTTCTCTTACAAGGTAACTTAAAAGAATGAAGTGATACAATGTTAAGCAATAATAATTATACTAGAAAATGAAAACATTTTGTGAAAATATAGTTTATTTTTTATACTTTAAGAATTGGGAGTCTCAGCAGCCACCTATCTTCTGTCTGCAGTGTTCCCCATCATATTTGTTTCCTGACCCCAACAACAGTTCTAGGCAAGGACACACACCAGCTCTGGAGTAGGTATGGCCACATTAATTTTCACTAGTGCTTCACAACAAGTTTCCATCTTAACAATCCTTTTAGGGAAAGACAACTGGTCACTCAGTTCGTTAGACATCCAAGCTAATGGAAGCAGTATTGGCATTATGGGTTCAATACAGATGTGAGCATGAGTAATTAATGCAAGTATTTTATCGTCTTAGCTTAAAATTTTCCCTCCTTCTGTGTGTCAGAGGATTTGAGGTTTACAAACAGATTCTTGAAGGTGTCACTCTGACCTCTGGAACAGGACCATTCCTGTTCCTGTGCTGAGCAACTTGCGTATTTGTCCTTAAAAGCCACCAGAATAACTGACCAAACGCACCTTCTGCTGCTATTTCTGACATTACCAATCTAGCACCAAGATCAACTTGTTCTTTCTCTTTTCCCATCCTTGGACAGCCATAAAAAGAACTGTTCTTCATGAGAAAGGTCATATTTACATTTCAACATTTTTAGTGACTGCACTACTGGGTGTTAAGGGATATGATAAATAACATGGACTCAAAATTTCCAAGGAGCTGCTTTGACTGTAAATAAATAGATCTGAACAAGAACTGTGGCTGGACTACATATCATGACTCTTTCCCGACACAAAGATGTCAATTTAATAAGTGGTTAAATTTCCACTTCTAAGATGTAGTTCTACATATAAAATCTCTCTCTTTCTCTTTTTCTCTCTCTCCTCCTCCTCCTCCTCCTCATCCTCCTCATCATCAAAATGCTGCACACACTTTACCTTGCTCTTCCTATTCATATTGCTGCATTGGAAATTCTGATCCAAGTCTAATGGAAATCTTTCTATGCTTATTAAGGACACCACCCTTCCTAAAACTCATGATTGATTTTCTTTCCTCGTAGTGCTTGGTTGCATTCTTTGGCAGTGTTCCAGATGACTTCTTCCTTGAGGCTGTGTCCTTCCTTAGCTTTTATGATACATTATTACCCTGCCTATCTTGCTAACTGGTAACCTTTGAATTCCATTTTTTGTCCCTCTTTCTCTATCTATCCATTAAATAAATAGAGCTCTATTCTTTGATTCTTACATCTTATCTATTTCTGTGTTTGATTTACTTTTTGTAGTTTTGATTACATCTCAGTGACAGTAAGTAAATTCTGTATCTTTTGCTCAGAACCTTATTCTGAAGTACAAACTTCATTTCCACTTGCCTAGCAGTGGACGTAAACAGAACCACAGTGTGTCACAAATCAAGTTTTTAACAATTACTTCTGAATTTCCTTCTCTTGCTATGTTTCTATTCTATTCAATGATTTTTTTTTCTTTTTATGAATTAAGGAGGCCAAAGCCAAAGTTGGCTTTTCTCTTTTTTCATCAGCACTGGCAGGATGTCAGTAAATCATAACTGTGATAGACTTCTGGGAGTCTGTTCTCTACTTTCCACCAGCATTGCAAAAAAATTCACCACATGACCTTTTCCAAACTATTCCATACAAGTCTTCTAATGTGTCTGCAGTCTCCCCTGTTGCAGAAAGTAGGCAGAAAGCTATTTGATTTGGTTTTCTAAAAGACAAATTTGTCTTTTGGGGAAACTGAAAGTTCTTAACATACTCCATTGTGTCCTTTTAGCTCATAAGATTCAAATTCGTTAGTAATAAAGTTTTCAATTAGTGTCTTTTTCTATACTCTTCTTACAATTCTATCTTTATATTTCAACCACCTTGAGGTATCTGCCACTTCCCCACATGTCATGGACTCTAATGTCTCTGTATCTTGGCTCGTACTGTTTTTTCATCAGGAATACCCTTCCCTGTTAAATTCATATTCAATCTTTTAGGCCGTAGGAATTCACAAATAAATACTTGGCATGTAGGAAGTGCTCAATAAAAATAAGTTAAATGTATGATCCATTTCATATTTTCAATTTCATATTTTATAAATTGGGATAACTTGTGCCTTGTGTACTTTACAGGTAAGATCAAGAAGTTTTCATCAAAACCGATTAAAATTTTTTAGCTAGCTAAAATTCATGCCATAGTCTTCGGTGGTGAACTTGTTTCATATAAACAAGTAAAACAGAGCCAAAACCAAAACACATCTAGCATATAATTATTAGAGAGGCATTCTTAATAATTCTAAACAAAGGTGACTAATGTTGAAGGTGGAGTTTAAATAAAGATATATTTTCAGAAACTGATTGTTTTAGCACATTCCTCAAAATACTACTGAATTTATGGCTACCTCCTTCTGTTCCTGTCACTTTTTAAAATGATTCTTTGAACTTTATTTGTAGCACAGCAACTCTCTGAGAGTTGAAAAAGGAAAAAAAAAAAAAATGCTTTAATCTTCATCTCTTTCCCTCTCAAACATTTATAGGTGGAACTTCTTCTTTAAAAGCACAATGTATGTACCACCTACCATCAGATCAAGAAAACAAAACAAGCATTTAATTAACTCCCTCAGACAGAACATTGGAAAGGCCAACTCCAGTTCTATTTATTGACTCCCCAGCTTTAGAACAAATGCATTTATACTGCCTTTGTGTTTTCTGACAGCATTTGTAAAGCACAGAAAAACAAACACTATTAAATTGATTTTCAAATGTTTGTGCAGCTAGCTGCTTATTTAAAAACAAAACAGTTCTTTTTTGTGATTCCAAAAACTGTTTTAATTGGTTAAAAGGCTACTCTCATATGTAATCACAAAATAATAATCAGTTTTTATAACAAACCTAAGCAATATATCACCATAAAAATGCAGAACCCTACAAATAGCTTTAAGGAAAGTTTACCAAAAACCAGAGTATAAAAGAACACTTAACTTCAAAAGACTGACTAAAGCAGTGACCTCATGCTACTCACTACAAAGAGGCAACTTTAGATGGTGGGCCATCGAAATGGAAACTGTGCCAAGTTTAATGAAACAAGGGTACTGAGTATCTTTTCTTTCTGTCAAAGTATGTTTTCATCAAGATTTCTAATGACATCTCCAGGTTTATAGATAAAAGACAAGTAAAAATGTTTAGATGGTATTGTTGATTAAATGTTTCCTTTCATTATAAGTAATTTCCAACTTACAATTACTTAAGATGCTCAATTTTTAATACAATATTAGAATTGCACCCACTTTTAGACAACTTGAAAATATATACTGTCAGAAGATCTCAAATAATATATTTGACTGGAATTTTTATTTGCAAAGTACAAGGTGATTGGGAATCTGGAAATTGGAAAGGATATTATTTCTAAGATATTTTTTCCTATTCATTAATTTCCCTTTGTAAATATTATTTAAATATCTAACACATATTAGTACTTAATATTTTTTAATTATTGTTGCATAGTGGATGTTTTAGATGGTAGATTTAAATTTTCCCCAGAACTCTGATTTAAAGTCTCATTTCCTAGGTTATCAGTATTTCCAATGAATGAGACATCAAAGGAGGAACAAAATAAAATTTGAAGATTTCTCTAAACAAAGATAAAAATGACCTTACAAATTTGGAGCAGTTATTTTCTGCATATTTATCTCAGTAAAAGATTTCCCTTTTTCTCAAGTCAATGACCACATTCTGCACTTTATATTTCTGAGAGGGGTCTTCCAAGTCTGCATCTTGGTCATAAGGAGAAGTCATATTAACAGGCCGTCCTTTCTTCATCCTTCCACTGTGATCAAAAGCTATTTCACATCCTTTTCTCTCTACTAAAATCTCCAACACTACCTCCCCAATCTTCGTTCTTAACTGATGACATTTTTCCTTTTTATGTGAGAGAATACACATGCTTAGAAGAGAGATCCCCTAAATTCCCAGTAACTCATAACTAATCTGCAAGCTTCTATGTTCCTCTCTTTTGCCTTTACCCCAGTTATTATTAAATATTCTGTGTATCCATCCAAAGTTTTATACCAAAGTCTCTGTTTGCATTTCTTTCCTTCTCACCTACTTACCTGTTCAATTTCAACTCCAGGACACCATCCTGCCCTGACTTTCTTTGATTCTCACTGGCCACTCTTTTAGTATCAGTTGAGGATTCCTTTTCATCTCCTTACCTCTTGGGGCTCAAGCTATGGATTGGATATAGAATAAGCATCTGAAAGTTAAAATGTCCACATCTTACTCCTGATCTTTCTCCTCAAGAAACACTTTTGGCTTGTCTTTCCATTCCCAGAACATAGAAAGTCTAGCTTCCAGTTTCTCAGGTCAAAAACTTTGTCTTCTTTCCATTACACATCAAATCAGAAAGATTCTGTCATTTACTTTAGAAATGTAGCTAACCTTGTTAGCTAAAAAAACTGCTCTTGTTTGAATAACTATAATAGCTTAATAGCCAGTCTTTCTGCTTCAGGTCTTACACATCACCCTTTTAGTCTAGTCCACAAAAATGTAGTCAACTTGTCCTTTTTGTTAGATCAAACCCCTCTAGCTCTTTGTTATTTCATTTTATTTTATCTTTTATTGGTTCTTTTTAGGTATACATAATATTAGGATTTATTTTGACATAATTATAAAAGCATGAAATATAATTTGCTCTAATTCAGTCCCCAGTGCTTCCCCTTTCACTCCCCTTCTTCTTCCCACTGCTCCCTTCCCTCTACTCTACTGATCTTTCTGCTATTTGTAGTTTTTTATTTAATCAATGCCTTGTGGATGCATAAAGGTGAAATTCACTGTGGTATATTCATATATGTACACAGGGACACTAGGTCAGATTCATTCCACTATTCTTCCCTAATCATTTCTCTCCTGCCTTCTTCTCAATCCCCTTCCTCCACTGATCTATTTTAATGGATTCCCCTTTTTCTCTTTCCTCCTCCGACCCTTCCTTCTCCTCCTCCTCCTCCTTCTTTTTCTTTCCCCTTCTTATTTTGGGCTAGCTTCTGCATATCAGAGAAAACATTTGACTTTTGACTTTCTAGGTCTGGCTTATTTCACTTAGCAGGACCGTCTCAATCCATTTTTGTCAAATGCCATAATTTCCTTCTTTTTTATGGCCCTCCAGTTCTTTATTACTTCCCTCAAAGTAGAAGCCAAAGCTTACAATGATCTGTGGCCCAGTGCTTTCTTCTCACCCAGTGCTCTCTAGGCTCATCAACTTTCTAGCTGCTGTCTCCTCAGGGTTTCTGCAATAGAATGTTCTTGCTACAGATATTTACGCAGCTTGTTCTCCTGTTTATTTCAAATCCCTGATCCAATTCCATTTTTCTCAATAAGATCTTTCCTGACACTATCAAATTTGCAACATATCCTTTGTCATTTTACATTTCCAATTTTCTACTTTATTGTTTCATTGTTTTTACCATCTGGTATGCTATGGGTTTTACCTATTAATGTATTTTTTTCTTCTCCCTATTAAAAAAAAAAAAAAAAAAAAAAGCTACATGAAGATAGAGTATTCTGTTCCCTTTACAAATGTAACCCTAGCACCTCAAAATTTTTACCTAGCAAGAATTTTAAATGTGCCCTGTTGAATTTGTAAGAATTATTCAATGTGCAATTTTATAGGTAACCTGTTTACATTTTGGCTATATCAACGTGCAATTTTATAGGTAACCTGCTTACATTTTGGCTATATCACATAAAGTGTACGTAGGTTGAGTGTTACATTGGCCCAGTATGTAAATTTCCAGAAGCCATATTGTATTTTTATAGGAAGATTTACTAAAATATAAATTCTAATTTAATTTCAAATGTACTACAAAACACATATTTATTTTTGAGAGCATGATTGAGTTGAAAGTTCTGAGATAAATTAAAGACATTTTAAATGCTGTTTTATGCATGTTTCAAAAGGGAAATTTAAATATAGCTGTAACAATCAAAATAATACCATAAGTACATGATTCAATAACTATAACTGAGTTTGAGTCTTTTAGAAAGGACATTTGATGATAATTATGATACCTACTTGACTGTACATTAGACCATATTTATATTAATTTCAAATTAACTGGTATTTAAATATTTAAAGAATATATGATTTTTAACCTTATCACATATTTCTGATATTAGTATCTGTGACTTAGTATTACTCTTAGGATTTTGCAAAACTTAAGTCTTTTTAGCACTTCAATCTGCTGAACAGTGTAGACAGCACATTTTAAATCACAAAAGTTGTCTTCACAGTTGTTTTTTTCTTCCTCTTGAAGAATGTTATATCTGTATTATAGTGTATATGTTTGTACTTTTTAGATTCTCCATGTATATACTGAATCTGTTTCCATAAACCCATACAAATACACAAATAACTTAAACCAATTTTGGATATTGTCAAATTTAATGGATTTTTTTTTTTTAGTTTAGAGTCATATATATGAAAATATACAATCCAAAAAGAATTTTCCCAAATACACAATTAATAAAACACCAATGAAGAATGAATACATAAGTATTTTAGCATATTAGTTATTACTGATGCTAAGATCTATCATCAAAGACATCTAAAGGAGACTTTATTATATGTTTGCATTTTAATATATGTGATATAATGTCCAATATTTTTCAGTTATCAGTGTTTTGGTGTGAGCTTCAAAAATATCAGAACCATCTGCATTTTTCACTTCATGATTAATGCTGAGAATTTAACAGGATAGTTGAACCCTGTGAAGCTAATTATATATCCATGTTGCTCATAGACCTATATTATAGAACGTACTTCTTCAAGAAATATGTCTTTAAGTTGTGCATATTATTATGATAGCTTCCAAACTTAGTAAATATATCTGTCTTCATATTTCTAAATTTATACAATTCTGACAGGAACAAACAGGATGAAACTATCTCAACTAAAATAATCTATAGGGATATTTATCTGCACAACACTAAAAACATTGTCTTAATTAACATGGATAAAATACCACATCTAATAACTTCAGAATCCAAGTTTTTTTCCCAGTGTTAATATATGAAACAGATCATATACTTAATCTTAAGTAAGTCTCAACCAATTTCACCAGTTTGACAGTAAATAGTGTACTATTAAATTGAAACCCAATAACAGAGTGATAACCATAAAATATCTATGTTTAGAAGTTAAACAACATCCATTTTTAATCTGTAGGTTAAAAAATATATGTTTAAAAATATTTTTGAGCTGAACAATAAGAATGCAGCTGATTCAGATCTAAATTGGAATTATATATTTTTTTTTTATTTTTTTTTTGGTACCAGCGATTGAACCCAGAGGCTCTTAACCACTGAGCCACATCCTCAGTTCTTTTTATATTTTGCTTTGAGACAGGGTCTCACTAAATTGCTTAGGGCCTCGCTAACTTGCTGAGGCTGGCTTTGAACTCTCAATCCTTCTGCCTCAGTCTCTGGAATCACTGGGATTATAGGCATGTTCCACCACACCTAGCAAAATTTATATTTTAAATGCATACCTTCATACTTGTAGGCTTACATTAGTGTTTCCAACCTTCATTTCTTAGGATAAATAAGTTGTGCATATTACTTCTTAGGATAAATGAAAGTTGGAAACACTGATGTAAGCCTGCAAGTCAAAATATTAAAAAAAGAAAAGAAAAGAAAAAAAAAAAAAAAAGAAAGACAGCATCAAACTAAACCAAACCAAACAGCAATACCATTACTGCTTCTTTCTAAGGTAATATTAGAGGTTCTAATTAGTGCAGGAGTGAAAGAAACTATAAAAATGGAAAAAGCAGGTAAAGCTGTCATTAATCTTAGATATTTTTTATTCCTATATCATACCAAATGGTTTCTGTCTTCTGTTTCTATCAGTTTCTGATGTTCCTGAAATAGTCAAAATAGTTTTTTATGGGTACTCTTTTTTGTTGGTTTTCCATGGTTATCAATAATTTAATATTTTATAAAACAATGTCTCCTTTCATTGAATTTTGAACAAGCCAGAAAGTAAAGATAATGTACACAGTCTGTGAATTTTGAATCAAGTCTTAAGTATATATTTTACTTACTTAGATTAAATGTTTTTAGGACATTAAACCCTCTTGCTAAATAAATCAATTAATATTCTAAAATTAGACTAATCAGGACAAAATGTCCCAAAACTTTGGACCTATTAATATGATCCTCAGTTTATCTAGATTATATATTTTTTTCTGACAGCCTTCTTTTTATCTAATTATCATTGTTATGAAGATGTCTGCTTGGTTATTAGGGCTAAAAAAGAAGTAGATATGTTTTCAGATAAATTTACTTTAGGACATGTCTTTTGCTAGGCAGTCCTAGGAATGCAAAACATTTATTTATTTATTTATTTATTTTTTTTTGCTTTTGGAGCCACATTTCCTCTTTCTATATAGAAGAAGATGACTAGCTTTTACTCATAAATCACAGGACTGTTGACAAAATCATTAATTATTCCCTTCAAAGCTAATTTTTTTTCAAGAAGAAAATATTTAGGAGATACCAGTATCCTAAGACAGAATAAACTTGACTTGTTCTGAGTAGTAGACCCTAATTCTTGCCAAATTATTTATTCCAATTAACAATTGATAAAGAATACTTAGTGACAGTACTCAGATTGTAGTCTACTCAATTTTTTAAGAGCTACTCTTATTGTCCCTATGGTACAAAACAATACACTTAATGGGTACTTCAATGAAATGTTGTGCCAGCTTTCTCCTTAATGAGATGCTGGCCTGAGCCTTCAAGTCCAGTACCTTAAATGAGGAGAACATGGGTTTCTGTCTCAACTGTTTTAATATTGACTGGCTGTATACTCACTTTGTTAAGAAATCCATTGAGTCTGATAGGACTACTTGTAGCTTTTATTGTTTTGCATTAGCCAACAATTATGTGTCCAGAATTGGGATAAGAGCCAAACAGTATGAGTCTAATATAGCTGTTCAGCTGTTACTATTTTCATGAAATTTAAATCATATAATACCATCTTATTAGTATAGGTAAAAGTGTTCTGCCTGACCAAATCACAGTTTCAAAGAGCATGTACTACAGCTGTGTTTTTAATTCCCCTTCTCTAATTCATTTTTAGTACCCTCCAACTAAGTTCAATAATTGGACACATGCAGTACTAGAGTGGCCAACTTAGAAATATGTTTCTTTCTTCATGGAAGAGATTTTCTCCTTAGGGATTGAAGGTTATTTCCAGAGGTAACTGGTCTCACTCTTTAAATGGGTGTGAATCACTTCCTCTTAATTGTGCTAAGTAATCGTCATCTTTTAAATTATTCTCCAAAACAAATAGTTTGCTTTAGTCCTCCAACAGATTTGAATTCCCAACCATGTGAATGTGCTGCCTCAATCACAGAGTCCACAACAAGCCTGTTTGAGACTGCTCTGTCATGATAGGTAAATTGTAGTATATTTTTGAAAGAGATTAGCCCCAAATTAGTTCTGCTTTATTTTATCTAAATTGTGTCTTTGAAAATTTCAATTGAGCATTTGCCACTTTATTTTTTGCATGGGGTACCTTTAATTTTTACAAAATTTCACATTTACAAAGATAGGCAAAAATGTCTCATGTAGTCCCAGATTTGCCAGTTATTTATATTTTCTTGGTATTCCTTATTGTGAAGTAGGTGTACTTTTTTTCAAACAACTTCATAGTAAATGCCTCTTTATGGCTAAAAACTTCCAGTGCCCTTTCTGAGGTCCTATGTAAGGACCTTACCTTACATAGGAGAATAACAAAGTTAGAACAATTAAAACTAAAATATCAATTTCTAACCCCCATATTTAAATTTTTAAAATTTTTGTTTGTTCCTTTTAGTTATACATGACAGTAGAATCTGTTTTGATATATTTATACAAACATGGGCTTTATCTTATTTTAATTAGGATCTCAGTCTTATGGATGTACACAATGTTGAGATTCACTGTTGTGTATTCATATATGTAAGTATGAAAGTTATGTCAGATTTGCTCAACTCTTTCCTGTTCATATCCACCTAACATCCCTTCATTACCCTTTGTCTATTCCACTAGAATTCTATTCTTTCCCTCCCCACCCATTTTTGTAGATTAATATCCACATATCAGAGAGAATATTTGAACTGTGGGTTTGAGAGATTGGTTTCTTTCATTTAGCATGATAGTGTTGCCGCCTACAGCTATTGCCGCCTGCAGCAATGAGCCTGTGGGAAAGTATTCGGAGGCAGACTGGAAATGAATAGTTTCTTTATTCTCCCTTCTTCTAACTTCTCTCTCTGGCTCCAACAACCTCTCCAACTCCAACCACCCCTCTAGCCAACCTCACCCGGTTAAATATTTTTTGCCTTAACAAGTATACACATGTTAACAGCTCAAACTTACAGGTGTGTCACATAGTGTTCACAGGCATAGAAAGATTCTTAGATAAATGCATGAATATCAGGTGAAAATACTTAAACACCTCTTATGGCTCTCAGCTAGCCGCCATCTTAGCTATCTCCTTATTAGAGCTCTTACATGATAGTCTCCAGATCCATCCATTTACTGAAAAATGTCATAAAGTCATTCTTCTTTATGGCTGAGTGATATTCCATGTTGGTTCCATAGCTTAGCTATTGTAAATTGTGCAGCTATAAACATTGATGTGGCTTTGTCACTGTATGTTATGGTTTAGATATTTGGTTTCCCCCAAAAGCTCATGTGTTAGACAATGCAAGAAGGTTTAGAGGATAAATGATTGGGCTATAAGAGCCTTAACTGAATCAGTGAGTTAATCACTGGGTGGTATTAACTGAGTGGTAACTGAAGTCCAGTAGTTAGAGGAGGTTCATCCTTGGGGGCAGGCCTTTGGGATATACATTTAGTATCTGCTGAGTGGAGTCTCTCTCTCTGCTTTGTGATCATTATGTAAGCTGCTTCCCTCCACCATAATATTCCACCATGTTGTTCTGCCTCACCTGGATCCTTGAGGAATGAAGCTGTCTATCTATGGACTGAGACCTCCAAAACTGTGAGCCCCCAAATAAACATTTTCTCCTGTAATTGATCTTGTCAGGTCTTTTAGTCACAGCAGTGAAAAGCTGACTAAACCCCTACATAATACTAATTTTAACTCCTTTGGATATATGTCAAAGAGTGAAATAACTGGATCAAATGCTTGTTGAATTCCAAGTTTTTGAGGAATCTTCATACTGCTTTCCAGAGTGGTTACACCAATTTTTACTCCCACCAGCAGTGTAGGAGTGTACCCTTTTCCTTACATTCTCACCAATATTTACCATTACTTGTATTTTCAATAATTGACATTCTGACTTGAGGGAAGTAAAATATCAGTGTAGTTTTAATTTGCACTTCTCTAATTGCTAAAGATGTTGAACATTATACATATATAGTTGAAGATAGTTTTAATTTATATATATGTATGCATGTACATATATATGTATATATATATATATATTTTTTTTTTTCTTTTGAGAAGTGTCTCCCCATGTATTGATTGTGTTATTTGGGTTTTTTGGGTGTTAATCTTTTTGAGTTCTTTGCATATCCTGGAAATTAACACCTTATCTGAGGTGTGGGTGGTAAAGATTTTATCCCATTCTGCAGGCTCTCTATTCACACTCTTAATTGTTTTCTTTACTGTAAAGAAGCATTTTAATCCACATAAATACAGTTATCTCATAGAAGACAAAGACAGTAAAACATACATTGGAGAAAAGATAGCCTCTTTAACAAATGGTGCAGGGAAAAGTGGAAATCCATATGTAGTAGAATGAAATTGAACCTCTATCTTTCATCTTGCACAAAACTCAACTCAAAGTGGATCAAGGACCTAAGCACTAGAATGGAAATCTTGCACCTAGTAAAAGAAAGTGTAGGCCCAATACTCCAACATGTCAGCTTAGGAAAAGACTTCCTCAACAAGACTCCAAAAGCACAAAAGTAAAATTAAGAATCAATAAATGGGCTGGGCATTTATTACAGGTGGTGCACCACTGTAATCCCAGCAGCTCAGGAGGCTGAGGCAGGGGGATCACTAGTTCATTCAAAGCCAGCCCCAGAAACTTAGTGAGACCCTGTCTCTAATAAAATACAAAAAGGGACTGGTAATGTGCCTTAGTGGTTGAGTGCCCCTGGGTTCAATTCCCAGAACTGGAAAAGAAAAAAAAAAAAAAAGAATAAATGGGATGGTATCAAACTCATATTTTAATTTTATAAATGTTATCAAAAATGTCCTGGAAAGCAATTTTTCCCTAGGTCTAGGATCCAATCCAGGATCAGAAATTATATTTACATATATTTCTTCAGTCTCTTCTTATCTGAAGTACTATTAACCCATGCTCTGTTTATTACCAGTTTTTTTTTTCTTTAAGTAAAATTTCCATATCTGCTAAGATTTGACAAATTACACTATTATTACCTTATAGGACATCTCTGCTCCCCTTATGAACAGCATCATATAAAATATATTATTCTGAGATTATCATTTTTGTCCAACACAATAGTTTTGTAATGCATACATGTTTTTGCATGTATCTATTGTCCACTCATTGTATTACTGAGTAATATCTCTTTATCTGTATATAGCAGAATGTGTTTATTCATTAGGAATGGAATTGTTATGTCATAGGGTAAATATATGTTTAATTTTACAAAAACCTGACAAAATTATTTCCAAAGTGGTAGATCCATGTGCATTACTACCAGCAGTCTGAGAGTTGCCTTTCTAGGAAGGCAAAATGAAGAGATGTGAAAAAATCAGAGAGATAGTTTATCTCGGGCCAGGATATCTCCAGAGAAGCTACTTAAGAAAATGTGGACTTGAGTTGAATACTTCTCTGGCCCATTTTCACCAATTAAACACCTGTATGTTATTAAAAGTTCTAGTCAGACTCCTCATACTTCATAATAAATATTCAGCCCTCTTTTCTACCACTTTGTTTTCCAAATCTTGTGCTCTGCCAATTACAAAGATTGCTAGCATTTTAAAATTTTGTCCAAGAACTTATGAGCAAATTGTTTTCTTTCCAGTTCTTATCACAAGCTTAGCTGAGAGAATTGATATTCAGGGGAGAGGGTCTATTTCACCAAGTATGCATGTATTACTTTAGTAATATTCTATGTTATGTTCTATTATCAGGTTAAACAGTCCAAACACCAGTTATCTGGAACATTTTATTTTGCCACTAAAGAATTCATTTTCCCAGGTTGCAATTTAAAATAAAATCCTCACTTTTTATTTGCTTATTTCACTGTTGAAATGGTCTTGATCTTTATGATGAAAATACTTGCTGCTTTTCCTTCCTAGAATTGTGGTTCCTGTTTAAGTTCCCAGTTCATGCATACCAACTGAAGCGACTATTAGGAGTGAGATATCACATTTTTAAACTTTCAAAGACAACTGCAAACAGAAGTCCTCCCAAACAACAGTGATAACAAAACTCAGCTGCTTCATTCAGAATGCCTTGCAGCAATTTGCTCACTTGGGGAATATCTACTTTTCATCCTGGATTAAATACCTCTGACTTGACTGTCTGCTGTAAAATCTCCAGCTTTGAAATAACTCTTGGCTTTATTTTCCCAAGGGACCAAGGGTTAACTGCTTCCTCCCACTTAGGTCTTAAAAATAACGCATATCAGTCTATCTAAATATCTAACATATATATGTCAGGACCTCCTCATTAGGGTAAGAATAGAGCTACTTGTTTAATTAAACCATTAATGGTCTTAACCAAAGGAAAACATCTTACTGAAATAAATAATTTGTCTGGGTAATAGAAGTGTCGAGAGTACAAATAGATCCCTAATTGATGAGTAATTTCCTGAAACTTAATTATGCTGCCTAAGTATTCCCCTGCTAGCTCCATATTGCCTCTTATTTTAGATTGGGACACCATCATCTCCTGCTTGGTTAGTTTCCTTGCCTCCAGTCTTGCCCCCTTTATCTAAATGTCTACCCTTCATCTTTCCTAGGTGCAATTATGATGATGCCTCACCTCTGCATATGTACTCTGTTACCTTCATTCTCCCAGCACTGCAGAGTTCAAAATAAAGCCCAACCTCCTTATGTTGACTTCAAAAGCCCTGTACAATCCAAGTTATTTCTATTCCATCTCTTACCTTCCCCTACCTTCTATCCTCTATTTCCCATTCTATTACTCTAACCTTGTATATCTCCTTCTTGGAGACCATGTGCCTATCCCCATGGCCTTCAAACACTCAGCTGTGTGAGCATCTTTTTCATCTTCTCTCATCTATAGCACCAAGCTCAGTGCCTCACACAGAGCAGCATGAACAAAGTGAATGGCTCTAAATTGTTTGTTTGGTTTTTTGTTTGTTTACCACTGCTGGTAATCTTGAATTTAACACAATATTATTCAGGTAGTAGATCAGACTGATTTAAAATTAAATTAATTTTCTTTGAAAACACTTTAGCATCTCTAAAAGATACTTGAATTTTTTCTAAGTCCTGGACTGTGGCAAGCCTGATTTGGGAATTATTAAATTGGACTGAAATATGTTATGTAGCATAATTGGCTTTTCTTTTAGTGAGTTACATGCAATTGGAAAAAGCAAAAATACTTCTGGATTGGGAGCTTATTCCAGTAAATAGTGCTTCTTTGAAGCTGAATTGTATCCCAGAGGTTTCACTTGTTAATGAAGGAGAAGGCAAATGTTTTTATATTGGTAGCATGGAGACATTCTAAATTCCGAAGCTAAATCCCAAATGAACATTTCAAAGCTTTCATAGATGCACGTTTTTTAAAATTATAATATATTCAAGATGAAAAATATAACTATTTGAAATGTAATTTAAAGGTCATGGTCTTGTGAGGATAACAATGTCATACCTCCAAGGGAGAATAATGATGTACTATAAAGTACACAAAGAATCTATCAGACACAATTGAGAGTAGAGGTTACCAGATAGGGATTTGGAGTCAAGCAGCTTGGATTTCAAACAAATTCTATAAAACTAATCACTAGTTGTGTAATTCTCAGTAAGCTATTCAACATCTCTTAGCTTCATTTTTCTCATCTAAAAAAGTAGAGTGTGGATGCAAATAGTACTTACAGGGTTTAGGAAAAATTTAATCAAGCTACTAAGTAAAGGGCTTTGCATAATACCTGAAATATAAAAATATTACAGTGTATATGAGCTATTGGTGAAGAGTTCCATTGTAGCAGCCATTAGTGACAGATTTTCATCGGATTTCACATCAGCACTGGCTCTGATAAGAATGGGATGGAAAAAAAACTATAAAATTGCATGTATGATAAAATTACATTTTAAAATAAATGATGCATAAATATTGAAAGGACAAACACCAATATTTTATTGGATATCTTTCTGATGAGTAGGATAAGAATTATTTTTAATTCTTCTTGTGCTCATGCATTTTCCAAATTCCCTACTAAGACAGCCTTAGTGTTGCCCTTAACTTCTTTAAATTTTAGACAGATTTCTTCCTGTCCATGGAAACTTGACTTGACCTCCCTTTATTTAAAGCATTTATTTTAGAAAACCAGCAGTTGTAAATTCTTTCTCTGCCCCTTTCAGATATAAATCCTCTCTAATCCAAAAATGTCTTTCTCAAAGGACCCAGGAATTATGATTTTGAAATGCAATCATGGAGGGATATGGAGTCTCTATTTCCCAGCCTCAGTGGGACCAGAGAAGCCTAACTTTAATAAATAACAATTAGCAAGCACAGATGGTCTAATTGCATTGATGGACCTCCACCAGAACATCCCCTAGTTCTATTCTAATAGCTTGCTCCAGATTTTTAAAATTCTGCCTTTTATTTCAATGGAGCTGAGTTCAGTTTTTCTCCATTATTACAGGTCTCTCCTATATTGCAACAGTGAGAATAAACATATCAGACTTGTCTGATATGTTTTTCTTTTACATTAAAAGCACTATATTTATGATGAAATGAAAACACAAAGGATCTGTGTGTACATAAAAGAATGTTTGTTAACTAAAAAAACTAAAAAGAAATTAAAGTTGTGTCCTGTTACCGCCTGAAGCGCTTGGAGCAACGGAAGCGCGGGAAAAACTTCAGAAGCAAACTGGAGACAAACAGCTTTTTATTCTGATAACTTTTCTCCCTGGTTCTAACAACGACTAACACACACCAAACACACCCTAAAAATGGCGCTGACCCGATCAGCAATTTCGGCCAAGTCCCTCGAGATCCCGCAACAAGTCCCGTGAGACTACGGGAGGGGACAATGCCCAAATCTCCACGGCTCATAGTCAAGCGCAATTCAAGTCAATCCCCAAACAGGGCTCCTGCAGTGTCCTTAAAGGGTTTGCCTTCAAACTTGCCTCTTAAAGATTACAATGATTGTATTGTAGTCCACCTGCTAACTTCAAACCATCAGCTCTGTAAATACAGTAGAGTGTCAGGCCCAACAATAACACAGCATTTAGATTTTTCTTTCCTAAAGCATAGATCTCTAGTTTAAGTCCCCTCTGGCTATTTGATTTACAGAGTGGTTTTTGGCAAAAAAACAAAAACAAAACAAAAAAAAAAACATGATTTTCATCTTATCTGGGTCTCTGTTTGTGAAAGAGAAGGGAAAATGTGCAGAATTAGAAATTTAAAAGGGCATAAAATATTTTCTCCTGGAAAGATTTCCCCTCCATTGATAGGCAAGGTGAAATTTCATTAGAGACTTGGTAGTATAGCTGCTTAAAGTCACACTCTAGACTGGGATGGCTAACAAGTTCTGCCTCTCACTGTCTGCACATCCTGTAAAATGGAGTGATTATAACAAACTTTATATCATAGTTTAGAAACACACCTGTAATACCAGTGGCTCAGGAGGCTGAGGCAGGAGGATCACGAGTTCAAAGTCAGCCTCTGCAATGGCAAGCGCCAAGCAACTCAGTGAGACCCTGTCTCTAAATAAAATACAAAATAGGGCTGGGGATGTGGCTCATTGACTGTGTGTCCCTGTGTTCAATCCCCAGTACCCCCACTCCAGACAAAGTTTGAAGTAATTAATATACATAAAACTCTTGTACTTTTAATAGCGCCTCATAATCCTCCCTCAGCATCTACAGTGATTGGTTTCTATATCCCTTGTGGAAACCAAAATCCAAAGGTACTTAAGTGCCTTTTGTAAAATAGAATAGTGTTTGCATATAACATATGAATACCCTTCCTTATATTTAGATCATCTCTAGATTACTTATAGTACGTAACACAATGTAAGCACTGTGTAAATTATATATTAGTAAATATACATTAAAATTAGGTAATAGGGTTGTTCTGTATTGCTTAGGGAATAGTGACCAAAAAAAAAAAAAATTCAGTACAGTTGCAATTTTTTATAAATATTTTTTATTTGTGGTTGGTTGAATTCACAGATATGGAATCTGTGGTTGCAGAAAACTAATTTTATTAATATTTTAGCACACAGTGACTGCCAGGCAATTTGATTTGAACATGGAAACATGGAACATGTTCAAATAACCAAATTGTAGGATTTTATTTATGAACATAGAAAAAAGATCAGATCACATGTACAACTGAAAACAAGGAATTGCTACATTATACCTAAAAATGCTAAATATTTAAAAGGGTTGTGCTAACAAGAAAAGAGGATTGGGTATAATTTTAAGTAATAGTCATACTGCCTATTTCCAAAATAATTGTTTTTCCTCAGTGTAACTTTTGTGGTGGCTTGCATTTTATTAAATATCCATATCATAATTTATTTGACCAATTTCCTATAGCTGAACTTCTAAATAGTTTCCAATTTTCCATCATAATAAATATGATAAATGCAAATATTATACAGCCCCAAGGAAAATAAAATGTATAATGATAAGGTTTCAGTCTTACACACAAACTTAACAATTTTGTATATTAATTTTTCTTATACTTCTGTTGTTAATTTTTTAAAGGGCATATTTATGTGATGATTTATATGGTGTTTGTTCATCCATGTGTTCATACTATCTAAATATGAATAAAGAAAGCAGCCAAAAGCATACATTGGAAAAAATATAGCCTCTTCAACAAAAGGTGCTGGGAAAACTGGAGATCCATTTGCAACAAAATGAAATTAAACCCCTATCTCTCACCATGCACAAAACTCAATTCAAAGTGGATCAAGAACCTAGGAATTAAACCAGAAATGCTGTGTCTAGTAGAAGAAAAAATAGGCCCTAATCTCCATCATGCCGGATTAGCCCCCAACTTCCTTAATAAGACTCTTACAGTGCAAGAATTAATATAAAGAATCAATAAATGGGATTGATTCAAACTAAAAAGTTTCTTCTTGGCAAAAGAAACAATCAGTGTGGTGAATAGAGAGCCTACATCTCGGGAGCAAATTTTTACCCCTCACACAGCAGATGGAGCACTAATCTCTAGGGTATATAAAGAACTAAAAAAAACAAACACCAAAAAAACAAATAACCCAATCAATAAATGGACCAATGATCTGACAGAAACTTCTCAGAAAATAATATACAATCAATCAATAAATATATGAAAAAAATGTTCAAGGTCTGTAGCAATTAGAGAAATGCAAATCAAAACTATTCTGAGATTTCATCTCACTCCAGTCAGAATGGCAGCTATTAAGAATACAGAAAACAGTAAGTGTTGGCAAGGATGTGGGGGAAAAGGCACACTCATACATTGCTGGTGGGATTGCAAATTGGTGCAGCCAATATGGAAAGCAATATGGAGATTCCTTGGAACACCGGGAATGGAATCACCATTTGACCCAGCTATCCCACTCTTTGGCTTATACCCAAAGGACTTAAAAACAGCATACAGCAGGGATACAGCCACATCAATGTTTATAGCAGCACAATTCACAATAGACAAATTGTGGAACCAACCTAGATGCCCTTCAGTAGAAGAATGGATTAAAAAAAAGGTAATATATATATATATATATATATATATATATATATATATATATATATATAATGGAATATTACTCAGCAATAAAAAATAATAAAATCATGGCATTCTCAGGTAAATGGATGAAGTTGAAGAATATAATGCTAAGTGAAGTTAGCCAATCTCAAAAAATCAAATGCCAAATGTTTTCTCTGATATAAGGAAGTTGATTCATAGCAGGGTAGGGAGCAGGAGCATGGGAGGAATAGATGAACTCTAGATAGGGCAAAGGGGTGGGAAGGGAAGAGTGGGGTCATGGGGTTAGAAAAGATGGTGGAATGAGATGGACATCATTACCCAAAGCCCATGTATGAAGACATGAATGGTGTTAATATACTTTGTATACAACCAGAAGTATGAAAAATTGTGCTCTATATGTGTAATATGAATGGTAATGCATTCCACTGTCATATATAACAAATTAGAATGAAAAATTTTTTTAAAAAAGATGTGTATTTTATAGTATCCAAATAAAAAATAAATAAATAGCACCATTAAATAGCAGATGATAGCTGAGTTGTCCAAGTAGACTTCATCTGCAGACCTAATTTATGTCTAATAGGCAAGCAATTCAGATGTCAAAGTAAATTGGTTATAGTCAAGTTATAAATGTTGGTTAACTACATAATCACATTAACAAAATGTCTTATCCCATTACAGTTGTGTGTCTTCATGACATTTTTCTTAGACTTGAATGTGAAAACAACTCCAAATTTTCATAAGAAAGGAAACAGAAAGAGCTCATAACACTTTTGTCAGCACCAATCATCCCAACCCTGAGCTTACTTTTATCTCATTCTGCTCTTGTTCCAACCAACTACAACATTCTTATTTCTATTTTACTTTAACTCATAATTGTGAGTTTTAACTTTTAGTTGTTTATAATACCTTTATCTCAACTGATTCTCTTTTATTTTACTTTTTGAAAATATTAAAAGTAATCATGGATAACTCAGTCTGCCATTATTCCTATCCCCTCCCCCCCTCCAGATTACCCTAAATACATGTATGAGGACACAATTGTTGTAAAAATACTTTATATAAAACCAGAAACTTGAAAAATTGTGCTCTTTATATGTAACATGAAATAAAATGTACTCTGCAAATGTGCATAACAAATTAGAATAATAAAAAAAATAAAAAAATATTAAAAGTTATGTAAGTCTGGCCTTGAGAAGGGAAATTTTGAAGGCTACTGATTCTTTGGGCACTGAGTTTGATGAATTCTGCTCAGTACCCAAATGGTCCTTAAGGCATCACCATAACAAAAGTGTTTGGTAGGTTTTGTAAGCTACCTGGTACCGTAACCCGGGAGGAAAACTCTCGGAGGCAGAGTAAAGCTATTACTACTTTTACTTCTACTTTCTTAGAGAGAGCTTAGAGAGGGAAAGAAAGATTTTTAGAGAGAAAGATTAGAGAGAGCTTTTCTTCTTGTCTTCTTAGCTTAGAGAGAGAGAAAGAAAGATAGAGAGAGCTTAGCTTAGAGAAAGATTATTTTTTAGAGCTTCTTTCTTCTTTCTTCTTTCTTCCTCGGGAGCCCCGGCCTAACTCTGACCAGCTATTACTTCTTCTATCTGGTTTCTCTTCTGTAACCGCTCTGCCTACGTTCTGGCCGCTCTGATTCTTTTCTTCTCCGACCCGAACTCTTCTCCTGACCGACCGAGCGACTGCACGACTGACTGAATGAATTCTCCGTTCTCCTTTCTCCTACCGCTTTCACCCGGTTATATACCTTTAGCTTTGCGGGTGCCTCACGAGCATTTACAGGTGCGTCACATACATATCAGGTGGAACTTATGGCTTCCAGCTAGCCGCAATAGCCCTTCCTAATTGGGGCTCCTTCAAGGTTTATTTCTTAGTTTATATTAAATGCAGGTAATTTCAGGGCTGGGGGTAATGAAAAGAATTGCATACAAAGGAACAAAGAAACTACAATTATAGAAATGGTTGTAACTTGTGGATTATTCCTCAAAAGGAAGCAATCACAAGCAATTTAAGTAATGGTTAAGAGCAAAGACTCAGCATATTAGACATATTTTTTTCTCTAAACTTTGTTCCAACAATATTATAAGGAACAGCCTTTGCTCAGATATGTAATTATATTTGAGGGATGTATTCCTAGAAGTGGAATTGCTGAGTCAGAGGGATGGGACACATAGAAATGCAATTGCTGTTGTCAAATTACCCTTTCAAATGATGGTGCCTATGTATACTGCTGCCAAGAGTGAATGGGGGTGAGCCTATTTCCTCATATACTCAATGACACCGGGTAATATAAAACATTATGACTTTGTTAGTTTGACAAGTTAAAAAAATGAGATTCCTCTGATGCTTAAATTTCTTTATAAGTTAGCTAATTTATTTTTAAAAATCAAAATCAACTTTTCTGAGTGCTTCTGCTCTTAGACCAAAAGATTTCATATAATAAATACTTGAAGATATAAGCATAACAAATCATACACGCAGAGTTAGAAAAGATTTAGAAATAATAAAAAATTATTTTTTGTAACAGTATTTTAAAAATGGTAATTAGGATTTACCAAAATTTTAAGTAAATGAAACACCAAATTTTATAAATTGTCATAAAAGCATACTTATGTTTATATTCTGCTTAAATATCATATTTTACTGAAAAAATCTAAATATTGGAAATACTGAAATAATGCAACTCTTTCAGTGTTTGGAAATTTAAGATTTGCAAAGTATTTTGCTGCCACTTCTAATGAAACTAGAAATGTGATCTTAGTGGCAATACATTCATTTACAATATCTTACCAAGAAGCTTTAATAGTCATTGAAAGGAAAACAATGAAATAATACTTTTGAGCAGTAATAGCTACAGAGATTGATAAAGTTTTGTTCAAAATATTTCAATTTTATGAGTATTAAAATTACTAAAATTATTAATTGTCAAGGAGGAACTAATTACTACAAAAATAACTAATATAAACTTAGAGAACAAATGTTTTAAGGGCAGAAAATGGGAAATTTAAAAATCAATTCTGCTATGAAAGTATAACTGAGTTTATTAAGAAAATAGAAGAATTGAGAGGCAAATTAAATAAGAAAATGCTTACACATCCGGCCCTAATATCTTTTCTCAAGTGTATACTCAGTTAAAACCTAAGTTTTCCTTGTTCTTATAATTAACAATGAGAATGAGACATGAGTTTCCCACAATGTACTTGATAAATGGAATTGTGCTTCTGAAAAACAAAAATAGAACTAAAACTTGCGATCGGTTTCACAATGCAAGGGGTAAAAAAGTCCTTTGATATGGCTCAAATATGATGCTTATTACTCTTCAATATCCAGACACTCTTGACTGAATTGCATTTTCCTTATTTTTTGCTCAGCAGTACCTTCATGCAAAACTAGGCAGCATATTAGAAACAATCATGAATCTTATATCTGTCTAAGGTTGTTTTTTTGTGAGCATTGCCAGTGATATGCTTCAAATAATAGATGAGTTAATCTTTGGAGTTCTGAAAATTAGTTGAGTATTTAACAGCTCTGTGGCATCCTAGTCAATGAGAACATCCAAGGCTTGTTTGGTTAATAAGAGTCAAGCTAAATTCGCTTAAACTCCTGAAGGAAGTTCGAAATATTAACACTAAGTCAACTTCCTAATAGGAATTTTAAGTTGTTCCCCAGATACACTTATAGTTCCATACTCTGGAGGTTCAAATTTAGTACTATCTGTTAAATAAAACCAATATTTTCCTCCGAATATCATTACCTTTTTCTTTCACC
Organism: Tamias sibiricus; assembly: GCA_025594165.1. NCBI lineage: Eukaryota > Metazoa > Chordata > Mammalia > Rodentia > Sciuridae > Tamias > Tamias sibiricus. The sequence goes on from CM046664.1 coordinate 98,461,651, forward strand.
ACCTCTGCTTTTCTATTTTTTCTATTTTTCATTCACTGGGATATTTCTCTCAGGGAAAATATCCTATGAATTGTGCAAATATGGAACTGACGACCTCCCTCATCCCAGATTAACAAGAACAGGGCTGTTTAACTGGGGCTGGCAAACTTTCTGGAGAGATCAGATAATAAATACTTTGGGCTTTACAGTTCATGCAGTCTATTGCGAGGACTCAACTCTTCTAGTATAGCTTGAACAGAGCCTTATGTGAACAAAAGGAAGTGGCAGCGTTTTAATAACACTTTGTTTACAAAAAGGGCTAAGGCCAGAATACACCCATAGTCCTTGATTTGCTGATCTCTACTTCCAACATAACATGCCTCAGTAGAAAACAATTCCAAATTGTTTGAGATAATTTTTAATTTTTAATCAAGTATGTTGTAGAATGATCTAGAAACTTCTCTGTATCCTGTTTTGCAGCTCAATGACTTAGAGCTTGAGAAGGGAATTTGAGAATTGAAAGCAGCAGTAGGCTTAGTTGAACAGTACTTGCAGCCATTCTTTTTGGCAGCCTTTAGCAACATTATTAGGACAGAAACTGCCTTTCATGTACTCAATGTCCAGTCCACCCTCTCTCCTTACCAACAAAACATGGATTTATTTTGAGGGATGATCACATACCCCCCTAAAATTCTAGATTTCTCACATTCCTTACATAAACGTCAATTACATGTGTCATCCTTCTAGCATATGATATGAGAGTGGAAGTTTTTCTTCCTTTCAGTTTCAAAAAAACTCTGTTTTTAAGATTTAAAAGAAAAAAATCCAAGTCAGCTTTTGCCCTTAGTCCTTTATCTTTCTTCCTGCCTGCAATGTAGTTTTGATGCCTGACATTTCTCCGGTATATTGTGACCTTGAAAATAAAGCCTCTTGTTTAAGTTGGAGGAAACTCAAAGCTGGGTGAAGATTGAGCTGTGAACTTCTTTGAAAAGATACAGTTACCATGGTATACTTGAATATATATATTCTTCATCAGAGTAATATAAACTTTGTTTGATTAAGCCACTGAAGGTAATTTTCTGACACACAAGTCCAAACTCAATACTATCTTTGTGTTTAAAATATCTACATTGTTTAAGAGTAACAGGATCCAAAATTTAATTTCACATTGAGTTTAATTTTATTAATTTCTCACTTGTATTCCTGTCTCTACTTTAATAGTTTTTTCTTATGCATTTCTATACAGTTCTTCCCTCCTATTTAGGTAGGAAGTTGAGAAATCTCGAAAGCACTTTCCCTGGACTAAAGTGTCTTAGTTTGCAGGTATGTTCAGATTAAATACTTCTTCCTGCAATATTCTCTGCAGGCATCGCTGACCCTAAACTAGGATTTAAAAGAGTGGGAGGATGAAGTAGAGATTGAAACAGCGCTTAAAAATCAATAAAATATGAGGTTGTACAAGACACTGGAAATACAAGAAATTGCCCTGAAAGAAACAGCTGGGAGCTGGGTCAGAGTGCAGTAGGTCAAGTTCTCTTTATGAATTGAACAGGGAGGATGTGTTCGTGAAGGAGTCACGCAGCTGGGAATGAAGGCTGCAGAGCAGGTAATAACTGCCTGATAGAGGTGGCCTCATGGCAGGAGCCACACAATCTTCTTAGAGGCCAGAGTTTGTGATAGGATTCTCTTAAGATTTCCTTTTTAGATTCTTGAAGCCTAGTGCAAAAGCATTTATTTCCTAAAGCTTTCCCACAATAAATGTGATTCATTATCCTGATGTTTAAAAATAAATAAAAGATTCCCTTAAGCCCTTGGTCTTATTCGTAAGTGACTAGGAGCACTAGAAATGAGGTAGAAATGAGGCTTGGAAGTATTTTTTAAAAGTCAGAGATTTGAAAAATTTATTTGAACATTTTGTTCCAGAATGACTAACTTTTTAAAAGAATAAATTACAAGGATTACAAATACTACACTATGAAAAATGTAGTAATATTCAAACACTCTCCAGTCTTCTCTAAGGAAATGATGATAATTTTAAAGTTTTGGTGCATGAGGAAAAGTATATGAACTTTCTTTGTTATTTGGATAGAATTTTCCCCTCACATCCCACATCAAACTTACTCTCTATGATTATAATCAAATACCAAATTATTTTTTCTAAATCCTTATTACTACATAGTAGTCTAATCAAAGGTTAACTCAAAACATAGTATTTCATTACTGAATTTCTATTCGTTCACTCCAGAAATGCTAAATATTTTCAAACCTGAAGTATCTGCAGATATTTCATGACAATTAATATTATTCTGATGCATGTGTGTTCCCATCATGCTATGAAAATGAAGAAGGAAGGCAATTAAAAGCCCTTTGGTTACTACTCCCAATCCAGTCCAAAAAGCAATTCCCCACTGACTCATCCCCATGGCACTCTTGTAATGCTATTAGTCACTTCACAGCAAGAGTCATTAGAAATTATAATGTTGTTATAGTGTTGGTTATATTCTTCTCTGATCATGTGAGCAACAAAGGTACTGCAAAGTTTAGGTTTACATGCCAAGGCATAATAAATAAATAAAATTCACCATTAAAGCCAAGAAAAGATCCATCCTTTGCACCCGGCTGACCTGGATCCTGACCATACTGGCTAGAGGATGGGAGGGTCAGGGTAATATCTCATAAGTAGTGGAGCACTGGAGCCATCAATCCAAGTGCCATTTGAGAACTTCTCAGAGGATCCTTGGCTATGGAAAAGGAAGTGTGTGGTTTGCCTGAGCCACATGCATTAAGCACCTGAGTAGATACCCCTCCCTAAAGAGGTGAATCCAGTCCAATGTGGGTTATAAAGAAATTATTTCCAGCAGTGAGGGGAACAGGCGGATATGAAGACAATTCAAGAGATAGGAGCAGGAGGGGTTAAACTCAGGCTTTAAAATCCCAGCAACTCGAGGAATGAAATTGGGGTTCGCCCCGGAATCCCAGAGACTTGAGCACGATGCGTGAGCAGCGTCCCCTGACCCGAAAAGGGCGCGCATGGCGCGGGGTGAGCTCAGAGAGCCGCTGCTCTGCCAAGGGCCCTCACAGGCGCAGACCTGCAGAGCTTGAGGCCGCAGGAAGCGCTGTCTGCGCTACAGGCGCCACTGCCCGATAACATTGCCGCAAGGGGACAATCCACACAGTGGCTTTGAAACCTATCAGCGAGGAAGGATAGAAAGGAGCCTAGAAGCGCGAGTGGTGTGTCCATGTATAGCTCTTTCACACAACTTGCCAAGCCGATCCTGCATGCTCTGGAGTGACACAAAGGTCTGCGGAACTGCTGTTGAGCTGGAGGAGAGCACCGCCATCTTTGAGGAATACAGTGGCTGACCCAGACAAAAGAAGAAGGCAGAAAGGAAGAACAGCTGCAGACATCCAGGGAGCCATCAACGCTCTGAGAACAGCGCACACCTGAGTGAGGCTCACATAACCAGCAAGGGAGGGCGTGTCTGAGGCCGGCCAAAGGTGCAGCCTTGACTCCACTAACAGGATCACTGACTGTCTAGACGCAATCCGATACAATTGGCTTAAACTGGAAAGAAAAAAGGAGGGCTTCCCAGGGTCCATTTTGTTTGAGACTTGGGGTTCAACTTTTTTTGTTAGTTTGCTTGTTTTGTTGGTTTTCTGATTTTTTTTTTCTTTTTCATTTTTTTGGTTTTGTTTTGTTTTGCTTTGTTTTTTGCATTGATTGTCAGTGTGTTTGTTTGTTTGCTTCTGCTCCTCTTTTCTTTCCTTCTTTTCTTCCTTCTCACTTTTGCATCTTTTCTTCTTCCTTCATCTTTCCTATTTACACCCTGCCAGTGCATACTAAACAGAGGCAAAAACAAGTTATACGCAGAATTTAGGATTTCTAGAACGGGTGCAATTGAACTGTATAGCAAAGCAGTGTTATATATAGTTCACTCCCTGTTTTCTTGACTCTCTCTCTCTCTCCTCTTTCTTACACCAATGCCTACTCTTTTGTCATTTTTTTTTTCTTTTCCATCTTACTTTATTTCTTCTCTTTACTTTATTTCTTCTCAGCTGCATAAGTTAGGTTTATATATAAATTGGTCTTTTCACCTAATTGTTCGCTCCATTCTCTTTCCTCTCTCATCTACTGATACTAAACCACTTCCACTAAACCACTTCCACAGAACTCTCTTTTCATACTTTCTAAGAAAGAACAATTCAAGACACTTCCTTCTTCCTAAACACAGCACCTCTGTGTCCAATACTTGAAGCTATAAAACCCCATCAGAAGCGTACACAGTAAATTGGAAACAATATCTCGGTTAATTAAATCTGTACATTGTGATCAAACTTGGATTTTCTGAATAGAAAGTGTTAGATTTTAAAGTGTAAAGGAATTATAAGGGGATCTGATAGCATTGTACTACAGGAACAACATAAGGCTTTAAGGTAAATTCGAAATAGTCAAGGTCCCACAGTGCAGGAAGAAAAGACACACAAGCAACATGAAAAAACAAGGGAAGAAAGTGACACAAACAAATCAAGATACCTCATCAGTAGATTCCATGGCAAGCACATTTGGTGAAATGCCAGAGATGGAATTTAGAAATTACATGTTCCAAATGTTTATGGAACTTAAGAATGAATTAAAAAATGAGATGAGGGAGCAAATACAGGTGGCAAAAGATCATTTTGACAAAGAACTCCAAAAACAAATACAGGAAGTAAAAGAACACTTCAATAGGGAAATAGAGGCTCTAAAGAGAAACCAAACAGAAATTCCAGAAATGAAAGAAGCAATAAACAAAAATAAAAGTTCAATTGAAAGCATCACCAACAGAGTAGACCACTTGGAAGAAAGAACCTCAGACAATGAAGACAAAATATATATTCTAGAGAAGAATTTAGATTACACAGCAAAACTCGTAGGTAATCAAGAACATAACATCCAAGAATTATGGGACAGCATAAAAAGACCAAACTTAAGAGTGATTGGCGTAGAGGAAGGGGCAGATTTTCAAGCCAAAGGAATGAGTAATTTATTTAATGAAATAATTACAGAAAATTTTCCAAACTTGAGGAATGAATGGGAAAACCAAAATCAAGAAGCTTACCGAACACCAAACAAAATCACAACAGATCCACACCAAGACAATTATAATGAAAATGCCTAATATATGAGCAAGGAGAGAATACTAAAAGCCACAAGAGAAAGGAAGCAGATTACATATAGGGGGAAACCAATCAGACTATATTCAGATTTTTCAATCCAGACCTTACAAGCAAGAAGATCCTGGAATAGCATATTTCAAGCTCTAAAGAAAAGGGATGTCAACCAAGAATCTTATATCCAGCAAAATTGTGCTTTAGATTCGAAGATGAAATAAAAACCTTCCACAACAAGCAAAAGTTAAAAGATTTCACAACTCAAAAACCAGCACTTCTGAACATCCTGGGCAACATTTTTCATGAAGAAGAAGAGAAAAATAACAACAAAAATCAACAAAGGGAGATATTAAACTAAGGGAAATACCCACCAGAAGAGAAACCAAATCAAGCTAAAGACCATAATACAAATAAAAATGGATGGGAATAAAAATCACATCTCAATAGTAACCCTGTATGTTAATGACCTAAACTCGCCAATCAAAAGACACAGATTATCAGAATGGATTAAAAGAAATGACCCAACAATTTGCTGTCTCCAAGAAACACACCTCATAGAAAAAGACATCAACAGACTGAAAGTGAAAGGATGGGAAAAGTCTTATCACTCACATGGCCTGTGGAAACAAGCAGGGGTTTTCATTCTCATATCAAATAAGGTAGACTTCAAACCAAAACTAATCAAGAGGGACAAAGATGGATATTTCTTACTACTCAAGGGAACCATTCATCAACAGGATATAACAATCATAAATCTATATGCCCCAAATAATGGAACACCTACATTTATCAAACAAACTCTTCTCAAATTCAAGAGTAAAATAGACCACAACACAGTTATTCTAGGGGACTTCAAGACACCTCTCTCACCAATGCATAAATCATCCAAACAAAAGCTAAACAAAGAAATTTTAAGCCTCCTTAAAACAATTAATAATTTAGACCTAACAGACATATATAGAATATTTCACCCCTCAGTAAACGAACACACTTTTTTTTCTCAGCAGCACATGGCTCCTTCCCCAAAATAGACCATATATTATGTCACAAGGAAACTCTCAGCAAAAAAAAAAAAAAAATAGAGATACTACCCTGCATTCTATCAGACCATAAAGGGATGAAATTGGAAATCAACAACAAAACAAGGAATAAGAAAAACTACTCCAACAACTGTAAGCTAAACAACATGCTACTGAATGAACAAAGGGTTGAAGAAGACATCAAAAAGGAGATTAAAAAATTCCTAGAGGTAAATGAGAACACAGATACATCGTATAGAACTCTCTGGGTCACTATGAAGGTAGTAGTAAGAGGAAAATTCATTGCACTGAGTTCATTCCTTAAGAGAAAAAATAAAAAAATAAATAAATGACTTAACATCACACCTCAAAGCACTAGAAAAAGAAGAACAGACCAACACCAAGAGCAGTAGAAGACAGGAAATAATTAAAATCAGAGCAGAAATTAATGAAACTGAGACTAAGGAAACCATTCCAAGAATTGACAAAACTAAATGTTGGTTCTTTGAAAAAATAAACAAAATTGACAGACCCTTAGCGTTGCTAACAAAAAGAAGAAGAGAAAAAACTCAAATTACTAACATTCGTGATGAAAAAGAGAATATCACAACAAACACCTCAGATATACAGAAGATAATTAGAAATTACTTTGAGAACTTGTATTCTAATAAACCAGAAAATATTGAAAACATTGACAGTTTTATAGAGTCGTATGATTTGCCTAAACTGGAACTGGAGGCTATACATAACTTAAACAGATCGATTACAAGCGAAGAAATAGAAGACGTCATCAAAAAGCTACCAACAACGAAAAGTCCAGGACCTGATTGGTTTACAGCCGAGTTCTATAAGACTTTCAAAGAAGAACTAATACCAATGCTCTTCAAACTATTTCAAGAAATAGAAAAATAGGGAGCTCTTCCAGACTCTTTCTATGAGGCCAATATTACATTAATTCCAAAGCCAGGCAAAGACACATCCAAAAAAGAAAACTTCAGGCCCATATCTTTAATGAACATAGATGCAAAAATCCTCAACAAAATCCTGGCAAATCGGATACAAAAACATATCAAAAAGATAGTGCACCACGATCAAGTGGGGTTTATCCCAGGGATGCAAGGCTGGTTCAACATTCGGAAATCAATAAACATAATACATCACATCAATAGACTTAAAGATAAAAATCATATGATCATCTCAACAGACGCAGAAAAAGCATTTGACAAAATACAACACCCCTTTATGTTCAAAACACTGGAAAAACTAAGAATATCAGGAACATATTTCAACATTATAAAAGCTATTTATGCAAGGCCCCGAGCTAACATTATCTTAAATGGAGAAAAATTGAAAGCATTCCCTCTAAAAACTGGAACAAGACAGGGATGCCCCCTTTCACCACTGCTATTTAACATAGTACTGGAAACTCTGGCCAGAGCATTTAGACGACAAAAGAAATTAAAGGGATCCAGATAGGAAAAGAAGAGCTCAAATTAGTACTATTTGCTGATGACATGATAATATACCTAGAAGACCCAAAAAACTCTACCAGAAAACTTTTACAACTAGTAAATGAATTTGGCAAAGTTGCAGGATACAAAATCAATACTCATAAGTCAAAGGCATTTTTGTACATCAGCGACAAAGCCTCTGAAAGGGAAATGATGAAAACTACCCCATTTACAATAGCACAAAAAAAAAAAAAAAAAAAAAAAAAAAAAAACCTGGGAATCAACGAAAGAGGTGAAAGACCTCTATAATGAAAATTATAGAACATTAAAGAAAGAAATTATAGAAGAACTCAGAAGATGGAAAGACCTACCTTGCTCTTGGATAGGCAGAATTAATATTGTCAAAATGACCATACTACCAAAAACATTATACAGATTTAATGCAATTTCAATAAAAATCCCAATGTCATTTTTCAAAGAATTAGAAAAAGCAGTTATGAAATTCATCTAGAAAAATAAGAGACTGAGAATAGCCAAAGCAATCCTGAGCAAGAAAAGTGAAGCAGGTGGCATCACCATACCAGACTTTAAATTATACTATAGAGCAATAGTAACAAAAACAGCATGGTATTGGCACCAAAACAGACTGGTGGACCAATGGTACAGAATTGAGGACACAGTAACTAATACATATAATATCAGCTATCTTATATTAGACAAAGGTGCCAAAAATGTACAGTGGAGAAAGGACAGCCTCTTCAACAAATGGTGCTGGGAAAACTGGAAATCCACATGCAACAAATTGAAATTAAACCCTTATCTCTCACCATGCACAAAACTCAATTCAAAGTGGATCAAGGACCTAGGAATTAGACCAGAGACAATATGCCTAATAAAAGAAAAAGTAAGCTCCAATTTCCGACTTGTCGGATTAGGCCCCAAGTTCCTTAATAAGAATCCTGTAGCACAAGAATTACTACCAAGAATTAATGAATGGGATAGATTTAAACTAAAAAGCTTCTTCTGAGCAAAAGAAACAATCAGTGAGGTGAATAGAGAGCCAACTAATTGGGAAAAAAATATTTAATGCATGCACATCAGATAGAGCACTAATTTCTAGAATATATAAAGAACTCAAAAAACTTAACACCAAAAAAACAAATAACCCAATCAATAAATGGGCTAAGGAATTGAGAAGACACCTCTCAGAAGAAGATACATGATTAATCAACAAATACATGAAAAAATGCTCAACATCGCTGGCAATTAGAGAAATGCAAATCAAAACTACTCTTAGATTTCACTTCACTCCAGTCAGAATGGCAGCTATCAAGAACACAAGCAACAATAAATGTTGGAGAGGATGTGGGGAAAAAGGAACACTCATACACTGCTGGTGGGACTGTAAAATGGTGCAACCGTTATGGAAAGCAGTATGGAGATTTCTTGGAAAACTGGGAATGGAACCACCCTATGACCCAGTCATCCCACTCCTGGGTCTATTCCCAAAGGACTTAAAAACAGCATATTACAGTGACACAGCTATCTTAATGTTTGTAGCTGCTCAATTCACAATAGCTAGGTTGTGGAACCAACCTAGATGTCCCTCAGTAGATGAGTGGATTAAGAAAATGTGGCATATACGCACAATGGAATTTTACTCAGCAATAAAAGAAAATAAAATAATGGCATTCGCAGGTAAATGGATGAAGTTGGAAGACATAATGCTAAGTGAAGTTAGTCAATCTCAAAAATCCAAGTACCAAATGTTTTCTCTGATATAAGGAAGCTAGTTCACAGTATTGTTGGATGGGGGTACATAGGAGGATTAGAGGAACACTAGAATGGTCAAAGGGAAGGGAGGAAGCAAGGGGAGAGGGAGGGGGAGAAAAAGAAAAAAAAAAAAAAGGTTGTTGAATGAGATGGATATAATTTTCCTAAATGCATGATTGAAGACCTGAATTGTATGAATATACTTTGTATACAAACAGTTGTATATAAAAAGAGGCTATATATGGGCACTATGAATTGTAATTATTATAAATTAAAAAAAGAAATTATTTCACATGAACCACATTTTCATGTTGTCCTAGAATCTAAAACTGCACAAACTAACACTTAAACAGCAGTTTCTTCATGTCTGACTCTCTTTCTTTTGAATATTGGGCTCAGTCAGTTAACAGTTCAGAATGCCTAACAAGGAATCTCTTTATTCTAAATGTCCAAGCATTGCTCACAGACCATCAGCAAACAGATTTAGAGTCCAGTCTTCATACTCTAGCACAGTAGGGAAAATTCTTCACGTCCCATTGTAATGTACTAAGCTCTTCTGAGGAAAAAAGACAAAGTACACAGCCTAGAGTCACTTCTTCTTATATATGATCACCTTGCTTGTGGCAGGATTGGTCCTTGTAGCAGAGGGAATATGCTCAGATGAAATTCCAGGAATGGAGGGAATTCATCCTGTTTAGTAGCTTGAACTGTACATTTTAATGTGGGAGACAATTCAAAAATATTTTAGTTCATTTCACTATCTGTATTTTTGTTGCTACCATGTCACATAATATATAATGACATGCAAAAAAGCAGAAAATAATGTAAGTCCCATTTCAACATGAAATATTCTTTTGAGAAATAATGAAGACTTTTTAAAATTCTTATATCTTGATCCTACTGTTCAAAGTTATAGCCTTTCCTAATATAGTTTATTGTACATAATCACTAAATACCTTCCAAATTATTTTGATCAGAACATTTCCAAACGATGAGCAATATTTTAGAGCTAGATAAGTGTTTGATGTGTAGGATTCTACATGAATGCTTCTAGTTTTTTCCTCTTACGAAAATTATCCATTCTGTTTTCAAGTCACAGAGTCACAGTTCATTTTTTCTTTTTTGGTCTCATTTGGTGTAGATCAAGTCATTTAACTTTCTCTATTTTCATTTCTTCATCTATAAAATGAATTTAATAATTTTGACCTTTTGCCTTGGGTTTTTACTCTGCAGTAAAGAAAAACATTAATGTCTATAAGTTACCCTGGGATCTATGGAAGAAAAGTACAGAGATGAAAGGAGTTATTCTATTTAAGAAAGGGAAAAGTAGAGGCACTTGTGTAGATTTATTTCACATGTGCGTCCTGCTTCAGTGAAGTTGAACGGAGAGTGGTTGCTGGAGCAGACAGATGTTCACACGCATGTTTGGACTGATAAGCAATAATATTGAGAGTATTGCTATTCCAGACGCATAGAGACTTACTGACCTGATCAATTTGCTTCTTCATTTATTTATTCACAGCTGAATTCCACTTGCAATGCATGAGCCAAGCATTCTTGCTGGCAGGTAGGGAAATCAAGATTGCTTAGTTTGTGCTTTTAAAATGAACCTAAGAAGAAAATTAAATTCCCAATATTTCATAAATGTATTTTAGCAAATATATCTCTATAAGCCTGATTTTACTAACTGCTCAGAGAGAATCAAATATATTGCAAAAGTTGGAGAAGCTTTGTAAAGACTATCCCCCCTCCTTTTTTTTTTTTTTTTTTTTTTTTTTTTTTTTGACCCTTGCATCAGTTCTTTATTGCATTGCTTTTGATCTGGGAAGACTATGCCAGGCATCCACTCCCTAGAACTATGAAGATCATCTGCTCTGTCACTTCTTTTTTAAGTTCCTTTAAAAAAATTACAAGGACATGACCTAGCTGTCTAGACAAGTCTTCCACTTCACATCCCTATATTTCTCTAAAGAAATACTAGATATCCAGGCTTCTATACTCTCTACTGATTAAGATCTGAACTGGCCAAGTTCTTTAAACTTGGAAAAATCTGATCCTATAACTGTGAATGCAAATCTAAACAAATTAGTAAGTCTGTTGGTTTGCTATGCTGATTTGCTGTTTTTTCTTGCTCCTTGCATTTTAATAGACTTATACAGAGAAATGCAGATGAATAATGATAGCAACTCTTTCCAGAACTAGAAAACATTCATTTATGCTACATCAACTATGGTATATGCTGAAACTGATCTTCATAATGCTCAGTAAGCAACCTTTTGAATGGTTTAATATATAATATTTTCCATTGATCCCCCTTGTTTAGAAGAATTGAAATTTTAAATTGTACATTTTCTTAAACCTAACAAAAATTGGTTTTTCATGATCAGGGGGAAAAAAACACCATTTGGATAGTATTAATACCCAATCACAATATTCAATTAAGATTAATCAAAGAAAAGTCTGAAAACTTTTTATAATTTTATTTTTATAATGTTATTATAAAAATAATATATTTTTTATATATTTATTATAAAATATATTTATTATAAAAATAATATATTTTATATATATTATTATAAAATATATTTATTATAAAAATAATATATTTTATATATTTTATTTATATATTTTATGTATTTATTTATATATTTTTATATATTTATTATATTTATTATAAAATATATTTATTATAATATATTTTTATAATTTTATTCAGCAGTACCATGTGATTTTGTATTTGAAGAAATCAGAAATGATTCCATCAAACCTATAAATTTTTCAAAATAAGAAATACCCATTTTTCAAAAAAATTTTAAGTTGTCAACAGACCTTTATTTTTATGTATCTGTACGTGGTGCTTAAGATCAAACCCAGTGCCTCATACATGTTAGGCAAGCGTTTGACCACTGAGCTACAACCCTGGCCCAAGAAAGACCCATTCTTGTATAAAATTGACAATGATAAACTTAAATTCTTAGTATTATATCTAAGATGCAGAAAATTGAGTAAATACCAGCATGCTCCCTTTTTCCGTCTTCTTATTTAGGGGGAAAAAAAAAGTGACCTATACATCTTGTAACTCTGTCCAAATGAAAACCATTCAAAGAAGTTTCTTTCAATAATAATATGAATCAAACACTCTTACTAGAACCCTACTGCAATTAAATAAAGTTCTCCTTTCTTATCATTCTTCAAAATGCTCCACAAAATCTCACCATCCCTTATGTGTTAAAGGGATTACAGTTCATACTTACTCAGCACTTGCTAAGTATCAGGTGTTTTGTTACATGATTTATCTGTTCCAAACAACAGTCCTGAAAACTCCACAAAGTAGATAATATGGGAGTTTACCAGGTTACAAATGTGTCAACTAAACTTAGGGATAATTGAATAATTTCCCAGTCTTTTAGTGAGGGACCTAGGCAAGATACACACTCAGATCAGGCTCATTTCAGAATGTTTTTCTTAACCTATACACCAATTCCTTCTGTACCCACCCCCCATTTTCAAGTGCTTCAGTGTCTTCCTCATTCCCTTTATAAGGGAGTTTCAAGCTTTTACCTGCTCTAAGGTGTTCACTCTGATTCCCTACTGATAAGCAGATAGTTATAATGCTAGCAATTTTTGAAGACCCGTTTATAAATTACCAACTATAAATTATACCTCTGCATTTGATTTTGAACACTAAACTAGTTTAGGAATCTGTAGGTAGTAAGATTGTAAGATTTTGTTTTCAACATACTGATGCCTCAAGGGAGAGAATGATAAATAAATCTAGCTTGTCTTAGCTTTGTGATTATCACATATTGTTTTTATATCATATACTGCTGACTTTGTTGATTTTTAATCTGAAAATGCAGCTCAGGTGGAGTTTTTCATATTGATTGTGAAAACGGTCTCATCATCATATTAAATGAGTCACTGCTGAAAAGCGCCTGAATAGAGACAGAGCTCTAAATACAAACATCAACCAAATCTTTACGTGTCAAGTTCCTAACTGACCATGCAATGGCAGAATCATATCAATTTGGGAAATTAATCAGGTGCTGAACATCACTGAAGAAAATATGCACTACACAAAGATAGTTTCTTTTTCTTGGGAAAACACTAAAATTCCTGAGGTAATTCACTAAATTGTATTTATTATCTGCACCTTAGGAATTATTTAGAAACAGATTAAGAACATTTCTGTACAATTGTGTGTCTCTGTGCATAAGTGTGCACCACTAACAAACTTTAGAATGCTTTCTAAACAAAACTAAGCATTAGCCTTCATCTTAATTTCCATCAGTCTTCATACCCACTGAGATGTCCCTTATCCATGAGTCTGCACTCTAAGTCATAAGATGGTTATAGATAGGGGCTAACAAGATTAATATATGAAAGGGGATATAAAAGTGAAAATATGTATTCCTAACATCTTGAGGCAGCATACTTTAACTCTGATAGAACCTTAATAGAATTATTTTCACTCTCAATCTCTTTAAATTTACCACTATCTCTGAACCTCATCACACTCATATTTAATTCACAAAGTCAACAGATTCTGATCAGGAAATGGTAATCAGTAAATTCTATGACCTATTATGGGGTGGCCAGCACCCACCAGGGTAGGTTCCTCCTCAGGAGGTGTGAGCCACCTGATAAATAGAAAGTCTGAAATAATCTGTAAGAAATAGAGGTAGAGCCAGAAATTAGATATAAAAAGCAGAGTGCCTCATTGGTCTTTCAGTACTGATAGGAGATGGAACTGAACAACTGAAAACTGGCCTGCTTGATTCTTTACTTAGGGAAGTATATCAAAGGCAGGGATAAGGTTTCAGTGGGAGGAGTCTTGATTGGATGCTTGCTTGGTGCTTGCTTCTCTGTGTGGCCAGGGTCTTGCAGTAAACAGGATGATTGGCATTTTGGCAAGCCACACCCATCTCTAAGCTGTTGTGTGGCTCCAGCAGGTCACCTGATCTCAGATGCTGTGCTGAACTTGTGATGGAGCTAGGTAGGATGCCGCACAAACCATACATTCTCAAAACAGCAGGGTTGCTGCTGGGAGTTCCCAATGCCAGGCTTTCCGGCCTAAGGGCTTCAATACCGTTTTAGTTCACGCATAGTTCAAAGATGCCTCACAGCAATGACTTAATGTTCCTTTTATCATAAAGCATATCAAAATTAAACATTTCTCAAATGTCACCTTTGATCAAATTTATACAAGATCCTTTTGTATAATTTTAAAAGAGTATCATGATGATGCATGATTTCCCTTATAACTGAAAATAACTATTGAATCTTCAATTGATTTGATACACAGAAGGACAAGATGTGGTTGAATCCCTCAAATTATTTGAGACTTGACCCTTACTACATAAAGAAGTTTCAAAATATTCCAACTTATAAATGGTCAAACTATAAACTATGTAGGATAAACTATGTAGGCTGTTGAGCTTGCTATTAGATTTTAGTTCTTTAATTACATATATAAATTGTATGTGTATGCGTGTGTGTAACTCTCAGAGCTCACTAAGAAATCAATGGAATCAACATTAATGAAGGCCTTTCTCCATAGAATTACCCATTTAGATTCCTCTCTTATATTTACATTGCCTGGTTTAGAGATTATGCATACAGAAATTATCCTGCCACAAATAATAATACTGGATAATTCATTTCAAATTATATCAGCATTTTCTTTTGGAGATTGTAAGAATAATCAGGATATTCACAAAGGCATAAAAGTAAAAGAAGGAAACTTAAAATATATAATCTGAGTGTGCCACCTAGGATATGAAAAGTCACAACAAATGTTACCTCTCCTCACAGAAGCAAGTTAGATATTCTAGAAAATCTAAATTTTGTCAATATGTCAGAAAGCTGAGGTTGCAATAAAACTTAATGACATTAAAGGCTAATCTTGGTCCAAAATGAGAGAACCCCTATCACAAGGTGAGTCTGCACCCATCCATTCACATCCTCCTCACTGAGTGCTCATGACCAGAATTGCAAGGAAAGCAGAAGACATGAAAAAGATCCCTCTGTGGTGCACACAGAAAGGCTTGCCTAAAGTTAAGGATAAAACATTCTGGGAATAGGCCAAGGAGTGGGATAGCTGGGACAAATGGTGGTTCCATTCCAAGTTTTCCTAGGACTCTCCATACTACTTTCCAGATTGGCTTCACCAATTTGCAGTTCCACCAGCAATGTAAGAGTGTACCTTTTTCCCCACATCCTCACCAGCATTTATTATTATTTGTTTTTTTGATAGCTTCCATTCTGACTGGAGTAAGATGAAATCTTAGAGAGTTGTTTTGATTTGCATTTCTCTAATCGCTAGAGATGTTGAACATTTTTTCACATATTTGTTGATTGTTTGTATATCATCTTCTGAGAAGTGTCTGTTTAGTTCCTTGGCCCATTTATTGATTGGGTTATTTGGGTTTTTGGTGTTAAGGCTTTTAAGAGCTTTATAAATCCTTGAGGTTAGTGTTCTATCTGATGTGCTTGTGGTAAAGATTTGCTCCCATTCTGTAGGTCCTGTGTTCACCTCACTGATTGTTTCTTTTGCTGAGAAGAAGCTTTTGAGTTTGAATCCACACCATTTATTGATTCTTGGACACAGCCACATCAATGTTTATAGCAGCACAATTCACAATAGCTAGATTGTGGAACCAACCCTGATGCCCATCAGCAGATGAATGGATAGGGAAACTTTGGTATATATACACAATGGAACACTACTCAGCACTAACAAAGAATAAAATCATGGCATTTTCAGGTAAATGGATGGAGTTGGAGAAAATAATTCTAAGTGAAGTTAGCCAATCCCAAAAAACCAAAGGTGGAATGATCTCTTTGATATGAAGATACTAACTTATAAAGGCAAGAGAGGGGATGAGAGGAATGAAAGAGCTTTAAATAGAACAAAGAGGGGGGAGGGAGGAAAGGGGAAATGGGGATAGGAATAATAGCAGGCTGAGTTATCCATGATTACCCTAAATACATGTATGAAGGCACAATTGTTGTAAAAATACTTTATATAAAATCATCAACTTGAAAAATTGTGCTCTTTATATGTAATATGAAATGAAATGTACTCTGTAAACATGTATAACAAATTAGAATAATAAAAAAATTTTAAAAAAGAGTCAAGCTGGAACTCACTTATACTTAAAAAAAAAAAAAAAAAAAACATTCTGCACTCTGCATGAATGTAAGGCTGAGCAGCTGGAAGGGAAAAAAAAAAAAGTGATAAAGAGGCATTTTTTAAAAAGGGTCATTTAAAAAGGGCCAGGAAACACTTCCTTACCTTTGGACCCAGCACCAAGTACATGAAGAGGCTGTCTAATATGGAGGGAGGCTTAGGAGCGTTGAGAAAGTCCAACTCTGAGCCTTGAGTGCACAGGGACAAAGGATCAATCAGAAGAATCACAGCCATATTCCTATGATTTACATTCTACCAGACAGTGGGCAGGAGGTTTTTAACCACTGTGGGGGGGACCAAACTTCAGTCTGCATTCCAGACCTTGAAGAGAGTCTAAGACAAATGTCATCTGCTGCCTATGCTCTGGATTATACTTTTGCCAGGAAGCAGAGGTCATCTGCTGCTAAGGGGAGGTATGAAGACATTTTCATGGTATAAGCTTTGCAATGAGTTGGAAGTAGTAGTATGCTTCTGAGAAAAGTTGAGAAAAAGTGAGAATGAATCCCTCTGACATATGGATGTATAAGAAGAAGAAGGGAAAAAAAAAAAAAAAAAAAAAAAAAGAACAAGAGAGGACTGCTGCCAATGAGCTGTCGACTACAACTTTTCTTTAGGGGAAGTTACCACAGTGAGGAGGATGACTTTTAGGCAAAGCACCTGGCTGATCAGCTGGAAGGAAAAGACCAAATGATAAAGAGGCAGGATGTGCAATCTACAAAGAGCAACTGGCTACACTGGAGAGAACTGTTCATAGTCATAGTCCTAAAGAGTCACCACCAAGCACTATCAGATAGCTGCTGAAGTGGAAGCAAACTTCAAGCAAGATGATTTTTATCTAGTTTGTACTGATTTTCTACTGAAAATTGTCCAGTGTTACCACAAGCACACCTACCAGAACTTCAGAAGCTCTGCTCCAATCGCCCATAATATGCACTCTGTCAATCATTTCCAATTGCACCTGTTTGAGAAGGGATGACATATTCAACTCTTAGAATGTGTAAAATTCCTTCAATGTTAATTCCCCAGTGGTGACATATTTTTCCCTGCTAAGAAAATAACTCATCTACAAAGAAGACCATTAAAGAAAAACATTAGCAGATTCAACAGAATCCTATTACATTTTGATTAGCAACAATGTGAAATGCCAAGACCTAGATCAGAGATCAATCAAGGACACTCTTCAGTATTAGTAAACCCCACTTATAATGATTTAAAAGAGAAGGCAGCCCTCTCCTCCTTTTTGTATTTTCATTCAACTTCTACGGGCATAAACTCTTTCTCTTTTAACCAAGCTCCATTATTTGGTGAATCTCCACTCTAACAAAACTGTGATGGGGTTGGGGGTTGGGGGTAGGGACTAAGTTAATTGGAATGGAGAGAGAAGAAAGCAATAAATCTCAGGGCAATAATGATGGACATGGTCTTCTAGGCAGTGACATGTTGTTTTTCTCTTTTAATCTTTTCTCTTTTGATTATATACTTTATTTTATTTTAACTTATGATAATCATACAAGTAAAAAGACAAAAATACAATAAAATGCATAAGTAAAAAGACAAAAATATGATAAAATGTAACTTTTTAATGAAAAAATGTTTACTGTTACAAGTGACATAAAACATCAGTACAAAGACAACCGTGGCTTGTCCAATCTCTTTTCTATCATGAATACTGATGTCTTCACTCCATTCACTGTCAATGGTGAATGTCTTTTCTAATGAAGATCTACATTGTTAAACACACACACACACACACAAAAAAAAAAAAAAAAAAAAAAAACACAACTCATTCTTCATGGAACTGTAGGTCCCTCACACGAGGGAACTTCACAAAAGTCCCAAGCAGCAGCTGTCTACCACTGTTGGAGGGGCAATAGCATTGAGAAAGATACCCCTCTCCTTTTCTATTCCAAGTCACAGGTGCTCAAAGCCTATATGAATCTGAAAACAAATTGAGTCAAAACCCTTCAAGGCAATATTCTGGGCCTCTTTATCAAGTACAACACAATAGCCATCTACTTCTGAGGTAGGAGAAGAGTACTGAGAGAAAGTACTTCTGTGCTACAGGCACAGAAATGATAAATATATCAGGTAAGTTTCTTTTTAAATTAATTCTTAACATAATTTCTAGATGCATCAAGTATAAAGCTAAAAAATTAAGTGTTTACTGTTTATACAGAAGTAAAGTATATGTGAAACACACATGTTCAAGTGTATGTTTTAGTCAGTTTTGCATTGCTATGACCTGAAAAGAACAGCTTAGAGGAAAAAAAGTTTATTTTGGCTCCTGGCATCAGAGGTCTCAGTACATAGATGGCCAACTCCCTTGCTCTGGACCCAAGATAAGGCAGCAGGTCATGGGGTAAAGGCCCAGTAGAGGAAAGCTGCTCAGTCCATGGTGGGGTCTTGAAGCAGAGAGAGAAAAGAGGAAGGGGCCACGGGAAGAACAGTCCTTCCAGGGTACCCCTCCAGTGATCCACCTCCTCCAGCCACTCCCCACCTGCTTCTACCTGACACCCAGTCATTGCATTCAAACTAGGATGGACTGTTTAGGTTACAGCTCTCGCAATCCAATTATTTCACCTCTGAACATTCCCACATCAACACAGGAACTTTTTAGGGGCTCCTCACATCCAAACAGTAACAGGATACTAAATGAATACTTACAACAATATCATTTTAATTAAATCATTGTCCTATATTATTTACATAAATGGTGATATGTTAAAATAGATGCATATTTTGCTTTTTAGCACAACAATGATAGTAACATAAATAAGCAAAACTGAGTAATCACTCTAAGAGAAAAAAATGATATACTATAAATATTTGCTGAACAGAAATCAGGACAAGGAGAAAATAGGAAAAAGAGTACATGCAAACAAAAAAGAAATTTTTAAATATGAACAAATAATTACATTGAATACAAACCACATACACTTTGGTTAAAAGGAAAAAAAAAAAACCAAAATGGATAAAAACTTAACATTCAAATAAGTGACTTTTGGAAGAAATACATTTTTTAAAGACACAATTGGTTTAAAGTAAATAAATAAAAAATAATATGCTGACACTACACAATAGAAAATACATAATACCATACAAATATCAGGTCATATAGACTCACCCCACAAAAAATAATATTATCAGTTATACATTAGGGTATTTAATAGTTACATAATGTTAACTATTTAAGAAGGCATAAGAATCCTTAATTCCTGAGTATGTATCTAATAACAAAACTCTGAAAAACAGTAAAATTTGACAGAAGCAAAGAGAACTATGTTCAAAACACAAACATAAGTGCAAAATTTAATATCTTTCTCTCAGTAATCATAAAACAATTAGGCAAACAATTATGTAAAGCAATAGAAGATTTAAACAAAACTGATAGCCAACATGACATAATTGATGTTTATAAATATCAAGTGCAAAAAAATGTAGAATGAGTATTTTCTGTTACCAAGCATACATAGTATGCTTTTCAAGGTATATCATATGCTGAGTCATCATAGAACACCTATCAATAACTGTCTAAGAAATGTCAGCATTCAGAGTATGTTGTCTTTCCATAATAGTATTAGCTAAGAAATCAGTAACAATAACATATGTAGAAAATTAAGGCAGCCACTTCCCAGAGTCCAGAACTGTTAGAAATAAATATCATGTAAATCATAGCCTATGGTATTCTGTTATACTCATTCCTGAATTGACCAAAACAGTACTAAGATGACACACGAAAGGTATAATAACAGATAATAAGACCAATATCACTAATGAACATAGAGGCAAAGTCCTTAACAAATGTTAGCAAATAAATTCATAAATATTTGCAAATAAATTAATGCTAAATAGCATTAATCTTGTGAATGCAAAGTTTAACATAATAAGAACATTAGAAGTTATATACCACATAAATAGGTAAAGGGAAAAGAGTGATACAATCTTTTAATAGATGCAAAAATGTACTTAAACATGCAAAGTCCTTGTATCAAAATTATGCTGATTAATTTTCTTTACTTTCTGTCTTCTGCTTTTCTAATTAATGGATAAGAAATGCAAGATGTCATTCTAGTATGAACTATCCCTTTTGTTGTTAATTATAGAGACTGTAAAAAGATAAAACATATTTACTTTCTACTACCCACTTTGTACAATAACATATTTTCTTTCCCACTATTGTTTATAAAGAAGTTTAAATTGGGAAGTACCAAATTTTTAATAAAGTATCTATGCCATGAGCTGTTCTCAGTAAAAGTAGATCTACTGCATACCCTTAAAGTTTTTATTTCTAAGTTGTTTATTTTCTCTTTAAACAAGATTATTGACAGTCATGGTAAGAGTCATTACTTTTACCAATATTTGCTTTGCATATTTTAATGCTCTGTTATTAGATGCATAAAAATTTATCAATGTTGTGTTATCTTGATTAATTTGCCTCATTATCATGATAAAATAATCATCCTTATTCCTTGTAATCTATCTTTACTCTAAAATCTATTCTGTTGTATGGTAATATAGGCCCTCTAGCTTTTTTTTTTTTTTTTTTGACCCGTATTAGCATAGTATATATTTTAATATTCTTTTCTTTTAACTCTTTGTGTCTTTGTTTTTCAAGTTTGTTTTTGTAGTTAACAGGGTTAAACCTTGCTTTTAAAAACAATACTCATCTTTTAAATTGCTACATAAAAGCATTAAAATTGTACATATTAATGAGATCCCAATGTAATTAGATATGTCCATATATTGTGTAATGTTCAAATCAGGTTAAAGACAGTCATCTCCTCAAGTATTTATCATATTTCTTTACTGCAAAAACTTTCAAAATCTTTTCTTCCGCCTTTGGTAATACACAGTATGCTAATGTTATCTATATTCACCACACTGTGCTACAGCACACCACAGCTTCTTGCTCTATCAAACTCTGCCTTAGTACTCCTTGATCAACATTTTCCCACCACACCTGCCCTACTCCCTGGCAATCACCATTCTACCCTCAATATCTGAGACCAACTTTTCAGATTCCAATCATAAATGAAATCATGTCGGAATGGTTTTTCTGTGACTGGATTATTTCAGTTAACATAATAATATCCAGTTCTATTCATGTGGCACATGAACCAGATGTCATGCTTTTGTGGCTGAACATGTTCCATTATGTATAGGATCTTACCTTTATATCCAATCAATACTCTGCTTTCGAGTTTGGGTGTATAAGTCATTTATATTTAATTTGATTATTGATATGTTTTTATTTAAGTTAATATTTTTAAAATTTATTTTGTAATTGTCCTATCTGTTCTAGCTTCCTTTTTAGTTTTCCTTGCTTCTTTGGGATTGGATAATTTTTTTGTGTGTGTGTGGTACTGGGGATTGAACCCAGGGCCTTGTGCATGTGAGGCAAGCACTCTACCAACTGATTCCCAGTCCTGGACTGCATAAATTTAATGGTTTCCTTTCATCTCATTTGTTGTCCTATTGCCTAAAATACTTTGTTTTGCCATTCTGATGGTTGCTGTAGGGATTTTAGTATAATTCTATGACTTATCATAGTCTACCTTCAATTATTATTACACAGCTTCATATATGGCAAACGAGTATTTGAGCAGTACACTGTCATTCCTCCCCTCCCAGGCTAGGAGTTATCAATGTCATTTATTTTTATTTATAAATTTATTGCAAAACTCAAAATATATAGTTCATGTTTTTAGTTTAAATAACATAATAAATATATTGAAAAAATAACAAATACATTTGTTGTGCTTTCTCTGTAGTTGTCATTTCTTCTGCTGTTCATCCTTTAGTGTCCACACACACACACACACACACACACACATATATATATTTTGTTTGTTTGTTTGTTTTCCTCTCTGCTGATGACATCCATTAACATTTCCTATTGTGCATATCTAAGGTGATGAATTCTTTCAACTTTTTTATGTTTGAAAATATCTTTATTTCACTGTCTTTTTTAAAATATTATTTCATTTGGTACAGAATTTTATTTTCGTAGTTTTTTTTCCTCAGAAATGTAAAGATATTTCTCCACTGTATTCTCACTTTTTTTATTTATTGCTGTAAATATCCTACAGTGGTTTTGTGATTCTGCTAACTTACTTGGAATCAGTTTTTTTCTTTTTTTTTTTCATGCTTTTATGGTTTCTTAGGTACCTCCAAAGTTATGCACAATAATAGCTAATTATTCTCTACTGAAGCAAATTTCCCTGAATTCTCTAATTCTCTACTGAACATTCTATGAGGTTTTCCAGTTTTGTTGGGGAGAACAAGAATGATTTTTTTTTTTTTTTTTTTTTTTTTTTTTTTTTTTTTTTTTGCCTTATATGGATGCCAGAAACATTTTCCTTTAAAATTTTTTTTAGGTGGTTATTTTCCTGACCTGGAGTAGTTTCTTCATCCACATGCATTGATCACTACACTGAAAACTCAAGACACAACGTGAGAGTTTTCTATATGTAAACATGAGCAGTCAGTCACAACTGGCGGAGGCAAATCTGAATAGATGTCTTTAATCCCAATCTCTTCTTCTGGTTTCTCTGTTCCTTCGATATTTTAACTTTGACTGTTCCTTCAACACAACAAATCTACAAACTATTCCTGTATGCTCCTGAAGTATGTTGGGTGCTCCCCTATTAAGAAACAATGGAGTGTTACTCAGTCATAAAAAGGAATGACTTTATGACTTTTGCTGGTAAATGGATGGATTTGGAGACTATCAGGCTAAGTGAGATAAGCCAATCCCAAAAAACAAATGTCAAATGTTCTCTCTGATGTGTGGATATTAAAACACAAAGGCAAGGGGGAGAATAGAAGTTCAGTGGATTACACAAAGGGGAGTAAAGGGAAGGGAGAGGGGATAGGAATAGAATAGACAGTGAAATTAGTCAGACATAATTTTCCTATGTTCATGAATATACCATAGTGAATCTTCCACATCATTAACAACCACAAGAATGGGATCCTAATTAGAATAAGATACACTCCATGTATGCTTAGTATGTTAAAATATACTTCTCCGTCCTGAATAACTAAAAAGAACAAGTTAAAAAAATTAAATTTAAAAAACGAAACAACACTGTCTTGCAAAAAGTATCCCTTTGTTTGTCTCCCTTGAAGTGAAAATATTTGACTTGCACATTGCTGTTCCCCAGAGTAGTAATAGTAGAAATTAACATGTTGCAAACTACATTTGTTGTTGGGTAAATGAAACCAAATACATAACCATTTCAATAGCTAAAAAATATAAGTAGTCCTGAAATCTGAAAGCCAATGAAACAAATGGGTATTCCCCAAAGTTTCGAACAAGATTCCAATAATTACGTGTCAATTACGTGAACCAATGGATCCATTTCCTCTCGTAGATTAAGCAAGTTGAATATGCTGGTAATACCAAACATTAAATAAATATAGAGTTGTTTGTGTTTATTAGTAACCAAAAGAAAAAAATATATAAACCCTTTCCTGTTCTTCAAATTAGCCCTCTTCTCTCTTTGACACAGCTAAACTGCATTTTATGTTTGCTTCTAAATTATGTAGGACAATTTCTAAAAGGCCTTTGCTCATAAGACAAGCCTTCACTCCAGTAAGTAGATGGAGCATGTTCCCTTTCAAGAATGAAGCTAATGATCATTAAAGATTTTGGTCCTTGGCGGGCGTGGTGGCGCATGCCTGTAATCCCAGCACTTGGGAGGCTGAGGCAAGAGGATCGCGATTTCAAAGCCAGCCTCAGCAATGGCGAAGCACTTGGCAACTCAGTGAGACCCTGTCTCTAATAAAATTCAAAAAAGGGCTGGGAATGTGGCCCAGTGGTCGAGTGCCCCTGGGTTCAATCCCTGGTACCACAAAAAAGAAAATTAAAAAAAAAATTTTTTTGATCCTTGCTCTAGCTGTAGAAAACAGTCTGATACAATGGTATTGATAGCTTTGTTGTTTTTTCCATACCCAGGGAACATCCTTTAAACCTGAATTGGGAACTAATAAGTAGATTAAACAGATAAAAGTTTAGACTGTTTAAAATCACATTGCATGTGTTAAGAAACACTAATTTTCAAATGCACTCCCAATTCAGGATTAAGCCTCAAACTTAAAGATGCTTATTTGATTGTAGCTGTTTCTCAATTCATTCAATATCATTAAGTGTGCTTAGTGGCAGATTCTAAAGTTGAAATCCAAATAGATAATGGGCTGCATCCATTCTGCACATAACTCAATTGTTTTAGAGAAAAGATTAATTAAAAGAAGTGTAAGTTAATTTAAATAAAGCAAGGCCAATCCTCTATCCTGAGGCTTTAAATCCTTGACCCATTTTTCTCATTCTGGATACAAAACAGAAGTCTGCATTTAATACATATCTTCACCTAAAAAGTGAATTAAGATTATATTTAGAGCTTTGAGCTAAACATTTCATGGTAACAGAAACAACTGATGGAAGAAGCTTTTCCCACCCATTGAATTTAATGAGTATCTTTACAGATGAGGAGCTGGGACAGGTGAGTGGAGGAAAGTGCATCCATTAATCTCCTCCTCCTTCATACTCCTTCATATGTCACATGTTTGTCCCATTTGTGTTTTTCACAGGCACACTGATGGTTGTAGTTGTGTAGCCAAGGTGATTTCAGCAAGGACCGGGGTCTAGCTAGCAGCATGTTTCTGCAGTGAGTCTGACAAGCTTTGAAAAATAAGCTAGTTGACATCTACATTTATTTACTGATTTTATCTTGAACAGAGATGGAGATGCTTTCACTCTCCCTATCCTGAAACTCACCTCTGCACTCAGGACAAGGTTTAATAAGGAGCCTTGTGGACTGAAAATAATATATTATTTATTTATGGTATCCTTTCTGTTTTTCTTCTTTTTCTACAGAGACTGAAAGAATTAAAGCAGCGGGAATTTGCTCGAAATGTGGCTTCCAAGTCATGGAAAGATGAGAAGAAACAAGAAAAAGCACTTAAACGACTTCATCAGCTGGCTGAGTTAAGGCAGCAGTCTGAATGGTGAGAATTAGAAGGATCTAAGATGCTTCGGAGTTCCCTTCTGCCTCTGGGGAAATTCCAGTGAAAAATCTACTTGGTTCACTCTAACTAAAATCTACTTGGTTCAACAGTTATGTCTGAAGGCAAATATTTCCAATAGTTAAAGACTTGTAAATTAGTTACTTTTGTGATCTTGATTTTTTGCCTTCCCAATGTTGTTAATTTAATGTACACTTAAATGAAATGATCCAAGAATGATTCCAGTATACTAGTATTTATTTTATCAAGTTGATTCAAATGAGTTGACATAGTTCCTCAGTAATGTAAGTTTTAAATAATAATTTAAAATCCATAAATAACAATGCATCTTTTGGGGGGTGAAATAAATCTTCTATCCATTTCCCTGTATACACCTACATCTAGAATAAATGACAATGTTATGGGCTGACAAACAAGATGTAATTAATGCAGTTAAATTTACCACACAATGCTATTTAAATTGATAATTATAACAAGCATTACACTAATACATCCTTGTAGCTGAAAAATAACCACTTCATAAAAGCTTGGAACCACTGAATATTTCAAAGTTGTTACCTGGAATGCAATTAAATTAGTAGATTGTGATTTGTGTTCATATGAATCATAATGTATAAGAGTAATGTAGCTAATTAATACAGTTGACAGCAGCTTGGTGAATTGTGAAATTTATAGCTCTGTGCCAGAATTTAAACCCCTGTTGTTTAAAAGAAAAACAATATACAGTAACAGGAGTGATTGGCTTAATTATAATACCACAAAATATTAGACTTCAAATGTGATAATATTTATTTTTTAAGCTCAATTATGAGAGAAAATAATATTCAGCTTACATATATTCATATATTTATAACTTTTAGAGTAATTTAATTAACTTTATGAAAAACATAACATATAATCAGATTGAAAACAAATAAGAAATTTAGTATAAAGAAAAAATAAAAGCACAATATGTATCCAGAAAGGAAGTTAATATAAAAATGAAGCACTACAGTCTTATACATTCATAGAGACAAAAACCACATTTGGTGCAGGGATTTTTTTTACCAACCAATACAAGGAACTTACAACATGTTATTCATGATAGTAAACATGTTGTCAATAAGGTAACAGATTTACTTTGTGAAAATAATACTTAGAAGAACAAGTCACATGCTTGTTGGTAGGTGATGGTAGGATATAGGGAAAAGTCCAGAGAAGATACCAATTGCTGCATGATTAATTTTGAGATGCAATAAGTTGGATCATGAAAAATGGGGCAAGCCCCATCATAGAAAAACATCCTTAGCATAGATCCTCTTAGGTCAAGCCAGATTTGCCTGGCTCTGCTATAAATCTGAGTAGCCTTAACAAACATAATTTTGGTTGTTTTGTTACTATGAAAGATGTCTCACTTGTACATTTCTACTCACACTTGTAGTTTGCTCTGGGAAATTTAAAGTCTCAAAGGAGCCCTGATGATGATGGCAGTGATGGGGATGGGATTAGGATGTTGATGGTTGATGTTGATGATAATAATAATCATGTCTTATATAAATTTCTAAGTTTGCCGAGCTACCCATTAAGGTACTCCAAATTAAAACATTCACTCTATTAAATTTCAGATGTCCTTCTGGAAAACTCATTTACTACAAACACAAGCCTAAGCACCTGTGGTTTGGTATCCTCTGTAGAGCTGGAAGGCTCTATACATGGCAAGGTGTTTAAACTATTAGGAAAAGGATGTTGAAACTTCTAGATATAGGACTTGAAACCAGGAAGGTTATTTCTACTATTTATTACCTGCCCTCTAGCCAATTACTCTACCTTAAACAATTCCATGACCTCAGGGAAATATCTTAACAAAACCATTAAATATTTTCATTTTGGTAGCTTAATTAACAAATCAAATTTAAAATGAAAGACCAAGAAAAATATCATTTATATTGCCTTTCTCCTAGACAACTCTTTTTTGTTCTTTATCCTCATAATGAGGACTTCTGAGTAGGATGATCCTGATAACAAAATTCTTCTATGATTCCATGGGAAAGAGAGGCAAACTTACTAATAGTAAGAATATTTGGATCAGATTGATGGTAAACGATGGTGGAAAATTGGTAATGGGTTGTATATAGGGCAGTCAACTTCTGTCGTCTTTTGGACAGTTCCATTCAACCAGGATCCTCAGCAAGACTAGATAATGTATAGAGAGGCAGATATTCACTCTTTGTGTCTAAACTTGTAGTAGGTGTTTAAGTCTAGGAACAGTATACTGTGATATGGAGATTCTTGCAACATTAAAAAATTTTAGTCCTGTTGATTCTGAGAATATGAAGTTCCTTTTATAAGAGCGGGATAATATGGGACATTAGGAAATAATACCCTTAAAGAAATCATGTTGTTTTAATAAGTTTTATTTCCTGTTTGGAAAATATACTTTTTGTACATAAGAGAACTAAATTGTACATTTGTTAATGTGCTTAGTATTAGAATTTTGAGGGAACTATTAGAAAGGATAATCCATTAATAAGATTTAAAGGATTACCTCTATAGTTGCTTTCTGACTAGCTATTATAAATAAAAATAATTAATCTGAAGAACACAAAGAGAAACCAAAGAAGCTTTAAAGAAGAGAATGAAAGAAATAATGAGGAGATAACTATAAAAATTAAAGCTTTACAGAGCATGATTTCCAGAGGCTAGAGGATAAGGGAAATGGGGAGGTCTTAGTTAAAGCACACAAGTTTTCAGATATAACTTCTTAGGATCTAATGCAGAGACTGGTGACTATAGTTAATAATACTGTATTGTTTACTTGAAATTTGCCAAGATAGTAAATCCTAAGTGTCCTAACTCCCCCACATCTCTACCATGGTAATTGTACATAATAGATGTCAATTAATTTCATTGTGGCAATAATTTCACAGTGGATACATATATCAAATCATTGTGTCATACACCTGAAATAAATACAATTTGTATTTGTTACTTATACTTCAAAAAAAACTAACTAGAAAAAAATAAAGCTTTAATAATATTACACTACATAAACTTGTATTAGAATAATAGAATTTAAAACACCATGAGGGTAGAAAATTGGGATTTTCCAAAATAATAAAAATAAGTTAGATTTACCATAAAGAAAATTAAAGTTTAAATAATAATATATAAACAAAAACAAAAATTATATAAAATAAAATAAAAAAATATCATTTAGTAAAGCAACAAGATAAAAAACTTTAAAACATGAAAATTAAATGTATAATAGATTAACAATGAGGATGAAATGTGAAAACTTGTCAAAAATCTACAATCATAAATGCAAATTGGATTCCAAAATGAAAACAAGAATTAAGGACCAGAATCTAAGAGTAAAGCAAAACAAAAACAAAAACAAAAACAAAACAGCAGCAGAAGAAAGATGTTTAAATTTTTTTAAAGCATATAAGAGGAAGAAGCTTGCACTTTAGAGAAATAAATAGTAAAATAAAACAGCCATTCAGGAAAGAACATTTAGATTAACATATATCAAAGCAAGAAGATGCACAAAATGTTGCCAGGATAATAAACAAAAATGTTATTAAGCAAAGTATGTATTTACAATATATAAAATAGAAGTACTAAAGTATCTGTATCATAATGGAATCCAGGAAAGAAAAATGATAATGCACATATTCTACGCTCATTTCTGCCCAATAGAGTACCAATAACATCACATTCACCTAAATTCCTGGAGGAAGTGACTTTTTCTTAAACCAAAGTGTGACTGACAAATATGGAAAAATTCTCTGAGACCAAGACAAAGTTCAGTGCTGCAGGTATTTCTGAATCTTATGCTTCTGATACTGGTGTTGAGAATCCAATCTGATCTGAGTCCCGTTTCTGGATGAGGAAGACTAAACACTCAAAAAACACCAAGGCAAGCAGAGAAAAAAAGTTTTATTTAAAGGTCAGAACGGACACAGACTTCTCCTAGGGAGAAAGAAGGGGATCCAGAGCTGGTATATGGAGTGTGTGTGTGTGGGTGTCCTATCCCTTTTATCCTTTCTTCTCATGTTCCCTCTTTCCCTTATTTTGTTTATGTGACCAAAAGCTGGGAAAGAAGCCTTCCACAGGTGCCCCTTCCAGCCAAAAGGGCAGTAAGGGAGCCACCCAGGAGGTACTTCATTAACAACTCCTTGTTGGGAGGAACAGTTTCCTGCAGGCAGGTAACCCTGGCAACTGGTGAGAAGGAGGGGAAGTGTTTGAAGGTATTAGCATTTTATTTCTTTTTCTTTGGAACCAGCCCCTCCCCCCACAATCCAACCCAATCATCTATCTACAGTAGCTGCCTGTCCTTTTTTCTAACTTCACTTCTATACCCAGGCTACAGGTATTTTAAAAGACCAACAACACTACAGTAAACCTCTGTACTTTTTTTTTCTCTTTATGCTGGAAAAAATATTCAATAACCCGTACGCTGTCTTAGAATGTTCCTGCAAATTCCTCATATGAGGTATGCCTAAAATCACCTTTCTAAAGAGCATGAAGAGATTCAACAAAAGGAGAACATTGCAATGAATAAGAAGATAGTTTTCATTGTGAAACAGTTGCTATAAGGAACAGAATTCAGTCATAGAAAATTTCTAAATTTAATTTTCTACAAGATGCAGGGGAACAATGTAACTTTAAAGCTACAGTCATTAATTCATGAGAAGAGACAAAGTCTGAAATCATTTAAAACTAAATGGTGACTAAAATTATTGTTTGTAAGTTAAAATCCATATGGACATAGTAAACAACAGATTGTAGTATTTTAAGAATCAGAGTCAGTAAAATTGAAATTAAATATGAGAAATTCTCCCAGGATGAGAGCAAAAGACTAAAGGCAGAAAAACACTGAAATAAAAAATAAGACCTAAAGGACATATTCAAGAAAGTCAATAATTTTACCAAAATCTCCAGTACAAGCAATAAGAACAACAATAAACAATAACTAGAGACACCACAGAACAAAGTTGAACTGAAAATAACCAAGGAATACTAGTAAAACTTAACCAAAGACATCAGCCTATAGCTATTACTAAATATAAATAACATAAAGAATATATATGTATCATTTATTAAACCACTATAATAAACATTTTATGCAAATGAAAAATAAAAATTATAAAATAGTATTAATGCATAAGTTGATGCATTATAAAATAATTGCTAATTAAAATACCTTTAATATTAACATATAAAAACAATGAGGCAAAATGCAAAAAAATTAGTGTACAAAAGGAATGTGACTATAGATGTCTATGCTGATTGACTAAATAGTCATAGGTGAAGCCAACAACAAAGAATTTTTCAGAGAAGGTCTCAGCACTTCTCTAATGAAGTATTATAATAATATAAGTGCTGCATGTTATTTTAATACTTTATATTTTAGAAACAAATAACTAGATAAAAATGTAATAAAAATCCCAAATAGATAAAAACAATCATAGGTGTTTCTGATAGGTAGCAGCTAGACATGAGCAGTAGGAACATGAAGTTAAGAGGATAATGTGTTGCCATACCCCTCCTTACATGCTTTTTTAATAAAAAGCAATTTACCTAGGCCCACTCCGGCTTAAATCAATAGGATATGTTACAATCCTCAGCAAATAACCTGGAGACCTATTATAAGGGCCAGCCTGCCAATGAGAACGCATGCAAAAGAGGGTGGCTTTTATGACTTTTATGCAGATCAAAGATTCCAGCACTCAGGAAAACGAAATAATTAAAAGCAAAGCTAACTGACTACAGAATCTGTAGAAAAGCAAGTTCCAATTAGAATCCTTGTCAGATTAGGCTGAAGACTGAAAGTTGCCTTTCAGTCTTCAGCAATGTCATTATAATGGTAAATCCTCCTCCCCACCATGGGCTTCCCACTCAGGCATCTATGGGTAAGACCATGAGCAGTGGGGACTGAAAAATCTAATTAAAACAAAACAAAAAATCTGTGATGGAATCCTACTCTCAGTCAAAAAGTGAGAAGTGGTACGGTACATAGGCTGGACTCTCTAGAAACTTTTTTAGGACCCCCCACAGAGCTGGGAAACAAAGGGGTACACATCACTTTCCTATCTGAGAGGATCCACTTTCTCCCATGAGATTGTCTTTTTTCCGTCTCCTTTCCCTTGTAATAAACTTTTTTGTATTTTTCACTAAGTCTTGTGTGTTGCCTGAAATTATCTTGTGCAAGAACCCAAGAGCCAAGAACACACCACAATCTCCAGTAACATGTCCAAGCACATGGAAAAAGATAAAGGAAAAGAAATTCAGATCAAAGCAAACAACTAGTTAAATGATAAGATTCACATTTCCTCCTTCCCCCATAAAGCCTTTTTTTTTTTTTTTTTGTAGCAGAGTGTTTGTTTATTAGTAGAACATTAAAGGGACAGATAATTTTAATCTAAAGAGTTTCATCTCTTATTATTAGCATTTCTGTTTTTTTCTTTGAATTACTAATGAAATTCAGTCGAATGCTTAATGTTTTAAAACCTTTATACGATAGAACACATACATGCACAGATGGTAAAAAAAAAAAAAAATGTATTAGTCAGTTAGAAGCAAAAGAAATATTTCAAAATCATTGTTAATATTGAGACATATTGTAAATGCCCATTACTTTCTTATGTCTTTATTATGATCACTCAAAGAAGTGATAAGTCATAAAGAAAGAACTAACTACCTTGTTTTGAAAGTAAATAAGCATAAGGCAATTTTAGAACTATAACAAAATTATAAAGGGCTAGAACTTATACATAAAAGCAAATTCAAGAACTATTTAAAATTTTTTTTTAAGTTGTAGATATTAGCATTAGATCAATATTGGCATTAAATCTGCCATTTTAGGTCAGGAGCCATTTTTGTCTAGGGACTCCTAAGTTTCTATTTAGGACTCATTTTATTCAGGGACTCCCAGGTTTTGATTTAGGAGCCATTTTATCTAGAGATCCTAAGGCAATGCTGCTTAGCCTCCCATAAGAACATGTGCCTGTTAAAGGGTCTACCCCACCGCAGCCCATGATGTAACTCCTAAGAATGCTTGTGAAACTCCTCTTGTGGGCTATAAAGCTGCTCCGTCAGTGCTAACAGGCTGCTGCTCTCCTCCAAGGGATAGCCTTGTTGGTTTGCTCCATGCTACTGACAATAAATGTCTTGTGTGGGATTCTGGTGTGTGGTGTGGTCCCTGGATTTTGCATGTGTCCTCTCAGTAGATGAACACAATACCTTTCTTTAAATTTATTTTTAAGTGGTGCTGTCTTTATTTTTAAGTGTCTCACACATGGTAGGCAAGCGCTCTAACACTGAGCTATAACCCCAGCCCAAAAACTATTTTTATACTTTCAAAGTTGTCTTAATTCTATTTAATTTCTCAATGTGAATGCATTGACTGGAAAATTCTTATGAAATATATTAATTCTATATTCCAAAGAATCAGTAAATTCTAGAGGATATATTTATGTTGGAAACACAACACTTATTTATTTATTTATTGCAGTGCTAATATAAGGTATTCACTTGCTATTGCCTTTTACTAATTTTAAAATACTACACTTAAATCAAGCAATTTAGAAACAGCCCCTATAGAACTGTTACATTGACTTGCACAAGCATGATAAATGGTTAGATATAGTTAGCTCATAAGTGGTGGAATCATTCATCATAGAAACAGTATGAAATGTTCTCATATGGCTACAATTCCAAATCTAATGTCTTAATCATTTAAATATTTATTGTATTTACAGTGTTTCTGGAAGTGGACCAGCATTTAAGGCCCCCAGGATGGCCATAGAAAAGCAACTCCAGCAGGGAATTTTCCCAGTTAAGAATGGGAGAAAAGTATCATGCATGAAGAGTACTCTTCTCCTTAAGGGAAAGAATCTCCCCAGAAGCACCTCTGATAAACAGCGGTTTCCCATGCCAAATCGACACCAGTTACAATCAGACAGACGTTGTTTGTTTGGAAATCGGATACCACAAACATCTTCAGATCTCAGCAATACAAATCACAGGACAGGAGTATCATTTTCATTTTCAAAAAAAGTGCATCTAAAATTAGAATCTTCTGCATCAGTTTTCAGTGAGAACGCAGAAGAAAGCCATGATTGTAACAAGTCACCCACCTATAAAGCAAAACAAACACTGGAGAAATACAAGTGCTATAGGTTTGCAAAAGAGGATACACACCCCACTAAGGAAAAAGAAGCACACATCTCACCAAGCCATCTGGAGACTGTTTTACACAATACCTTCTCCCTGAGCTCTAAAATTCTGCAAGAGAAAAATGACTCCATTGATGAGACAATAGAAAATTCAATTGGCATTCAGGCTTCTTTCTCTAAATCTAACTTCAGCTTTTCAGATGTAGATTTTCCTCCTTCCAGCAGAGAGAGAGGAACTAGAAATACATTGAAGAACACTTCTGAAAACTGCATTAATTACCCATGCCAAGCAAATACTTCCTCCAACCCACCAAACATTTACAAGCACAGTGATGCCAGGATATTCAAATGTCTGGATAAGTTTTCATCACCAGAGTCAAGTGAACAAAAGAGTACACTGTGTTTGAATCCCAATTCCAGAATGCAGAACCGAGAAAAATCTTTAGAAGAAACGGAAAGAGTTAGCAAAAACATGCAAAGATTTCTGAAAGAGGGATATCCCCATGATATGACATCCAAACCACTGCCTTTCCTCCGCGTTCAAAGCAAGGATGGCCACACCACTCTCCAATGGCCTGTGGAACTTCTGCTCTTTACAAAAACAGAGCCCTGTATCTCTTATGCCTGTAATCCATTATATTTTGATTTTAAACTTTCTCGGAACACAAAAGATGGCCATAATCCAGAGGAGGTAAGAACAAAATTGGGTAAGGAGTCCTTGGAAATAGAGACAAAAATAGAGAGCCAAGTCCCAGGTTTAATCAAAGACCAACAAAAATTGATCCTAGAAGATAATCAATCTCTGAAACCAAAGATGATGAGAGCTAATCCAGATTGGGAAAATTTCCAGAGAAAATATAATTTGGGCTCCAATGATTCTGAGCCAAATAAGAGTGATCATAATCTTAGTGCAAGTAATTTGATATTGAAAAGTCCTGAAGTGCCTGCTTATCTTGATATGTCTCTAAAGGATTGCATAGGAAACAACAACAATAATAATAACAGTGATAATGAACTTGAGGAACCTTCAAGGACCCATTGGCAAAGTTGTGGAAGAGTAGTTCTTAATGATGCAAATGAGGGTCTATCCTGTCCTCCCCACATCTCTAGGACCAAAAAGCATAAACTGATCCCCTGTGATCCTCATTCAGAATTTGAAGATGAAAACCAATTCACCTGGAATTCTGGTCCTTATATAGTAGGGGGTCACAGCAATTATGGGAAGGACGTCAGTGTGATTTTGAATAGCAACAGTATCAACACAGCCAGCAGTGCTTCCGGGTGTGGAAACCAAAGTTATAAGAGGTGTTCTCCAAAGTCGTCTCTGAGTGGACATTCTAGCCCTTTGGATACATCCCTTAGCAGCATGCCCAGCTTGAGAAGCATTTGTTCAAGTCATGGGCCCAATGGTAACAGCAGTAGTAATTTGCTCTACTTTTGTAAAAGAGAACACAGCTCAGTTGGAAGGCACAAAGGGAGACACAAAAGGCACAATTGCCTCTACTGGTCTGGAGAAATAACAAAGAACAACTGCCTGCAGTCAGAAACACAGAGAGACAGGAACTGTAAATTGTGGGAGTCATTTAAGAATAAAAAATACTCCAAACATAGACATTGTCACTGCCGAGAAAGGTATAAACTGGGTAAAAATCAACAATTTTCAGGGCCAGAATCCACGAGAATCATTCATTGTGAGTCTAGCTCACAGGTTTCCTGTGCTAAAGACAGTGAAAACCCAACTAATTGCCAGGGACTTCAGCACAACAGATTTGGATCTTACTCAAGAGAGAGACTTTGTTGCTTAAACAAAAACAACAAGAGGAGTCAAGAGTCTGTGGACAGCCCTCACATTTGCAATCTGGGAAAAGTGAAGCGTGGGCAGTGTGACTCAGGGACTGTCAGCTACCTTCTAAGAAACTGTTCCAGTGGCCCTTCAGAAACCACAGAGTTGAACATTAGAGAAGAAGAGAGGAGCCCCCTGACAGCCAAAAGACTTTTAGAAAGAGTACAGACCAAGAAGTGTCAGGAACAATCAACAAACTTTGAAGTTTCTTCAAACAGCTATAAAAATGAATCACAGGCTCATTCAGAAATCCAGTGCACAATTCAACTCATGTCACCAGGCTGTAACAGACAGACATTGCCTTTGTCTGAAAAAAGACAATACACAAGAAAAAGAAGAAATGAAGAAGGTAATGCAGTACAAAGGACTAGTGAGAAAGACAAAGTCAAAGGTTCACAGACAAATAACTTTACTGTTTTTGCAGACACTGATTGTGATAACCATCTAACTAGAGGTATAATTCATGTGGTAGCAGATTCTCAGTCACTAAACAGAAAAGAGAACCCAACAACAAAAGAACAATCAAACTCCTTAATTAGTGAAGTCCAACCTTTCATTCCAAACTGTGACCCAGTACCAAATGATTTCCCTGGTGCTTTTCTGTCTAATAGATATATTGGTATAACTGATTCAACAGAGACCAAAGAGGACCAAATAAATCTAGACGTACAGGATGTAAGCATGCATATGAATCATGTAGAGGGGAACATAAACACTTACTATGACAGAACTATGCAGAAACATGACAGAGTGGAAGATGAATTAGAAGTGTGTCATAAATCTCTCTCTCCCCCTTTAATTCAACAGCCCATAACATTTTCTCCTGATGAAATAGATAAATATAAGCTTCTACAGCTGCAAGCCCAGCAGCATATGCAGAAACAGCTCCTGTCAAAGCATCTTCGAGTTTTGCCTGCTCCGGGGCCCAATGCTTTCTCTCCAGCCCCAGCTGTACAGACAGTTCCAGTCCACCAGCATGCTTCCATCACCACCATCCACCACACATTCTTGCAGCATTTCGCTGTTTCTGCATCCATAAGTTCCCACAGCGGTCACCTCCCTATAGCTCATCTGCATCCTCTTTCACAGCCACACTTTACTCCTATCTCATTCTCCACTCTGGCTCCAACCATTATCCCTGCACACCCCACTTTCTTAGCAGGTCACCCCCTACATTTAGTCACAGCTGCCCCTTTTCATCCATCTCACATAGCACTTCAGCCCCTGCCCCCTGCAGCCTTTATCCCCACATTGTTTGGCCCCCACTTAAATTCAGCCACAACTTCAATCATCCACTTGAATCCTTTGATCCAACCAGTGTTCCAAGGTCAAGATCTTTGCCATCATTCTTGCTCTAGCTAGATGCAACAGTTAAATGAAGAGAAAGAGGCCTTAAATATGTCAGCGCACTTGAACTAATACCTATTAATGCTTCTTTTGTGGAGAAATAAAATGAATTGTCACTACCTAGAAAATGATATATTTAAAGTGTTTTGATTATTATAAGATTTAAAATATTGCTGCCAATTCAAAATGTGACATATATATACAGTATATATATATATTATATGTATTATATATATACACACATATATGTATATATAGAGAGACTAAATAATCAATATTAAAACAAAAGCATTCTAAGAATTTCTTTTAACTTACAAAAATAATGAGGCAAATTTAAAATATAATTTTTATGAAAGTGTACCAGGAAAGTGACAAAGAATTGTTATGGATTTTTTTCTCATGTAATGTTATAAAATGATATGTGAAAACATCAGGCAGCCCACTAATATGACAAAGAAAAATAGAATAAAACACCCTATGTTCTGTGTGTTCATAGAGTGAATGACTGAATGAATGTGCATTTGGTTTTATTTGTCACAAAATAAAAAGCCAGTGAAATGTACCAGTTATTAAAAATATTTGCTTTAGTTATTGGCTAAAGTATCAATCAATATTTTCAAAGGAAATAAGAAATGCAAAGAATTTTTTCTGATTGATGCAGGTTGAAAACTACTCTTCAATGAAAAACTATCTTTATACAGATTGTATTGTTGATTTTCTATGAAATATCACTTAGCTTCATTTCATATTAAATTATTTCAAGATAATTTTGCAATTGTATCAATAATATCTAAAATTAAGAATATTTAATTTTTAAATTTTTTTTAGTTGTTGATGGACCTTTATTTTATTCATTTATTTATATGCAGTGCTGAGGATTGAACCCAGTGACTCACACATGCTAGGCAAGCGCTCCACCACCAAGCCACAACCCCAGCCCCAATGTTTAAGTTTTTATAAGAAAACATATAAAAACTATCAATAGCATGTTGTAATGCAAAATAAAATGTACTCAGAATATGAAAATGTTGATCAATCTTTCAAATGTTACAGGGACTAAAGTGCTAAGATTAATTTATTCTTTTATTCGGAAACCTTAATGTGTGTAGCTAATACATGCATAAATGTAGAAGTTAACTGTTTGAAAATATTATTGAGAAAATCTCATGAAGTACTTGATATCTAATTGTACTAGATACTCATAAAACACAATGAATGATAGTGAATCAAATCATCATCCATTTAATTTTGCAAATGACTTCAAACATTCATTCAAAATGTTTTCTGCCCATAGAATTTGCATTTCTTACCTCTATATTTGTGACTAGTCATCTACTTAGGTTTATTATTTTCTATTCTCAAAATAGTAAAAGAAAAATTTTATGACTATACCTTTTCCATAAGCATGTGTTTCAGAGAAAATCAAGCTCAACAGAAAAGGAGGCTCTTGGTCACTGGATGCTGTGTATGTGTGGATGCAAACTCCTCCCCCACTAGTAGAGGAAAGGGGTGGCCCCTTTCAGGTGTGGCTTTGGAGGAACAGAGATGTGTTTATTGATGGCACGTAGTCAGGTTATGCACTTGGTTCACATTCTCTCATTTAAACTTCACAACTGCATTTTTAAATCATTATTATCATTTATCATTACTGATAAGGAAAATGAAGTTCAAAGGTTAAATATGTAATACTTGGCAAACAGTGTCCCCATCAGATAAAAAAAATAATAATGTGGATAATTATTTCCCAAAGCAAATAGCAAAGCTGACACAAAATCAAGATAGAGTAATCATGGAAATTCTCTAGAAGTCATAATATGGAAAAAACAAAGCACCCGATTAATTTTTATAATTGTCTTGGTGACAATTTAATTTCTTAGAAGATTAAAACAGAACCTGTCTCTTCTAGACACTTAGTTTTGACTAGCAGAGATAGATTGATATGAATTGATGGCTTGGAAATGACTACTTCATCTTATACTAACAGTGATGAAAGTGCCCCTTAGATCTTCTATCTTGGACTATAGAAATAGACTTCACCATTTAAATAAAAGGTAACTTGTACTGCAGGGTGAGAAACTATAAAAGTTGTGATATCACATCAGGAATGGTACTATTATAAAACTGACTTTCACCAAATAGGTGAGGCTCAAACACTAGATTTTATTTTTAAATTTGCCTTAATGGGAAAAAATGAAATGAAGGATTCTAAATGTATATGTATTGAATTCTAAAATAGATACCTTTTTTTTTTTTCTAAAATTTCCACTGTGATGGAATACATTTATTTCCTTCCATTTACATGACTATTTGATAGCTGATTGAGACATTGAAATTCTTTTTCTGTCTGTTGTGTGATTCTTATGGAAGAGTTCTCCTTATGATATTATTCTTTCACACTTAGTTCATGGAGGCAAGTTTTTGAATTTGCCAAACTATACATGCTCAGTTTAAAACTGAAAGAATATGAAGAAAGGCTATAAAAACATTCACTCTACCATGCAACTGCCTCAGTGTGTTCGTAATGGTTGATCAACTAAATGCTTTGTATGATGAACTGAAAATTTGGGAAAGTTCAACATCTTAATCATTCTCTGTCAAACTTAGCAAGAAAAAATATAATGAGGCTATAAAAACTGTATTTTAAAATTCTCTTTAAGTTCACTTTTATAAATGTCATACATATAATAAAATATAGGAAAGATTAGAATATAGAAATGATTTAGAAAGTTCCTGATTCCCAGGCTTTTTTCTTAGGTAGACATTTCACAGACTAATCCTCTAAAATTTCTTTTCCACTTATAGAAAATGAATTTGTCAGTGTTTCTTTCTTCAGTCTCTTCCAGGACTTAATGGAATCCCTTTGTTATCACTGAATAGAAACATATTGAAAGAAACTAATCCAATGAAACTTCCTTATTAAATGCAATATTTAATCAGTCTAATTACTCAGGATCATATTGTGGGATCTATCTCCGTAGTACAAGAAATTCTCATTTACTCACAAAGTTTCCAAAGGCGGCAGCAACACAGTTTTCTGAATATCATTATAATACTCTGAAACTGCTGTAGAAACATCATGCATCTCAAGCATCTGAAACAGTAACTGGAGACACAGAGATGGCTCTGCTCTATTCCACCATTTCACATGTACATGAAGGGGACATCCAGATGTCCTCCCCAGGATATGTACATAATTGACCGTCTCCTTATTGGTGAAATAACAATACTATCATCTCAAACCATGGCACATTTCTCAATCTTTGCTTAAAACTTCCCCACAAATATTTAGAAAAAAAATTAGACATTCTGGAGAAAAATGTGTAAAGATCAGGTCCAGTTTTCTAAAAAAATACCACAATTTAATGGACTAAAATCTCACACATCAGTGTATGTAGGTAAGTATACTTAGGGACAAAATTGACCAAGTGCTTATCTCTGGCCCAGCACAGCTCATGAAAGGGTTTAATTCTGATTTCTTAAATTAGATGAACTCTTGAAGAGAAATGTGCTCTTATTGGCAGATAAAAACATTATTAAAAAGCAAGTGGGTGACCAATTCCATGCAATAGTCAGGAAAACACATGATTGCCCTTTGTGTTCCAGACTAAAACCACTTCAATAAGATGAGTTTCCAGCTAAAATATGGGTTTTCCTGCCAATAAGCCTGGGTCTAGAGGATTTTCAAAGGTTATCACTTCATTCCAGCAAAAATATTATCCACTTATTCTATTAGGTAGACATTTGAAGGTGATTGTTGTATTTGTTGGGATTAAGCTGTACTAAAATGGAAGCAATGGCTGAATGGTTAGGTTTCAAATAAGCCAATATTAGAGAGATAAGCCAAAAGGTCTTTTTCATTCTTTGCAGCCTTGTATGTGAGGGAAAGCTCCCAATCCACTTTCTTAATTCCTTTCTCAAAGTCAGTTCCTCCTTTTGCAATCTATCATCTTTCTTAAATAACAAGAGCAAGAAAATCTTGTCAGAAGCATAAAAATAAGTGAGGAAAATTAAAATATGTTTGAGTACATACATCAGTGTATGTGTGTACGTGTATGTGTGTGTGTGTGTGTGTGTGTTCTTAATAAATATACTCTTTAATCTTCATTTGTAGACCTTGATCTTTGTTCAAAATAGTCATTTGGAGGGTGGATTTCAAAGCACATTCACCTATTAAAACAATCAACTTCAAGAAAAGGTTTCCTATCCACCATGCAAAATTCTCAGTTCCTTCAATTTGTGAGAAATTATAAAATAGTTGATAATGTAAATTGGTTGTGTAGTTGTTTACAGCAAATTCCCACCATATTGATTCTATTTAATGTATTTAA
The DNA here is from genome assembly GCA_025594165.1 of Tamias sibiricus. Classification (NCBI taxonomy): domain Eukaryota; kingdom Metazoa; phylum Chordata; class Mammalia; order Rodentia; family Sciuridae; genus Tamias; species Tamias sibiricus. The sequence continues at coordinate 98,502,920 of CM046664.1, forward strand.
CATAAACTGGATGATAGTATGGCAATATGATACATAACCAACAATTTATTTTGTATCCTCTGCTCAAAGCATTTTTTATTATACTGTGGCTAAGTAAATTGCACTATTGTACATGCAAATCAGCTTTTTTAGGCTATTCAAGAAATTACTTGGACTGTAGTTCAATGCAATAATATTTTTTTTCAATAAAAAGCTTAATGGTATAGGAGTGCTAGTCATGTATTTCTAACAAAAAAAAGCATACCAAAATATAAGAATAAAATCAAGTACAAAATGGTGTGGAAATATTCTGTATTTTACACTGCTGAATTAAAATGCATTTAAAATTTTATTTATTACTGTATATATTTATAGTATATATTTAAAGGCTGGGATTTCTTAGACTATTTCTTAAAATTTGAGTGTTATAAAATAAAGATGCTTCCTCAAACTGAAAATAAATATAACTTTCAAAATTCTACAGATGCATTCTTTATTGAAATCTAATGTATATATATTAAGTGAAGTCCTGTTCCTTTTTGTTTTATAAGAAAATTGTGATTTAATTCTTCATAATGCTTTAACAAAATTCCAGGAATAGTTTCCAGAATGTATTCTCTGATAATATAATATAAACATGGTGGATTTCATTACATTTATTAAGAGTTTTAATGTAAACTCTGAAAATACTTTAGTTAAAATCCTAATAAACTGTTATTCTCATAGGACACAATTCTCTTCGAAATTTCTTCAAGAAAATGAGTTGAGATTCCGCTTAATTGTTATTCCTCTTTATTTTCTTTGTCTTCCTACCACCCTAGGTTACTATAAAAGGACTCATCTGCTGGATTATGGTATCTGTGTAAAATCTTAGACCAGTTCTTCCTAGAAATGATCACCAGATGCTATGATCTTTGAATCACCTTTATGCTACCCTTCACTTAACCCTCCAGTAGGATTTAATCAAATGGAAAACTCCTTACTTCTGTGTTTCCATTGGATGTGCTCTGCATGAACAGACACTGTTCTTTGCAGAGCACTCTACCCAGTGGTGGAGTCCAAGCTTTCAGTGGAGAAAAGTTCCAGATGCCAATCATCTCCCTTCCTAGATATTGATCTTAGATTCTCTACTGCTATGTTAAACCATCTTGTGGAATCTTGCTTAATAATCAAAAAACATTTTTCACACAACACATGCACATCCACACATACAATTGTGTGCATACACACATTTGGTTATCAGGTGAGTTCTGTCAGAAATTCTCTTTTCTTAATTAAATAAATTGTCACCATTTATTGAATGCTTACTATGGGCCAAACACTGTTCAATTATATCTTTCCCATTAGCTATATCCCTGGATTTCCTACTAATAGGAAAACAAGGTTCTCTTGAAAATTAAAGGAGATAATATTTATAAGTACACTAAGATGAAGAAGCAAATGGCAATACAGTCTCCATATTCAGGGCATATATCTCCATAAAATGTGGGCCTTCTGTGAGGTTTAAGCTTTGTTTATCCATTGTATCATTTTTAGCTCATAATAGGAATTTTTGTTACATATACAAGCATCACATACCCTTAATGTTATATTTTCTGATTATATCAGGTAGAATTGAGTCAATTCCCAAATGGCATGTTTTTAATGCTTTGAATCCTGTGAGGACACCCAGTGGAACTTTGTGAAGTTGCCCAGCAATAAATAAATGAAAGCCACTCGGGAGACAAGCACACTCATGAGAATGTTGTATGTCTTAAAGAATTGTCAGGTGAACAACTCATAAATTAAATATTTCCTTCTTTATAAACAATCTTTATATCCCATTTTATCAGAAAGATAGTAGTTTAAAGACATGATATATTAATTCTTTGGCCTGGAGACAGCATGACATCTTTAGTGGAGGCAATAAACCCCAATGTTCCTTCATAGGATACTTCATTCATTATGAAAACATTTTAACCCACTTTTTTTGCCATATTTAATTCATAGTATACAGGCAAATAGACTTTTTTCTATATCTGCAAAACTTTAAAAAGTAAAGAAAATAGATTTTGAATTAGATTATTAGGAAATAACTAGAATGTGATTTTTCCCTTTTTAATTACTCAATCCTTAAACATTTAACATTGATGAAAGCAGAGGTAAAAGTAAATCAATGTAACAAGAGAGGACTCTAGTCAATTTGGGTATTTTTCTCCATGTGGAGATTTATCCTTATTTGTATGCACTAATATTGACCACCAAACTCAATTTAGGATAATGACCTTACCACAACACAATTCCTTTAATTTACATAATTATAATCTTAATATGAATATACAAACACAGCCTATCAACTTTCCTTATTTTCACTCAAAGACAATAGCACTTGTATGACTGAAGCCTCAGTATGGTAAACCAATTAACTAAAGTAATATTGAAGTTTGGCATAATTGAATTCTAGGAAATCAGTTCAAATGTATTATACTTAAAGTACGTAGAACACAGGATGAATACATGTATCACATGAAGATCACTCTGGACTTTACTGAAAAAGGGAAATTTCAGGACCTGTCATACTCTATCTATTCTCAATAGCATTCTTCACTCTTCCTGTTTAAAACAATTTCTTCATTTGGTTCTAGTACACTATGTACACTGGTTCTCCTCCAGCCTAGCTGGCTTCTTCTTCAGCCTTTCCTCACCAGAGCTTCTTTATACCAACTTCTAAATATTGGAGAAAACAAGGATTCAGTCCTTAGACATCTTCTTGTCTCTACTATACACACTATATGATCTTATTCTGTATCATGCCTTTTAATAGTCATTTGTACAGTGATGATTCTCAACATTATAACTTAGGTATGTCTTCTTTGTCCAGTAACTTTCTCAAAACCATTGAAAATCTGTCTGTCAGAATGAGAACTCTTGTTTGCTTTGACAAATTTATTCCTACCCCAGTGTTAGATATCTGAATAAAGAATTCCATCAATCCTCCAGTTTCTCAAGTTAAAATCCTGGGCATCCTCATGGATCTTTTTCATTTTTCAGTATCATCACCACCTACTAGTATGTCCTGCCAGTTATACCTTCCCAATATATCCCCAAAGTGACCTCTTATCATCTCCATTGCTAAGTATATTCCAACATCATCTTCTGCTTGAAACAGCAATGACCTAACTAGTCTCCCTGTGTCTTATGTACTTAGAACCTAATTCACATAGAGAAAACAGGGTGCTATTCTAAAAATAGAAATCTACAGAATAGTTTTTCTCATTATTTTTAACATAAAATCCAAAGTTCTTATAGTAGGCTCTAAAATCCAGTTTCATTTACCCTCTGACAACCTATTATTATTTGAAACTGAAATGTCAACCAAAGGCTCCTATGCAAAAGATTGTTTGCCTTTAATTGTTGGGAGGTGGGGGCCTAATGTGAGGAAGTTAGGTCATAGGGAGGCATGTCCTTTAAAAAGACAATGGGACTATGGCTCTATCCCCTTTCTTTTTGCTTCCCAAACGCCATAAAATGAACAGGTTTCTTCTGTGGTGTGCTTCTACGATGATGTGCTACCTTACCTTACCACATGCTCTAAAGCAAAAGGGCCAAGTGACGATGGACTGCAATCTCTGAAACTGTGAATCAAAATAAATAGTTTTTCCTTTCAAGTATTTTATCTCAGGTAGTTTGTCACAGTAATGGAATGCTGACTAACAAACTTTACAAATTCATCTTCTCTCTAACGCACTACAATCTTGCAATTTTTCATACAAACCAAGTATTTGCCATGCAGAGTCTTTGCATTTGCTACTTTTCCAGGTTAGGGTGTTCTTTCCTCAGGGCCCTTGATGATTCCTTCTCTTTTTTTCACTTAGGTGTATTTTAACCACTTAATTAGCAAATATCTACTTTACTATTTTTCTTTTCTTTTCTTTTCTTTTTTTTTTTTTTGTACTGGGGATTGAATTCAGGGGCACTCAACCAATGAGCCAAATTCCCAGGCCTATTTTGTATTTTATTTAGAGATAGGGTTTAACTGAGTTGCTTAGTGCCTTGCTGTTGCTGGGACTGGCTTTGAATTTGCGATTCTTCTATCTCAGCCTCCTGAATCTCTAGGATTACAGGCATACGCCACCATGCCAGGCATACTTTACTATTTATGCCATTAACCTTGAATTATTTATTTAAGCAATTTTATAAGCTACTAGTCTGTCATACATAATTATACTTATATTTATAGTTGCACATTTTAAAATTCCATCTTCCTAGAAATAAACTTTATAAGAGGAAGGATTTTATGAAAGCATTTTTTTTTTTCTTTTTTAATTCTATGTTTTAATTTCTTAGAGGCATACTGGGAATATAGATAGCATTCTATAAATAATATTTGTTGGGTAAAATAATAGGTTCATTGTGACATCTTCCTCATGACAAGTGAGTGCCGGAGCAGGCCTCCAGCAGTTCATGAGTTGAAGAAGATTCTCATCTTGTTGATTGATTTGAGGAAATGTTATTTTGCTGAACTCCACTGTGCAAAGTTTGATACAATTTATTAAGTATACTTTGAGAATCAAAGCCTATATTTTTAACCATGAAAAAGTACTTGCTGACTAATTGATAAAATATTTGTTGATCTTGTGATGTTGTTTAGTTTTTATTTCAGTTTTTAAATTTCTATAGCTCATGATGTATTTCCTTGAAAATCTAAAAATGTACAGACATACATAAAATATTAAAATGTGTTTTAAAATTTACATTGATTTTTTAAAAAAAAATGTCTATCATATAATGTAATGCTATAATTTCAGGGATTGTGTTTGATCTTGATAGTCAGAGTCAATATATTCATATCAGGTGCATGTCTATAATCCTCTATACATGATGTTCCCACTGTTCTTTACAGTTGGTAGAACCAACTGAAAAATATTTGCAGAATGATTTTATTAATCCTTTGACTAATATACATTACATAGCTACTATATTCAAAACAGATATAGAAGTACATAAATTCTCACAGAGCTTATAGTTTAGTGAGAAGGGAATAAAATAAAACAAATAAGTAAAATATATATTCAGATAAATAGTAGTAAGTGCTAAAGAAGTTCATGATTGTCTGCTCACATGAAGGAGACTGTATTTGTGCCAAGTCTGTTTTATTACAAAATCTATGCTGCTTCTACATAAAATTATATATGATATAAACTTTTTCTTTGCTTCCTCCCAAAAAGGGATGGTGAGTTTAAAAAAAGAAAAAAACTTTTCTGAATGGGCTTCTGAGAATCTTTACAAATTAACTCTATCATCAGGTGTGTTAGGTATATTTTTACTTGAAAAGGGAATATTGGGATTGCCATATAATTTTTTTTATCATTTAATAATTTGAAATGTGATGATAACCATAGAAGATATGATTGTGAGATAAGGACTGATGACATATTTACACAGACGTGAATTGTTATGGTTAAATTCCTTCTGTCATCAGCAATTATTGCATGTCCAGAAAGGGAAAAATTTGATTTCAGACAGATAGATGAAGCTGTCTTTTGAGATTACTGTTTTAGGAAAGCAGTTATGTATGAGAACAAACCTCTAACTTTATGCAAAATCTCCAGGGAAAATCTCATTTCATCAGGATAGACTCTTCAGGGTTTGTTGTCGTTTAGTTTAACCAGTTACTGTTTTTGTTAAGGTGTGACTAGTTCATTTGTCTTCTATATGCAGCCATGTTCTAATATATGTCTCATAGTCAGCAGCCCTTTACCTGGATTTATGTTATCTATTATCACAATTGTTTTATTTTTTTCCCATACTGACTCTTTTCTTTTTTTCCTAAGTTGAGGAGTAGAATAAAAATTGTAAAGGAATCTCCTGTGAAAATCTGAACTACCTGGAAGATGTCACTTTTTGATTTCTAATGGATCATCTGCCCATTATAAAGAAATGATCAGTTAAGTCTGACAGATGAATAGGTCTTTTTGGCAATGCTGTTTCACAGGTGATGGTGTCTTTCAGTTCCATGTCCAGTGGTTCTCTTGGGACGACCACACACAAAATTGCAGCAGTGTCTTGATCTCATCATTTCAAAGTAATCTGCCCTATTCTTGATGGCAGCATGAGCTTGATGGTTCTGTCACTACTTGTAAACATGTTTCAGTGCTTCAGGCTGATTTCTGACATGTCCTTGAAGCATTATACTGCACATCCTGGGCTTGCCTCTTCTGCTTCTGTTCCTTAGATGTTCTGACCTCATCAATTTTCCTCACATGCCAATCCTGTCAGAGCTGAGTTTCACAATCACTGTGTTAAATGTGAAGAAGCAAACGCATCCTGACCCCTGGCCAGTGGGAATTTTATCTTTCCTGATGAGGTGGTATGCATGGTATTTGCATTAAAATTTAGTAACTAGCTGTGATAGGGAGAAAAATTCTCATGAATTGAAAGCATTTAGGACCATGCAATTACTTTGTCTCCTTCAGTCTTGATTCATGACACTGTGCCAGGGATAATGTCCTGTTAAGAGGAAATGAGTTCAGGTACTAATCTGAGGGGCACACCATTAGTAAGGACTTCAGAGAGAAGAATTTAAATTCATAGACAAGGTAGCTGATTTAAAATTTGCAAGTATTACTTAAGTTTCCTCACCTCAGTATGTGTAAATACATAGCAGGAAAAAGCACAGCAACGTGCACTAGCAGGTGAAGTAGCAATGGTCACACTCTATTTCTGTCATCTACGGCCATAAGAATGACAAAGACATTCCATGGCTATGCCTGGATGCTCACACTCTTGAATGATGCTGTATTCTGATTTTGCACACTACTTTTCCCTGTCTTACTTTATAACTCTTTTTTTCTAGATCCGTTCTTTCTTAATTAGCATTTAAAATTACAAAGTAAATTACATAGAATGAATATACCATCATTTAGGCAACTATTCCTCATGTTTTTGTTTTAGACCGTCTCCCAGGTTTTTGCTAATATAAATTATGCCTCATTGAACATTTTCATAGATAGCTCTTTCTTTTTCATTACTGATGTAAGTTTGGCTCATGGAAATGGGAATCAAAGCATACAGATACTCACTTTTGTAATTCATTACTAAAGTGCTTTCTAATGAGTTTTTATCAAGGCCCTAAATACACCAAAAATCTTTATAGTAAGGTGCTATGGTTCATTCAGTTCTTCCTTTCTCTGCCTATCATCATCATCATCATCATTGTTAGCTAGTATTCTATCTAAATTCTATCTATACTATTATTATGCCATAATTGTATGGTAACTTAAGATTAAAAGACTGTTTTTTTTCCCCTGATAATTAAAATCGTTCCTACAGTTCATATTTTTAAATTACCTGTTAATATTGTTTGGAATTCACAGAAAAGTGAGACTATGTGTAAGAGCTGACAGCTCTTATTCTTTAAGCACTACAAATAATGCTATTCCTTAATCATCATATTATGTTTCATTCCTTGATTTGCAAGCCTACAGCATTACATCCAACCTAAATGTCTAACTGCCTCACTAAGAACAAATATCCTTCTCTAGGATTTTTGTCTCTCTCATCATTGCATTACCAGTGTTTCTGTTAATAAGGGAAAATAATATTACACAAACATGTCAAGCAGCTATTTCAAAGGCACCCATAATGGTAAAAATGTCATTTCCGTATAATAGAAAAATCATAGGCCCTTACAATTAGGAAAGACTACAGATCACAAAGGACCCTTCCAGAGATTTCCCTATATACCAGTCTTCTTTGAACTGGTTCCCCCAGAGACTTATATAGGAAAGTCTTAGTACCCAGAGTGGTACTCTGGGGAGGTGGTGGGGCCTTTAGGAGGTAGGGCCAAGTTGGATGTCCTTAGTTCATAGGGGGTGTATGAAGGGGATTGTGGGATCCAAGCCCCTTCATTTCCTCTTGATTCCTGGATATGAGGTAAGAAGTTTGCTTTACAATGTGCTCCCTGCCATTTCTGTCCAGCACCACAACAAAAGAATAAAAGTTATGTGTGTGCTCAATTGTGGACTGCAAGCTCTAAAACTGTGAGCCAAAATAAATCTTTTATTTGTATAAGTTTATTTTCTCAGGTATTTGCTATACTGACAGAAAGCTGCCTAACACACTATACTAAAATTTTCATCCTGAGTATACTGCTTTCATGAGTTCTCTGAGTTGTTCTAGTATTAGTGATCTGAAGTGATAGTAAGAACCACTGAATTTGTAACCAGTTGGTCAGAAGTACTAGTGGACTATGGATGGATTCCTGAACTTGTGGCTGGTTATTAAATTGAGGATAGTCTTATGGAGAACTGTGACTTTAGCCTATGAAATTTGTCATAACTATAGAGAGTTGATGTACAAAGTCATTGCAATATCTTATAATTATGAAAATTAAATGGTGATATGGTAATTTTATATATATATACATATATGGTGATATATATATTATGTGATAAATAATAAATTCTATATAAGTATTACCTATATACTTTTTATTAAAAGTCATATTCTTCATAACTGATAAATATAAAGGCAATAATAAGTACTAGTCATTATTTAATAGTACTTTTCATTTAACCATTAAAATTCATTCTATACATGGGCATGGTGGCACATGCCTGTAATCCCAGAGGCTCAGGAAGCCAAGGCAGGAGATTCGTGAGTTCAATGCCAGCCTCAGCAATTTGGTGAGGCCATAAGCAACTCAGTGAGACCCTGTCTCTAAATAAAATATGAAAAAGGGCTGGGGATGTGGCTCAGTGGTTAAGTGCCCCTGAGTTCAAAAAAAATTATTCTATAAAACATTTCTGTATGACTACTTTCCAAATTGTTTTCCTTATGGAAATATATATAGTAACTGGCAATTCTGACATAAGAAAAACAAGTAAAAATTTAAAAAGGCAGCCAGGAGAAGTGACACTCACCTATAATCCTAGTGACTTGGGAAGATGAGGCAGAAGGATCTCAAGTTCAAAGCCAGCCTCAACAGCTTAGTGAGACCCTCAATGATTTATCAAGATCTTACCTCAAAATAAAATAAAGAACAGGGCTGGGGATGTAGCTCTAAGGTAGAGTGCCCCTGGGTTAAGTCTCCAGTATAAATAAATAAATATGGCTTATATTCCCTATTACAATGTATTATAGCCTTTCCTATTTATTCTAGCCTAAGGCTAGAATTCTCTTTTTCAGAAAGAACTATTACATATATAATTACTTTTAGCACATTCTATTTTAGTAGTAAAGGAAATAAGTCATAGCTATGGAAGAAGAGAAGAAATGCAATACTAGTAGTTTGATATGTCAATCATTGTAAACTTTTCATAAACTTTGCAGTCCTATCAGCTCTTTGCAGAGCAGTCAATGACAATTAAATGCTAATTTATTATTTCATGAATGCTCCCCCCCCCCCTTTCAGTGAAATGCTCTTCTTGACCACTGCAACTTAAATAATGTCTCTTTTTAAAAACTGGTTGGCCCCTTATGATTAAAACTTTGCTAGAAATTTTAAAAGTTTTATATTCACTATAGGAATTCAACATGGGCATTTATGGCTCACTTCCCTTTTAAGAGACAAGTTGTATTAGGGATAAATGTCATCAATCATTGAAACTTTAGAAAGAATAATTTTACCAGACACTTTCTTAGTTTACTTTTTTTTTTTTTTTTTTTTTTGTACCGGGGATTGAACTCAGTGGCACTCGACCACTGGGCCACATCCCCAGCCTTTTTTTGTATTTCATTAGAGACAGGGTCTCACTGAGTTGCTAAGAGTCTCACCATCGCTGAGGCTGGCTTTGAACTGATGATCCTTCTGCCTCAGCCTCCGAAGTGCTGGGATTATTCTTAGTATACTTTTGACAACCAAAAGAGTGTTTTCAAAGGTGGGAATGGGAGAAAACTTAAGACAGGAAACGAGGAAAAATGGGTAAATGCAAAATCTCTATCATGTCCCATTCCCATAGCTCTGTCTAGTGCAATTAATTTATGAATGTTCCATCATATGTCCTGGATGTCTTATTATATTCCATAATAGGGAGTGTTATGATTGGGATATGAGGTATTAAAGCAGGAGGTGAAATGATTAGATTATGAGAGCTGTGACCTAATCAGTCTATTCCAGTTTGAATGGAATAACTGGATAGTAACTGTCGGGACCTTATACTGTCTGCCAAGGGGATGGAAAAGCTCTGGCTTTCTGGCTGCTTGCCACATTACCACGCCCTGTTACCGGACCTAGGCTAAGCAGGGGGCATGGCTGTGAGAACCAAAACCACCCTACTGATTGGCTGATGTCCACTATAAAGCATTGTGCACCTTTTCAATAAATGAGTTCCGGCATTCTACTGACTGGGCTCCCCGACGCGGCTCTGAGTCTTTTGAAGGTGGGGGGGGGTGGGGAGGCGTTGGCGGCCTTTACTTTCCCAATCCAGTCTCATCGTTGAGGTAGGCCCCTCTGGCCTCTTTTGGTAGACAGAAGAGGTCCATCCCAGGTACGGGTGGGGGGCTATAGACCTCAACCCCTTATAATAATCCGATAAGTAATAATAAGTTGGTGGGTGTGACTTAAGGGCTGGGTCACTGGATGTATGCCCTGAAAAGGTTTCATCTGCCCTGTGGCCCTTTTCCCTACCCCCTCGCCCCTTCATGGTTGCCATGAGTCAAACGGCTTTCTTCCACCACACTCTTCTACCATGATGTTATTCTTGTTGTGTATTTTGGTCACAGAAATGAAAAATTGATGAACATAAAAATTGGTACCAAGAACAGAGTCATTGCTGTGACAGACCTAACCATATGGTTTAAAAACATTTGAAACCGATTTGTGGGAGAGATTTGGAAAAGTCTGGAGTTGCAGGCTAGAGAAACCTTAGACTGTTATATGCAGATCTTAATGGGTGATTATGATGGTGACCAGTATGCCAATAATAATGTGGACAATAAAGACTCTGCTTGTGAGGTTTCACATAGAAACAAAGACTCACCTGGGAATTAGACTAGCAGCCATTTGTGTTATATTCTAGCAAAGAATCATCTACATTTTGTCCATGTCCTGAGACTTTGTGTGAAGTCAAATTTAAAGGTAACAAACTAATCAATCTGGCAGAAGAAATTTCAAGTCAGCACATTCAGTCAGTGGCATGGATATTGCTGGAAGGTTTTTTTTGTTTTGTTTTGTTTTGTTTTGTTTTGTTTTCTTTTCTTTTCTTTTCCAGGTTTACTGTGAGAATCTGGAGCAGATGTCAGAGCTCAGGGATTCTGAAAATGCAAATTTGACCAGAAAATGCATATAAAATTGGGTCCAAGGAAGGTAGAGTTATTGAAGAGATTACTGCTACTAAAGAGAAGTTAAGTACTTAGCTGAATAGGAAACATGCCTTGAGGGCACTTCAGGAATTTGCAAGATGATACCTATCACAGCCTCAATGATACAAAAGTGAAAGTGTCTTTGAGAAAAGACTCCATATGGGGGCACCCTGATTGTGCAGGAGAGCCTAAGAAGTTGTTTCGTGGTCATGTTCAACCACCCAGGCCATTTCAAGAAGCCATTGCAGTTATGTTCCAAATAGGCTCAACTACTGCTTGAGTTGGTGGCAAACCTTGGTGTTTTTCATGTGGTGCTGGTTTTGCAAGACCGCAGAATGCTAGACTTAGTGGGTCATGGAGGTTTCCACTGAGATTTCAAAGGAAGGTTTAGGAGGCCAAGCAAAGTGCATCATGGTAAAAATCCCTAAGGCAGACCTTGAGGGGAAGTTATGAAGCTGAAGCTGAAGTTGGAATGGAGACCCTGTAATTAAGAAACAGCAGTAAGGTAGATTGTCAACCATGGGAAGTCACTGTTTATAAAGAAAGCCAAGCTAAGAAAGAGGACAAAAGTCCTGCAACCAGCAAGGCCAAAGGGATGGGACTGTTCAAGTGCTCTGGAAATCACACCTTGTATCCCAAATGTTTGTTTTCTCTTCATTATGTCTAATTTGAGCATTATTTTTTAAAAAAAGCAAAACAAAACAAAAATATGAATTTGGTCTACATGTTAGGACAAAATAAAAAGCAAAAAAAAACAAGCAAACTGCTCAGAGTTGTACATGTTTGTGAAACAAGATATTAATACATGAAATTTGAAATTAATACATTTAGGTCAGGTCCTTTCTGATTTCCAGACTGAGTGACCAATATTTGGTAGGTAGTTATCCCAGAAAAGTGTCTCTTCAAGATTTATAGGTAACAAGATTATAAGTGCTATAGCAAGTGCTAGACAATAATAAATTATCTTGGATATTTATACACAATGTGACTAAAATGAACTGTCAAGTAATAATTGAAAATTATAGTTTGCTTTGCCCTACAAGTTTTTGTATTGGAAACTGCACCTTCTGAGAGGCAGTACAATAGAATTAGGAGCAAGAACTTTGGACAGATGCTACCTAGTTTTATATTCTGTCTTCTACTAGTGTCGCTGCCTGAAGCGGAAGTCGCTTGGAGCAGCGAACGCCACAGGAAAATTCGGAGGCAGGATGAAAATGAAAAAAGGTCTTTTATTCTTCTCCTCTCTCCAGCTCCAGCAATCACTCCAAATGCTCTAACTCCAACCACCACCTTCTTCTTCCCCACACACACTAACGAACCTCACCCAGTTATATACATATAGCTTTAACAAGGACACGTGCTTACAGCTCGAGCTTACAGGTGCGTCACGCAGTGTTCACGGGCATACAAAGATTCTTTGAATAATGTATCAACATCAGGTGGAAACTAGAACATCTTTTATGGCTCTCAGCTAACCGCAATCTTTAGCTATCTCCTTGATTATAGGCTCCTTCATTTCCCCCTTTTAGTTTTAAAAGAGGGGATGTTCTAGGACGTCCATGTGCAACCGACATTCTTACCCGTCATGGGAGTCTAGGCTGTCCTGACTCCTGGCTTAGGTTGACATGCCGGCCACATTAGACTGTCCCGTGCGACTGTGCCATGTCTTAGGTTGTCCCCCTCTGGGGATCTTACCCGTCATAGGCTAACCAGCCATCCAATAGAGCCCTTCAGGATCGACTGTGTGTTGACTAACAGCCGTCCAATTTTTAGGAGATGCTGCGGCTTTAAGGCGGCAAGCCTACTGCTGACGAGCCAAGTTTCCATAGCGTATCAAGTTCTTTAAGCCAATCAGCTGCCCTTAGTTTCATCAAGTAACGCACTGAGTTCTCTTAGACAAATACCCGCAAGGCATTGTCCCGCAATGTCCCAAAATAATGGAAAATCAAAATGTCCATAAGTTATAACACATAGATTCAGGAGGCCCCATGCATGCAGAGCAGAGGCCACACTGCTGGTGAGGTTGTTGATGCTTGAGCAGCAGGGATGCTTGCAGCGACCGCGGTCCCTGCAGTTGTAGCAGCAGCCGTCTTTTTTATGTCCAGACATTTCCACCGGCAAATCTTCAGGGCCCGCTACCTAAAAACTCAAGCATCCATTATTAAGGGAAAGGCAGTGCTATTCCAGCACTGAGATCAAAAGGTGAGCTGTCAAACTAAAAAAAAAAAAGAACTATTAGAGTAGAAAATAAAAGTTGATCTCTGCTCACACACATTGCTGCTCAAGCTCCCACAAACATAAGCTGGCAAAATATCACATTCAGAAATAATCAAAGAGAAACTGAGGGTGTTTACTGCATTAAAGATAAAGAAAAGCTAAAGGCATTTTGGAAAAATAATTTGTTAGCTGGAATCCTCGAGTCTCTATATACACAGCAATCCTATACCTGTTGAAATAATTCAAATTAATCAGCTACTAAACAAATGAAGTCAATAACAAATAAATGATCCTCTGTCGGAACACCAAAATATCAGGTTATACAACATTAAACATATTCACAGCTGAAGAGAAGTCCCGGAGACAACTATAAATCAAAATTGATTATCATTATAATTGATTATCTAAAAATATTCTGAACTTATATAAATATCTATTTATCTATCTATCTATTGATTATCAAATTAGAATATTCTAAGCTTAAATGAATTAACGTTATTTGTTATTTGGATCTATATCTATCTACCTTTTTTTTTTTTTTTTTTTAAGCGCTTAATTATTTGTGACGTCACACTAGACAGACGCACATATAAACATATTTGTGACATCACATTAACATGAAATTTAGACAAATGCACAGACATAAAGACATATATAAAAGAGAAAAAAAAAATTACAATTGTGTATACACTGAAGAGAGATCTTCTTGTCCCGGCCGGGAAGAATGAAATTTAAGTTGTAAATTTAATGGAGAACTCTTTTAAGGGAATCACTCCATACCTTCATTTTGGTCCTCTTGACCTTGCACTTGTTTATTCAATCTAGACTCCTCAATAACTTCGTCTTGATCCCTTTGACTTTGTACCTGCTTTATCAATCTAGATGGTATCCATATTGGAGAGGATTCGTGCTTTGGAAAAACACAAACAGATCCTCTCCCCCAAATTAATACTGGGTCTGGACCCTTCCATGTACCTGAGAGAACATCCTTCCAGTAAACCAAAGGTTTATGTTGTTGGTGTGGGTTCCAGTGTCTATCTCCAGCCGAATGTCCATTAGAATCTAAAGTTAAGAAATTTAGGGTAAACAGGGCAACTGCCAATCTGTCCTTAGGATTTTTCCAGTTTCCATCTTTTTGCTTTAGTAACATATTTTTAAGTGTCCGATTTGCTCTTTCAATTATTCCTTGTCCCTGAGGATTATAAGCGATACCTGTTTTGTGGATAATATTGAACTTTGTACAAAATTGTTTGAAGGATGTGGATGTATATGCAGGGCCATTATCTGTTTTAAGCATTTTGGGGATGCCCAATGCAGCAAAAGCTTGCAGACAATGAGATATAGTATCTTTAACTTTTTCTCCGGAATGTAAAGAAGCAAAAATCATGCCTGAGCATGTATCTATGGTGACATGAATAAATCGTAATTTTCCAAAACTTGGCTCATGTGTGACATCCATCTGCCACAAATGATTGGGCATCAAACCTCGTGGGTTAACCCCATAATGTGGATTGGGCAAAAGTGTTACACAAGATGGACATTCTTTTACAATTCTACGAGCTTGTTCTTTTGTGATTTTAAATTTTTGTCTTAAGGTAGTGCTGTTAACGTGGAACTGGGAATGAAATAAAGTAGCTTGTTGTACTGTAGTAAATATAAATATTGTTTTAGTGAGGGCGTCAGCTTTTTGATTACCTTCATGGAGAGGACCAGGCAGATTAGTGTGAGCTCTTATGTGACCTATAAATAAAGGTTCTTTTCGTTGCCATAGGAGATTTTGGATTTGAGAAAACAATTTAAAAGCTGGAGTATGTGGTGCTATTGGACCTGCTAGCTCCAATTTTGGGACAGCATGTACAATATAATGGCTGTCTGAAAAAAATATTCATAGGCTGTTCTTTAAAATTTTCCAGAGCTATTATTATAGCTTCGAGTTCCACTAATTGAGCTGATTTTTGATTAGTGATATGAATCATTTTTTCATTTTGAGTGACTACTGCAGCAGTACCGTTAGAGGATCCATCTGTAAATACATTAAATGCTTTAGGAATGGGTTGATTTTTTATTACCTGTGGGAATATGATAGGATGATTGATACAAAAGGACAGTATAGGAGATTTAGGAATATGATTGTCAAAATTTGCAGAAGTAGAGCATCTAGCTATAGCCCAATCATTATCATTGAAGCACAAATATTCAACCTGTGACGATGAATAAGGAGTAATAATAGTAGCGGGATGAATTCCAAATATTTTAGTAGAGGTTTTAAGTCCTTGAAGAATAAGTTTAGCTACCATGGAGGTATAAGACTCAATTGTACTTTTAGGAGAGACAGGCAAATGTATCCATAATATAGGTCCCTGTTGCCAAAATACTCCTGTTGGAGTATATTGTGAAGGAATAATAATCAATATTAGTGGTTGTGCAAAATCAAATCTATCGCAATGGGATCTTTCAATGGCCTGTTCTACTAATTTTAGAGCTCTCCTGGCCTCAGGAGTTAATGTTCGAGGTGAGGATGGGTCAGGGTTCCCACGAAGGATGTCAAATAAGGGTTTTAATTGTCCAGTAGTGAGGCTTAGTGTAGGGCGAAGCCAATTAATGTCACCCAGTAATTTTTGGAAATCATTGAGGGTGGTCAAATGTTCTTTACTTATTAGAATTTTTTGGGGTTTAACAAAAGTATCCATGATTTTAAAGCCTAAATATAGTATAGGTGATCTGCTTTGAACTTTTTCTTCTGCTATATATAATCCATATTTTTTTAGATTTTTTGTTATTTCACTAAATATATTAAATAAGATTTGTTGATTAGGGTGAGCTAATAAAACATCGTCCATGTAGTGTAGACACATAAGGTCTTGATATTTGTTTTTAATGGGCTGTATAGCTCTGTCCACATATAGTTGGCACAGTGTAGGGCTATTTGCCATTCCCTGCAGCAATACTTTCCATTGATATCTTTTATCAGGGCCATTATTATTAATAGAAGGAATTGAAAAAGCAAACCTGGGGGCATCCAGAGGATGTAGGGGAATGGAAAAAAAACAGTCCTTTATATCAAGGGTTATAAGGTAATAGTTTTTTGGAATAGCTACAGGATTAGGAAGTCCAGGTTGAGTAGGGCCCATAATTTGCATTGTTTTGTTAATTTGTCTTAGATCTTGTAATAGTCTCCATTTTCCTGATTTTTTCTTAATTACAAATATGGGAGAATTCCAGGGAGAGGTGGAAGGCTCTATGTGTCCTGCTTCTAATTGTTCTTTAATTAATTGGTGGGCCGCTTGCAATTTTTCTTTGGATAGGGGCCACTGAGGGACCCAAACTGGCTTATTAGAGAGCCATGGTATTTTTAAAATTGTTTTCTCAGTGGCCCCTAGAAAAAATGTCCTTTGCCTTTTTTATTATGAGTAGGATTTTTATTCTTAACACCTGCAGGCTTGGTCGCTAGGTGTAGCCCCATTTGATGTAAGATATCTCTTCCCCATAGGGTAACTGGCAAGCTGTTTAAAACATAGGGTTTGAATGTTCCTGTATGGCCTTCATTGTCTTGCCAATTTAAGATTACAGCACTTTGAGCTGGGGTATTACTGTATCCCAAGCCTCTTAAACTGGTTGAGGCTTTCTGTAGAGGCCAGTGCTTAGGCCATTGTTGTAGATTTATGATGGAAGAGTCAGCTCCTGTATCAATCAGCCCCTCCATCTCTATACCTTGAATTTTTAATTTGCACATAGGCCTCCGTGAACAGTCCTGGACCCAGAAAGCCATAGGTCCTGAACCAGTGGAACCGAATGCTCTGCTATTTCTATTTTGTGGCATGCTTTTAAAAGAATTATGGAGACTGGGAATGAGGAGCAGCTGTGCGATTCTGTCTCCTTGATTTACGGAGATGATGCCCCTGTGTGTACTTAGCATTATTTTAATCTCTCCATTATAATCTGAATCAATAACCCCTGGTATAACATTAAAGCCTAATAAACTTTTGGAACTACGCCCAAGGATTAGTCCCACAGTTCCTGAAGGGAGAGGTCCCCTGATTCCCGTAGGAATCAGCTGAACCCCCATTTCAGGTGTCAGGACCATCCGGGCAGTAGAACAGAGATCTAATCCTGCACTTCCTCTTGTCCCTCTGATAAGGGAGTTAATGGGTAGGAGGGACTGTGACGAGGAATCATTTGAATCTGAGGGCCTTCCTCCTCTAGTGCCTCGTACATTTGTGGGCCCCGGGGCATCGGGCCCCGTGCCCCGTTTTTTGAAATCCTTGATAAATCATTTCCATATATATCATATCTAGAATGGCATTGATTGGCCCAATGTATACCTTTTTTGCATCTGGGGCATCGGCCTGGAGCACGGTATGAATTTGATTTTATTACCCTTGGGGGATATTGCTTAGCATATCTTGGTTGATTATAATAATTTTGTCTGGAATATCCTGTTCTAGGTTGAAACCTTTGGGAATTTTGAGGGGAGGAATTTTTCATCACTGCAGCAATTACGTTGCCTGTGATAACAGCCTCGTTAATGTCTTTGCACAGTCTGATATAAATTGATAAGTCTTTTTTACTTCTCCATGGCCTTATTGCATCCTGGCAATATTTATTAGCGTTCTCGTATGCTAATTGGATAACTAGGGGCATAGCTTGCTCGACTTCTCCAAAAACTCTAGATGTTGTTTTTAAGAGCCTATCTACAAAATCAGCGTAAGGTTCGTTAGGCCCTTGTATAACTTTTGATAGGCTGCCTTGCAGATCCCCTGTGCCTGAGATTGTCTTCCAGGCTTTCACAGCTGCAGTGTGTACCTGGGCATACACACCTGGATCGTATTGTAGCTGATTTTGTAGTTCAGCGAACTCACCCTCCCCTGTGAGCATATCTATATTGCGTTGAGGGAAACCTGCTGCAGCATTTCTCTTTGCTATTTCTGAACAAAGTTCCTGGAATTGAGTTTTCCAGATTAGGTATTGTCCCCCACTTAGTACCGCTCTGCATAGACTTTTCCAATCTGAGGGGGCTAAGGTTAGGGTGTTAAGTGACTCTATCATACTTAATGTGAACGGAGCTTGAGGCCCATAGGTCATTACCGCCTCTTTAAAATTCTTTATTGTTTTAAAGTCTAGGAACTCATGATATCTTTGTCCCTGTTCATTTTGAAATACTGGCAGTTCTAGGTGCTCCTGCGGTCTATGTTGTTCGAGAGCGTATAAGCGCTCTGAAAGGCCGCCAATTTCTACCTCAAGGGCACGTATACTCTGATCCATACTCTTTATTGTTTCTGTTAGGGATTCTATCCATGAAGGAGCAGAGGGCGCTAGTGGTTCCTCTATTTGACGGTCTTTTCTCTTTTTTAATTTCTTTTTGTTCTTTTTATTGGAGACTGTGCTCTCCGAATCGCTTTTTGATTCCTCTTCACTACTAGCTTCATAATTCCTAACCGGCTCAGTAGAGGAGACTGTACTTTCATGGTTTGGCTCCTTGTTACTATTATTACTTTCACTAGTATCCTGAGTTTCAGTTTCTAAGGAGAGTACATACTCCTCAGCTAATTTTATTAAGCTTCTGATGGCTTTTGCAGATCTTACTTTTGAATTTACATTCCTACTCTCCTTGCTGGTCTCCACTGAGTCAGAGGATATGCTTTCTTGTTCACTTTTCTCACTATCCTCTGAGTTCTCAATATCAAAAATTTCATTCATGGCTTTTATAAACCGACTTTTTGTTATATTTGCTCCCATCTTTTTAAATTTTCTTTTTTCTTACCTTGCCACCGAATTCCCCGTACAGGCCGCCACCTGTCGCTGCCTGAAGCGGAAGTCGCTTGGAGCAGCGAACGCCACAGGAAAATTCGGAGGCAGGATGAAAATGAAAAAAGGTCTTTTATTCTTCTCCTCTCTCCAGCTCCAGCAATCACTCCAAATGCTCTAACTCCAACCACCACCTTCTTCTTCCCCACACACACTAACGAACCTCACCCAGTTATATACATATAGCTTTAACAAGGACACGTGCTTACAGCTCGAGCTTACAGGTGCGTCACGCAGTGTTCACGGGCATACAAAGATTCTTTGAATAATGTATCAACATCAGGTGGAAACTAGAACATCTTTTATGGCTCTCAGCTAACCGCAATCTTTAGCTATCTCCTTGATTATAGGCTCCTTCATACTAGTAATGGAAAGACAAAGTCACTTAACCTTTTTATACATTAATTTTGTCATCTATCAGAGAGCACTAATGATATTTTCTACCACATAAGATTGCAGTTTAATGCATTCTACACATAGAGTAGAAGTGTCTGCCAGCTATAGAAATTTAATATTTCCTATTGGTATGATTAAGCAAACATACCAATTTAAAAGCATATTTTAAAGCATTTATTCCATTGAAAATCAAAATACCTTATCGAGGTAATGAGAATGGGAAGTAAAAAAACCTCACTTTGGTTTTGGTATAAAAAAGGCCATGTTTCTCATTGTCCCATTAAAGGGAATCACTTATCCATTCTGTTTGAGCTTAGTACATGGACTTTAGGGTAATATAAGAATGGAAGTTCCGTTTTCCTCAATTGTCCTGTTTGACCAGGCCCAAAACACACCTATTTCTTTAAACCACATTCTGTAATGGTGTTAGTACGTAAAATAGCATCTTGATATATCCTTGAGATTCACCCTTTATTATTTTGTAGAAAATTTCTAAGTAGGCAAACTTGCTATTCAAATTTTGATATCTGCAAGGAGCATAGAATCCTCTTGTTAAAAATTAGCTTATTGATCTCCCATTTCCCATCTGTGTTTGTCTTCTGAAAAGCAGATTGCCAATTGAGAATTAGATGTCTAAGAGATGTCTTGGTGAAAATGTCTCTTAAGGAAAATGAGGGAGTCAAAAGTAATAGGGAGACAGGGGACATGGGTGCACGCCTGTAATCCCAGTGTCTCAGGAGGCTGAGAAAGGAGGATCTTGATTTCAAAACCAGCCTCAGCAACTTAGCTAGGTACTAAACAACTCAGTGAGACCCTATCTCTAAATAAAATACAAAAAATGGCCGGGATGTGGTTCAGAGGTTGAGTGCCCCTGAGTTCAAACCCTAGTACAAAAAGAAACAAAAAAGAGGTAACAGGGAGAACCATCAAATCAAGATACAGGAGTAATTCCTGTGAAGAAGAGAAAGAATAAGCAATGAGAGTGAAATAAGAAAAGTGAGACTGTCATGCAGGTCTAAGACAGCTTCCCCAAAGCCAATTGGGAGCCTTTAAGTCAAAGTCACTAATTATAAGAGTCTTATATTTCCTAGGAAATTACCTGGCTTGGTATCCCTGCTACATTCAGTCATTGTCTATGAGTACCTGATAGGAAGAACAGCCACGAAGAAAACACATCAATGAATTTCCAAACACATCAACTTGCCTTTCAGTTAATTATGCTCCCATCAGAGAGGGATATAGGTGATATTTCATGGCTACTGAATCACCTGGTGCTTGAGCCTTTTTTTCTATTGTGTGTTCTCTCTTCGATGCTGCAATTCTACCACCTCCTCTATTTAGGCACCAGCTTAGCTTTGGCCCCTGCACTCTCCCTCTGCCTATTAATCAATTTCGAATGAATTCCAGAACATGCCTTATGTCTTCGACTATATCAGAGTCTTTTTCTTTTTCTGCTATAATAGAAAATCAAAGGAGATACTTTATAAACAATATAGGTTTATGAAGTTCATGTGACTCACAGTTCTGGAGGCTAGGAAGTCCTAATAGATAGCAGTAGCATCTGGTGAGCCCCCCCCCCCCCACGCCCCACACTCACTGCTGTGTCAAAACACTAGAAGGCAAGCAAGCTCCAAGGAAGCAGAGAGCAAATTTTTATAAGAAAGCCATTGACTTGGTAACTAACCACTCCTATGATAATGGTGTTTATGATGGAAAAGCCCTTGTAGCCTAATCCTACCTTTTAACACCATCACGTGCCAATTTAAATTTCAACAAGAGTTCTGGAAAGGACATTAAAACCATAGCAACAATAAATTCCAAAGATAGCTGTGATGTTTAAATTAAGAGTTTTATAAATTTAGGATTAACTGTGAGTCAAACACTAGAGATATAGAATGTAAATAACAACTAGAGCAATCATAATCTCTAGTTGTTATTAATCTTTGCCAAGACTGATAAATTAGGACAGAGGACTAATTATGTGAAAGTATGTAAACTCAGAAAACAGGTTCAAGCATTAAAACACGATGTAAACAACAGTCTGCATTCATATTGTGCCTGTTCATTGATGTTGCTTGTATCTAATTATAAAGCAATGAGCATTCAGATATCTCAGATTCTTCCCAAGCTTTTAAAATATGCTGTTAGTTTTGTTTTTGTGTTCACCAGTGTTTACTAATGTAAATGATGATGACAAATGATGATCAATGATCATAATTAAGTTAATTTCAAACTGACTTTACAGAAAAAGGCATTAAACATTAAATCAGTGACAACAATCAATTTATCAAGCTTTCAAATGTACACAGGCTGAACTTTTCTTGTTAATATTCAAAACATTTTCAAACATTCAAACTTGGTGGAATTTTATAGCAAGTTATAATGATTTATGAAAAGAACAACTTTGGGTCAGCCACTGGATACAGAAACAGAGGAAAACTCAGACCTAATTTTCAAGTGCTTTTCATTTTGTTTAATTAATAAGGTAAGGATTTGTACTTTTTTTTCTGTTTCTTAGCATGAACTGCCTTAACAAAGTACCATAGACTGGGTAGATTAAACAACAAAATTTAATTTCTCACAGTTGTAGAGGCTGAGAAGTCCGACACCAAAGTGCTGGAAAAATAGGCTTTATTCTGAGATATCTTCTCTTGGATTCTTGGCAGCCACTACCATATAACTGTGTGCTCAAACAAATTCTTTGAACATGCCTCACCTTTATTATATTAACCTTTGGAGAGAGAGAGAGAGAAAAAAAACAAACTCTCTGGCTTTTTTCCTTATGAGTGGTAATCTCATTAGAAGGATCCTATAGGCATGACTTCATCAATTCTAATTATCTCTCAAGGCCCCATCTCCAAATACCAATACATTATAAGTTAGGGCTTCAACATATGAATGGGGGCAGGAGAACATAAACATTCAATCCACAGCACAGAGTGATTACCATAGCCTCAGATTTCAATCAGAGCATAGATTCACCACGTGATCAAATGACAGAAGTTCCCAGTTAAGCAAGTGGTATGTTCTTTGCCCTCTTCAGTCTTTTTGAAAAATCTCCTACAGATCTTATACCCATAAAATATATACCCATATACTTTATAAGTATATACCCATATACTTTATAAACAATAGTATTTGATTCCTCGTTTGTACTGAGATTAATAATTCAAGGAAGCTCTTCAAAATCAGTTACTGCAAAATTGACTTCCTAGGGGGCTGGCTTTGATTATTCCTATGGCCAACATGGCCACAGTGGGATCCTAGGTTACTGATTAAACCACCACAGAATGAAGTGATGTTCTTTACGAGGTATAGCATCAAGGATGTCCCAGTGCTGTCTTGCTGCCCCCACAGAACTGACTGAATCTGTGGGAGTGACCCAAGTGTCAGTCAGTGACATCCCCCAGCTAAAACCACTTAAACACAAGTATCATAACTCTTTTCCATCCAGACTGTCAGCCACATACCTGAGCATGAGAACACACAGAGACCTGCTTTTCCAATAAGAAGCCTAGGGTGATGTCAGTAGATAATATGATTCAAACCCCAAACCACCTCTGTCTCAATAATGGAATGGCAAAGAGTATTAAGTACAAGTCCAGAAACTTCCTCCTTTATAGTAAAGTTTATTTCTGAGGACTTATTTTGTCTGTTTTAGACTCCTATTTAATCCTATAGGTTTCCATATACTAACAATTTCAGACAGAAAGATCAGAGTCTGATGTCATGTTTATCCAGAAGTTCCTGTTTTACCCTGAAAATAATACATCCTTTATTTCAACACAGATTTGACATATCCAGCTACAGAGAGAGAGAGAGAGAGAGAGAGAGAGAGAGAGAGAGAAAGTAGTTATACTGAGAGAAAGATACAGTCAGACAGACACAGGAATTAACTTGAAATTTTGATTTGATAAGAAAAACACTATATTATATTAACCCTAAAACTAATAATTACAGGTAATGCAGTAACATTGAACATTCTGGGCAAATAGTCTTAATACTCTGTCTTTATTTCTGACTTCTACATTCATACTACATTATGAAATTCAAGAACAGAATCATGACACTTCTATTTAATATGTGCTTCCCACCATGGTCTTGAATCCTTCATTTGTGGGGGAAAAATTTACAACTCTCTGAGTCTTACAATCAGTAAGTCTGACTTGCAAAGAATGCTTCCCAAATGGAAGATTCGCACAGGCGGGTATCTTAGCCCCAGAAGAATGCACTGTTCTGATTCACAACTTAGCTTACAATGCTCCTTACTAGAATCTAAGTTTCCTTCCCTGGTCATAGGCCAGGCACTAAAGTTCCCTCATGGTGCAAAGTTCAAAAAGGAGAGGGGAAGGGGACATGTGAAGCCCAAAGGAAATGGGGACCTGGTGATGAGGGTGATGAAGCTGTGTGTTATTTGAAGCCACTGCATCTTTGCCTATTACTGCATGGAATGTGATAGTTGGGAAGAAATTCTGAATAAGAGAACTGTCCATTAGAAGTTTTCCCTTAAAATAAAATGTGGCAAGTCCCACTGGACATTTGTTATAAAACCTAATGGTGCATTTCCATTTTCAGTTTTATTTCCATCCTACAAACCATTGGCATTTCTTTAAAATCAATCAAGAGGTTGCCATGAACCTTCCCTATTTGAACTCAGTTAATGCTGAATTAATTTTCTAGCTAGTCTAATTTTATCATAGAAAACTGAGTTCTAAAATAAAAGCTGGTTTACATCAGGTCTCTTGGGAATCTGAAATTTGTATCATATTGGCTTCCTCAAATTTTATTTCTTAGTAAGAAAAAAAAATCTCCTATTTACATCTGTAGGAAGAAAGAAGCACAGGGCTTCAACCCAGGAACTTGACAGCATCAACAAGAAAGAGGGCACAGAAGAAATTCAACAGCCTTTGGTCACAGGAGCAATGATCATAGCAGCAAATGTGTAGAAAAATTGCCATGAAAGTTTAATTGCTTATTACTTGCATGAATCTTTACTCTGTTACTCTTGCCATCTCTCTGTCTCTGACATTCTCTCTGTCCTTTCTAGAATTATGCATGTCCTAGCTTACTTGGAGTAAACACCCTTCAATTAACACTTCTCAAGTACATCTGGGAAAATTTGCAAGCCATCAATCCCTTATATTATTTATTCCAATATAAAATTACAGAAATAGGTCTTATGTACCAAAATTCACAAGAAGCAACACATTATACACAACACATGAATATTAGAATTTTGATATGCCATATTCTCTTCAATGCAAAATTTATCACTCACAGTATCTGGAAAAATATGGCAATGAGCAGATTTTTTTCCTTCTGCCATGAATACCGATAAGTTCTGATATATCCAATGCTTCCTGAACACAAGCTTGGCTTGACCTCATCAGTATGCACTGTTTACTAGACTTCCACATGTGGGCTGTGCACATCCTTAGAACTGGAAGAGCCTAGGAAGACTCTACTTCTTTGTTACTTCTCCACTGACTTGAGGCATAGGAGGAGGGGCTTCATTCAAGCTCACAAATCTTAGTATGCAGACACAGAGCTAAGTCCAAACATCCCCTCGAGGCAATCTATTTTTATTTATTTATTTATTTATTTATTTATTTACTGAAGACAGGTTACATTGGATTCTGAAAGCAAGGAGCGTGTCTCAGTATAGATAGGGATTGTAGCATATGAATCATTAGGGAAGGTGTTCATGAATAAATTCCTGAAGGGAACAAATATACACATATAAAGAAAGGGAGAGGCATGTTCCAATTTGAGATTTGGGTTTTCTGTGAAGGAAGAACTGAGGTCTGGAAGAACAGGTTTGGGAAAAATTAGCCCTCCTTCTCTTCCTTGAGATAACAAGGTTGTTCCATATATATATCTTTGTTGTTTTTTCTTTTAAGAATACCATTTATTTATATTATTTCATGAATGTTTTCTTCACAATTTTCAGACAACCCATATTTTCTCTCCTCAGAAGTCCTTCCTAAGTGCTAACTGAAGCACTTCCTGTGTCATTGTGTAATACTATCCCATTTTTTAGTCTATAACACTGGGCAGCATTTTATTTATTCACAGTTGCTATCTATCTAGACCACTGTGTATATTCTCTTTCCAGTCACCCATCTTCATGGCTGTATCAATGTCAGGAATCATTCCTGGCCAAGAGCCACTCTGTGGCCACTTGACTGACAGATAATAAAGGCCTTGGACTGCCAGGGTTCTCCTGGTGTTCAAGGAGTCTATAAGAATTTCTTTAGCTATTGAAAGACTCAAGTCCTGTATTGTGCCTCAGAGGAATTGTTTGTGGAAATACGCAGCCTGAGCAGAGATATCCTGGGGCAGAGAAGTTAGAAAGGACATTGAATTTGTTTCCCTTTTCTGTGTGATATGGCTAATACTCCTCAAATTTCTATTTCCCTGTACTGTGTAAACTGGAAACAGGTTTTAAGCTAAGTCTATTCCTTTTTATCTTAAATACCATACATATTTCACAAAGTTATCTATTAGTCCTTTTTGTCCTCCTCCCCCTCCCCCTCCCCCTCCCCCTCCCCCTCCTCCTCCTCCTCCTCTTCTTCATCTTCTTCTTCTTCTTTTGGAGTGGTAGTAGTTTAAAGCTATTCACACATCTCTACAAAATGAAGACAACTACTACTGAGCAAACCATCTAAGCAGTTTAACCTGGACAATTATAAAGAGCTGTGGAATTCAGAATTTGCTGTAATTATTGCAGTAATAAATGGTAAAGGCTATTTAAAAACTTCCTGTTTTAAGATGGTATGCTCTTGTATTCCAGGAACTTAATGAGGGATAATAATAATGATTAGGATAATGATAATCACATCAAAATCATGAAAGTATGTTTAAAAAGCCTAAAATGAGTTTCCTGCTGAGATGATAAAAAGGGTTTTCCAAGGCCAAGTCGAGAAGTGAATTTCTACATACTCCAATTAACTTCACACAGAGGAAAGAATAAAAATTACATGGCTCCATTCTTACTATCAACCCTGTGTAGCAACCACAACAAATCAACAATATAATTATTGAGGACCTAAAATAATAGGCACTGATGGTGTAAACTATTTTCAAGTACATACTTTCGGCCAAATAGGAACCTGGACAAAGGACGGTGGATAAGTCAGTGCGAACTACAACTGTTGGCAAATACCAGGAAAAAAAAGGACTCAGAGCAAATTCATCTTTTTTAGTATTTAAGAACTAAGTGTTGTTTATATTTCTTAAGCTCTTTTTAATTCCTATCTTATAATAAATCTTAATTGAAAAATATATTACTGTATCTACAGATCTTGTTTTTGTCACATGGTCCTCTGACTTCCCATCCAACTATGTCTTATGAAGGGAAGATATGATGGTGACTCTGCTTAAAACCCATTGGTAGCTCCCCAAAATCATCATCAACAACAACAACAACAAAAGGTTAACATTCCAAAACTTGCATTTAAGGTCCTCCTCCGCTGGGGCCTTGCCTAATTCTCCAGCCCTATGTCCTAACCCTCTCTAATGTAAATATCAGATGGATTCTCATGTGTATACGGATTAACAATTGCTTGTCTCTACCTATGCTACAAGTGATTTTATTAGTATCTGTTTAGATCACTACCTAATTTCACAATCACACCCTATCCTCATTTTACTGTGAAGTCCACATGTAAAAGATGAAGTAAAAGATGAAACCACATAATCATCAAAACAGATGCAGGAAAAAGACCTACAAAATTCAACTTATTTTATGGTATAAATACTCAATGTTATAGTTTAGATATGAGGTGTCCCCCAAAAGCTCATGTGTGAGACAATGCAAATATGTTCAGAGGTGAAATGATTAGGTCATGAGAGCCTTCACCCAATCAGTGGATTAACTGGGTGGTACCTGAAGGCAGGTAGAGTGTGGATAGAGGAAGTGGTTCACTAGGGGGTGAGTCTCTGCAGTTTATCTTTTAACCCTGGTGAGTGGAGCTCTCTCTGCTTCCTGATTGTGATGTTCTGAGCACCTTTCTTCTGCCATGCCCTTCTACCCGTGATATTCTGCCTTACCTCCAGCCCAGAGCTATGGATTGGTTGACCATGGACTGAACCTCTGAGACCCTGAGCCAAAATAAACTTCCTTCCTCTAAATTATTTTTGTTAGGTCTTGTCTTTTTGTTACAGGAAGCAAAATGTTAACTAAAACATTCAACAAGTTTAAAATAGAAAGGAACATTCTCAAGCTGATAAAGGCCATATACAAAATACCAAGATCATCATACTGATGGTGAAAGATTAAATGTATTCTCCCAAGGTCAGGAACAAAATGAGGACCACCTCACTGACTACTTTTAGTCAACAAATTGAACAAATATCTGGTAATGGATTTGAGAATGGAAAGGATCTTCTAGCCCTACATGATATTATAATATATGAAATGAAACTTAAGTATATAAAGGAGTTTGTACTAAATACAGATTTGGGGCATAACCCCAAATTACAGGACTATTTAACATGTGAGAGTGATAACATTTTATATCAATAGAAAAAGTAGACATCACTTAATTTAAACTTTTGGAGGAAATTTTTAGGAAAAAATAATTTAAGGCTATATTTCTTTTTTTCCTTTTTTATTTATAATAGTAGTATGTATTACAATTCATAATGCACATATATAGCATCTTTTTACATACAAATGTTTGTGTACAAAGTATATAAGTACCATTCAGGTCTTCAATCATGCATTTAAGATAATGATATCCATCTCATTCTACCACCATTTTTTTCTTTTTTTTCCCCCTCCCCCGGACCCCCTTGGTCCTAAAACATAGATGAATCTAATTTTAAAATGGAGAAATTGTTTCTCAGCATAATTTAACACTCTGAAGCCAAAAAGTAAAATTATAAAAAATGGTATTAAATAGTAGATATGATTATATATGTAGCTAGTGTGACCATACATAACCTTTTGTGAAGAAAATGTAGCACTTTCTTCATAATTTAAAATATGTATATCCTTTGACCCTGAATTTCCACTAAGAATTTTCCTTCCTTATATTTTACTATTAGCAGGCAGTGTGGACATGTTATCCACTAAAACTAATGAAACTATATACAAATAATGAAGTCATTTAATGTAAAGTTACATACATGAGATAAATACTGTCATCAAAAGAAATGAATAGAACTATTGGTAAAGATAAGAATAAAATGCTTCAATATTTTTAATGTATGAAATAAGACAAGTTATCAGCATATGTGACAGGGATGATATAGATGGTGATGGACTACATGCATGTATGACTTATATTATTATTTATGAGTATTTATAAAATATGCACCCCATTTTCTAGATGGTAATAGAAATATTGACAGAGTTTCTCTTTTTCTTATTCTCCAACTGTACTATTTTAAAATTTCATATTCTTAATTTTTATGGTATATAATTTTTGTCATTCCAAACTCAAACTTCAAAATATTATTTTGTTTTTCATATAAACATTCTTCTATTAATTTCATAATTGTGCTGTGCAAATTCACAAAACTTTTATTGCAATTTTGAAAGCTATTAATTTGAATTTGTAGAGTGATATAAAAGAAAATGATAACTAAAGAACCAATACATCCTTAAAATAGCATAGCTCTAGGTTCAATATTCTTTGTGTTTCTATAAACTTATATACATTTTTTCTAAAAATTTTGTACTATTTTTCATCAGATATTTCTTAATACATTAGTTTTTGTTGCTATTATGATATGTGTTGATTTTTATCAAATATTTTAGTCATTGCTCCTTTATAGAAATGTGATTGAATTTTTATGTCAATCTTGTATCCAGCCATCTTGGTGAATTGCATTAGTACTATTTATTTTTAATTTATTGATTCATTTCAGTTATGTTTGTGTTTTTGTTGTTTTGTTTTTACATACCAAAATCTAAATCTTTATTGTTTCAAAACTTAATGTAATTCCTATTGTGAGTCCCATTCTACTGGGATTGGTGATGAAAACTTAACTTTATTCAGTTCATCATTCTCTGTATCTCTTTATCAAAGATTTTCTTTGAAATTGTGTTGCATACATAGTCTCAAGCATTAGGAAGTTTCCATCTAAACTTTAATATTTCCCATCTTCCTAGTCAACCACAGGATATACCAAATCTCCTGTGATCCTCCAGGATTGGTCTATGAGGTCATTGTTTTTTTTTTTTTTTTTTTTTTTTTATGGTCACAATTGCCAAAGTAGACTAAACATTCTAAGATCAAAGGGAAAACATAATGATGAGTTAATTTTAGAGCAATTCATGTACTTTAACAGGGAGGTTGTTGGGTCAGCAGCCTACTTGTGCTGTGGAGGGCAACAGTGATTTCTGATAAAGCTCCAAAATTTCTACTGTGTGACTGAAAGAGATTGTCCCAGTAGAAAAAAAAAAATTGAGGAGTCATTCATGTTAAGGAATCTCAAGGACTAAGTGAAAGAGACTTGAGGTTATGTGATGTTTCAGCAAGTAGGGATTACCACAGCCATCTTTAATGGATTTTCATCATGAGAGCCTGATAGGATCCCTGGATAGACAGCACTTAAAAGTTTGGGGCCTCCCCGCAAGATTGCAGTTGCTGAGAGTCTCTTATTCTCACACAGGTGCACAGTCTTCAACAATTCAACACAATTACAACTTAAGTTTATGACCATAGGGTTAGGCCTATTTTTGCTGTTAGGGCTATGACTCAAAAAAATGCCCTTTAAAATAAATTGCTCAGGGTTTTTTTTTTTTTTTTTTTTTTTTTTTTGGTGTTAAGATCTTGAGTTTTTTTTATATTCTAGAGATTAGTGGTCTATCTGATGTGCATGTGGTAAAAATTTGTTCCCAATTAGTAGGATCTCTATTCACCTCACTGATTGTTTCTTTTGCTGAGAAGAAGCTGTTTAGTTCAAATCTATTCCATTTATTGATTCTTGATATTAATTCTTGAGCTACAGGAGTCTTATTAAGAAGCTTGGGGCCTAATCCGACATGTTGGGATTAGAGTTTACTTTTTCTTCGATTAGGCGTAGTATATCTGGTCTAATTCCTAGATCCTTGATCCACTTAGATTTGAGTTTTGTGCATGGTGAGAGATAGAGGTTTAATTTTATTTTGTTGCATATGGATTGCCAGTTTTCCTGGCACCACTTGTTGAAGAGGCTATCTTTTCTCCAACATACGTTTTTGGCACCTTTGTCTAATATAAGATAACTGTAATTATGTGGGTCAGTCTCTGTATCCTCTATTCTGTACCATTGGTCTACCAATCTATTTTGGTGCCAATACCATGCTGCTTTTATTACTATTGCTCTGTAGTATAGTTTAAGGGCTAGTATAGTGATGCCACCTGCTTCACTCTTCTTGCTTAGGATTTCTTTGACTATTCTGGGTCTCTTATTATTCCAGATGAATTTCATGACTGATTTTTCTATTTCTATGAGGAATGTCCTTGGGATTTTGATTGGAATTGCATTAAATCTGTATAGTGCTTTTGGTAGTATGGTCATTTTGACAATATTAGTTCTGCCTATCCAAGAGCAAGGTAGATCTTTCCATATTCTAAGGACTGCAAAATGGTACAGCCAATATGGAAAGCAGTATGGGATTCCTTGGAAAACTGGGATTGGAACCACCTTATGACCCAGCTATCCCACTCCTAGGTCTATACCCAAAGGACTTAAAAACAGCATACTAGGGGACGGAGGGAGAGAGGGAGGGGGGGAGGGAGGGAGAGAGGGAGGGGGGAGGGAGGGAGAGAGGGAGGGGAGGGAGAGGAGAGAGGGAGGGGGAGAGAGTGAAAGGGAGAGAATTTTTAAAAATATGTCAGAATCAAATCAGCTACATTTCCATTTCCACTCCAGTGATCTTTTTGCTTTATCTGGAGAGCAAAAGAGTGTCTACAGTTAATACCGGACAAGTGCTTACCAAATGTTCTCGCAAACCTAGAAAACTGCCATCCCAGAAATTAAAATTTTAGATCCCAAACTCAGAGCCCCGTCAGGAAAACTAACCTCAGGTTCGAAGAGGGCTCTCCCTGGGGGCCGGAGGCGCCCCTTTCACAGCACCTGTGCCATCACTTTCCCAGTTGGGCTGGGGAGGGGGCTGGGATCGTATTGTTTCAGTTTGCAGCTGATTATTACTGAGGTTAAGCCCCTTTTCATAAGTTCATTTCCTCCTAGCATTTATTTGTGAATTGCATGTTCAATCTTCTAATTTTTGTGTAGAATTCTTTGCCCTCTATATTCCAGATGCTGCATTAATATGGACACACAGTTAAAAAACATGTACACAGACTCTTTTATACAGCCATAAGTAAAACTATATTTAAACATAAAAGAATGATGCAGCCGGGCGCGGTGGCGCACGCCTGTAATCCCAGTACTTGGGAGGCTGAGGCAGGAGGATCGCGAGTTCAAAGCCAGCCTCAGCCATGGCGAGGCACTTAGCAACTCAGTGAGACCCTGTCTCTAATAAAATACAAAAAAGGGCTGGGGATGTGGTCCAGTGGTCGAGTGCCCCTGAGTTCAATCCCTGGTACCAAAAAAAAAAAAAAAAAAAAAAAAAAAAAGAAAGTTCAAGGTCAGCCTGGGCAATTTAGCAAGACCCTGCCTCAAAATTTAAATAAATAAATAAATAAATAAATTAAAAAAAAAAAAAAAAAACAGCATACTACAGGGACACAGCCACATCAATGTTTA
Organism: Tamias sibiricus; assembly: GCA_025594165.1. Classification (NCBI taxonomy): domain Eukaryota; kingdom Metazoa; phylum Chordata; class Mammalia; order Rodentia; family Sciuridae; genus Tamias; species Tamias sibiricus. The sequence goes on from CM046664.1 coordinate 98,535,305, forward strand.
TAGCAGCACAATTCATAATAGCTAAACTGTGAAACCAACCTAGATGCCCTTCAGTAGATGAATGGATAAAGAAAATGTGGTTTATATACACAATGGAGTATTACTCAGCACTAAAAGAGAATAAAATCATGGCATTCCCAGGTAAATGGATGAAGTTGGGGAATATAATGCTAAGTGAAGTTAGTCAATCCCAAAAAGCCAAATGCCGAATGTTTTCTCTGATATAAGGAGGCCTATTCACAGTGGGGTTGGGACAGGGAGCATAGGAGATTAGAGGAACACTAGAATGGCCAATGAGGAGGGAGGAGAAGAGAGGGGACAAAAGGATGAAAAGGATGAAAAAGAAGAAAAAATATGGTAGAATGAGATGGATATCATTACCCTAAGTGCATGTATGAAGTCACAAATGGTGTGAATATACTTTGTATACAACCAGAGATATGTAAAAATGTGCTCTATAAATATAATATGAAATGTAATGCATTCTACTGTCATTTCTAACAACTTAGAATAAAAATAAATAAATTTAAAAAAACAAGAAAAGAAAATGTGGCACATATATATACAATGGAATATTATTCGTCATTAAAAGAGAATAAAATGATGGCATTTGCAGGTAAATGGATGGAGCTGGAGAATATAATGCTAAGTGAAATTAGCCAATCCCCAAAAAACAAATGCTGAATGATTTCTCTGATTTAAGGATGTTGATTCATAATATTCTGGGGGGGGGGGGTGAGGTGGGAGGATTAGATGAACTCTAGATAGGGCAAAGGGGAAAAGGGGAGGGAGGGGGAGGAGGGGGGAAATGGGTTGGAAAGATGGTGGAATGCAATGGTCATCATTACCCTAAGTACATGTATGAAGACATGAATGATGTGACTCTACTTTGTATACAACCAGAGATATGAAAAATTGTGCTCTATATGTGTAATATGAATTGTAATGCATTCTGTTGTCATATATAACAAATTAAAACAAAATAAATAAAGAACTCAAGAATGTCAAAAATAATAAATAAATTAAATAAATTGCTCAATCATCCATCCAGTTTTCTGCTGTGAAACATTTGCATAAAAAATAATTACCTTAAAATTTTTGATAAAGGTATATGAATATTACTAATTTGGGACATGTGTGTGTGGTTGGTAGCATGTACATTTTTAACAAAATTTTAAAATAATTTTTAATTTTGGCACTAAGTCCCTAGAAATTCATCCATTTTACTTAGGATCTCAGTAAGTTTACCAGTATTCCTTTTTTTTATAATTCTAGACCTTTTTTCTACTTATAATTAATTGTCACTTTTGTCTTTTTAATTATTTCTGTTGTCTTTACTCTCCTTCATTGATTAAATTGCAAATTGTCTAAGTTATTGTTCTATGTACATAACTATATTTAATTTTCACCATAATTATCTTGCCGTGACTGCTGTGTTACTTCTTAATGGGGCCGAGGTCTAAAGCTACCCCCCTTTTTGGGCCCCAAACGGGGGCTCCTTCTGCCAGCAGAAAGAGTTAAAGTAGCTTACTTGGCGAAGATAGGCTTAACGGGCAAAAGTCACCAAGTGTCTCTAACCCCGCCTGATTGACGGACACCACGCCACACCCGGGGAGTTTTGGTAGAAAGCCATGCCAAAAACTTGGTTTATTGAGGAAGTTGGATGGTCTTATATAGGACATGGGCCAATCAACAGAAAGATCATAGGGACACAGAAGGATCATGAGCGGATGCCATTGGTGGAGCGATTGGCCTATCTTTGGGGTGGTTTCAGTTCTCACAGCCACGCCCCCTGCTTAGCCTAGGTCCTGTAACAGGGTGTGGTAATGTGGCAAGCAGCCAGAAAGCAGTGTAAGGTCCCGACATTTCCCCGTTTTGTTTTTTTCAAAATGGGGCTCCCCCATTTTGTTTTAAAAATGGGGTGTCTATCAGGTGGACACACCCAGGGCCAGCAAGTGGTCAGGGGAAGGACATGGGACAGGACAGTCACCTTTGGGAAGGCTTTTCAAGGATAGCTGGTTTAGACCTCCGCATCTTGTTAAGGACCATGGCGAAGTCTGTAGGGCTCTCACTCAGCATCGCTGAAGGCATTATTGGCAGACCACCAAGCTGTACACAGGGCCCAAAGGTGAACACAAGGAAAATGACAGTCAGGGAGATCACAAAAAAAAGAGAAGGTAGGGATTAGACAGATATAATAAGTCCAGCATGAGGAAGTAACCACTTAAGCTAAAGCCGACCCAGTCCAAAGGAAGCCGTCTAGAACAAAGTCTGGACAGTTGGCAATGAAATAGCACTTTTCTCTCAGGAATAGGCATAGTCCCTCTTCTCTCGTCACAGAGAGTTGAAATACTGACAAAGGGAGAGTCCAAGGCAACAGTGCTCCTGATGAACATCAGGATAGAGATGATGAGAAGTCCAATCACAATGAGACAGAGGATCCATCATGGGTTTTTCATTCCTGTGGAAAAAGGGAAAAAATCACCCCTCAAGAGCATGTGCTCTTGGGTAGTCATTTTGTTATAATTGGCAGTATTTGAGGTCCCTAGCAGGTACCCAAATAGGGCTTGGTTCTCCAATTGGAAAGACACATAGGTAGGGTGTCTGGTTGGACCAATGTCTCTGAAAGACAGTCAAAGGCTGATGCTTGGAAAAATTTAAGCATCACTGTTTTTAACTGATCATGGGGGCTGTTTCCCCCTTTTTGTTCTATTTTAACCTGGGTTAAAGCACCTTTAAACCCTCAAGTGGAGAGGATTTAATAAGCCATTGAGTGAAGACAGATACCAATTATCTATGAGATTTTGGCTTTTTTATCCTTCTAATTTTAGGAACTCCCTACTACTGTAAGGGAATAGGACGGCGACCGAATCTGGCTTCTTCGAGCTGAAAGTGGGCGAAGTGATGGGGGAAGTAGTTTGGAGTTCCCTTATTAGAAGTCAGGTCAGATTGAAGCCTGGGGAAGGTTGTAAAGTCATCAGGTATGGGAGCTTCTATTAGAGAAACAAAAAACATGAGTACTGAATAAATGTTACAGCATCTGGAACATTTCAATGTATACCATGAGGATGATAATTTAAATCTTTAACATGTATAGAGTTATCAGGAACATAAACACAACATTTAATGTTACAGATGTCTATCTAGATAAGATGGTAATTAAGCTACTTAATGTCATCTGATCCTATAAAATTTTTCTATTGGCATGACCTCTGTGTCTAGTAGAGAACTCTTTTATCTCTTTCACTTAGGGCTAGATAATCATCCTACTGAATATTAAGCCTACCTGTGTAGGTTAGGAAGATCTGTAGGCCTTAAACTGACTAAAAACTTTTGACTTGGCAGTTACTTAGTTGTTAAACTGTTTACAAGCGTATATCTGAAGTTAACTTCATTCTAAAAAATGCCCAGGAATGGCTGCAGTTTTGGTTTTAACTGTTTTTGCTAGGTGTTTAAAATGAAGTTAAGTCGAACTGACTTTTGCCTTTATCTATTGCTAAGAGTCAGTTGAATTCCCATGGGAGTGATTTTGGGGGGAACTTGAGAACAGCTTTTTCCATTCTGCTAGTGCCTTCCATGAGGATGGATCCAGGTCTTGCTTGATTATGTGGCTTCTCTTGGAAGCAACAGGGATGCCTCTCTTTTTCAGGACCCTCCTCTTCATAGCAAGGTCACTGTTTGGCTTTCTTTTCTCTATAGGTCTCACAACCTCTCTGATCGGGAAGTTATGTGGCCCAGAGTTGCAAAGCTTTTTAGAGAACCTCCCTGTCTCCTGGATTCAGACTTGACTCTGAGGGCAAGAACCAAATATTGGTTTTCTTGACCCTTTTAATTTAGCTTAAAATCTTGATTTTAAACATCTAGCAAGCTAATCTTAAATTAAGATTACTGGGCTTTAACTTTAATGCTTATAAACTTACAGTTGTTATTTGCTCTTTATTAGCTGGGGTCTGTGGTACAAAACATTAACAGGCAAACTTAAAAACACATTTAGTTTGTGTAATAACCATCTTGGATTTTGAGTTATATATTATAATCTCTGTTTCTGAACAACAAGAATCACTCTTTAGACCATACATTCTGGCATGTAAGACCAGAGCCTTATCTTATCTCAGGTATGGTGGGATTCTTTAATCTTAGGTCAGGTATTTTAATTTTGAAGTTGATCCCTGTTTCTTAAATAAAATTTCACAGTGTTTACATACATTGCTGCTTGAGCTTTCATGAACTTTAGCTGACAAAATATCACATTTAGAATGGATTAAAGAAATTTTGAGAGTATTTAATCTTTTTGGAAAAGTAGCAAAATGCTTTTACAATATACAATTACATTGATGTTTTCGTAAATCAAGTTTAGCTCCTAAAGAAACAACATGATATTTTGAAAACAATTGTTGTTCAACCATAGCTATATAATTTTTAATTTCCTTTAGATTACTTGTTTAGAAAAAATAAAACCCAAAACTTAACAAATATAATGTTATATAGAAATCTTTTATAAACCTTTATATAAAATCATACACATCTGTTAACCACTTTATAAGAACATAATATTTATGCATATAGAATTAAACCTGTTGAAATTTTCTTTTTGATGTGGCAGTTCACTCTAGTAATCCAAAAACAGAAGGCACATCTTGGGGCCTTGGAACTTTTCCAAGGTGCGCATCCCCTTGGATGGCATTCTATCTTGGAGTTCCAAAGCGAAGGTCCAGCTTTAGAATTTGTGATGGTAAAGAACTTTTAAATCACGTGAGTTAAAGGTATTTGGATCCATATTTTAAACTTTCATGAGCGCTCAGTCTACACACACAAACATACAAACAGAACACAAGTGTACACACAACATAACCAAAACATCAATATGGGTGCACAAAATTAGAATTATGAGCTCAAAAAATCTTAGAAAAATGACAGGCTGGTAAAAAGACATTTTAACCTTTTTTTTTTTTCTTTTGGGGCTTGAGCTTACTTTTCCATTTGCATTTCAGTGTGAGTCCTGATTTAGGTCTGGAAGGGTGGGGGACTGCAATTGTGAGCAGGTGCCTTCACCTAAGGCACTTTTTTTTTTTTTTTTTTAAGGCCTAAACCAGTTGAGTTTCCCTAATAGCTCCTGCAGCTCTACCAAAGAGTAAGGGGACAGACAGAATCTAATTTAAGTTCAGCTCCTAAGATTTTAAAAAGAGGTATAGTTTGAACCTTGTTGACAGAAGGATGGGCTATCGGCATGTGTCCCCGGGGCTTTGCCTTTGTAAGGCAGGGTGCAGTGGCCAGAGTGGGGGTGGGGGGGGGGGAGTAACCTCTCTTGATGGAGAATTGAGCAAGGTTGCCCAGGCTTAGGGATCAGGCAAATTGCCTTGGCTCAGCTGTTTTGGCGCACAAGTCTTGGCTCAAGGAATAGAAGTCTATTCGCGCTGTAGCCAGCCAGTGAAGGGATCTAGAGGACACAGGCTGTATGCATCCCCTGGGCTCAGACAAAGAATGTAGGCCACTCGCAGCTGCCGAGAGGGACCGCGTTGCACAGGCAGGAGAAAGCTGGCGCCCCAGCCATTGACCCAGGGAACCCCGCGGGAGCTGGTGTGCAGCATGAATGCTGCATTGGTCCCGCCGAGCTGCGCTGGCTGCCTGCGTGTCTCGCCAAGCTCGGTCGCAGGAGATGACGTCAACGGTGCGATGGTGGCGGCGCTTTTGGGCGGCCATTTTACACACCATTGGCAGCCTGTTGCCAGGCAATGACCTGATGTACCTGCGTGTGTTTGGCCCTGTAGGCGACTCCGGTTTGGATTTCGTTTGCCTCCAACTGCAGGCAGCAGCACTTTTGCCTTCGCTCCCCCTTGCACCCCACTGCGCCGGGCTGCCCCAGGCGTCCCAGCTGGCGAGGCCGCGAGCACGCCGGGCCCCGCCCCCAGCGGTTTGGACGCAAGCTGCAAGCCCCACGCCAGGCAGGCTGAGACACAAGCCCGGGCCATGCAGCAGTACACTTTTTCTTTTTCGCCGAGCCACGGAACTGCGAACCCCGGTGATGGTGGCAGCCATGTAACCGGGACGAAAGCCCGGGGCCACGTGGCAGCGGCAGCAGCCCACCATCTGTACACCCCTAGCGACCCCATATGGTCGCCACCCACATGGTGCTGCAGAGGGCAGCTGTTCTTTGTTCTTAAGTTTGGGCTCGCTCTGAGTTTTTTCCGCACCCATGCTGGCGCTCCCTTCAGTGAGCGCGTTTTTCCCGGACATCTTTTTGTTCTCCCCCACCAGGCACATACAAAAATTGCAGGTTTACTTGCGCAGATGTTCCCGAAAAGGGAGAGGAAGAAAGAGAGAGAAAGTGGATGAGAAAGAGAGAGAAAGATATATGGTTGCCTCATTTTCTAGAGGATACTTTTGCCAGAGAGACATTGCGTCTCTAACCGATTGTTAAGCCTATCGATAATTTTCTTTTGTTTTTGTGCCCTGTGCTTGGGCGCCAACTGCCGTGACTGCTGCGTTACTTATTAATGGGGCCGAGGTCTAAAGCTACCCCCCTTTTTGGGCCCAAAAAGGGGGCTCCTTCTGCCAGCAGAAAGAGTTAAAGTAGCTTACCTGGCGAAGATAGGCTTAACGGGCAAAAGTCGCCGAGTGTCTCTAACCCCCGCCTGATTGACGGACACCACGCCACACCCGGGGAGTTTTGGTAGAAAGCAATGCCAACAACTTGGTTTATTGAGGAAGTTGGACGGTCTTATATAGGACATGGGCCAATCAACAGAAAGATCATAGGGACACAGAAGGATCATGGGTGGATGCCATTGGTGGAGCGATTGGCCTATCTTTGGGGTGGTTTCAGTTCTCACAGCCACGCCCCCTGCTTAGCCTAGGTCCTGTAACAGGGCGTGGTAATGTGGCAAGCAGCCAGAAAGCACAGTGCTCCTGATGAACATCAGGATAGAGATGATGAGAAGTCCAATCACAATGAGACAGAGGATCCATCATGGGTTTTTCATTCCTGTGGAAAAAGGGAAAAAAATCACCCCTCAAGAGCATGTGCTCTTGGGTAGTCATTTTGTTATAATTGGCAGTATTTGAGGTCCCTAGCAGGTACCCAAATAGGGCTTGGTTCTCCAATTGGAAAGACACATAGGTAGGGTGTCTGGTTGGACCAATGTCTCTGAAAGACAGTCAAAGGCTGATGCTTGGAAAAATTTAAGCATCACTGTTTTTAACTGATCATGGGGGCTGTTTCCCCCTTTTTGTTCTATTTTAACCTGGGTTAAAGCACCTTTAAACCCTCAAGTGGAGAGGATTTAATAAGCCATTGAGTGAAGACAGATACCAATTATCTATGAGATTTTGGCTTTTTTATCCTTCTAATTTTAGGAACTCCCTACTACTGTAAGGGAATAGGACGGCGACCGAATCTGGCTTCTTCGAGCTGAAAGTGGGCGAAGTGATGGGGGAAGTAGTTTGGAGTTCCCTTATTAGAAGTCAGGTCAGATTGAAGCCTGGGGAAGGTTGTAAAGTCATCAGGTATGGGAGCTTCTATTAGAGAAACAAAAAACATGAGTACTGAATAAATGTTACAGCATCTGGAACATTTCAATGTATACCATGAGGATGATAATTTAAATCTTTAACATGTATAGAGTTATCAGGAACATAAACACAACATTTAATGTTACAGATGTCTATCTAGATAAGATGGTAATTAAGCTACTTAATGTCATCTGATCCTATAAAATTTTTCTATTGGCATGACCTCTGTGTCTAGTAGAGAACTCTTTTATCTCTTTCACTTAGGGCTAGATAATCATCCTACTGAATATTAAGCCTACCTGTGTAGGTTAGGAAGATCTGTAGGCCTTAAACTGACTAAAAACTTTTGACTTGGCAGTTACTTAGTTGTTAAACTGTTTACAAGCGTATATCTGAAGTTAACTTCATTCTAAAAAATGCCCAGGAATGGCTGCAGTTTTGGTTTTAACTGTTTTTGCTAGGTGTTTAAAATGAAGTTAAGTCGAACTGACTTTTGCCTTTATCTATTGCTAAGAGTCAGTTGAATTCCCATGGGAGTGATTTTGGGGGGAACTTGAGAACAGCTTTTTCCATTCTGCTAGTGCCTTCCATGAGGATGGATCCAGGTCTTGCTTGATTATGTGGCTTCTCTTGGAAGCAACAGGGATGCCTCTCTTTTTCAGGACCCTCCTCTTCATAGCAAGGTCACTGTTTGGCTTTCTTTTCTCTATAGGTCTCACAACCTCTCTGATCGGGAAGTTATGTGGCCCAGAGTTGCAAAGCTTTTTAGAGAACCTCCCTGTCTCCTGGATTCAGACTTGACTCTGAGGGCAAGAACCAAATATTGGTTTTCTTGACCCTTTTAATTTAGCTTAAAATCTTGATTTTAAACATCTAGCAAGCTAATCTTAAATTAAGATTACTGGGCTTTAACTTTAATGCTTATAAACTTACAGTTGTTATTTGCTCTTTATTAGCTGGGGTCTGTGGTACAAAACATTAACAGGCAAACTTAAAAACACATTTAGTTTGTGTAATAACCATCTTGGATTTTGAGTTATATATTATAATCTCTGTTTCTGAACAACAAGAATCACTCTTTAGACCATACATTCTGGCATGTAAGACCAGAGCCTTATCTTATCTCAGGTATGGTGGGATTCTTTAATCTTAGGTCAGGTATTTTAATTTTGAAGTTGATCCCTGTTTCTTAAATAAAATTTCACAGTGTTTACATACATTGCTGCTTGAGCTTTCATGAACTTTAGCTGACAAAATATCACATTTAGAATGGATTAAAGAAATTTTGAGAGTATTTAATCTTTTTGGAAAAGTAGCAAAATGCTTTTACAATATACAATTACATTGATGTTTTCGTAAATCAAGTTTAGCTCCTAAAGAAACAACATGATATTTTGAAACAATTGTTGTTCAACCATAGCTATATAATTTTTAATTTCCTTTAGATTACTTGTTTAGAAAAAATAAAACCCAAAACTTAACAAATATAATGTTATATAGAAATCTTTTATAAACCTTTATATAAAATCATACACATCTGTTAACCACTTTATAAGAACATAATATTTATGCATATAGAATTAAACCTGTTGAAATTTTCTTTTTGATGTGGCAGTTCACTCTAGTAATCCAAAAACAGAAGGCACATCTTGGGGCCTTGGAACTTTTCCAAGGTGCGCATCCCCTTGGATGGCATTCTATCTTGGAGTTCCAAAGCGAAGGTCCAGCTTTAGAATTTGTGATGGTAAAGAACTTTTAAATCACGTGAGTTAAAGGTATTTGGATCCATATTTTAAACTTTCATGAGCGCTCAGTCTACACACACAAACATACAAACAGAACACAAGTGTACACACAACATAACCAAAACATCAATATGGGTGCACAAAATTAGAATTATGAGCTCAAAAAATCTTAGAAAAATGACAGGCTGGTAAAAAGACATTTTAACCTTTTTTTTTTTTCTTTTGGGGCTTGAGCTTACTTTTCCATTTGCATTTCAGTGTGAGTCCTGATTTAGGTCTGGAAGGGTGGGGGACTGCAATTGTGAGCAGGTGCCTTCACCTAAGGCACTTTTTTTTTTTTTTTAAGGCCTAAACCAGTTGAGTTTCCCTAATAGCTCCTGCAGCTCTACCAAAGAGTAAGGGGACAGACAGAATCTAATTTAAGTTCAGCTCCTAAGATTTTAAAAAGAGGTATAGTTTGAACCTTGTTGACAGAAGGATGGGCTATCGGCATGTGTCCCCGGGCTTTGCCTTTGTAAGGCAGGGTGCAGTGGCCAGAGTGGGGGTGGGGGGGGGGAGTAACCTCTCTTGATGGAGAATTGAGCAAGGTTGCCCAGGCTTAGGGATCAGGCAAATTGCCTTGGCTCAGCTGTTTTTGGCGCACAAGTCTTGGCTCAAGGAATAGAAGTCTATCGCGCTGTAGCCAGCCAGTGAAGGGATCTAGAGGACACAGGCTGTATGCATCCCCTGGGCTCAGACAAAGAATGTAGGCCACTCGCAGCTGCCGAGAGGGACCGCGTTGCACAGGCAGGAGAAAGCTGGCGCCCCAGCCATTGACCCAGGGAACCCCGCGGGAGCTGGTGTGCAGCATGAATGCTGCATTGGTCCCGCCGAGCTGCGCTGGCTGCCTGCGTGTCTCGCCAAGCTCGGTCGCAGGAGATGACGTCAACGGTGCGATGGTGGCGGCGCTTTTGGGCGGCCATTTTACACACCATTGGCAGCCTGTTGCCAGGCAATGACCTGATGTACCTGCGTGTGTTTGGCCCTGTAGGCGACTCCGGTTTGGATTTCGTTTGCCTCCAACTGCAGGCAGCAGCACTTTTGCCTTCGCTCCCCCTTGCACCCCACTGCGCCGGGCTGCCCCAGGCGTCCCAGCTGGCGAGGCCGCGTGCACGCCGGGCCCCGCCCCAGCGGTTTGGACGCAAGCTGCAAGCCCCACGCCAGGCAGGCTGAGACACAAGCCCGGGCCATGCAGCAGTACACTTTTTCTTTTCGCCGAGCCACGGAACTGCGAACCCCGGTGATGGTGGCAGCCATGTAACCGGGACGAAAGCCCGGGGCCACGTGGCAGCGGCAGCAGCCCACCATCTGTACACCCCTAGCGACCCCATATGGTCGCCACCCACATGGTGCTGCAGAGGGCAGCTGTTCTTTGTTCTTAAGTTTGGGCTCGCTCTGAGTTTTTTCCGCACCCATGCTGGCGCTCCCTTCAGTGAGCGCGTTTTTCCCGGACATCTTTTTGTTCTCCCCCACCAGGCACATACAAAAATTGCAGGTTTACTTGCGCAGATGTTCCCGAAAAGGGAGAGGAAGAAAGAGAGAGAAAGTGGATGAGAAAGAGAGAGAAAGATATATGGTTGCCTCATTTTCTAGAGGATACTTTTGCCAGAGAGACGTTGCGTCTCTAACCGATTGTTAAGCCTATCGATAATTTTCTTTTGTTTTTGTGCCCTGTGCTTGGGCGCCAACTGCCGTGACTGCTGCGTTACTTATTAATGGGGCCGAGGTCTAAAGCTACCCCCCTTTTTGGGCCCAAAAAGGGGGCTCCTTCTGCCAGCAGAAAGAGTTAAAGTAGCTTACCTGGCGAAGATAGGCTTAACGGGCAAAAGTCGCCGAGTGTCTCTACCCCCGCCTGATTGACGGACACCACGCCACACCCGGGGAGTTTTGGTAGAAAGCAATGCCAACAACTTGGTTTATTGAGGAAGTTGGACGGTCTTATATAGGACATGGGCCAATCAACAGAAAGATCATAGGGACACAGAAGGATCATGGGTGGATGCCATTGGTGGAGCGATTGGCCTATCTTTGGGGTGGTTTCAGTTCTCACAGCCACGCCCCCTGCTTAGCCTAGGTCCTGTAACAGGGCGTGGTAATGTGGCAAGCAGCCAGAAAGCGGTGTAAGGTCCCGACATTATCTGATCTTTAAAAATTTTTTTCATTTCTAACCTTTATTCTCTTAACTAAGGATGTCTTAATTTGACCTTTTAGTTCCCTATTTTTCAACCATGTATAATCTGCTCTTCATCCAATTGTTTTGTTTTCCTATGAACAATTAAATTCACTTTGATTAGATCTCTAAGTTATTCTTATTACCTGCTTCTGTTTGTTTTATACCATCCTGTTTTTAATTAAGAACTTTGATTCCTTTCATTGCTTCAATTTAAAGTTCTTTCATGATGTTTTTAATAACTAATTTCTTTCAATACAAAAGTTCTCCTTATTTTTGATTATATCATATTATTTCCCTTTCACAGTTTTTTTTTTTTTTTTCCCCCTCAGTGTCTTGTGAATTCTTAGCAGCATGCCTTTTGGCAGCTAGATCTGTTTCTTCTGAGTGCACTGGAGTGACCTGTAAAGGTTGACATTTCTATGTGTTCCTGTGGCATTGTGCAGCCTATTGGGATGGTCTTGCCTGTGGCAAGCACTGGGCTTGCTGGTGCAATACACTCTCCAGGTTGCCCTGTGGTTTCAGTCCACTGTGAATCCATCTTTCACTGTAGGGGCTTGCCTGCACTTAGCTTAAATTCTACGTTTTTTTGTTTGTTTGTTTGTTTTGTTTTATTTTGGTTTGGTTTTTTGCCCTCTTTCATGTCATCTGCTGGTAAGGAAGATTTGAGCATGAGTTCCTACTTGGAAAACAATTTAATATATTATTTTTTTTTAATTTTTTTTTTTAATTTATTTACTTTAGTTGTACACAATGCAATGTATTTATGTTTACGTGGTGCTGAGGATCGAACCCGAGCCGCACACGTGCGAGGCGAACGCTCTGCCGCTGAGCCACAACTCCAGCCCTTAATATATTATTTTTATAACATAGAAACAAATATAAGTTTAAGATGTCTATACAGTACCCAGCATATGTTAGTTTCCTTGTGGATGCCTGTTAAATGAATTGAATATTATAGTTCCAGATAATTAATTTTGATAAGCACAGAATTTGGTACTTGCTTAACTATCTTTTTTGAAATTATATAATCCTTTTTCATTTAATATTCATTTCCAACTCATGCATATTCTTACTATAAAACAATGCCACTTATTTTTTTTTTTTATTGAATGAGAGAGTATGCTATACTACAACCTTCTAGGCACAGATTCTGAATTCATCACATCCTTGTACATAAAATTCCAGCTAACATTCATTCATGATCACTTTCACAAGTCACCTACACTTTACACTGAGGAATGTCTAACTTTTTAGTGCCTTTTTTTTTAATTGACTTCCCCCAAAATCATAATTAGATATTACAAATTAAAAATTGTCATTACTTAACAAGGGGGTGTTAATAATTTTTTTGCGGTATGACTTAAATGCTACAGATGCTTAGACTCAGAAACTCACCTGGAAACTTTTTCTAATGATAACACTTTACTTTCTTCTTGCTTCATAAGTTCCATAATAGCTTTTGCCCAAAAGTAATAGAATTTGACCTGAAGATATAAGTTAAAGAAGTTTGCTTTTGGGATTAATTCTGAAGTTAACCTTTTTTGAGAGTAATCATATTGAAGTATCTGGACAATTTAGTATTTTTTAAAAGATTTTTTTTTAATATTTATTTATTTGCTTTAGTTGTACACAATGCAATGCATTTATATTTACGTGGTGCTGAGGATCGAAACCGGGCTGCACACGTGCGAGGGAGCGCTCTACCACTGAGCCACAATCCCAGCCCCCAATTTAGTATTTTTATAAACTGGACTTTCTCAAAGAAAGGAAGATGTTAATCTGCTTCTCATACATAAGATGCTTTTACTTCTAGTTTGAACCACAGAGATCATATATTAAGAAAAAAATGTTAACCTAGTTCAAGAATCTTATAGTAGTACTTTACAGACCTGTTCAAGTATTTCTTCCAAATCTCTAGCTAGTTGCATTCATTATATTTCAGGACTGAGACTTTCTCTAAATGCTGTGTTCAGTAAAATACTGGCAACAACACACTAGCCAACATGTCCACAAAATGACTTTTGATTATAGGATATCTTCTCAAAGTACATTACTTAAATACAACACAAAGAAGCTCAGAGCAATTGAACAATACTGAAGTTAAATGTTAAAATAATATGTCATTTTGATTCTTTTTTATGTCAAAGCATATCACATAGATGCTGCTGTAATTTTGTATTATATCTCTTTTCTCCTCTTCCATGGTATATGTGGTATTGACTGCAGATGACTTTCCCTATACTGATAAACTGTGTGTGTGTGTGTGTGTGTGTGTGTGTGTGTGTGTGTGTGTGGCTGGTTTTATTTTAAAAATTTGAGATCATGTTTCTTGGGAAGAAAATCAATGAGCCTAATGTCATAGTATGTTACAAACAAACTATCAGAATCGTGTGAGGGTTTTATTCTTCTACATTCCCACTGTCATTAAGGAGAGGTGATTGGAGCCAGGAAAGAGATTGTTTTTGTTGTTGTTTTGTTTTGTTTGCATGAAGAAAAGCATTTTCTGAAAGCTTACTTACTTCTACTTTAGTCTGGGTTGGGGCTGTAAAAAACATTCATAAGGCATGATCTTGTAGCAGTTTCTAATTACACACAGCGTTACAAAGATTTGAGACAGATTTGAGGAAAAGAGGCACCTTTTTCCTGCCTGAATTTCATGTTGAGCTCAATTTTGCTTTTGTGCAATGAGTAGTCAAAATGGAGAAAATCATCCCTTTCTTCAAAGTCAAGATCTTAAAGGTAGCATTTGAAAGATAATAATTGCCAGGAGGATGAAGCTGAACTCATGCTTGATACCATTTATTATGATATAGTTTAAAATGACCAAATATTTCAATTTAGGAAATTAAACAATGAAATTATTGGAACAAGCATTGATTTGAAAAAATAATCTTCAAATGTGAAAGACCTAAGAATGTTACAAACTGGTGAAGATCATGTATAATCAGATATATGGATATGACACAAAAAATAAAAAGGTAAATAATAAAAGAACAATAAATAGTTGACATAAGCAGTATACAATCATACATATGTTCATGTATCATTAATACACATACACACACACACACACACACACACACACACACACACACATACATGCTCCTAACAGGAAAAGGAGCAAATAATATTCATGGAAAGTACATACAAAAATGCAAATGGTCATTTAATAAATAAAAAATAATTTTATTTTACTTAAACAAAAATATAGGGCTGGGGATATAGCTCAGGTGGTAGAGAGCTTGCCTCGCATGCACAAGGCCTTGGGTTCAATCCCCATTACCACACACAAACAAAAATAAATAAATAAAAATAGAAATGTATTCTGAAACTTCAAAAATAAAATTGAGAAGATAGGTATTCATTGACTGGAATTCTATACACAATATAAAAGAGTACATTACCAATATTTGCAGCAATATTGTATGTAATACAACATTGTGTATGAGAAACAAAAATGCTCATATATTATTTTTATCAAATTGGTTGTATTTAATAATAATTAAAGCTACTCAAATGTGATAGAACTCAGAATGATATTTATCACTGAGGAGGTAAGATATTATTTGAAAGTGAACTAAAGTAGTAATTTGAGGTCCTGGTTATACTATATCTTTTAATTTGGATGGTAGCTACACAAATGTAGCCCTTTACACATATATAAATTTATTATTGAACTGAATAATTTTACTATATGGAAATTTTCAATAAAAGACAAAATCCTCAAATGAGATATAATCTACCTTTCTTATTAACAAAGATACTATAGCATGTTATTACATTATTATGTAATTTACTAATAATATATAAAAAATCATACATATTATTAGATAGAATGTTTTATTAATTTAAGAAATGTGGAAAAACAAGAATCATAAGTTTATGTTAGAATAGTAAATTAGTTTAACTTCTTTGGAGGGCAATTTAGAAATATTTTTAAATTACAAATGGACATAGCATAAATATAAACTGCCATAAAAATGTTGTTTATGAATCTCAAAGAACAGAAGGAATTTAAGTGTTTATAATAGGTATATGAGTAATTCATACAAAGGAACATTTGCCATAGAAAAGAATGGGGAAGCTCATGGAATAAAATTTGTGATTTGTTACTTAATAGAAAAAGCAAGTGTGAAGCCAGGCATGGTGGTTTTTGCTTATAATCCCAGCTACTCAGTAGGCTGAGGTTGGAGGATTACAAATCCAAGTCTGCCTGGGTAATTTAGTGAGATCCTGTCGCAAAATAGAAGGGAAAGGACTAGGGATGTAGCTCAGTAGTAGAGAACCTCCAGGTTCAATCCTTATTATCACACACACACACACACAGACACACACACAACACATAACAGTGTCAATCAACTTTCTTTTACAATAACAAGTATCTAAGAAAAATCACCTTATGAAGAGAAAATGTTTATTTTGGCTCATACTTTTGGAAGTCCATGACTGATTGACCCTGCCACTTTTGTAGTTGTAGTAAGGCAGGCACATGAGAGAGCAAAGCTGCTCACCACATGAACAGGACCTGAAAAAGAAGAAAAGTAGTAGAAAAGAGGCTGGATCTCTATTCCTTTCAAGGGAATTTCTCAGGTGACCCGAATACCTTCCACTAGGCCTTACCTCTTTGAGGTTTTATCACCTCCCAATAGCACCACAGACAGGGGACCGAGTATTTAACATGTGGACATTGAGGGCACATATAAGATCCAACTATAGCAGCTACATGCAGAGCAATGTGTATAATGCAGTACCATTTAGCATTTCTTGTAAAGGAGATCTAGTGGTGATGAACTCTCTCAGCATTTTTTTATAAGGGTAAATATTATTACCTCTTTCATTTTTTGAAGTATATTTTTGCCAGACATATCACACCTGGTGACTGGTGGTATTTTCTTCAGCACTTTCAATATACCATCACACTCCTAGCATGTAAGATTCGGCTGAGAAATCTACTGATAGTTTTATGAAGTTTCCATTGTATATGATAAGTCCCTTTTTTCTTGCTGCTTTCAAAATTTTCTTTTTGTCTTTCTGACTTTTGATCATTTGATTATATTTCATCTTGGTGTAGATTTTTGGGTTCATCCTATTTGGGTCTCTTGGGTTTCATCAATCTGTATACACATTTACCTCATCAGATTGGAGAGATCATGACCATTATTTCTTTAGGTAAGGAACCACACCTTCTTCCAATCTTGCAGAGTTGTGTTGTCCACAGCATACCTCTTCTTTGTTCTTAGCTGCCCCCACATGTCCAAACTATGTCAGTTCCATCAGTTTGCCATGTGAGGCAATAAAAATTTCCCCTAGGCAGCACACAAAAAGGTTAAAGATGTTGGATACATATTTCATTCTCTCCTTCTCTTCAAGGGAGAAACTATGGGTGAAGGTGACTCTCTCAGCACTAAATTGTGCTGGCCTGTGAAAGAAGCTGATGTGACTAAAGTAAAATTTCTTACCCATTTCAATGTGGCTTTTCTCAATTTGAGGCTTATTTGCATTACTCCAGTTTCTTAACTGGATTCTGCATTTCTGATAATGGCATTTTGGTTCATCACTTAAATTTATTTCTTTGGGGAAAAATTCTAGAATTTCCTATTAGGTTTCTTGATTGAGGTTTTTAAATATTATAAATGCATGCAGAACCGGGTAGAACTGTTGCTATACTGGTAGTACACACTACCTTTTCATGAAACATCATTATGAAATTGGCTAACTACTCCTATTAATATTTTTATAAAGAAAACACGGCATTTTTTTCTTCAAAAACTCATTATTTTTCTTCTCCATTGTTACATGTTATTCACCAAAAATCATCACTAAGGGTCACTACTGAGTATACAGTTACTGTCAAACCAAAACCCTATGTTTCTGATTCCCAGGCTAGTTGCTTTTTTACTCTGCATGCAGTTAAGTACATGAAAATTTTAAGATGATCCCAAAGACATAACTTTAACAAACAGGTGGAAAGCAATATTCAGTTTTGGTATGGTTAGCTTTCTCTGGGTTTGACATCTTATCCTTCCCACATATGAGCAGAATGTGAAGCACCAAGCACCTAAATAGGATACAGTAATTAAATACTACATTGGAGTGAGTGTCACTTGCTCCTACAAATCAGATTCAACACCTTAGAGGCCTTTCATACTTAGGGATTCACAGAGAAGCTATGGGAATTAAAGTCAAGGAAAAGTATGATAGTTTGACACGGGGAACAGAAATAGAGCCTGGAAATTGTTCTGTGATGACTGTTTTAGTCAGCTTTAGTTACTGTGACCAAAAGATCTGACAAGAACCACTTAGAGGAAGAAAAGTTTCTTTTGGCTCATGGTTTCAGAGGTTTTGTCCATAGTTACCTGACTCCATATAGCTCTGGACCCAAGGTGAGGCAGAACATCATGACAGAAGGGCATGAAAAGAAAGCTGCTCAGTTCATGACAGCTAGGAAGCAGAGAAAGCTCCGCTCACCAGAGAAAAACTATACCCCAAAGGCATGTCCTCAGTGACCTAGTTACTTCAGCTACACCCTCCCCGACCCGCCTATAGTCACCAACAGTTAATCCATTCAAGTGAATCAATCCACTGAATAAGTTGATCAGGTTAAAACTTTCATGATCTTGGGGTTGGTTATAGCTCAGCAGTAGAGCGTTTGCCTTGCACATGTGAGGCACTAGGTTCGTTTCTCAGCACCACATAAAATTAAATAAAAATAGACAAAGTAAAGATATGTGTCCACCTTTAAAAAAAATCTTTAAAAAGAACTTTCATGATCTCATTGTTCACCTCTGAATATTCTTGTATTATCTGACACAACATAACAATAACCCTACAACAATAATTCAATAAATATCTTTAAACACAAATTTAATTCCCATTGAAAAACTCTATGCTACTCTACTTGATGCTGATCATTTTGGGAGAATTTTCTAGGAAAAACATTCTTAAAGGGGCGATGGCCAACAAGCCAGGAAGGAACTGCACTGTTCTGAAAATCTTCTGTAAAAGTGAAATAAACAAAAATATTCATCCAAAAGGCAGAAATAGTCTTAGTGAAGTCAGGTAATTCTAATTGCAATGGTTAAAACTAGGACTGATAAGAAAATAATTATCAACTATTTAGATGCAAAAACCATGGTTCCAATTATAATTAAGATTGCTAAATTTTCTCTAAAAATAAAATGGTTTTTCTTACAAAGTGGTGAGTTCCTCATTACATGAAGTGTTCCAGCAGGATGTCACAAAAGTGATTTCTATATTGACATAATGAATAAGAGCATCTCAAAGATACTTTTGAAGTAAGTTTAAAAGTATGGGCAATGTCAGTAGGTAAAGTATAAACTTCAGTAATATTTCTGGCCTGTAAATGGCTTCTTATCTTACAAAGACATTTTTGCCTGGATAGTTCAGTTGGCTGAAAATGAACTTCCTAAAGTTTCAAGAAAACAATTTTAAAAGTATGTTTGTTCCAAATTACATTTTTAAGTAAAAAAAAAATCCAAAAATGTTTTCAAAGTTTATATAGCTCTTATTGTTCTATTCTTATTTGATTAGCTTTTTGAAGTATACATCAACTCTTTAGCCAGAATTCAAAGAAAATGAGAAGTTTAACATTTTCTTCCCATAGCATTCTACTATTAACGAGGCTGAGCAAGCTAAATTTTTGCTAGTGCAATGTGCTCTGCATAAGATAGCGGAAATAGTCTGCATTGAGGGAGTTCTTTGGAATATAGGATATCATGTCACTAATGTATTATCTGGTGAGTGGAGTTCCCGTTTTAGAGAATAATGAGGCAGTAAGCAATTATTTGGGCTTGGAGCAAATGACACACATGGGATTTTGGGGTGAACAAAAGGAATTACAATAACCTTATGGATGGCAGAACTAAAAACTTCTAAAAAATCAACAGATCTGATCTTTCTTGTAACTTGAAATTGCCACTTACTGATAGCCTGGTGTAACTCAGTAAATTCCAGTGAGCTATGAGACTCTCATTTTCTTTGAACAAGTTAGTGGCTCCCATTCTTTTAACTCTGATAGAGAGGGCTTGTTGAGCAAGCCTGTTTCCATACCAGAGAATTTTACAACTTTAATTGTCTTACTGTGGGTCAAGGGCACCAGTGTTACAGCTTAGTCTTGAAGGATTAGCACTCCTAAAATACTCTTACATGTGTCCCTTAGGAGAAAGTTTTTCTGCCTACTTAGTTAGTACTCCTCTCTGGGTCTCTTCCGTGTCTTCTTTAATTGTCCAGAACCTCATACCTCTTTGCCTTCATTCTTTTAAAATCTATCATAAATCTGATAGATTTATATACACTAGTGGTGTTTTTGGGTACATTTATATTTTAAAAGCATCCAAAGACTTAAACCAAAGAATAAAAAATGCAAATGAAAAGAATACAAAAAATTTCAGGCACTGGTCAGGAGGCTCCACAGAATAGTGCCAACATAACTAGAATATTCTTAAGATGTATCCACTTTTGCCTCTTTGCCATCTGCAGTATTTCCCAGGTTAACAAAGCACAGAATAATAGTGTTGAAGACAATCACAACAAATTTGTTTAAGTCCCTCAATACACAGATTAAAGTATAAAGCAAAACAGAACAGAATGACAGCAACTGAAATCTAAAGGATCAAAAGAACAAAAACGCTTGATTGACACAAAATATAACTGTCCTGCTTCAAAAGCAAATTTAAAGTTTAGGCCTTCCTTACTTGTAGTTGTGGGAATATTTTCTCACCTCTGTAATTAGTCCTTGATATTCTACATATTTGATGTTGTATCTCAATTTTATTTGGATATTCTTTTTGTGATGTGGGACATTTAAAAATAGAAGATGTCACATTTGAAGTAGACTTATGATCATGAAATTTCTAAACATATATTCTTTTTAGAGAAATATTTTGATGAGTGTTTGTTTTTATGTGTGTGGGGGATGTGAGTAGGACCAGGAAATTAATTTCTGAGGGTGTTCTAGTCAGCTTTTTCATTGCTGCGATCAAAATTCCTAACAAGAACAATAAAAGGAGCAAAGTTCATTTGGGGGTTCATAGTTTCAGGGTGTCACTCCACAGACAGCTGGCTCCATTCCTTGGCTCTTGAGATAAGGCAGAACATAATGGCAGAAGCGTCCAAAGACTTATGGAAAGCAGCTGGAGACATGGTACCAGGAAGCAGAGAGAGACTACGCTCATCTCATAACACATGTATTTCAAGAACACATACCCAATGACCCACCTCCTCCAGTCACACCCAACTTGCCTACAGTCACCACTCAGTTAATCTTTATTAAAAGATTAATTCACTGATTAGGTTAAGGATCTTATAACTCAATCATTTCACCTCTAAACTTATTTGCATTGTCTCACACATGAGGTTCTGGGGATACTTCATATCTAAAGGGTATGTATTTCTTATTCTAAGAGGTAAAATTGTATAGTTTGTGTTTTTCTTATTATAATGTGTTCATCATTGAAATAAAGGACAATCTTTGATTTACTGAGCTAATTTTATATTAATAAAATAGCTAAGTAATGCAAATGTAAGTTTTAACAGGACTTGCTATAATCTGGTATCCCTGCACAAATACATATACACATTCAATCAAAGAATTCAGAAAGCAACTGTGTGAACAAAATAAACTAGAATATATAACTTTGTCAAAAATTAGAGAAATCTTTCCATATTTCCAACTTCATTTAATAATTTTGTAAAATGCTAATATACTATGTTGGTTTAGTAGAAAAAAAATTCTTTCATCAATTCTACATATTCAACAAAACCCAATATTGTAATTCTCTCAAGTTTTATAGGCCTTTCTATAATACATAAGTCAATGAGCTTTTGTCTTTAAGAACTATTTTAAATGAACTATCACAAACTTAAAATGGAACTATTAAGTTAGATGAAATTAGTTTTTATCCCTAAAGATTACAATGCAAAATACTCTTGAGCTTTTACATGTTTACTCTTCATTTCACTTTTAAAATGCTTCTGTAATTGAATATTAAAATAATAACAATAGCAGGTACTCGGCATATTATGATTAACATCCTTCACTCATTCAGTGCTGAGTGTTCACTGGCCCCATAAACAGGAGCAACACTGACCTCTGGGATGAAGTTCATTATCCTCCCATGCTTCTCTAATAAATGACATCAGTTTTCCTGATGTGGATCAAAATTTATCGGTTCTACTTGATCCATTTAATTATTCTCTTCCACTTCCTTCCTCTCAGGTAAGAGATTTTCCAGAAGAGAGAGTTCACCAGGAGAAAGAAAGCCATTCACAGGAAAGTGTATCTTAAACCCAGTGAACAGGTGACCCTTTCCATATGGCCTGTGATACACTGACATGCCTTCATTTACCACATGCTTGACATCTCCATGCTTGACAATCTGGCCTGGGTCAGAGGTGATGACCATGGTTCAGCTGTCAAGAGTGGATGTTGGCTTTTGGAAGCCACACAAGCTTCACCCAGCTGTATGTGCAAACACACATAAAGGTCTCTTCTTTGAGTAAAATCATCTTAGTCCGGGTCTAGCACAATGGTCACATCTCCTGACCCTAGTCTTTGTTCTTGATCTCCTTCACCATGGAATGTTTTTTCTGTCCATCTTCCTGTCTCAATTCTCTTTATCAGTATTAGAGATAATTTTTTGAACTTGAGAAATCTGATTAAACTTCTCTCCATTTGGATTCCTATCAACATGGTACTTCAGGGTCAGTTTCCTAGAAGCCATTTTTTAAAATTTTTGGTACTGGGGATTCAACTCGGGGGAACTTAACCACGGAGCTACAACGCCAGCTCTTTATTTATTTATTTATTTTTTAATTTTAAGACAGTCTTGATAAGTTGCTTAGGGCCTTACTTGGTTGCTAAGGCTGGCCTTGAACTTGCTATCCTCCTGCTTTAGCCTCTCTGATAGCTGGGATTACTGGCATGTGGCACTGTGACTGCCTTCTTTCATCATTGTCTATAGCCAGTGAGCAGGCAGAGGCTGGTGTGGGGGAACTGAAAGAAGGACATAACTGTGTGTAGCTTCAGCAGCTGCTGTTTCTCTACCTCTCTTACTTTCACCTCTAGGTCCTAGAAAGCTACCTAAAAATGAAATGTTTGTCACACTCGACTATAAGCAGAAAGGACATTTTATCCTTTGTATGTCTATAATGAGAGGCTTCCAAATGATGTTTCTGTGTTGATTTCCCTTGTGAATTTATATTACAATAATTAGAGAAACTCTCAGATATTTGTTTCTGATTTATCTTCACAGGGGAATAATGACCGGGCTTGAAAGTTGAAAAGAAAAGTGCCCATAAAATAATGTTTGTTGTGGAGGAAGTCATGAAATCAGCTGCCTATGATTTATTTTGATCCCATTAATGAGGATATGTACTTGGGGTGGGAGAAGCAGTGATACAACCTTATCTTATAAATTTGACAGCCAGACTTCCTGACATACAGACTGCTTGTGTTTGTTAATAAGCTCATTCTTATCAACAGGATGTTTTTAGTAAATGGACCCTAATTTAGGATTATTTATAGTCAACAATTATACAATCTATGGGTTCAGTGAGCATGACTCTATGGAAAATGTCATGTAAACTATGTAGCTATCTAGGTATGAAATAGATTTGTTTTCTAATGTGAACTATCCTTGCTCCATGCAGTAATTCACATACTTGGTTAGAGATTGAATTTATTATTTTAGTTCAGAGAGTGTAGGCCTGACATGAGTAGGATTAGGGGAGATGTCCTTGGTGTCTTAAAACCTCTTGCTTTGCTTGTATATATTAATTAAATGTACCTTTGAATTAAGTAACAAATCATAATTCTAAGAGGTATCTTTTATTCGCATAAGTCTCATTTTATAATTTGATCCTTGTGACAGCTTGGTCATTAACTCAAATTCTCCTTCTTAAGTCATTATCAGTATCAAGACTTCACCCAAACTCAGAAATCTCAACACCACAGTCTCCTTGGACAAATATCATGTCATCCCTCTTCAAGCTGATTCTCATTTCCACAGACTTCCAGTATTACTTTATCAGCTTTCATCACATACCTTCTTGAAATCCCTAATGCTTCTACTGCATTCTGTAGTACCCAGAGGCTACAATCAACATCATCCTGGATTTCTTCAACATTCTTTATGATTCTTAGTTTTAACTGCAACCAGGTTTCTTCTAAGGGTAAGGCCTCATGAGAGTTTTTTCACGTGAAGGTGTTTTAGCTTTCATATCTCTCGCTTCACTAAGCCTGAAGATAGATATCTCTACTGCTCCTCATTTCTCTTTATCACTCTTGTTTCTCTATTATCCCTTAACTCTCACGATAGACTACCACCTTGATGCAGTCTTCTACAAAACTTTGAGTTCTTCCTTGGTGATTTTAATTTTTGGCTTATGACAATGTGATTTATCAAGTAGCTATTGCCAGCTGATATGAATTGCTATGAGAATTCCTATAATTCATGTGAAATACTTTTATTGTCATGAGGCTCAGAGAATGACCTCTTATTGAGAATCAGAATCCACTAACATCAAAGATACTTGTATCCTTCATTCCAAATCTTTTACATATTAATTTAGCGCATATTTTCAATCACTTGGCATTCCAGCTCTTTGATCTTCTCTTCTCAAAGGATCTTGACTTATGGTTCATTTCAGTTATTCATTCCTATGTATATACTTTTTTCATTTAATTTCTAAAATTTTTCTGAACTCTGAAATCTCTATTCTTATTTTTAGAAGTTTTAATAG
Organism: Tamias sibiricus; assembly: GCA_025594165.1. Lineage (NCBI taxonomy): Eukaryota > Metazoa > Chordata > Mammalia > Rodentia > Sciuridae > Tamias > Tamias sibiricus. Next base: position 98,559,533 of record CM046664.1, read on the forward strand.
ATATAGATACAGGTGAAAACGCAGTTACAATACAGAGAGAAATACACAGGGAGATTTAGAAAGAACACTTTGATGACTTCCTTTCTTATCTATAATTAAGAATATTGGACATTTCTAAAGGAAAATGGTCATGTTTAGTTTGTTTTCTGTAGGTAACAAAATGACTCCTGAAACTCTTATATAATTGTTACAAGATTTTATTTTTTATATTTATTTTATTTGTTCTTTTTAGTTATATATAACATTAGGATTTATTTTCACATATTATAAAAGCATGGAATATAATTTGCTCTGATTCAGTCCTTAGTACTTCCCCTTTCCTTCCCTTCCTCTTCCCCCTGTTCCTTTTTTCTACTTTACTCTTATTTCTATTTACTTATAGTTTTTTTTTTTTTTAATTAGTGTCTGGTGAATATACATGATGATGAGATTCACTATGGCATATTTATGTTTGCACATAGGAAAGCTAAGTCAGATTCCTTCAACTGTTCTTACTTTATGCTGACCCTGCCCCCATCCCCTCTGTCTACTTACAAGGAATTTTCTTTCTGCTAATTTTTTCCTCCATATATGATGGTATTCGTGTTATATTATGAAATGTATTTTGAAGATTCAATATAAAATTTTATCTTTTCTATGGAAGTTTGGTACCTGATAATTACTTTTATTTCTTGAAATATCTGCTACTTATCTTCTTACTATTTCTTGTCTTTCCCACATTTTAAGTGTGTGTGCAAGAAGCAGAGATTACCAATGCAGATGGCATCTGAACAAGTAATGCGTCAGATAAATAGGAGTTGAAAGGCACAGCATGAAAAAGGATATATTCATATTTATGTTTTATTAGAGCATAATACACCTACTCATCAGAGAGCAAGGTATTGGCTATTAAGCACAGTGAATTTTATAGTCATATATACCCATATAGCCACCACCTAAAACAAGATATAAAATATTTCTATTATTTCAGAAAGGGATCTAATTTTTTTAGTTCATCCTCCCTCCCCCCAGGAAGAATCCACTTGCTGACTAATATTAGCACACAGCTTTATCTGGCCTTGTTTGAACTACATAGGAATGGGACTTTGTTATTTTATTCAAGAGATACTGAGAGAAAATCCAATCTCATTAGGAGAAAGATGGTTAAGTATGATTTTAAAATAAACAATAAAAAGAGATTCCCAACTAGTAAGAATTCATTTTTATGAACAGGGTGCCGTGGCTCACTCCTGTAATACCAGCAGTTGGGAGGCTGAGGCAGGAGGATTGTGAGTTCAAAGCCAGCAATGGCGAGGCACTTAGCAACTCAGTGAGACCCTGTCTCTAATTGTAAGAGCCTTGTATGAGGAAGTAGCTAAGATGGCGACTGGCTGAGAGCCAAAGAGGAGGCGTTTAATTGTTTACACCCGACCTTAATGTAATTAACTAAAAATCTTTCTGTGCCCGTGGACACTGCATGCCGCACCTGTAAGTTGAGCTTGTAACACGTGTATGCTTGATGGGTGTAGAGTATTTAACCAGGCTGGGGGCGTCAGAGAGGGAGAGAAGACAGAAGAGAGAGAGAGAAAGCAGAGAAGAAGAAGCAAGAATAATGGAACCAGTCATTCCCAGTCTGCCTCCGATTTCTTTCCCACAGTATCATTGCCTTAGGCAGCAACATCTAATACAAAAAAAGCCTGGGGATGTGGCCCAGTGGTCTAGTACCCCTGAGTTCAATCCCCAGTACCAAAAAAAAAAAAAAAAAAAAGAAAGAAAGAAAGAAAAAGAATTTATTTTTATGTAGAAACTTTGTGTGAGCATTACAAATACAGGTCTAACTTAAGGTAACCCCCCCCCAACACACACACACACACACAAATACACAACATTATAAAGACAAGGGAAACCAATAAAGCCTTAATCTATAGAAGGAATTGGGTGGGCTAATGCTGAATAAAGTAAGGAGGTTCAGGCAGCAATCAAGGAATTTCAGGAAGTGTAGTCAGTGATTTGTAAAGATAATTCTTCAAGTACACAAAGCCAGAGAAGCTAAAATGTTTTAATGAGCCATATAACGGCACTTATCAGCAGTGGTAAGTGAGCAGAAACTTGCTGGCAAAACACCAACCTTACAGTGTAGCTCCTCACCTAAGTATTGATTTCACTTTATTTGAAGAGCCTTGTTTTTAAAAAGAAAATATTACAGCACACTGCCCTGATGTAGTTTGCTAGCATATGGATCAGAAAACAAGTGCATATATTAAAATTACCTCTAACTATTCAACTACATTATCTCATTTATCTTTGATTCAAATCCTTTTCTCCTTAAAGAACACATATTAGAGACGAAAACGGACTGTCCCAGACAGAGACTGCCCTTTACACTGCAGGTTCATGGCCCCTTGGCATAAACATAGCACAGTACCCAATGGAAAGTGGAATTTTCTAGAGTACATGCAGTTTCTCTCCTAATTATAATAGTTGTCATGCTGGGTCTTGCCTGCAGTCTCTTGACCTTTTTGAAACAAGTGAAGGAAATCATTGTTGCCGGTAGCAGCTGAAGCCCACAATTCCAAAGAGTGCTTTTTCTCTTCAGAAGAGGAACCTCTTTCAAATAGAGATGTCAAAACAAAGCATAATGGGATGTTTTGCTTCTCCTTAACTCTCTTTGGTTTATCCTTCAAGGTTAGAAAAATTTTTTATCAGTAAATTTAGTGGAGGGTATTCATAATTCTAAATATTCTCATACAGAATTTTTCAAAAGGTAATTGCTGGTGTTTTTAAAAGTGAGCATGAAAGTATTCTATTGATCTCTATATTCCTGAATTAACACAGGAAGATGGACTCTCCCAATCTACCAGACAACATAGAGGAAAATACTAAAGGAAAATGTGTGATTAAGATGTAGCAATTTTTTTTCCTATATTATCTTCTTTTTTTTTTTAAGGTCACAATTCTATAATTTAATAATTTCACTTCAAGCATTAACACAGGAGCTTTTGGGGGATGCTTCATATCCAAACCATAACAGGTTCCATACATTTCCTTCAGACTTCAAATATATGGAATTTTTAGTAAAAAAAAAAAAAAAAAAGAAAGAAAGAAAAACTACACAAAGCTTCTCCATTTTTAATTTAGAACATGGATGGGATGGGACAAGAAATGTAAAAGTTGTAGTGAGAATATTTTGGAACAAATAAAATAAATTTCTCCACTTCTTTTGTTCACCTCAAAAGTTATATAAGACTCTGCTTGATGTTTAGATTACAATCTACTTGGTTTCAGAAATATCAGAAGAGCAGTTTGGTATAAAGGAATATGGGCTCTTTGGTCTGCTACTAGTTACATAACCCTGGATCCCTTTATGCTGCCTAGAAACTAGGAATGTTTTATCTTTTGAAGAGTTCATACTTAGAAGGTGTCATGAGCTTAAAGCTCACACAGGTCACATTTGTTCCACAGACGTAGTTTTCTTAGCTCAAAAAAATGGAGAGAGTATTTTTAAAATTTCTTTGCAAAAGAACTGCCTGATCAAGCACTCTTCACTCCTCCCTCTGGTCTTGAACTCACCTGCATCAGGAGATTTTTTTCCCTTGCTCTGGCCCTTTACACATTTGAGTTCAATCTATTCTTCAGGAATATTCTAGGATGTGAAAGCGACTAGTGTAAAGCAAGCACTCGGTGAATATTGTGGTTCTCTGAGGCATGAGCACTCTGTAATTTGATATACAATATTCTGCAATTTGAATTTCAACTTCCCTTCTCCATTTTTTGGTTCCTCATCTTCTTTCCTCTCTTCATGATAGAATGTCTTGGGTCTTTTTCTTCCCCGATTATATCCACTCCCTGTGGTGGTGCCATGCTATCACATGGCCTTTAATATGATCTAGCCAGTGACGATTCTAAATGTATAGATTTGGAACAAGGGAGTCTCTGGAAGACCTCTGTTCCATACCTGATTTTCTAATAGTGGGGCAAACACATCCAAGTTTGTCCAAATCCTTCCCAATTTGCAAAGGAAAGTCCTTAATTGTGGCTTATTTGATATATTATTTGTTTTGGATTTTTCTTTTTTTTTTTTTTTACATTTCATATTATACTTGTAGAGCACATTTTTACATATCTCCGGTTGTATACAAAGTATATTCACACCATTTGTGACTTCATACATGCACTTAGGGTATTGATATCCTTCTCATTCTACCATCTTTTCTTTTTTTCTTCAGCATTTTGGCCGGTCCCTTTTCCTCCCTCCCCATTGGACATTCTATTGTCCCTCTAATCCTCCTATGCTCCCCATCCCAACCCCATTGTGAATCGGCCTCCTTATGTCAGAGAAAACATTTGGCATTTGGCTTTGGGGGATTGGCTAACTTCACTTAGCATTATATTCTCCAACTTCATCCATTTACCTGCGAATGCCCTGATTTTATTCTCTCTTATTGCTGAGTAATACTCCATTGTATATATATGCCACATTTTCTTTATCCATTCATCTACTAAAGGGCATTTAGGGTGGTTCCACAGTTTAGCTATTGTGAATTGTGCTGCTATAAACATTAATGTGGCTGTGTCCCTGTAGTATGCTGTTTGTAAGTCCTTGGGGTATAGACCGAGGAGTGGGATAGCTGGGTCATAAGATGGTTTCATTCCCAATTTTCCAAGGAATTTCCATACTGCTTTCCATATTGGCTGCACCATTTTGCAGTCCTACCAACAATGTATGAGCGTGCCTTTTTCTCCACATCCTTGCCAACATTTATTGTTGTTTGTGTTCTTAATAGCTGCCATTCTGACTGGTGTGAGATGAAATCTTAGAGTGGTTTTGATTTGCATTTCTCTAATTGCCAGAGATGTTGAACATTTTTTCAAGTATTTGTTGATTGATTGTATATCTTCTTCTGAGAAGTGTCTGTTCAGTTCCTTGGCCCATTTATTGATTGGGATATTTGGTTTTTTGGTGTTAAGATTTTTTAGTTCCTTATATATTCGAGAGATTAGTGCTCTATCTGACGTGTGTGTGGTAAAAATTTGTTCCCAATTAGTAGGCTCTCTATTCACCTCACTGATTGTTTCTTTTGCTGAGAAGAAGCTTTGAAATTTGAATCTATCCCATTTATTGATTCTTAATGTTAATTCTTGTGCTACAGGAGTCTTATTAAGGAACTTGGGGCCTAATCCAACATGTTGGAGATTAGAGCTTACTTTTTTTCCTAGTAGGTGTAGTGTCTCTGGTCTAATTCCTAGATCCTTGATCCACTTTGAGTTGAATTTTGTGCATGGTGAGAGAAAGAGGTTTAATTTCATTTTGTTGCATATGGATTTCCAGTTTTCCCAGCACCATTTGTTGAAGAGGCTATCTTTTCTCCAATGTATGTTTTTGGCACCTTTGTCTAATATAAGATAACTGAAATTATATGTGTTAGTCTCTGTGTCCTCTATTCTGTACTATTGGCCTACCAGCCTATTTTGGTGCCAATACCATGCTGTTTCTGTTACTATTGCTCTGTAGTATAATTTAAGGTTTGGTATAGTGATGCCACCTGCTTCACTACTCTTGCTAAGAATTGCTTTAGCTATTCTGGGTCTCTTATTTTTCCAGATGAATTTCATGACTGCTTTTTCTATTTCTATGAGGAATGTAATTGGGATTTTAATTGGCAATGCATTAAATCTGTATAGTGCTTTTGGTAGCATGTTCATTTTGACAATATTAGTTCTGCCTATCCAAGAACAGGGTAGATCTTTCAATCTTCTAAAGTCTTCCATAATTTTCTTTCTTTAGTGTTCTGTAGTTTTCATTATAGAGGTCTATCACATCTTTGGTTAAGTTGATTCCCAAGTATTTTATTTTATTTTTTTATGCTATTGTAAATGGGGTAGTTTTCCTCATTTCCCTTTCAGAGGCTTTGTCACTGGTATATAGAAATGCCTTTGATTTATGGGTGTTGATTTTGTATCCTGCTACTTTGCTGAATTCATTTATGAATTCTAGAAGTTTTATGGTGGAATTTTTTGGGTCTTCTAGGTATAAAATCATGTCATCAGCAAATAATTATAATTTGAGTTTAACTTTACCTATCTGTATCCCTTTAATTTATTTCATCTGTCTTATTGTTCTGGCAAGCATTTCAATTACTATGTTGAATAGAAGTGGTGAAAGAGGGCATCCCTGTCTTGTTCCTGTTTTTAGAGGGAATGCTTTCAGTTTTTCTCCATTTAGAATAATGTTGTCCTGGAGATTAGCATATATAGCTTTTACAATTTTGAGATATATTCCTGTTATCCCTAGTTTTTCTAGTGTTTTGAACATGAAGGGGTGCTGTATTTTGTCAAAGGCTTTTTCTGAATCTATTGAGATAATCATATGGTTATTATTTTTGAGTCTATTGATGTGATAAATTACATTTATTGTTTTCTGTATATTGAACCATTCTTGCATCCCTGGAATGAACCCCACTTGATCTTGGTGTATTATATTTTTGATATGGTTTTGTATCCGTTTTGCCAGAATTTTATTGAGAATTTTTGCATCTATGTTCATTAAAGATATGGGTCTGAAGTTTTCTTTTTTTTTGACGTGTCTTTGCCTGGTTTGGGGATCAAGGTGATATTGGCCTCATAGGATGAGTTTGGAAGTGCTACCTCTTTTTCTATTTCATGAAATAAATTGAAGAGTACTGGTATCAGTTTTTCTTTAAAGCTCTTGTAGAACTCGGCTGTGTATTCATCAGGTCCTGGGCTTTTCTTGGTTGGCAGGCTTCTAATGGCATCTTCTATTTCGTCGCTTGAAATTGGTCTGTTCAAATTATGTATATCATCCTGCTTAAATTTGGGCAGATCATACAACTCTAGAAATTTGTCAATGCCTTCAATGTTTTGTATTTTGTTGGAGTACAAGTTTTCAAAATAATTTCAAATTATTTCCTGTATTTCCGTAGTGTTTGTTGTGATATTTCCTTTTTCATCACATATGTTAGTGTTTTGAGTTTTCTCTCTCCTTCTCTTTTTTAGCCTGACTAAGGGTCTGTCAATTTTATTTATTTTTTTCAAAGAACCAACTTTTTTTTTCTCAATTTTTTCAATTGTTTCTATTGTTTCAATTTCATTAATTTTAGCTCTTATTTTAATGATGTCCTGTCTTCTACCACTATTGGTGTTGGATTGTTCTTTTTCAAGAGCTTTGAGATGTAATTTTAAGTCATTTATTTGTAGACTTTTTCTTCTTTTGAGGAATGAACTCAATGTAATGAACTTTCCTCTTAGAACTGCCTTCATAGTGTCTCAGAGATTTCGATATGTTGTGTCTGTGTTTTCATTCACCTCTAAGAATTTTTTGTTCTCCTCTTTGATGTCATCTGCAACCCATTGTTGATTCAGTAGCATATTATTTAATCTCCAGGTTTTGGAGTAGCTTTTATTTCTTATTTTGTCATTGATTTGTAATTTCATTCCATTATGGTCTGATGGAATGCAGGGTAGTATATCTTTTTTTTTTTTTTTTTTTTGTATTTGCTAAGAGTTGTTTTGTGGCATAGTATATGGTCTATTTTAGAGAAGGATCCATGTGCTGGTGAGAAGAAAGTGTATTCACTTGTTGAAAGATAAAATGTTCTATATAAGTCAGTTAAGTCTAAGTTGTTCATTGAATTTTTGAGTTCTATAGTTTCTTTGTTCAGCTTTTGTTTGGAAGATCTAACCAGTGGTGAAAGGTGTTAAAGTCAGCCAGAATTATTGCATTGTGGTCAATTTGACTCTTAAACTTCAGGAGAGTTTGTTTGATGAACATGGATGCTCCATTGTTTGGGACATATATATTTATAATTGCTAAGTCTTGTTGGTATATGGTTCCCTTGAGCAGTATATAGTGTCCTTTTTTATCCCTTTTGATTTACTTCAAGTAGCTTGAAGTCTACTTTATTTGTTATGAGGATGGAAACCCCTGCTTGTTTCTTCAGTCCATGTGAGTGGTAGGATTTCTCTCAACCTTTTACCCTCAGCCTATGGATGTCTTTTCCTATGAGATGAGTCTCTTGGAGGCAGCATATTGTTGGGTCTGTTTTTTTGATCCAATCTGCTAGACTATGTATTTTGATTGGTGAGTTTAGCCCATTAACATTCAGAGTTATTATTGAGATGTGTTTTGTATTCTCAGCCATTTTTGTTTATTTTTGATATTTACCTTGACATGGTTTCTCTTCTGATTGTTTTTTCCTTTAGTGTAATACCTCCCTCTGTTGATTTTCATCATTGTTTTTCTTTTCCTCTTTATGGAATATTTTGCCAAAGATGTTATGTAGTGCTGGCTTTCTACTTGTAAATTCTTTTAACTTTTGTTTATCATGAAAGGTTTTTTATTTCGTCCTCAAACCTAAAGCTTAATTTTTCTGGGTATAAGATTCTTGGTTGGCATCCCTTTTCTTTCAGAGCTTGGAATATGTTGTTCCACGATCCCCTAGCTTTGAGTGTCTGAGTTCAAAAATCTGCTGTGATACAAATTGGTCTCCCCCTATATGTGATCTGATTCCTCTCTTTTGCAGCCTTTAAAATTCTATCCTTGTTCTGTATGCTAGGCATTTTCATTATAATGTGTCTTGGTGTAGATATGTTGTAATTTTGTACATTTGGTGTCCTATAAGCTTCTTGTATTTGGTTTTCCAATTTATTCTTCATTCTTGGGAAATTTTCTGATATTATCTCATTGAAGAGATTGTGCATTCCTTTGGTTTGAAACTCTGTGCCTTCCTCTATCCCAATTACTCTTAGATTTGGTCTTTTGATACTGTTCCATACTTCTTGGATATTCTGTTCATGGTTTCTTACTATCTTCAATGTGTGGTCAACTTTATTTTCAAGATTATATACTTTGTCTTCATTGTCTGAAATTCTTTCTTCCAGTTGATCTAGTCTGTTGGTGATGCCTTCAATTGTGTTTTTTATTTGGTTAATTATTTTCTTCATTTCAAGGATTTCTGACTTTTTTTTTTTTCAGAGTTTCTATCTCTTATTTGAAGTAATCTTTTGCTACCTGTATTTGTTCTCTTATATCTTTGTTGTAGTGGTCAATTTTTGCCTGTATTTGCTCATTTAGGTCATTCTTTGATTCACAGATCATTTTAATTATGAACCTTCTGAACTCCTTCTCTGACATTTCATCAACTTCATTGAGCATGGGTTCTGTTTTTGTAGAATCTTTGTTTGTTTGGGGTACTTTCCTCCCTTGTTTTTTCATGATGTCTATTTGCCTTAGTTTCTTGCAGTGTAGATCTGAGTTATTACAGTTTCTTCCCTATATTCTTGTAATATCTTTGCAGGTTGTCTGTGCCTCTCCTTAGTGTTGGGCTATCAGAACCTGCCGCTGTCCCTCCAAGTATGCTATCTGGGGCTGGGTCCACATTGGTTGGTGTGGGTTGAACTGGTTGAGTCTGAGCTCCTGTGGTGGTCTGCTGGTTGGAAGAGGCAGTCCTCTGAGCAGAGGTCAGTGAAGCTGTCCTAGACTCTTCTGCGGGTATGGGCTGGGCTGACCTGGGCCTGCTGTGCTTAGGCAGAAGTTGGCAGAACTTCCCTGAGCCTGGCCACATTTGAGGTCATGTCAGCAGGACTGACCTGGGGCTGGCCGTGTTGGGCTGAAGGTCAGCAGGACTGACCTGGGCCTGTCGGCACTCCAATGTAAGTACCGGGACTGTCCTCAGCCTGCTTGAACTTAAGCAGAGTTGGCAGGTCTGTCTTTGCTGTCTCCGGCTCTGGGGTGGAGGTCTGCGGGACTGGCTGGAGCCTGGGCCTGGTGGCACTCTAATGTAGGTCCCTGGGACTTCCCTGAGCCCACCTGAACTCAAAGCAGAGTTGGCGGGTCTGTCCTTGCTGGCTCCTGCTCTGGGGCAGAGGTCAGTGGGACTCTCCTGTACTATCTTCTAATTGTTCAACTTAACACCTTGGGATTTCTCTTAAATCCTCTGTTTCTTATCCCAGATCCAGTCCTTCATCTGAGTCTTTAGCTCGCATCCAGATTGGGTCACTGCTCACTGCTTCCCTGGCCACAACCCCAGTGTCAGGCATTTCCAGGAAATGGCACTGCTTCCTTTTTGTCTCTCCTGGAATCTATGCTCAGAGGAGCACCCAGCTTGTGCTTGAAAGCACAGCTCAGATCATACCTGTCCTCTACTCCTGCTCTCTCAGTGGGTGCAGCCAAGATCTTTTTCTTATTAAGCTACTTCTTATTAATGCTTGTTTCTTATTAATTTAAAAACCTTTTGGATACTAATATTTTTTTTCAATTCGAGGTATATTTTAAAATATCTTCTCCTGGTTTGGGAATTATAGTATCTTTAAGTCATTTTGATATAGTCAAACTTGTACTTGTTTTTGTGGAGGGGGGGGATTGATTCTTTTTTAGGTCTTTATAAAAAAAATCCTCCCCATTCCAATATCCAAATATATATCCCAGTATTTGTTTTCTTATATGTGTGAAGCTTTGTAACTTATATTTAAGCCTTTATTTTAACTGGATTTGCAAAGGTTTTATATGAAATTAAAAAATCCTACCATTGATATTGTTAACTAATTTTTCAGAACTATCAATAAAATAGTCATTTCCCCACCAACATCTATTGTGATACATCAGAGTGTGTTCTGTCACTTGCCATTTCTATTAGCTTTTGACATCTTTACAATGAGGACCTTATTAGTTTCCTTATCTAACCCTTTATATCCCTTCACACACTCCATAGCAAACATCACCATTTAATATTGTTTTTCTTATTCATTTAGCTATACCATAAACCTCAGAAGAACAGTTTTGCTTGCACTATTGTTGTTATATTACTAAACCATTAAACAAAATAAGAATATGGTACATGCTGAAAAATGTGTCAAAGCATACTTAATGAATAGTCTATGTCTAATACCATTATAATATAAACTGTCTTAATTAGTAGCATATTATAATGAACTGATATTTTATATGTCAATCCCTTCACTTGATGTTCTCTATTAAGAATATCTTGTATTTAGGTCTTTAATTTTTCAGATCTTTGTGAGAATGAGCTTTCAGAATGCCAAAAATTTCTGTTTGAAAGGTTGATATTAAATCAACATATCAATGTGAAAGGAACTGAATCTTTACTATACCAGCCTTCTGTGGAAACAGTGCTTATCTCTCTTTAGCTCTTTCTTAATTGCCTTCAAAAACATTTTGTAATTTTGTACATATTTGTTATTGTTTTGAATGACAGATTTGAGTTTTTTTTATTTACATAGAATTAAATTTACATGCTTTTAAAAACAGATTTAAAAATGACAGTTTATTTTCCCTTTCAATCCTAGATATCCTTTGTCTCTTCTTTTTTATTTGTCTCATTGTGACAGCAATGGAATGAATGAATGGAAAAAGTGATGAGTAATTTTTCTCTTTTGATATTTTTAAGATCTTTTTTAAATTTAAATTTCTTATATATGAGATAAGAATGCATTATAATTCATGTTACACATACAGTGCACAAATTTTCTGGATGTACACAAAGTAGAGTCACACCATTCGGGTCTTCATACATGTACTTCGGGTAATGATGTCCATCTCCTTCCACTGTCTTTCCTACCCCCAATGCACCCTCCCTTCCTCCCTCCCCCCTTTGCCCTATCTAGAGTTCATCTAATCCTCCCATGCCCCCATCCCAACCACACTATGAAACGGCATCCTTAAATCAGAGAAAACATTCAGCATTTGGAGTTTTGGGATTTGCTAACTTCACTTAGCATTATATTCTCCAATTTCATCCATTTACCTGCAAATGCCATGATCTTATTCTCTTTTAGTGCTGAGTAATATTCCATTGTGCATATATACCACATTTTCTTTATCCATTCATCTACTGAAGGGCATCTAGGTTGGTTCCACACTATACACATTGATGTGGCTGTGTTCCTGTAGTATGCTGTTTTAAAAACCTTTGGTTATAGGCCAATGAGTGGAATAGCTGGGTCAAATGGTGATTCCATTCCCAGTTTTCTAAGGATTTTCCATATGCTTTCCACACTGGCTGTACCAATTTGCAGTCCCACCAACAATATATGAATGTGCCATTTTCCCCACATCCTCGCCAACACTTATTGTTGTTTGTATTCTTAATAGGTGGCATTCTGACTGGAGTGAGACAAAATCTTAAAGTAGTTTTGATTTGCCTTTCTCTAATTGCTAGAGATGTTGTACATTTTTTTCATATATTTGTTGATTGATTGTATATCTTCTTCGGAGAAGTGTCCTTTTCAGTTCCTTGGCCCATTTATTGATTGGGTTATTTGTTTTTTGGTGTTATAATTTTTGAGTTCTTTATATATTCTAGAGATTAGTGCTCTATCTAATGTGTGAGGGGTAAAAATTTGCTCCCATGATGTAGGCTCTCTATTCACCTCACTGATTGTTTCTTTTGCTGAGAAAAAGCTTTTTAGTTTGAATCCATACCATTTATTAATTCTTGATTATAATTCTTGCATTATAGGAGTCTTATTAAGTAATATGGGCCTCACAAGACATGATAGAGATTTGGTCCTAATTTTTCTTCTAATAGATGCAGTGTCTCTGGTTTAATTCCTAGGTCCTGGATCCACTTTGAGTTGAGTTTTGTGCATGGTGAGAGATAAGGGTTTGATTTCATTTTGTTGCATATGTATCTCCAGTTTTCCCAGCATCATTTGTTTAAGAGGCTATCTTTTCTCTAACTTATATTTTTGTTGCCTTTGTCTAATATAAGATAATTGTAATTATGTGAATTAGTCTCTGCATCCTCTATTCTGTACCATTGGTCTATAAGTCTATTTTGGTGCCAATACCATGCTGCTTTTATTACTATTGCTCTGTAGTATAGTTTAAGGTTTGATATAGTGATGCCACCAGCTTCACTCTTCTTGCTAAGTATTGCTTTAGCTATTCTGGATTTCTTTTTTTTCAAGATGAATTTCATGATTGCTTTTTCTATTTCTATGAGGAATGCCATTGGGATTTTGATTGCAATTGCATTAAACCTGTATAGTGCTTTTGGTTGTATGGTCATTTTGACAATATTTATTCTGCCTATCCAATAACAAGGTAGATATTTCTATCTCCTAAGGTCTTCTTTAATTTCTTTATTTCATGTTCTGTAGTTTTTTACTGCACAGATTTTTCACTTCTTTTGTTAAGTTGATTCCCAGGTTTTTTTTGGTTTTTCGGTTTTTTGGGGGTTTTTTTGTTTGTTTTTTGTTTTTTTGTTTTTGTTTTTTTGAGGCTATTGTAAATGGGGTAGTTTTCCTCGTTTCTCTTTCAGAGAATTTGTCACTGATATACAGAAATGCCTTTGATTTATGGGTGTTGATTTTATATCCTGCTCCTTTGCTGAATTCATTTACTAGTTCTAGAAGTTTTCTGGTGGAATTTTTTTGGGGGTCTTCTAGGTATAGAATCATATCGTCAGCAAATAGTGTTAATTTGAGTTCTTCTTTTCCTATCCATATCTCTCCAATTTCTTTCATCTGTCTAGTTGCTGTGGCCAGTGTTTCAAGAACTATGTTAAACAGAAGTGGTGAAAGAGGGCAAATCTGTCTTGTTCTAGTTTTTAGAGGAATGCTTTCACATTTTCTCCATTTAGAATGACGTGGACCTGGATCTTAGCATAGATAGCTTTAAAAATGTTGAGATATGTTCCTTTATCCCTAGGTTTTCTAGTGTTTTGAATATGAAAGGATGCTGTATTTTGTCAAATACTTGTTCTGCATCTATTGATATGATCATATGGTTCTTATGTTTAAGTTTATTGATGTGATGGATTACATTTATTGATTTCCATATATTGAAACAACCTTGCGTCCCTGAGATGAATGCAACTTGATCATGGTGAACTATCGTTTTGATATGTTTTTGTATTTGATTTGCCAGAATTCTATTAATAATTTTTGCATCTATATTCATTAGAGATATTGGTCTGAAGTTTTCTTTCTTTGATGTGTCTTTGCCCGGTTTTGGGTACTGGCCTCATAGAATGTGTTTGAAAGTACTCCCTCTTTTTCTATTTCCTGAAATAAATTGAAGAATATTAGTATTAGTCCTTCTTTAAAGGTCTTATAGAACTTGGCTGTGTATCCATCTGGTCTTGGACTTTTCTTGGTTGGTAGGCTTCTGATGGCATCTTCTATTTCATCTATTGAAATTAATGTGTTTAAATTGTGTATATCGTCCTAATTCAATTTGGGAAAATCATACGACTCTAGGAATTTGTCGATGCCTTTGATATTTTCTATTTTATTGGAGTACAAGTTTTCAAAATAATTTCTAATTATCTTCTGCAATTCTGTAGTGTCTGTTGTGATATTTCCTTTTCAATCGCATATGTTAGTAATTTGAGTTTTCTCTTTCCTTCTCTTTGTTAGCATGGCTAAGGGTTTGTCAATTTTATTTTTTTTTTAAAGAACCAACTTTTTGTTTTGTCAATTTTTTCAGTTGTTTCTCTTGTTTCAACTTCATTGATTTCAGCTCTGCTTTTAATTATTTCCTGTCTTCTACTGCTTTTGGTGTTGATTTGTTCTTATTTTTTTAGGGTTTTGAGATATAATGTTAAGTCATTTATTTGTTGACTTTTTCTTCTTTTAAAGAATGAATCCATGCAGTGAACTTTCCTCTTAGTACTGCTTTCATAGTGTCCCAGAGTTTTTGATATGTTGTGTCTGTGTTCTCATTCACCTCTAAGAATTTTTAAATCTCCTCCTTGATGTCTTTTGCAACCCATTGTTCATTCAGTACCATATTATTTAGTCTCCAGGTGTTGGAGAAGCTTTTATTTCTTATTTTATCATTGATTTCTAATTTCATTCCATTATGACCAGATAGAATACAGAGTAGTATCTCTACTTTTTTATATTTGCTAAGAGTTGCTTTGTGGCATAATATATGATCTATTTTAGAGAAGGATCCATGTGCTGGTGAGAAGAAAGTGTATTTGCTCATTGAAGGATGAAATATTCTATACATATCAGTTACATCTAAGTTATTGATTATATTATTGAGTTCTATAGGTTCTTTGTTCTGATTTTGTTTGGAAGATCTATCCAGTGGTGAGAGAGGTGTGTTAAAGTCATCCAGAATTATTTTGTTGTGGTCTGTTTGACTCTTGAACTTGAGAAGAGTTTGTTTTGTTTGATGAATGTACATGCTTCATTGTTTGGGGCACATATATTTATTATTGTTATGTGTTATTGATGAATGATTCCCCTAAGTAGTACGAAATATCCTTCTTTATCCCTTTTGATTAACTTTGGCTTGAAATCTACTTTATTTGATATGAGGTTGGAAACTCTTGCTTGCTTCTACAGTCCCTGTGAGTGGTATGATTTTTCCTAACCTTTCACCTTCAGTCTATGGATGTCTTTTCTTATGAGATGAGTTTCTTAGAGGCAGCATATGGTGGGGTCTTTTTAGTCCAATCTTCTAGTCTCTGTCTTTCAATTGGTGAGTTTAGCCCATTAACTTTCCGGGTTATTATTGAGACATGATTTGTATTCCCAGCCATTTTTGTTTCTTTTTGGTATTTAACTTGACTTGGTTTCTCCTTTGATTAGTTTTTCCTTTAGTGTAATACCTTCCTCTGTTGATTTTCATTGTTGTTTTTCATTTCCTCTTCATGGAATATTTTGCCCAGGATGTTTTGTAATGCAAATTTTCTAGTTGTAAGTTCTTTTAATTTTTGTTTATCATAGAAGGTTTTTATTTCATCATCAAATCTAAAGCTTAATTTTTCTGGATGTAAGATTCTTGGTTGGCATCCACTTTCTTTCAGAATTTGGTATATATTTGTCCAGGTGTCCTGGCTTTGAGGGTCGGGGTTGAAATATCTGCTAAGATATGAATTTGTCTCCCCCAATTTGTGACCTGACCCCTCTCTCTTGTGGCCTTTAACATTCTACCTTTATTCTCTATGCTATTCATTTTCATTATGATGTGTCTTGGTGTAGATCTGTTGTGAGTTTGTACATTTTGTGTCCTGTAAGCCTCTTGTATTTGATTTTCCAATTCATTCTTCATATTTAGGAAATTTTCTGATATTATCTCATTGAAGAGATTGTGCTTTCCTTTGGTTTGAGACTCTGTGCCTTCCTCTATCCCAATAACTCTTAGATTTGGTCTTTTGATGCTATCCCATAATTCTGGGATGTTCTGCTTATGGTTTCATACCATCTTTAATGTGTGGTCAACTTTATTTTCCAGATTGTTTACTTTGTCTTCATTATCTGACGTTCTGTCTTTCAAGTGATCTAGTCTGTTGGTGATGCTTTCTACTGAGTTTTTTATTTGGTTTATTGTTTCCTCCATTTCAAGGATTTCTGATTTTTTTTTCCCCACAATCTCTCTTTCTTAAAGTAATCTTTTGCTACCTGTATTTGCTCCCTTATCTCTTTTTTTGGTGTGATCAGTGGATGCCTGTTTATTGGTGTCATCAATGTTTGTATTTGCTCTCTTATCCCTTTGTTGGAGTGATAATTTTTTGCTCATGTAGGTCATTCTTTAATTCAAATATAATTTTAATTATGAACATTCTGAACTCCTTTTTTGACATTTCATCAACTTTGCTGTCCATGGGTGAGTATCCTGGTTTCTTTAGGGCACTTTCCTCCCTTGTTTTTTTTCATGTTGTCTATGTCATTTTCTTTCTTGCAGTGTGGATCTGAGGTATTAAAGTTTCCACCTTATAATCTTGTAGTATCTGTGCAGATTATCTGTACCTCACCTTGGGTTTGGGCTTCCAGACCCTGCCAGTGTTCCAGGACGGATGCTCCTGCAACTGTAGGTGGTGGCAGCAATAGCAGGAGGTAACTCGGGATAACAGTAGAGGTACTCCAAGATGGATGCAATGTCTTTCAGAGATGGGGCTGAAAGCATTTTCCTTACACTGCCTTTGGGATGACTGCTCCAAGATGCAGCTGTTTCTTGGTCCTGTCTGTTGTGCCAAGGTAGAGGCTACTGCATTGAGAAGGCTATGGGAATGGCTGCAGTGTCTCAAGATGGAAGCGGGTTAGACCTGGGCTCCCAGGTGATGGTGGGGGGGCTGGACCCAGGCCTACCCTGGGCCCTGGCTCCTGATCAGGTTGGCAAGGTGGATCTGGGCTGGGCCTGAGCTCTGGCTGGAATCTGCGGGTGGCAGGATGGACTCAGGCCTACCCTGGGCCTGAGCTCTCGTGCAGGTCAGGGTGGCAGATCTGGGCTGGACCTGAGCTTCTGCGGGGCTCTGCCAGTGGCTGGACGGCCCTGGCTCCTGTGATAGTCAGCAAGGCAGATCTCTCTCTTCTGATTTTAACAGTAAGGTTTATCGATTCACCAGTGAGGTTGTCTTTGTTCTAGGATTTTTCTTGAGTACACTTTATCAGATTAGGGAATTTCCTTTGAATTACTCTTTGTTCCATGTTTAGTGTCAGGTATTATGAATCTCTGTAATCATGCTACTTAGACTGTTATTATGAGCTATACTTTTATGTTCTATAGAGAGAATTATAATCCTGGAATAAAACCTAATTTATTATATAATATACATTGTATTACATCTTATATGTATTATTTTACACAATGTATTATATCTTATACACTGTTTAATATTTCTTTTAGGTTTCTACATATATTTTCATAAGGGAGAATAGTTTCAATTAGTCTTTTCTCAGTCAGCTTTGATTTGATGGCAAGGAATGTGAATTGGGGAGCATTTTGTTTGCTTTTCTGTTCTTTGGAATAGTTTATGTATGATTTGACATATGTATTATATCATGCTATTATGTTAATATGTATATTCTGATATATACATTATTTTATGCTATTATGTCTAAGAACTCCCTCTGAAAACCATTAAGTCTGAAATTTTTTTTAGTATGGCAAGATTTTCAACTATTGTTTCAATTTTGCTAACAATTTTAGAATTACTCAGATTTTCTATTTCTCCCAGTTCAATTTGGTTAGTATTATGCTTTTAGGAATTTTACATCATTTATAATTTTTAAAAATGGACAAATAATACTCTATTGGTAAATCTGCATATTATTTATTTTGTGCTGTTATGTATGTAAAAATGGCATCAACAAAAGTAGACAAAAGACATCTATATATACATCTATATATTCCTTTATTGCCTTATGTGCTTTGGATAAAGTAATAATTAAATCTACAAAATTGAAATTAATTAACTAGACCTACTTATACAAATATGTATAATTCTCAAGAAAGTTGTATAAAAGTTGTAAACTAGGATATGTATATTATATCATTTAAAGATTAGATGTAATTATGTCTAACTAGGATGGGCGTGGTGGCACATACCTATAATCACAAGGATTTGGGAGTCTGAGGCAGGAGGATTGTAAATTCTAGTCCAGCCTCAGAAACTCAGTGAAACCCTCAGCAACTGAGCAAGACCTCATCCCAAAATAAAATATAAACAGGCCTGTAGATGTGGCTCAGAGGTAGAGTGCCCTGGGTTTTTTTCCTCAATATCAAAAATAATAATAACAATAATAATAATGCCTAGAATATTAAGAAAACTTAATTCTCTCCTAAATTATTCTAATAAACAATAAGGGCTTGGATTCACTGTCCTAGGAAAATACATTCCAGGAGAACACCTAGAAAGGTATTTAAAAGAACATACTAATAAGTAATACTATTAGGTGATGATTAACTTATAGAAGACCCAGGTTTTAATTTTATATACCCTTGGATTTAGAAGCCCCATATCCCATGAATAATCAAAAAGAAAACATTATATTTCAATAATAACTTCCCTTGACAAACTTTTAAAAACAAAGAAATGGAACATCATTTTAGTTTTCAGTTGTACTATGTTGGGAAAAGTATTTGAGATCAAAGGATGTGAAATCAAACTAATCTATTAAAGTACAATTTCCATGGAGAACAATAGTTTTCTGAACACTATCCATCAAGGAAGAAAAAAATCCTTTTTATTGGTTTAATTGTTTTATAAGTGGCCAAATTCTTAGAATACTCATTAGAATAATTCATAGATATGTTGACATTATCCTATATATAACAATAAAGGAAGACTGTACAGATAATGCCAAGAAAAACTATGCAGACTAGTGCTGAGCAGAAGGTTTAGATAGAATACGTTTACATAAGAACTTCTTTCTCAGGAAGACAACATTTTTTCATTAGGAAAATTTATGGAGGTACTCTTGGAGTGTTAAATGTGACATGTCCCTCTCCCCAAAGCCAGAGTGGAAGGAAAGAGAGTTGAATTACTTGTGATCATAGTTGGGGAATTTTTAGTTTTTTGGGATAACTTGGAAGAATCATGGGAAGAAAACTTTTTCTGTCTTCGCAACTTAGGAGGATGCCAGAAGCAGTCTGAGGTGGGAAGAAGGAGGCTGACGAAGATATGGTTTGCTTCAGAAGAAAGGTAAGAGAACAAGCACATAGAGTAGAAAGGGAATGTTAAACCAGGAAGGACCAGGATTTTACAAACCTACAGTGTGGAGTCTTGATCCATTTCATTTCATTTTAAAGAGAATATGACCTTATGTGGTTGGAGAACTTCAGGGTTTCTAGGAAAATAATACCAGGATTACACATACAAGACAAGCCCTGATAACCGGTCCAGAAATAAACCCCACTAGTGCCAAAAACCTAAATCTAAGATTCTTAAATCACGGCACTTGATAGTGGGCTTTGGTGTAAGAGGAGACAGAGTAAGAAAAATGACAACTATGATGCTAGATCTTGGTGTTCAAGTTAGGGCACACAGACTGTGGGTTACACTAAAATTTTCCAAGGGGCATCATGGGCAGAAATGCTAATAAAAATAATAATCAATTTCTAATTTTCCATATTTATTCCTTTTTAAAACATAGACCTATAATCTATGATTCTTGCTGGTTTTCTATTCCCTTTTCTCTTTTCGAAATTTATATCCTCTAAAACAGTGATTTTTGTTTTCCATCCTTTCAGAACTTTTCCATGTTGCACTGTGCTAGAGTACACTGTGCTAGAACCTGTGGGAAACAAAGTGACAATTCCAATCACTGTGGTGAGAACCCTCCTTTAATCAAGACCTTGAAACTTGTGGTATATTTTGTGTCTTTTGTAATTATTTCATATTTATGTTCAGAACAATGGATGACATGAAAAATAGGAAAAGCTTATCTGTGTGGGATATTCTGGATTCAAGTAAACCATGGGGCATGGTAATAGAATTAGCGACAATTTTTACTTGATGATATTGCCTTTTCTTCCAAAAACTATTGTTAAATAGAATACATTACTAAGAGACAGTTACTTGATATTTTTGAACATTTTTCTTAAAAAGCTACAAATTCATCTCTTCTAAAAATTATTTTTAAAACTTCTGGAATATGTAATAAAACTACTAATTTTAATGAAAAAGATGACTATTAGTAAAAGTGTAAATAAAACTAAAACATTCTTGTAGCCATTCTTGTAGCTATCAGTATGACCTTGGAAGCCTCATAAAAATTAGCTTTGCTCAGTGTGAAAGATAGAAATTACACAGGAATGTAGGAAAGATTGAATATCTGTTGTAGTATTGATAGTTTAAAATATTAAATACCAAGTCTATTGTTGACACTAAATTGATTTCCTATTCATACACCCTATATTCTGCAGAGATCAGATAATGGAGAGAATATTGTTCAATACATTTTTGTCTAAATAGTAATAAGTAAAAACATATTTCAGGTAATGAGATCTAGGGATGTTTCCAATCACTGTCAGATAATAATGTATATCCATATGTATGGCAAGAAAATATACACTAATAATTATGATGTGCAATTCTCACCAAATGATAATATACTGGTGAAGAGATTTTCAGAACATTAAGCACTGTTATTTGAGTTTATTCTGGCTGAATGGGCAATGATCAGCTATGAGAATGGTTTATTGTTCATCCCTTCACTTTAAACTTTACGTTATTTGGGGAATGTTATTTTTAAAATAATATCCTATGTGTCAGCTGGGAACTTTAGACAGTACTGAAAAACCATAAATTCAAGTATAATCTTAAAATAATAGAGTATGGTAATGCAAAAATCTGAGCAGATCTGAAAAAGTGTTAATGATGTTGTCACTGAGCACTCACAGGGAGCTGGTGTGGAAAACAGAGATGGTCAATCTGAAAATTGCAGAATGTAGTTAGCAGCTTTAGTGAGACATGAGTTTTATGAGTAGAGAAATAAGTGTAGGAAACAAATATAAAATTTATTGATTTATACTCTGGACTGAACATTTTCAATCAAGAGGCAAAGAAAGAAAAGTGAGCATGTTTAATGCCCATGTCAAGATCAGGGCACTAAAAATAAATAGAATGTAGAATGAAGAAAGTTGATTACAGCAACAATAAGCAAGTGTCTTCATTCATTGATGTATGATAAACTTACAGGTCTATACTCTTAGTCCCAATAATAACACCCAAAAATTATTTTTATAACTTACTTGGGAACAAAACCTGATGTGAACAGAAGTGAGGCTATTTATTGTTTTTGTCTTACTCTATCATACTTACTATGGTGTGTTTTTATATGTTTCACTGAAGAAATAGTAATGGGTTTGAGTAGAGTGCTGCCCAACACCTACCTGAGAATTTATATGTGGCATTTGGACTCTACTAATATTGTAATATCTGAAAAATTATGCATGTCAAAATATACCTGTCCCCATTGGGGCTGGGGTTGTGGCTCAGTGGTAGAGCACTTGCTTCCCACATGTGAGGCACTGGGTTCGATCTTCACCACCACATAAAAATAAATAAAGGTATAGTGTCTATCAATATATATATATATATATATATATATATATATCCCCAAAGAATTTAGAAAATAAATTCTTTTGACCTGCTTAAAACTTAATGAAATATGAATTAGAGGAACACTGAGTCATCTTTCTATCCTGAACAAACCTTAGATCTGGGTTTTTACTGAGCTGGTAAGACATGAATGGCAGGTGGGAGACCACTTTGGCCATCGTAAGAAGCAGTTCACTTGAACTCAGCAAATAAGAGGGCAACTGAAAAAGTGTTTATCTACAGAAATCCTGAAAATATTGCTTTATTATTGCCTTGATGATACTTTGAATCTCCAAAATATTGAAAAAAGTTGTTACTGTATGTATCCACAAATTTGTGTGAATTCAGTTCTCAAAATATTGTGACAACAAGGCGAGAAAAATACATTACATGGAACATGAATGTGGTACCTCATTTGTTCACTTAGCAGCTATTGCAGAATGCTCACAGTGGATTCCATGCTGTTTTAGGAGCTGGGACTGTAGAAGTGACATGGACATTTGTTTTGATTTTTTTGACCATGCTGCTCTGTTTGGAAGAGGTTTCTTATATTTAGTGGATTTCTTATGTTAAGAACCACTCTTTTCCATTTAAAAGTAGGAAACTTGTTATTTCTAGCTATTCTTAGCTTAGGAATCAAGAGTGTGACCTAGAATTTGCTAATCAGGTGTACTCACTCAAAATTTTCATCCAGAGAGAAACAATTAGAGGAAGAAGCAAGCACTGAAAAGGATATCTTTTTTTTCTGAAAACATATTGCCCACAGCTGAGTAGTTGAACTTCCAGGGGTAGCATGTGATCAGCATATGAACTATGGTATCTAGGACTTCAGTAGGAGTAATAGGTTTCTCTTAGAATATCCCCATGGTGAAATTTCAGGACTCTTCCTGGTGGTTTTACCTCCAAGCCTGATGATCTTTCCCTTTGTAGAGTTTAGTAGTAACCTGTTAACTTTTCATAAATATAGTGCTTTTATGTTAACTATGGAGGATACATAGATGAATTTATAAGGTGATCGGCATATAATATAGTGCTACAGTAAATGTTTTTTAAAGAGCATATTTTAGAAGGCATGGCAAAGGCCATGGTATTTATGCCTAAGCAAGATCTAAATGAAGAGAGGGAATGAACCATGTGGACATCAGGCAAAAGTGCTGAGGTGGGAATTTGCTTTGGTCATTTGAAGAATGGCATGAATCCATGAAGCTGGACCGAGTCCACAGAAATTTAAAGGAATCATCCAGGGTTCAGGGTATGAGGGACAGCCAGGTATCAGGATTATGTAGAACACTGTAGATGATAGGATGGTAGATAGATGGGTAGATAGACTGAAGTATAGAAAATAACACACACAGGAATAGATAGGAATGTGTGAGTCTTTATTCAACCCATTTTACAATTAATTAAATTAATTCAACCCTTAGAATTAATCCAATAATATTATGCCCAGTTATCAATGTGACAAGTTAGAACATTTAGTTTTGCATTTTTAAGAATAGAATCTTAGTTTTCATTATAAGATACACATTATGTAATAAAATGCAAATCTTAAATGAGTTATAAAGTTATAATAAGAGTGCCAAAGGATAGTGTAAGTTTGTAGACAATTTATGTTTCCCAATATTTTATTGGTATGGGTTTCATGTTATCTGCCATAATTTGATATGTTTAGTAGAAAGAGTTTGAGAAAAATGATATTGATAAGGAATACACAATCAGAAAAAGGAAGCAAAATTTAAATTAATTGAACATATACAAAGAGTCACTTACCTATTTAAACAATGTGGTGTAGAGAAGGAGCCTATATTTTAAGTCATTTTTTACCTGGATTCAGATTTTGTTTTGTTGATTATTATCCATATGACCATAGAAAAAGTTATTTAAATGTTCCTCACTTTAGCTCCTTTACCTGTAAGTTAGAAAAAATAAAAATTAGCATAGAGTTATTATAGATACTACATTAAATTAGAGAGTACCTATAAGGCACAATTTAGGATGTTCCCCAGTAGTTACAAAGTCAATATATGTAGCTTTTCTTTTTTAAATTTAATTTTTAAAAAAAAATTTATTATCCAGTTTTTCTAATAGTAAAAGGCTCAAGAGGTGGAAGAGAAGTACAAGGAAAAAAAGATGCTTAGAGTAACATTTTATCCTAACAACAACAAACACAAAGGAGTTGTTTACCAAAACCCTTTCTGAGAGTCTCTCTCTCTCTTAATATATCTTGAGATCTTCATGTCTCTTGACGAAATCCGTAGGTTTTGAGTGTGTATTCACCTTCTTTATTTGCTCCCTATCTCTACAGAACACCCAAAGATATAAAAGCAGATACGAATAAATCAGCCTGCATCCTTCACATTATGGTAGTAGTGTGGCAATAAACTCAAGATATTGGCTTTTAAGATAGCTGGTAGGTAAGTTTATGTAGACATTTAAAGTTTAAAAAATACTAGTGAAGGCAAAAATTAAGACGCTAACATGGAGGACATATAGCACTCCAGAACGAGGAAATACGTATTTGGATCTATGTTGGCTATTTAGAAATGCAGTCAACTGGAAACTGATATAAAGATACAAAAATTGGGTATTGGAAGTGATCCACAAAGATATGTCATAGAAAAGAGGTCATATACACAATGTAAAAATTAAAATTTAGTGACAACAAAAATGTCAAATATTTTAGCACTGTCAGAAATACAGGAGAAACTGTAAGTAAAGGGAGTATTGGGTAAAATATTGTGATTAGTAGATTCTTCACAGTTAATATGCAGTGAATGGAGAATCTTACTAACACAAGGAAGGTATAATTAAAGTCATGTACTTCAATAATACACCAAATGGGGTTAAATTGCACAAAACAACTTATCAGCAAAAGACAATACAAGGGAGGTATTGGTGGTGGACTTAGGCACATTTGTAAGTGCACATCCATACAATTATTTTCTTGAATTCAGCTAACAATACAAATCAATGTGAAATGCAGGATTTTCAATTTATTGGCATCATTGCAATGTTCAAATTCTGCCTCCATTACCTAACTTCTCTCGTAGCTTTGAGCCAAAGACTCTTCATTTTCATCTGTAATGTGGAAAAATTAATTTCTATCTCATAGCATACATGAAGAAACTGACATACTAATTACTTGAACTAATCATGTTAGTAATATATTGTTGGTATTATTATTAAAATTCAATACAAACTTCTCTTTCCACAACCCTGTATTAATCACATTTACTTATCTTTACCCCTCTCTAAAATTTTAAAATAATACACATTCTTAGATTATACTGGATGCTCCTACTCACTTTTTAAGAATGAGGGAGATGTCTAAGATCTAGATATTGTATAACCATATCATTATCTCTTTGCATTGATAACTAAAACATGAAGGGCAAGAACATTAGTCAGCAAAGGAATGAGGAAAAGATATGGACTTTAGTCAAAGAAAATACTGTCAGTGCTTCTGCATGAAATGAGTAAACTCTATGTAAAGGCCAAACTGTATTACCAGTTTAAATACATTTCATTTAAATTAAACTTATGTTTTATTTATTTTCTATAAGGAATTTAGAAGCTCTCTGGCTCCCCATTCTTTACCAGGTTCAGATATTCTAGGGGCTCTTCTGGGCCTGAGTTCCTTTCAGAGGCTTAACTGGCTTCAGCTTAAGGAACCATTTCAAAGATATCAAATTCAGAGAAGAAGCTTCCTCTGAAGAATTCAAAGGATGGTGATGCTAATATATGCAGTGTCTATATGGTTT
The DNA here is from genome assembly GCA_025594165.1 of Tamias sibiricus. Lineage (NCBI taxonomy): Eukaryota > Metazoa > Chordata > Mammalia > Rodentia > Sciuridae > Tamias > Tamias sibiricus. Next base: position 98,585,091 of record CM046664.1, read on the forward strand.
CAAGCTTGTGGATTTTTCATCATTCCTCTCAGAGCACAGCAGGGCTTTGTCATTCATATCTCTAGTTCAAGTTCTCTCTATAATACTATGGGTATCATTTTTGATCAATCAATTCATGTCCATGCACTAAAGAGACACTAGACTGACAAATATTCTTGGTATTTATCTTCAGTGAATACTCACTCCCTAAAAGCAAGGGAACTGTATCCACTTCTCATTTTGTGTTCTTGATTGGAAAATAATTTTAACTTCAGAGTTCATATACTGAATTTTTTTCCTCTTAGGTTGACTAGCATCTTGAGAAAAAAGGACATATTTGATTTTGTCCTATCCTATGAGTCTGCTTTTAAAAAGTAAAGTCATCCTCCACACCAGTTCCCTGAATGTACAGTAGACATGGCAGCCTGTGTGAAAACAGCAGATAGTTGTTCAGCTTGGTACCACTATCTATGTCCATTTAAGTAAATGAGCAGGAAAAAAATTACTTTGGCCAAGTTTAGGCATTAGTGGATACTGTATAATATTTTATGTGAAAGTAAAGTCTGTATTCTATTATTTCAAATTTACTGGAATTTAGATATTTATTGAAGACAATTTCACTTTATAATCCACAAAATTTCTTCACAGAGCTACAAATGACCTGAGACTAGACAGTCTTTTGTCCTAATGGGTTATTGCCCAAAAGCAGAGAAATAACTGTCATTTACAGGATTGGTATCATAGTAAAATTCTCTTGATGGGGAAAAAATTGAGAATAACTACTATTGAAGAAGGAAAAGCCAGGGCAGCATTATTTGGCTTTGTTGACTCAGTTAGCTCAAAGCAAAAGTTTTAAATGTGTTTTCTAAACATATACAGGTAATCATCTCAATTCATCCATTTTGCAGAATGGAGAGATTTTGTAACAAATTGCTGTTTGGATATCACTACTCACAGGAAGAACATAGTTTGGATCCTGAGGAATAATGGTGGGGAGACAATTGCTAAAATTATTCCTTTGCCTACATTTCTCAAGATTTGTGCCTCCATCCCCTCTGCATTTTGAGAGCTGTTGGGTTGGACAATAGTCACAGTGTATGCTGCACAGTTTTAAAATTCAGATAAAATGTTTAAAGTTTCCTCAGCTTCATAGACAGGGTAAAATGAATTTTCCCATGCCAAACAGAGATGGGCATAATTTGACTAAGCAATGTTAAAATGCTCAGAAAAATACTCCAAATTTACCAAGGACCTAACTCAATGCAAATTATGTAGAAAGCAGTGCTCATAAAAAAAAAAAAAAAATATCCAGGGTGCAAAGTCTTCCACTATGCTCGGACATTATCTCTCACTCTTTAACCTACTGTGAGAACAAAATATGAGGAAATAATAGAAGAGGATACTTGAAGAATCAGCATAAAACATAGTGTCCAATCCCCCTGTTATTCTTTGGATGTGAGGTATCCCCCAAAATCTCATGATTAGATTATTAGACCTATAAACTAGTCCGTGGATTAATTCATTTGATGGATTAATAATTTGAATGGACTAACTGGGTGGTAACTATAGGTAGGTGGGGCATGGCTGGAGGAAGTGGATAACTGGACAAGTGCTTTGGGGATTATATATTTTGTCCCCTGCTCCTCGCATCTGTTCTCAGTTTTTTGACAACCACAAGCTGAAATACTTTCCTCCACCAGGCCCTTCTGCCATGATTCTCTGCCTCATCTTGGGCCCAGAGCAAAGGAGTCTACTGACCAAGTACTGAGATCTCTGAAACTATGAGCCAAAATAAACTTTTCCTCTTCCAAGTTGTTTTTGTGAGGTATTTTGGTCACAGCAATTTAAAACTGACCAATATGGCCTCTTTATATAGTCTACACACCTTGAAAATCCAAGATTCTTGGCTACAGCATGGGAAAATTCTCTTGTCTGAAAAGCAAGTATATACCGATGTGTACAATACTCAATGATCAATTAATCAATATTGTAAGGACCATTTTGGGTGTCATCCAGAAACGGTCTTTACTCCTCCACATTTCCAAAATATTTCCCATTGTTCTAATTTGCCTCCTTGAATTTGCCTTTTATTTAAATACTTGGAATAAATGCTGCCACAAAAGAAAGTTGTTTATTTCAACTTATCCTAATAGTGGCTGTCTACCAACTATAGATCAGAGTAATATCTCAGTTCCAAACTTCTGTGAAACAAGTCCCCTTCTGTTCCCCATATTATTGTAATGTTTTTCATTTGGGGAGGAGGGGGACCAAGGCAATAAATGAGGACAATGACCTAATAACTCTTAGCTTTATACCTGACTCCTATGTACATTTGTAGAGCCAATATCCTTGTATATCAAACAAAATAATGTGGACTAGAATGGCATCTAAAGTTTTTTTAAACCAAAATCTCACATTAGTTGTTTATTATACTTCAGCATCTCTGTGTATACAATTACCAATAATATCTTGCATTTTGGAAGTTTTATATTTTTCAAAATGTTTTTAATAACCCTTCCATTCATCTTGTATCTCTATATTCTATCAGATATAGGCTATCTATCTATTTATCTATCTATCTGCAGGTAGTTATATCAAGATACATCTGTTTTAGAACATTTTGTCTGCTCCAGGATACTCCATTTACACTTATTTGTTATTCTCTAGGATCCTACTGACTAATAGTTTCTTAGGACCTTCCTTGTTTTCTTGACCTGGATTCTTCTGTGGAGTACTTGTCAGATACTTTGTAGGATGCCCCTCCATTAGAATTTCTTTTTACTTTCTCATAGTTAGTCTGGGGTTATGGGTTTGGGAAGGAAGATCATACTGTCTGCAATGTTTATAACTGTTTTCTATTCTTTCTGATCCTTTTCTTGGCTGTATCCTGTCTACTGATTAGCTCACCCAAGTCATTCTTAATTTTTTACAGCATTTGGATTTCTAACATTTCTTTTCAAATCCTTATAATTAGAATTCTGACTCCGCTTTTTAAAATATTTGATACTTGATAGCTTCTAAGACTCATTCCTTCCTCATTTTACCTGTCCCATATCTGAGCAAGCTACAAAAAAAAAAAAAAATAGTGTGTATCTTTCCATGGAGATTTCAGGTGATTCAAGGTACACATCTTCCGGAACATGAGAATCTTCATCCTGAAACTCAAGCCCTTTTCTCACCTCCTAACCATAGTCAAAATTTTCTCTGATAAGTGGATACTGATCCATAATGGGGAGGGGAGAGGCATGGGAAAATAGGAGGAAATTTGATTGGGCAAAGGGGAGGGAGAAGCAGGTAAGTGCATGGGGGCGGGAAAGATGATGGAGTGAGATGGACATCATTACCCTAGATACATGTGTGACTGCACATATGGTGTGACACCAAATCATGTACAACCATAGAAATGTAAAGTCGTGCTGCAGTTGTGTACAATGAATCAAAATGCATTCTGATGTCACATATACCTAATTAAAATAAATTGGTTAAAAATACAGGCAGCTTTCCTTCCTTGCTTCCTCCAGCCATGATGGACCTGCTGAGGGACCTTGACCCCTGTCGCCAAAGACCTGATTTCCAGAATTAAATTATATCTTTTTGTATTCTTCTAGAATGTGTGTAGCATCAGTAGTCTCAACAACTGAACCAAATTTTAGGTAGGGGTGAGTCTTGAACATTCAGTCTCTGATTCTCTTTGCTTACAGTACCTACCTGTTACTGCATGTTGACCACTTTTTTCTGTTAGAGTTTGAAGACATTATTCATCAATTTTAAATCTCTTGTCTGATAATTCCAACATGTGGATCATTCCTCAGCCACATTCTGATGCTTCAGTTTTGAAGACTGCATTTTTTTTCTCACTCTTTTACATGCCTTGTAATTTTTTATTTAAAGCAGACTTGTGGTTAATAGAGTTAATAGAACTAAAGAACATGGGCCATTAAAGTGAGGATTTAATTCATCTAGCTGGGAATTAGGCTGTGTTATGTATTTGCTGAAGTTTTAGGTGCCATAAGCCTCAGATCCCCCCAACATTTTTGTTTGAGTTGATCTGTTGACTTTAGAATTTCTTAAATAGTCTTCTTCAGAGAAAAATCTTCATGTTGCATCAATATCAGTGTCATCTACTCTTAACTAATACTCTGTTGGCATGATGGTTACATGTGGGGTAAAGAAAGCATTTTGTAATCTTGTGATTAAATATATTAAATCTCTCTCTCTCTCTCTCTCTCTCTCTTTTTTTTTTTTTTTTTTTTTGGTTGGCTTGGGTCTCTAGGCTGTAACCATCACAAGCGTTTTTCCAGTGACATAACTTTCTCTCCCTTGGGCCATTCATTAAGACGAGAAGGCTGGGAGATGCTGGCATGTGGAGGATGTCTTTCCAGTGCTTGGATAAGGCTCTGATAGTCTTTTTCCTGAGTAGAACTTTGTTAGAGATAATCCTTTGGGCTTATTTTACAAAGGCTGATTCCTCTTTCCCTGCTGGAATTAGGAGGATCTTTTTCAGTTGTCACCATAAGAACAAAGTGGGGGTGGTGGAGGTGACACTCCTGGGACAGAAACGCCAAGAGTTTCTCACTCCCAGCCTGTTCCTGGAAATTACCTCTTCAGTGTCCTACCAGTCTGTCGCAGAGGGTCCTGCTCCAGAGAGGCAGTTTCCTCCTAAGACTCTGAATTGGCCCACCTTTCTAGACTAGGAAGTGGTGGTGGTTTGCCATGCAACATCAGTTCTCTCACAGCTCTAAGGAAAGTCATTGATTTTAAGTTTCTCCAACTATTTCTTGTTCAAAAGATGGGAAAGACAAATGCTAAGCTCTTTATGATTGGTCTAAAACTAGAAGTAGTACTCATATTCTGTTTTTATTCCACTGACTTTTGTGTGTCCTTTACACTTTGGCAAAATAAAAACAACCATCAGTAATCTGTCATTCATTTTTCAATATTTGGATCAAACTGAGAAGGCTTTCATTTCCTTTTCATGTTTTCTCTTTGTGTAAAAAAGCAAGGAGATTATCATCAGTGGGCCAAGGGAATGTCCAAATTTAGGGTATCAGATGACTCACCCCAGGTTGCTCAAGCACAATTTCTTCCCTCTATAAGAAGTATCGTCTGCTGGACATGGTGGTGCAGGCTGTCATTCCAGCTGCTCTGAGGCTGAAGCAAGAGGATCATGAGTTCAAAGCCAGCCTCAGGAACTTAGCTGAGGCCCTAAGCAACTTAGCCAGACCCTATCTCAAAACAAACAAAGAAAAACACCCAGGCTGGGGATGTGGCTCAGTGGTTAATCATGCCTGGGTTCAATGCCTACTACTATCAAAGGAGCGTGGGGGAAGTAATATCAGTTCTTACAGATAAGCTTACTCAAATATGGTCCAGTAGTCAATATCTACTGAATGATCCTCAGACCTAACAGAGAAAAGAAACAATTATATTAAATAAGATAATTATTTTATTGATAATTAAATGATTAATAAGATAATTATTGCTGCCTTTTCTTTGGTATCCTTGTCTCCCTCCTACTTTCCCTATTTCACTTCCTCATGTAAGGCTTTCTGTATAATCCATGATAATTAGAAATATAATAGTAATATATGTATCAAGAGGGAAATTATTTCTACTTTAAATTATAAAGCTGGTCAAACAAAATTGACAATATAATCTGAGTTAAGTTAGTTATTTTAACATAGACAGATGGAAAAAGGACTCATTATTCATCACTTTAGTGAGTTTCACACACCACCTGTTCTAACCAGAAAGGAGCACTCTTTCAAGTGAAACATTTTCTCATTCCTTCAAAAACTTAAAGTTCTTTTTCTATAATGCTTTAGTATCCTCGTTTCCCTCCATCTGGATTACACAGCTCATTGACATTCAAGCATAATAAAGAAAATGCTAAAATTTGATGGTGACTATTAAAGCACAAGGACTCCTATGAGTGGGGAGAGACTACTCAGAAAATGTCACTTGTCAACGCCAATCTCCATATACTGACAGAATGGAAATACCATTGGCCACTTCCCTGGTGCAATATGTACAGTGCCCCTCCCACCCCTGGTTTCACTTTCTGTGGTTTTGGTTCCCCAAGTTTAACCATGGTCCAAAACATTCCAATTTGTCATGACTCTTTTGAAAGAGAGAGACCACATTCACATAATTTTTATTACAGAATATTGTTATAACTATTCTTTTTAATATTAGCCACGGTGATTAATTTCTTACTGTGCCTAACTTACTGTGTTAAACTTTATCATAGGTATGTATGTAGGAAAAGCACAGTACATACAGCGATTGGTGCCATCCCTGGTGTCAGACATCTACTTGGGGTCTTCCCACCAGCTGGCCAGGCTGTCAAGAGGAGCTGGGTTCAAAGGAGCTGGCTGCAACAACAAACTAAGAAAACAGCAAAGAAACCACTATACACAGGAACATAGTTTCTTGGGTGAGGGTGGGACTGCTTTGTGACCCCAAGGGTCAGCTCCACGCTGGATAGTACTGGAAGGAGCAAGAGAGAAAGTGTACCCGGGAACCTCTATTTATTGGGGAAAGACATCTTATAGGATATTCCACCCAAATAAGGCAAGGGAAAGGGTTTTGAAAGGTAGAGTCTTGCTTGGTGATGTCTTGTGGTCAGCAGATTGATTGACATCTTGGCAAGTCACACCCATCTCAGGTGCTGTGTGGGATCACAGGCAAAACCAGAGGAAAGGCATGGTTGCGTCACACAGTCCAATCAGTGAGCAACCCCAGACCAGTTGCTCATATGCTCAAATGCACATAGTTCACACACACAATCCATGGATGGCTCCTGACAGGGTCTTGAAATGTATTCCCCATGGATAAGGGGCAACTACTGTACTTCCAGTACTAAAAAACAACAACAACAACAACAACAACAAACCCTGTTATTTTTTTTCTAATAATTAAAATACGAAAGCAGGAAAAGTATGGCTTCGAAGACAAAGCTTCCTGAATTTGAATCTGTATTAGCTATATGGCTTCAATGAATTTTACAATCTCTCTAAGCTTCAATTTTTTTAAACCTTAAAATGAATACATTGAAATTTAACTGGCAGGGTTACTGAGGCATTTAATTTAGTTCATCAATATAAAGAAGATAGAGTGGTAGATATCGAATAAGCATTATTCTTAAATATTATCAATGTTTAAGATTTTTCTCACAGGTGTATAATTCTTTAAACATTACAACTTGCAATTAAAATAGATAGATATATGCTCCTCTATTTTTACCTGTATAACTCTTGAAAACATGACCATCCTGCCTACAATTAAAAATAAGAGGAAGAAGAGGAGAGATGGGAAGGAGGAAAGAAGAAAGCTCCACCATTGGATTCGATTTTGTATAATGTGGCACTAAAGCTCTTCATCTTGACCAAATATGAAAGTAATTAAAGTTTGTTTTCAAGTTCCTTCAGCCTCGTTTAGTGTTCTTTCTCATTCAAGATTAGATTTTCCAAACCACTCTCAGAATTTTGGGATCTCTTCTAGTTAGATTCGCTTTTATACCACTCTATATTAACATTCTCCAAAACACTAGTTATGTATGTGGGTCTTATTTTGAATTAAAGAATTATAAATTAGAGATATCATAAGAGCTTTCATAATGATATTGCAATAGGAATATTGCAAATGATCTTTCAGCCAAGGACCACAAGTATCAGGCAGAAAAGAAAAATCACATCTGTATATTTTTGAGTGTGCAAATAAGAATGTGCTTGTGTGTGTCATCCAGCTTGAGGTCCAATGGAGCTCATATAGAACATGGTAGATATTCTGAGGAGGCAGAGTATGTCAACATTGTTATATATGGCCATGCAAAAGAGTGACACTTTTGTTGTATAATGGTTTTCAGAATATTTATAATATCAGATATAAAGAAAATTCAAATGAAAGAAAAATCACTTCAGTCCTTAAAACACCTTCATAAAAACAAATAATAAAAATTGAATAAGTAACTTCATTTCTTCTACTTTTAAAACTCCGGGTTTTTGGTTGTTGTTTGTGGTAATGTTGCTGGTAATGATGTGTTTGTATACATATTTAAAATGTTAAAGACTTTGAAAACATTGTACCTTAATTACTGAGACTGCAGTCTTTTCATGTGGAGTTTCACCAGTTCTTGTGTGAAAGATTAATGAGAGGGTAAAAAGACTTTACAGGTTCCCAGAAAGAGTAAATCATGAAATAAATCCTTTATTAGGTTATAAGTGGTACTGTAGCCTCATTGGAATAATAAGGAAATTATAACTTTTCTGAAGATTAAAAAGTTAAAAGCAGCTTTAAAATAGCCTTGAATGAACACATGACAACTGAAAACAGCGAAAGAATGAAAGCTCTGCTCCCACCTTACCACTATGGAATTCCAGAATCTAAAAATACCCTCCAAAGTGCCTGCAGTTTTCACATACTATCTAAGATAAACAATCACTTTCTTTTCTTAGCAAACATAATAAGGGACCCAAGGAGATATAAGCAATCATTTGATGGAAACAAGAATGACTTTCAATTTGCTGTGGGTGATTTGAACTAGAAGTCGCTAGAACTCCAAGTCCGTTAAGCTGATGTCCATAGACCAAGTAGCAGGTCCAAAATAAAAACAAAAGGACAAATAAAACACCACTCAAAACAAACATTTAAAAAATAAATTGTATAATTCCAGCTGGAAGAAATGTGTGAGGAAAATATCTTTTTGATCATTTGGAAGAAGTAGAAAGAGAAAGCAAGCATTTTTTTTAAAATTCTATATCAGAGAATAGATGAAAATGCATAATATCTAATAAATGATAAAATTTGTAAGAAATAATGAACAAAGCAGACAGCCTCAAGTCTCCTCCACACCCCATCAAACACACCATTATATATATTGTCTTCCTCTCTCACCCTCCTTCTCCCCACCTTTCTCTCCCTGCTATTTATACTATGAACATCTGAATACGCATCTCCATGTGGACATTTAGAGATTTTCTAAATATCTTTCTGGCTTTTTATATAGTTAAATTCCATTGTCTTTACAGAACATGCTTTGTATGAATTCAGTTTTTAGTATTTTTGAGACTTTTCTTATGGCACAGAATATGGTTGAGCCTGTTACATATTCCATGTACTCTTAAAAAAACCATGTGCATTCTACTATTTTGGATAGTGTTTTCTATAAAAGTCAAATTGAACTATTTGGTTGATATTGTTGTTCATGAATTCTATAACAAAGATTTTCTGTTTGCTTTTTCTGTTCTATCAATTACTATAAAGACAGTGCAACATAACCCTGTAGATTTTCTCATTTCACCTTTTAATCATTTCTTTAAGAACTTTGAAGCTCTAATATATTAGCATGATGATTCTTTGATATTTTTGTTTCCTTAAACACTTTATCACTATGAAATTAGTCTTTATCCCTAGTAATAAATAGTCTATTCTGAAGTATATATTTTCTGCTCTTAATATAGTCCTCCATTTCTCTTTTAATTACATTTTCCTGGTGTTTTATTCTTTTATTCTTCTACTGTTAAACTTTCTATATTTTTATATTTAAGGTAAATTTCTTCTACATGGCATAACTTTGGTCTTATTTTTTAAAATTTTGACATGAAAATCTGTGCCACTAATTAGAATACTTAGATGATATATGTTTAGGATAAACTGATAATGCGTGTTGAAGCAGAGTAATTCTTCCCCCAAGATGTCCAAATGCTAATCCACAGAATCTGTGACTATTTTAGTTTACATGGCAAAAGTGACTATTCCAGGTGGAACTGAAGCTACTAATGACCTGGGCTTAAAACAGGAATGTTAACCAAAATTTTTCTAGTTAATCACAAGGTTCTTAACAGTGGAAAAGGGAGGAAGAAAAATGAGATGGTAACTGATGATAATATGTAAAGAATTCAGACCAATTTTGCTGGAGGAATGGGATGTAAAAGCCAAGAGATGCCCAAAGTCTCTATAAGCTGGGAGACAGTGAGAGAGAGAGAGAGAGAGTAGGAGCAAGAGAGAGAGGGCAGGGGGAATGGATTCTCCCACAGAGTATCCAGAAGAAACACAGCCCTGCTGATAACTTGACTTCAGCCCATGAGACCTATTTCAGAGTTTTGACCACTGGAATTTTAAGACAGTAAACTGGTATTGTTTAGGCCACTAAGTTTATGATGCTTTTTTAAAGTAGTAATAAGAAATTAACACAATGTGTCATAGGCAGTGCTCACTGAGTAGAATTTGTTAGGGTTATACCACTTTGTCACAAAGATATCTGGAAGTAAGAAGTGCAAGCTACTTCCAAGTCTGGCGTCCAAAATGTCCACAGCATCTTCCAGTTGTCTTTCCTATTGCAGTGAGGATTGTGGCCCTGTGTTCCAGTTAGCCTAGCTGCAGATGAGAAAGGTTTGGATTTGTGAACCACCATTTCCAGGAGAAACATTAGGAAGAGTTGCTCAATCTGTGTAAATGACAACATAAACAAGAAATAAATGTGTTCTTTTTTCAAAATATTTATTTAGTTGTTGATGAACACACAGTATCTTTATTTATTTTTATGTGGTGCTGAGGATCAAACCCAGTACCTCACACATGCAAGGCAAGCACTTTACCACTGAGCTACAGCCACAGCCCCTAAATCTTAACAAATATAAATAAAATAAATCTGAAATAACTGATACTTTAGTGTTTAATTGTTGCTGTGTTGGAGTCTACCATGTATAGATATTGTAAAAGATATTTCATAATGCCTTATACTTTGATATATAATTGTCATGTGTAATTTTAGCCTGGTATTTGAAAAATGAATTACAGATTCTTTTGGAGATTATCTGTCTTAAAAAGTATAAAAGTAGGTCTTGCTGATATTGTACTGTATAGTAATAAATCACCCTTAGATTGACATCCAGGGAAACCAGATTGTTCATTGTTGACATATGGCGCTATGTGACAAATACATTTCTAATTTTTCTAATGAAGATCTGACTGAACAAATAAAGATGCATTTATTTGACTTAATATAGGTGGAATGTCACCTCTGGCAAGAGTGACCCTTATGAGCAGGAAGTAACATCAGTTAGTTATAACTTAAAAGAAAAAAAAATATGTCTCAGGATATAATGGGGTTCTTTGCCTTTAGTTTCCTGTGACATAATTAATCAACTCTGAAATGAAGTTATTAAATCTTTATCCTAAGTCCTAGAAGTATATGTTCTTATTTATACAACTACAATTATAATTATCTGCATTTGGATAATTCTGCGTATTATAAAGTAGGATTTTTTAACTGGCATTTTTAAAAATATTTTTTTAGTTGTAGGTGGACACAATGCCTTTATTTTTATTTACATACTTTTATGTGGTGCTGATGATCAAACTCAGTACCTCACTGACACTAGGCAAGCACTCTACTACTGAGCCACAACCCCAGCCCTTAACTGGAATTTTTAAAATGCAGTATCAACTTTCTTCCTTCCCTAGGATAGCTAGTCTTCGAAAGAATTTGCAGTTCATTTTGGAAAATCAACCTAAAATTACACACAATGTGTAGATAACAATCAAAGTTTAAAGTAGACATTCAAAATAAATAGTTGCTAGCATATAGGTTTTATAATTTAAAAAAATAGTGTCTGTTGGTGATTTTTGAGTACTGGTAAAATCTCTCTAAGCCTCTGTTTCCTCATCTGTACACTTATATATTAATACAAACCATCAAGAAAACTTAACAAAATGGATATAAAGTACATGACTGTAGGGCCTCAAGATGGCTGAGGCTTCTGGTGGGCTATATTTTTAGTGTGTTGTCAAGGTCATAAACATCCTGATTCAGTGTGGGTATTTAAGGTCATACACATCTGCTTATTGGCATGTGTCCACTTATATAACTTGTTGGCACCGTGCCTTCTTTGTCTGGGCTGCATACATAAAAAAGGCCTATGCATACATAAAAAAGACTCAGGGGCTACATGAGGCTGAAGCTGAAACAGGCTAAGTGGAACTGACGGGCAAACAAAAATGGGGCTGGCACTGGAGATTGTGGGCTGCTGTCACCTCTGAATAATGAATGTCTACTATCCCAACTGTACCTCGCATTGCCCTTCACCTGCTAGGCTCCTGAATCTGTTTCCCAGGGTCTGAGCATCCACCTGATATTGGCATACAGTAAGCAATTAGCAATGGTAATGTCTATCACTTTCATCACTGTATGCACTAAGAGAATCAGAGAAATATCCTGTGGAAAACGGGTCTTAATCAAGGACTTAACCAATAGAAATGAAACTCCAGGTAGTGACAATAAGATGGGAAAGGCAGAGAACTGAACCTGAGCATGATGTTTGTGGATCAAAAGAATGAGAAGAGACAGAAAATAATATAGAGTGTGTATGCACAGTAGAGAGAATGAAAGCTTTGAAGCAGAAAAATAGAGGTTAAATTCCATCTCTGTTATCTTGGAGCCATCATTTCTCATCTCAAAACTTCAGCTTAACTGTATGTAATATGGGAATGATGCCTTTTATTGCAGAATTTTGGGATAGTTAGTGCATAAAATAATATATATATATATATATATATGTATATATATATGTTGTATGTTCTATTGCAAGTTATATGTGGCATATTATGATACATATGAAGCAGAATGATATTCTTTAATATACTATTACAACTATTAAAATACTACATAAGTATCATACTATTCTGTTTTATATATAATCTAATAAAATAACTGGTACATGTTGGGTGCTCAGCAAGTGAAATGGATTATTATATATTAATAAATGGTATAGTCTTAAAAACTAGAAACAGACATTAAATCCTATATTTCAGTAAGTAATTCTATTTATACTAATTTTTAGCATCACCTTAAGAATCAATCTAAGCAGAAAGATTTTTTAAGGCAGTTACATAAACAAAATGTGAACATTTGAGTGATAAATGAATCCAATTCTGGGAAGTACTATGGAACAGTACAAGCAAAGTTACAAAGCTAAATGTTTGAATCTCATCACTTCCATCTTAATGGTTGGGACATATATTCACTTAATTCAATGAATTAAAAATTTAGTCATATTTTTAGCACTTTCAATATGTAATTTGGCAGATTCAGATATATTTGTCCCTAAATCATTTATATTTAATGAGATTGAAATTAAAGAACTGAAGTGATTATAGTAGAAAGTGTCCTGTGATATTTGACAAAATTAAAGTAAAAATTGAATCAAAATGCTAAACAGGGTATAGAATTAGTTATTGATTGTACCAAATTGGGACTGCGGAAATCTCTATAAATTACTTTGCATATGAAGTAGATATTATAAAAAAATTCTTAAATGCCTTTACTGAAAAATTTAGACATTGCTCAAGAGTTAATGGAAAAGATGAAAAATCTTTTCCCTCTCCTTTCTTTTTTTTTTTTCTTTCTTGTTTTTATTAGGGAAGTCATATGACCAGATTCTATTTTAGAAACATTATGTTGGTGGTAGTAAAGAGAATATATGGAAGCTGTAGCACTATAAAAGGAAGACATTAAGAAGCCAATGGAGTAATTTGTCCATGAGAGATAAAAGAATGAACTCTAGTGGTAGAAACATAAATGGGAGATATATGTGAATACTATAAATGTAGAATGAGTAGAATTTGAAGTCAGAAAAATCATAGAATGGGGGTTTCTGGTTCCATGGGAAAGGATTAAGAAAGGTGACATCATTCTGGAGATCATCCAGGCTATTCTAACCTGGTAAAATACCTCAATATTTGCAGAAGAATAAAATCATGGTCAACCATGTATTCATCTCTCTGAAGTGACAGCCAGAGGTATTATCATAATAGAAAGTTAAGAAGTCATGTAATCAATGACTTGTATCTTTTGGGTTTTTTTCCCAATAATTAAATTGGTTTTATTCAGTTTACATATTATTACTTACTTTGCTAGTATTCATCTCCTGCTGTAACTCTTATTGATTTGACAAATCATTGTAATGTCCACCAAATAGAAAGTAGAAAGGGTGGTAAATGGAATTCAAATTGGTTAACTTTGCTACTACTTTCCAGCAATAGTCTGAAAAAAGTTTACAAAGTGATTTTACTTTAATTAATATACAAGATGAATATGAGACCTACGATATTGATATTTGGACACCCTAACAACCAAGATTTTTTTTTTTAACCTGAACTTAAAGTTTGAATGTACTCTTCAAGAATGAGACTTGGAAAATACTCAATTACTCTAAAAATTTGTAACAATAGAGTTCTTATATATACATACAAATGAAAAATTATTTATCATAATATAATTTTATTTTACAAATTATTTAAGCATTGACAGTTAATATGTTGTAGAAAGGGCCTATATTTTTTCATAATGAATTATTTGAAATAGTATATTTTTGGCTAATTCAAAGTACTTCTATTCCACCCACCATACTTATTGTAAATTAGCATCTGCATATCAGAGAAAATATTTGGTCTTTGGTTTTGTGGGATTAACTTATCACTTAGCATGATATTCTCCAGCTCCATCCATTTATCTGCAAATGCCATAATTTCATTCTTCTTTAAAGCTGAGAAATACTCCATTGTGTATATGTACCACATTTTCTTTATCCATTCATCTGTTGAAGGGCATCTAGGTTGGTTCCATAGTTTAGCTATAGTGAATTGAGCTGCTATAAATATTGATATGACTGTGTCACTGTAGAATGTTGATTTTAAGTCCTTTGGGTATAAACTGGGGAGTGGGATAGCTGGATCAAATGGGGGGTTTCATTCTAAATTTTCTGAGGAATCTTCATATGGATTTCCATAATGGTTACACCAATTTGCAGTCCTACCAGCAATGTATGAGTGTATTTTTCCCCACATCTTCATCATCATTTATTGATGCTTATATTCTTGATAATTGTCGTTCTAACTGGAGTGAGATGAAATCTTAGAATAGTTTTGATTTGCATTCCTCTAATTGCTAGACATGATGAACATTTTTTCATGTATTTGTTGATCAATTGTATTTCTTCTTCTGTGAAGTTTTTGTACAGTTCCTTAGCCCATTTATTGATTGGGTTATTTAATTTTTGGTGTTAAGTTTTGTAAGAGCCCTAATTGAGGATAGCTAAGATAGCAGTTAGCTGAGAGCCATAAAGGTGTTCAAGTATTTTCACCTGATATTCATGCATTTATCTAAGAATCTTTTTATGCCCGTGAACACTGTGTGATGCTCCTGTAAGCTCAAGCTGTTAGCACTTGTCCTTGTTAAGGCAAAATGTATTTAACCGGATGAGGTTAGTTAGAGGGGTGGTTGGAGTTGGAGAGGTTGTTGGAGCTGGAGAGAGAAGTTAGAAGAAAGAAGAATAAAAGAACTTTTTCATTTCTAGTCTGCCTCCAAATTTTCTCCCGTGGTATCGTTGCTGCAAGCGGCAATTGCTGCAGGCAGTGACAAAGTTTTTTTGAGTTCTTTATATATCCTGGAGATAAATGTTCTATACATGACCGGTGTGATTCTACAACATGTGCAACCAGAAGAATGAGAAATTATACTCCATTTATTTATGATGTGTCAACATGCATTCTACTGTCATATATAACTAACTAGAACAGATAGAAAATTAATATTAGCTTTTCTTATTTATATTACTTTTATTTCCCCAACTGTTAAAAAATAACTTAAAAAATTGGTATTCATTTTAAGGATAGTTTTGTTTGAAAAACACTATTATTTATAGGTATAACATAGAGGAAACTAACTGAAAGTTAAGCAATTATTTGTTATCGCAATTCTTAGAGCTAATGCTACCTAAATTGCAGAATTATTGTTTCCTTGCAATGTATAGCAAAGAGACCTTTATGAAATACAATTCCATTAGCTCTCTGAGATATGACAGTGTTAATGGGGCAGGGTATACCACTGAGTTCATAAGCTGTTTCCTTCATGGATTTTTATCCTTGCCTCACAAACCACAAGTCTTTATCATCAAGAGGCTTTTTTTCCTCAACCTTGGGAAAGGGGATTGTAAAATAACCTAGTGAAAATGAGAATCTTAGTTGAAAATCTGAATACAATGGCAAGATACCATTATTAAAATCTCTCTTTTTTTAGCCATATACATTTTGAGGGGAAAGAGGAACTTTCTGAGTTCAAAAAGTTTGACTCAGCATTGAAAGATAATAAAATCATGGTATTTGCATGTAAATGGATGGAGTTGGAGAATATTATGCTAAGTGAAGGAAGCCAATCCCCAAAAAACAAATGCTGAATGTTTTCTCTGATATGAAGATGCTGATCCATATTGGGGATGGGTGGGGAACGTGGGAGAAATGGAGAAACTTTAGACAGGGCAAAGGGGAGGAAGGGGAAGGGAGGTGGCAGGGGGAGTAGGAAAGATGGTGGAATGAGATGGACATCATAACCCCAAGTACATGTATGAAGACATGAATGGTGTGACTCTACTTTGTGTACAACCAGAGATATGAAAAATTGTGCTGTATATGTGTACTATGAATTGAAATGCAACCTGCTGTCATATACAACAAATTAGAAAAATAAATAAAAAATATGTATATATATACTATACAGTATAATATGTATATATTGTAGGAATATGTATTTTGTTGTTTTAATTATTAAACTGTGTAATGTATAGAAGAAAATAAAAACGGTTGACTGAGAATATCAAGAGATATTAACCAGTAGGTGTGTGGAGTGATTAAAAAACTGATTTTCCTACCCCCAAAGCAATAAAGTTGACTTGTTGAGTGGGAAATGAAGAGAATAAAATTATTTTTTAAAATTTAAAAAGTGACCTCACTGCTATTTGCTCCCCCCACTTCTATCAGCAGCAAAACTCTTTTTAATATCATGTTCCAGAAAGGTATAGGAAAGAGATCTACCTACATTACATGATGTGAAATTTGATAAATTCTGAAAAATTACTCTCTAATATATGGAAAACGGCTATAAAAGGCAATGATTTTCAGGCTTCTATGCTGGTAGGTTAATGTTCCTATAACTTACTAATCAAATTACTAGTGAATTATAAAATTAAGAAAATAACTTATAGTTGATGACTTCTTAGGCAAAAGAACGGAAATTTCAGGAGAAAATAAAAATCAGTTCTCAGTTATTTTTGTAGTTTATGTCAGCAATAAAACCCACAGATTTTAAACCCTATTTTCCAAAGGGAAGCCAAGAAGAGCTATGTGTTGCCTGTTTGATAACAAGGAAATTCGAAAAGCAGTTGCAATACAAAGATAAAATTTCTTCCCATTGAAACTTATGTCTAGATGTTATCTCCATGTGTAGATTTTCGGCTGCAGCAAGATGATATACATCTTTAGAGCAACAAAATATCTGGTTGTAAAATCACTACCAAGGACCTAGGACCTCAGGTAAGGGTTGAAAATAGAGCAATAAGTATTGCTCCCTTTACTTCCCATTAGGGCAAGAAGGGGTGGGAAGAAAAACAGAAAGATAGGGAGCCTCGTGGAAAATAAAAAGGAAAACTAAAGCATGCAAAATAAAAAGAAACAGGAGGGAGAGTCAGTGTTTTAGGGCTGCTTCTGTTCCCTGGTTGTATGCACCCATCTTCTTTCTGTTCTCAAGAGTTCTAAAGATGGTATGTACAAGCAGCAAGGCAATAATGCCAGATAATAATTTGGGTAATTTATTAGGTCTATAACAATTCTCATTTTCATTATCATCACATTACCTATTACATTCACTGTTCCCAACTTGAAGTGCAAAATGCAGATGGCAAGCTCCTTTGAGAATGCACATTATTTTGTTGCTTAATGCTTCAAAATGAAGATGTATAATAAATTGTGCAAAACATGCAATTACTGCTTATTTACCATATTTAGCTAAGTAGTTCATAACCAGATGCAAGTATCTGAAAAAAAAAAAAAAAAAAAAAAAAAAAACCAGAAGATTCTCTTACTAGGCATGTGCCAAAACATGTGCAAGTCTTAAATTTTTAAATCATGGGCATAAGCACTTTTGAATAGAAATGCTAATAGATATCTGACTGTAGTAACACAAAAAAATCATCACTTCAATGGAAAATTTCAAAACTTCCAGCAGGCTGAAACTAGATAAGAAAAAGGGATACAGAATTTTCAGTCCCTGCTGTTTTATTTTATTTTTATTTTTTATTAGAAAAAGAGGGAGAAGCTGTGGTATCTAGCCTCAGGGAACATATTTCTGGAAGCTGTTTACAAAGAACACACCAGCAAAAGAACTAACAAATTCTAGTTACATTGTTAAAATATCACAGGTTTATATTTTATTCAACTATTATTCAACATAAAACATTTTTTCACAGTCAAAAGAAAAGTCATCTTTAAGTCTTTTTTTAGAATTTCTCATAATATTATTTAGACATACTCCCAGGAGTCCTGTTTAAGATCACCTTACAAAGTAGATTCAAAATTCTGGGCTGTCTTTGATATAGGGTTAAAAGTAATTTAGTTTTTATTCCAATGATACATAGTCACAGGAGTAGACTCTGGAATCTTGCCTATGTGTTTGAAAATAATTGAACATGAGAATAATTCCATCATTTCCATCCACCTCACATTTATAAAAAAAAAAAAAAAAAAAAAAAAAAAAAAAAAAAAAAAACAGCAAGTATTTCTAATTTCTTGATATTTCTAAGGAATGTACAATGTATTATTTATTTTACGGGTATGATATTTGAGTAATTTTTGTGGATTTGGCATTTGAGCAAATTTGCTGTATGTAGAAACATTCTTCAAATAAGGTTCTGGGCATTTGCATTTAGGTATATCTACTTTTAAAAAAGTATATCTTTATATCCTCATTAAAAATTAAATCCATGCCTCCCAACACACACACACACACACACACACACACACACTCACACAGAGGCATGCATCCCCGATTCTCAATAGTATTAGTAATACAAAAGTCTTCTATAAGCCAGGCGCAGTGGTGCATGCCTGTAATCCCAGCACTTGTGAGGCTGAGGAAGGAGGATCGCGAGTTCAAAGCCAGACTCAGCAATGGCAAGGCACTTAGCAACTCAGTGAGACCCTGTCTCTAATAAAATACCAAAAAAAGGGGGAGGGGGGCTGGGGATGTGGCCCAGTGGTGGAGTGCCCCTGAGTTCAAACCCCAGTACCGAAAAGAAAAAAAAAGTCTTCTTTATTGCATGTTATAGGAGGAACAATGTGAAGATATCCTTGCCATCAGATGTCAGTTGGGAAAGTTGAATTGTTTTGACTATGGTCTCTAATTGAGGCCAGGGACAAAAAGGATACTTAGTGTACATAATGAGTAATTGGATCTAACTGGGGAGTTGGAGGCTTGTTCAAAAAGAAGGGAAATCAAATGCTAATATCTCCAAAGCCCTTCCCCCTCCTCTTCCAACCTGTTGTCAAGGCTACCTGCCTCCGGGAGTTAGTTCCTCCCTGCAGGGAGTTAGAGGAATTGTTAATGAAATACCTCCTGAGCAGTTCCTTTCCTGCCCTTTTGGGCAGACACAACAAGGAAAAGCACCCCTGGAAGGCTTCTTTCCTACCTTTTGGCCTACCTTTTGATCACTAGTCAGTAGGCAAGATAAGGGGAGAAAGGAGGGCATGAGAACAAAGGAACTCTAAAACCTTTAAAAGGGGTAGGACACCCCACTACTTCAGACACCCAGCTCTGGGCCTCCTCCTCTGTGGAGAAGTCTATCTCTGTTCTATCCTTTAAATAAAACTTGCTTTCTACACTTGCCTAGGCATTTCAGGGTCACATATGGGAGAACAGGACTTGGCCCTGATTGAGTCTCATCACTGGTATCATAATCACATTTCCTCTGAGCTCTCTACCTTTGTGTAATTCCCACTTAGTGCTTCTACTCTGGGGTGTTTATTGGTCATATCAAACTTCAGTGTTACCCCCAAAGAATTCCTAATGTGTCTCTACCTTTTTCCTCTCCAATTCTACTTTTCTTTTATCCCCCACCACGATTTTAGTCAATGATACCTTCTTCAATACTTTTCAGACCAAAAATCTAGCAAATATCTTTGATTCCTCTCTTTATTTTTCCTGCCACGTTTAAGCTGCCAGCAACCCCTCCCTTATACCCTGCAAGCTCCTCTGATCATTTTCCTTACCGTCCCATCATTGTTTGCCTGAATTAATACTTTCGTCTCCTAGCCTGACTCCCTGCTGTCATGGTTGACCCTTAAAAGCCCATTTGCCAAAGGGCAGTCAAAGTGATCTATTGGGGACTTAACTGTTCCAGCAGGCTTTGCTTTCCTGACCTCATCTGTACCACATTTTGCCTTGCCCACTGGCTTTTGCACAAACTAGTATTCTTTCTATTCCATAAAAACCAAAGTTCCCTCTTCCCTCAGGGCATTTATACATTTTTTTTTTCCTCTACAGAAATATGCTCAATTCACATTTTTCATACAGGTATCGGTTCAAATTTTATTTCTTCTGAAAAGATTTCCCTATAGTTACCTTTCTCTGCTTTGTCATTGTCCAGCATATCTCCACTTCTTCAAAGTAATGTAATACTGATGACTAATATTGTAATTTTATTTATATTTGATCTGCTTGTGATCTATCTTTCTTTCCACTTGAATATTAGTTCTGTTGAAGCTGGGAACCAATTAATCTCATTCATCACTGTATATTCAATGCCTAAACAGGCACTTGGAGACCGAAATGAGTCAATGAATTTCTAATACTTACCCCTGTCAGGCATGTACTCACATGTACTGTGACCACAGTACTCATGTAACAGTGGTCCACTGTATGCATTGAATACAGCCCTTGCTGCTCTGCAGCTGCAACTGATTTTTAAAATGGACATGTTTCTTCCTTTGCTCCTCCTTAATTCCTCCCGCTCCCCAATCTCAGGGGAACCAGGATTCCCTCTCTTCTCCATTTTAGGCAGTGAGCACACACCTACCATGGGAACAAAGTAATCCAGACTTTGGGGATGGCACCAGAAGTCCTCAGAAATGACCATCTCCCAAATTAACAAGTGAATTATAACTCTAAAAGAGAACTTGTGGAAAGTAGCCTTTGAATCCCCTCTTTAAAAGCCCCCTGTTCCCGGGGCTGGGATTGTGGCTCAGAGGTAGAGCGCCTAGCATGTGCGCAGCCCGGATTCAATCCTCAGCACCACGTACAAATAAACACATCATGTACAACTAAAGCAAATAAATAAATATTAAAAAAAAAAAAAGCCCCCTGTTCCTGCTGATGGACAGAATCACAGCCTCTGGGACAGGAGTCCCCTGTGTTTCTCCTTTGCTAGCAAAGCAATAAAACTTCTTTTTCCTTTTTCTCAAAACCAGGTCCTTGTTGTTGAATTAGCATCAGGGACAAGGACCAAGATTTTGGTAACAGTCAAGCGAGCACTGTCACTGTCTATGAACTGTGACGAATTTTGAGGACAGAACCTGGAATATTTGCCTTTCTAAATTATTCTATTGCTTTGTGTCTGTGTGTGTTTTTAATTTCATGTTTTTAGGAAATGAGGCATGTCCAAGACCAATTTAACACTGTCTCCACCTTGACTAATCCTGCCTCAAGGTAGGCTTCCTGGTCTCTTTCTTTTCTTTCAGCATTTACTTTAGTAAATATATTGGTAAACTTATGCTTCACCCCTTTTAGATATACATCTTTTAAAAAGCCCTCTTGCTAGTTTAAAAACCCAGCACTCAAAGACTCCATGTCATCCCTTTGAAATGTAATCTTCAAAGAAGAAAGCATCCTTATTTGCCAGTTTCCTGGAAGGTGGAGTCTAACTTCATTGGTAGTTTTGCCCTATGTTTTAAAACCAATTCCTGTCAGGAAGATCCAACTTCACCTTTCCCTGGAGACAAACCAAATTAGCAAACACAGATGAGCTCTGATACTCCCTTCCCCCAAGCTCTTAAAAATTCTGCCTTTTACTTTAGTACCTCCATTTCAATATCAGTTCTGACTTATCCCATTTATAGCAATGATCTTGAAAAAAGTTCTCCATGCTGGTTGAACTTTCTCCAGAGCAATTTTTGTTTTGACCATGAAATTTGCAAATAGTAAAATGCATGAATCTCAAGTGGGCATTTCAAGAAATTTTGACAAGTATGTGTGTGTGTGTGTGTGTGTGTGTGTGTGTGTGTGTGTGTGTACGCGCGCAGTCTCTAGCCCTCTCTAGGACAGAATGTACCCACCATTCCAGGAAATTCCTGGATGCTTCTTTGCAGTCAACTCCACCTTTATAAAAATAATTGTTAATTTTATTTCCATGATTATGGATTAATTCCACTTATCCAGAAATATGCATACATGGATTTATTATATGTGTGTGTGTGTGTGTGTGTGTGTACAAATGTGTATGTTTGTCTCTTGGTTGTTTTTGTCAATGTGATGTTTTTGAGCTTTATCCATGCTCTTATTCATATAGACAATTCATTCTTTTTTTCAGTAGTGAGTCACGGGCCATTGTGTGACTATCTCTTTGTTGATGCATAACCATCTTATTTTTAGTTTGGTATTATTATGCACACTGCTGCTATGATCTATAGGCTTTTGTTTGTGTGTGTGTATGTGTGTGTGTGAATTCCTTTTTTCTTTCTTTTGGATGAATCCTAAGTGTGGAATTACTGGGTTATGGGGAGATGTATTTCAACATTTTAAGGAACTACTTACATCAACAAAGTATGAGTTCTGGCTGTTTTTATCTTCACCCACATTTGATGTCACCAGGCTAATTTTAATCATTCTAGTGGGTAAGCTGTGGTATTTCATTGTGGTTTGATTTTTCATTCACCTGCTCACTGATGATATTGAGAACTTTTTCTTCTACTTATTGGCCATTGTGATAACAGTTCTTGTAAAATATCAATTTAAGACTTCCTCAATTTATTTAGTGGCTTCTTTGTCTATAAATTCCTTTTTTTTTTTCTGCCTTTATTGAGCTTCTTTCAGTGCTTTTTTTTTTTTTTTCTCTTTTTAAAATAATTTTTAATATGTACAACTCATAGTGCATGTATTTATCATCTTTTTACATACAACTGTTTGTATACAAAGTATATTTGTACAATTCAGGTCTTCAATCATGCAGTTAGGAAAATGATATCTAGGTTCCACAACCTAGCAATTGTGAATTGCGTAGCTACAAACATTGAGATAGCTGTGTCACTGTAATATGCTGTTTTTAAGTCCTTTGGGAATAGACCCAGGAGTGGGATGGCTGGGTCATAGGGTGGCTCCATTCCCAGTTTTCCAAGAAATCTCCATACTGCTTTCCATAATGGTTGCACCATTTTGCAGTCCCACCAGCAATGTATGAGTGTGCCTTTTTCCCCACATCCTCTCCAACATTTATTGTTGCTTGTGTTCTTGATAGCTGCCATTCTGACTGGAGTGAAGTGAAATCTTAGAGTAGTTTTGATTTGCATTTCTCTAATTGCCAGCGATGTTGAACATTTTTTCATGTATTTGTTAATTAATCGTGTATCTTCTTCTGAGAGGTGTCTTCTCAATTCCTTAGCCCATTTATTGATTGGGTTATTTGTTTTTTTGCTGTAAAGTTTTATAAGTTCTTTATATATTCTAGAAATTAGTGCTCTGTCTGATGTGCATGTATTAAATATTTGTTCCCAATTAGTTGGCTCTCTATTCACCTCACTGATTGTTTCTTTTGCTGAGAAGAAGCTTTTTAGTTTAAATCTATCCCATTCATTAATTCTTGGTAGTAATTCTTGCGCTACAGGATTCTTATTTCAGCTATCTTATATTTGACAAAGGCGCCAAAAATGTACAGTAGAGAAAGGATAGCCTCTTCAACAGATGGTGCTGGGAAAACTGGAAATCCATATGCAACAAATTGAAATTAAACCCTTATATCTCACCATGCACAAAACTCAATTCAAAGTGGATCAAGGACCTAGGAATTAGACCAGAGACAATACGCCTAATAGAAGAAAAAGTAAGCTCCAATTTCCAACATGTCGGATTAGGCCCCAAGTTCCTTAATAAATTCCTTTTTTAAGGAGTTCTTTGGATAAAAAATAATTGTCACTGTTATGGTTTGGAAAAGAGGTGTCCCCCCCCAAAAAAAAGATCCTGTTAATGCAATAATGTTAAGAGGCAAAATGATTAGATTATGAGAGCTGTAACCTAATCAGTTCATCCTAGTTTGAAAGGCTTGACTAGGTGGTAAATGTAGGCAGAGGAGGTGTGACTGCAGGAGGTGGGTCAGTGGGGGCATGCCTTGGAAGAGTTCACTGCCCTGTGGTCCCTTCCTCCTCCCTCTCTCTGCTTCCTGATCATCATGAATGGAGCTCCTCTGCCGTGTCCTTATGCTGTGAGGTGCTCCCCCATCTTGGGCCCAAAGCCATAGACTCTACCTACCATGGACTACAAACTCTGTGGACCGAGACCTCTGAAACCACGAGACAAAATAACCCCTCTAAGTTGTTCGTGAAAGGTATTTTGGTCGCAGAGATGCAAAACAGACTAACCCAGTCATATCCACCCATAACTATTTTATTTGTTGATTTATTTTCTAAATAATGTCCGAGAGTCAAAGTTATAATTTTAATAAAATCTAATTTTAAAACATTTAAGAGAATGTACTTTTTCTTCTAACAAAAATGTCTCTAGCCAACACAAATAATTAGATATTATTTTGTATTTTGTCTTAGAAGTTTTAAAGTTTTACACTTTACTTTAAAGACATTATTCTTTCTCAAAACAATCTTGTCTAAGGTGAGAGGTTAGGTTAAGGTTCCTTTTTATCCATGTGAGTATCCAATTGTCATGGTAGCATTTGTAGAAAATAATTTCTTCACCTTGTTTAACTGTTTTCATTCATTTCAGCATCATTGTACTTTATGTGTGTGTCTATCTCAGGAGTAGATATCATGTTTTATTCAGGACTGTGTATTGTGATTCACTAATATGTCCTTGGGCCTCTCTCTACTATGTTGCCATAATTCCTGTGCATCATAGTAAAACTTAAATTTAGATATGGTAAGTTCTCCAACTCAGTTCTTTCATTTCAAGTTGTATGAGCTTTTAAATTTTAATCATTTTAGAGGCCCCAAAGTTGCCCTCTATGTCTCCATCAGTTTCTGTTATTGTTAAATATTATTTTAAATAAAACTGAAACCATAAAACCTACCTTTCCCTTGTCCTCCTATTTCCAGACATCTCACTGCCATAAATTTATTGTGTATTTCACTCATGCTTTCATTATCTAATAAAGGGTACAAAGCTAGTATTACTTTTAAAATCTATTGGACTTTATCACAGTGTGCAGACCAGTCTACATGTTTTAAAATTATTTTAAATATTTATCTACATTGATATATATCTAATTAGTTTATTTTAGCATCTGCATTATACTAAATTATAAATATATCTTAGTATATTTATCTCTTCTATTGATAGACATTTAGTTGATTTCAGCTTAGCAACATATTTGACTCTTAATAGGTATATTTCTACTGTGTTCTCCAAGGAGAGGTTAGGGTTCTGTTGGCTTGGCCCTGTCTTTCATGATATTTGATATGAATTCTCCATGTGAATTTAAAAATTATTTTTATAATCCACAAATACTTGGGGATCCTTGTTTCATAAATGCATAATTTATAGCTAATTGTTATTTTTTAATATTGAATATCCTCCTCAAAAAATGTTTCAAATTGTGCAAATTTTTCATATTCATAAATAACATTTTGAACTTTTCCCCTTGTTCTATTATATTTATTTTCTTGTTAACTTATGTTTTTTTAATTATTGTAGATAGTACCTTTTCCACCTACTATAGTTTAAGGGGTTTAATGATGTAGAATAAGAATGATGTCAATGTTTCAAATGGAGATCTTCAATACAATGTAGGCAGCAAGTTATAGAATTGCAAGCTAATTAACAAATGTATATTGTGTCAACCCACTTAAGTTTTTGACAATTTGTTAAGCAGCAACAAAGAACAAATATAATTAACTGTTTTTTTCAATTTAAAGGGAATATGTCTAAAGCTCTGCAATTAGGTAAAATATTTTCTTTAGGACCTTAGCAAACATGTTCTGTCAAATGAAGGAAGTTCCTGTGTGTTTCTCATATATGACAGTTTAAAACTATGTTTAATGCTCTTATTTATCTGTAATATAATCATATGAGGTTTCATATATACTTTTAATATATTACACTGGATATCATTATTGTTCAGCTTTCTATTAATGAATATTCCTTGCATTTCTTCTGGATCATGATTACCTATTTTCTGCATTATCTCATATTAAGCTAAAAATATGTATTTGCCACTAACCTCTGGAATCTAGTCATGATGCTTATGTTAATATTCTATTAGATATTACTTGAATCACCTTAAGGCACAGGAAGAGGTACATAGACAAGTATGTTCAAGTTGATATACTATCTAGAAGCTATAAATATTTTATTTTGAAAATACATCCTAGCTCAAGGGACTTGGGGATGGGGGTAAGAAAGTAGTCAGCTGTTGTCACAGAATGATTTCCTGAAGAAGCAAATTTAGAGTCTGCTGAATATCCAGCTGAGCATCTGTTAACACGTGTTGAGGGATGGGAAGAAGGCAGAGAGAAATGTGGAGCTGAGGCACTGTCCCAATACCAGTGTCAACGCTGAGAGTTATGGAGTTGGAATGGTCCTTCAGAGTTGTTCTGAGTCAACCTGAAATGACCAAGCTCTTACATTCTCATGTCATTTAGTCATGGCACAGAGGCCTCCTATGAAGGGGGTATAATCTTGGGTAAGTTCTCTGCATCTGAGATAACATCTGGAAGCTCTTTACTATCAGTGCTCCAAGCAAAGGGCCGAAACAAGTTTTTCCTTGAGAGGGAAAGCTGGGTTGTACCAACAGTGTCCATCACAGATATATAGGAATAGAAAATGAGAAAACTTCTTCAGACTTGAATGACCTGATCAGACAGGAGCAAAGCTGCTTGTAGTTGACCTTTTTCTGGTGCTCTAGAAAAATCTCAAGTATAATAAAAGGGATCTTGCATATGACTATGGATGTAAAAATACTGAGCATTGCTTCGTAGAGCACCTATCTACCTCAATTAACTAAAATACTTGCAGAATGGCTGTTAGACATTTTCAGTGCTTAGAACTTTTTTTCTTCTCTGAAGCCTGGAAGGCTTATTATGACTAAACTTCTAACCATTGAAAAGTAGTAAATTAGCAGATATCCTGAGCCAGAATTACTCAAATTGTAAACTTTGTAAAAGATAGTAAATGTCTTCTTATATCTGAGGTTTAGTTGTGATAGTGCCCTCCTCCAGGGCCATGCCACATGGGTGTTGTCATTTAGGATCTATGCAGACAGGAGACTGTCAAGTTCAGCTTCTCATTTCTCTTCGAATCTTCAGTGTCTCTTTGGCCCAGCCCAAATCGTTTGTGGAAGAGCTAATTTTATTATTTTCAACCTAATTATTTCACTTGAAAAGAAGAAACCAGGGAAAATTTCATTTATGCCAGTCCTACATGCAAGGTTTCCTATGCAAGAATAATATGCATGTTTTTATAAGGTAGTAAGTAGGGGAACAATATAAAAATGGCTTTTGGTTCAGCCATAGGTTCATAGTCCACAGGACAAAGGCTTATGTCTCTGTTTATTTACTAACAAACTTCTGAGCAGGTTATTTCATTTATATGGGATTTGTTTTATTGCTCTCCTCTAAAACACCTTGTTTAGATTGATGGCACAACTTTACACTCTTTCTTCCATTCATTAAATTCCAAGAACTTTCCATATACTCTTTTTTTTTTTTTTCACAGCTCCATGTATTTTATTTTATTTTATTTATTTATTTTTTCAATGCGGCCAACTTTTTTTTTTTTAATAATTTTTAATGTGTACAACTCATAGTGCATGAATTTAGCATCTTTTTACATACAACTGTTTGTATACAAAGTATATTCGTACAATTCAGGTCTTCAATCATGCATTTATGAAAATGAAATCCGTCTCATTCAACCACCTTTTCTTTTTTTTTTTTTTTCCTTTTCTCCCCCTCCCTCCCCCCTTGCTCCCCCCCTTACCCTTCCTTCCCTTTGACCATTCTAGTGTTCCTCTAGTCCTCCTATGTACCCACCCCCATCCAACAATACTATGAACTAGCCTCCTTATATCAGAGAAAACATTTGGTACTTGGATTTTTGAGACTGACTAACATCACTTAGCATTATGTCTTCCAACTTCATCCATTTACCTGCAAATGCCATTAATTTATTTTCATTTATCGCTGAGTAAAATTCCATTGTGCGTATATACCACATTTTCTTAATCCACTCATTTACTGAGGGACATCTAGGTTGGTTCCACAACCTAGCTATTGTGAATTGCGAAGCTACAAACATTGAGATAGCTGTGTCACTGTAATATGCTGTTTTTAAGTCCTTTGGGAATAGACCCAGGAGTGGGATGGCTGGGTCATAGGGTGGCTCCATTCCCAGTTTTCCAAGAAATCTCCATACTGCTTTCCATAATGGTTGCACCATTTTGCAGTCCCACCAGCAATGTATGAGTGTGCCTTTTTCCCCACCTCCTCTCCAACATTTATTGTTGCTTGTGTTCTTGACAGCTGCCATTCTGACTGGAGTGAAGTGAAATCTAAGAGTAGTTTTGATTTGCATTTCTCTAATTGCCAGCGATGTTGAACATTTTTTCATGTATTTGTTAATTAATCGTGTATCTTCTTCTGAGAGGTGTCTTCTCAATTCCTTAGCCCATTTATTGATTGGGTTATTTGTTTTTTTGGTGTAAAGTTTTTTGAGCTCTTTATATATTCTAGAAATTAGTGCTCTGTCTGATGTGCATGTTCTAAATATTTGTTCCCAATTAGTTGGCTCTCTATTCACCTCACTGATTGTTTCTTTTGCTGAGAAGAAGCTTTTTAGTTTAAATCTATCCCATTCATTAATTCTTGGTAATAATTCCTGCGCTACAGGATTCTTATTAAGAAACTTGGGGCCTAATCCGACATGTTGGAAATTGGAGCTTACTTTTTCTTCTATTAGGCTTACTGTCTCTGGTCTAATTCCTAGGTCCTTGATCCACTTTGAATTGAGTTTTGTGCATGGTGAGAGATAAGGATTTAATTTCAATTTGTTGCATATGGATTTCCAGTTTTCCCAGCACCATTTGTTGAAGAGGCTATCCTTCCTCCACTGTACATTTTTGGCACCATTGTCTAATATAAGATAGCTGAAATTATATGTATTAGTTACTGTGTCCTCAATTCTGTACCATTGGTCCACCAGTCTGTTTTGGTGCCAATACCATGCTGTTTTTGTTACTATTGCTCTATAGTATAATTTAAGGTCCGGTATGGTGATGCATACTGCTTCACTTTTCTTGCTCAGGATTGCTTTGGCTATTCTGGGTCTCTTATTTTTTCCAGATGAATTTCATGATTGCTATTTCTATTTCTTTGAAGAATGACGTTGGGATTTTGATTGGAATTGCATTAAATCTGTATAATGCTTTTGGTAGTATGGACATTTTGACAATATTAATTCTACCTATCCAAGAGCAAGGTAGGTCTTTCCATCTTCTGAGTTCATCTATGATTTCTTTCTTTAGTGTTCTATAATTTTCGTTATAGAGGTCTTTCACCTCTTTCGTTAGGTTGATTCCCAGGTATTTTATTTTTTTTGATGCTATTGTAAATGGGGTAGTTTTCATCATTTCCCTTTCAGAGTCTTTGTTGCTGATGTACAAAAATGACTTTAACTTATGTGTGTTGATTTTGTATCCTGCAACTTTGCAAATTCATTTACTAGTTGTAAAAGTTTTCTGGTAGAGTTTTTTGGGTCTTCTAGGAAGATTATCATGTCATCAGCAAATAGTGCTAATTTGAGCTCTTCTTTTCCTATCTGGATCCCTTTAATTTCTTTCGTCTGTCTAATTGCTCTGGCCAGAGTTTCCAGTACTATGTTAAATAGCAGTGGTGAAAGGGGGCATCCCTGTCTTGTTCCAGTTTTTAGAGGGAATGCTTTCAATTTTTCTCCATTTAAGATAATGTTAGCTCGGGGCCTTGCATATATAGCTTTTATAATGTTGAGATATGTTCCTGATATTCCTAGTTTTTCCAGTGTTTTGAACATAAAGGGGTGTTGTATTTTGCCAAATGCTTTTTTCTGTGTCTATTGAGATGATCATATGATTTTTGTCTTTAAGTCTATTGATGTGGTGTATTATGTTTATTGATTTCCGAATGTTGAACCAGCCTTGCATCTCTGGGATAAACCCAACTTGATCATGGTGCACTATCTTTTTGATATGTTTTTGTATCCGATTTGCCAGGATTTTGTTGAGGATTTTTGCATCTATGTTCATTAAAGATATGGGCCTGAAGTTTTCTTTTTTTGATGTGTCTTTGCCTGGCTTTGGAATTAATGTGATATTGGCCTCATAGAAAGAGTCTATAAGAGCTCCCTCTTTTTCTATTTCTTGGGAATAGTTTGAAGAGCTTTGGTATTAGTTCTTCTTTGAAAGTCTTATAGAACTCGGCTGTAAACCCATCAGGTCCTGGACTTTTCCTTGTTGGTAGCTTTTTGATGACATCTTCTATTTCTTTGCTTGTAATTGATCTGTTTAAATTGTGTATAGCCTCCACATCCAGTTTAGGCAAATCATATGACTTTAGAAATCTGTCAATGCATTCAGTATTTTCTATTTTATTAGAGTACACGTTTTCAAAGTAATTTCTAATTATATTCTGTATATCTGAGGTGTTTGTTGTGATATTCCCTTTTTCATCACAAATGTTAGTAATTTGAGTTTTTTCTCTTCTTCTTTTCGTTAGCATCGCTAAGGGTCTGTCAATTTTGTTTATTTTTTCAAAGAACCAACTTTTAGTTTTGTCAATTCTTCGAATGGTTTCCTTAGTCTCAATTTCATTAATTTCTGCTCTGATTTTAATTATTTCCTGTCTTCTACTGCTCTTGGTGTTGGTCTATTCTTCTTTTTCTAATGCTTTGAGGTGTGATGTTAAGTCATTTATTTGTTGGGTTTTTTTTCCTCTTAAGGAATGAACTCAGTGCAATGAATTTTCCTCTTACTACTGCCTTCATAGTGTCCCAGAGATTTATATATGAAGTATCTGTGTTCTCATTTACCTCTAGGAATTTTTTGATCTCCTCTTTGATGTCTTCTTCAACCCCTTGTTCATTCAGTAGCATGTTGTTTAGTTTCCAGTTGATGGAGTAGTTTTTTCTTATTCCTTGTTTTGTCGTTGATTTCCAATTTCATCCCTTTATGGTCTGATAGCATGCAGGGTAGTATCTCTATTTTTTTATATTTGCTGAGAGTTGCCTTGTGACATAATATATGGTCTATTTTGGAGAAGGAGCCATGTGCTGCTGAGAAAAATGTGTATTTGTTTACTGAGGGATGAAATATTCTATATATGTCCGTTAGGTCTAAATTGTTAATTGTTTTAAGGAGGCTTAAAGTTTCTTTGTTTAGCTTTTGTTTGGATGATCTATCCATTGGTGAGAGAGGTGTGTTGAAGTCCCCTAGAATAACTGTGTTGTGGTCTATTTTACTCTTGAACTTGAGAAGCGTTTGTTTGATGAATGTAGGTGCTCCATTATTTGGTGCATATAGATTTATGATTGTTATATCCTGTTGATGAATGGTTCCCTTAAGTAATAAGAAATATCCATCTTTGTCCCTCTTGATTAATTTTGGTTTGAAGTCTACCTTATTTGATATGAGAATGGAAACCCCTGCTTGTTTCCGCCGGCCATGTGAGTGATAAGACTTTTCCCAGCCTTTCACTTTCAGTCTGTTGATGTCTTTTTCTATGAGGTGTGTTTCTTGGAGACAGCAAATTGTTGGGTCATTTCTTTTAATCCATTCTGATAATCTGTGTCTTTTGATTGGTGAGTTTAGGCCATTAACATTCAGGGTTATTATTGAGATGTGATTTTTATTCCATCCATTTTTATTTGAATTATGGTCTTTAGCTTGATTTGGTTTCTCTTCTGGTGGGTATTTCCTTTAGTTTAATATCTCCCTTTGTATCAACATTATCATCTTTCTCTTTTTCTTCATGAAAAATGTTGCCCAGGATTTTCAGAAGTGCTGGCTTTCGAGTTGTGAAATCTTTTAACTTTTGCTTGTCATGGAAGGTTTTTATTTCATCTTCGAATCTAAAGCTCAATTTTGCTGGATATAAGATTCTTGGTTGACATCCCTTTTCTTTCAGAGCTTGAAATATGCTATTCCAGGATCTTCTTGCTCTTAAGGTCTGGGTTGAAAAATCTGAACATAGTCTGATTGGTTTCCCCCTATATGTGATCTGCTTCCTTTCTCTTGCGGCTTTTAGTATTCTCTCCTTGCTCAGAATATTAGGCATTTTCATTATAATGTGTCTTGGTGTGGATCTGTTGCGATTTTGTTTGTTTGGTGTTTGGTATACCTCTTGAACTTGGTTTTCCCATTCATTCCTCAAGTTTGGAAAATTTTCTGTAATTATTTCGTTAAATAAATTACTCATTCCTTTGGCTTGAAACTCTGCCCCTTCCTCTAAGCCAATCACTCTTAAGTTTGGTCTTTTTATGCTGTCCCATAACTCTTGGATGTTATGTTCTTGATTTCCAACGAGTTTTGCTGTATGGTCTAACTTCTTCTCTAGGACATATATTTTGTCTTCATTGTCTGAGGTTCTTTCCTCCAAGTGGTCTACTCTGTTGGAGATGCTTTCAATTGAACTTTTATTTTGGTTTATTGCTTCTTTCATTTCTGGAATTTCTATTTGGTTTCTCTTTAGAGCCTCTATTTCCCTATTGAAGTAATCTTTTACTTCCTGTATTTGTTTTTGGAGTTCTTTGTCAAAATGATCTTTTGCCTCCTGTACTTGCTCCCTCATCTCATTTTTGAGTTCATTCTTAAGTTCCCTAAACATTTGGCATATGTAATTTCTAAATTCCATCTCTGGCATTTGACCAACTGTGTTTGCCATGAAATCTACTGATGAGGAATCTTGATTTGATTGTGTCACTTTCTTCCTTTGTTTTTTCATGCTGCTTGTGTGTCTTTTCTTCCTGCACTGTGGGACCTTGACTGTTTCAATTTTACCTTAATGCCTTATGTTGTTCCTGTAGTACAAAGCTATCAGCTCCCCTTATAATTCCTTTACACTTTAAAACCTAACACTTTCTCTTCAGCAAATTCAATTTTGATCACAATGTACAGATTTTGTTAACCAAGATATTATTTCCAATTTACTCTGTACGCTTCTGATGGGGTTTTATAGCTTCAAGTATTGGATACAGAGGTATTATGTTTAAGAAGAAGGAAGTGTCTTGAATTGTTCTTTCTTGGAACGTATGAAAGGAGAGTTCTATTGACGTGGTTTACTGGAAGTGGTTTAGTATCAGTAGAATAGAGAAGATAGAGAATGGAGTTGACACTTAGGTGGAGAGACCCATTTATATATAAAGTAAGATGGAAAAGAAGAAAAAAAAATGATAAAATAGTAGAAATTGGTGTAAGAGAGAGGAGAGAGAGAATCAAGAAAATGGAGAGTAAACTATATATAACACCTCTTTGCTATCCAGTTCAATTGCGCCATTTCTAGAAATCCCAAATTCTGCATAAAGCTTGTTTTTGCCTCTGTTTAGTATGCACTGGCAGGGTGCAAATATGAAAGATGAAGGAGGAAGAAGAGATGCCAAAGTGAGAAGGAAGAAAAGAAGGAATGAGAAAAGGAGCAGAAGCAAACAATCAAACACACTGACAATCAATGCAAAAAAAAGCAAAACAGAACAAAGCCAAAAAAAGAAAAAGAACAACAAACAATCTAACAAAAAACCCCAAAAACCAATAACACAAGCAGACCAACCAAAAAAAAAAAAAAAAAAAAAAAAAAACGTCGAACCCCAAGTCTCAAACAAAACGGGCCCTGGGAAGACCCCCTCTCTTTTCCCTTTCCAGTTTAAGCCAACTGCATTGAACCACGTCCAGATAGTCTGCGACCCTGTTAGTAAGTCAAGTCTGCACCCTAGGCCAGCAGCTGAATGGCTCAGGGGGAAGATTGGCTCAGGGCGGTTGTGTGTCAACAGATGAATGGCACTGGGAAGGGGACCCTCCAGAAGGCACCCTTTCCCCACGCCCACCCACAGTTGTGGCTTCTTGTGGCCACTGGGCTGGCCTCAGACACGCCCTCCCCTGCTGCTTACCGGAGTCTCACCCAGGTGTGCGCTGCCTTCAGGGCGCTGGGGCTCCCTGGATGTCTGCAGCTGTTGTCTCCTCTGTCTTTTCCCCTTTGTCTGGGTCAGCCACTGCACTTCTCAAAGATGGTGGCGTTCTCCCATTCAACAGCAGCTCGGCAGACCCTTGTGTCACTTCAGAGCGTGCAGGATCGGCTTGGCAAGCAGTGTGAAAGAGCTCCATGTGGACACCGCCCACGCCTCTAGGCCGATCGGTTTCAAAGCCACTGGGTGGATCATCTCTTTGCCGAGATGGTATCGGCCCCTGCGCCTGCAGCACCGACAGCGCTGCTTTGGGCTGTGGACCGCTGCGACTCTGCCCCTGCTTGTTGTGGTCCTGTAGAACCTTGTATTTCGCTGTCCAGAGGTGCAGGAATGTCTCGGCTCCCTTTCAGTTGCAATAGAACCACCAGCAAGGCGCTCAAACTTCCCACTCCGCGTTTCTTCAGCAGCTGCGTCCAGAGAGCACCTCCCTCCTGTCAGCCATCTTCCCTCTCTCCACCTCCATATACTCTTATACTTATTTGTATCTCTAAAGAAGCATGTATATTTTATTTAGACCATTTACAGATGGGTAATCTGAGGAATAAGGAAGTAAATGAGTTACCTTGTGTTAGAGTTTTAATGGATAATACAGCATAGATGAAAAATCCATATAAACACATTTGCCACACTTCTAATATCTATATATACTTCTAATTTCCTGCTTGGAAAGTGATTATACTTAATATGTGGTCCAATTCCAAGAAAAGGTTTGATTCCTACACTTTATTCCATCTATTTTGCTGGAACATTATACTCTATTAGTCCAAAAATGTTCATGACTTGATGACTGATAGTTTTACTTTTCCTTTCAGGAAATTTAATCCTTTTTGGTTACTTCTTGAATTTCAATATAAACACAGCAGATGTAAAATCTCATCTAAAGTTCACATTGCTAAAAGAAGATATTTATTCACAAAAAAATTCATAAAAAATATGAAATATCAAGAGCAGTGTCCCATAAATTTTATGTTTCAAACAGATTTTACATGGCTTAGAATGCTAAAGCCATCAATAGGCAATAAGATATAACACGTTAAGTTGCTATCTCTACATAGCTTAATTTAAAGTATTACAGCAATGATTTTGCTTATATTTTTTGAAGAGAAATAGGACACAAGAGGTGATTCAGTATTTTTAGGGGTTATTAGAATGCCTTTGAGCAATATTTTTTAAAGATAAAAATAAGACTATAAGACCACTCAGAAAATCTCATAATAAAGTGGAACTTAAGTCATAATATTTCCCTTTGAGTTAGACATGTATGTACTGTGTTTGATATAATGTGAATTATAATTGAAATACACTCATTCCTGGTTATGTGGAAGAGATTAATATCTTAGATTCTGTATAACTAATCTTCATATTCTCTGCATGTTATTTGGCCATAAGACTAAGATCTACATATCTCTTACCAGTGTCCTTTCAATAAACAACAGTTTATTCAACCATTAGGAATATTAATACTTATTTTTCAAGGTTTCTATGAGATTTCCATGACAGAATGCATCTGTGAATATATTCCATGCAAAATTTACCATTCCAATCCAAGAATCACTATTTTATTATCTTTACATACAATGCAATCAACCCTGACAAACCTCTTTAGACAGGAATGTTCATTAATAACACATAATTCTAAAGATTTTAGAGAAATTCTTTAGAGAATTTCTTTGAAGGTCAGCTGCTGACCTAGATTTTTTGTTCCCAGAAGTGAAAATCCTGTCATAGCGGAAAAGAAAACTATTATTTCTTAATGAGCACTCATTGTATATTAAAGGACAATAACTATAACAAATTTTAAGAAGAAAACATGCAAACACCTTGCTCGAATCCTGAGACAATACGCCACTTTCTCCTTTCTTTCTTTATTTCTTTTCACGTTCATTGCTTGGTCTCTGTCCCACTTTGTTTTACCCATCTTAAAATATTTTCCCTTGCTTTGTTGTATAATTTACTCCCATTTATGGATTTTTCTAAGTGAGATGGATAAAAAGTTGTGGGGCTTCATGAAAATCCTTTTCTAAGTTTATCAGAGCAGATTAAAAGTGGAACCCCTGCTGGGGGGATTGGCTACCTATGTTTCATAGTATACTCATAATATTTATATGCTAAACAATACTGAAAAAATAACTTGCTAAGTTTGAGCACCCTGGAGGTCCCATCCAAAGCCTCCAGCCTACCATTCTAAGCATAAATTTTCAGGTTGTTTTTCTCAACCATAGTATCTACATACTAACTAATAAGCCTTGTGGCCATTATTTTCCTCTAATATTCACCTTTTTTTTTTTTTTTTTTAGTTTTGTTAGATTGATTTTTATCTTTCTATATTTATACTCCATACTCTTCAACCCTGATTCAAATTTGTGATTGTTACCATTTAACCATCAATTTTTAAATATGAAAACAAACAATATTTTGTATTCCAAAAATATAAGCTTTCATTAAAGAAGCTAAAATCATGGCTTTGCTCCCAGTTTAAACCATCTGACTTTAGGGACATAATTATAGGCAGAAACTGTGACTTTGGTCCAATTACGTGCTGGGCTCTAGCTGGGTACCTCCTGTTTCTTTGAAGATGAGTAGCCAAAATTAGAATTTAAATTGTCAGTTCAAAGAAACACAAGGTCTATTTGGTTTCTGCTAGTTAAAGAGTCATATGGAAACCCAGAGGGGAAGACTCCCATATCTTTCACTTACTTTCCTGAGCTTGACCCCAGTTTGGGGAGTTAAAAAGGGGGCCTTAGATTTGTGAGAAAGTGTTAACTGTCTTCTCAATTATTTATCTTTGCACTTTATGTAATAACTTAGGGCCAGAACCTGGTTCTATTCAATATAAATGAATGTAAATCTATTCTCCCACAGTGCATGTCAGGGGTGGGGTTGTGGGGGAGAGAAATGGAGGGGAAAATGAAAACTCCTTAAAATAATATAGCAATTAGTTTCTCTATTTGAAAGCTCTAAGATTCATTAAACAGCAATGATAACCAGCAGTAAACTGCCTCCCCTGGGAGAAGGGAAAATGTCAAATTTGCTTCTGAAAAGAAATTTTTGAAAACACATAGTCAATTCAGTTTTATTGTGAAGATTTATTTCATACCAGTCAAGACCAATTCAAACCTGTCTCCCAGATGCAATGACTGTGAAGAGATAGAAAATACTGTCATCTGATTTTGCAATATCCTCTAAATATTGGATACAGATGGCAGAAACAGAATATTGCCCAAAATCTATGTGAAGGAAGTTTAAGCACATGCAGGTATTGTGTGTGTGTGTGTGTGTGTGTGTGTGTGTGTGTGTGTGATTTTTCTTTTGGAGGATCTTTTTGAGTCTGCGTCTCTCCTCTTTAAATTACACATGAAACAAAATGAGGGTGGGGAGGAATTTATTCTATCTTGCCTAAAATGAATGTTCTCATGCCAAATGCTATATGAAATGATTTCACCCACCACAAGAGAAGTGACATATTTGAAAACCGATATGGCAGTCCTTTGAAACTACACTAAGGAGTTCCAAAATTAATTCAATGGATAATTAACAGGTTATGGGCCTAAATCACAACATGCATGTTGCAATTAAAGTAGTAAATAATCATCTAGCTCTTTTCCTTGTGAACTGACAAAAATCCATTACATAATATAGAATCAGGGACTCTGGTAAATACATATTTGTAGATATTTATAGTACATATAATTCCATTCAAAGTGAATTTGAATAAAAGCAGCTTAAATAAATGTCAATGTTATTTCCTTGGCAAGGTAAATACCCCTACTCTGATACCTGAAATTGGTAAAATATAAATTAAGAGCAAGTATCAAAATCATGGAATGATTCATATCATATTATAATGTAATTAATGATCGTTAAAATGTTGGAACTGATCCCCTTCTCTTGCCTCCTACTCACCTAATAACAGCAGAACTGAGATTAATGATCTTTTGTTAGTATCATGTATTACCTTAAATGTGTACTTGATAGATACACGTAAAGAAATGCTTTTCACTAAGTATGAACTACACCTGCTTTGGGGACCCACAATATCCAAATTGACAAGTTGGCATTTACTTCACCTTTTAAAATCCACTTAAATTTTTAGTTGATTTTCTCTTACCCATTTATATGGCAGCCAATTCCTTCTTCCCTGTGCTGCCAAAGGTGAAACATGTTGCATGTTCTGTCTTCTTTTTGGAGGGGCTCCTTCATCTATGGAAACTTTGAACCTGATTTAGGTTTACTGGGTCCAGCTATCCCATAGGCTCAAGAAAAGTCTTGATTCTGCAGATTATCTGAAATTTTTCTTGCTGTAAGTGAAGAATACACATTATTTATAGCTTTCTAT
Organism: Tamias sibiricus; assembly: GCA_025594165.1. Classification (NCBI taxonomy): domain Eukaryota; kingdom Metazoa; phylum Chordata; class Mammalia; order Rodentia; family Sciuridae; genus Tamias; species Tamias sibiricus. The sequence goes on from CM046664.1 coordinate 98,623,652, forward strand.
ATCCTATACAGAACCTGAAATGACCTAATAAGCATTTATCTAAATTTATAATTGTATACATTTTCAATAGGTGGTTATACTCCATCTACCACAATTTACTTGACTATTGTACTATTTTTGTAATGATTTTGGCTATTCTGAACTTTTCTCATTTTTAATATTAAAAAAATATTTCAGTAGACATTTAGGTACCATGCTTATTTTTTATTCAGGATTATTTCTATAGTACACGTTCATACAAACAAAATTACACGGCTAAAAATTGAATAGGGTCATACTGCAGGTTGATGGGTTTGAATAAAGTTCTTCCATTAACTGACTATTGACTTTAGGTAGTTGAATAAACCCTCTAAGTATCTTTTGTGGAATATTTTCATTTTTTGAAAAGTAAAAATAATAATAGAACTTATTTTATAAAATCCCCCTGAAAAGTAAGTGAGGTAACACACATGTAGTACTTGGAAGTAAATCATTTTAGGATAATCATGCGATTATTTTTAGTTATAATAACTATGTATGAATTTTTATAGATCTTTACCAAATGACTTTCCAAAATTATCGTAGCAATTCACACTGCTCCAAGAATGTATTAACAGTAAAGTGCTGCCTTTTAAAACACTTGATATTTAATTTTATCCAGACAAACTTAAGTTCCACTATGTACTTTGTTTCATAATTACATATGCTGTATAATATATTCAAAACATTGGGGCTTTGTGAAAGAACAAATACTCAGGCTCAGATCTTGTTTCTGCATTTAAAACTAACTAATATTGACTTAGAAATTTTTTTAACTTCTCTCATTTTCAGGTTTCTCATTCCTAAAATGGGATTTGTAATTACTTTTAATCAATTCAAGAATTATAAATAATATAAGTAAGTTACTCAGGACATATTACATACTCAAAGTAAGTTTCTCATTCTTAAATATACACAAGAATTACCTAAAGATCTAATGTCAAATTTTATCCCAAATTAATTTTTTCACAATCTCTGGGGGCATGTACCAAATATCAGTATGTTGTTACGGCTCCCTGGGAAATAGCCAGGTTATCAACCATGGAGGCATTACATCCTTATTCATATTATATGGCTAGATAACAAATAATATGTACAAATGACATTATAATTGGCAAATGATTTTCATAACATGATGATTTATTTAAAAAGCTTTGAAGCTTTATTTTATTAAATGCCTATGTGTTTTTGAAAAAGTACATGCATTCTGAGCTCCATTAATTAGCAATGCTGGCACAAAGTCCATTCATTGCTTTCTCTCAGCTTCAATGTTTTATGCATCTTAGCCCATACAATTATCACCAAATCTGTTTACAAATCTCTTGTCACATTGGGCATCATAACACCTCAAATTCTTCGTGCCAGAGCCAGTCAAATACTTCATTGAATCTGTGAGACGAATGCTCAGGATTTTCTTTCACTTCCTAGTGGGTGACTTGACCTTAAATACATAGCATACCAGCAAGATGCCAATGACACTGTTTTGTCTGTAAAACCTCACCTTTCTTTGCTTATGAACATCAAAAAGCTAGGTTTATAGCCATTAAAAACATTGTAGAATTTGCACAGAGGGAAATAATTGGATAGGATTTTAGAAGGACAGTCTTTCATACAGAATACAAGCAAAAAAGCTCCTGCCGTGGAGTGAAGAGGTGGGCTTATTGATCATTGTAAACAAGGATTATGGTAAAGCAGTGCCATCATAGTTACTGTCCTCTACTACCTAAAAAGCTATAATGTGCTTTCCTGACCCTCCATGGTAGATTTAGATTGTTCCTGTTGTCCTACAGGATTTACAGCTTGGTTCTGAAAGAGATTTTTCATCACAACCTCTCTTAAATTAAAATGTTTTTTCCTAGAATGAAAAGTACCTTTCAAAGATATATAATGTTCCAAGATACTTGTTAAAATAAGAGTGGTGATAACAATGATATAACTTGAAAATAAAGCAATATACTTTTTATTAAACATTTATTTGTTTTAATTAGTGAAAGCAATATACTTTAAAAATGAATAATATTACCTGAATAGAGAACAGCACATCCCCCCAAAGCTCATGTTTGAGACAGTGCAAGAAAGTTCAGATGAGAAATGATTGGACTGTGAAGAGTCTTAACCCAATCAATGAATTAATCCCTGATGGGATTAACTTAGTGGTAATTAGAAGCAGGTGGGGTATGGCTGGAGGAGGTGGTTAATTGGGGGCAGGGCTATGGGGTATATATTTTGTATCTGGAGCTGGAGTCCCTCTGTCTGCTTTCTGGTCACCATGATGTGAGCTACTTCCCTTTGCCACACTCTCCTGCCATGATATTTAGCCTCACCTGTAGCCCTGAGGATTGGAGCTGGCCTTCTATGGACTAAGACCTCTGAAACCATGAGACCCTGAAAAAACTTTCCTCTTTTATAATTGTTCTGGTCAGATTCTTAGTCATAGCAGTGAAAAAGCTGACAAAAACAACAACATAACCAAGTTTTTACACAAATAATCTAAGACCCCTAGCTATATTTTGTGGACAGGTATGAGTATTTTGGTTCATTCCTATAATTACCACTTCTACCCCTAAGTGTTCCTGTATTATATTTTTGAACATGATAACTTTATGAAATATACCACAGGATAAACACAAAATAAAATTCTGCTATGATTCAACTTCCTTTATATGTTAACTCACTATTGATATGTTGAGGTTTAAATCTCTGTGATTTACACTATTTATTTGAAACATACTTTTATGAGCCTGAGTTAAATATAATTAAAATGTTCTTCTTATAGAGCTATAATATGAAAGATCTATTATGTTAAAGGACACATTATAGACAGCGTAACTAACTTCTTAACAGTGTCAGGAACTCTTCCTTTAAGTCAATAAATTAATTGATGTGCTTGGTGGATTTATTAACAGTTATTTTTATCCTAAGCTAGAAACTTGGAGCTGGTGTGTTTTATAAGATGGCACCTCTAACAAATGTACAGTGATTCCCCGGCCTCCCTCCCAGAATTGTTTCTGTCAATAATTCACTTAAGGAAAAGCAGACTGGTTCATTTGTTTCAATATTTTGTTCTTACTCTGTATCTGAAAAGTACCTCATGGGTATGGGACCTGATGCTTTATCCTGACACACTGTAGGAGGATTATTGCTATAGATTCAAGAATACAAAATACCAACACAGTGTACAAGATGGTGCTCTGTGACCTGTTGCTTTCAAAAACACGCATTTCCCTTGAGCAAGAGCACAAAATGCTTCTTGCTATTGCAACTAAATCCTCGTTGGTTAAAATAAACACTTAGCCTGCATCTGACATCAATTTCAATTAGTTTTTGAAAGTACTTATACACAATCCAATTATTTTTAAAAAACTAGTACAAGCAAAAGATCACTTTGTTTCTCTTATTTTTCACTCTATCATTGAAAATCCAGGGGAAAATTAATAATCCTTCAGCAAAAGGATCTATTGTGTTAAAGGACACATTATAGACAGCATAACTAACTTCTTAACAATGTCAGGAAACAAAACTGATTAAAACAAAACTTTTGATGAGATATTTAGTATGTTCTACAATAAGAATAAAAGCTGAAGTGTATGTAGAGTTGTGCTTTTGTCCAAAATGTGTGACCATCATTTGTTACAAAAGTCTGATTAGCTGTTCTCCCTCCAGGAGCAAAGTGAGATAAAGATGATCATATTTTTAAAATAAATTATATCATGAGGTAAGTTTACTCAGCAGACATAATAGCAGAATTATAATTCTTACTTAAATCTATAAATATTTTAGAATATAATTATAATTATAAAAAGTGTAAAAATTATAATACTTAAATTTATAAATATTTTAGCTATATTTATATATTTACAATTTAATCCAATGGAGAGGTGACCTGTATTTATTAACATAGATATGACAGCTTATACTTGACACTTTCTGTATAGTATCAGGCAAAGTGTTGCTAGTCAGAAGTCTCTAAGAAAAATTGAGTTAAAGCTTTTGCTTTCCTTTCTAATGTCTGACAATGTATGATATGAGCTTTCCCCTGGAAATTTTCTAATTACCTCTGGAACATCTGCCCCAAGAAACACATGATGGCTAACTCATCATTTGCCATAAGTAAACTTTTGTGATCTGTTTTTTTTTTTTTTTCCTTTTCTTTTTCTTTTTTTTTAAGAAAAATCAATGCAATGCATGTGTAATTTAGTCAATGACAATAATAGAGTGCTTAATTGGTCATTTCAAGGTTGGAATACTAGCATAGGCTACAGAATGGATATTATAACCTAAGTGAACACTTGCCATATTGGGAAAGTCTGGTCATCACTAAAGATAGACTGCAAGCCAGAGGACAGTTGAAACCTCAGTGGTGAGTTTATAATCTCCAAGGAATCTGCAGGGCACTTTCTCTCCCTCCAGAGACTTGTAGGTAAAAACAGAATATTATTTGTTAAAAACCATCAGTTTGTACTAAGTCAAGGTCATGAGCATTTCAGAAATAAATGTACAAAATGAATGCACTGCATCTGTAACATTTTCATGTGCTAGAGATATGGACATAATTTACTTGGCAATCATAGCGAGCTATCACAGACAGGGTAGAAACACTTTCAAGGAGATTGAATCCATGCTCTGCACAATTAAGCAGTGCTGCCCACCCAGTGAGGATGCTTTATAGTATCTCATATTTTCATAACAACCTGACTGTTTGGTAAATTTAAATGAAAGGTTTAGTGGGTACAACAGTGAGTGACCTGGCTAATGAGATGTTAAGTCAAAGAAATAAAGTAATAAAGGATAACTTATTTAAACACAAATCACAATTCCAATAAGACATAGCAGCTACATAGGGTATAGACCTGTCCAAACCTGATTTCAACTTATAAAAATATAGAAAAAATCTGTAAGATACTGACAATAAATGTATCCTATTGCTACAATAATGAAAACTAAACTGTATATAGAGTTTTACTCCCCCCCAAAAGTGTAATGCTGCAGTTGCTTTACCACAGCTTCAAACACAAAATATACAGTATTACATTTTAACTTATGGTTCCAATAGAATTTTAGCAAAAAGTAAGTTGAAATATCTAGTACCAATATTTGAAATTGCCATCATCAAACCAAGTTTAAAGACCATTCATTGTACAATAATAGCATACCCTAACATTACAATATTATAAGTTATTATTCTTTATTTTACCAGGAGAGTTTTATATTGTAAATGTATTTTTTTTTCAAATTAAAAGGTGGAAGGATAGGAAGGAAAGTATTAATAGTTCCTGAGTATTCACTATGTTTAGTGGTGCAAATATGTATTTTATCTCCTTTAAATACCACAGTGATTTTGCAAGGTAGGAATCAACAAACTTAGAGGAAAAAACTGGGGTTCAGAATCATCTCACTTTGCAACTGAGAGAAGTGAGGTTTGTCTTATTAAATTTTTTCTTCAAGTATATAGAATTTTTGAATGGAACTGCCATCCCTCTGGCCAAGAAATCAAGATCAAACATAAATATATAAATTCATGGAAAGTCATAAATATATAAATTCATGGAAAGTAATTGGTGACACACCAAACACAAAGTAAGCTATTTATAATATTTTATGATGATGATGATGCTGTTGGCTGGAGTTCTCATTTGTATCCAAGTAGTGCTGCCCTTCTCTCCATGATTTCCGCCTAACATCTTTCTTGCTCTCTATTGCTATGCCTTAATTCAAGCTTTTGTTGTCTCTGCTTGATCATCGTTATAAAGTTCAAAGTGATTTTTTCTCTCTAGTTTTGCTCCTCCACTCAAAACCATTTTTATTCTCAATATTTCTATCACTGTATTTTTTCTAAAATGAAATTTGTGTTTTAGCCCACTATTTAAGACTCCCTCTGTGGTTCCTATGAGAAACATACAGCCCTATTATGCTTTAGATAAGACATGCCCCACCAAAAGCTCATGTGTGAGACAATGCAAGAAAGTTTAGAGGTGAACAATTGGATTATGAGAGCCTTAACCTAATCAGTACATTAATTTGCTTATAAGGGTTAACTGTAGGTTAATTGTAGGAAGGTAAGGTGTGGCTAGAAGAAATAGTTCCAGAGGTGGTTACTTTTGGGATTTATATTTTGTCAAAAGTGAGCAAAGCTCTCTTTCTCTGTTTCTTGATTGCCATGTCCTGAGGTGCTTTCCTCCTCCACACCCTTCTACCATGATGTCCTGCCTTACATCAGGGGCAGAGCAATGGAGTCAGCCATCTATGGACTGATACTTCTGAAACTATGTGAAATAAATAAACTTTTCCTCCTCTAGAATTGTTCTTTCAGATATTTTGATCACAGCAGCAAAATATCTAACTAAAATAAGCCCCTTTCATGGTATAAACAATTCTATGCAATTTACCCTCTTGATACCTATTCAATAGTATATCTAGCCATTCCTATTCCCCAACAGAAAAGTTAAAACTTGTAAACCATATAAATCCTCTGTGCAATCTGTAAGTCTGCCCTGTTTACCTATTAAACCTGGTATCTCACCACTCCCGTTCAATTCATATTCTAGGACCATAAGGCCAAAATTTCAGTTGTAATTTTAATAATCTCACAACAGAAGTTTTAGCAGTGCCAACCAAAATAGCTCTTCATGATTTACTTCTAATTATATGGGCCATGGTGATTTAATTCTTTATTTAAATTTCCAAAGAGATTTACATACCAAAAATATTGCCTAATGCATATAACCTATTCAGCTGCTTTTTTAGGGTAACTCACTGAGTACCAGTGATATATAGATAATATTTTTCCTGATGAGGCAGATAAACTAAACTGGTACAGTCCATCTATTATGTCCCTTATATTTGTGAACAACCTCAGAGTTTTCTGTCTCATGTGAGGGCAGGAGGGCCTCTTATGCTCTCCAACAGGAAATGTACACATTCAGCTTATTCACAAATTTTAAACTTCAAAAAAATCTGAAGCTGTAATCTACACTACTCCAAACCATAGAGTCAAGACTGATATTTATCATCTCCGGTACCACAGAGTCAATATTTCCCTATCATTGGCCATCAATTTCTCTAATCAAAATCACAGCCACTTGATTGCTTTCTAAAGTGCTTAGCTATTAAATTAAAGCTTGGAGGAGTTTTGTTTCTTAGTCATACAAGACTTTGGTCATGGTGGTACCAAAGACATCCTAGAGAATTATCTGGCTTCCAGATCTCCTCTCCACCATGCAGTTCTAAGTGTGATTCTCACTGACAAAGTAATCATTTCCATTCAGTAAAGTATGAAGTAACTATATTTTGCCTTCTGACCTTCCAGCTTCTTTTCCTTTAATAGTTCAATATTTTTTAAGCTCTTAGCTAGCCAAAATATTCATTATTTCCTAGGACTAAGTATATATCTCTATTTATTATGGCTTCTCCCTCCATATGAAGTGGACGTTCAAGTGTACTGTTTACAGAGTTCATTGATGGAAGGATGAGATTTTTAAAAATCACCCCTTAGCAAGACTTTAAAGATATTGGATCCAATGATTATCATATCATGCAAATCATGCAGACCTTTGTGTGAACCAGACCTGAGCATTGTTCATCGCTATAATTAGGCTGCAGAAAACTTCCTGGGAGCCTACAGGTTGAGCAAGATAGAAGAATCAGTGCAGGAGAAGTGTGTGTCAAGGGAATGTAGCGTATCTATTTACTAATTAGAGAGTCTACTAATATCCTGAGGAACGACAGACAGCTCTAGTTGCATAATTACCTGAGGTCTCATAGTCGTGTGCATGGTTTCTACTAGGGCTTAATGGCTGCATCTTTTTTAAAAATTTTTTTTGTTATTCTAATTTGTTATACATGTTTGCATTTCATTTCATATTACATATTACAATTTTTCAAGTTTCTGGTTTTATATAAATAATTTTTACAACAATTGTGTCTTCATACATGTATTTAGGGTAATGATGGATAACTCATTCTACCATTATTCCTATCCCCTTGCCCCATCTTAATATATTCAATTTAATGAACACTTTTAGCGAAATGGCACACTGCTAAATAACCCATACAGGTGAAATCTAAGAAATAACATAAAAATAAGTTGTACTAAATATAAGGGACAATACATCAAAAATTGTAAAACACATTTCAAGTAGTGCTTATTGGAGAAATTATAGCATTAAATGCCTAAATTAGAAAAAATAATTATCTAAATTTCCATCTCAATAACCCAAAGAAGAGCAAAACAAACTCAAACCAAATAGACAAGGGAAATAATAAAGATAAGAGCAAAAATCAATAAGCCTGAAAACAGAAAAACATAAAATACCAATATTATGAATGCAATTGGGGATAGTACTACAGATCCTATATCCATTGAAAAGATCTAAGAAAACTCTATACGCATAAATTTTCAACTTAGGTGAAATAAGCTCTTCCTTGGAAAACACAAACTACTATAGATTGCTGAACATTAAATAGATCATTTGTGTAGTTCTGTACCTATTAGATAAACTTAATTCATGTAACAATCCCTTGCCACCTTAAAAGAAAAACCAAAAAACAAGTCTCTGGATAATTGTATCAAACTGTCATAAATTGTTTATTCTAACCCTAAATATACAAATATTTTATAATCTCTTCTTGAAAATAGAAGAGTAAGAAACATATTTCTATTTACTTTATGAAACTAATATTATGAGTATTCTGCTGAAATTAAAATGAAAGACAATACAAAAGTAAAAAAAAGACCAATATGTTTCATATTTCATGAGTGTAGTTGCAAAAAAATCCTCAACAAAATACTACACATGGAATTCAGCAATATAGAAAAAGAAGCATATACCATAACCAAATGGTGTATATCACAAGAATGCAAGACACAATATTAATCATTCAATGTAACATAGTATCTTAACTAGCTAGGGAAGAAAAATAGTATGATCAAATCAAGTAATCTAGAAAAATTTTTTTGACACAATTCAACTCCTATTCATGATGAAAAGTCTCAGAAAAAAAATAGAAAACAAGAAGAATCGTCCTGTTTTGTAAACAGCATCTACAAAAATCTTATAGCTAACATTCTCCACAATGGTGGAAAGCTGAAACCTTTCTTCCTAAGATCCATTACAAAGCAAATCTATATGTGCTCACCTCTCTCATTCAACATGAAACTGCGGGTTGTAGCTAGTGGAACCAGATAAGATAAGAAAAAAAAATTTTAAATTAGAGACATAGAGATCAGAGGGGAAGAAATAGAACTTCCTTTCTTTGCAGATGGCATGGTTGTCTGTATAAAAATTCCAGAGGAATATAAAAACATTCCTATAAATTAATCAGTAAGTTTTGAAAAGTTATGTGATACAGAATAAAGTGCAAAGATCAATTCTATTTTTATATATTAGGAGCAAACAACTGTATGTCTCTATATTAGCAAAATATAGATGTGGATATGAAAATGAAAGTGCAATACTTATAATCATGAAACAAAAAGGTGCATGTTATAAAACATTTATTGTACCTGTATGCTGTAAAGTAAACAACACTGATGAAAGAAAAAAAAAAGTTCTAAATAAATGGAAAGATATACCATATTAATTGATTGGAAGACTCAACAAAGCAATGTAAATTCCCACCAAGTTGATACACAGATTAAAAAACAAATCTTATCAAGGACAGGCACAGTGACACATACCTGTAATCCCAGTGGCTCAGGAGGCTGAGGCAGAAGGATCACAAGTTCAAAGCCAGCCTCAGCAAAAGTGAGGTCCTAAGCAACTCAGTGAGAAGACCCTTTCGCTAAATAAAATACAAAAAGGACTGGGATGTGGTTCAGAGGTTGAGTTCAATCCCCAGTGCCAAAATAATAATAATAATAATAACATCAAGATCATGTATGTGTGTGTATATATATGTATATACACATACATATATATATATATATAATAGATTAACTCATTCTAAAATGTAACTAAAAAATCAAAAAATTATAATAGCTAAAACAATCTTGAAAAAAAAAATACTAACTGGTAAGACCAGTTCCCCTGATTTTAAGAACATACATACAGCTCCAGTAATCAATGCTCTGTTGATGGTGGTGGAGGAATAGCTACAAAAGTCTATGAACAGGACAGAGAACCCAGAAGTAGGCCCACACAAATATGCCCAGCTGACAAGGGTGCAAAGATCATTTAATGGAGGAAAGATAACTTTCACAGCAAACAGTGCTGCAGGAACTGGACATCTGTAGGTAGGATGAAAAAATAAAAAACAACACCGAAGTCTCAAACCTATTAATAAACTAACTCAAACTAGATTGCAACTTAAGTGTAAAAGTAAAATTATAAAACTTTTAGAATGGAATGAATGGAGAATATTTTCAGGATGTAATTACACAGAAAATATTTAGACTTAATACTAAAGATGGCAGTAAAAAGAGAAACTGGGACTGAATATATTCATAATCAGTGGTATATCACTTGTCTACCATGGTCAATGCCCTGGGCTTGATACTCAGAAATTTAAAAAAGAAAAAAAAAAAAAAAAAAAAAGGAAGAAGAAAAAAAAAAAAAAAAAAGAAAAGAAAGCAAGCTACAGACTGAGAAGAAATATTTGAGAACTTTATTTCCAACAAAGAACCAGTATCTAAAACTTAAAAGAACTCTCAAAACTTACAGTAAAGAAATAAACAATCTAATAGAAGATAGGCTAAAGGTATATAGAGGCATTTCACCAAAGAAGATGCACAGATGGAAAATCAGCACATGAAAATGTGTTCAACTTTATTAGTCATTTGGCAAATGTTAATTAAAATCACAATTAGAAATCCAGCATGGTGGCCCACACCTGTAATCCCAGCAGCTCCTGAGGCTGAGCCAGGAAGATCACAAGTTCAAAGCCAGCCTCAGCAACTTAGCAAGACCCTGTCTCAAAATAAAAAATAAAAAGGCTGGAGATGTGGCTCAGTGCTTAAGCACCCCTGGGTTCAATCCCTGGTACCAAAAAGAAACAAACCACAATTAGATATTCCTATACATCTATGAGAATAAATAACGGAAAACAATTAAAAGACATCACCAAATGCTCGTGAGGATGCAAAGCACTGGGTCACTCATAGCTTGTAGGAAGGTAAGTGGTCAAACTACTCACAAAAGCATTTTGTCATTTTATTAAAAATTTATACATGGAACCATTATATAACCCAGCAATTCCACTCTTGAGCATTTTCCCCATAGAAATGAAAACTTACGTTCATATAAAACACAGACCTACATGAATGTTTGTAAGATCTTTATTCAAATATTCAAAAACTGATGACAACCTAGATATTCTCTGAGGGCTGAAGTTGCATATTCATACTGTGAAATCAAAAGGAACAAACTATTTATATACAGCATCCTGAATGAATCGCCTGAGAATTATGGTGATTGAGAAAAGCCAATCCCATGAAATTTCCTACTATGTAATCATGTACATAACAGTTTGGAGCTAAATTGTGTTACTCCAAAATTCTTATTCTAATGAAGTCCCAGCCCCAGTACTTCAGAGTAAAACCATATTTGTAGGTGGTTATTAAAGAGAAAATAGAGGTATATGAGGTCAGTAAGGTGGGCCCAGTACAATATGACTGTAGTCTTTATAAGAAGAGGTGATGAGGACACACACACACACACACACACACACACACACACACACACACACACACACACACGGTGGCATGAACATGTGAAGACGTGGGGAAAAGATGGCTATCTAAAAGCAAAAGAGAGAAGCCCTTTAAGGAAGCCAGCCATATTAATACCTTCATCTTGAGCTTCTAGCTCTCTAGAACATGAGGGAATAAGTTTCTGTTAGATAGCCACCAACTCTTTGCTTTTTATGGCAGCTATAGACAACTAATATAATAACCTTGAAACACACACACACACAAATAGAAATGTGGTTTCAAGGGATTCAGGAATGGTTCAGAATGAAAGGAGAGATAGTGTGGTTATAAAAAGCAAATGGAGGGATCCTTGCAGTGATGAAATGTCCTATATCTTGACAGTTTCAGTATCCATATCCTGGTGCTGATTATTTTACTATAAATTTTCAAGATTATTACCATTAAGGGAAATTTTTAAAGGTGACAAGACCTCAATCTGTGTTATTTGTTACAATTTGATGTAAGTCTACAATTATCCTGATTTTTTAAAAAGCTTGATTAAGTATAATATGACATGGCAATATTGACAGAGGAAATTTAATAAAGAGAAAGTAAGTTAATAAAAAGAACTAGAAATGTTCAGAATAATTGGAAAGGCAATTTGGAGAATTCTGGGAGTCCTCATTGAACTGCTGATTTCATGGGGCTTGCCCAATATACTTGCAGTCCCAAGATCAGAAAACTGCCATTTCTACCATTGCCACCACTGCTTTCAGACCAACAGCACTGGGTCAACAAATCTAGTACCATAATTATCTCCAAATAACCAAATCTCTACATTCATGCTAGCCAGCAGCTATATCTCCAGGAGAATGGGCTCTGCCATATCTGTGTCTTTTAAATCTTATGCAGTATGAAAAAAAATTGGTGAAACAATGTGAAATCTAGTAGTAGAGATAATGGAAATCTTGAAAATTAGCTTTTAGATTTGCAATCACTTCTCTTAGAGGATAGATGGAATGTAAATTTTCAGAGGCAATACAAAATACCTATCACACTAATACCCACCTTTTAAGTCTATAATAAGAACTAAGTAAAATAATATTTGTGGAAATATCCTTAACTGCTAGTCAAATGTTAGCTTCAGGCCAATGTAACCTTGAAGAATTGCTTGTTGTCCTTCTCTTCTTAGGTTCCATTAGTGGGAAAACTGATGAAAGTTGGATGAGAAGCCCTTCATCAAATCTTTACAGTAAAATATAGGGTTTTACCCCTTGGCAGTTTTCCCTTCTATATGCTATCCACCTCAATGATTGCTGTCAGACCGACATTTGCAACTTTTAACTCTAAGCCTTCTGAATTCAGGCTTTGAAATTTCATTTTTTTTTTATATCACAAATCTTCAATTAGATATTTTATCTATATTTCATAATTGATTTGCTCCAAACTCAAGAGCTCTGGTGTTATGAGAAGTAGTGGGAAATGTACAAAGGATACAAAATCTTAGTTAGATTGAAGGAATAAATTTAAGAGATCTAATATATAATATGGTAACTATAGTTAATAACATTGTATATACATTGTATACCTAAAAATTGCTAAGAGTAGATATTAAGTATTCTTCACAGAAAAAATAAGTATGTGAAGGAATGCATGTTAATTAGCTCAAAAAATAAATTCTAGACATCTTGAGCTTGTGTTATATGCTGTTTCATTCAAAAGGAGACACTAATTTACAAAAATATAGATATATTTGAAGTTAAAAAAGACAACAATTTAAAATGTGGGTAATGAACTAAGGCATGTTTACATGCCTCTCAAGATAGCTCATCTTTGCCTGTCTCCAAAGTCTTAGACCAATGAAAACACCCTATCACTGTCTACACTTTTTCTCCTAATATTTCTGTCTCAGCTCTTTCCAGGATGAAGAATGGACTTTGGCATGAGCTCTTTTGTACATGCCTCACTAAATGTGTAAAATAGAACTTGGCCAGACTATCCAAGCATCTGGACCCCAGTAATTTCTCCTGACTCTGGTGAAATCCTGTTCATGCAGTTTGTTTTCCTCAATATAACTAGAAGTCAGGTAATGACAACACATTGTAGTGAACCAAAGACGGACGAGAAATGAATGATCTTGTCCTCCTGTAAAGTTGCTTGAGATGAATGGGCTCACACCTTCTATCTGGAAGATGACCCTCATAACCTAGAAAATAACTGCATTATATTTTTGAAACTGTTGCCAAATGGATACTTTGTGCTTTCTTCTCATCCCTGCCTCACTCTCATTTCTTCCATTTCCCCCTTTATTCTTATATTTCACATATTTTTATTTATTTATTTTTTATTCAAAGTTGTTGTATTTATAATAGTAGTATGCATTATAACTCATAATAAACATATAGAGCATCTGTTTACAAAACACTGTTTTTATACAATGTATATTCCTACCATTCAAATCTTCAATCATGCATTTAGGATAAAGACATCCATCTTATTCAACCACCTTTTCTTTTTTCCCCTCCATCCCCCTTTGCTCCCTTCCTTCCCCTCCCTCCCCTTTGACCTTTCTAGCGTTCCTCTAATCCTCCTATGTACCCTGACCCAACACCACTGTGAGTCAGCCTCCTTATATCAGAGAAAACATTCAGTATTTGGATATTTTAGATTGACTAACTTCACTTAGCATTATATTCTCCAACTTCATCCATTTACCTGCGAATGCCATTATTTTATTTTCTTTTATTGCTGAGTAAAATTCCATTGTGTATATGTACCACATTTTCTTTATCCATTCATCTACTGAGGGACATCTAGGTTGGCTCCACAATCTAGCTATTGTGAATTGTGCTGCTATAAACATTGAAGTGGCTGTGTCACTGTAATATGCTGTTTTTAAAACCTTTATCTCTCACTGTGCACAAAATTCAATTCAAAGTGGATCAAGGACCTAGGAATTAGACCAGAGACAATATGCCTAATAGAAGAAAAAGTAAGTTCCAATTTCCAACATGTCAGATTAGGCCCCAAGTTCCTTAATAAGAATCCTGTAGCGCAAGAATTAATATCAAGAATCAATGAATGGGACAGATTCAAACTAAAAAGCTTCTTCTAAGCAAAAAAAGAAACAATCAGTGAGTTGAATAGAGAGCCAACTATTTGGGAACAAATATTTAATACATGCACATCAGATAGAGCACTAATTTCTAGAATGTATAAAGAACTCAAAAAACTTAACTCCAAAAAAACAAATATCCCAGTTAATAAATGGGCTAAGGAATTGAAAAGACACTTCTCAGAAAAAGATACATAATTAATCAACAAATACATGAAAAAATGCTCAACATCTCTGGCAGTTAGAGAAATGCAAATCAAAACAACTCTTAAGATTTCATTTCACACCAGTCAGAATGGCAGCTATTAAGAACACAAACAACAATAAATGTTGGAGAGGATGTGGGGAAAAAGGCACACTCACACATTGCTGGTGGGACTGCAAAATGGTGCAACCTTTATGGAAGGCAGTATGGAGATTTCTTGAAAAACTGGGAATGGAACCACCCTACGACCCAGCCATCCCACTCCTGGGTCTATTCCCAAAGGACTTAACAATATTTCACATATTTTTTATAGGTTTGCATTTCCAAATAAATTCAATGCTCACAATCTTTTTTTCTGGTTTTAATTATAAAATATCTGAGTTAGCACAATTTGTACCAAAATATATCTCATAAAAACAGATAATTAGGGTAAGATTTGGGTGTTGGATCATTCTTTTATCTATCTGTTCACAAGTAGATAATAATAACTCCTGATGTGCTATGACAACACAATTACTAACATTTTGACCTGTGGTTAATTGTGATAAGATGGAGCCAATGTTTAGTAGGTAAAATTAGTACATTGTTTGGTCACTATAGAGACAATGGTAATGATGAAGATGGTGGTTTGGGATGCAGGTTCTAATGACATCAAAGACCTTGCAAAATAAAATGATAAGATCAATGCACCCAGCTTAAGGAGTACTGTGAAAGCCAGAGATCCTCTATGGTTGAAAGAACAGTCTAATATGCTGCAGCCATTAGCTGACTAAATTAAAGTCATGTCCAAGTTATGATAATTAGGGTTTCAGAGTCTTAATGGTTAGGAAATTGGGAGTATCTGAAGGTCTTTGATATCAGTGCCAGGATCGTGATGGAAAACATTATTAGAAGAGGGATATTTGAGAGGTTGATCCTAAAACCATTGTGTCTCCAAGCTCCCCTTTTCCCTCCTGGCATATAGAGGCAATTTCTCAGGGCAGACCATGATAAGATCTAACCTTAAGTAGATGGCTAGTAGCATGTTCCTGAATGGCTCTTGAAATCCATTTCCACTCTTTGCCTTCTGGCTGATAACCAGACTTTACATGGAGTGGAAAGCAATTCTCTAAATGTCAAAGGAAGAGGAAGCCTGGAAAATGTAAACCAATAGGCAGTGAGTGAATATGCATGACGATGGGTCTTAAAGATGTTAGAACAGGAAATACAGAAGATAAAATAGAAAAGAATAGATTAACATAAGGATATTCACCCACGACACAGGACTGAAAATGTTGCCCAAAATACTTGGAGCTGGATGTAGCAATTTTCTTGAATGGCTCCTTGAAGTTCTACATAAAAACAATCTAGAGCAAAAGAGGTAGAGGTGCTGTAAATTCTTTGATATGGTATTGAAGTAAGACCCCAAAAGCTTAAGGAATTGGGAAAGATAGAATAGATATACTTCATACTAGCTAGGAATAACCAACTTTTCCATTTTTACCAAGTATGTTTGAAAAACACTTTTTTATAATTAAGGTAATTAGGAATGTCTCAATGAGAAAGGGATCTGAACTTTGGGAAATTCAGTGGTTACTAACCTTTGTAGTCCAGAGATAGGAAGAGATGCTGCCATCTCTTCCTGCATCCAACTAGGGTACCTTTAAAGGAGAATGATAGTTTTCAGGATAGCAAAGCCCAAGAAGTAGAACTTGCCTGTGAGAAGCAAGGGAGATGTAATTACTGTAAGAGGAAATTATACTTTTTCCTATAGGAGACCAAGGTGATGGCTAATAAATCACAATGTTCTTGGGAGCTTGACAGAAAGGCATTTGGCAAAGATATTCCCCATTTTGCACAATAAAATAGTCAAAGTCTATCAAGCAGAAAGTTGACAGTCCTGCAGTGGAAAATCATAGGCTCCCACTGTTTTGACCACTTAAGTCAGTTTAGAGACCAGACGCCACTGATTGAAAGAAAGTCTAGAATCCTTAAGGAAGGACCCAAAGTATTCACACAATAAATATTCCTTCAGTCTTCCCTAACGTGAATACAGACACTTTCCCGGGTAACTGCAAAGAAAGAATAGATTACTGAAATTTTAAAGAATCATTAGATGCTGACATGAGCCACTACAAAATTGAACCAAACAAAGCAATAAACAACAATAACAAAAAAAATCAATAATCCTCTCATGATTCTGTTGTTAAAATGGAGTTCATGGATGACAGGTGATAAATGGAGTATTTAAAGTCCATCTGATACTTGGTCCAGTGAATCCATGGCAAACCACAATGTTATTCCCAGGGTGTCTGAATGTGTAATTGGAATATGTATACTACCATCTGGTAGAACTTGATATATCACATTGGTTATATGACTCAAATATAGTAGGAATGGCCAAGAAAAAGATCCTAAAATTTCTCTCCATAGTCACTAGTCCAAAAGGGTTAATTAAAAGTAATACTGCATACTTTGGGTATCACTTTTGAGTATAGTAATACCCAAAGTATCCAGTATTTTTAATATCACTATTTAAAAACATTGAACAATGCAGGGAAGTGGTTTCTATCATATCCTTACTGAAATTAGTAATTTAACTATTTGCAAAATTTGGCGATCTAACGGTAACAAAACAGATCCCAATCTTGGTATTGTTTTGGCATGTTTTCTCCTTCTCCATCTGCATCAATATGGAAGATAAGATTAAGTTGTTTTTACATCACATAGACAGTAACATGTCTTTCCAATCAGCTTCATAATTATATTAACTTTCTACATCTCCTAAATGTTAAATGAGGGTAGAAGATTGTTACCAACTCAGAAAATATTTATATAGTATGTTTGAATACCAAAATAAATAATTGTTATATTTGGTTATTTCCAAAATGGGTTTTGATGTTGAATTGTTAATATTAATTATGAAAAAAATACATTAAAATATGGACGTACACAGTGAATGGTAATTATCTAATCATATTTATACAAATGCATAGAATGAATGATTAATTCCATAATTCTTATTTCAAAAATTTGGATGAAGATGGGAATGTCCACTAACATATGCCAAAAAAAAAAAAAAAAGAAGAAGAGATTGTGTGTTTCCTGTGTTTCCTGTGGCTTTTTGTTTGTGTTGCCTACATGATTCTCTTTCTGAAATCAGGATTTTCCATTGCAAACAGCATTTCCTTGAACTCCTAAGGTTGGGAACTACATTTCCCAGAATCCCCTTTCCTGGGTATTTCTGAGTTAGAGTTTGTTAATCAGATAAATTCACATGGAATTTGGGAGATGGAAAATGTTTCTGGTCTTTCAGATAGTGGTTTTGCAGACTGCTCCATGGGCTCCACTCTGTTGTCATGGAAGCCAGGCCTAGTGCCTTTCTGACCTCCTTTACCATCTCTGGCTTCCAGCTGACATTAGTATTTGTGTCTCCAATCCTCTATTATGACCTTTGCTTCCCCATTGTTTTCCAATTTGTAAGCTCTAGTTCCTACATAAAACAATGCATTTTCATAATTCTGTAGAGTCTATATTTTTGATAGCAAATGAAAGCAAATACAAGGAAGAAAGGCAAACATAAAAACTGGAATACACAGAAAGGAGTAGAAATGTTATTAAAACAGAAGGAAAATATATTTAAAAGATCTATAAAATGGAGTTGTTTGTAAAGAATAATATTTCTGGGGCTGGGGTTGTTGCTCAGCTCGCCTAGCACATGTGCAGCCCTGGGTTTGATCCTCAGCACCACGTAAAAGTAAATAAATAAAATAAAAGTATTGTGGCCAACTACAACTAAAATAAATAAATAAATAAAAATGTTTTTAAAAAGAATAATATTTCTTCTGTGCTGCAAAAATCAAGGTGATAACTGTCTAGTACCTAAGTAAAAATGGAGACAAGACATTATTCATAAATACCACCTAACAGGTATGTATGAATAATGATATCAAAGTGAGAAATTTTCAAATCAGGGAGAAAGTAAAATGGCTATGAAAATGAATAAAGTTTGGAAGATGCTCTGAGATTGTAATGTGATCATCATAAAATGAAAAAATGGCCCAGAAAAACTCAGTGAGGCTCTAAGGTAAGCAGAAGAATTCAAATATCTCCTTCTTATATTATTGCATATATACATGAAAGAATTTGTGCCACTATTTGCCATCATCCTCAGTACTGCTCCCCCCACATTGTTCTTACCTTAATTACAGCAACTTTAAAACCTTTTCGAGATTTTTTTCTCAAAAATGAACAGTTATCAGCAGACAGGCCTTAAAAAGCTTATCAAGAAAATAGCTTTCAATTCTGAAGTCAAAGAATTGAAAATGTTTAGGCTCACAAATTATATGACTACATATCAATTCATTATATTTCTTTAAGTACATAGTATGTGAAAGATTAGAGGCAAACTATATATATATGTATGTGTGTGTGTGTATATGGATTATAAAACTCTCAAGAGTACATGAAATGTTTAAGTGCCATATGCTAATGCTTTGCTAGTATCTTCCTTAAAAAAACTCTTTAGTGGAAAAGCGGCATTATTTTTTTTAGAATATGTATTTTTCAGTTGTAGGTGGATACAATACCTTTATTTTGTTTGTATGTGTGGTGCTGAGGATTGAATCCAGTGCCTCACATGTGCCAGGTGAGCGCTCTACCACTGAGCCCCAGCCCCAGCCCAAAAAGTGGCGTTATTAAAAAGAACAAGTTTATGTTTTATGGCCATTAATTAATACTAATATTTTTAAAAATTATTTCTTTTTTCTAGTGATCAAGTTTAAGTCCTCATTAATTTATTAAAATGTTCTATATATATAGCTTTGAAAGTGATTTAAGATTTATTATGAACAATGGGATTAATGCAAATTATTTTCATGCATTATATTTAGAGCATTCACCCTTACATAGTTTGCTCTCAATTATGAACAATATAGCCTAAAATTTTTGTGGACATTTACAGCAGTGCCATGGTCATTTACCCTGGCATCAAACATAGTTTAAGTTCCACTCCTCACGGGAAAACGAAAACATTTGAATATTAACTTCAACCAAGCAAAACCAGAAAAATTCTACTCTAGAAAAGATAATGTTCTTCAAGTCAAGTCTAGACCACAAAGGGTTGTCCCGCTGTTCTGAATTATCTCCAACATCATTCTGTTCCATTAGCAAGGAGAAGGGCTTGTTGACTGAAATCAGATTTTATTCAAAGACAGTATTTTAAATCATATTTCTCAAGGGCCTTAACAAATTTATCTTTAGAAACTGGCAGTCATGTTAATTTTCACTCAAATGTGAAACTGTATTGAATAATTAAGTATCTAACTATCCATTGCTGACAAGAACATTGAGTTTGTATGTATGCAAATGAGTAAGAAAATAGACCCACAATGGGGACATGGCCAGCTGCACCATCATTCTCTAAATATGTCTCTATCCTTCCTGTTCTAGTTTATATTTATAGAAATATTAATGATCCTCTTGTGGATCAAATCCCAGCAGAAACGTTAACCTCTGATCAAGAATAAGATGTATATTGATTTTTAAATTCATTATGCCCTTTTGTCTCCTCTCAGATAAGATTAACAAAAAGTCAATCATTTCAAAATGTTGAAACCTGTATCCAAATAGGAAATAGGAATGTGTTATTTACTGGAATGAATAAAATTTGATCATATGAAACCATGATCAAAATACTATAAAATATTTTGGCTAGAAATTCTGGTAGCCAAAGAGATACCAGAAGCCACATCTTATATAGTTAAACATAAAAATACATTGGAAAAACCTATCAGTAAGAATTAATGTATGTAAGCAAGAAATCAACATTAGCAACTGTTCTTCTAAATTAATTTTGAAAATTAAAACAAAACCAACAATTTTTGCTGGGAAATCTGTCTATTACTACTAATATGCCACTAGATAGAGGAGTTGCTAAATCATTCAGAAGTCCTTGCAGCTAATCCATCATGTACTCAACTGTTGCCTGAAGAGGTGCAACCATGGATAGCATGAGCATCAAAAGCTTTCTCTAAGAATTAGAAGCAACACACAGACTCATAGAGTCTTGTGTGGAAAAAGAGGAAAACTCAATCCACATAAAGATTCCTTAAAAGGAAAACTCAATCCACCTAAAGTTTCCTCAGACAGTTGACCTTTGTATCAGAAGGAAGAAAAACCATTTAAGCAGCGTTTAAAGTCTGTAATTGGTTCAGCCATAATGGAAGGCATTCACAAACTGAGAGAACTCAAAGACAGGATTTTAGTAAATGGCACATCATTTCATATAGAACTCTGCCTGAGTAATTTACTAGAAACAGGAAGTTTTATTTAAAGTTACTACTTGAGAGATCATTTTCAGGTAAATGGATGGAGTTGGAGAATGCCATACTAAGCGAAGTAACCCGATCCCCAAAAAAACAAAGGCCAAACGTTCTCTCTGATAAGTGGATGCTGATCCATAGGAAAAATGGAGGAATGTTGATTGGACAAAAGGGAGGGAGGGAAGCGAGCATGGGGGCAGGAAAGTTGGTGGAATGAGATGGACATCATTACCTTAGGTACATGTATGACTGCACATATGGTGCAATGCTATATTGTGTACAACCATAGAAATGAAAAGTTGTGCTGCAATTGTGTACAATGAATCAAAATGCATTCTGCGATCGTATATACCTAATTAAAATAAATAAATAAATAAAAATTAAAAAATAAATAAATAAAGTTACTACTTGAGAGATCATCAAATCAAATCAACTCCATAGTTCCTTTGGATTGTATTGATGTTTCATTTGAATTTTATTGATTGGAAATAACAAAAACATTTCTGAGATATGCCAAATTTTAACTCCACTATAGTTAATTTTTATCTTCTTCATTTCTCTTACAAAAGAAAAGGCTTGTTTCCATTTCAGGTTCTCTAAGCATGGCAAGATAAATATTGGTTTTTGTTCTATTGCAAAAGTTATAATCCGCATGTTTCTATAGGTTAACCTGGATACTTAGCATGTTTCTATAGGTTAACCTGGATACTCAGAGTTTCTCTATGGTCCATGCTTAGCAGAATTGCTGGGTTCCTATTCATCCATAATCTCCCTTGGTTTTTATTAGGTCTAAAATTTTTCCAATCGAAATTACATTAACTTGTTTTCAATTTTAGTTGTTATTACTGTTTCCATGACCACTGCTTAGGCTAAGCAATTTTTAATATATTAGGCAACTG
This sequence comes from Tamias sibiricus, assembly GCA_025594165.1. Lineage (NCBI taxonomy): Eukaryota > Metazoa > Chordata > Mammalia > Rodentia > Sciuridae > Tamias > Tamias sibiricus. The sequence continues at coordinate 98,645,817 of CM046664.1, forward strand.
GTTTACTTACTCCTGTGTATGCTGAATATTCATAATTTTGCCCAGTTCTCTCTTGGGTTGTTTTCATTTTTTCATACTGATATCAAAGTCTTATGTAAATTATCAAAGCAAACTGTTTTTTAATATTGTGATTGATGGCTTTTTTATTGTGTATTTCATCTTAAAGAAGTTTTCATCATAATGCAATCAAATCATATTCATATGCATAAATCTTATATTATTTGGTTTCTGCTTATTCCTGTTGAAAGATATTTTCCATCCCTAACATCATAAATATATTCTTCACCTCTTTTTTTCCCAGAGTTTTTCAGTTTTGATTTGTACATATAACTTTTTAAAATCAATAATTGACATCTTTTCTCATTCAATTTTGGAAAAGCTTTAAGTTTTTAAAATGTTTTAATATTATTTTTATAAATGATATTGGGATTCATTTTGACAAACCATTCATGCATGAATCATAAATAATTTACGCCATTTTAGTCCTAAGTACTTTCTCTTTCCCTCTCTTCCCTTTCCTCTATACTACTGGTCTCCCTTCCATTTATTTATTTATTTATTTGGTGCTTTATAGAATGTATAAAGGTGAAATTCACTATGGAATATTCATATGTGTACATAGAATAATTCAGTCAATTTCATTACCCTATTCCTCCCTTATCTTGTCCTTCCTTTCTCCTCCTATATTTCTTTCCTCTACTTCACTAAACTCCCTTTGATTTTCATGGGATTCACTCCCTCTCCTTTTTTCTTTAGGTTATGATGAGTGGGATATATTTACTAATTTCTTTCTCAACAGACTCATTATTAGAGTATAGGAAAGCTATTGATTTACATATGTTGATCTTGTGTCCCACTACTTTGCTGAAAAATTCGTTAACCCTCAATATTTTCTATTTTCTGATATAAGCATTTATTTCCAAAAAGTTTTGTGAAACTTTTGCTTTATATACTTTTAACAAGTTTGACACATTGGATTTTCATTGTTATTTAGTTTAAGTATGTTTTAACCTCTGCTATAATTTTTTTGGTTCATAAATTATTTGACAGATTGCCTTTTAATCTATAACCCAAATATATTGAATGGAAGAAATTATTGTTGATTTCTTACTTTTAAATTTAACTGACCTTTGATCAGCTATATGTGATCCAATTTCTTGGAGATGTCCTATAACATGTTGTATAACCCATTACTTGGTATTAAATTGTTATTAGTGTTCCATATATGTAGGAATCGGTAGTGCTAATAAATATTTCCAGTTCTTTCCTGTTCACGTGAAGCAAATACTGTCCCATATGCTGATATATCTATAATGACCATGACTCAAACACCTAATTACCTTGATATGTAGAACCAACATGAAGGACATTTTTGTTGTGCTAATTCATGAGATTTTGGTGGTGTTGTTAACTGCAAGATTATAAGACTGTCCTAACATGGGATAATATTTCAATATGGCATTGAAAAATTTGATAACCCATGCTGTAAATTAGCAAAACACAATAAAATTATTGTGCACTATAACTTTGATGTCCAATCATGCACATAATGAACTTTAGCACCATGAGAAATTGATAATAATGCTTACAGTATAGGAAAGTATTGATTGGTATTGGCTGTGTCTAGAGACATGTTATAAAAGAGACCTAGAGAATACATGGTTCAAAAATATGTTTTCTTTTTTTTTTTTTTTTTTTTTTTTTTTTTTTTTTTTTTTTAATTTTTTTATTATTTATAAATATGTTTTCTATTATCACTTAGTATAAGGGCCTATACTATTCTCTCAGAAAAGTTTAAATTATGTTATACCCATACTAATTTCTATTAATTATTTTAAAATCCATCACTGTGAATAGGTAAATGCTTTATGAAAATAACCCTTAAAATAATTAAGCATAAACATTCTTGACAAATTGGATGTCATAAAAATCATAAACTTCTGTCAATCAAAAAAACACTATTAAAAGAATTTTCATTCTTTCATACCCAAGCCAGAGAGTAGAAGATACTTGCAACGCATAAAATAAACAATGCAGACCCAGAATACACAAGTTACTGCAAATCAAAGAGGAAAAATGTCAAAATGAAAGGAAAAAAGCACAATATTTAGAGACACTCTTCCCCCCTATGAAGAAGATATTCAAATTGTCAATATATACTTTCAAAGGTTCTTAAAGATATGAATCAGTAGAGAAATGTGAATCAAAAACATGTTAAGATATTACTATAAGCCCAGACTTATTAAAATGAAAAAGCTGGGAAATATTCTTATACATCTGTATAACCTCTTTGCAAAACTGTCAAAAACCTGTGCATACCTTATGACCTGGCCATACCCATCACACTATATAAAGGTCTTTGAGAATTCTAGCTTTATCCAAGGGAAATCATCTTAATAAAGTAAATTAAGGCAATTGTAGGGCTAATCTTCTTTGCTTCCAGTCCCCAAATCCCTTGCATTGGTTTTTATCCAATACTTTAAAATCTTTGCTTTAAATATTTGACTAGGTTTTAGTTGTTTAAGCTAGGAGGTTAAAATATTCTTCATTACTCATCCCTGTAGGATGAAAGCAGATGTAAACTTGCTTGTTGTTATGTAAGCTTTTTGTTGGCTTACCACTGAGCCCATTTCATCTTCCTGCTGGGTCACAGAGCACTTAACTGCACTTGCCCTGGTGGCAAGCCCATCATATAAGGTCTGTCTCAATTCTAGGAAATTTTGCCAATGATCTGAAAAACCTTTAACCTGTACATAGTTGGTTTTTTTTAAATTTTTTAATTTGCCTTTTCATTTTGTAAGAGTAGACAGGTAAGTGAATATTTTTCCTCTTTATACTTGATTTTTTTAAAAATCCACCATAAACACGTGTTTACATCTTCCCCTAAAGGAGTTGTAAATTCCTAATATTTGGATTTCATTTTAGGGATTTGCAATGAGACTACATATCTGAACTTGCTTTCTGTGTGTGTGTGTGTGTGTTATATATTTATATCAGAAAATGCAATTCTTGTGTTTTATTAAACTTTATGATAAATCTCTTTAAAATGCTTTGGATTTCTCACTAAGATGTTATAAAACTAAAGCTGTTCTTTAAATTCAAATTTTTAGGCATATGGATGAACTAATAAAATTAGTGATGGCCCAAATGTAAAACAATGTCAGTATATTTATTTATTTTTAAATCAGCTTTTTGAATCCTATTTTATTCTGCAGAGAACAAAATCATGTAATTCTTTGGATATTTTGTTGCTGTTGTTCTTGACATTGAACCAGTGTGTGTGTAATCAGGAAATCATTGAGCAGCCACAGTAATTAAAAGTGACTCAGAAAGAAACTTAATAAAGAACCAGAATTCAAAAACAAAAACAAAAACAAACAAACAAACAAAACTGTATCTCTTTGTTTCTTGATCCTGATTGGTAAAGTGATTGAGTAGTGGAGGTTGATTTTTGAACCACAGTCACTAATATCAACTCTTCTTTTCTTTTACCTCTGAGATAGCCTGTGACTCCTGTCTCCAGGATTCCCAGTAGCAGCAGCTAGAGTCACATGAAGCAGCTATTGTCCTTCAGTATTCTTGCTTGTCTTGTTCTATATTTTGTTCTATATTTTTAATAAGCATAATTTAGTTTGTGAACAGTCATCAACAAAGATTTAAACGGGGTCAGCAACCTTTTTCTTGAATAGTTTCTAGGCCACAAAGTCTCTGCCATACCAACTCATCCCTTCCTTCTAACACAGGAACAGGCATATAAAAATGTAAATATTTTCCATTAAAACTTTATGTGCAAAAATAGGTAATGAGCCATTTATGACTCATGGGCCATAAATTTGCTGAACACTAGTATAAAAGGTATCTTTCCCACAGTGTACTGGGATTTTAAAGCAGAATTCAGGAAAACCTTGTAATTCAAATTTTATAGGTGGGTTTTCAGGGTAACAATTTCAGGTCCATTGGAAGAACTGTAAGAAATACACTTTGAAGCTATTCAGCATCCAGTGAATGATATTACTAAACAGGTACATTTGCAGATGGAAAACACCTCTCTCTCTCTCTCTCTTTCTCTCCCTCTCTCTCCCTTTCTCTCACAACCTCTCTCTCTCTCTCTCTCTCTCTCTCTCTCTCTCTCTCTCACACACACACACACACACACCCTTTTATATTTATTATGAGCACTAAATGAAAGTCCAAAACCCACTACAACTGAAACAATTAAAAAAAAGAAAGAGCTAGATTGATTTATATTAACTTTCCCAAGCACTGCAAGCTGATGATTGTGTAGTAGAGAAATGTTCAAAGATAATAGGAAGTACATTATGATCAAATTGGGAGTTTGATAAATCATTTAAACTCTCATTTAAAAGAAGCCTCATTGTGCTACAACATGATTTTCTACTATGGGTAGAATGGTTAATGTCTGAGTTGTTGGAATGGGGAAATTACTTACCCTAAAATGTCCACATGAGAACCCAAATATAAGGCATAAATCTCAACTGGATAGAGGAAAACAAAAACAAACTTCCTGTTAACTAAATTTGAGGAATGATTGCAATTTTTCCCTAACAAAGAAAGGATTCTTTACTGGTTATTTTTTTAAATATGGCTGTATATATAATATAGAATTGTATTTATTTTTTCTAACCTAGGTTGAATAGAATTTTTGTCTTTGGAACTTGTAGAAACACTATGATTTTTTGGATAAAACTGAAGTTATTTTACTAAAAAATTATATGATGGATTAGAAGAATACTGTTAAAATGACAAATCCATGGTTGTAGAAGCTTTTTTGGGGAAAAAAAAATTGGTCAACCAGTGTTTACTACTTAACGTCACTTGTAAGCTCTTTTAGTCTTGTTGTCAATGTAGCTTTGTAATTGAGATATATTTGGTCATTGTAACAGCATTCTTTTCTTCACTAACTTCAGGTAACTTAGTAAGTCTCTTGAAATTACATAGAAGAATTGAAAGCATTATTAAAACACTTAGAACTTTTTTAAAATAGCATATTGAAAGATTTCAGTGGTCACTCAGCAGGAAAATTCCATTTCTTATGCCAGTATGATTCTATGAGCTTTTATAATACCAGGTAGGTCAGGATCTCAAGTAATTTTTCAAGTCATTTCACAGTAATTCCAAAGTCATACATTTATTCTTGAAATTAATAGCAAGTCATAAATCCTGACTTTCGTTTTTGCTTAATAGTTCATGCCTTCATTTACTCAACAAATGTGTCTTGAACCTACTACCTGCTGAGAGTTGAGAAATCAAAGATGAACAGATTAGATGTAATCTCCACTCTCATACAATTAACATTTTGGTTGTCAGAAACAAAGATTCAACAAATATAGAATATACTGAACAAATTCAGAATTTCTTACATACCGTTGTGAAAACATACATGTGACATTAAAGAGCATGACAACTACTGGACCTACCATGCAACAAAGAGACCAGGGATTCCTCAATTACTCTGCAAAGGAAACATACAGAGCATGTAGCACTATAGTGAAACTGTTTACTTTCTAAGGAGTTTTTCTAGCACATAGAAACTTCCTAAGAAATTAGTACTACTTCATAACAGCAATAATTTGTGGAAGAATAAAAGAATACTTACATGATTATTGATGATGATGATGATGATGATGATCCCAGTCTTGTGGATGTATATGTGGTGTATTCATATATGTACATAGGAAAGTTATGTCAGATTTATTCCACTGTTATTCATATTCCTATCCCTGATCCCTTTCCTTTATTCCCCTTTGTCTAACCCACTGAACTTTTATACAACCATCCTTGTTTGGGGTTAGCATTCACATATCAGAGAGAACATTTGACCTTTTGTTTTTTGGCACCAGTTGATTTCACTTACTATGATAGTCTCAGATCCATCTATTTACCAGGGAATGTCATAAGGTCATTTTTTAATGGTTGAGTAATGTTCTATTGGGTACATATATACCACAATTCCTTTATCCATCCATTTATGGTTGAGAATCTAGGTTGGTTCCATAGCTTAGCTGTCATGAATTGTATAGCTATAAACATTACTGTGATGATGTCAGCATAGTAAGCTGATTTTAACTCATTTGAATATAAGCAGAGGAATGGGATAACTAGGTCAAATGGTGGTTCCATTCCTAGTTTTTTGAGGAATTTCCATGTTGCTTTCCAGAGAGGTTACACCAATTTGCAGTCCCACCAGCAATGTATGAGTGTACCCTTTTCCATATACCCTTACCAACATTGACTGTTGCTTTTATTCTTAATAATTGCCATTCTGACTAGAGTGAATTGAAATCTCAGTGTAGTTTTTAATTTGCATTGCTCTAGTTGCTGGAGATGTGAAACATTTTTTTCATATATTTGTTGACCATCCATATTTCTTCTTCTATGAAGTACCTGTTCAGTTCCTTTGCCAATATATTGATTGGATTCCTTGTTTTTATTTGTTTATTTTGGTGTCAAGTTTTTGAGTTCTTTATATATCCTAGAAATCCCTATCTGAGGTGCAGGTGGCAAAGACTTTCTCCCATTTTGTAGGCCATCCCTTCACAGTCTTGATTATTTCCTTTGCTCTGAAGAAGCGTTTTAGTTTGATACTTTCCCATGTATTGATCTTTAATTTTATTTCTTGCACTGGTTGGAGTGAGGTGAAATTTCAGTGTAGTTCTTTGTTGTTTTCTCACAACATAAGTTGAAAACTAGGTATGACTAAAGTGTAATACTAAAAAACATACATTGGAGAAAAGATAGCCTCTTCAACAAATGGTGCTGGGAAAATTGGAAATCCATATGCAACAAAATGAAATTAAACCTCTATCTCTCACCATGCACAAAATTCAACTCAAAGTGGATCAAGGATCTAGGAATTGGACCAGAGACACTACACCTAATAGAAGAAAAAGTAAGCTCTAATCTCTAACATGTTGAATTAGGCCCCAAGTTCCTTAATGAGACTCCTGTAGCACAAGAATTAATATCAAGAATCAATAAATGGGATAAATTCAAATTATAAAACTTCTTCTCAGCAAAAGAAACAATCAGTGAAGTGAATAGAGAGCCTACTAATTGGGAACAAATTTTTACCACACGCACGTCAGTGCACTAATCTCTAAAATATATAAAGAACTCAAATTCTTAACACCAAAAAAACAAATAACCCAATCAATAAATGGGCCAAGGAACTGAACAGACACTTCTCAGAAGAAGATACACAATCAATCAACAAATACTTGAAAAAATGTTCAACATCTCTGGCAATTAGAGAAATGCAAATCAAAACCACTCTAAGATTTCATCTCACACCAGTCAGAATGGCAGCTATTAAGAACACAAACAACAATAAATGTTGGCAAGGATGTAGAGAAAAAGGCACGCTCATTCATTGTTGGTGGGACTGCAAAATGATCAGCCAATATGGAAAGTAGTATGGAGATTCCTTGGAAAACTTGGAATGGAACCACCTTATGACCCAGCTGTCCCACTCCTCGGCCAATACTCAAATTATTCAAATGGGACATTTTATTTTGTTTATGAAGCTGATGGCAAATCCTCAAGTGAGTATTGAGAATATCTGAAATAAATTATGCTCATAAAAGAAGCTATTTTTAGCATTCCATATTTCTTACAAAATTATCTCCTACTTTGCCTTCAAAATGACTCCTCCCAAGAGTCATTATTTGTCTTTAGGTGGAGAATAGAAGAGTTAAGGTAAAGTTCACTAAAGGAAATTTGACATTGAGCTTGTGCCCATGTGTTTCTTCTTTGGTCAAAATGCCCCCATTCTAATGCCAGGCTTGTAAAAGAAATGATGTACTTTGTTAGTTCTGAGGCACACTTCTTCTCACATATAATTATTTATTGAAAAAACACATTTTGTAATTGTGATAGGGTAAGGATTTCCATTACCTGCAATGTGAAATATCAGATCAATCAAAATTTGCAGTGTTTCAGGAAAGAATAACAAAGACAATACTATAGCCCTCTTATATGTCCTGGGAACCAAAGGGCTGTGAGATGAGGTAAGGCATGTGATGAAGCAGAGGAGTTGAGATTTATTCTCTAAGCAAGGAAGAAAGCAGGCTAGCTCCATCCAGTTACAAAGCCACCCTAGAAACCATCTGTAATGACTTTCAACATTTCTATAGATATTTTTTTTTTCATTCTGTGCAGCCAATGGTCTTGCTATTACACAGGTTGTATTTCGTGGAGAAACATGGGCATTCATCACTTCAGGTAGAAAAGTTATCTCAAAGGTTAAACTCTAACCATGAAGTTTTTAAAGAAAAAATTTAACCAGTTTATTTCACCTTTTATGAGTACATAGAAGTAATGTAATAAAATACCATGGCTTCCATGACAGAATCCCATAACATAAAAATTCTACACACACATACACACACTTACATTATCTTCTACTTTTGGATAATTATTTAAGGAGGTTTCCCAGAATACACTAGATCTTGAATAACACTAGAATTGTTTTTCTTAGTAGGCAGTATTTAAAACATGTACTCATCAGTCACTTTCCATCACTATAAAAAAAAAACTTAAGAGAAAAATATAAGGCACAGTGGCATATGTCTATAATCCCAGTGTCTCAGGAGGCTAAGACAGGAGGATCTCCAGTTCAAAGCCAGCTTTAGCAACTTAGTGAGGCCCTCAGCAATTTAGAGAGACCCTGTCTTAAAATAAAATAAAAAATAAAAAAGGGCTGGGGATGTAGCTCAACAGTTAAGTGCCCCTGGGTTTAATCCCTGGTGCCCCCCACCCCGCCAAAAAAAAAGAAAAGAAAAAGGTTCCCTTTTGGCCTACAGTTTTGGAAGTTTCAGACCATGATCAAGCAAACCCCTTTCTTTCAGTGCTCTAGCAGGAGTGATAGATGGCAAATTTGGGAGTACATGGGAGAGCAAAACTGCTCACCTCATGGTCAGGAAGCAAAAGAGAAAGGGGCTGGTGTCCCACTATCCCCTTCAAAGGCATGCTTCTAATAACCTGAGGACCTCCCACAACCTTTGTAATGGTCTATCACCTCACAATAGAGCCACCCTGGTAACCACACATTTAACAATGTTTGTTCGGGAGGAAATTAAGACTCAAACTATATATATACAATATTCCACTTTAGAAACCAGTAATTTAAGTTAAAAATATAAAAATATTAACTCTCTGGAGCAATTCTCAAGGTTCAGCTATGTGAATGCATGTGTGAAATCTCCAAGATAACATTACAGCATTTAGCATTTTCTGTATATATTTGATCACAAAACAATTTTTCCTGAAAAGTTCTCTTATTGAAACATCCTGGAACATTGTTTGGATGACATTGCTCTAATTATTTTCCTGTCACAATGCTGTGATGCATTTCTTTTTTTATAGACTGTAGTATTTGACAAAGATTGTGTTCTTTATTGGTAGTATTATGGTTCTGTAATTTTTTCATGTAGTTTTTCTACAAATTATCATTTATCTTAGAATTGACAAATTTTTAGCATTTTTAAATTATTTTTTAAGGCTTGACTACTTAAGACTAGATTTATATAATAGTTGCTCGATAAATACCTGAAGAGAAGCAAGCTAGCAATGATAGTAGGGGATAGGCAGGACCATAACTAGAGTTATTAAACACCTATAATACAGTATAACACTTTCTTACATCACTGTAGCAAATCTGTATAACATCAGTCCTTATGTCTAAAATAACCAGGAGAACAAGATTCCAGTTGAGGTCCGTTAAATGCATATATGATTCAATGGTCTATTCTTTCTTACTTCACACACTGGCAAATAAACTATTTTCTTTCCAAATTTTGTTGTTTGTCATTCTAATCTAGCGTGTTGCCGCATGTTGCTAAAATATTCTGAATGATGTAGGTTTATTTTCTCCTGACATTTCCAATACAGTATGGAATCTTGTATTAGTCAATAATTAGCATATCTAAAGAAACAGTGTGGGGAATCATCATCCCCAGGTGAATACAGGTGAATATCTCTTTTATCCACATACCTATTCTCTTTGGACCCAAATTCCCAGACATGGAAACTTTAGTTTATTCTTATATCAGGTTACACAAAGACACTGAAATACCTGCTATATTAATGTTGAACAAAGAAATGCAAATCTGACACATTTATCAGCAAATCAGAAGGGGAGGAGGTGAACATTTTAAAAGATAAGCTTCCTTGGCATAAGATAAATGTTTATCAGGTGTTCTCCAACAGCATAATTAAATTTGTGTTCCAAGAAGGTTGAAAGGAGCTAGACAAGTAATTTTTTTTTTTTTAACATGGAAGTAATCATCTTCTTTGAAGCACTTTTAAATTTAAGCTCTTTCTACAATTATCTAAAGAAAATTACACAGGAAATGCAAAATTACAGGTGATTCACTTGTGTTATTATAAAATAGTACATTTGGGTCACTAATAAGCATTGGGTTTCTCTTCCCTCAAATAATAGTTAATTACTGTACAAGGTAATTAATTTATTCACAGTGGCTTATTAGGACATTCCAATTTTCCAACCAGAAATGGTTAATAATCATTCATTTAAAATGGGGGGGGGGGGTTAAAGAAGAAGGAAAAATATACAAGCAACAAAATATACCTCAACTTTTTCAGTGTGGCTTTTGATATTTCTCTCTCTCTCTCTTTCTCAGCATGTGTGTCTCTGTATGTGTGACTGTAATCCTATCCTCCACTTTTCATTTAGGACTGCTCGTTAATCTTTTTTAAAAGACAAGGGCCATTCCAATCTTATTAAGTGGAAATCTGACCGATAGCAATGAAAAGGTCACCTGTAATTCAAGCTACAAGTGATAAAAATTTAGGGGTTAGGATCAACAGAAACTGAGAGGAAAATTGAAAAAAATCGAGATAAAGATTTATAGACATGAGGCTATTCAAAGAAGACCATGTGCTGCCAGTCTTTGAGAAATCAAATTGATGACCAGAAAATAAGATCAGGTTAAGAACTATGAGGTGGGTAGGGCCTCCTGAGCCACAGTCAGAAGATGCTGAAATATATTTTTAGGGGATTATAAGGAGTCTGGGAGTTGATAACTCTGAAATCCTTTTATACTACATCACAATGTGTCATATATTCCTTGAGAAACTGAATTACCAAATATCCCAGACAACACAAGTGGTTCTTGTTGAAGTGAGAAAAACTTTGAAAATGACATGAAATGCTAAGTTGGCTTTCGGAGTTCAGGAAAGTATTTTAGATAGCCATAAACCCTGATTTTCTTCAGCACAGGAAACTCCTATCTATAAAGCACCCAATTCCTTGTGATAGGAAATTGGGTAGATTTAAAAAAAAAAAAATTAAGGATTGTTTTGAGTACCAAAAACATCACAGACATGAATTTTTATTTATAAATTATTTAAAGTCTTTTTTCTTTATCCTTCCTGAGCTCTAATTCACTTGGGAGAGGTACTTAGAAACTAATCAAAAGTAAACAGGTACAGGAAGTATATGTCTTGAAGGATTACTTATGAAGCAGGGTAGGGAAGAGTCTTAAGGGATAGAGCAAAATAGAAGTATTGAAATAAGTATTGAAAGAAAGAAACTAATGAAATGTAGAACAATAATGTACTTGGAATAAATCTACATTAAGAAACCTTGCTCCTTCAAACACAAGTACATGGTAATAACAGCAAGCACTATTTAAATCAAAACTTAGTATTTGATAGGAACTACTCTATCTTTTCTAACAACTTTATGATGTAGGGACTTTCGTTATTATCCAAACTCTGCAGATGAGGAAACAGGAACAAGGAATGTCAGCTACTTTCCCATTGAGTCCAATCAATGTAACAGCTGGGCTTTTAAGTAACATGTTTTCCTGTCTCCTAAGCAGATTCTTTCTTTTTATTTTATTTTTTTAGTTAATAAGATTGTCCCAATGGCTACTTACTAATTGTAATGAAAATATAAGCTGCTAAGGTTTTTCATGATTTTACTCTTTTCCAGGCCTTATATTAAAGGCATTGCTCAAGTTACACAATTTAACTCTCAAAACAACTCTAAAAGGTAGTTACAGTTATTCCTTCTGACAGAGGATGGAACTGAGGTTTTGTGAGGTCAAGTAACTTGATCTAGGCCAATGCTTCTCAATTTTAAACACGGGTAAGAATCACCTTGAAACTCTATTAAGACAGTTTCCTGGGCCCAACTCCAGAATGTCTGAGTCAGCAGGCTGAGTTTGGCCTGAGAATTTGCTGATGCAGCTAGCCAGAGAACCACACTTTGAGAAATTCTGGTCTGGTGATCTTAGCAATTGAACCCTAACAGTCTGAATTCTGAGATCTTAAGTAATGTATAAGCCTGTATAAATTTTGTGATGCTTATTAAGTGGGTATTGATTGATACTGTATCTAAATCTCATCAAACTAAATTATCAATGTTTCATAACTGACAGGAGTCCTAAAGTAATTTTTGTTAAGATATTACCATTAATCATTAATTGAAGACATACTCAGCTAGCATAATTTGGTAGACAGAATTGAAATACAATGTAAGTTTCTACTGATTTTCTTCAAAGCACAGTGAATCAGCAAATAGTTTTTATCAAGCATCATTATAAAGTGAATTAAAGCTATTTTGTTTTAAAGAATAACAACATTTTAAGAGATTTCATAGATTCCTCAACTGATAAAGTTAATCAGTGTTAAATTCTTCCATAACATATGGTCAGTTTTCTTGGATGAGATGAGTAGCATGTCAGATACTCCTTTTTTTGGTAGTACTGGAGCCTCATGCATGTTAAGCAAGTGCTTTACAACTGGACTCTGTCCTTGACACTGAAATTCATCTTTATTCTCCAATATCATTTCTCCTCATATTTTGTTTAAGCATAGGGCCATCTAAAATTAATAATGGAATTAAAATTTCCCAGAAAAGTCTGCAACTAGACATGAGATCAAAGCCAAGTTATGATCAATGGGATAGAAGTACAAATAATGTGCCCAACTTTAAAAATCTGCTCTTAAGTGAGATAGTTTGTTTCTCTTTCCCCCTTGGTAGCATGTTCATCTCTTCTGTACTATAACACCTAAAGATTTTCCAGAACATCATGGCTACAGCTCCTGCTGAGACTTCTGCTTCTTCCTGACTCCAACACACATGTTCCTTCCTTAGTCCCTTTAACTCTCAAGCTTCTTCTCAGCAAAAGAAACAATCAGTGAGGTGAATAGAAAGCCTACTAATTGGGAACAAATTTTTACCACATGCACATCAGATAAAGCACTAATCTCTAGAATATATAAAGAACTCAAAAATCTTAACACCAAAAAAAAAAAAAAAAAAAAACCCAATCAATAAATGGGCCAAGGAACTGAAAAGACACTTCTCAGAAGATATACTATCGATCAACAAATACATGAAAAAATGCTCAACATCTCTGGCAATTAGAGAAATGCAAATCAAAACCACTCTAAGATTTCATCTCACACCTGTCAGAATGGCAGCTATTAAGAACACAAACAACAATAAATGTTAGAGAGGATGTGGAGAAAAAGGCACACTCATACATTGTTGGTAGGACTGCAAAATGGTGCAGCCAATATGAAAAGCAGTATGGAGATTCCTTGGAAAACTTGGAATGGAACCACCTATGACCAGGGACACAGCCACTTCAATGTTTATAGCAGCACAATTCACAATAGCTAAACTGTGGAACCAACCCAGATGCCCTTCAGTAGATGAATGGATAAAGAAAATGTGGTATATATACACAATGGAGTATTACCCACCAATAAGAGAGAATAAAATCATGGCATTTGCAGGTAAATGGATGAAGTTAGCGAATATAATGCTAAGTGAAGTTAGCCAATCCCCAAAATCCAAATGCCTAATGTTTTCTTTGATATAAGGAGGCCAATTCACAGTGGGGTTGGGATGGGGAGCATAGGAGGATTAGAGAGACACTAAAATGGCCAGTTGGGAGGGAGGGGAAGGGAGGGGGCAAAAGGGTGAAGAAAAAAAAAAAAAAGATGATAGAATGAGATGGATATCATTACCCTAAGTGCATGTATGAAGTCATGAATGGTGTGAATATACTTTGTATACAACCAGAGATATGTAAAAATGTGCTCTATAAGTATAATATGAAATGTAATACATTCTGCTGTCATTTCTAACAACTTAGAATAAAAAATAAATAAATTTTTAAAAAAGATGAAAAATCTTAGCAAAATTGTCTATTGGGTTGTATCAGCATTACTCAGTGTTCATGGCATTATCTTAGTTTGAATCATCCTCTTCCTCCAAGGACATTAATTAACACATGCAATGACTACTTCAGAAGTTTTTTGGTAAGGTTGAAATAAGTTAATATTTATGAAATATATATAACTGTGCCTAGTTTACAACAAGCCTTCAGTAAATCTTAAGTCTTTTCTCCATTCAAAACATGTAAGCAATACTGCATCTTTCATGGATTTGTGGACTACAAATGCAACACCTGTAAAGTTCTTTGTAGAGAGTCTCTGACATACACTTTGTACTCCATCTGTGCTATTACTCTTACTTAAAGGTTTAAGTGATTATCTGTACTCATGGCTGATTTGTATGAGCTTTAGGAAGATGATAAATTCAAAACAGAGCAGGGAAGGAAATAATTTCCATGTGTATTTCATTGAGCAAATATATGTTGATTCCTATAACCAGGATCTGAATGACAATTAAGGTGCCTGAAAAATTACTTTTGTGGCAAGCAGTAAAACTGCTACTCTTTCCTACAAATTGGCAGATTGGCTTGCATGGGGGCAGTTATGAGGGATGGTACACAAGGAAGCACAAAGCCACCCTTAGTCAACACACATAGAAGGGAAAGAGCAAAGAACTGGTCCTAACTATCAGGAAGCAGTTGCACAGGAGGGAGAAATAGTTTGAAATAGTACTCCTTTGCAGCAAAGGTCCATACTCTTGTGCTGCAAAGGCAATTGCTGGGCCCCGAGCAGATTGGCTATCTCAGGAGGGGAAAATGCTGACTTTTACTGAGAGGCAATTGGCTGAAACTCATCCAGGCAACAGCCTACCCAGAACTGATGATGCCAAGAGAAATAAATCTCTGTGGCAAGGAACAGAGGACTAATAGGAGCTAACACAGCAATAAGAAACAGAAGGCAAAAATGAAAACCAAGGAGGGAACACTCAGGGTAACAGAGTCAGTACCTTTCAAATATGTGTAAGACAAGAAAGGAATTCTTTCTTAGAGTTTAATATTAAGATAATAATTCTGGACTCTGGGCTTTACTTCTCGGAAGGTTATAAGTGTCAAAGGTGGGCCTCAGGTTGGAAACTGTTATATTTTGAAACATCCTCCCTCCATGTGTGTGTCTTTAGACATCCTCCCTCCATATGTGTGTCTTTAGACACACATATCACTAATTTATATGTTGAAGTTCTAGCACCTATAATCTCAGATGATCTTAGTAAAAGATAGGGTCTTAGAGAAGTAATTCAAGCCATTAGGGTGGCCCTCCAGTGTGGCTCACATTCTTATAGGAAGAAGAAATTTGGAGACAGACACACATAAATTTAAAAGTCATGTGAAGGGCTGGGGCTGTAGCTAAGTGGTAGAGTGCTTGCCTCACACATGTGAGGCACTGGGTTAGATCCTCAGCACCACATAAAAATAAATAAATAAAGATTTTTTTAAAAGGCCATATATTATTTTTAAAAAATGTTATGTAAAGATGAATCCAAAGGTGGGGTAATGCTTCTCTCAGCTGAACCCAGAAATGCCCACACAACACGGGAAGCCAGGAAAGAGGCATGGAACAGATTCTTACAGTCCCCAGAAGGAATCAATCCTGCTGACATGTTGATTTTGTACTTCTTATTTCAGACTATGAGGTATTACATTTCTGTGTTTTAAGCCAACTTGATTGTGGCACTTGGTATCAGCAGCCCTAGAAAACTAATATAGAAGCTAACTGTAAGTTTCCTTTATTAGTCAATAATTTTAAAAATATAAATGATCAAAACAAAACAAAATCCTTCATGTTACCCTAGCCCTAGATAGGGAATCTATAAACCACTGAGTAAAAAGTTTAGGAGTCTGCAGGTTGTGAGCTCATCCTGATTTGGCTGTTAAGTGACACCATCAGGAATCAGACCCTGGCTGTGGCTCACAGTGCTAGGGCTTCTGTGGGCTAGGGCTTCTAAGAAAAGCAAAATTGTCACTATTACTATAATTCAGAGATAACTATTGTTAATATTTTCATGTATTCAATTCAAGCCATTTATCTAGAACGTACCTATGTAATTTAGGAAGAGGACTTAATATTACTTTATCATCTAACCCTCATTTTAACCTCAATCAAGTGTACAAGTCACCTTCCTTTTGAGAATTGTTTATCTAATGTATTCCCACAAGATTCTCTTTAATATAAATTAAATCATTTATTTCTAGTGGATTTATAAATTAAAAGATAATATACCCTATTAATTACATGAAGCTATTAGGAAACAGGTAAGAAGAGTATACTTACAAAGAAAATGTGTAATCTTCAAACAAAGGTGACCACCCAAGAAGTACAATCATGTACATGGACTCTGCATGTAGTTAATCAAATAGAATTTATAAATATTCAAAAGACACCTGATATAATCTATGGCTAATGACCCTACATGCTAACTTCTCCCCTTGACCACTCCCTTTCTTTGAATGTGACACATCCATTTAAGAAAAGAATATAGCTCTAATGTAAATTATTTTTATTGAAAATAATAGTAAACTCTTATTTTTTTTCACTTGAAAGCAGAAGTCAAGTGATATTTCAAATGGTACCTACACACATATACATACATCCATACTTGGTGCTCAGGAATACTGAAATATAAGAAACAATTGAAATTTAATTTACATCAATTGGAAAAATTATGTAGCGCAATCTTTAGAGTCCAGCTGAAAATAATTTATATGCAAACATATTCATAGATGTGAACAATCTATAATAGCTAATCTGTGTTCTGATAACTCTTCAATATATAAAATTTTATTTACATATTCTATTTAACATCCTACTGAAATCTGCATTACACTTGTGTAGTAGACCATCAAAGGGAAAAAATAATGTTCACTTGCCACTCACTACTCCTAAAAGCTAAATTCCAATGACAGAGTGATATATCATTGGCACTCTTCTATTAAAAAAAAATGTATCTGAAACTTTCACTGACTCAATCATATACCATAGGAATGTGTTTTGAAACACACTAATGTCCTCTCAAGTGACTAGGCATGGAAATTTTGGGAAAGTAGCACTTTCTAGGACAGTACTTACAGGAACTTTCTTAAAATCTTCAACAAAACCAATAGAAATACTTTTGAGTCTTTAAAGAATAGAAACAGTAAAGAGATACTGTGACTGAACTTGAGTAAAGGTTGCCATCTGAATGTAGGGACCAGGGTGTTAAGCATTTCACTATTCAATGAGCAACTAAGCCCAGATCAGTTTCTGAATCCAGTATGTGTTCCCAAATTGCTCCTGAATAACTCGAGAATATGTTTCAGAAAAAAAGAAAGTACTCAGGTTTCCTAGGACATTGAATTATCCCAGAACTCAAGAAATTGTGTCTTCATGTATTCAATTTACCAAATCCATTGAAAACTAACTAGGACTGCATAAGCCAAAGTAAACAAGTAATGGTATAATTTGACAATTTTTATTTACATTGTTATACTAAAGGAAAACTTTATATTAAAATGGAATATGGATTATTAATGTTATTGCAAATTTTTTTTTCTTCCCTCCTAATTCTTTTAGCTCCCAAGTCATATTAGTGATGTCAGAAGGCCATCAACCAAAGATCAGAATTTCAAAAGAAATACAATACCCAAGAATTCTTATAAAGTAAAATAGCCATATTGAAATCTGTCATTATATAGTGTTTAACAGTTATAATGAAATTGTTTTCAAACTAATTATGTTATCCTCACAAGCATGTTGTGAGCTGGTGGAAGAGGCAAGATCACCAATTCTATATGAGACTGAATGAAATAATCAAGGCTGATATTTTAAAAATGGTAATACTATGAGGTCAAACAAGATTGAGTGCTTTAGTATTTGTATTACATATTTGATACATAATTTTACAAAAGAGCCCAAATCCACCTCTACCTCAATCAAAGATTGAGTCCTAATTCTCAAAGTCAATTATTTCCCAAATCTTCTGTAGCTTTGTCTTAAGGAATTTAAATTGTGCTGGTAAAAATTTGGATACAACATTTTTGTACTTGATAATCCTATTGAATACCAAACCAAACAATGGATTAGTATGAAAAATGACTTAAAATTAGTATATATATATATATCTTATCCAAGAGCATGACTATTACTATTGAGATATATATTTTATCCAAGAGCATGACTATTATGTCTTTCCTGTAGGGTTTTGCTGGAAGATAAAGTGTTATAGTAGATACATTTGCCAGTATGTAGGACTTTTATCATGAAAAAAAAAGAGACAGATATTACATTCCCTTTAAAAAATAAGAGCAAAGTTTTATGATTTTATAATAAAATAACCTATCCAGATAAAAGTGTTTTGACTTCTGCTGAAAGGACACAGGTTTTTCATAGTTTGGATCTGAAATGTTCCCCAATGTGTAATGAAGGCTTAGTTTCTAGCTTGGCACTATAGGGAGGCCTTGGAATATTTAAAATATGAAGACTAGTGGGTGGTTACTGGTTTTGGAAACATACTCTCAAAGAGGGTTCTGTGATCCTGGTCCCTTCAGCTCTCTTGCATCTCAGCCATTAAGTGAGTGATTTGCATTGCCATACACATTGCACCATGATATACTGTCTTGCCACAGGTCCAAAAGCAATTGGGCCAACTGACTATGAAAAGAACCTGCAAAGCTATGAGCCAAAGTAAACCTTTTATTTTCATAAAGTGATTCTTTCAGGTATCTGTTTCAGTGACAGAAAGGTGGCTAACACATCCCCTGAAAACAGAAAAGGTAGTTAAGAAAAATGAGCTGCTCCCTCCTAAGACTGAGATCTAGAAGTATATAGTAAGGCAATAAAATACAAACACCCCATTCATCCTTCTTATCCTCCCTTCCTTATCTGGTACAATAATATTAGTTGAAGGAAATCATACGGGAATTGAGTTGTTTCTGAAGCACTGGAGAGATACTTGGTTTGCTGGGACAGTCAAGCTTCTTAGTGCACTCAGACAAGAGGAATTAGAAAGCACAGCTCTGGAGCACAACTTGCCTTCTCAGGTAGTTCATTAGGACCTATCTCCAGCTCTTACAACTTTTAGAATAAGCTACTCAGTCAAAACTGTAACCCAAATCTACTAGACCATGGTCCAGGAAAAAATGATCATCAATTTTTTTTTTTTTCTCCAAAAACCTTTATTCTGAAATAAAAATCTTCAAACAAGAAAAAACTTTATTTATTTATTTTTGTTAGTATATCTCTTTATTAGTGAAGTAGAAGATCTTAATGTTATAAGTCCCCTGTGAAATGTCCTTTTCTGTGAATTGACTCTTTATACTGTATGTTCTTTTTTCTTTAGGGTTATTTGCATTTTTTTATTTTTTATTTATTATAGTAGTATGCATTGTGTACAGAGGATGGAGATTTAAAGTGACACGTGGTACATATCATTTTCTTTTTATGTTCTAATATCCAAATAAATATAAGTCTTGTTCCATTTTAAATAGCTCAAGTAAAGAAGGCTTTACTTAACTACAAAAAAAAAAAAAAAAAATGAGATAGACTACAAAACTTTAATTTCTCAAACCAGTCCAGAAATCAATTGGCAGTTTTCTTTGAGGACTATGCAGTGTACCCATATCATGACAAATTAGATTCCTCGTTATCCAAAGATTATGACTGCTATTTCTTCCCTGAATGATCAAATTATCTTTCTTTTTGTCTTACTGAGAGAAGCATTTATTCGCTCACATCACCAAGACTTTTTGGTTTCAGTGGATTCTATTTAAATCACAAAGACATTGTTTTTAGAACCATTGACTGCCTACAGACTCAGAAGCCATGTCATCTGAGCTTTAATGCAGCTCCACATTGGGAGAAGTAGTCTTAATTATTTGTATTTCTCATTATAAAATGAGAAAACCATCTTACTTCTTGGAACTGGTTAGAGGGATTCAGTTTATATGAGTAGAAATAGAAGATTGCTTTCTAATATATTTAGAGCCTTCTACAAAACAGAGCTTTAATTATTATTGTTGTTATTATTACTTAATCATTATTATTGTTGTTATCATTTGAGATGTTTTTTGTTCTAGGCCTATTCTAGAACTGTCACTCTGAAATACTTTTGCTCAACATTTCTATAGTAGCTGCACTATTCCATTTCTTCTTTGTTTCTCCCTTCATGTCGCTGGAGTACAAACTCTGGAAAATTTCTCAAAAAGAATGACTGATATAATATTTCTGTCTTCTTGTCTAAAAATGACCTAACCACATGATTTCTCACTCATGTGTGGAATAAAAAAACATTGATCTCATAGAAGTTAATTGTGGAATGGTAGTTACTAGAGGCTGAGGAGAATAGGTATGTATGTAAGTCAGTTTTCCTCCTTGTTGTATATGTAAGTTACTTCCTCTAATCAGGTGATCTCCCAAATGGAAAGTTTGGCTGAATACTCTGCAGAAGCCCTGATCAAAGAGTCTGCGGAGACCATTTGTTTACATCGGAAATGCCTTCCGGATCTCGCTCGCCTTAAAATCTCACGGGACTTGATACGAGATAGAAAAAGCTTTTTACCAGAGGAAATAACCGGCAGGCGCCATTCTTTTTCCTGCCGGACCACATGATAGTGAGATCTTGCCCGGGAAAATTAAATTAATCTTTTCTTTTCTATTTTGTCTTCGAGTTCTTTCCACAGCTTCGCCGTAACTTGCCCGCAGCCGGTTACAATACTCTATGTGAATGGATGAAGCCTGTCCATCATTAGTTGGTTTTGTACCCGATTTAAGAGGTTGGGTTATTAGATGGCAAGCAGCTAGAGTTGGAATATGAAGAGGCAACAGCCATTCTACAGCCCTATTTTTCCTCTGAGTTAAAAGTCAGTTGCTTTTCAAGACAACTTCAAGAGATAAATACAGTTATAACATTTAGATTTCTCATGGCTATAATTCCATGTGTTCACAGAATATTGAAATAATTGGTAAAATATCTTAGCATTCAGTAATCTCTTCAAAATCTGTGCAGTATGACTTTATAGTTCTGAGCACAATAATTACACCTCAGTCACAAAATGAGTGAACTTCAGAAAAGTGCCAGTGTTCAGGTGGAGTATTCTCAATTGAATTGTGTGCACTTTTCTGGAGATTATTAGAGAAGCCTCAAGCTTGTGAGACTAATCACAAAGTAGCCAGTCTCATGACATAATTGCTTGAGCACAATGGCTTAAAACTACAGAGTGATATTTAGGAAAAGAGGATGAGGGGTAGTCAAGGACAAAACTGAGACTTAGGAGGAAGAAGACAGTATAAAGACTGAGTAGGTAATGGCACAGACAGTTGAAGGACTGCAGCACCTGTTGTGAAGGAATTCTAATTGTATGCCATTGTCTAACTGGCCATGCATAATGGAGGAGGACAGTTGCATGACAAGGATCATTAAAGAACAGGTGAAAGAAGGAGAAAGTGGTAGTAAGCCATGTAGAAGGGAGTGAATTGAGTTGCCTGCAGGGCACCTCCATAGAATGAGGACTGACAGGAAGCATGACAGAGGTAGCTTCCATAGTCAGGTAAAGTAGATTAGAGCAAAAGCTTTTCTAAAAGAGCAGAATGAGCATTTCCATTACTGATGTGACCCTCTTCACTGGAGACCATATTGATCATGGAACACGGTTGGGATCTTATGGTGAGAGGGAAGAGGAGAATGAGAGATACGATAGGTTTTTCATGATTCATAATATGTCTTCTAGCTGCATGATACTAGCTGATGGGTGGGGTGAATTAAAGAAATTTCTTTATAAAACAAATATGAGGATCTGTCATAGATAAAAGTTTTCTGAAATCAATGTTTTAAAGAGAGGATGTGAAGTTCATTATTGACAGGATTTACTAGCCATAAAAGTACAAAAAGCCTGGTTTATAGTTTTACCTCCCATTTTGTGGAAAAGGGAGATCTTAGTCAATTCATAACACAGAGAAAACACATGCTGAAGTCAGTGCAGAATGGTAAATAAATACAAAAGACAGCTTGAAAGAATCGTATTCAGAAGTGAAATCACAAGATAGGCTTTCATCGTCAATCAAGACCACAGTCATCACAGTCCAAATAGCCTGGTAATGGGCCCAGCACATGATCATCAGAGATAAAGCACCAACACCCGGCAGCCCTTTCTGAATGGCAATCAGAAGACCCAGATGCCAGCCTTTGAAAGACCTTTCACTAGCAGCAGGATCTGACTCACTGGCAAGCTTTTCAAACAGTTTCCCTGGCAGCTTTGAAAGTTGTGCTAAGTCAGTTATGTGATTAGGCTCTTCGGGGAGCCTGGGTTTGCTTATCTTTCTCTCCACCATTTCTTTGGACAATGCAGCTTCTCACAAAGGTTCCCATCAGTTCAGGCCACTGATTTTCCAAAATCAAATTATCTATTCATTTATTTTTATTTTTATTTTTTGTAGTTGTAGATGGACAGCATGTTTTCATTTAATTTATTTTTATGTGGTGCTGAGGATGGAACCCAGTGCCTCACATGTGCTAGGCAAGTACTCTTGCCACTGAGCTATAGCCCCAGCCCCTTAAATTATCTATTTTGTTAAATGAAAACATAATCGGTTTTCTCAAACATACTTACCTAAGTGAAAATAACTAAGTGGCCAGACAAAACAAATTCATGTTTTGATTCTGAGTGCCTGGTCTTCCTTCTTGGTCTTCATTCCCATTTTAGAGTTTACAAAGTTTCTTATTATTTTACTCTAAGTCACCAATCCTTGTCACCAGGATCTTTCTCAAATTAAGTTTTATGGCAGAATTAGAAAAGAAACAGAAGAGGGGAAGGAAGGAAAGTGAAAGAATATTAAGAATGGTCACTGGAAATGTCTTTCTAGCTGATATTATCATAGGCGTTCTGCCAATACCTGAAATCTGAAGAGAGATGTTATTCAAAAAGCAGAATGTTTAAAACATCTAGAGTTAAACAAACCAATAACAATTAAGCCTCTCAATAATATGAGCCCTTGCAGTCCTACATTTTCCTTTGCCAGCAGATAAAAGGCAATCCTCTTTAGACAGACACAGTATTCTATGAACCAGAAAGAAAACTTAATCTCACTTTTACTTTGTGGGAACCATACGTGACAAGGTATGAATTTTGCTCTAATAACTTGTAAGGTCAATGATAAAGTAATTCAAAAAAGCAGATCCAAGAGTTTACCAAAGAAACAAGATCATACAGATCCATAACTGACAACTTGATACTATATATTTTTTTTGGTAGTTGTGTATGGACAACATATCTTTATTTTATTTGTTTATTTTTAATGTAGTGCTAAGGATTGAACCCAGTGACTCACACATGCTAGGCAAGCGCTCTGCCACTGAATTACAGCCCCAGCCCAAATGTGTTTTTAATCTTGTTCTCACAAACTGTTTCATAATCCATTTTATGAAATCCATAGTTAATTTCTTCCTTGTTATTATTTAATGTAAAATAAAATTTCGGAGTAGATTGAATTAAATGTGTTTTCTGCTTGCACCAAATGCTGAGAGAAACAAACTTATACATGTATTATTCTAGTTGTGTTCAGTGGTAGTATACTGCACATAGAGAACTTAAAAATGATGGCAAATAATATATTTTGACATATGTCACATTGCTTCTTTTTTCCATTGCTACAAATTCAAAATAACATACCAAGATTGCATAAGATAAAATAGCTGCTTAAATTAAAATTTCACATTGATAACATAATTAAATTATTGCTTTTATTAGTAAAAATATTCTTCCTCTCTCCAAAGAGACTTTCTACATTTTAATGACAGTACATTTTGATTTATTAAAGTATAGGTGATCACCATAAAGTTAGACATAAAATAATAATACTGTGGGATCTTTATTCACCCCTCTATGCTGTAGTATTGCATGGATTTTATTTTTTTCCTGCATATTTTACTTCTATCCTCATCTGGCACAGAAGGTCTGGCTAGTTAGAGCAGAGGTTGTTCTCACTGGCTTCAAGGGTGGAAGCAGGTGTGTTCAACCTCAGAACCCTTCTTCCTTAGCCAAGGATATTGAGAAAATTACAAATGAGCCAGACTTGATCTTCAACCAGGGGAGACAGTGCTCATAAATCTTAACCATCAGACCATCCCCTGCTAGATTTCTTAGCTAGGCCAGTTTGAGAGAAGGTTAAACAGAATTTTTTTCCATTTTTCCCCTTGCTATTCTATCTGCTGGTATTGTAAGAAAAGTAGGGAGGGAATTTGAACTCTTTTATTTAGCAAATCTACTTTATGACTCCTAAGTCAAGCTTTCAGCACTGCACTTGAATGGGGAAATTAACAAGGAACTACTTAATGTATGAACTATCTGTTAAACTTGTTTCTTTGGGAAATTTTATAGCATTTATATATTTTGGTGAAACATGGGATCAACCCTATGGCCATGCATACTAGGCAAGTGCTCCACTATTAAGCTATACCCCAAGCCCTAGAAAATGTTATTTGCAGCTAAAGAAGAGATTTAGCAGTTATATGCTTTAAATTGTGCAGGATATGGGTACTAACCCAACATTTCAAAATAATATATTCTGGATTGATTTCCCAAAGACCTAGACATTTCAAAATAACATAGTAAAAGCAGAAAATTTATATTTCTAAAATGTGATAAAATAATTTTCTTTCATTTTTAAAAGCCAATTTCCCCATCATTTGGATTGTGATTATTTCAACAATAAATATATTAATAAAATTACATTTATTTTCTTCCATTTCCATTTTGTGCATTGGCTTTCTGTACTCTCTGTTAGAGAACTTCTTACTCCAAGTTGCTCAATTATATCCAAACCTTGAAAAATAAGTAAAATACCAATTGTCTTTGTTATTAATATCAAACATTTATATAATGCTTTGTACTTTCATCTTTCACACATCCATGTTATTTGATCCTCATGGAAACTATGGAGGGTAGTAACGAGAAAGGATTAATATTATAGAAAGGATTAATAATCCTATAGATGTAGGAATAAAGGTTCAGCAATTTGGTGATTTTCCCAAGCTAGTCAGTGAAACTGCTAGGATCTGATGATTTCTAGACCTAAATCCAGAGATCTCTAACCAGTGCATTCCAATGTTTGATATCCTCAGTTTTAAGCTGCCAGGCAGAGTTTAAGCTCCATTAATGTTCTAGCCAGTTGCCTCATTCTTTTTACCAGTGAGTCATACACATATTGTCATTTTTTATGTATTCCACAATAGCAATATAGTTTGAAAGTACTGCTACCGGTTACCAGAGTTGCCTAGAAACATTTACCTACACATACCTACCTATACTATAATAATAGTGTAATTATTATTATAAATACATTTTAAGATTGAATTATTAAATCTTATGTGTGCTCACCTAAAAGAAATTTCTTTCTTCAGACCATATACCAAATATATCTTATTATTTTTCACGAAGAAAACAAGTAAGGATTGAGGGGTATATCTCAGTAATAAAACATTTGCATTTGTATACATGCACAAGACACTGGGTTCCATCTCAAGAAAGAAAGAAAGAGAGAGAGAGAGAGACAGAGAGAGAGAGATATGGATGTATGTTTTTATCAGCTTTTTTGCTGCTGTTACTAAAATACCTTACCAGAACAATTGTAGAGGAGGAAAAGTTTATTTGGGGGCTCACAGTTTCAGAGGTCTCAATCCGTAGACAGCACACTCCATTCCTTGGGGCTCAAGGTGAGGCTGAACATCATGGCAGGAGTGTGGCAGAGGGGAGCAGCACACATGATGATCAGGAATCAGAGAGAGAGGTTTCCTATTGCCAGATACAAATATGGATCCCAAAGCCATGCCCCCAATTCCCGCCTCCTCCAGCCACACCCTGCCAACATTAATTTTCACTCAGTTAATTCCTATCAGGTGATTAATTCACTAATTGGGTTAAGGCTCTTATAACCCAATCATTTCTTCCCTTCCTGCACTGCCACACCTGTGAGCTTTTGGGGACACCTCACATCCCAACCATAACAATGTATGTATGTGTCAGGGATACAGATACATACATATTTAATACATAGATGGATGTAGATATAGACTATGCTTATGTCCAATTAATTATACATTTTCATATTAATGATCAACAAATATCTAGAATCTATGGTAATCATTGAAGTTCATCTACATCCAATAAAAGTAGCAAAAGTGACTTTTGGATATTGTTTTTGCCATTTAAAATTTAGCAGGTATTTGTATGTGTTTACTCTTTTGAGTTCTCATGACATTTTTAATAATTAGTCATTATTCCATTATTATTCCCAAGATTCAAATGAGAAATTTTTTGTGAGACACAATTTCTTTTCTAATGACTATAATTTCATATATTATCGTAGAACTTCCTAAAAAATCTGAGTAATGATCCTGAATAACTATGTCATATTTGCAAAACTGATTCTTCTGTTAATATTTATCTTTTGCCTCACTTTATATTAACCTTAAAAATTCTTGAGATAGATTGTTTTCTGTCTTTAATTAGTATAACCTGAGACTAAAATGAGTTGTCCAACCTTCCCTAGCTATGATCATTAGTTTCACTCATATCTTCAAACCTTCAGGATCCTCATATTCACCTATGAAAATAGTCTAAAACTGAACCTCAGTTTTCAATTTAAAAGTTGTTTGATCACAGAACTATGCAAGACATAATTTCTACCAAGAAGAAAAGATAGTCCTTTCATCACAGTCTTTATAATTGGTATTTCTCCACTTGTAGTGCATCTACTAGTGAGTTGCCTTCAGAACAGAGAGTGAGGAGGTCACAGCAGTGGAGAAGGACTTGGAGGACAGGAAATCACATGGCCAGAAGAGGTTTAGAATCTTGGACTGCTTTATATACCACCAATTCTGCCTTTCATCAAAAATAGTACAATAATGTTCTACACAGCCCCAAAGTTACACTCAATTCCCATTCTCACATAAATATTTCATATTTTAAAAAATGCTTCAGAGTCCCAAAGCTCACATAGCTTCTTTCAAAATGACAGATGATTGTGCCCTACCGAGACTGATTTCACTGACTGTCTCAGTGTAAGTTTTGGGCAGAGTGTTCTATGATAAATTTCAGTAACAACAGTTATTCGGCTGCTCACAAGTCTAATAGCCAGGCAGCAGTGAGGAGTCTGGACACCCAATTCTAACCTGTAGTTTCAGCACTCTGGACAGCAATCTACTTAAATGGTAGACATCTTCCCCACCTTGGTGCTTGATATGTGGCAGACCATTAACTGCACAATTATCAGACTGACAAACAAGAGGAAACTACCATCTGAAGAATGCCTGAGATTGAGGATACCTTTTTCTTAATGTTAGTCAGAGACTTTCAGTAGTGTATGTTCTCACTGACCATTGATCTCAAGTCAGTTCTTCATCAAAATGTCTATTAGTGGGTAAAAAGTTTTAAGAAAAAGATGATTTTGTCTTTCAGAAATTTTAACATCCCAAAGTTACCTGCATACACCCTCCTACTTCTTATTCTACTAGATCCATTATCACAGGAAAGTGATGGAGAGAGACAATGAGTTAGTGTTTAGAAAGCATCTTCTTGTTTCAGCCATTCATTCATTTATTTAATCATCCATAATTACTGAGTATCTACTCTATGTCAGTCAAGGTTTCAGGTACTGGCTATAATGGTAAATAAGATAATATCAAGTGCTTGCCTCACATGCACAAGGCCCTGGGTTCAATACCCAGCACCACACACACACACACAAAAAAAGATAATATCAAGTTCCAGCAGCAGCTATGAGTGAGTCTAGTGGGGTTAGAAAGAGCGTGTGTGTGTGTGCGTGTGTGTGTGTGTGTGTGTGTGTGTGTGTGTGTGTGTGTGAGAGAGAGAGAGAGAGAGAGAGAGAGAGAGAGAGAGCTAGAAAAGAATAGTAACAGTTACTTGTGGGCCAATAATGTAGAATATTATAGCCATAGAAGAGAACGTTTTTACCCTTTTTAAACTTTCTAAATTTGATTGGAAGCTAATGAAGGGATTTGAGCAGGAAAATAAAATGATCAAATTTGCTTTGCAGAAATATCTCTGTGGCTACACTCTGGAGAATGTGAAAAAGTACTAAAAAAGAACAATTGGCTTTGAGTCCAAGGTGTTAGCATTTGAGAACACTGAGGATATTTAAGACCAGGATGTGAGCAGCAAACATGATAAAAAGTCGACCAATTTTGATCAAGTTTTGAAGTTGTATCTGAGAGGAGTGAAGTTGGGATTTGAGAAAAAGCAATTAAGAAAGGCTACTACATTCATCTAAACAACTGGATGGGTGGTGCCATTTGCTGAGGTTAGGAGCACTAGAAGAAGAAGTGACAGCCAAGAGTTCTGCCTTAGTCCTAAAATTATGACACTTTTTATACAAATGGTGGAATTATCACATCAGCAATGGGATATACTGGTCAGAGAGAGGTTAAAGATGTTACAAATTGAAGATTCATCCATCTACTATCTAGGTGATATTTAAAGCTATGGGATTAGGTAAAATCACCTATGGGGCAAGAATATAAAGAGAGGTGTGAAGATTGAAGTTTGGGGCACTCTATCAGTGAGAAATAATGAATAGAATGATTCACCAAAGGAGAGTGGGCATAAGTAAAGTAAAAGGAAAACCTAGAGTATGTTTCTTGTTCATATTTCTTTTAGGCATAGGAATCATCTTAGGAAGTACATTATTGTGTTACTGATAGGAAGAGGGAATTTTGCTCCTCAAAGATGCACTCATGTAATATTTTATAATTTGAGAATAGACATATGATGTTCAATTCTGAATCCATCAATTGACAATTTTCTAACAAGGAAATAATTTCAAATTGTTCTTATAAATTTTGTGTAAGAAAACTGTGTAAATGTTTACTGAACTTTTATTAATTTTCTAGCAACAAACAACATGGGCCATAAGAAAATAATGAAAAGATTTTTATCATGGTATTTTGCAACAAAATTTTACTTCAAACATTTAATAATTGCTTTGATAGTTAAAGTGGACCATGAAAATGAATTTAAGCCATACAACTATCTGAAGATTTGATTTTCATTGTATGTCAATCATATATAGTAATCGGTTTTGCACTCTAGCAAGATGACGTTCCTGCCTAAACATTGAAAATTATCAGCAAATGTTTTAGATGTTTTATATAAAGAGCATGAATTTATGCACCTTATTCTTGTAAGCATTGACTTTTAAATAATGGGAAATGAATAGGATACTGACAGATTGGGGAGTATTTTATAATTTTCGTATAGTTTTTTTCATCAGCTTATTAAGTTGTTCTGATTCAAAGCTGGAGATGAACAATTAACCTGGCTTACCAATTTGAAAACAAGTATTCATGTCAGTGCCACTAAGTTGTTCAGCTGCAGTAATGATTCAAAGATCAATTAAGCACAAGACCCATAATGGATCAAGGCACAATGATTTTTTTCCCCTCCAATCCATTTGAATTTAGAAAGAGACAGTCTGGTTTAATCTATCTTCTGAAACGCAAGGTCAGCAGACTGGAGGATATCGGCTGCCACTCTTTTTGACATCTCCAATCAATCAACCTTGATTGGCCATGCAGTTGGGACTTCAGAGTTAAGAAAATGATGTTTCTCACCACTTCTACTAATGTTTGTGGTGGGAGCAAAATGCGTCTTGATTTAAAATTTTAAAGAAAGGTGAAGTCCAGTTTTCACTTATAATTCATGCCTTGTCTATAATACCCATAAATTTACAAAGTTAAAGTGTACTTCAACGAAGAACTAGACAATTTTATTTCCTTTAAAATGGTACCACGTTTAATAACACCAAGGTAAATATAACTTAAAAGTATATTTATAAGCAGGGCTTGGTGGCACACGTCTGTAATCCCAGCACTTGGGAGGCTGAGGCAGGAGGATCGCGAGTTCAAAGCCAGCCTCAGCAATGGCAAGGCACTTAGCAACTCAGTGAGACCCTGTCTCTAAATAAAATACAAAAAAGGGCTGGGGATGTGGCTCAGTGGTCAAGTGCCCATGAGTTCAATCTTTGGTACCAAAAAAAAAGTATATTTATCACCAAATCCCTTATTTGTGTCACCTACCATCATAATAAATTGAAATAGAAAATGATTTTTATTGGACAAAATAGGAAAATAGTCTATAGGACATGTTTCCCCAATGATACTGAAAACACTATGAATTTTAGAAATTGACATGTACATTTTTATTAGAGTGTATAAAAAATTCAAATGGACCCCCCAAAAATCTATAGACAAAGACTTTTGCACTCTTTTTGACATTTCCAATCAAACAACCTTGATTGGCCATGCAGTTGGGACTTCAGTGTTAAGAAAATGATGTTTCTCACCACTTCCACTAATGCTTTGTGATGACATTCTGTAGACAAAGCCATTTTTGTCTACAGATAATATCTGTAGACAAAGACCTAAGCAGAGCAATGTGAAACAGACCATACAACATGTTTGAGGTCATACTTATACAATATGCAAAATTGGAAACTGATCACTTTGTTGAAGTTGAGGGGTGTGTGTGTGTGTGTGTGTGTAATAGTGATTCTTTGTTTTCTTTGGTGATGTTTCCCTTGCATGCTCAGATTCCTCCTATGGACAGGTTATGTAATGCAGCTCTGAATAAGAAGCATCCTCCTCTTGTGTCTGCTTCATCTTCCCATCCATGATTTGTTTGGTCATGATCATGGCTCATTCTTGATCTTGACCTAGCTCATTTTTATCCAAGTGAATTAATTTTCTTTTGGTTGAAACATCTTGTTATATGCCTCACTCCCCACTTAATACTTGTAAAAATTTGTTTTTAGCATATTCTCCAACAGTGCAATGCATGCCTTTTGGAATCAATGTTTGTTCTGAGAAGTTTGACATTCATAATACATTTTTAAAGTACACTTTCTGTTTTCATATTTCATTTGTGTCAAGAAGAAGAAGGTTTTATCTCTTGTCCATTTACTTCTAAATATAATTGAGGTGTCCATACTTCAAGTTTGGGAAATCTTGCTTGCTGAAGATAACATTTGCTATGTTCTACTTATAAGTTAGTCCCATACACTTTTTTATCCCAATGTCATAGTTTGCATACCTTCAAACTATGAAGAAACTTTATCCAAGTTTCTTCATGATTTCTATGTATCATATGGAGATTCAGGTTTATACTGTGGATTAATTTCTAAAGTTATTGCCTTTGAAAGTTTAGGAAAGCACTAAGCAATTCTGGAATACTTACTTCCTAGGAAGACTGTGGAAAAGTATGCTGTTCAACCACAATACTGCAGACACAATGAGTTAGCTGAGGCAAGGACCTAAATGAGCCAGCACCCCTCCTATTGTAACCAGGAAAAGAATAAAAACCTTCTATATCCATATAGAAAAGAATTCCTTCTGGCTAAAATGCAAAGAGTAGTTGAGTATTCAGTCTACAGTAAACACCAAAAAAGATAAATGGACTGAGTTATCCATGATTACCCTAAATACATGTATGGAGACACAATTGTTGTAAAAATACTTTATATAAAACCAGCAACTTGAAAAATTGTGCTCTTTATATGTAATATGAAAATAAATGTACTCTGCAAACATGTATGACAAATTAGAATAAAAAATAAAAAAATAAAAAAGATAAATGGAAAACAGTGTGGCATTAGGTATCAATATCTGATCAAAAACACAAAAATGTCATTCTAGAGCAAATCATAAAGGAATTGAGAGGTCTAGGTGAGGATAAGAAGTCACAGTGACAAAAACAAGAAAATAGAGTCAAATTAACCAAGCAAAAGTCAGTAAGGACAGTTACAGAAATTGAGGAAATTCAGGAAGACAGAAGGGTCACCAACTGAGAGGAGGGGGACTACAAACCCTAACTCCCCTACCTCTGGTTTATATATTACCTCTTGGGGATTCTAGGTCCCCTGGCATCTAATTGCAGCCTCATGAACTATATGTATAACTATCTCATAGAAAACATAGAGATTAATAAGAGCTTTCCCATTATTGCCCCAAAGCTTACTATCAATTGTCCCACTATAGGTAGAATAAAACATCATGCAAGATACTATCAAAGAAGTAATGTGTATACAAAATAATTCATGGCAATAGAAGCTCAATATCATGAGAGATGTGTCCTTGAATTATCCTAGGAAGAGTAAATCTTACTTCATTAGAGAATCAGGGCAGGTTCATAAAGGATTGACCTAAAGAGGACCAAATCAAGTGACTAGCATGAGATGGAAAGAAGTGCACAGGTTGGATGATAACAGCCTGCTTAGAAATGGTAGCAATGAATATGTGTTGTGAAGAAGAAGGAAATGTGGATAGAATTTAGATGAGGGAAAATTAAGATTTATTGTGATCCATTTGTCCATGGTGTACAGAAGTTTACATAAATTACTTAATTTGTCTTCACAATCATACTCTCAAGGTGGCCATAATCATCAATTCAGAGATGAAGAAATTGAGAGTCAGAGAACCTATACATTGATTTAGTTCAAACAGTTATTAAGTGGAAAAAGGAAAATTTGAAACCATGTGGAATAAATTCTTTCAACTACAACAAACTATACTGTAGAAAAGTCTGTAGCTGCCTGATGCTGTTGCTTGCAGCTACGACGCCGCGGGAGAAAACTCGGAGGCAGGATGAAAATGAACAAGGGTCTTTTATTTTTCTTCTCTCTCCGGCTTCAGCAACCTCTCGAACTCTAACTGCTCTGACTCCTTTCAACCAGCAACTTTCTTCTTCTCCTTCCAATATCCCTCTAACCAACCTCACCCGGTTATATACATTTAGCTTTAACAAGGACAAATGCTTGCAGCTTGAGCTTACAGGTGCATCACACAGTGTTCACGGGCATACAAAGATTCTTTGAATAATGTATTAATATCAGGTGGAAACTAGAACATCTTTTATGGCTCTCAGCTAACCACAATAGCTATCTCCTTGATTAGGGCTCCTTCAAAAGTCAAATGAGACTCAAACAAAAAACTAACACTTTTAAACCATGGCCTTAATGGCTCCTGGGTTGGTAACAATTCATGCCATAAATTGTTCATAATGGTAATGTAAGAAACTCCACTCAGATTTTTTTGTTTACACTATTCAATCTCATTCATCACATGTTCTGGCTTATGAAAAGAACATTTGAGTCAAAAATAGTTGTCCTTTTTCCTACTAGAATCAGAATTAAATGTGATAAATTCTGTTTCAAAGCTTGGAGAGGGTGAAGGAGATGTAGTCCCACATTGTGCAGTGTTTTGCCCAATTCAGTGGTGGGCATAACATTAATCATTCTTCAGCCATATATGAATTCATTCTAATCACTTACCAATATGATATTATTGACAGGAAACAGCAACACTACAATGGGTTTGAGTCCTTTACAAGTTTATTTATAACAACTCTTAGAAATATGTAGAAATAATTTTTGCTTTCTAAAAATCTCTTTGGAATCCTTGATCATGAGAATTAAATGAATAATGATTAAATAAATAATGTATGAGAAAGTGGCTAGCTCAGTATCTGACATACTTAGATTACTAAATGTATACTAATTCATTTATTTATTCATGCATATAATTTAATTACATTTCATTAATTGAAACAAATCAGCTGTGGGGAACTAGTTTAGATATCAAAATATTTTTTCATGATACTCACTGAATCATCTCTTGCAAAAATGTAAATTTGTTTTCAGACAATACCATAGAAATGTAAAGTACTACAAAGGAGAATTATTTGTTTTAACTTGCCTTGTAAAACCAGCAACAACCTTAAGCAAACACTAGGTACTCTTGTCAAGGACAACTAACTAAGCTACTTTTGTCTTTATTCTATAAATAAGTAGCTCTGGCTTTGGTTTTATGTATGTGTGTATGTATACATGTACACACATATATACATGCATTTTCTATTTGTATTTCTCATTCTGAGAATTTTGATAACTACTAACCACTTCCGAAATCATCTCTGTGTTTGAGCAACAAGAATACTGAATCTAAAAAGAATATTTTAAATGGTAAAGTAATTCTTAGATGTGGTTTCAGTCATAAAGATAATTGTGGTTAAAAAAAAAAAGAAATACTATCTTGGACTGAGTTTCTTAAAAACAAAAACAAAACAGTCTACTTTGAGCAAGTGGTTTACTAAGGAGAACTCTGATAGGAAATAAGGGGAGCAACCTAGGTAAAGATACGAGTCAGCAGAATCTAACAAAACCCCCATCCCACATGAATCTCTGGGAAACAATGGCGCAACAGAGTTGTCCTGATTTGAGGTTGGAACTCCTTCATCCCTGTCAATTGTTCATGGACTCTGGAGGGTATAATTTTCCAGGAATTTCTAGGGAAGGGAACTCCTAAGGTGCAGGGAAGTTGTTTTCAGTGTGTGGTCCCTAGACTGCAGGGTCAGAATCACATGGAAATAGTAAGTTTCTTGGGCTTCAGCCCAGCTGTAGTGAATCGGAAACTCTAGGGGTAGGGCCAAGAAATTTGTGGTTTAATAAGCTCTCCACCTGATTCTGATGCATGTTATAGTCTGAGAACCATTGACTTAGGGAAATTCTCCAGAGGAGGATAAAACTGTGAGCCCTTAGCAGACAATCCTCACTGCAATGAAGAGTAGCTCAACAACCTGTGGAGGAAATCAGGGTAGGCCTGCAACAGCACACACTACATATGTTAAATCTTGTATTGCAGTAAGTTACCTCTCCTGTATTAACCATGTTTGTAGCTTCTGTAAACTTTATGCTTTAACATCTGCCCTGCACACATATACTAGACATTGCCTGTTCTGCATAACTCAATATTCCTGTCACTTTGTCTTGTCACCCTACCTCCTGCATCACCCCTTCTCAAGAGAGGGTCCTTACTTATGCAGATGCACTTTTCAAAAACAAATACAAAGTCCACATCTTCAACCACCTCTTTTATTGAGTTCTCATACTATGGACCATTACTTATCTGCCCTAGTCACCCCCATGGCCAGAAACCAGGCAATGAGGAACAGCCCCTTTGTAGGAAACCCCATTAAAATTTTTCAAACCAGCTAATCTTAAATCTGCTTACCCAGCCTTACCCATTTATTTCCACTGAAGCTACAATAAAGCCTCTTGTCTTACAATTTCTTTCCTTTCATGTTCTTCATGACCAATTCTGGGTGTTTCCCCCATGTGGCCCTCTGTGGCATGGCAATGCCCCACCCCACCCCACCACACTCTTGAGAACTGTAATAAATTATCTTTTCAATGGCAGTTGTTTTCTGATCTGCTGGCCTTTATATAAGTCAAATTTTCTATTAACATGCTATATTTTAAAATGCCTCTCTATCATAATCCTTTCAGCAAGAAGTTCACATAGGATTCAGAAGACATGAAGAGTTATATATAGTGTGAGTGAGACCACTAGGCAAATCACTGCCACTAATTTTGAGTCAAATTTAATGTGGGGCCTGGGAGAGAGAGATTTCAAATAAATGCCATATAAAATCCTACCTCACATAATTTCTTTTAAACAAACATAATCAAAGTTTCCCTGCAGAGATAGAGAAATTATATGAGTTTTCCACATAAGACTTTCATATAAAATTTTGTCCTTTGTACTAGAATTTAAATAAGTTTTTCCTTGAAACATCATGCTTTGGTTGCAAACATCCCTTTCATGATCACAGGCAGAACACAGCTATAATTTTATTACAAAGACTGGTATGTATACATTCTGTCAGGACAAAATAACAGCAATAAATAGCTTACTCTGTGCTTTTACAGTGAGAATGTGTATGCCAAGACGGACACTGAGGGTGACAAATGATAATAAACATTAAATAAAAATATGAAATGTAAAAATAATTTAATTATATAACAAAGTAATTTCCCTGCAATAAGTATTGTGGCATGTGTTCTTTAACATTGATTTGAATTGGGTATTTCCATGAGTTGCTCAGAGTCAGCAGTATTACTTTATTATGTGTTGATTCTTGCTCATGAATGTATGTTTCAATTTTGAGTGAAGATATTTTATTTATCAAGGACTTAAATTCAAAAGTGTGAACACAATCCCAGCTCCAGTGACCTTGTCTTTCAGGTATTCTCTGGTGTGCCAACTGTGAAAATTGCAGGAGATACATTCGTCTTCATCATGTGTGTTTGATAGCAGTTATTGAATTTTAAAAATTAAATACTTTGCAGCCTATTTTGGAGTCCAAAATTTTCTGCCAAATTTTCTATCTTATGAGTGATTTATTTGTAGGTACAAAGTACCAGAGGCTATAAAGCTGGGGCCCAAAAGATTCTTGCTCTGTATATAGATTAAAAGGTTTTTATCTCACTGTAGTTATAGCTAACCCTTTGCACAGATGTCAAACCTAATGGTATGCCACATGCACCACAGGTTATATAATCTCCAGTGGTCAAAGCCAGGCTGGACATTGATGTCAGTCTCCATTGTGACATATACTTTAGGAAAAATAATTTTTAGTTACTTGAGAATTATGGATCACTACAAGCATAATTGAAAATTAAAAATCTACTTCTGATTTTAGCAGGATAATGGGAAAAATAAGGTTTGATATTTATAGAGTTATTATCTTAGCTTTTAACATAGAGGAACATTTGACGAACATATCATTTCCCAGCACTGTGACAGTGTTAAGGAAGTATATATCCCAAGCCATTTAGTTTTGTTTATAAGATTTAGTTGATATTACCAGAGATATGTAAAAATGTGCTCTATGATTATAATATGAAATGTAATACATTCTGCTGTCATTTCTAACAACTTAGAATAAAAAATAAATTTGAAAACAAAAACATTTAGTTGATATTAAGGAAAAAGAATAAAACACAATTTAAAACCTATAACATTTCAAGGGCATAAATTTCTCCCCACTTGTAAACTTTTTGAAGCATAAAAATTCCTTTTTTTATTAGGAGCCCTTGATATGTTGTTCCTTCACTCTCCTAACATACTGAGTCAGACACAATAACAATTGTGGGAAACAAGGACAATGAATGGTAATCACAACATGAATAATACTTGCTGCAACTGCATAAAGTTTATGGGTGCCAGGCATTGCCATCGATGCTTTGGATATGTATTATGTGTTGAACTCCTACTCCTATGTCTGGGACTCTTGTATTCAAATCCAGACTCTGCCACTGACACAGTAATGACTGTGGACATATTTCTCAGTCTCTGACACTTATTATTTGGCCTGAAAATGGTGAAGATTTAAACGACTATAAAGAGAAGGATGTTTATAATCTGAATATTACACCTGATTTGAACTGTTAGCTCTACTTCTGAAATGTCTCAGGCTTTGTTTCCTCCTAGCCTCATTCCCAGTTGCTCTGTGAGACTGTATCTTCATCTATTTCACTTAGACAAACTCCAATCTCTTTCCTTTCCACCAGTGTTGTTCTGGAGATAACCATATTAACTAAAGAACATACAACTCTTAAACATTTGGGAATTTTGAAATCTGGTTATTAAATCACTGGCAGATTGAAATCAGCCATGCTGGGATGATCCACCCCAGGGAAATCTGTAAACCAGGGCTTTCTCCTTCCCCCTTGCCCTGCTGCAGAGCCAGCTTACCAGCACATCAAACTTCATGCTGCTAGTAGAGGGATTTGAAAAAACACAAATGATCACCTTTTCATCTGCTTTTATTCATTTCCCAATTCCTAGAGTCCAAACTATGTAGGATTACTTATAATCATTTTCATAACTTATACAATTGTTGTCTCTCCAGACATTCTAATTTCCATTTCTGATATCATACAACATCTTTATACTGTTATATCAACTCTTGATTTCTTAACATTCACCAAAAATATCATGAACTCTGTCTCTGTATCATCATTCATACTTTTTGGACTACCTAGAATTCCCTTTATATATTGTATAACAGGAAAATGTCTTTTCTTATTCATGTTTCAACTTTTTCTTCTAACCTATGTGGCTTCTCTAGAGCCATTCCTCAGCTGCTTTTCATAGGACATTTGTAAATGTAAACATTGAACTTACAATATTCATTTATATTTGATTAGGTGTCTGAGTGAGTCCAAGATCTGAGATTTTGGCTTAACCACTCACTTGATGGTTAATGGGAAAAATGAGAAGGGAGCAAAGTCCCACAATCCCATTCAAGGGCAAACCCCTAATGACCAAAAGACCTCCCACTGGTCTCCACCTGTTAAAGTATCCACCACAGTGCCAATCTGGGTACAACCCTGCAACACATAGGTCTTTGGAGGACATTCCAGATCCAAACTATGCTACATGCTATGCAAGTTGTTTATGCTTCATTTGCTTTATTTTTGCTTTTAATAACAAGATTTTGTCTCCTAGTCTTAGCTTAAGAATTTCATTTTCTGAAAAATCAACTTATTTCATACAACTTTTCAACATTTTATATAAGAACTTTATGGCATATAACAAAGTTTAAAATTTTACAGTATAACTTCTGTATACAACTCCTAGGTTCTCCCATTTTGCACGTGTAAGTTTTTACCTACAGTAATATTCATCTTTATAGGTATATGTAGCTTTAAGAGTTTTGACAAATAGATGCATTTGCATAAACAATATCACAATGAAGATATGCATTTCCACTCTCCTAAAAACGTGCCAGAGTACAGTCATTCTCATACTCCCAGCCTCTGGCAACCACTAATATGATTTCTGATCCTATAACCTTTTTATCTCTTTGGAAAGATTCTTTTTTTTTTTTTAATCACAAAACTTGATCATGTTTATGCTGATATTTTGATATGTGTATACACTGTGGAATGGCTAAATCACATGAGTTAACACATCCATTACCTCATATGATTTGTGTATGTGGAGAGATACTTTTCCAGAACATCATATAAGTCATATGTAGTCTTTTGAATTTGACTCTGATTTTCATTTACAATAATATCACTGAGATTTATCAGTGTCACTGTATGTATCTTTAGTTATTTCTTTTTACTTGATATAAAAATTATTTAGCTTTGCCACAATTTATTTATTCATTTACCAGTTGATGGACATAAGGTTTCTCCCCAGTTTTTTCACAATTATGAATAAAGCTGCTATATGCAATCACCATAGGCTTTTTTATGGAAATATGGTTTTGTTTATTTTCGAGAATTTTTTTCTTGGAGAAACATTATATTCCTAGGAGTGGGGTTACTGGATCATGTAAGTGTGTGTTTTACTTTTTATAATATTGAAAATGTTTTTCCAAAGTTGTTGTATCATTTTATGTCCTCCCCCAATTTCCTATGAGAGCTCTAATTGCACCTCAATGTTGCCAGAACTTAGAATTGTCATTTTTGTTTTATAGGCATTCTGCTAAATATGTAATGGTATCCATAACTGTCGTATTATTATAGCTGCTCTTTGTTTTAAAGCCATTCTAATAGATGTACAATGATATTGCAGTTTTAATTTTAATTTCCATAATTACTAATGATATTGAGTAACTTTTCATATGTTTATTTGCTAGAGCTTCCATTTAAATCTTTGTTTTTTGTTTTGATGTTTATGTTCTTCTTGGTAAACTATGAGAGTTTTTCATATTTTCTGTATATAAGTCCTTTTAAAATATTCTTATTATTTTTATACTTATATTCATATTGCTTTAAATTTTATTTTCTTCCTTCTGCTTCCTTTGGGTTTAATTTGCTTTTCTTTTTGTAGTATTTAAAGATGTAGGGTTAGATGCTTTCTATTGTCATATATAACTAAAGAAAACAAATAATTTTTAAAATGCAGGGTTAGATTTACTGAGATTTTTCCCATTTTATAAAATAAAGATATGGTGTGTAAATACTTAGGCCCTATAGCTGCATCTCATACATTTTTATATATTTTAAATTTTTTAGTCAATTCAAAATATTTACCAACATCCCCTGTGATTTTCTCTTTGATATACTACTGTTTAGAAGTATGTTTTCAATTCTCACATATTTGGGGAATTTTTAGACATCTTTTTATTATTCATTCTGGTTAGCACTGACTTTTAATTTTTTAAATCTACTGAAGTTTATTTTTTAGGTCCAAAATATCATCTCTTGATGAATTTTTCATGTGTACTTGAAAAGAATGTGTGTTCTGTTGTATCGTGGAATGTTCAATTAGGTCAAGTTGATGGATGGTATTGTTCAAGTTTCATATATATTCCTAATGCTTTTCTGTCTTTAGGAGAGGAACAGCAAAGTCTCTATATGTACCTATAAACTTCTCTGTTTTTCACCTCATTTCTATCATTTTCTTCATACATTTTAAAGGAAAAGTGCATATATGCATAAAATTGTTATATCTTCTTAAGCAATTGTTCTCCTTATCATCATGAATTTCTTTATCTATGATAACTTTTTTATTAAGAAGTCATTTTTGACTGACATTGGTATAGTCAACTCATCCACCTTCTGATTACTGTTTGCACCGTATACATTTTTGATCATTTTAATTATATCTATTTTTATACATGTAAAGTGAATTTCTTTAGATTGTATATAATTTGTTATTTTATTTAATCTGCCAAATTTTTTTAAGTTCATGAAATATTTGTTACAATTTAATACAATATAAATTATAGCCTTATAATTATTAATCTGATTGAACTTGAAATCTGCTTTCTAGTAATTTTTCTTTGCCCAATTACTTCTTTTTATTTTATTCATTATTTTAATATACAAAAATTTTATTAAAATGATTCCATATCATTTCCACCATTAGCTTATTGGCTTTATTTGTTTAGAATTTTGTCATTTCATTAATGCTTAAAATAAATATTAATATATCACTGCCTATTTTGAAATGATATTGTATCATTTCACATACAGCATTAAAACCTTGCAGCAATATAATCTTACTCAATGTCATTCTTAATGTTATATTTTCTATACATTTCAATTTTACATACATCAAAAGCATCATAAGACAGTGCTAATATTTTGCTTGATGCTTAATTATCTTTTAAAATAAGTCATTTAAAAGGTATTTTGTATTTATTTTTATTTTACCATTACTAAGCACACTATTTGTGGAAGTCTGTGTTTTCATGTGAGATGCTACTCTTTCTACCTGAAAAATCTCCTTTAAAATTTCTCATAACATAAATTTGTTGGCCATAAAATTTCCCAGCTTTTGTTTATTTTACAAAGTCTTTATATTGCCTTCATTTTTAACAGTATATTTGAAGGGATACACTTTTTTTTAAGTTCAAAGTTTCTTTTTCCTTTCTTTCATGCTTTTTGTCTACTTTGCATATTTTCTGATAAAAAGTCTGATGTCATGACTCTTAGATGCACTCATGGTTTCTTTTTATACTTTTTTCTCTTGTGTTTCATTCTTGAAATTTTTAATTCAAAAAATAGAAGATTCTTGACTTATCAGTTTTTGTCAGTTACTTGGATAATTCCACTGAAGGAATTATGTACTTGTGATGTTATGCTTTTATTTATTTTTTTACTTTCCATTTGATTTATTTTTGTGTGTTTGTTATTTCTTTGTTTTACATTAATTGTATGCTTTTATCTTTAGTACTTCTATTTGACTTTTTCATTTCTCTTTTTCTTTTTCATCTCTCTGCTGAAATTTCCTATCTGTTCATGAATCCTGACAACTTTTTCAATAAATCCTTTAATATATGAATTTTAGCTATTTTAAAATCCTTCATGATAATTTCACCATTTGAGCCACTTTATATTTTGGTCCAGGTGATCATTTGTTTGTGAAAATTGATCACATTATTGTCCAGTTTATGTACCTTGTAATTTTCATTTGACTGTCATATATTGTGTAATGAAGAACAGAAAAGGTTAATGAAAATATAATATAAGTCCATCAATTGGCACAGCTCTCACAGAAATCTAAAATTTTAATCAATCTACATAATTGAATTTGGTCTGATTTTTATCATTGGTATCATGATTTATATTGCTCCAGTAGTGAGATGACTGTTACTTTGTTTTTACCATATGGTTCTGATGCTGGAAAATTCTTCCCAACATTCATATTCACCATGAGCCTTTAGCACTTCTTTCAATGCCATGCTACCCTCTCTAAGTGTTGGACTGATGTTGTTCTTTACTCAATGCCAGGTTCTTACTTCAGGCAATTACTTCTTCTTCCTCATCATCTTTGTCTAGCTTCTGTCTTTGGCAGGTGCTGAGAACTTGGACCTTAGGAGTCAGATGCTTTTAGCATTCCTAGTCTTTTTTTCTTTTGGCATCCAGACTGAGCTTTGTGTCTGTGGTCGGTCTTAGGGATTTCATATCACCACCCCAGCAGAGTATCAACACAGCATATGGAGCAAAAGCTCGTTTCATACCTCTCCTCTAGACAGATCTTGCTTAAATATCTCTTTCAGAATAATGGATTCTTTTTGCCTGTGTCCTGATGGTGAAAAATTTTGCTATACTTCCTCCAGCTGGATAATAATTTTCTTTATATGAAAAGGAAGCTCCAGGAAGCCCCACACCTGCCAACCACTTCTCCATTCCTGTCACTCTCTTTAATCCTCTGCTCTGTCCCAATCTTTATTGTGAGCATGCAGTAGAGGCCACTGAAGAAGAGCTTAAAAGTGAATGAAAATGCTGCTGTTTACTGGGTTCTTGAGTTACTTTTAAATTGGCCTTCAAGAATTGGTTAAAATTTTAGCTGATTTCTTCTTAACTCTTTGTGTGGCAGCCAAATCTCTCTCCAATTTTCTCTCACAGGTTAAACAAGAAGTTTTCCTGGAGATTCTTCTTTAAAATTTAGTTTCCTTGTGTGAACTCAAAGCAGCTCCCTGAAGGGCTTAAGGAAACATGACAAACACCTTATTCTACAAAATATAGTTGAAATGTGCTCTGTTGATATGTAAGATTTTAAAATATAGAGAGACATTATTGGACTTCATTCTTGATAACAATGTTTAACACATTCACATAATCTTTTCAACTAGGTGGATTTCAAGATTAAACATTTTAAAGGCATCTAGGGATAATAAACAAATCACTTAAAAGGGATAAAAATCAAACTTGCCCCAGATTTCTTTATATCAGCCTATAATGTTCAAAGGCAACTGAAAAATATCCAGTGAAATTTTACAGAAAGGCACATAAGCTTAAATCCAATAATCAGGCATTCACAGGAAAAAAAGGAACACAAAGACTATAGCATTTATAAAATAAATTTTGGAGAAAACCATTTAATTATTATTTATTGAGCATTAAATGTATTAAAACATGAAATAATATAATCTTTAAAAAATTGCAAAGTAATAGAATATTTAAAGTAGAAAGTAGAAAGGAGCAGGAACTATCTACGAAATATAAATTCACGGTATCTTCATCTTGATTTCAGGGACTCAGTAGATTCCCTCTAAAAGTAAACATGAAATCGTCAAAATAACACTTTCATCAGTATTTTTAATAATATGTCTTCACTTAATTTTAGAGATATTTAGTAAATCATCATAAATAAAGTGAATCTAGAGGTTTTTTTTCTTTTTCTATATAGTGATTAAATTATCAGTCTGTTTATCTGGAGTCAATTATATCCATCTACAATGATTTACTATATGTCTAGGGAGATGTCTGGAGACATCAAATGCAAAGTTCAGGTATTTATAGACACTGCCACTATGACATTTTAATAGTACTTTTCACTTTTGGTATTTTTATAAATTGTAAAATGATGATACTCAGATTTTACTAAATAAATGTTTTTCTTTCAAAATAAATTTTTTTCAAATTTAATTTACACAATTCTAATTTAAGAGCATTCTGCCGGGCTGGAATTGTGGCTCAGCGGTAGAGTGCTCGCCTAGCAAGTGCGCGGCCTGGGTTCAATCCTCAGCACTACATAAAAATAAACGCGTCGTGTACAACTAAAGCAAATAAATAATTTTTTTTTAAAAAAGAGCATTCTGCCTACAATATCCTCTTCAGCTGACCCTTGTGGTTAATGCTTTCTTTGTGGTATTTTAAAATCATTCATCATAGGAAAGGTTTCTACATTAATAACTGCTTAATAATCTTGCTGGATCATGTAGAATCTCTTTAAAATTTCACACTTTTTAGGGAGCAAAAAAGATATTGTGAATATTTTCTCTCTTTGCATTACCTTAAACTGAGTGGTTCATTTCTGGCATCCCAGCTCTGTGTCTTTCATCTCATATCAGAGAGTTTCCCTGTATACTTCATTGATTTTCTGATTTCCTTCTGTCTTGCTTTGACAACCTCCCCACATTTCCATCTACCTACATTTCTACTCAACTTTCCATGTGCTTCACCATGAGAAAAAGATATTAGTCAGTTCATTTGTACCCGCTACTCCTCAGAATGACCTATAGTAGTTTTGAAAAATCTTCCCTGGATAAATTTCTGTTGTAATGCCTTCTTCCTTTGCTCTTCCTTATTTCAAAGTATTTTTTCAAAAGTTCCATCATTGGTATCTTTGTCCACAAAAGTTGCAAACTATTTGTGAAATAGCAACACAGTGATTTTTCATGAAATACATGAATACACATTTTCATAATTTTTAAAATCTTCACTATATAAAGAACTATTGTTATATTATTTCCCAAGGTTTATTATCAGCAAAACACTTTCCAATATGATGTTTATCCCATAATAATATACAAGTAATAGCTAACCATT
Organism: Tamias sibiricus; assembly: GCA_025594165.1. Taxonomy (NCBI): domain Eukaryota; kingdom Metazoa; phylum Chordata; class Mammalia; order Rodentia; family Sciuridae; genus Tamias; species Tamias sibiricus. Next base: position 98,690,667 of record CM046664.1, read on the forward strand.
CTTAAGCATTATGTGCCAAGAACTATTCTATTGTGTTATACACATCAATCCATTTAGCTTTTAAAATAACTCAGTGAAGTTTTTTGAGTTCTTTATATATCCTGGAGATTAGTGCTCTGATGCTCATGTAGTAAAAATTTGCTCCCATTCTATAGGCTATCTCTTCACCTCACTGATTGTTTCTTTTGCTGAGAAGAAGCCTTTTAGTTTGAGTCCACCCCATTTATTGATTTTTTATTTTATTTTTTGCACTTTAGGGGTCTTGTTAAGAAAGTCAGGGCCTAATCCGATATGATGAAGATTTGGGTCTACTTTTTCTTCTATTAGACATAGGGTCTCTGGTCTAATTCCTAGGTCCTTGATCCACTTTGAATTGGGTTTTGTGCATGGTGAGAGATAGGGGTTTAATTTCATTTTGCTACATATGGATTTCCAGTTTTCCAAGAACCATTTGTTGAAGAGACTATTTTTTCTCCAATGTGTGTTTTAGGTACATTTTGTCTAGTATGAGATAACTGTATTTATGTGGGCTTGTCTATGTGCCTTAACACCAAAAAAAATCAAACAACCCAGTCAATAAATGTGCTCAGGAACTGATCAGACATTTCTCAGAGGAAGATACACAATCAATCAACAAATATTTGATAAAAGACTGTTCAACATCTCTAATAATTAGAGAAATGCAAATCAAAACTACTCTAAGATTTCATCTTACTCCAGTCAGAATGGCAGTTATTACAAATACAAGCAACAATAAGTATTGGCAAAGATGTGGGGAAAAGGCACACTCATACATTGCTGGTAGGACTGCAAATCTGTGCAACCAATCTGGAAAGCAGTATGGAGATTCATTAAAAACTTGGAATGGAACCACCATTTGACCCTGCTATCCCACTCCTTGGTCTATACCCAAAGGACTTAAAAACAGCACACTACAGTGACATAGCCACATCAGTATTTATAGCAGCACAATTCACAATAGCCAAATTGTTGAACCAACCTAGATGCCCTTCAACAGATGAATGGATAAAGAAACTGTGGTATATATACACAGTGGAATATTACTCTGCATTAAAGGAGAATAATATTATGGCATTTGCAGGAAAATGGATGGAACTGCAGAATATCCTGCTAAGCGAAGTCAGCCAATCCCAAAACACCAAAGGCCAAATATATTCTCTGATATGTGGATGTTAATTCATAAAGGGGTGGGGGAATGGGATGAGTGGAGGAATTTTGGATTAGGCAAAGGGGGGGAGGAGAGGGTATGGGGAATGGGGGTAGGAAAGATTGGGGAATGAGAAGGACATCATTATCCTAAGTACATATATGTTTGAGGGAATGGTACGACCCTACTTCATGTACAACCAGAGAAGTGAAAAATTGTACTGCCGGGGTCCAGCCCCAGCAGGGTCGGGGGTCTTCCTGGTCCAGGGGATGTGACGGGGTAAACAGCATCGGCGATGGATGGACAACAACCACACAGACTCACAGGCCAGTGCAGAATGCTGACAGGTTTATTGAGTTCACACACAGTTTTTATACATTTTTTAAAGTATAACATGTCAAGAATGTAGTTAACATAAAACCCATAGAATTCCTGGTACAGAACAGGCTTACTGGAAAAAGTGATTGTATGAGATAATAACACCCCTACCACATCCCCTACTATTGTTCTGATTTAATATCTAAGCTATGAACGTAATAAGCAAAGTTGATCTTAAGTTTCTATTTCATCATAAATGCTCTTGACATAGTGCTTAGCTGTGGTAAACAAGCTAGACTCTTAACTCTATAGCCTAAGTTAATCTTTAAGTTCAGGCTTGCAAGAGGGCAATGATTTCAGCAGTTTCCATGGCAAATTTCTTTGTAGATAATTGTTATATTGTTTAGCAAAGCTAATCTTACTAAAGCAGGATCACAAGCACCAGAATCTAATATTTAACTTATGCCTATGAATACTTTTACCCCTCCACCATATAACGTTTCCTGATTCTGGATCTAACTAACCCATGGGACACAAGAGAGGGTCTCTGTAGCAGGAAGCACTATAATTTTATTCTGTTTCTGATTACTAACAGTGAGACTATGTGCTTTTTGCAAACTCATGACTGGAGAAAAAGGTGGCTCTGTGACTGTTCTCACATATAACAATAGATGTTTATAACAATCACCCCAGGAAAAAAACACATCACACGGTGGCAGGAAATTATTTACTATTTGTGGTAGGGAAGGGGCTATGTTTTCCTATATTTTATTAATATTCTCAGAAAATGCTGTAGTATTCCCCTCACCCCCAGCAATCACCACTAGAAAATAGTATGAATATTATATTATTAGGAAAATAGTGCAAAAAAGGCACCAGAGCCCAGAGGCATACATCTGGCATTATCTCGAGATGATGAGTCCTTGCAAACATCATTCTCCCAGTGGATCCTTGTCAAACACTGGTTGGGTTGCCAGGTGCCCCCCGAATTGTACTCCATTTGTGTACAATGAATTGAAGAGCATTCTGCTGTCATGTATAGCTGATTAGAACAAATAAAATTTTTAAAAAACAGTGAAGCAGGTACTATTATTACCTTCATTTTGACTAATGAAACTAAATCATAGATAGATTAGATAATTTGCCTAAGGTCCTTACATATGAAGTAGTATAACCAGAAGCACAGGTTTTGGCCAATTACTTTATGCACACTCATTACCTTAATTTCCTGAATAATTTTTTATTATTGTTTGTGTTAGTAATCTTCATATTGCTGTGACCAAAATGCCTGACCAGAACAACTTAGAGGTAGAAAAGTTTATTTCTAGATCACGGTTGCAGAGGTTCAGTCCATGGTTTGTGTGCTCCATTGCTTGACCCTAGTTGTAGCAGGACATCGTGGGGGAGGGCAAGGTGGAGGAAAGCTTCTTAGCTCAATGGCAGCTGGAAGAAAGGGCCACAGGGAAAACAAACCCTTCCAGGACATACATGCCCCCGTGACCTATTTCCTCCAGCCACACCTGCCTCCAATTACAACTTAGTCCATTCACACTAGATTTCAGCTCTTATAATCTAATCTTTTACCTCTGAATATTCCTGTATTTTCTATCACAGGAGCTTGTTGTGCGATAGCTCATAACCAAATATAAGTTTTCTTTAACTATGTGGTGTATGACAGATTCACACATAATACATTGACAAAATGATATATTTTGTTGTTAAATCAGTATATTTATAAAAATATATTTTGTCATAATAAAAGATCAAATTTAATTTTTTAAAGAATTTGGATTTTAGAATAAGTAATGAAGATTGTTTAAAGAGAATTCTTGTTCCACAGCTTTGAAAAAAAATTAGAAAAAACCTACTAACAAATACTTGTGATTTAAGAACTAAAATTTTTCATAGAATAAAAAGTTCAATGGAAATAATATGGTGCTATGATCATTGTGAACTAGAAGTAGCTTTTTCAATGCATCTTACTGATCACAGTTCAACTAAAAATCATGATTTAATTTCCCTCATATTGTTTAACTTTTAATATCAATGGAAGAAGCATGTTTGTCATATATAAAAACCAAAAAGGAAGTCTTTTCAAAATGTCTAACTATAGGTACGTGACAAGAATAATGTTACATATTGGAATGTATAATTATGATTAATGTATTTGTTATCTTGTATAATTCAACCTATACTATAGGTTCTTTGATATAGGTTATTTTCCTTTAAAATTATGAATTGAAAGATATCAGCCAAGCAAATATGTTTGACAATGACACACTTAATTTTTAAGTTCTTGCATTCAAATAGCATCTATCATGTATTAATAGTGACAACTGTAAAATGCCATGCCATTTGCTGTTCATGTGTGTCTTTTTTGTTCAGTTCACCATAAATGCAGAATGCAGACTCTTCTAGATGTTATTTTCAAGGATGTAATCAGATGTAGAGAAATGAAGCCCTGGGGGAAAGATGTCAGCCTATTATTCTTAAAGGACATCAGATGGAGTTTTTAATTCTGAAAACTAAATGAAGACAAGTATTACCCTTTGCTTCTTGATAGAAATTTTGTGAATCATTTGATTTTTCATTTCATGCCATCAGGAATGTCAGGACAAGTCAAAACCATATTACTAGTCAGCCACTTGTATCCTACTGATTTCTTTTCTTTTATTTCTTGCTTCTCCACTGACACTAAATTCAAAGTTTTATCTTTATGATTTCAATAGTTTTCTATCTGAAAGTCTTCATTCTCCATTTTCATTTTATAACACATCCTCTCCCCAAATGGGTCCATTTTCAGTCCTAATAACTTTCTAAAATTCATATCTGATGGAGTTAAGTCTTTAAATACTAGACATGGAGCAGGACAACCTGGATTTAATCTTAGCTCTCTTACCTAGTAGTTTTGGAACATTCAGAAAGTTATTTAACTTTTTAGTGCCTAATTTTTTTTTCATGTGTAAGGAATGGATAATATTTAATTCAATAAGGTCATTGTAGGAATTAATTAATATATATAAATTGTAAAGAGTAGTGTACAGTAAACAATAATAAAAGTACTATTTTATGGATGAATAGAAGAAAAAATAACTAATAAACACTATTAAATAAGTATAAGTAACCTATCCTGGGTTAACATTAGATTGGAAAAAACAGGATTTGAAATAAATTTGAAATTGTCCAGTGGGAATCCAAAGAAATTTTAATAATTAAAATTTTAATAACTAAATTTAAAAATTTAATTCCAGATAGATGTAAGAATGAGGAAACTAAAAAGTAGAAATAGACCAGAATTGTATTAGTATCTGGAATTTTTCCAAGGTTATAGAGGAAGTGGGAGATACACTCCTGGAAAGCACCAACTTATAAGAACATACAGATGAAGATCAGGTTCTGAGCATCTAGAATATGGCACAATAGAGTGAAGCAGAAAGAGTCAATCTACATTCAGGGTCAGTGGAAGGCTGCAGAAATTTGGCTAAGGCCAAGGATTGTAACTGGGAGCTAACAGTTATCTAAGAGCTATGACAACATCTCACAGACTTGATTTCTGTGGAATTTACTGATTTTAATTTTAAATTTTACCTCTGTTAAAAAAAAAAAAAAAAAAAAAAAAACTGCAGAAGAAAATTTTTGCCAGAGAGGATACTTCTAACACAATCACTCCGCAGCTGTTTGAAACCAATCATAAACAAATCTGACCACATTCTTTCAGATCTAGTTATGTGAAGAATGAAAGATACAAGGCAGATGGGATCAAACAACACATTACAAAGCATTATAGTATTTCCTGGCTGCTGGCAGATATATGGCACCCCGGATCCCAGGCCAATTCATGTATATCTTTTGACCATCCTGACTACCCTTTCAATGATTATAGATAACATGATGGCTGACCAATTGCATGAACAGTGAAAATCTCAACTTATTGATCTCTAGTTCTCTTAGTTTTGTTTCTCACTTTCTATGTGTCCTTGCTACCCAATCTCTGAATTAACCAATCTCTAGTCTTGGGGACAAGACTCATTTTCAGAGGTGGTAGGCTGGGCCATGCAGATCTGACCAGGCTCTGGGACACAACCTTGGTTAACTTAGGCGGATTGGGAGGTATATTTTTGTGTTCCTACTGTATTATATACATACTTTTACTTGAGAAATGAGGGCATTATTGTGCAGTGTTTGGATCATTTGTGAATCTCTGCTAGATTCTAAACTGTTTGGGGGTTAGAACAATGATTTTTTGTTTGTGTGTACTTAATCAGTAGGATACAACAATGATTTTTCGTTTGTGTGTACATTAAGGTATGTACTTAATCCATACCTTTAGCCAGGTGTTAAAGGTATGGATTAATTTTGTCAGGGGAAGGTGGAGCCATTGCTAGACAATGTTGGTAAGGAGACTGACAATCCAAGCATTTTCTACAAAATGAGACGTTTTCTTGAAATTGTAACTTTTCATGATTTCTTTATTTGCTGGGCTAAGTAATATAAACCTGTTCAAGTTTTCTCTCTAAATAGAAAGTGTGGTCTATATTCATTATTGTAAAGACTAGAAATCAAGTACGTTATAGGAAATACTTATTTTAAGCTGCACTTACTATTTTTCCTTTTAAAAAATGCACCATTTAATATATTAACTAAAGAACCATAGAAAATTATTTTTTTTTTTTTTTTTTTGGTACCAGGGGTTAAATTCAGGGGCACTCGACCACTGAACCACATTCCCACCCCTATTTTGTATTTAGACAGGGTCTCACTGAATTGCTTAGCACCTCTCTTTTGCTGAGGCTTAGCTTTGAACTTTCAACCCTCCTACCTCAGCCTCCCCAGCTGCTGGGATTACAGGCATGTGCCACCATGCCCAGCTGAAAATTAAAAATTTGATTTCTCAAATGCATCTCTGCTCTTTTCTAAAAAAAGTTTCCATAGATTGGAATTCCACTTTGCAGTCCTTATAGGAGGAACTGAGATGTTGCAGCTGCTGGAAAGGGATGATATGACATATAGGATCTTAAAGGGCAACTAAATAAGCTAAATACTAAAAAGGAATGAAAACAAGAACCTTTTAAAAATAACTTATTGCTTTTATCTTCTGCCATATATTTTGGAAGTTTAGAGGGGCTGTTAATTTATATGTCTAGAATTTAAGTGTCATCGTAATTTAATATGTGGAAATTTTCCATTAAGGAATTTTTCAAAAATTTGGCTATGGCATGTTGAATTATTTTCTTTATTCCCTTCCCTGAGCTTGACTTTTCTTCAACAAGCAAATACTGTTGCTTCAACAAATGAGACAAAGCGAAATGTTCCTTTCTTCTCCAGGATTACTCCTCAAACTGGCTGTAGCTGCAAAGTAGAGTATGAGAATATATGTTTGCAATAATCCTAAAAGTCTTCTTTTAAGCCCTTCACTTTATTCATTCATATTATTTAAGGAATTAGTTAAGATATTATACTAGAAAAGAAGTATTATGAAGCATAAAGTACTTACATCATCTCTATTCATTAAAATGTAGAATTTGGTGGAATTTTCATATCAAGAATAGTTACAAAAAATATAAATATATGTACCCATGTGTTTGAAATTTCTCAAAGATAGAATATTCCTATATAAGTGCTGTACTTATTAATAAGAAAATTATCAGGAGTAAGCAAAATATCAAAATCGCAGCTTACCACTTTGATATTGCTAATTTTGCTATCTTAAAATCCAAAATTACAAAAATTTTACAAGTATTCTTACTTGGTTGTTGAAATAAATGTCATATAAGAATTTTGTCTTGGGGACTAGGGTTGTGGCTGAGCAGTAGAGCGCTCGCCCAGCACGTGCACGGCCCGTATTTGATCATCAGCACCAAGTAAAAATAAATAGAGGCATTGTGTACAACTAAAACAAATGAATAAATATTTTTTAAAAAAAGAATTTTGTCTTCTTTCTTAATTTTACATACCTCATACCTATTCCTATAATTCATGAAACTAATTTTTATTAAGATATCCAATAGTTTACCACACTGTTTGTACTCAAAATATTTAAGAATCATACAAGGCCCTTGGTCCTATGATGTCTCTTCTGTTGTTTGTTTTGTTTTGTTTCTGGTACTGGGAATGAACCTAGGGCATAGTACATGCTAGGCAATTGCACTACCACTAAGCTACATCCCCAGCTCTTTTTTATTATCATTATTTTGAGACAGGGTCTCATTAAGTTGCCCAGGCTGGCCTCAAACCTGTTATCCTCCTGTTGCAGCCTCCCTAGTAGCTACGATTACAGGCAAGCACCATCATACCTGCCTCTCACCTGTAAAGTTTATATTCCAGGGGCAAACTGGGATTGCAAGTACAGGGGAAAGACATCAAAGGAATATGTATACCAAAAGATCATTTTAGATTTTGAAAAGTACCATGAAAGGACTAAATCTGAACAATAAAATAAAATATGAGATTTCAACATTGGTTATGTTTACCCATTAGTTTGAGACATAAATGATCACAACAAGATCTCAGATGAAGAACATCCCAGGCAAATGTAACAGCTCTCTTTCCTATCATACAAGGTTTCTAGATGAGAGGGACCAATTACAAACCAATATAGTGAAAATACTGGGAGGTAGCTAAAAACTCAGGCAGCAGAGAGTATCAAAGCTCAGGTAATGAAACAAAGGATTCATAGACCATGGTAAAGGTGTGGAATTTCCAAGTGCATTGAAGAACTACAGAACAGTTTTTAGCCAGGGCTGAAATTATTTAATATCTATCTTCAAAATATTAATTTGGTTGTTATCAATAAAGAAATTTTACTTTGAGAAAGTTCACTTAAGTGGAGAATTCAGTTAAGATATCAGTGTAATAGCCAAGTAGGTGATGATGATGTCTTAGTCCAGGGTGGTGGCAATGAATTAGTAAAAAAAAAAAAAAAAAAAAAAAAAAAAAAAAAAAAAGTGTTCACATTTGATTCATATGTTAGAGGTTGAGCTGCAATGATTTACACTTGGTTAGGTGTATAAAGGGAAGTAGGTAAGGACAGGAAAGAGAAAGAAAAGTATTAAGAATGAGTACAGGGCTGGGGTTGTAGTTCAGTGGTGGAACACTTGCCTACCATTGTGTGAGGCACTGGGTTCAATCCTCAGCACCACATTAAAGTAAAGAAATAAAAAGTTATGGTGTCCACCTGGAAGAAAAAAAGAAGAATGAGTACAGAGTTCTTTTGGCTTTAGCAACTGAGTGAGTGATTTTGCTTTATACTGACTGTGGGAAGATTGACAGAAAATCTTGTTGTGAGGTAGGAAGCACAAATCTAAAAGTTCTCTTTTAGTCATGTTTAATTTGAGATGCCTTTTAATTATTCAAATGACAGTTGGATTTATGAATTTGGAGCTCAGGGGGAAAGTTAGACATGAGGACATATGTTTGGAACTCATTACCCAATTCATAGTATTTCAAGCAATGTAAGTGGGTGATTTTATATAAAAGACCTGTTAGAAAAATAATAAAATAAAGCTTAAAACCAAAATTTCTAGGGTCCTTCAATTGTTAAAATTGAGTGGAGGAATAGAAAAATCCAAAAAGTTAAGAAAAAAGTCAAGAAATGTGGCCTCTCAAATAAATAAATGAGGAATTAGGTTGACAACTGTCAACTACATGGTATTCTGAGGACATGGAGAATACCAGTGCATGTAATGAGAGCAGTATCAGTAAAGTAGAAAAAACAAAATCCTGACCAAAGAGAAGCTTAAATAACTTGGAAAATGAGGACAAGGGAATAACCTTAGGACACATGTAAGTTATTCTATGCAGGGATGAGAAAAGATGGAAATGCTAACATGTCATGTAGCATACATGGTGGGGTTTCTAAAAATATGCAGTTTTTATTTTCTTTAAGATTTGAAATACTAGAGCTTATTAGTGTAATTATTCATCATAGCAGAAGAAATTATGGGTGTGTTAGGAAAAGAGAGTAAGGAAAGATTAAAATGCTTAGGAAAGCAAGAAAAAGCAGGATTGTGGTCCTAAGTGTAGAACTGGCCTTTATAGGATACTATTTCTTGGTATCAGGAGGAGAAATACAGAATTCCAAATTGGATAAGTTATAGGTTTGTTCAAAAGAAGATTAAACCATTCCTGTTTCTACCTTGGTAAGGTAAGGTCATTACCTAAGAGTGTCTAGGAGATGGGAGAGGTCTGAGGATAGAAGAAATATGAAGTAGATGTCCCTGGGAATGCAAATTCTCACTTATTACTGAAATGAAATAGAAATGTCCAGACAGCACTGAATGGCCATTTGAGATTTGTGGTTAGGAATTGAAAGGTATTGCCATTTAAAATTGTTGTATAATTTTCTACAGCAAAATTCAGTTTCCCAGATATGGATGTTACATTAATTAGATTTGCAGTTCAGCCAAGTGAATAGGAAGGAGGAAAGATGTCAAGACACAAGGATTTTTGCAAGTGAATCATTTTAATGATGAAACACAAGATCTGGACCTGGAAGTTAACTTGGAAGATGAAACTAACTGTTGATAATTTAAAAAAAAATAGTGAATTAGTCCAGTGGTACTGGTGATAATTTTTGAAGGGAAAGGGGAAGGAGAAATATGAGAAGAAATACGGAGAAGAGACAGAAATATGCTTGACATTAGACTTTTAGAGGTTTCTATTACAAATGAATGGTACTATATTCCAACAAAATTTTATGTAAAGGCAAACAAAACAGATAACATACTAAACTTAGCCCATGGGCCATAGTTTTGAGATTCCTATGTTGATAGATGATTTGGAATTCCACTAGGCTGAAATGGAATCCAGAGAAAGATTCTGCTTTACAGTTCCAGGTCCAGGTCCGGGTCACAGGTAAAGGCTGTGCTAAAAGTTTCTCTGTCACTCAGGTGGTATGACCTAGTAGCCTATCCATAATAGCCTCTGGTGAACCACAGTGAAAAATCTATTGTACACACTGAGCAGATCTGCACCTTAGAACACACCGAGCGCCTCTTGATTTTTGCTATGATACTTCTCTGACATCTGTGTATATGAAACCTTGCAGCATCCTGATCAACACTCATGCATATGTACCCAGGATGTCCAGTGTAATTAACATTTTCAGAGCCAACTCTGACCCATGAGGTTTAAGAACTGATAATCAAATGCTTCTGCCTTTGATCACCCAGGTAGAGAGTACTGATAGATATTTTACATGACTTCTCAGATTTTGCTGCAGGAGAGTACTAGTAAAGGCCAAATTAGTTATGTGGCCTTGTGTTTGCTTTTCTCCTGAATTTAATTCTCATCAGTTCAGCTCTCTAGAATTATCTTCCTCCAAACACCTGTATTCAAACGTTTGTCTCAAAAATTAATTTCAGGGGAATGCAATGGAAGATACTCTCTTAGAACACTTTTTAAATTCACAGGACAAAATTGTATTATTCTAATGATCAAAAATGAGAACAAAGAAGGTCTTTTTCCTGCACGCATTTATTTACGAAGAAACATAATATCCTCAAAACCTAATTTAAAATACAACAAATGAATCTCTTTTTCATTCTCATATAAATGAAGATGATATATTCAAATATAGATTTAGGAGTCAAATGTAATCGAACTAGTCTGCAAACTGAGCTGGTCAGCAGTATTTGATATAATTTGAAGTAATTTAAGTGATGTCTCTGTAGCTCTGTGTAAAGAAATTAAATTCAAAGGCAATTTGGTTTTTACAGATGAAAACACAAATCAGATATTCTTTTGATGAGTCTTTTTCTAATCCTCTCAACTTTTGTGCAAGTTCTTTATTTTTCTTTAGTTTTTCATGGGGGGAAGCAATTTGGCAAAGTTGGGGTAGAATATTCAGGAAAAGGGACAAGGAATGGATATGAGGACTCCTAAACCTGTTAAATGATATATTTTGAAGCATATTTGAACTCATAGCATGTAGGTTTACCTTCATTTTAATTTGGTTATAGAGGGGGAAAAAGATAAATGGTCCTTTTCCCTCTTCTGTTTGCATATTTGCGTTCTCTAATTCTCTAAACTAGAGATGTGCTGAGTGTAACACAATATGTCACTCTTAAACGGGTTGCTAGTTCTAGCTGTCACTTTTGATCAGAAGGCCCACAGGTTTGGACATGAAACTTGCAAATAAAAATCAGGGAAATAAAAACAATTTCCATTTCCTCTTAAAAATTCAGAAACAGTGGTGCTCTGAGCAGCATGTGGTAGTTAAGAAAATATGTCTTTCATTTGTCTTGCTTATTGAGAAAAATACGATTTGGAGAAAGAGAGAAGGCTGAAAATGTATCTTTCAGCTTCCTGAGCATTTGGGAGTACTATAAAGATATCACTTAATTAAAGCAAGGCTATGAAGTCTTACTCCCCCCTACTGTTTTGAGCTTAATGTGGCCAAAGAGGCTAGATGTGACATTTTAAGTCATTGGTTGATAGAAACATTCTGTATGATCTGCTCAAATATTCCAAAACAAAACATGGCTCTTGAATTTCCCATTGGTACTTGACTCTAAACTGTGCCTTCTTACAACAGCTGCAACCATTTTGACAAACAGAAGCCAAAACAATACTTAGCATAAATAAATAATCAACATGTAAATTTCATGATTAGTCAAATTGAGCCTGCATTATCTTCCTGTAGAATCTTGTCAGCTGCAGTGACTCCTGTTGGAAATCATCATATTAGTTTTCAGGTATTTTTCCCCTCAGGATCATGGCTTTCACCCTTCTTTTGCTAACAAAAAGCAGATTTTTTTTTTCACCTTTTAGAAAACTCCATGGAATATAACACATTTTATTGTTTATGAGATAATCATGTGCCTAATGATTCTATTGTGGGAAAAATATCACAAATTTAATTACAAGAAAACATATTAATGTAATCATCTTAATGTCATAAGACTACTTTGTTCAATTTCAGGTGATTTGTGTGTCAAACTTGGTAAATAGAACCCAGAGGAGCTACCATAAAAAAGTTAAAATAATTTCTTTCAAAACTAGTTGTGAACTGGTCAAGGGTAGAAGTAAGAAGAGGGTGGAGATAGGTAAATGAGAAGTAAGAATTTAGAATAGAAGGTGTTGCTTTACCTGTTAGAACCCTGGTGATCATTGCCTAATCTTTTAAATTCTCTGAGATTCCACTTCCGCATCGATAACAGGAGACTAGTCATACTTCTATTACCAGGTGGTTCAAGGAGAATAGGAAATGATGTATGATGGGCTGGGGTTGTGGATCAGCAGCAGAGCGCTGGCCTCACACGTGCACAGCCGGGTTCAATCCTCAGCACCTCGTAAACATAAACGCATTGCACTGTGTACAACTAAAGTAAATAAATAAATATTTTTTAAAAAATGATGTATGAATACATATTTTAGCTACAAAACTCTTTGTTTTCTGTTATTACTCATACTATCCAGTGTAAAGTAAATCTAATTGTAGAATAGATTTTAAAATAGTAGTAATATCTTGAAGATTTATTATACATCAGCTGAGATAACACCCAAGAGATGTTTCTGGTACTTCATAACTCTATTTTTAGAAAACCAGTCAATGACTATTTCCTCTATTCATAAATCAAACCAAATACTAGTTTTTGATCTGAATTTTTTTTTTTTTTTTTTACTCAATCCACTTACTGATTTTGCAACAAGTCACAAGAAAGTAAAATAAATACTATCTTTCAACTGGGCAATTCTGCCTGGAGGACATATTTAAAAATCATCAACAGAAAGCAAAATTCTTTTGTTTGTATTAAAAGCTTAGTACAATGTCTAAATATGTTCAAGTTCCATGTTCTCATCCTTTGGGATTCTTACTTTAGTTAGGTATTAATCTGTGATTCTACCTTCCTGGTACTATGCCAAAGATTTGCTTCATTTCAGGACATTTTTTTTATAAATCCAAGAACCAGTTCCCAGTGTGTCTGACCTGAGTGTTACCAGAGCAAATGACTCCATTTGACTGGACTAGATGAGGAATGAGTAAGTCCTGGTGGGAGGAAGTCTGGATATATCACCAAAGATAGTACCTGGGCTGAGATTTAGGTGCCACAGGCCAGCTAGCACTGTTAAGAACTCAACCTCAATGATTTCAAAATATTCTTGAATATCTATGGTATGTAGCACAAAAGACAGACATAAACTTTATTGAAACAGCATTCTGTTAGGAATTTCTTTTTTTGATGACAAGAAGCACTGAAAACTTTTTTTCATAGTAATAAGAAATTATTCTTTCTATCCAGGAAGCAATTTATAGCAATACTATAGGGATTTTCTAATGTCAGGCTCAGTGAAAATGAAAAAATAAAAGTGGGTATTGATAGAACCACACTGAGGAAAGAGAAAGTCTTATACTTAAAAAAAAAATATATATATATATATATATATATATATATATATATCAGCTTGAATAAAGAACAAAATTCTAATATCCCAATTACAAATTGTATTGACAAATGAAACAGGAAATTTTTAACCTGGATGACAAAGGGACCAGTACTTGTGTTCTGGATTCTGAGGCTTTGGATGGTGCTGGAGGAAGGGGAATAGAAGCTGCCACATGGCTCACCTCCAAAACCCACCATTCACTCAGTGGTGCATGTTAATAATGTGCCCTTTTGTTGCACAGTGAGCACAGCTGCACAGTCAAAAGTGGGAGCCTGACTAGAGATCTTTTCCTTTAAAGCTTGTTCCACAATCATCTGTGTTGGATTTGGTCCTTTCTGTAATTACATTTATATTCTTGGTCTCCACTTTTGCAGTTATTCAAAGCTGACTTTAAGAACAGAGTTTTTCAACTGATTTCCATAGCAGTTTGATCCCCTCAATATGCTCTTCAAAATACTTCCTGCATGCTTGGCCTCATGAGTTGTCTTTTATGCATCATCTCTTGTCAGGCCAGCATTAAATTTCCTTGGTGTAGTCTTGCTTCTTCAATACACAGGGAGAACTTCTTTATTTCCTTAAGCAGAAAAAAAAGCACTTTCCAATTAAAGTTATAGCTAAAATTACATCATGATATTGAACTTCTTCCCACTACTAGATGAATGTTGGTGTTACGCTTTATCAATATTACACATAATATTTATTCGCTATACACCATTTTGCAGCATATAGAACTGGTTGTATGTATATGGTAATATTAACACAAATAAGACACAGTCTCCTCAAGTTACTTATAGTCTAATAAGGGAGCATTAAAAATTAAAATTCAGTGTAAGTTGAAGTGAGTGAAGTTTCACTGACTTCTGGAGGGCAAATAAACCTACTCTTTGTCTCCTCCAGTCTCAAATGCATAATTTAATCACTATTTAGTGACTAAACAAGTACTATTCTAACATATGAATAAAATATTGTGTTAGTCTGGAATGTGATGGCAAATCCTGTTGATTGATTAAAGTTAAAATTTCCAAAGAAGAAAGAATATTCAATCTTGACTTTGAAAACTAAGCAAGATAATGGTAGGCAGAGATGATAAGAAAATATTTGTGGAATAGACATAAGTGCACACAAAGCCATCTGTGCATGTGCTTTGCCCCAAATATCAATGTGCCTCTCACTTCTTTATTTGGGTCTTATCAAATGTCAACCTACTGGGCTGGGGTTGTGGCTTAGTGGTAGAGCGCTAAGAGTTGCCTAGCATGTGTGGAAGCACTGGGCTTGATTCTCAGAACTACATATAAATAAATAAAATTAAAGTCCATTGACAGCTAAAATATATTTAAAAAAATATATCAACCTACTAAAAACTCCTACCTAAGACCATTTCCAAAATCATGCTCTCTCCATCACATACAACAATGTAGTTGGTTGGAAGGCATCATTATTAAGAATGCCTTTAACTATTGTTTTTTTCTCTCTGGTTTACATACATACATGCATACATACTTGGTTGCTATATCTTCCTCTCAGAAGCATCCCAGAATTGCCATTCACCACTGCCTGCAGCAGCTCTCTCTGCCCCGCCCAAGCAACAGGCATTTCACTTTTGATAAGTTGCCCAATCCCTTCACATTAGCAAATTCAGTTATCTCCAGGCATACTTTGTGCTAACAGAGGGATGATCTTTGCCATAGAAACAGAAAAGTGCATGATTCTGGTAATATCTGAACAAATACGGCTATGTGAAAATTCCTTC
This sequence comes from Tamias sibiricus, assembly GCA_025594165.1. Taxonomy (NCBI): domain Eukaryota; kingdom Metazoa; phylum Chordata; class Mammalia; order Rodentia; family Sciuridae; genus Tamias; species Tamias sibiricus. The sequence continues at coordinate 98,706,290 of CM046664.1, forward strand.
TATGCTACTTGTGAATGCAGCTTTGCAATTTCATAACCTGGATCTATAGTTAGCTGTTGTGACATGTTTTGCCTTCCTCATTGCTTTTCATTTCAAGGTTCACATCTTTATTATTCCTCTAAGATATCATGTTGAGCTGAAAACGTTCAACACCTCATTTCACATACACTTGCCCAGGCACAGGTAACTACTTATTTTTCTTGAACAACAGCACTTGGAACTCAGTCATGTGCTTCTCTGTTTGATATTAGTAGTAAAATCAAACTCATATTTTGTTGATAAGTATTTTACTTAAAATACAGTTTTCAATATGTCCTCCTTTATCTTGACCTGTTTTTTGGTGAAGGATTTTATATCCTGAACTCTTACAGGTTAGCAAAATTCTCTAGTTATAAAAAATAAGATGTCTAATTATGACAAAATAAGATGTGAATGACAAATTCTTAAACTTATCCTCTCTAACACCTAACTTGATTTCTCATTAAACTTGCACCTGTTCATAAGTAGCACAGCAGAGCCAAGTAAAATTAACTGCAATGTATCAATAGGTATTTTTTTGTTTTTTTTTTTCTTCTGTTGTGGTACTGGGGATTGAACCCAGAAGTGTTCTACCACTGAGCTACATCCCCAGCACTTTCTATTTTTCGTTTTGAGACAGGATCTAATTAAGTTGTTAAGGTTGGACTCAAAATTGTGATCCTGCTGCCTCTGTCTCTAAAAGATGGGATAATAGGTGTGTGCTACCATGCCTGGCTTCAATGGGTGTTGAATGTCAACAGCTGTACCCACTACCTAAGGAAGCAGGGACACAAGACACTTCCCATGCTGCATGTTCACCTTGAGTTTTTGTTGTAACCTGAAGGTAAAATTGAATCATCAAATATCACAAAACTACCCACTGTGGGACAAATGTATTCTATCAGCAGAATCCTTATTTTAAAATGCTCTAAGAATAGTCTTATTAATAAAAGAGTTCCAGAAAAAAAAGTTTAAGCTTTAATTGGAATGTCACCCAAAGTATATGTCCATGAAATTAAATTCATATATATATGTAATTATATATACACATACATATATATGAAACTATACTGACTCTTCTAAGAATATAGCATATCACTCTACTTAGCTGTTTTAAAATATCTTTGTAAGGATTTGAATTTAAAAATTAAGAATTCAAAAAATTAGATTTAGTCTAGGAGTGTGGTAAGATCTGAGAGCTGGTACATGGAAATCTGTGATGAATTGAATACTTGTGCAAACACATCTGATTGGACTGTAGTGGTATTCTTAAAATGTGCTCAATGAATGGGAACCACAAACTCCTGATTTTTTTAGGTTATACTTACTGAAGACAGCACAGAAAGTTTTAAAGCTCTGCCCAAGATCAGACATTGATTAAAGAAATAAGAACTCCTGAGATTTCAGTAAACAATTCCAGCACCCAATTCACTTATACCTAATGAATATGTATACACGTGTCAGCAAGTGAATGGATTGATAAATCTAAATTTGTTCCACAAGTCAGTTAATTTTTAGCATAGCCTTTTGAAGATTTCTCATCCATAAATATGTAAAAATTTATTTGGCCACAAGAAATTTAATCCTAAAAATATGACAGAGATCAAGTGGTTTAACAATAAATCTAGACTAGACTAGTGACATCTTGAACTAACTTTGTTTGCCCACATGGACCTTTATCCTATCAACTACTGACAATTTCAATATTGTCAGCTAATAAGCAAAGAAAACTTTTCATCTGATAGTTTATGGGCAAGAACACTTTAACAATTTAAGCAATATAATCCATTTTATTATTGCTTATTATCCAAGTAAAATTCTCCCAACTTGTATTGAGTGATTTATTGATGGATTGTGGTGCTGGTGATCAAGCCCACCTACTATTTGTAAAACTCTAAGCAGAGAAATGGACAAAGGATTAAGACTGCAAGAACACACTTTTATACCTCTGCAATTCACTTTTATACTTCTTTTAGTATGCAAAAACAATAATAATAATAAAAATAAAGAAGAGAAACTTGACTAACCAGAACTGTAGAGAGAAACATTATTACATTCCTACCCTCTGCTTTTATTCACATGAGTAAGAGCACCTGGCTTCACCCTTGAGTCTGTAGTTATTGAGCACATTGCTTTTGATTATACAATTTCAAATCATGATTGAGAGAAGTTAAGAGTTAGTGGGAGTCAGGAGGCAAGGAAACCTGGAACTGTGTATCTAGCAAGGTCATTAAAATAACATAGGATTTAGAGTCAGAAAAAATTTGGTCATATCACCTCCTTTTATTTATGCACTGAAAGATCATAAACAAATTTCTTAATCTCTCTGAGATGCAGTATATGCAATACAGTAAAGATATATTTCTGTAAGGACTAAATTATCAATTTCTGTATGTTTCAAGAATACTGTGAGGCTTAATAAAGCAACACCAGTCACATGTGAGTATTGTGCATTTGAGATATAAATAGTCTAAAATATGCTATAAATGTCAAGTACATTAGAATATTTGAAAACTGGTAAACCAGTTAACATTATACTTAATGAGAAAGGACTAAATGCTTTCACCCAGGATCAAATGAAAATCAAGCATATCCACTTTTAACACATGTATTCAGCATTGTATTGGATGACCTAGCTAGTGCAATAAAACAAGAAAAGAAATATATAGCTTATATATATAAAGGAAGCAGAAAACTACCTTTACGCATAGAACGCATAAAGAATTTAAGAATTTAAAGACTCCATATAAAAGAAACTAGGACTCAAATTAAGACAATAACCAGAAATAAAAATGAACAAATGATTTGAACAGAGACTTAACAAAAATGATGATAGATAAATTGCTAAGAATGTTGAAAGGATGCTCGGCATTAAAGTCATAAAGAAAACTCACAGAAAATTCATAATGATGTACTACTAGACATTTGTTAGAATCATTCAAATAAAAAAGACTGACAATACCATTGTTGTTGAATTATAGTAATATGTAGTAATCATAAACTGCAAGTGGGAGCTTAAATGGTGCAACTACTTGGGAAATGGTTTTTGTAATTTTTTAAAAACCTATGCATGCATGTGCCATATGATATATTAATTGTATTTCTAGGCATTTAGCAAAGAGAAGCAAAAGACATATATCAGCACAACAGTTTGCATACATATACATGTAGAAACTGTATTTGTAATATTCAAAACTGGAAACAACCAAATGTCTAATAATATGTGGACAGATAAATTTTGGTAATATCTAAATTAATGGTTTATTACTTAGCAAAAAACAACAACAAAAAAAAAAACCCCAAGAGTTTAAGTAATAATAAGTACAACTACATGATTAATCTCAAAAGAAAATTAAATTGAACAAATAAACTAGATATAAAAGAGTAAATGATACATGAATCTGTGTATATGGAATTCTAAAAAGGTCAAAATCAATTTATAGTGTCAAAAGGCAGGACAGTCTTTGCCTTAGTTTAGTACACAAGTAAAGAGGATTGAGTGAGGAAAGATTTCATTGTAAAGGTTGTGAATTCAATTTTGTGGATACATTCTACACTTTCAATATAATGATACCATGTCAAAACTTAAATTTAAGTGTGTACTTGAAATGAGTATATTTTCTTCTTTGTAAACTATTCCTCCATAAAGGAAGTTGAAATAATAAATAAGAATTTATTGCTAGGTAGAGGGGATAAATATGAAAAAAGTATACTGAGAGCAAACCTCGAGAGGGAACCACAGAGCATCTATGGGAATAGTGATGAGTTCCATCTGATTAAAAAGATGAATGAGGGGCTGGGGCTATGGCTCAGTGGTAGAGGGCTCCTCTTGCATGTGTGAGGCCCTAGGTTCAATCCTCAGCACCACATAAATAAAGGTATTGTGTCCACCCACAACTAAAAAAAAAAATTTAAAAAAAGATAAATGAACAGAAATTATTGCAGCACAAATTGGAAAGTGAGAGTTAGAATATGCACAGCCATAATTACCAGAATAAGCAACTCAAATGTTATTAGTAAACCCATGATGGTTTATCAATTTTCTTTCTTTCTTTCTTTTTTTTTTATTTAATTTGCTTCTCTCCTCGCTTCTTTCCCTCTTTTCTCCTCTCCTCCTCCTCCCTTCTCCCCTCCCCTCCCCTCTTTTCTCCTCCTTCCTTTCTTCTTCTCTCCTTTTTTTTTTAAATAAAACATTTTGAGTAACTTTGCTAGAAAACTGGATAGACAAGTTTCCAGCATCCATCAGTGGAGAAATATTACTGAGACTCTAAATGGTAGCAGCTCTTTGGTCTCTACTGTGCATCATCTGGATTACCCATCTCATGCCAGTGTTCACCAGTTTGTACAAAGTCAGCTTTCCTCCCATCTACCATGAGCAGAGCTCCTGTCCAAGTGAACTATGTGCAAGTTCACATGATCAAATGTAAGTTCTAAGCAACATTTAAAAAATATATATACTGGGTAAAATTCAAGCATTTTCTCAAGTATAATTTTAGGCAACACTTATCACTTTAGCTATGATTTCCAAAACAATTTTCTTAACTCTTAGATGGAACTGTGAAGGCTATTATCAATTATTTTTTTTCTCAACTCAATAAAATTATGCATTTGAGGAAACATAAGGATTGGTCAATTGAGTTAGATTATTCCAAAGGTTGAAAGATGGAGATTTTTTTATGAGACTATATAATTATTGACTAAATATTAGGCAAGACAATGTTGTTCCATCCAGATGGCTAATTTGCATGGCTTTGTTTAACACTTGACTTTTTTTCCTACACATATTTCCTATTCTAAAGACTGTTATAAGAAATATGTTACCACAAATTTTGAGGGGAAAAATACCCAGCGAAAATCTGGTTGCCATATTTGAATTTTGCTACTTGTGTTTCTAAAATGGAGAAATAAAATTTCAAGGATTTGTGTCTCTTAAAAGGCAATAGCTGGGCTGGGGTTGTGGTTCAGTGGTAGAGCACTTGCCTAGCATGCTTGAGGCACTGGGTTCGATCCTTAGCACCACATAAAAATAAATAAATAAAGGTATTGTTTCCATCTACAACTAAACAAATTTTAAAAAGAAAAAAAGGCAGTATCGGGTGGCTAGAGTTCTTATCTAGCACATGTAAAGCCCATCCATAGTATCACACACACAAAAGCAGTAACTGCTTCTGTAGCTTTCAATTACTTGGTCTTTTATTTGATTAATAAATTAGTAAAGTTTCAAATTGGGACAATTCAAAATAGTCTTATTTGAAAACTGCACAGTCAAAATTCAGATAGAGTTCTCAGTACTATTGTTATGTCAGTTAAATTACTGTTTATAATAGAACATTGTTCAAAGGTTTTATAAGAAATAATAAAAAGTGTAGATGACATCAAGTTATAAGTCTGTAAATGTATTGGTATGATATAGTCATGTGATGTCAATATATCAGTATAAGTGATGTAACTTTTGTAACTCTTAATTTCCCATCAAGCAAAAAATTCACAATCCTTGCCTTCATTCTAAATACTACCGAAATTGTTTTCTGTTTGTATGTGACACTCCTGGTAATTATTAGTTCCACTTACTAGTTGTTTAGCACATCCTCATAATTCTTCCATCTTCCACTTACAAATGTAGAATTTAACTTTTTCAATTATCTGATAAACATGGTCTAGAGTAGAGAGGAAGAGAAATCAGAAGCAGGTTGTGTCTTGTGCCTTCTCTGAAGCCCTCATTGCTGGGAACTTGCACAGTCATTCTATACCTATTATAGTTGCTTTCTTCTAGGCTACTAAATTTCTTTAGAAATCCAGGCAGGAACAGAATAGAAGACTTAACATTTAAAAATTACAGAGACTCAGAAACCACAGGCATTTAGAAGTTGAGTTCTGTAATATTCAGGCTGAAACCAAAGATGTTGAGAATGAGATTTGAATTCTACTTCCCCAATTGAATATGGCTTAGGAGACTCATAAATTCTCTTAACCTAGGAAAAGGTATATTTTCTTGGGTCTCCTGTGCTAGCCTCAGCCTTCCTTATATGCTGTGCACCTGAGCTCTGGGAAGAAGTTCTCTCAGCATTCCTAAACTATTTTTCTGTGAAGGACTTTAGACATAAAGTTTCCAGCCCTTCCCTCGGTGATAGCTGAGCTCCTCATTGTATCATCAGAGAATCTTAGATACAAATGGGTTTCCTGAATTTCTCACAATGGCAAAAGTCCTTTGGTCATATCTATTCCCAAGCAACAGCAGATACTTGATGTAGATGGCTTGTTGTCACTTCCCCAGTAACAGCCACATTTTGTTTCATGAGAGAAAGGTCTAGCACACCAAATAAGCCCTGTTTTATCACCTGGTAACACCCAATTGCTATTTCCACAGCTGTGTCACTAAGGTATGCCACTTTGGCTCTTTTCTGTTCCTAGTCTTCCCCATTACCCACCCCCTCAAACAAAACCTGTCAAATAGGTGCTGACTCCTATTGTATCTGGTACTCCCAGGGATACTCAACTCACACTTGACCTTAAAGAATTTATTAACTTTGTTGCATTTTTTCTACTTATTTTTACGACTGTCACTCTTCCTCTTATCCTCTGCTTAATAGAGATACAGTGTGTGTCCTCTGTCTCTCTTCATGGTGTCTTATTTCTTTGAAATTCCTTTCACCTTACTTATCTCACTAATGCACTTAAAAAGATTCTTTGAAAGCCTAGGTTACCCAGATTTTACATTTCAATAGTCTGTCATCTCTTGCAGCACTTTGCACCTTAAGCAGAAGTTGAACTTTTGAACACAGGAACACTTGGAAACCAGTATTTTAATTCCTTTCAGACCAAAGATTAGAGGTTATTTAAACAAATATTGAGTTCCAGTTAGTGTGTGTTTGTGCATGCACTCTCTTGTTTTTATACTGAAATGAATCACAAATCAATACTAAAACTAATGGACACAGTTTGTGGGGGAAGAAGATACATAGTCTCAAATATCTCTCTAGGAAATGCTTACAAATTACTAAAACAAAAAAAAATGCACTTTTCAGACACCACGTTAATCACATAATCAACATTGCCATAAGTAGGATTAAAAGACAGGATACAGGGTCTTGAAAAGATATTCTCACAACAGCACAAAATCATACCTGCAATAACTCTGCCAAATAAGGACCATCAGAATCTAATCATGAGGGAATATTAAACAAATTCAGTTATTGGACACTTCATGAAATAGCTGTCTGTACTCTTAAAAATTGTCACAGTTATGAAAGACAAAAGCAAAAAAGACTGATGAACTGTTGTAGGTTAAAGGAGACTAAAGAAACATGAATATGTACCAACCTAACAGTTTTCTTTTTTTACTCTAATAGATATTATTGAAATGAGTTTTGTTTAATATCATTAAAATCTGTAACATAATAGTGTCATAACAATACTAATTTTCTGATTTTAACCATGGTCTTGTGGCTGCAAATGAAAATGACCCTTTTTAAAAAAATTCTAAGTTGTTATAAATGACAGCAGAATGCATTGCATTTCATATTATACTTACAGAGCACATTTTTACATATCTTTGGTTGTATACAAAGTATATTCACATCATTCATGTCTTCATACATGCACTTATGGTAATGATATTCATTTCATTCTACCATCTTTAATTTTTCCTTTTCAACCTTTTGCAACCTCCCTTCCCCTCCCTCCCCATTGGCCATATTAGTGTTCCTCTAATCCTCCTATGCTCCTGTCCCAACCCCACTGTGAATCAGCCTCCTTATATCAAAGAAAACATTAGGCATTTGGCTTTTGGGGATTGGCTAACTTCACTTAGCATTATATTCTCTAACTTCATCCATTTACCTGCAAATGCCATGATTTTATTCTCTCTTATTGCTGAGTAATACTCCATTGTGTATATATACCACATTTTCTTTATCCATTCATCTACTGAAGGGCATCTAGATTGGTTCCACAGTTTAGCTATTGTGAATTGTGCTGCTATAAACATTGAAGTGACTGTATCCCTGTAGTATGTTGTTTTAAGTCCTTTGGGTATAGACCGAGGAGTGGGATAGCTGGGTCGTAAGGTGGTTCCATTCCCAGTTTTCCAAGGAATTTCCATACTGCTTTTCATATTGGCTGCACCATTTTGCAGTCCCACCAGCAATGTATGAGTGTGCCTTTTTCCCCCACATTCTCTCCAACATTTATTGTTGTTTGTGTTCTTAATAGCTGTCATTCTGACTGGTGTGAGATGAAATCTTAGAGTGGTTTTGATTTGCATTTCTCCAATAGCCAGAGATGTTGAACATTTTTTCATGTATTTGTTGATTGATTGTATATATTCTTCTGAGAAGTGTCTTTTCAGTTCCTTGGCCCATTTATTGATTGGGTTATTATTATTTTTTTTTTTTTGGTGTTAAGATTTTTGAGTTCTTCATATATTCTAGAGATTAGTGCTCTATCTGATGTGCATGTGGTAAAAATTTGTTCCCAATTAGTAGGCTCTCTATTCATCTCAATGATTGTTTCTTTTGCTGAGAAGAAGTTTTTCAGTTTGAATCTATCCCATTTATTGATTCTTGATATTAATTATTGTGCTACAGGAGTCTTATTAAGGAACTTGGGGCCTAATCCGACATGTTGAAGATTAGAGCTTACTTTTTCTTCTATTAGGCATAGTGTCTCTGGTCTAATTCCTACATCCTTGATCCATTTTGAGTTTTGTGCATGGTGAGAGATAGCGGTTTAATTTCATTTCATTGAATATGAATTTCCAGTTTTCCCAGCACCATTTGTTGAAGAGGCTATCTTTTCTCCAACGTACATTTTTGGCACCTTTGTCTAATATAAGATGACTGAATTAAATGCGTAAGTCTCTGTGCCCTCTATTCTGTACCATTGGTCTACCTATTTTGGTGCCAATACCATGCTGTTTTTTGTTACTATTGCTCTGTAGTATAATTTAAGGTCTGGTATAGTGATGATACCTGCTTCACTCTTCTTGCTAAGGATTGCTTTAGCTATTCTGGGTCTTTTATATTTCCAGATGAATTTCCATGACAGCTTTTTCTATTTCTATGAGGAATTTCATTAGGATTGTGATTGGATTTGCATTAAATCTGCATAGCGCTTTCAGAGTATGACCATTTTGACAATATTAATTCTGCCTATCCAAAAGCAAGGTATATCTTTCCATCTTCCAAGGTCTTCTATAATTTCTTGCTTTAGTGTTCTATAGTTTTCGTTATAGAGGTCTTTCACCTCTTTTGTTATGTTGATTCCCAAGTATTTTTTTATGCTATTGTAAATGGGATAGTTTTCCTCATTTCCCTTTCAGGGGATTTGTCACTGATATAGAAAAATGCCTTAAATTTATTGGTCTTGCTTTTGTATCCTGCTACTTTGCTGAATTCATTTATGAGTTCTAGAAGTTTTCTGGTGGAATTTTTTGGGTCTTCTAGATATAAAATCATATCATCAGCCAATAGTGATAATTTGAGTTCTACTTTACCTGTCTGTATCCCTTTCTTTCATCTGTCTTATTGCTCTGGCCAGTATTTTAGGTACTATGTTGAATAGAAGTGGTGAAAGAGGGCATCCCTGTCTTGTTCCAGTTTTTAGAGGGAATGATTTCAATTTTTCTCCATTTAGAATGATGTTGGCCTGGGCCTTAGCATAGATAGCTTTTACGATGTTGAGATATGTTCCTGTTATCCTTAGTTTTTCTAGTGTTTTGAACATGAAGAGGTGCTGTATTTTGTCGAATGCTTTTTCTTCATCTATTGAGATAATCATATGGTTCTTATCTTTAAGTCTATTGATGTAATGAATTACCTTTATTGATTTCCGTATGTTGAACCATCCTTGCAGCCCTGGAATGAACCCCACTTGATTGTGGTGTATTATATTTTTGATATGTTTTTGTATCTGATTTGGCAGAATTTAATTGAAAATTTTGCATCTATGTTCATTAGAGATAGTGGTCTGAAGTTTTCTTTCTTTGATGTGTCTTTGCCTGGTTTAGGGATCAAGGTGATATTGTCCTCATAGAATGAGTTTGGAAGTACTCCCTCTTTTTTGACTTCCTGAAATAAATTGAAGAGTATTGGTATCAGTTCTTCTTTAAAGGTCTTGTAGAACTCAGCTGTGTATCCATATGGTCCTAGGCTTTTCTTTGTTGGTAGATTTCTGATGGCATCTTCTATTTCATCACATGAAATTGTTCTGTTTAAATTGCGTATATCATCCTGCTTCTATTTGGGCAAATCATACAACTCTAGAAATTTGTCGATGCCTTTGATATTTTGTATTTTATTGGAGTACAAGTTTTCAAAATAATTTTGAATTATCTCCTGTATTTCTGTAGTGTTTGTTGTGATATTTCCTTTTTCATTGCATATGTTAGTAATTTGAGTTAAAAACTCCAGAGTCTTTTACTCTCTTCTCTTTCTTAGAGCTTAGTTTTTAGCCTGGCTAAGGAAAGATCTGTCAATTTTTATTAATTTTTTCAAAGAACTCTGAACTTTTTGTTTTGTCAATTTTTTTCATTGGTTTCTCTTCTGTAACCGCTGTTTCTGGCCGCTCTGAATTTCTGACCATTGATTTCTCCGCTCTAACTCGGATTTTATATTATTTGCGGGTGCCTGTCTTCTACATATCAGCTTATGGCTTCCAGCTGCTACAACAGCCCTTCCTAATTAGGGCTCCTTCAATATGTTAGTTCTCTCCTTCTCTTTGTTAGCCTGGCTAAGGGTTGTTTTTATTAATTTTTTCAAAGAACCAACTTCGTTTTCTAGAGCTTTGAGATGTAATGTTAAGTCATTTATTTGTTGGCTTTTCTCTTTTGAGGAATGAACTCAATGCAATGAACTTTCCTCTTAGAACTGCCTTCATAGTGTCCCAGAGGTTTTGATATGTTGTGTCTGTGTTCTCATTCACCTCTAAGAATTTTTAAATCTCCTCTTTGATGTCATCTACAACCCATTGTTCATTCAGTAGCATATTATTTAGTCTCTGGGTGTTAGAGTAGCTTTTATTTCTTATTTTTATTATTGATTTCTAATTTCATTCCATTACAGTCTGATAGAATGCAGGGTAGTATATCTGTTTTTTGTATTTGCTAGGAGTTGTTTTGTGGCATAGTATATGTTCTATTTTAGAGAAGGATCCATGTGCTGCTGAGAAGAAAGTGTATTCGCTCATTGAAGGATGAAATATTCTATAAGAGTCAAGTCAAAGTTTTTTATTGTTTTTTGAGTTCTAATTTCTTTGTTCAGCTTTTGTTTGGAAGATCTATCCAGTGGTGAAAGGGGTGTGTTAAAGTTTCCAAGAATTATTGTGTTGTGGTCAATTTGACTCTTGAACTTGAGAAGAGTTTGTTTGATGAACATGGATGCTCCATTGTTTGGGAATGTATATATTATAATTGTTAAGTCTTGTTAGTGTATGGTTCCCTTGAGCAGTGTGTAGTATCCTTCTTTATCCCTTTTGATTGACTTTAGTTTGAAGTCTACTTTATTTGATATGAGGATGGAAACCCCTGCTTGTTTGCCTAGTCCATGTGAGTGGTAGGATTTCTCCCAACCTTTCACCTTCAGCCTGTGGATGTCTTTTCCTATGAGATGAGTCTTGGAGGCAGCATATTGTTGGGTCTGTTTTTTTAGATCTAATCTGCTAGTCTGTCTTTTGATTGGTGAGTTTAGGCCATTAATATTCAGTGTTATTATTGAGACATGATTTGTATTCCCGCCATTTTTGTTTATTTTTGTTATTTAACTTGACATGGTTTCTCCTCTGATTGGGTTTTCCTTTAGTGTAATACCTCCCTCTGCTGATTTGCATCATTGTTTTTCATTTCCTCCTCATGGAATATTTTGCTGAGGATGTTCTATAGTGCTGGCTTTCTAGTTGTAAATTCTTCTAACTTTTGTTTATCATGGAAAGGTTTTTATTTTGTCCTCAAATCTAAAGCTTAATTTTGCTGGATATAAGATTCTTGGTTGGCATCCTTTTTCTTTCAGAGCTTGGTATATGTTGTTCCATGATCTCCTGGCTTTGAGTGTCTGAGTTGAAAGATGTGCTGTGATACGAATTGGTCTCCCACTGTATGTGATCTGATTTGTCTCCCTTGTGGCCTTTAAAATTCTATCCTTGTTCTGTATGCTAGGCATTTTCATTATAATGTGTCTTGGTGTAGACCTGTTGTAATTTTGTACATTTGGTGTCCTGTAAGCCTCTTGTATTTGGTTTTCCAATTCATTCTTCATGCTTGGGAAATTTTCTGATATTATCTCATTGAAGAGATTGTGCATTACTTTGGTTTGAAACTTTGTGCCTTCCTCTATCCCAATTACTCTTAGATTTGGTCTTTTGCTGCTGTCCCATATTTCTTGGATGCTCTGTTCTTGGTTTCTTACTATCTTCACTGTGTGGTCAACTTTATATTCAAGATTATACACTTTTGGCCTGGGGTTGTGGCTCAGTGGTAGAGCGCTCGCCTAGCACGTGTGCGGCCCGGGTTCAATCCTCAGCACCACATAAACATAAATGCTTTGCATTGTGTACAACTAAAGCAAATAAATAAATATTTCTAAAAAAGATTATACACTTTGTCTTCATTATCTGAAGATATTTCTTCCAGTTGATCTAGTCTGTTAGTGATGCTTTCTATTGTGTTTTTTATTTGGTTAATTGTTTCCTTGATTTCAAGGATTTCTGACTGTTTTGTTTCTCAGAGTTTCTATCTCTTTTTTGAAGTAATCTTTTGCTACCTGTATCTACTTTCTTATATCTTTGTTGTAGTGACCAATTTTTGCCTTTATTTGCTCATTTGGGTCATTCTTTAATTCACAGGTCATTTTAATTATGAACCTTCTGACTGCCTTTTCTGAAATTTCATTAACTTCCCTAAGCATGGGTTCTGTTATTGTAGTATTTTGGTCTGTTTGGGGTACTTTCCTCCCTTGTTTTTTCATGTTTTCTATTTGTCTTCCTTTCTTGCAGTGTAGATCTGAGATATTACCGTTTCTACCCTATATTCTTGTAATATCCATGCAGGTTGTCTGTGCCTCACCTTAATGTTGGGCTTTCAGAGCTTGCAGGTGTCTATCAATGTATGCTACTGCAAGTAAAGTGGTGTTGGCAGTAGCAGAGGTAACTCAAGATAACAGTGAAGTTTTCCCAAGATGAATGCAATGTCTTCCAGAGATGGGGCTGAAAGGGTGGGCCTTATAATATCTTTGGGATGCCTTTTCTGAGATGTAGCTGCTTTTAGGCCCTGTCTGTTGTCAAAAGGTAGGGGCTACTGTGTGGGGTAGGCTATGGTTATGTCTGCAGTGTTTCAATATGAAAGTGGGTTAGGCTTGTGCTCCCAGGTGGGGGTGGGGTGTTGGACTCTGGACCTACCCTGGTGCTGGGTCCCATGCAGGTTGGTGTGGGCAACTGGTTGATTTGGAGCTCCTGCAGTGGTCTGCTGGTTGGAAGAGGTGGTCCTCTGAGCGGAGGTCAGTGAAGCTTTCCTAGGCCTGCCTGAGCTCCGCAGGTGTTGGCTGGGCTGACTTGGGCCCACCTGCACTCAGACAGAGGTCAGTGGGACTGACCTGGGCCTGGCTGCACTCAAGTGGAGGTTGACCTTTTTCTTAGGAAATAAAAAATTATGCATTGGTAAAAAGGCTTCATAACTTCAACATAATCCCCAGTGGTTCAGATAAACACATATAATTATATGTGCAAACAAAAAAATGTAGAAGAAAATCTCAACAAATGAGGAAATCTAATAGAAGGTAAGATAGAATTTCTAAGTACTTTTCTTGAAACATTTTTGTAAGTTTGAAATTACTTTGGAAAAGTGTAGATTTCTAATACCTGATAGAAATAGATCTCAAATATTATGCTCATTATTTTCCTTTGTATCTTGATAAAAATAGTATAAGCTACCCTGTAGCAAAATGAAAAGAATTGTAACTTCAACACTTACAATTCATTGTTGTTATTCAACACTCACAACATTCATTGCTGTTATGCATATTTGGTATATTTAAAATACATTTATTCTCATAAATTATATTTCTATGAAATGCATCCACACAAGACTTCTTGCAAAATTACATTTATAGTGAAGATAATTTCTAAAGATAAAATGTAGAACCACCTGATATAGGACTTCATGCAATCTTAGTTCTAGGTTTCTGGCATAGTACAAAAGTTTCATTTTCCAATTAATGTATTATGTATGTATAATTCATCCATGAAGCACCCAATGCCAGTGTTTCCATACATTCTCATTTGTTTCACTATGTTGGAAACTGTTGCCGCCTGCAGCTATTGCCGCCTGGAGCAAAGATACCGCGGGAAAGAATTCGGAGGCAGACTGGAAATAAATAGGTTCTTTATTCTTCCTTCTTCTAACTTCTCTCTCCAGCTCCAACAACCTCTCCAACTCCAACTGTTGCTGCCTGAAGCGGAAGCCGCTTGGAGCAACGAACGCCGCAGGAAAATTCAGAGGCCCGATGAAAATGAAAAAAAAGGTCTTTTATTCTTCTTCTCTCTCCAGCTCCAGCAATCACTCCAAATGCTCTAACTCCAACCACCACCTTCTTCTTCTCACACATTCTAACCAACCTCACCCAGTTATATACATATAGCTTTAACAAGAACAAGTGCTTACAGCTCGAGCTTACAGGTGTGTCACAGAGTGTTCACAGGCATACAAAGATTTTTTGGATAATGCATTAATATCAGATGGAAACTAGAACATCTTTTATGGCTCTCAGCTAACCGCAATCTTTAGCTATCTCCTTGATTATAGGCTCCTACATCTAACCACCCCCTCTAGCCAACCTCACCCGGTTATATACTTTTTGCCTTAACAAGTATACACGTGTTAACAGCTCAAACTTACAGGTGCATGACATAGTGTTCACGGGCATAGAAAGATTCTTAGATAAATGCATGAATATCAGGTGATAATACTTAAACACCTCTTATGGCTCTCAGCTAGCCGCCATCTTAGCTATCTCCTTATTAGGGCTCTAACAGGAAACCATGGATAAACTTCTGTTTAATTAGATGAGTATGACTACTTTCCAGAAAGATGAACTTTCCTGAGATATACTATTACCCCAATGCATGTGAGTTTGGAGTGTAGCAAGAAGGGAAGTCTGAATGGTCATACTTTATGAATACATTTGAAATCAACTCAGAGGTATTGAGCACATTGTATGAGTGACAAAACGTGACCTTCCAGGAT
This sequence comes from Tamias sibiricus, assembly GCA_025594165.1. Classification (NCBI taxonomy): domain Eukaryota; kingdom Metazoa; phylum Chordata; class Mammalia; order Rodentia; family Sciuridae; genus Tamias; species Tamias sibiricus. The sequence goes on from CM046664.1 coordinate 98,721,537, forward strand.
AATTTGTTATAAGATGTTTCATAAAATGTTAGACTAAGGGCATGAGAGTATAGCTCAGTGGTTGAGTGTTGTTGGACTAGCATGTATGATGCCCTGGGTTCAATCCCTGGTGCTGCCAAAAATAAAAATAAAATAAAATAAAATAAAAACTTTGAGCTCAGATTGAATAAAGGGATTTGCAACGTAGCTGGAGAAGTCATATTCCTGCTTCATTCTGTGCCTCTCTGGTTTGGGCCAGCTTTATACTCTTTAGAGAAAGATTGACACATTTCTACACATAGTACCTTCTTCAATGACATCATCTCTGTGTTCAAACTATTAAAAGAACACAAACACATGTGTAGCTTGGTGATTTTAACCAAAAAAAAAAAAAAAAAAAAAAAAAATCAGAGCAAGTTGTTTATGAATTTACTGACATTCAAACCATGGCCTTGATACTAAAAAGTTGCACTTACTGTGAAGATGAAACTTTTTATCAGAACTGCCAATTGTCTTTTCACATAATTAAAAATATACTACTCATTAATGAATTTAAAAAGCATTAGAGCTATATATAGTTGCAAAATAAGTGAATTCTAACATTCTAAACAATAAAATCTGAAAATTTTAGAAATGACTGAAAAATAAAAGGAATATATTCTCATGTTAAAAAAAATAATAGGAAGAAACCTAGAGAAAATGATTAAATGAAAGAAATAAGTGAATTAGAGAAATGTCATAAACCAGAATAAAAGAGACATGTATGATAGATCTAACACTTTCAATCCTGTTAATACAGTCCAAGTATCAACACTACACTCTTGTGAGAAATCAAATTGAATTTTTAATGACAAGTGGAAGAATTCTGTGTTGCTAAATCAACAGAGAACTTAAGTAATATCTCAAGTACAAATTCTTATTAATTAAAAAATATTCTTCCATGAATGCATCTTTTATGAAATTCTGAGGTAATATAGAGTATTGGTAAAACAATTGTAACCTTTGGGAAAAGAAATCCTTTTATTACTTTAATATGCTTAAGAGTACAATGAAATAATTGGGTATTAAAATCATCTAAGAATATTATTTTCTCCAAGAAAATCTTTAATCTTTTCTAATATCCATAGATCAACAAAATATGGATGCCAGTTGCTTAAATGAAGAGATTGGAAAGAAGTCAAAGGTACGGTAGAGAGTTAAGGAGAAGAAAACAAAACAGAAATAGGCTGAAGGATGGGTGATAGAAACGCAAGATGACAGCACATCATGAGTTGCAGCTTATCTACAGCAGAGATAAGTAATTCAGCATTTAAACACAGGGTCTAATGGAAGAGGTTATATATAGAACCATTTCTTCAAAATCTTATGAAAAGAGATTACACATGTCAATGGAATTAAAGTATAGGGGACAGGAGCAGTGAAGAAAGAAAAGGTGATCGGCTATTCAGATGTCTGTCTTTTATGTCTAGATCACTGATGAAAGATTATCCTAATTGTGTGATGATTCAAAATCTTGAGCCTTTGGATGTAAAGACTTTTCCACATTTGTTACAAAAATTTAAGCAAAATACAAATTAACAGGTTTTTTTTAATCATATATGCATCTACCTTATGTTAAAACAGCAAAATAGACCCAAGTTATGGTTTCTCTTTCAGAAAGCATGTTGTCTTTTAACTACATTAAAAGATTCTATTCTATGTTTCTCTATTTTCTATTCTTTACTACAGAGGGTATGGCTAAAACACTGTGAGAAGAGACAAAGACCAAAGAAAAGAAAGGAAAGGAGATGGGGGAGGGGACGGAGAGGAAAAGGTGGGGAGAACACAGGAGAGGAGAGGGTAGGAGAGAGGAGGGTAGGAGAGGAGAAACAAAGAGAAAAATGTGGTGCAAAAGAAACAAATGTGTCTTTCTCTCCTGAAAGAGGCAGGTAATAAAAATAGGTTGGAGGCCCAGCTTTATGCAGCAAATTCCTTTTGCTTTAATTCTTCACTCTTCCCTAAAATATTGTGCTGAACAGGGTCAAACAGGATACATCAGCATGTCTATATTCCAGTTTTTGAGTAAGAAGAAAGAAAGAGTGGAAGTCAAACAATTTATCTTTAAGGAAGTGATATGGAGATGTTGCTGGCATCACTTCTGCTTGTTTCACTGATGGAAATTTTGTCCACCCAGACTCATGCAGATGTAAAGGAAGCTGGGGAAAAAAGTTCCTAGTTGATAAGCCATCAGCACTGCTAAACCAGGAAATTTATTCTTTTTTTTTTTTTTTTTTTTTTGGTACTGCGGATTGAACCACTGAGCAACATTCCCAGTCCTTTTTATTTTTTTATTTTGAAACAAGGTCTCACTAAACTGCTTAGGGCCTCACTTAGTTGCTGAGACTGGCTTTGAACTTGTGATCTTCCTGACTCAGCCTACCAAGTTACTAGGATTCCAGGCATGTTTCCTGCCCTCCAGGAAATTAGTTCTTACAATTCATTCATGTTACTTAATGGAATTAGGCAATGCATTATTAATATTTGTTAGATATGTGATCAACAGTTTCAACTGGATCTTTGATTTCAAAAAGAAAAGAGAAAAAGAGACTTACTTGATAACTTATGTGTGATTTCACAGTTGGGTTTAAAAAAGTTCACTGTAATTTCCTCCACCTAAATATATATGTGTAAATATATATAAATATGCTTATATATATTATAACATACATAATTATATACTTATAATAATATATGATTATATATGTATATTATATATATCTATATATATGTAATTATATATGATATATAAATCATACTTATATATACTAGATAATTATATATACTTATATATATAATTATGTATATATCATATATATTTGTGTGTGTGTGTGTGTGTGTGTGTGTGTGTGTGTGTGTATGTAATTTGGGGGGGGGTACCAGGGATTGAATCAGGAGCACTTGACCACTGAGCCACATCCCCAGCCTTATTTTGTATTTTACTTAGAGACAGGGTCTCACTAAGTTGCTTAGTACCTTGCCATTGCCAAGGTTGGCTCTGAACTCCAAATCCTCCTGCCGCAGCCTCCAGAGTCACTGGACTTACAGGAGTGTCCCACCGCACCTGGCTCTCCACCTAAATATTTATATATCCTTAGGCATGGACTAATACATACTGTCACATGTGAGCAAACATTTTGATCAGTAATTCTCAAAATTGGTAAATTCTGTTAATATACCCCCTGGGGATCTTGATAAAATGCAGCTTGTTTGATTATGGCCTCAGTCTGCATTTTAAACAAATTCCCAAATGAAATTCTTATTGCTGGTACATGTACCATTTTGTGTAGCAAGAAGGTAGCAATGCACGAATACAGTAGTAGCTAGATGATTTAAAACTAAAATTAAAATGTATGTCTTTAATGCCACTAAATACAATTCAAACACTCAGTTCTCACAGGTGACTGGTGACCTCCATTGCAGCCTTGAAAAGCATACATCAACACAGAGTTACAAAAAGAGGGCTGGTCTAGAGTATGTGTTTGTACAATTTTTTTTTTTTTGCTTTAATTACCAATTATTTCTACATTTTACACTTCTAAGATTTTCTCCTATACATTTGGTTATGTAATAATGTTTCTTATATCTCACTAACAGAAACAAATAAATAATACAACATTTCTCTGATAATTCCCCTCCAGCCCTCAAGTATCATTCTATCAAAGCATCTCTCCATACTGTACGTGAAAAGGTAGTCTATATTATCTTGACAAGGATTTCCATTGAGTTGTTTTTCTACGCTAAAAATTTACTTTGTCTTGGTTATTTACTAAACATTTTAAGTGCTTAACACCATCACATCTAAGGTTTACAAAATTTTTAATACATGCCAAGTATTATAATCCTTTTACTCTGATTTTGTATTAAAATGTTCACAGCAAAGCAAAGGTTATTACCCCCATTTTGTAGACAAGAAATCTAAAATTTAGAGAGGGTAGATGATTTGCCCAAAGCAACACAGCTAGTTTTTGAATTGAGATTCAGTGACACATCTCCAAAAGCTGCCCTCTGAACTATGATACTTCCTTTTTGTTTTTACATTGGCAGTGTGAAGAAGAAATGAAGAATAGATAAAAGGGTAGCTAGCAGCTTAATAATTCATGACACATGTCACATGATGCTGGCCATGTAGCCACAGCTATGGAAACTGGAGTGAACACTAGTAAATGTCATTACTTGTATTGTGTAGAGACTCACAACAGTGTTTTAGCACACAAAGTGAAACACTCAAGGCCACCTGCCTAAGAGGAATCAAGAGACTGTGTCAACTTGCAAACGGAGCAGTGACTGCTAAAAAGAAAGATCACAGTGTCCTGTAGCAAGTAAGACAGAAACTGGATCATAAACTTACACCAAGATGCTCTCCACTGGAAAAGAGATAGGCAGATAGTATAAAAGGAGAAGGAAAAGGAGGAGGAGGAGAAGGAGAAGAGGGGAAGGGGAAGGAAAAGCAGAAGCAGCAGAAGCAGCAGCCGGGGAATTAGCCCTCCATGAATGTGGATTGGAAGGGAGAATCAGAGCATCCAATGGCTCAGTGGCCAAAGAAACAGTCTTCTCTAATGTGGTCAAAGATGATGAGATTCAAACCATCATCTGTTCCATAAGTATGGAGCAGAGAAAGCTGGTAATATGCAAAATGAGGGCTGAAGTGACAATCTTATCACTGTAAGATCCTAACCGGTATTGTGGGATATACAAAGACTTCAGTACCAGGGAGAGAGTTCAGACATTGTTAGAGTATCTGCAAACAAAAAAGCTGAAGTTCTAGGCAAGACTTCAGCAACAGCAGACAAGTATAATGCTAGGCAGAATTGCTGAGGCAGAACCTTGATCATGTGAACCAAGGTAATGGTCAGCAGGTCATGCAAGATTGGACCATTGGGGACCAAGTGAATGTATAAGGCTCCCACCAAAATACTGAACAACAGATCTTTCATGGTAAAATACATCGTATACTTCACAGGTGATGGAACTGGAACTTTTTATATATACCCCTTGCCTAAGGGAAGGACTAGTAAAGCAGGCTCTGTGTAAGAGCCAAACAGATTTGGGGAAAGGCAAAAGCTGGCATTCTCCATGAGAGAACGGTTCTTCTGACCTCTAATTCTATTTTCTACAAAACTCCTCTGATTTACAGATTACTTGTCAGTCACTGATAAACTGCCTCACCTGTCTTTCTTGCCTAAGTTCTTTAATGATGAATTTGTGTTCATCCATGTATTTTAAAGTAGATCCCCCACCCACTTTATGCCGCAGAAAGTAAGTTTGAGGTATAAGATCACTCATCACCTGAAGTATAACTATATAGAATTATAAAATATTATTATGTCTTGCTAGTAAATTCCATCTGGTTTTGGTCATATCATGTTATTTTAATATATAGGCAATCTGCATTTACAACAGTTGTCCAACAGTTGATTTATGTAGGCAATTAGTACATTTAACTTACATTAAATTTTCTTCTTCCTGGATTTTCATATTTGTTTTACAGAAACTTCTCTTAATTTCCAAGAATTATTTCTAAGAATCAAGGAGAAACACACTAGATTTTTGTTTTGTGTATGTATAAAATATTGGTAAAAAGTTCTCTGGACTATTAAAATTCAGCCCTGCAAGTGTGTAATTTGTATCTATACACTGGAGACCCAGAGATGGATCAAATACCATAACTACTGTCAAGAATCTCACAGTCTATCCTGGGTAAAGGGAAAGAGACACATACACAAATAGCTACAATGCAACTGCACAGTGATAAATGATGTAGGAAAACTATAAACATTTCCTATGGGAGCAAAAAGGAAAAAGGTGATTGATTAATTGAGATTATGGATATTAAGAAAGAGAAGCTTTACAAAGGATATAACATTTGAGTTACACTTTGAAAAGACAGTTATCAAGAAGTCAGAGAAAGAAAATGAGAGCAGGGTGAGGGAGAAAGGATATTTTTAGAAGAGGGAGGAAAGAATCCAAAACCTAAAATTGCATGTTTTATTCAAGGATAGGAAATAGCAGGCTGTGTCTGGAGTCTTGAGAGGTAAGGAGAAGAGAAAGAGCTGTTGGAAATAGCAGGTTTTATTATGAGAGCTGTTGAACACATTATTGGGATTTTATTTCAATCCCTACGAAATAGTACCCTACATAAACAACATATGTATAATGAGGATTCAATTAAGAGAATGTTAATATTGGATTTTGGGATGTTGAAATCACATTGCTGAGATTGTGGATGTGTGTAATAAGACTGTATGACAGTAAAACAAGCTATTTGACATGCACACAAGATAAGGAAAGAAATATTTATGATCTAGTCTAGGATAGTGGTTTAATACAAAATCAGAACAAAACCCCAAACAAGCAAGGTTAGCAGGGAGAAGTGCCATTTGCAGATTGTAGAGGTAGTACTGGGAAGGAGCTGACTGGTCTTCCTTGAACTCCATGTGCATATGGAAGACACTATGTTTTATAGTTTCACAGAATGAGTAAAAGGTGACATAAGTAAAGATTTTACAACTATAGGAAAAGGAAGATATGTCAGGAAAGATGATGAAATTGGTTTGAACATTCTAGTAGAGGCTTTGATTGTCACACACAGCTAGCCTACATTGCTCAACTTCCTTTGAAGATAGGTGGGGTGTGTAACTGAGTTCTCTCAGAGGAAACATAACCAGAGTGCTGTGTACCATTTCCAGGCCTGGTCAAAAGTCCTCCCGTGTGTATTCTTTGTTCTTTCTCCTTTTGCCATTGAATGCAAGAGATATGCCACCCTAGAGTAGAAGTTGCTTTAGTTCATGCAAAAAATACCTGAGAATGAGACATACTTATTTGATACCATTACTTGACTAATCAATAAACCTCTATTGTTTTTGAGAAGTTGTATTATTTTGTCAGACCTCAGAGTATCAGAATATATATTTTCCTGCAATTTTGATCAAAGGATGCATTGAGTTTAAAATTTCTGCAATACAGAAACCACTGTACAATAGAGAGTTTAGTACTAATGTACTATGACAAAAAAAAAAAAAAAAAAAAACAGGGTCTGAAAGTTCCATAGAGGAGAAATACCCAGCTCAAAATGAGAAGGTTGAGAGAGAAACTTCCAGAAACTGGCTTTAATTGAAATTGGATATTTGATGATATAGGTACTCCTAAGTAAGAATAGGAAAGAACTACCTAGATTTGAATGCAAGACTGAAGGCCAGGGATTTTTGTGGGTTTTGCCCATTGCCGTTTGGATTCTTGGAAATAGAGACATCAATCAGTAGTTCACACTGACGTATATTAGTTTGATTAATGATTAATTTCTTGGTTCATATGTAGAAGTATGATCAGGTTCCTTTGTCCATAGGCTTAAAGAACATAGTAATCTTTGATACAGCCATCCCATCCGCTTAAATTGATGAGTCAAGTAAAGAGACTACAAAAACAATTTCTGACCATTCCAATCAGGGAGGGCTCCTTAAACACATTTTGACAAACCAGAAATTGGATCTTCTCTGATTTTGTCAGAGGAGAAAAACAGCACAGACCAAATTCTTTTTCTGTTATCTGAATTACCCTTTTTTGCATATAATATAAATTTTAAAGCCAACTCATTAACTTCTAAGAGGAAAGACTGATAGAAATTTTATGGGGATTACATTACAATTATAGATCAATTTGTGGAGGACATTATATAAAAATTGATGTTTATAAAATTGAATCTTACGGTCAATTAACATAGCAAATTCTTATATTAACTCATTCCATTTTATTTTTTTATGTGTAGTTTACCACGTGATTTTTATACAGTTACAGTTTTCAACTGGGGCAGGTTTGTAGTGTTACTGTTGAAAAACTTTTTTGTAGAGATATTGCATATATTCCATGTGATTTATTTCCTAGAATTTTGCTAACATTTCATGCAATTATAAATAGTAGTTTACTCTATATAAACTTTTACTTGGTGTTTTATAAAAAATATCATTAAAGTTGTTTATTTCTAAAGTACAAACATAGAGTTGATTTGCACAGACTGATCTTGTATCTGGTGACCTTATTAAATTTCCTTTATTAATATCATAATAACTTATTTTTTACTCTTTGGGATTATCTCTATTTATAGTTATATCATCTACTAATAAGGACATATTTGTATCTTTTTTCTCCAATTCTCATGTTTTCTTTTTCATGTCTTATTACACAGGTTAAGATCTCCAATGTGATATCTAAAAAAATTGATTTCATAGAAACAGAGAGTAGAAAGGTGATTAACAGAGGCTGATGGGGGAGGGATAGAGAAAGGGCAGATATTGATCAAAAGATGCCAAGTTTTCACTAGATCAGAGGAATAAGTTTTAGTGACCTATTGGACTGCATAGAGACCATTAGTTAATAATGTATTATAGAATTCAAAATGGCTAAAATAATAGACTTTTAATATTATCACCACACACACAAAATAATTTAATGAGGTGATGGACATAATAATTCTCTCGACTGAGTCTTTCTACAAGGTTTGTATAGATTGAAACATTACAGTGTTCTTTATGAATATATACAATTATTTTGGATTAAAATAAAGAAAAATTTTAAAAAGATCTCTAATACACTGTTTAATAGAAGTGTCACTAGCTAATATCTTTACCTTATTCCCAGTCTAAAGTCTAAAGTATTTAATGACTCATCATTAAATATAATGTCTTTAGAATAAGTGCATATGTATATCAAATTACCTCATATTCTTAGTTTATTAAAATATTCTTTCCACTGAATGATGAACTTTATCAAATACTATTTATGCATCTAGTAATATGATTATGTGATATTTATCCTTTGCACTTAATTTTCCTCATAAGTATGCATCATTTCTGACAAAAAGAGCAGTTTTTGCAAAATGTGTACAATTTTATTTTTAAAAAATTGATTCAAAATTCATGAAAACTCTTTCACATGGAAGATTTTCAACTGTTAGAAAACTTGTTTCTCAGTATGTACATTGTATAATTTGATGAAAGATAAGAACATTTTTGATTATCTATATACTCATTGTCTTCAAAATTACATAATAATAGGGATATATTAAAATGTCTATTTTATAAAATATATTTCTCCATTAGATAAATTTCTCTTTGAAACATTCACATTTGAGTTCATTTTCAGATTTTTAGTTTTAATTCTTTGATAAAATATTCACTTTCCAGATTGACCATTGAAATTTTGATGGTCAATATATTTTTTCACAAATTTGTAGGCAGATAAGCATCTTATAAACTGCTAGTGAAAAATGTAAATTGATATCACCATTACGCACAGCAGATTAGCCATAACTATCAAAAATACTGTGTTTAATTCTAGAACCCAGTAGTTACACTGTTCAGAATTTAAACTTTAAGTTCACTTACACATTTTCAAAATGACATGTTTCGGTCATTGCAACTTTATCTGTTGTTGCAAATGATTGCAGATAACCATGTTATCAGTCAAGATAGGACTTGTCATGCTGAACTAACAAACACCACAAAAATCTTAGTGTATTGTAAAAGCAATGTTTTATATATTATTTATTACAGATGTTTAACAAACTTCTTTACATAAATAACTGCTCACAAAATTTACTCTCTCATTAGAACCTGTCGCTGCCTGAAGCGGAAGTCGCTTGGAGCAGCGAACGCCACAGGAAAATTCGGAGGCAGGATGAAAATGAAAAAAGGTCTTTTATTCTTCTCCTCTCTCCAGCTCCAGCAATCACTCCAAATGCTCTAACTCCAACCACCACCTTCTTCTTCCCCACACACACTAACGAACCTCACCCAGTTATATACATATAGCTTTAACAAGGACACGTGCTTACAGCTCGAGCTTACAGGTGCGTCACGCAGTGTTCACGGGCATACAAAGATTCTTTGAATAATGTATCAACATCAGGTGGAAACTAGAACATCTTTTATGGCTCTCAGCTAACCGCAATCTTTAGCTATCTCCTTGATTATAGGCTCCTTCATTTCCCCCTTTTAGTTTTAAAAGAGGGGATGTTCTAGGACGTCCATGTGCAACCGACATTCTTACCCGTCATGGGAGTCTAGGCTGTCCTGACTCCTGGCTTAGGTTGACATGCCGGCCACATTAGACTGTCCCGTGCGACTGTGCCGTGTCTTAGGTTGTCCCCCTCTGGGGATCTTACCCGTCATAGGCTAACCAGCCATCCAATAGAGCCCTTCAGGATCGACTGTGTGTTGACTAACAGCCGTCCAATTTTTAGGAGATGCTGCGGCTTTAAGGCGGCAAGCCTACTGCTGACGAGCCAAGTTTCCATAGCGTATCAAGTTCTTTAAGCCAATCAGCTGCCCTTAGTTTCATCAAGTAACGCACTGAGTTCTCTTAGACAAATACCCGCAAGGCATTGTCCCGCAATGTCCCAAAATAATGGAAAATCAAAATGTCCATAAGTTATAAACACATAGATTCAGGAGGCCCCATGCATGCAGAGCAGAGGCCACACTGCTGGTGAGGTTGTTGATGCTTGAGCAGCAGGGATGCTTGCAGCGACCGCGGTCCCTGCAGTTGTAGCAGCAGCCGTCTTTTTTATGTCTAGACATTTCTACCGGCAAATCTTCAGGGCCCGCTACCTAAAAACTCAAGCATCCATTATTAAGGGAAAGGCAGTGCTATTCCAGCACTGAGATCAAAAGGTGAGCTGTCAAACTAAAAAAAGAATTATTAGAGTAGAAAATAAAAGTTGATTTCTGCTCACACACATTGCTGCTTAAGCTCCCACAAACATAAGCTGGCAAAATATCACATTCAGAAATAATCAAAGAGAAACTGAGGGTGTTTACTGCATTAAAGATAAAGAAAAGCTAAAGGCATTTTGGAAAAATAATTTGTTAGCTGGAATCCTCGAGTCTCTATATACACAGCAATCCTATACCTGTTGAAATAATTCAAATTAATCAGCTACTAAACAAATGAAGTCAATAACAAATAAATGATCCTCTGTCGGAACACCAAAATATCAGGTTATATAACATTAAACATATTCACAGCTGAAGAGAAGTCCCGGAGACAACTATAAATCAAAATTGATTATCATTATAATTGATTATCTAAAAATATTCTGAACTTATATAAATATCTATTTATCTATCTATCTATTGATTATCAAATTAGAATATTCTAAGCTTAAATGAATTAACGTTATTTGTTATTTGGATCTATATCTATCTACTTTTTTTTTTTTTTTTTTTTTTAAGCGCTTAATTATTTGTGACGTCACACTAGACAGACGCACATATAAACATATTTGTGACATCACATTAACATGAAATTTAGACAAATGCACAGACATAAAGACATATATAAAAGAGAAAAAAAAAATTACAATTGTGTATACACTGAAGAGAGATCTTCTTGTCCCGGCCGGGAAGAATGAAATTTAAGTTGTAAATTTAATGGAGAACTCTTTTAAGGGAATCACTCCATACCTTCATTTTGGTCCTCTTGACCTTGCACTTGTTTATTCAATCTAGACTCCTCAATAACTTCGTCTTGATCCCTTTGACTTTGTACCTGCTTTATCAATCTAGATGGTATCCATATTGGAGAGGATTCGTGCTTTGGAAAAACACAAACAGATCCTCTCCCCCAAATTAATACTGGGTCTGGACCCTTCCATGTACCTGAGAGAACATCCTTCCAGTAAACCAAAGGTTTATGTTGTTGGTGTGGGTTCCAGTGTCTATCTCCAGCCGAATGTCCATTAGAATCTAAAGTTAAGAAATTTAGGGTAAACAGGGCAACTGCCAATCTGTCCTTAGGATTTTTCCAGTTTCCATCTTTTTGCTTTAGTAACATATTTTTAAGTGTCCGATTTGCTCTTTCAATTATTCCTTGTCCCTGAGGATTATAAGCGATACCTGTTTTGTGGATAATATTGAACTTTGTACAAAATTGTTTGAAGGATGTGGATGTATATGCAGGGCCATTATCTGTTTTAAGCATTTTGGGGATGCCCAATGCAGCAAAAGCTTGCAGACAATGAGATATAGTATCTTTAACTTTTTCTCCGGAATGTAAAGAAGCAAAAATCATGCCTGAGCATGTATCTATGGTGACATGAATAAATCGTAATTTTCCAAAACTTGGCTCATGTGTGACATCCATCTGCCACAAATGATTGGGCATCAAACCTCGTGGGTTAACCCCATAATGTGGATTGGGCAAAAGTGTTACACAAGATGGACATTCTTTTACAATTCTACGAGCTTGTTCTTTTGTGATTTTAAATTTTTGTCTTAAGGTAGTGCTGTTAACGTGGAACTGGGAATGAAATAAAGTAGCTTGTTGTACTGTAGTAAATATAAATATTGTTTTAGTGAGGGCGTCAGCTTTTTGATTACCTTCATGGAGAGAGGACCAGGCAGATTAGTGTGAGCTCTTATGTGACCTATAAATAAAGGTTCTTTTCGTTGCCATAGGAGATTTTGGATTTGAGAAAACAATTTAAAAGCTGGAGTATGTGGTGCTATTGGACCTGCTAGCTCCAATTTTGGGACAGCATGTACAATATAATGGCTGTCTGAAAAAATATTCATAGGCTGTTCTTTAAAATTTTCCAGAGCTATTATTATAGCTTCGAGTTCCACTAATTGAGCTGATTTTTGATTAGTGATATGAATCATTTTTTCATTTTGAGTGACTACTGCAGCAGTACCGTTAGAGGATCCATCTGTAAATACATTAAATGCTTTAGGAATGGGTTGATTTTTTATTACCTGTGGGAATATGATAGGATGATTGATACAAAAGGACAGTATAGGAGATTTAGGAATATGATTGTCAAAATTTGCAGAAGTAGAGCATCTAGCTATAGCCCAATCATTATCATTGAAGCACAAATATTCAACCTGTGACGATGAATAAGGAGTAATAATAGTAGCGGGATGAATTCCAAATATTTTAGTAGAGGTTTTAAGTCCTTGAAGAATAAGTTTAGCTACCATGGAGGTATAAGACTCAATTGTACTTTTAGGAGAGACAGGCAAATGTATCCATAATATAGGTCCCTGTTGCCAAAATACTCCTGTTGGAGTATATTGTGAAGGAATAATAATCAATATTAGTGGTTGTGCAAAATCAAATCTATCGCAATGGGATCTTTCAATGGCCTGTTCTACTAATTTTAGAGCTCTCCTGGCCTCAGGAGTTAATGTTCGAGGTGAGGATGGGTCAGGGTTCCCACGAAGGATGTCAAATAAGGGTTTTAATTGTCCAGTAGTGAGGCTTAGTGTAGGGCGAAGCCAATTAATGTCACCCAGTAATTTTTGGAAATCATTGAGGGTGGTCAAATGTTCTTTACTTATTAGAATTTTTTGGGGTTTAACAAAAGTATCCATGATTTTAAAGCCTAAATATAGTATAGGTGATCTGCTTTGAACTTTTTCTTCTGCTATATATAATCCATATTTTTTTAGATTTTTTGTTATTTCACTAAATATATTAAATAAGATTTGTTGATTAGGGTGAGCTAATAAAACATCGTCCATGTAGTGTAGACACATAAGGTCTTGATATTTGTTTTTAATGGGCTGTATAGCTCTGTCCACATATAGTTGGCACAGTGTAGGGCTATTTGCCATTCCCTGCGGCAATACTTTCCATTGATATCTTTTATCAGGGCCATTATTATTAATAGAAGGAATTGAAAAAGCAAACCTGGGGGCATCCAGAGGATGTAGGGGAATGGAAAAGAAACAGTCCTTTATATCAAGGGTTATAAGGTAATAGTTTTTTGGAATAGCTACAGGATTAGGAAGTCCAGGTTGAGTAGGGCCCATAATTTGCATTGTTTTGTTAATTTGTCTTAGATCTTGTAATAGTCTCCATTTACCTGATTTTTTCTTAATTACAAATATGGGAGAATTCCAGGGAGAGGTGGAAGGCTCTATGTGTCCTGCTTCTAATTGTTCTTTAATTAATTGATGGGCCGCTTGCAATTTTTCTTTGGATAGGGGCCACTGAGGGACCCAAACTGGCTTATTAGAGAGCCATGGTATTTTTAAAATTGTTTTCTCAGTGGCCCTAGAAAAAATGTCCTTTGCCTTTTTTATTATGAGTAGGATTTTTATTCTTAACACCTGCAGGCTTGGTCGCTAGGTGTAGCCCCATTTGATGTAAAATATCTCTTCCCCATAGGGTAACTGGCAAGCTGTTTAAAACATAGGGTTTGAATGTTCCTGTATGGCCTTCATTGTCTTGCCAATTTAAGATTACAGCACTTTGAGCTGGGGTATTACTGTATCCCAAGCCTCTTAAACTGGTTGAGGCTTTCTGTAGAGGCCAGTGCTTAGGCCATTGTTGTAGATTTATGATGGAAGAGTCAGCTCCTGTATCAATCAGCCCCTCCATCTCTATACCTTGAATTTTTAATTTGCACATAGGCCTCCGTGAACAGTCCTGGACCCAGAAAGCCATAGGTCCTGAACCAGTGGAACCGAATGCTCTGCTATTTCTATTTTGTGGCATGCTTTTAAAAGAATTATGGAGACTGGGAATGAGGAGCAGCTGTGCGATTCTGTCTCCTTGATTTACGGAGATAATGCCCCTGTGTGTACTTAGCATTATTTTAATCTCTCCATTATAATCTGAATCAATAACCCCTGGTATAACATTAAAGCCTAATAAACTTTTGGAACTACGCCCAAGGATTAGTCCCACAGTTCCTGAAGGGAGAGGTCCCTGATTCCCGTAGGAATCAGCTGAACCCCCATTTCAGGTGTCAGGACCATCCGGGCAGTAGAACAGAGATCTAATCCTGCACTTCCTCTTGTCCCTCTGATAAGGGAGTTAATGGGTAGGAGGGACTGTGACGAGGAATCATTTGAATCTGAGGGCCTTCCTCCTCTAGTGCCTCGTACATTTGTGGGCCCCGGGGCATTGGGCCCCGTGCCCCGTTTTTTGAAATCCTTGATAAATCATTTCCATATATATCATATCTAGAATGGCATTGATTGGCCCAATGTATACCTTTTTTGCATCTGGGGCATCGGCCTGGAGCACGGTATGAATTTGATTTTATTACCCTTGGGGGATATTGCTTAGCATATCTTGGTTGATTATAATAATTTTGTCTGGAATATCCTGTTCTAGGTTGAATCCTTTGGGAATTTTGAGGGGAGGAATTTTTCATCACTGTAGCAATTACGTTGCCTGTGATAACAGCCTCGTTAATGTCTTTGCACAGTCTGATATAAATTGATAAGTCTTTTTTACTTCTCCATGGCCTTATTGCATCCTGGCAATATTTATTAGCGTTCTCGTATGCTAATTGGATAACTAGGGGCATAGCTTGCTCGACTTCTCCAAAAACTCTAGATGTTGTTTTTAAGAGCCTATCTACAAAATCAGCGTAAGGTTCATTAGGCCCTTGTATAACTTTTGATAGGCTGCCTTGCAGATCCCCTGTGCCTGAGATTGTCTTCCAGGCTTTCACAGCTGCAGTGTGTATCTGGGCATACACACCTGGATCGTATTGTAGCTGATTTTGTAGTTCGGCGAACTCACCCTCCCCTGTGAGCATATCTATATTGCGTTGAGGGAAACCTGCTGCAGCATTTCTCTTTGCTATTTCTGAACAAAGTTCCTGGAATTGAGTTTTCCAGATTAGGTATTGTCCCCCACTTAGTACCGCTCTGCATAGACTTTTCCAATCTGAGGGGGCTAAGGTTAGGGTGTTAAGTGACTCTATCATACTTAATGTGAACGGAGCTTGAGGCCCATAGGTCATTACCGCCTCTTTAAAATTCTTTATTGTTTTAAAGTCTAGGAACTCATGATATCTTTGTCCCTGTTCATTTTGAAATACTGGCAGTTCTAGGTGCTCCTGCGGTCTATGTTGTTCGAGAGCGTATAAGCGCTCTGAAAGGCCGCCAATTTCTACCTCAAGGGCACGTATACTCTGATCCATACTCTTTATTGTTTCTGTTAGGGATTCTATCCATGAAGGAGCAGAGGGCGCTAGTGGTTCCTCTATTTGACGGTCTTTTCTCTTTTTTAATTTCTTTTTGTTCTTTTTATTGGAGACTGTGCTCTCCGAATCGCTTTTTGATTCCTCTTCACTACTAGCTTCATAATTCCTAACCGGCTCAGTAGAGGAGACTGTACTTTCATGGTTTGGCTCCTTGTTACTATTATTACTTTCACTAGTATCCTGAGTTTCAGTTTCTAAGGAGAGTACATACTCCTCAGCTAATTTTATTAAGCTTCTGATGGCTTTTGCAGATCTTACTTTTGAATTTACATTCCTACTCTCCTTGCTGGTCTCCACTGAGTCAGAGGATATGCTTTCTTGTTCACTTTTCTCACTATCCTCTGAGTTCTCAATATCAAAAATTTCATTCATGACTTTTATAAACCGACTTTTTGTTATATTTGCTCCCATCTTTTTAAATTTTCTTTTTTCTTACCTTGCCGCCGAATTCCCCGTACAGGCCGCCACCTGTCGCTGCCTGAAGCGGAAGTCGCTTGGAGCAGCGAACGCCACAGGAAAATTCGGAGGCAGGATGAAAATGAAAAAAGGTCTTTTATTCTTCTCCTCTCTCCAGCTCCAGCAATCACTCCAAATGCTCTAACTCCAACCACCACCTTCTTCTTCCCCACACACACTAACGAACCTCACCCAGTTATATACATATAGCTTTAACAAGGACACGTGCTTACAGCTCGAGCTTACAGGTGCGTCACGCAGTGTTCACGGGCATACAAAGATTCTTTGAATAATGTATCAACATCAGGTGGAAACTAGAACATCTTTTATGGCTCTCAGCTAACCGCAATCTTTAGCTATCTCCTTGATTATAGGCTCCTTCAAGAACCAAATTGGTAGAGATGGAACCGACTGTAACATTGCAGTCTTTAAGTACAAAAGAGAAAATAGAAGATAGAAGCATATCATATTGAATAAATTTTCTGACTATATCAGTTACATTGATATTTCTTTGTCAAAAACCAAAAACGAATATGTCAAACTGGGCCCTGAAAGGAAGAATTACAGTAGGGTAGAATTGAATATAGGTAAATATTGGTGAACTGTGATAAGGAGTACCATAGTCTGCCTTTCAGATTACCAAATCTTTGGTTCCCACTCTCACGGAGACAGTCATCTCCCACAGAGAGAAAATATCCAAATGTCCCATCCATTTACTGCTTTGAGCTCAAAATCATCAAGCACAGTACCATTTGTCAGACCTACTAGCTACACAGTAGTAAAACAAGAACAGCATGCTTGCTATGAACACTTCCTTTCCAACAGAGAAATATGTAACAATTACTTGTCCTTAGCCAAACAAATTTATACTGACTATATACATAAATGAGCTTTTACACTAGAAGTGGAGTACATTCCTTGATTGGCCTCTAATTTGTCTTCATAAGAATAATTCCCCATCCATTGTTCTCCATAGTTCTTGATCCACCCACTGGGAAGTAATTATTTTTTCATTATTCTCTTAGGTGACAATTAGAATGACCATGTGACAATATAACTTATTAATCAATGAGAAAACTTGGCTTGTATTCTGCCCACAGAGAATTGGAATCAGAATAGTCATTTTAAGTATTAAACAATGAATATGTTTTGGTCCAGCCTGGTGTTTCTCTTGGTAGTATGACTCAGAGAATTTATATGCCTTTATTTATTTAATTTCAATGAGTATTATGTACAAATAGCCACATTTATAATCCATCTAAAGATATGTCTCTCTATAGCTGCTTAATTGCAGATATACTGAGCTGTCAGTTTGTTTTGCTGGGTTTTTTTCTTAGTTCTTTTTTTAAATTAATTAATTAATTTTAATTATGTATATATGACAGCAGAATGCATTTTGATTCATTGTACACAATTACAGTACAACTTTTCATTTCTCTGGTTATACATGTTGTAGCATCACACCATATGTGCAGTCATACATGTACCTGGGGCAATGATGTCCATTTCATTCCACCATCTTAGTTCTTTTTAGTTATATATAACATTAGGATTCATTTTGACATAATTATAAAAGCATGGAATATAATTTGCTCTAATTAATTCCACAGTATTTCCTTTTCTCTCCCCTCTTCCCTCCCTTGACCTCTTCCCCCTCTACTCTACTATTTACTCGTAGTTTTTGTGATTTTTTAAAAAACATAGTAAGGCACTATGGAGATATATATATATATATATATATATATATATATATATATATATGAGGTTCGCTGTGAAATATTGAAACATGTACTTAGGAATGTAAGGTCAGAAGGTCAGATTCATTCAACTGTTCTTTCCTTATGGTGTTCCTCCTCCCTTCCCATCAATTTTCTCCCTTTACTTCACTAATCTTTCTTCTATTGTGATGGAGTCCTCTCCACCCACCATTTTCTTTTTTTTTTTTTTTTTTTTTCATTTGTTTCTTATTTATCCACCCCCCACTCCCATATTTTGAACTAGCCTCCTTGTATCAGAGAAAAGAGTTGACCATTGACTTTCCGGGTCAATGGTCCCAAAATATGTGTGTGTGTGTGTGTGTGTGTGTGTGTGTGTGTGTATACATATTTTTTTAATCTATGCATTTTCTTTATTCATGCATCTGTTGCCAGTCACCTAAGTTTGTTCCATACCTTTGTTATTGTGAATCATGCTGCTATAATCATTGATGTGGCTGTATCATCATAATGTGCTGATTTTGGATCTTTTGGATATAGTATGCTGATTTTGGATCTTTTGGATGTACACCAATGAATGGAATAACTGGGTCATATAGTGGCTTCATTCCTAATTTTTTTTTTTTGATGGATCAACATGTTGCTTTCTAGACTGATTAATTTGCAGTCCCACCAACAATGTATAAGTGTACTGTTTTCCTCACATCCTCTCCAACATTTATATTACTGGTATTCTTGATAATTATTATTCTGACTGGAGTGAGATGAAATTTAAATGCAGTGCATTTCGCTGATTGCTAGAGACATTGAACATTTTTAAATATATTTTTTGGCCATTTGTATTTCTTCTTTTGAGACTTGTCTGCTCAGTTCTTTTGTCTGTTTATTAATTGGGTTATTTGATTTATTTGGTGTTAAAATTTTTTAGTTCTTTATATACTCTGGATATTAATGCCCTATCTGAGGAGTAACTGGTCAAGATCTTTTCCCATTCTGTAGGCTCTCTCTTCATGCTTGTAGTTGTTTCCTTTGCTATGTAGAAGCTTTTTAACTTTATGTCATCCATCCCACTTATCGATTTTTGGTTTCATTTTTTGTACTTTAGGAGTCTTGTTAAGGCAGTTAATGCCTGTGCAAATATGTAGGAATATTGGACCTATATTTTCTGCTAGCAGTTTCAAATTTTCTAGTCTAATTTCTAGGTTTTTAATCAACTTTAAGTTAACTTTTGTGCATGGTAAGAGATAGGGGACAAGATTTATTTTTCTGCATATGGACATCCAGTTTTCCCAGCACCATTTGGTAAAAGTCCATCTTTTCTCCAACATATATTTTTGGCACCTTTGTCAAGTATTAAATTACCTATATGAGTTTGTCTCTGTGTCTTCTGTTCTATTCTAGTGGTCTTCATGTCTGTTTTGGTGCTAATACCATGCTGTTTTTGTTACTATAGCTCCATAGTGTAATTGAGATTAGTATCGTGATGCTTCCTGCATTACTCTTTAAGTTAAGGAATGCTTTTACTTATCTCAAATGAATTTTAGGACTGTTTTCTAGATCTGTGAAGAATGTAATTTGTATATTGGTGCAGGTTGCACCAAATCTGTAGAGTACTTTTGGTAGCATGGCCATTTTGACAATATTAATTCAGCATATCCAAGAATATGGAAGGTCTTTCCATCTTCTAAAGGGCAAACTGCATTCAAAAACACATTAAGATAGAGCACCATAATCAAGGGATTTTTGTCACAGGGATGCAAGTTTGGTGCAACATATGCAAATATTTAAATGTAATTTACCATATAAATAGAGTTAAGGACAAGAATCACATGATTATTTCAAGAGGTGCATAAAAGTCATTTGACAAAATAAAGTACCCATTCATGTTTAAAACACTGTAGAAACTATGAATAGAAGGAAATTACCTCAACACATTGAACAGGCTATATACATAAAACCCATAGCTAACATCATTCTAAACAGAGAAAATCTGATAGTATTTTCTCTAAAAACAGGAACAAAATTGTGATGCCCACTCTCACCACTCCTATTCAACACAGTTCTTGAAACTCTAGCCAGAGCAATCAGGCAAGATAAGGAAATTAAAGGGATACAAATAGGTAAAGAAGAGCTCAAATTATCTATTTACTGATGACATGATCCTATATTTAGAAGACCCCAAAACTCCACCAGACGACTTCTAGAGTTGATAAACAAATTTAGTAAAGTAGCAGAAATACAAGATCAACATAAATCAATCAATCACTTTTCCTATATTTCAATAAAGAATCTGATGAAAAAGAAATTAGGAAAACTATTCCATTCACAATAACCTCAAAAAAAAAAAAAAAAAAAAAAAAAACTTGGTGAAAACTAGAGAACACTGAAGAAAGAAACTGAATAAGACTACCAGGGTTTTATAAGGAGACAGCATCCTTAGTCTCTTTTCACTAAATCCTCTTTCCAACTAAGATAATGTATTTCCTGTCACTTAACCTGTTCAGATATGTTACCAATTGTTATATAGTCCACGTGTTTTATACGATCCTTGTAGCAAGGTCAGTATAAAGAAAATTTTCCTTAATCCTATCTTTTTCTGTCATAAATCTAAAAATTATTACCTCCTGCAAGCTTTACATCCAAACTTTCTTTCCTATTTCATTCCCTTTTCTTCTCATTCAAACCAGGAATTATTTTCTGGGATTATCTCATAGTTTCTTTTCAAGTAACAATTCTCACTACTAGTATTCTGTTTACAACATTTTCACCAAACTATAAAAAATATTAATAACTTTTCTAGTTATTTTAGGTGACAATTTTAACACTGTTTATCTAGAGCATTATATAAACCTTCATCTTTTCAGCTCTAACAATGCTTTCCTCATCATTCATTGCCCAAAAAGATGCCAATGACACTTTGTTTAGGTTCTGCTTTAGAGTCGCACACTAATTCAGGTACCTGTTTTTTTATTATTATTATTAATCAATCATGATTATCTATATAGTGTAATGGTGACAATAAAAACAAGGTCTTTGTGGATCTGGGCAATGAAAGTTTATTTCCCATTAATACAAACTGTCTAGTATAGGTCCTAATTATTACGCTCCATCTAGATCTGAGATTGAAATTAGCTTCATTGAAGGAGGAGGTAGAAGAAGAAAAGGAAACATGGCACAAAGCATTCATATTCTCTTAAAACTTCTGCCATAAGTGGCTTATGTCATTGTTACTTGGATTTCATTGGTCAAAACAAGACATGTGACCAAATCTTTCATTATAGTGACAGAAAAACATGATCTCTGAAAATGGAAATGAATATCAGTAAACATGACAAAGCCTACCACAGACAATTATTCATCACTAGGCAAATATGTATTAATTATGTTGAATACTCATACAAGAAAATCAAGCAGCTATTTGAAGAAGAGAAAGATGCTACTGTATGTATTGATAGAGCAACATCTCCAAGACTAGTGTTATTTGAAAGAAATTTAAAAATTTTGAGCAGTATGTGCAATATTGGTACATTTTGTGTAAAGTAGATAGGAGATAGAGATCCATGTTTTAAGTCTTTTAGACAATCACAAAGAAAGTTGGAATGAATACATGGAAACTAAGAAGGATACACAAGAAACTAATATACGTAAGTAGGGAACTAACTAAAAGATGAAAAAGTAGACTATTCATGGTATAATATCTTCTATTTTTGCATTTTGAACCCCATAAATATATTTCCTCTTCCAAATTTCTATTAAAAAGAGTAAACTATATTTTGAAAAAAAAAGAATGTTTGTTATACTTTTATATTTAGGACTATTTACTAAATACTCCATTATTGACAGCTAAATCTCACATAGAATATCACCTCTGAGAACACATGGCTTTGGTGAAAAGAAAATGTTCTTTAACTGTTATTCCATTTTATGTTTTTCACCATGATATTTGGGCAATCTCTTGAAGATATATTTATTATTTTGCCACACACTCAGCTGGAATTAGAATTAAAGGTAGGATTTAGTACTGGAAAAAATTGAGGATATTATAAAAAATGTATTTTAAGAGTTAATTTTCCAAATAAATGTTTGCCTCTTTCTTGAGAGCAAGTATGAATAGATTTTAATCTTTAAAAAAATGTTTTATTATTATGTACATTCATCTTAATGTGATGATCTTGGGGTGATTTGGACTTGTTTGGTTATTATCTCTGCACTATATGGTCTCAGGTTACCTTAAATGAATTTTACCACTTCCTGTGATAGCATTTGGTCAAGTTTCTTACTTCTGTTGGATCACTGTTTTTGCAGCTGGTGGGGCTACCTCAATCTTTGATATGGGTTTCAATGGTAAATGAGCTAGAGAATGAGGTAGCTAATCTTATTAATTTAAACATGCATACATATATATGTATGTATATATGTGTGTATGTGCGTGTCTGTGTGTGTATATATAAAATAGATATTTGACTCTGTTACTAAGTGCCATTCTCAAACAAAGTTTCTTGGGTTTTGTTCATGTTTCTGTCATTATTTTATTCTATTTTGATTATCAGACAAGTCTTATGATGACTATTTTAGTCACCTGAAGTAATTCTACTCATCTTATTTTATGGTTTAACAATATCTCCTAGAAATTTGAAATTGTTAGTAACTCAAATTTGGGTAACTGCTTTAAAAAATTTATGCATGTTACAAAAGTTTCCATGTTATCTGCTAAAATGTAATTTAATATTCTTTTTTGAATATTATAATATTCTTTTTGAAAAAGTTTCCTTTTAAAGCCCATAACTTAAAGTTTTTATGATCTTGATAGGGTACAAATAATTTTGTTTGGATTTTGAATATACGTGTTTCCACTATTTCGAATAGCAAGGACAATTTGTTTCACCTATTCCATACATGAAGAGAAATTATTTAAGAATAGACATTGAAGTCTTATAGTAGAGTAGCAGAGTATTGTCTGGAGACTTTCCATAAGGAAATAATCTCTTTTACAGAGATTTAGCCCTCGCTAAATTCTTCTTCTGACAAAAGAAGTGAATATTTACTTAGCCATTGCTTTCATGGCCAAGTACATTAATGCCTGATTCCTGACTCCCAACCTAAAAGTGATCATTAAATATGTATATGTAAACATTTTCCAGAATCCTCAAAGAATCCTGTTCAGGGAATAGATTGTATATAAAATGATTTGATTTATTAATTGCCACATCAACTCCCAAATATTCAAAGTTAGTTATCTGTGGCCTATTTGATTCATTAATTGTCTATAATAATTTTTGAATTCTATACACTTACCCAATTTTAATTTTCAACCCATGTCTCATTGTAAATATTAGAAGCAATCAATTTTAGCTTTATACTAAAAAAAGATACAAGTAAATGCAAATTATGCTTTGTAAAAAACAACAGGTTGTAACATATACTTATTTGGAGTATAACAGTCCTCAATTGCGTCAATCAAAATCTAAATATTTTGATTTCCCTTGTGAATGTGAATAAAAAAATTCATAGACAATTATAAAATGTGTAAACTATTTAAATTGTCCCTTCTTGCATGTTTATCTTAAGCATGAACAATAATAAAAATGAGTATTATACAATGCTTTTGAAATTAAATAAAGAACTCTTATTGAATATATGCAATAATTTCTTTTCCCCAAATCTTTAAAACATATTTTTGGGAAATGAAACTTTATGAAATATTATACAATGTGATAAATTATGAGAGGTTTTTTCAATTCAGATGAGTCTAATACTTACAGAAAATAGTTATCTTATTTGAACATTCTTTTTCTGCCTTCCAGAAGAATGTAACATTTCCTGAAGTATGGAATTAAGAATTGGAAAATAAACCTTTAAGACCAAAGTGATTTCTTTACTTTTATTTTGGGTTTAAAGGGTAAAATCTCTGTTTTAGTCCACAATGATTGTCTTTTCTTATATGCTTCTTGGGTCTATTATTGTAATTTGAAAAAGATTCTGAAAATAGAGGCAATAAAACTGTTTCTGCTTGCCTGCTGTGAAATTCTCCCCACAAGATTTTAAATTGAACTTGCTCAACAGGCAGGAAGACCCACCTACTTTCCTCAAAGACATGAGAGGGCTTGTTCAGTAAGAGGGAAAGATCTAGCAGCATTCTCTGAAAGGGGCACATTGAGTGAGCTGGTGATTGTTACTCTGATCAGCTCAACACCTATCATCAAGCATGCCAGGAAGGAAAACATGTGCCTGTGACAACTGAGAATAAGTTAAAGCACAGGCTAACCTAATGACCTGGAAAAAAAATTTATCTTAAAAAAATAAGAGTATTTAATTTGTATATTCTGTGTTCTGAAAGTCTAAAGAAATCAGTGCTTAGAATATCAATATATTACTCAGTCTGCTACACATAAAAGTAGAAATAAATTTGCATTAGCCTTAAAATGAGGTTTAAGACAGGTAAAATTTTGGAGTCTATCACCAAGTAGATATGGTGATAGTAAAGGAAGTGTAGGTAAATGTTTTTGTCTATTATTTAAGTTTTCTATAAGAAAAATGTATTCCCTTTATCCCTTAAATAAAACAAAGTTTATTTTAACAAGAAATATGGATTTCAGAATTCTATTCTGATTTTCAAATCATAATCCATCTATTTTAGTAAGCACTCCACTAAGGAACTGCTTTCATTGATGTACTTTCATATGTGATCACTGAAAAGAAAAGATCAATTAACTCAGACTGAAAACTGTGTTCCTGTATCCTTTCGACCCTTTACAGGAAATGCTTTCTTAGACTCTACAATGTGAAGAGGTAGTTGTGAATACACAAGAGGAGGAAGGTACGTTGAAGACTTTAGACAAATAAATGACTAGACAGGACACTTTGGATGTGAAGTGTCCCTAGAAATGGATGAGGAGTGGCATTACACTGAGATGTTTTGGGTACTCCAAGATAAAATTAAGTCCTAAGAAAATGTTTTGAGTGAATAAAAATAATAATTAAAATAGAAAACTTAACACCAAAAAAACAAATAACCTAATCAATAAATGGGCTAAGGCACTGAACAGACACTTCGCAGAAGAAGAAATACAATCAATCAACAAATATATGAAAAAAATGTTCAACATCTCTAGCAATTAGAGAAATGCAAATCAAAACTACACTGAGATTCCATCTCACTCCAGTCAGAATGGCAGTCATCAAGAATACAAGCAACAATAAATGTTGTCAAGGATGTGGAGAAAGAGGTACACTCATACATTCCTGGTGGGACTGCAAATTGGTGCAACCACTATGGAAAGCAGTATGGAGATTCCTCAGAAAACTTGTAATGGAAACACTCCTGCCAGTTGGCTGGGCTGACAAGATGAGCTGGGTTCAAGAAGGAACTGACTGCAGCAACAAAATAAGAAAATGGTGAAGAAACCATGCAACACAGGAACATGAGTTTCTTAGATCTAGGGTGGGACTGCTCTGTGACCTCAAGGGTCCTCTTCCACACTGGAAGGCAAGAGAGACAGCACCTAAGCCCCTCTATTTATTAGGGAAAGTACATTTGATAGAATATTCCACCCAAATAAGGCAAGGGTAGTGTTACAAGAAACAGAGGGATAGCCCAATCTCATTGGGTGACACCCAAGCCCAGAGCTGAGGCACCTCCTTGCTGGGTGAAGGTAAGGCCCACTTGCTTCACACAGCATGGGATGCCAGTTCAATACCCTCATTACTCAAGGCCGAGGGAGTGTGCTTAGCTTGTGTGCAGAGTGGCCCCCAACAAAACACCATTGACCCAGTCAACCCACTCTTAGGTTTATACCCAAAGGACTTAAAATCAATATACTACAGTGATGCAGCCACATCAATGTTTATAACAGATCAATTCACAATAGCTAAACTATGGAATCAACCTAGGTGCCCTTCAACAGATAAATAGATAGAGAAACTGTGGTATATAAACACAATGGAATATCACTCAGCCTGGATGGAACTGGAGAATACTATGCTAAGAAATAAGCCAATTCCAAAAAAACAAAGGCTGAATGTTTTCTCTGATATGCAGATGGTAGTTCACAATAGGAGTGGTGGGGGGATGGAGGTAATTTGGACTAGACACAAGGGAGTGAAAGGAGGGGAGGGGATATGGGGGCAGGGATGATAGTAGAATGAGTTGAACATTATGACCCTATGTGCATAAATGATTACATGACCTGTGTAACTCTACATCATGTACAACCAGACGAATGAGAGGTTATACTCCATTTATTTATGATGTGTCAAGATGCATTCTACTGGCACGTATAACTAATTAAAACAAAAAAGAAGACATTCTTGATCCACATAGAAGAAGTTTGGTTTATTTGTATATTCTATGGTCTGAAAGTTCAAAAAATCAGTGCTTAGAATATCAATATATTCTCAAATATATTATTGGTTTATTGGAAAAACAACTCCTAGAACTCTAATAGCCTTTCCAAGTAAAAACCTAAGGCCATTCTGCCATTTCACCCTACTCCTCCCTGTCCCCCAGGACTCTCAAATCACAAGAGGACAGTGCCTTTTCTCATTGGAGTTCAGTAAACTGCTCACTTCCCACACTGGAGCTTTCCTGTTACCTCTGATGAATGAGACAAGCAAGACTACATGACAACCAGGCTACAGGCAGAAAGCTGCTATCTCACATCTGCTTCCTAGCTGGCTGTGGTTGCTATAGTTCTATGCAATCTGGCTTCTCAAATGGCACCTTGAAGTGGCCAGGTAACATCACATAAAAATGTTAATGCCCTTTGGAGTTAACTTTAATCAATAATAGATGGGAGACAGAAGAAACCAGATAATTTTTTTTCTCTTTTCCCCTAGAAGATAAATCACCCATGCAACCAGCTGTGTTTCCTGGCAAAGCTGTCTTTGTTCTACAATATTCCACTTTTTCCACTTCTCTGCCTTGCTTGCCTTTTATCCTCAATTTAGTTTCCAAAAGATTGCATTCCATACATTAACACACATATTCAGTAAAATTAGTACACGTCTTATCTCATGTTCTCCTAGGAACCTACAAAAATGAGAGGGAGAATTGTCAGGAAAAACAGAAAGTAACCATTTGTTTTTGAAATTATTTCTGTGAACTATGGACAAATGGAAGGGGAATTGCAAAAATAAAGTCAGTAAACAATTATACAAATAGAAGAAAAAGTGAAAACACTACATTCAGTCATGAAACTCAACAGTTGTTACAAGAATAAAAATATTATCTAAATTGCTCTACTTTGGGTCTGAGCTTAATAGCATAAGTTAGCAAACTTGAGAGAAAATTCACTAAGTTTCTTGTGTTTTGAAAATAACTGTCAAGTAGGAAGAATCTGGTGATAACTTTCAATTATATTGCCATGAGCACAAAGAAATGAATGGGAAAATATATTTTAAGTTACAAAATATACTTTTAAAAGACAAAGTAATCTAAGCAGAGGGTAAAATGGAAGAAATCTTCAAAAACTTACCAACCACCTTATGTAAATGATTGTTTTTGCAAATGAAAACATGTATTTGAGACTTTGCACTGGCCAGTGAATAAAATACCCACAAAATGGAAGGAAAAAAAATGTAATTGCTGTTTAGTTGGAAGACACCTGAAAAAGTACTAAAACTGAGTACACACAAATAATCCAGGGGAAGAATAGCTATACAATACCTAAAAATCATCTCCTACTCTGTGAAGCTTTGGCAGAATATTTAAAAAATGAAAAAAAAATGAAAGATGCAGAAAGGAAACTACTAATAACAGAAGCAGTGAGTGATGGCAATTTTCATTCACTTCACCAGAACAGATCCTGGAGGGAACTTGAAATAAAATGTAACAACACATGAAATTTTCCCAAAGAGATGACCATGGCTTATTTTTTCAACTAGGCATTGTGGAATCTATACAATATATGTATTATGAGTGAGAGTCCACAAGCCCTTACTTCTTCAGTACTATTAATATAAGAAAGTAAAAGTCAAGAATCCTTTATAATCCTTTGAGAAGATTGTACATAAGCACACCAAGGGAATAAATAATATATCTGATATTCCTTTAATAGGTGGTCTATGAGATTGTTTATGAGGATAAGGAAAGTGAGTCTCACTCAAATAATAATGTACTTGTGGAAACCTCCTTTTTTAGCCCCAAGCCTCTTTTCAGTTTAACTGCTTCTTTTTGCTTCTGTAAAATGCTTGGCTTAAAGACAATACAAGCCAAACTGCTGTGACCCCATTTTCTTATCAGCTGCCCCAAACTGTTGCAAGTCTCCTGTCACAAGGCAGGAATAAGCCCAAATATGGAGATGGCCTCCACCAATGAAAACCTCCTTAGTCATGCATGGGCTCCCCTGGCCAATCAGGAGAGCCCCCTCCCTCTCCTTGCTTCTAGCCCTATAAAGACTCAGTCTTTTCTCAGTTCCAGGCTCTCAGTACAGATCCACTGTGTTGGTGAGGTCTGAGAGTCCGAGCTTAAGCCCAAATAAAGGCTCTGTTCTTGCATGCATTCTGGATTCCTTGGTGGTTTTGGGGGATCTGTTCTCTGGGCATAACAGTACAATTAAAGATTTTGTTACTCTTGATTAAGCAATCCTCTCTCTACAATTCAAGTGCCTCTAAGGTTTAAATGTGTTATACTCATTCAAAATTCAAGTGAATTTGCCATATTAAATTAACTCCCTAATGCCAACAGAGTTTCCATCGAAGATAAAGGATGACTAGATCTAGCAAAAAGGAGAAAAAAATGTGCCAGGGTGGTTAACAACATTGGTGAAATACTAGATTACTGGAGTGCAGAAGCCCTGATTTAAGAGCTGGCTGAGACCGCGTTTGTTTGCATTAGAAATGCCCCGGACATTGTCTTCTCCAGAAATCTCGTTCGCAAGACTTAGCCTAAAATCTCACGGGACTTGACCAGAGATTGAGAGGAAAGACTCCAGAAAAAGAAAGCCTGCTGGCGCCATTCTCCTGCCGGACCGCTTGAGAGTGGGACCTTCCCCGGGAGAGAGCCAATAGAGTGTTTGCTTTGTGAAAGCCCTTGTGTGTGTGTGTGTGTGGGGGGGGGGGTGACTGTAAAAGAGAGAATTAAAATAATCTTTTCTTTTCTATCTTGTCTCTGAGTTTTTTCCACAGCTTCGCTGCTTTGAACGGCAGCTTGCCTGCAGGCAGTTACACTGGAAGCTACCTGGTCACTCTAGAATAAAAGAAAAATAACATTAAATCCTTCCAAGTGTCACATATGTCCTAACTTCTCCTACTGCATTATTCTACTTTCATCTCCCTGTGTCAAATTATCACCAAACTGTAAATAAAGCAGAGATTATATACTGTTCAATAACAAGCCAAAACAATGAAGAATGGGTACCAAACAATGAACCAGAAAATAAATCTATTTATTCTTTGCCTCACCCCATCATCCTCTGTTCTTTTATATTCTACTTCTATATCATTTTCCCCTCAGTTCTCCAAAGTTTGGCTCACAAATCAGCAGTGTTAGCCTCATGTGGGAGCTAATTAGAAATGTAAAATTTGGCATCTGTCTTCAGACTACTAGATCACATTTTGCAGTTTAATAAGAGATACAAGCACATCATACTTCTGTGCATCTACTCATCAATACTACTTCCTACCAAACTGTGATTTCTCAGCCCACTATTTCCCTTGGTAACTCATGTACAGCCTAGTCATCTTCCACCTTTTCTCTAAAAGTTCCCTTCATAGTTTTTGCCCTAACCAAAACCCAACTGCAACCCCCAAACACTGCCTCTCGTAATATCCTATTGATAAAAACATTTTTCTCTATTCTTTACAGACAGACCTCAGAGACTTGTGAGTGAGGTAGGTGTCCCATGCATACTTTTAATTAATCATTTTTCTTTATTTTCTCAAAAATATTTGCACTAAAACCTTATTTTCACTGTGCCATAAATTGCCTTTAATTGAAGATTTCGTCTCCCTCTCAGACTGCAACCCAAATCCTTGGAAATTTCAACCTCCACATAATACCATTTGTTCAGCACTTCATCCTCTTACCTCCTTAACATTCTTACTTTCTACAACAGGTTATCCTACCTCATCTGAGTCATCTCCACTCATAAGCAAATATTAGACTCTGTCAGCAAAATTATTGTGCCCCATCCAAAATCACACTTCATATGCCTCCAGTTAATGTATGCTAGGTAATAAAAGTTTGATCAGGGCCAAGTACAGAACCAGACTCTCATTTCTGTCAGCCAATAATACCTCCCTATATTTGTGGGACCAATAGAGACCTCACAGACAGTGAAATTCCCACTCTCCCCTAGTATTAATGAGAATACACTCCCTTGAGTTTCAATGTAGTTCAAATGAAGAAAACAGGCCAATGGCTATGGAGCAACATACCTAAGTTTTATTTTGATTACTGAAATACACATATCACCTATGGCTCTCCATTTGTAAGAAAAACACACTTCAATTGTAGGAAACACAATGAGAATGTAAAAGACTACCTTCAAAAATGGAAGATAGAGCAGACTCAAGAGGCTCATTGACAAAACAATGGCTGCAATTCAGCAAAAATACCTCCTACTTTATTATCTGTTCCTTTCTGGCAGGGGTGATCTTCTCACCTCCCCTTAGTCTACGGGGTCCTCCTTGCCCTGAGGCCAGCACTCCATATGGGAGGCCTTCCCATGATACCAATGACAGTCCTTCCTTCTCCAGGAATGAAGCCACCCATGGCAGCCCACATGTCAATAATGCCTGGGCCTCCAATGAAACGTCCTCCCACTCTTCCCTTGATGACACTCAGTTTACCAGGAATGAATCAACCGGACAGATAAGGATAGATGGGAGTCTCTTTTGATCAATTTTATATTAATTATTCAAGGATAGATGGGAGTCTCTTTTGATCAATTTCATATTAATTATTCTAATTCACCAGGCAATCATGATGCTGTGACTGGGTGTTTCATAACAGCATGACAATGACGACTTGTTCCTTCTTCATATCAAAGACAGAATAGTTTTGAAGGGGAGAAGTTGATCAGAAAAAGTGCATTTCCATTGGTATTATGAAATGTAAAAATTAAGTTGTCAGCTCTATTAGTTTAAAAGAAAGGAGAAAACATACTCTATATGCACCTGACAACAATGAAGCAGCACCCCTTCTTCCCAGCTGGAACAGAGTCAGAGAAAGCCAATTAAATGGAAGGATTGAACACAATCAAGAATCTCACAAGAAAGTATCTAAAATATCCAGGATGTAATTTTTAAAAATCACTCATCACATCAAGAGCCAGAAAGATATCAAATAGAATTTGAAAAGAGTGACAAACAGTAAATTGTGTGAAGTGATGAAGGTCTCAACCCTGAAATGACAGAGGTATTAGAGTTATCTGACAAAGGTTTAAAAGAAGACATTCATATAAATGCTTCAACAGGCAATTATCATCATGCTTGAATTAAATGGTAAAATAAAAAGTTTCAACCAAAATAAAAAATTAAACAAATAAATGTAAAAGCAAAGGGGGAAAAAAAAACACATAAAGGAAAGCTAAATGGAAACTTTAGAACAAAAATAATTTTAGAAATTTAGTAAAGCAGGTTTCCAAGCAAGTGTTAAAGGTATGGCCTGGTTTCTTCATGTTACTTTTAGTAAAATCCAAGAAGAGTCAAGCTGAAGAGAAAATTGTTGAACAAAAAAGAAACAGGGCATGATTATCATGGAAATCCTTAGCCTGAACAGACAACAAAAGACGGTCAAATTAAGAGATGTACTGTAGGAAGTATTTTTAGAAAAAAATCTAAGGGGGCTTTATAACCTTTGCTTAATTCCTCAAAAAGATAAGTTTACAGCATTCACAGAAAAGGCTCTTGGCTAAACTGAAGGTTGACTCATTGATTCCCTTTTCCAAGTCATCAGAAAATAAAAATAGAAGAGATTATCTCAGAAAGCTCTGTAGACAAACTTCTTATGTAGTGGGTAAACCTTCATGCTATATATAGGGAGACACACATCAAGATACCAGCTGATAACATGATTCAACTGCACACATTCTACTTTTCATGAAAAAGGATGACTGAATCAGAAAATGACAAGAGCCCAGAGACAGAAATATGAGTACAGAGGGTGGGTTAGTGAACTTCATGAGACTATTCTCAAACCCTGACAACAAATGGAGTATGTTTAACTACATTTTTTCTCACTTCTTGAGTGGGGCTATCTATGACCATCTATCTATGCCCATCTCACTATTATATTTTTGAGTAACTTGACTCTTGACTTTCACAGGTATACCTAGGTAGAAAGATTTTGCCTCAGGATGGATTCTGCCCAGGGCTTCACCCCACCTGGTTTGCAATATTTAGATGATGAGATTTGGGACTTTGAGGTTCTAGAATTTAGATAAGAGTTTGAATTTGAGTTGATGCTGCAAGGGTTAAGGCTTTAGCAGATTTTTGAATGAGGTAATACATTTCTAATATTCTAGGCATGTGAATGTTCGCAGGCTATTTTTTGGACAGTAGTAGTCATAATAATGCCCCCCCTCTCAAGAGGCCCACTTCCAGTACCTTTGAATATGTTATGCTACATGAGGAAAAATGAACTAAAGTTGCAGATAGAATTTCACTAATCACCTGACTTTAAGACAAGGAAATTATTCTGGCTTATACAAGTGGGCCCAATGAACCTTACCTACAGGGGAAAAAAACAATCATATGACAGTGGATTTTGCATGACAAGTCATGGATCTCAAATGGAAATCACACTCTGTATTTCAAATACTCAAAGAAAAGTTCTTTCCTAGAAGAAAAATCTATAAACAAAAAGAAAAATCCATAGTCAAAGAAAAATCTATAAACAAAAAGGAACTTTGGAATGAAACACCAGTAAAAAGTAAGATGGTAATCAGTAAATACAATAAGGTTTTCTCTTTATTGCCCAAATTATGTTTGAAGTTGAAGTATTATAACAGTCTGAAGTAATTCTAAATGTACATAGTAGATTAAAGACAATTATTTTACAAATGGGAGAGGATAAAAAAACTTAAAAGGAAGAAATGTTTCTGTACTTTACTAGAACTGATAAAATTTTGAATCCAGTAAAGAATGATAAATTATACATACAAATCCATTTTGAACAGAGAGAAAATGAAAACACTACCTTTAGAATTTGCAAAATGCAACTAAAGCAATGCTTAGAGAGAAACTGATAGTATTAAACACATGCATTAAAAGAGGACGAAAGCCCTAAGATAAAATATAAGATTCCACTGTATAAAACTAGCAAAAGTAAAGCAAATAAGTCTAAAGCAAACAGGCTCTAGCAAACAGGCTTTGGGCCTAATGCTTCATTCCAAAGTTCCTTCTTTTATCTTTTTCTTTATGTTTGTAGAATAAAACAACAAAAATTACAGTTAAAAAAAAAAAAAAAAAAGCAAAGCAATGAAAAAATAGAGGATGTCACCTAAACAAAAAAAATCTGGTTTATGGGCAAATAACAGAAGTGAAAGAAGTATCATTACTGTTAGAAAACTTTTCAGGATAGATGGATGCACGCTAGAACTGTCGTATAGGAAAAGGGAAAGGGGTTTATTGAATTACCAAAAGAAACATGTGGAAGGGATGGGGATGAACCGTGGGGGAGGAATGGGAGCTGGAGCACGCGGGAACGGAGAGCAGGAACAGAGAGCGAGTTCAGTCAGGCCATGGTTTAAATAGAGTAGGGGTCATAAAACCCCCTTGGAGTGAGTCCATGCCCTATAGAGCAGCAGAGGTCGGGGGGGGGGGGTAGCGGACAGGGGACTTGCTGGTCAGGTTTTTTAGTCACGCTGAGGATCTTGGGAGGTGTAGTTTTTAACAAAGCACCTGGGGAGGTGTGGCCTCCTGCCTGGAGGCACGGCCTCCTGCCTGGAATCCAACATTCCCCCCTTTTTGATTTCTTAGGAAGAGGGGCGTCGTGTTTCGATCTGGCTGCTTCAGAGCTGAAATGGGGTGACGTGGGGTAGTTTTTGGGGGGGAGGGGGGAAAGCGGGCAGGCAGGTCAGGCTTGAGGGTGAAAAAAATTCCCAGGAGGCAGGCACCATAAAGATGGATCTCTGCAGGAGTGAATTGGATGAAGTTTCTTTGAAGCCATAAATCGGTGAGGGTGTCAAACCAGGCTTCTGCAGAGGTCACCGGGGGAATCAACCAACTATCCTCTTGGAGAGCATGTAGGAATTGTAAGCATCTCGAGTTTACAGGTGGCATCTTAACACTATTATGGAAACAACAAAGAAAAGAAGGTGAGAGGGATGATTGTCCGGCTGCTTATTCCACCAGGCAGGACTTACAACAAAAAGCCAATCGAGGGAGTCAGGATGTAGCTGATCTTTCTAGAGATTGGAAACTCTGTCCCGAGGTGCAGGGAAGTCATCTTTGATTGGAAGGTCATCTGTGGTTGTTAGCAGTTGATAATCCCTGAGGAGTAGCTGGTTAACGGTTTGGTTAGAAATTTGAGAAATATGATTTTGAAGGCATCGTATGAGGCAAGGAACTATCATCAGGACAAGACATATAGTTATAAGTGGGCCTAGGAGAGGGAGGACCCAGGGGGCCACCCCTTCCCATAGTTCCCATGAGGATCTCTGCTGCCACCGGATCTTCTTGTCCCCTAAACCTTGCACTACCTCTTTTAAGCGTTGTACATTGTGGTCAACCTTGCCTGACTGGTTGACATAATAGCAGCATTCCTCACCCAAGAAAATACAGGTACCCCCCCTTTTTCTGCTGTGATGAGGTCCAAGGCTCACCTGTTTTGGAGCACAACCTCCGCTAGTGATGAGAGTTGTTGCTGGAGGGCCTGGATGGAGTAGGCGGAGGCTTCAGCTGTGATGGCGAGCTTATCTGTGAGGTCAGAGAGCTCCTGTCCAAAGGATTGGGCCATTACATGTGAATGAGCCAGTCCTCCAACTGAGAGGCCTGTGGAGGCAATCGAGGTGACTAGGCTAACACCCACTAAGGCTGCCAGAGTGGCCGCTCGCTTAGAGCGCCCCCCTTGAGACTGTAGGGAGGAAAGAAGGTCCTCAACTTCAGCCTCTGTATATAGAGTCAAGCCTGGAATTAAGACAACAGGATAGCAGGGACCTGGGGTTTTAGCATCAATGCATCGGAACACGTGGGTGGAGCACCAAAATAGGAGAGGGGGAGGGAGAGTCAAATTACCCGTTATGGGATGCCAGGTGCGTTCTGGGCAAGAGTCTTTGGCGGCGGCCCAACAAGAAGTAACGTTAAGGAAGGGGGGGATAGTCGGAAGTGGGAGAGAGAGAGATGATCGATTGTGGCATGAGGAGGTTGGGGTGACATTGGCTCGAACTGGGACCGGGACTAATAAAGACTTGCGAAGCGGCGCACAGAGGAAACAGGTTGAAGCGTTAAAGGTGGAATAGCTTGCTAATAAGGAAAGAGATAAAGAGAGAATGGAGTCCCAGGAGAAGGAGAGAGAGTCATTCAAGTTTCGAAGATGGGTTCGAGTCTGTTGTCTGGTGGCACTAAGTTTCTCGAAAGCCCTGGCAGCAGAAGAGTCTTTTATAGTTTTTTCTATAATGATTTTCCCTCGACCATGGATCCAGTCGCGATTAGTAAACCCTACTGCAGCAATACGACTCTGCCAGGAAAAAGGGTCACTAATCTTGAAGGTTACATTATTATTGTACTTCCAGGATTGGAGTTGGGATGGCATGATTCCCCAGGAGTTTGTTGTTCCCATAACAGGATGGGACCAATGATATTTACAGCTCCAGGATGGACATCCAACCCATCCATTAGGGTCATTATTGCACCAATTTTCTGTCTGGTCCTCTTTAAAACAAAGATACTTTGGTAATTTTGACATGTCAGGAAAACATCGGTGAGTACATGTGGAAACTGCATCAAAAGTAAGCAGAATGGAGGGACAATTATCAAAAGGGCAGGATGATTGATTGAGAAGGCGTGTTTTTTGCCCATCATTATCTAGTTGCCAAACCTCGAAAAAGTAACGGCATGGAGGAGCAGAGCAATAGGACACAGAACCTGCAGGGACAAACGGAAAGAGAGCCAGAGATAGAATGAAAAATATGGAAAGGGTCATTTTAGATCAGTATTAGGAACACGAGAGAAGCGAACTTTCAGGGGATCGGTGGGGAGGGGGGAGCAAGTATACTGAGGTAGTTGTTTGTCGTCCTTTTGTAGATCCTCAGTTGGTTGAGCAGCTGGTTTTAGTCTGGAAATATGAATCCAAGAAGTCAAATTTCCTGAAGTTTCACGAAGCTTAGCAGCCATGGGTGTGCACAGCACAACCTGGAAAGGGCCTGTCCACTTTGGGGCAAGGGAGGTTGCTCCTATGTCCTGGCGAGGGGAAAAATATACCCAAGAACCGGGTATTAATGGGAATGAAGCAGTTAGTCTACCTGGGTCAGGCAGGATGAGATCTTGGCACTTCCATAACTGATGTCTAATGAAGGACAAAATGGGAAGAGAAAGATCTTTGGGTAGGGGTCCCTGAGTTGCGGAAACTCCGGGTGGAAGGGCTGGTTGCCCAAACATAACCTCAGAAGGGGATAGTAAGGAGGGCTTTTTTGGGAGGACTCTGAGCCTAAAGAGGGCAAGAGGGAGTAACTTGACCCAGTCTAAGTGGAGTTCTAGGGGGAGTTTAGTCAGGACATCCTTAAGAGTCCTATTAGTCCTCTCTACCTTCCCTGAGGACTTGGGGTGATATGGGATGTGAAAATGCCAAGGGATATTAAAGGAAGTAGAAACACTCTGGGTAACCTGGGAAACAAATTCAGGCCCGTTGTCAGACTGGATGGACGTGGGCAATCCAAAACGGGGAAGGATTTCTGAGACTAGAATGGAGGCTAATGTGGAGGCCCTTTTATTGGAAGTAGGGAAGGCCTCCACCCATCCAGAGAAGGTGTCTACTAAAACCAGGAGATATTTGTGTCTCCAGGCAGCTGGCATGTTGGTGAAGTCTATCTGCCAATCGGCTCCTGGGAGCTGGCCTCGAGCTTGGTGAGAGGGAAATGTCCCTGGTTTAAGGGGAGTATATGGGTTAGTGCGCTGACATGCAGTGCACGCTGAGGTGAGCTGATGGAGAAACTGTGTGTCTTCCGGAGTCAGGGTGAGGAAGGAGGTAGCGAAAGTCTTGAGGGCCTGAGGGTTAGGATGGAAAAGGGAATGGAGATAGGAGAGGATTGATTGTGTGAAGGGGATGTGGGGGTCTGAGTAGTAGGTAGGACTGGAGCCAGAAGAGAAGGAGAAGATAGTGCTGCCTCCCTTGCTGCCCTGTCAGCCTTCGTGTTTCCCTGAACTATGGGAGAGTCTCCACTTTGGTGTGAAGGACAATGGGAAATCCCTATTAGCTTGGGCAGGAGAGAGACTTGCAAAAGTTTTGATATTAATTTAGAATTAGTAACTGCAGAACCTTTTGTGGTCAGGAGCCCTCACTCTTTCCATACTGCTGAATGGGAAAGCAAAATATGGTAGATATATTTTGAGTCTGTGTAAAGGGTGAGGTTTTGATCAGCAGCTAATTCGAAGGCACGAATGACAGCTATTAATTCAGCCCGTTGGTTTGTGGTTTTGGGGGGTAGGGGTGCTGCCTCAATAACCTCTGATAGAGAAACGATAGCGTATCCAGCAAAACATTGCCCATCCCTAAAGAAAGAGCTGCCATCTGTGAACCAAATTAAGGAAGGATCAGGAAGTGGTCCCTCTTTAATATGGGAGGGATGGGGGATTAAAGCCTCGAGTATCTCTATACAATCATGTTCTGGGGGCTCTGAGGAGACTGGGAGAAGGGAAGCTGGGTGTAAAGAGGAGCAGTGTTGGAAGGTGATTGAGGAATCATGCAAAAAGGAAACAAGGAGAGAAAGAACGCGACAGGGTGGGAGAATTTGAAGGCTCTTATAGGTTAGTAAGTCTTTTAAACGATGAGGAGAGGCAACAGTAACCTGGGCACCAAAGGTCAACTTTTTTGATTCCTGCAGAAGTAGGTAAGCAGCAGCCAGAGCCCTAAGGCAGGGGCCCATCCACGAACGGTGGGGTCAAGTTGTTTAGAGACGTAGGCAACTGGAGCAAAGGTGGGGCCCTTGTATTGGCCTAGAACACCGAGAGCCAAACCCTTCGTTTCATGGACATAAAGGGTAAATGGCTGAAGGAGGTCTGGGAGATGAAGGGCTGGGGCCTGTGACAGTGCCTGCTGCAAATGTTTAAATTCGGCCTGAATGTTGTCAGGAAGGAATTTTCCCTCAATCTCCTTAGCTGCCTCATATAGGGGCTTTGCATAAAGAGAGAAATTAGGAATCCAGGCACAGAAATATCCTGCTAGCCCTAGGAAAGAGAGAATCTCTTCCTTTGTCTTGGGGCATGGGAGCTCCTTGATGAGGGCTTTTCTGTCTACAGTAATGGCCTTTGATTGATGGGAAATCTGAACTCCTAAATATACTACCTGGGTCTGGGCAAGCTGCACCTTAGATGAGAAAACATGATACCCACGAGAAGCAAGAAAATTTAAAAGGGTGTAAGAGTCTTCACGAGCTGTGAAGAGGGAAGGGCTGCAGAGGAGGAGGTCATCTACATATTGCAAGAGAGTGGAATTAGGGAATTTAAGGTCTTTGAGGTCTGCAGCCAATGTCTGACCAAAGATATGGGGGCTGTCTCGAAAACCCTGAGGGAGGACTGTCCAGGTCAACTGTTGGGAACACCGGGTATCTGGATCTGTCCAAGTAAAGGCAAAGAGGTCTTGAGATTCGGGGGCTAAGGGTACAGTGAAGATGGCATCCTTCGGGTCAATTACTGAGAAATGGGTGGATAAGGAAGGAATTAGGAAAAGAATAGTATAAGGATTTGGGACCACGGGGTGTATAGGCCTGACAGCCTCGTTGATGAGACGAAGATCTTGGACTAGCTGATAGGACCCGTTAGACTTCTGAACTGCTAATATAGGGGTATTATAAGGGGAATGGGTGGGTCTGAGAAAGCGTTTCCGCAGAAGATCTGAGATGATGGGTTGAAGACCTCTGAGGCTCGCAGCTGGAAGTGGATATTGGGCTTTATTGGGGAAGTGTTGGGGATCTTTAAGGTATATTTGTATGGGGTCACACTGCGCAAGGGAGGGAGTCTGAGTATCCCAGACTTTGGGGTCCACTAAATCGGCGGGGACAGGGTAATGAAAGGTTTCTGTGTCAATAGAAGGTTGGGGGGTTTCTGCCTCGGTAGGGGGCTGAGGGAATCTTACATCACTAGGGGGCGATGGGGTTTCCTCATCAGCATCAGTAGGGGGTGATGGGTCAGTGGCCTTTGAAACGGTAAGAAGAAAAATGGGGGAGGAGACGGAGCAAGACGAACCAGGAAGCATAACTGAGCTAGGCAGATTGGAGAACACGATTGAGGCCTGGAATTTGGCCAATATGTCCCTGCCCAATAGGGGCACAGGACACTGAGGCATTACCAGAAACTGGTGGGTGAAGGGATGGTGGTGAAGACAGCAAGACAGCATAGGAGTCTTGCGGGGGCGAATAGCATTTCCCTCTACCCCAAAATAGGGGATGGTGCTATGGTGGTGGGGCCCCAAAACTCTCTCAAGACCGAGGAGGTGGCTCCTGTATCTAGCAGGAAATTCACGGGCATCCATCAACAAGGAGAGTAACCCTGGGCTCCTTCAATGCGATGTCAACGGTCGGGAGAGGAGCCCCTGGGCCCCTTCAGTCTTCCGTGGCCAGTGCCAACAGGCTGGGGTTTGTGACCAGTCCAGCCCCCCTGCGGGAGCTGGGGCAGTCAATGCCCCAGTGGCCCATCTTGGAACACTTTGGGCACGGGCGCTTAGGGGGCTTGGGATTAGGGCATTCTCTAGCCCAGTGTCCATCTTTCCCACACCTAAAGCAAGGCCCTGGGGGTTCCTCCTGTGTGGACTTATATACCCCTTTTCTTGAGGCCTGAGCGTCAGGGCCGCTAAGGGCCTGGGCTAATATTTGGAGCTTTGACCGTTCAGCCTTCTCATACTTTTGAAACCTGCGACGTTCAGCGTCTTCTTCACGGTTATGATAGACTTTAAAAGCTGTGGCCAAAATCTCGGTCTGGGTGGTCACAGGGCCCAGTTCTAATTTCCTTAACTTAGTTCGAATGTTGGGGTAGCTCTGAGACAGGAAATATGTCATAAGGATTTGACAACCCCCCTGGGACTCGGGATCTAAGTTTGTGTATTGTTGGAGGGACTTCGTGAGCCGATCTAAAAATTCAGAGGGGGTCTCTTCTCTCTTTTGAATAATGTCCTGTAGCTTATCAAAATTAACAGGTTTCTGAGCTGGTCGTTTCAGACCATCTACTATACACGTTAACAACTGATCCCTCAAGACCGAGTCCCCTGGGGCATTGTAATCCCAGTTGGGGTCCCTATCTGGAACAGCCTCAGGACCAATGGGGAAATTTGGGTTCATTCTGTGAGTCTCATCTGCATATGCTCTTGCTTGCTCCCAGACTCGCCTACGCTCTTCAGGGAGTATAGTATTTGATAAAATAAAGTATGCGTCATGGAATGTAAGGCTGTATGCTTGGGTGACCCACTGAAATTCTTTTATGTACGTCGTAGGGTCTGTTGTAAAGGAGCCCAAGCGGCGTTCAATTTGGGAAAGATCAGACATGGAGAATGGGATATGAACCCTTACAACTCCCTCTGTCCCAGCTACCTCCCTTAACGGCGCGATTATCTGAGCTGCCTGTTTTCTTGAGCGCGTCATGGGAGGACTGAACGTGGGGGCGGCAGAGTGTTAGGCGGGTCTGGGAGGGATGGTGCTGGAACGGCTGGGGCCGGGTAGCTATGCGGAAGACGCTGGGGGAGAAACGCGGGCTACGCAATGCTCTCCCTGCGCCGCCACCGGAGCCGTTGGGGAAGGAACCGGGGAGGGGGCCAGAGCCTGAGGCAGCGTGTCTGGTAAAAGACGCATCTCAGAATCCGAGGGAGTATGGACTGGAGTCTGGGACTGAGGCAGTGCATTCGGTAACGACTGCATGGCTGGAGAGGGCGGGGGAGCCGTGGCCGGAAGTGGAAGTGACTCGGAACCAAGCGGTGGGAGCTGAGTGGGCGGGGATAACGGTGGAAGGGGCGCGGAGGTAAGAAGGGGAGGTTGAGTGGGCGGGGGTAGCGGCGGGAGTGGCGCGGAGCTGGGAACAGGAAATTGAGAGGGCGGGGGTAGCGGCGGTGAAGGCACCGGAAATGACATGGACAGAGAAGGCGGGTCTACAGAGGAGGATTCTGACGGAGCGGAAGGCGGGGTCGGGGCAAAGGATGAAGACAAAGGAGGGGGAGGATCTAAGCTCGGAAGCCCGCCAATTTCAAAATCCAAAGCCTGAGCTGGGGGAGGGGAAACGGTCTGGGGCAGCCTCCTAGGTTGCTGGTATGGGGGAGGTGGAGCCTCTAATCCTGGGTCAAAATCAGAATCCATCAAACATGGGGGGGGGTCCGCAAGCCTGCAGGCAAGCAATACCGTTTCGGGGCGGCACCTAGTACACAAGGAAGGATTTGAACGGAGAAGGGAGAAAGCATCCACGTACGGCAGGTCTGTCCATTTCTTTGCCTGCTGGCAAAAGCTGGAGAGTTCCCCTAAAACCCGGGGGTCCAGGGATCCTGACTCTGGCCACGGGTTGGATAACGGATAAGAAGGCCAGATTTTTGAACATAGATTTATTAATTTGTTTTTCTTAATTTGGGGTTTTAAGCCCAAATGTGCTCGATTTCTTAGGAGACAGTTGAGAGGCGTGTCGGCTAGAGCTGATAGGGAAGTTCCCATATTTCCTGTTAACGGGGAGAGGCTGATACAATATTCTGGAAGGCGTCCCTCCCAGAATGTGTATCAGAGTGAGATCCAAGTTCGCTCGCCCAGTCATCACCAGGTGAAACGAGCCTGGGACATCTAACCACCTTCCGTCCCGGACGGCAGGTTTTGAAGATGCCGAGGGGGGGGGGGGGGCTATGAGCTTACTTCGCGGAGGTTTTCGGATTTTTTCCATTCCGAACGGAAAAACGGAAGCTCAAGCCCGGAGTGCGGAGGGGAACTTTCCTAGCCACTCACAGCCGAAAGCCCTAATCTTACAGCTGGAAATTTTAGAGCGGGCGGATAAAGGTGGGCGGGCGGACAAAGGTGGGGGAGGGGGTGGAGTTCCCGGGGTCCACCGTCGCCCTGAAGGCTTGGGTGGGGTGTGGTTCCCCCTGTATAGGCCGCGGGTGAGATTGCCGGACACTCGACGGTCAATTTTCACCGCGCAGTGGCCAAACAGGTTTAGGAACTCGGGGTGGGACGGGGGCTTACCGAAGTCCAGCGATGCTGTGGAGAAGGTGGACATGCATCTCCCTTTCCCGGCCAATGCACCAAATGTTAGAAAACTTTTCAGGATAGATGGACGCACGCTAGAACCGTCGTATAGGAAAAGGGAAAGGGGTTTATTGAATTACCAAAAGAAACACGTGGAGGGGATGGGGATGAACCGCGGGGGAGGAACGGAGCTGGAGCACTTGGGAACGGAGAGCAGGAACAGAGAGCAAACTCAGTCCGGCCGTGGTTTAAATAGAGTAGGGGTCATAAAACCCCCTTGGAGTGAGTCCTTGCCCTATAGGGCAGCAGAGGTCGGGGGGGGGGTGGTAGTGGACAGGGGACTTGCTGGTCAGGTTTATTGGTCACGCTGAGATCTTGGGAGGCGTAGTTTTTAACAAAGCACCTGGGGAGGTGTGGCCTCCTGCCTGGGAGGCACGGCCTCCTGCCTGGAATCCAACAATTACTGATACACGGGACATTAAAAAGCTGATAAAGTGATAGTGAAAACAACTTTATGCCAACAAATTTGACAAACTAGGCAAAATATGCTAATTCTTGGAAAGGAAATTACCAAAACCTGCTCCCTGAAAATAAAATGAAGAGTCCTATATGTCTAGAAGAAAGCAGTACATAATAAATGAACTTCCAAAGAAAAATAAAGAAAGAAAGTGTGCACCAGGCTCAGATGAGTTCACTCGTGAATTCTAACACATACTTAAAAAAGAAATAATAGTAATTTTCCACAATCTGTTTTAGAGCTTAGAATCAGATGAAATACTTTATAACTCAATGATTTCAAAGTTAACTCGAAGAGCAAAACGGGACAAAAACAAAAGAGTAAAAAATTACAAATATATTTCATGAACATAAAAATCCTCAACAAAGTATTAGCAAAATCAACTATCCAAATATTAACAAAATAAAATGTAACATAGAAAACATTACGCTAAAGGACCAATTGGGACTTATTTCATCAATAAAAGGCTGGTTTAACATTCAACAAATAGTCAATGCAATCCATGACGAAGGCTGAAGAAAAATTACATGATCATATCAATAGAGTCAGAAAAGAACATTTGACAAACTGTAGCACCCATTCATAATAGCAAAAATTCTCACAAAATGTGGAATGGAGGACAACTACTTAAACTGAATTAAGAACATCACAAAATACCTGCAGCTAATATATTACTTAATGGTGAGAAACAGGATGCTTTCTCCCTAATGTTAGGATAAAGGCAAGGATATCCTCACTTCCCACTTTAATTCAACATTTTACTGGAAGTATAGAAAGGAATAAAATCACTAGAAAGAAAACAAAACCTGTCTTTATTTGTAGATGGCATTATTATCTAGGTAGAAACCCTCAAAGAATTAAAGAGCTAATAGAAATTACATGCATATATCGCAAGGAAACAAGATACAAAGTAAATATGTAAAATTCAATTGCTTTCTTACATCCCACCAATGAACAATTTGAATTTCACATTTAAAAAAACTAACACTATTTATAATAGCAACAATAAAATGAAATATTTAGCATACATTTAAGGAAATAAGCACAAGTCTATTTTCAGACGATTACAAAAATACTAATGAATGAAATCACTGATCTAAATAAAGAGATACAACACATTTATATATTAAAAAACTCAATATTTTGTAAGACTTTAATTATTTGCAATATGATTTGTGGGTTCTTCAATGCAATTCCAATAAAAATTCCAGCCAGCTATTTTTTGTAGCTATGAATTCATCAAATCCAGAGTGTATATGGAAAGATAGAATACCTAGAACAGAAAACACAGTGCATACACTCCTCAACTTGCTATGGATTATGTTCTGAAAAACCCATTCTAAAATGAATATATCATAAAAAGGCATTAATACACCTAACCCACTGCACATCATAGTTTAGCAACATAGTAGACAATATACTGTT
Source organism: Tamias sibiricus (assembly GCA_025594165.1). Classification (NCBI taxonomy): domain Eukaryota; kingdom Metazoa; phylum Chordata; class Mammalia; order Rodentia; family Sciuridae; genus Tamias; species Tamias sibiricus. The sequence continues at coordinate 98,765,970 of CM046664.1, forward strand.
AGTTACATATCTTCATGATTGCAGCATTGACTGGGAGTATGGCTGGTTGCCACTGCCCAGCATAACAAGTATAGACTGTACTCTATATCAATAGCCTGGGAAAACATCTAAATTCAAAATTCAAAGTACATTTCCTGCTGAATACATATTGACTGTTCACCTTTATAAATTAAAAAATCATGACTGAACCAAAACAATTTTAGCTCTAAAACCACATAAACCCATGGGTGAATCTTAACTGCATATGTCAAAGTAAAATAAACAAGTTTTTAGAAGCTCCATACTGTATGATTCTATTTATATGACATATTAGAAAAATCAATACTAAAGAAACAATAAACAGATCCATTGTTCAGGAGCAGTCTGGAGAATTAAACAGGTAAAATGGGATTGTTTTTAGGTGGTTAAAGTATTTTATATTATAATTCAATGGTGAATACATATATTATGATTAAAGTACAAAAACTTTTATAAATTAACCTTAAATGTAAAAACATTTATAAAATTCTAGGAATTTGAGAATTTCAGGATGAATCATAAACTGTGACATAAACATAGTCTAACTATAATAAAAATGTATGATATAATCTAATTAAGGAGAATATTGATCTAAGTGACCTTTGAAATTTGTACTTTATGAGACTAATAGCAAAAATAACTGTACATAGCACTGTATATAGTTCATAAAGTGGTTTCTCATGGGGAAACCAGTTAAGTATTCTGAAAGTATTATACATTTACACAGAAACTGAATAATGAACAAAGGAATCGTGTATAATGGGAACCAAATTTCTCAGTGTTGGAGTTCAAGTATATAGCAAAAGGGAAAAGGCTAGAATGACCCATACGATAATAGATTATAATTGGTGACATCAATATGGGATGTTTTGTCTAATACAGATACAAATTCATATAAATAGAAATACACATAGATATTTGTATATGCACTGCCTACTATACATAAATACATTTCTTAGTTCTGTCAGCTGTGAGGGCCTAGAAACAATGGCCATCCCAATGCAACAAACACATCTAGCACCCAGATCTTATCTTTTAATGTCATACTCCAACAAAAGAAATTCGATCCTAAAAAAGGCTGATTTTCAGGCTCAGATAGAAAACAAACAGGATGGGCATGGAACATCTTGTAATATAAAACACTAAAGAAGTAAGCAGGAAAAAAAGAAACAAAACTTACAATGATAAGGGTAGGTCAAAGGGTCATAGAATCTAATCTAAAGCACTCCCAAGTGTGAAAGCAGGAACAAGTTGAGAAACTAAATAAGCAACAGTAGATCATAACTCTAAGCATAAAATATACATTTATGAGTTTATGCATATGTAAATAAATGATCAAATAAATTTATAAATGGAGAACAAAAAATATTCCTTGAAGATTTCTACATAATTTATACAAGTACTCCACTATCAAGAACAGAGCATAATTCTAGTCCTTAGGGTTGTGCTGCACAGAGAGCATTGCTTCTAAAGGGATGGAGGTGGGGTATAAAAGAGTGACTTTACAGTGGAGAAGCCTGACAAATGCTCCCCAAAGAAAAATACTACCTCAGCCTGATGATAAAGGTCAATATCAACAGTCATAAATCATGTTGATAATCTATATCTTTGCTGTAATATAATGAGAATGATTCTTAACCTCTGTGGTCTTCCTTCTTAAAACCCATAACCCAAGTCTAATCATGAGAAGAACATCAGACAAATCCCAGTTGAGAGACAGACTACAAAATGTCTGACCAGCATTCATCAAAACTGTCAAGGTCACCAAAAACAAGGAAAGTCTGAGAAACTGCTAAAGTCAAGTGAAGCCTAAGGAGACTTAACAACTAACTGTGATATGTTATGCTGGATGGAATCCTATGGGAACATAAGAAGGGCAATTGGTAAATGGAAATCTGAATAAAGTAGGTACTTTATAATAAAGCACAAATATTGTTATGTTGATTGGGACAAATGTACTATATTGGTGTGATAAGAGAACTAAAGGGACTCCATCTTGTTCTTCAGCAGCCATCTTAGGAGTTCCGAGAAATAGTTCTGTTTCTCAGAAATAATAAAATACAGAAAGTCCTGCCTGTGTACCCATTAATCGTTACCTAGCATAATATGCTTGACAACATATAAATAGCAATTTCTATACAATGTAAAATTGCTCTCTTTGGTTTCTATTTTTCCTGGGCAAATACCTTGTCAGAGATTGATTGTGTAGACGTTAGTAACCATTCTCTAACATGTACCCAACTACGGTCATCTTGACCCCATTCCCTTCTACTTGATCGTTGCTATACCAACCTGAAAAGTCCCATGGAAAATATTATTGTACCCATTGCTTTGTCTTGTTAACTGCCTAGATTCAGCTTCTGTACCATGGCTTGCTTATATTGGCTGAAACCATGCAATTAAATATTCCACCCTCTATGATTTTTCTCTTTATAAACCCTTGAAAAATCACTGCCTGTGTGCCATCTTGTCACACTGTGTGATGTGTGAGGATAGTGGCCGCTGATCAGCTTAATAAAGGCTTTTTATTGGCTCAAGTGTGACGTGGCTTGGAGTTTTAATTGGCATTATGCTGAATACAACATTTTTGGTACAACATTGGTGTAAGATATTAACAGTAAGGGCAACTGGGTATAGAAATCTCTGAATTCACAACTTTGTGGCAAATTCACACTACTAAGACAAAAAGTTTATTTTAAAAAGTTTTAAGGGCCATACAAGCACATAATTCTCCAACCTTTGCAATGATTCCACACTTAACTAAAAATGTATTTACTTTACTCCCCAATGACAAAAAAAGTCTAAAGTCATGCCCACAATTGCATTCAAATCCAAGCCCAGGAATTTGGTGCTATCTGGCAAACACTTCTGTGTTGTAATAGCCTGTGGATGAATAAAACTTCCCATTCTAGATTGCATGACATAATTTTCAGAGTACTTAAAACACAGTCTCTAGAATCAAATCACCCATTGTGAATCCGAGTTGTATTATCACTAATTTCTTGACTTTGGTTTTGGTTTAAGAAGACAGATTTTTTTTTTTAAAGGGAGAGCCACAGGGCTTTTTCTTCTTCTTTTTTTTTTTTTTTTTTTTTTTTTTTTTTGGTCTGTTATTTACTTGTCAATATAAACCACTTCGTAGTTTAGACACTCTTGAAGCACCTTACACTTGTTCCACTTTAGAGGTCTCCTGCATCACAATGTTTACATCTATAGCTCAGTCCAAAGACTGTATTTTTAGTGAAAGCCTTTGGAGTTCTTGCAAACCAACATCTTACCCAACTTTCCAATCAAGAGCTAAGTTTAATGTTCTCAGTCTTGTCTTCTGAGGAAATTCAAGACAGAATTTCCTGTGATGGGTGGTTATGTCCCTGCCCTTGCTCCATACTAAATTCCTCTAGGTGACTCTTCCAAACTTGGCAGTTTTCAAGGCTGTTAAACAGGGAGTGTTCCACAAAAGAAGACTGAGAAGGAAGTGGTAGAAAGAGCAGAACATAGCTCAATCAGTTACCATATCCAAAATGAAATAAAGTTCTGAAAGTGTAGGCCTACATCAAGGGACCATCCCTAGAAATGGGGTTACAGATGGCTGTGTCTGAAATGTATTATCCAAAATTGAATTAAAATGCACACATTTTGACTAGAAGATATTGGAACTAAAACTAATCAGGAAAAAGCAAAATAAATAAATAAATAAATACCACTATCATTTTCTTGCTTTATTATCTAATGTTTTATTCAATAAAATATCACAAAATCCAAGCCATGGCTCTATTGCTCCCATTTTTTTGAGAAATAGGAACTAAGAGGCCACCTGCTTTTATTTCCTCTTTCAAATTAATACTACTATCATATATCTGAAAATAATAATTTGTTTACACCATTCTATTGACTCCCAGGAACAATATCAGAACTCATTAGGTTAAAGCTGTGGATAGCTTGGAGTATTTATGGAGGTAGTGTCATTTAAATGTAATTTACAGTGTTATTCTCATTGAATAATTTTTGGTGTGACCTGTATTCTGAAAACTTCCACTTGTTCCACGTTATAGTTAATGATAAAATGTCATTCAAGCTGCAATTGGAAAAAGATTTAAAGCATATGTTAAACTAAATAAACTATAATACTCATTTTCTGAAGTGACTGATAGGGGAAAAAAGAGCAATGAAAATAATTCTAGTATGGAACAAACAAAGTGATACAAATTTGTAAAAGAAATAATTTTTCAATAAAAATTGTAAAGCAAAAATATGTGTATTTTCACACATAGCTCAGAAATCACATAAATGCCAGGAGAAGTGACAGTTGCTGAAATAAATGTGTTTTTTATGAAAAGCAAAGTAGTAAAACAAGCAAAATAGATGCATAAAATGGGTAAATTTTCAATGTATTAGTTATTGCTGCCTCAGGGCAACTGTAAATTATAAACTTGTTTTTTAACTTTTTTTTTGTATTCATGAATTTATTCTGGGTCTGTTCTGCCTTCAACAGCCCTTGTGATTTGACCCTTTGCTGATTTATAATCTTCTTAAAATTTATAAATCAAAGGGTGCCAGATATGTGGTGGAAAAGATTCACATAAAAATAAAATGTAATTATGGATAAAACACTAACTTTTGAGAACACCCTTTTTTAAAAAGCCAAATAAATTTTGAGATTTTATTTCCTATCCCTTTACATAAACATGATTTTTAACAAATATAAAACTTCCTTTTTTTTTTTTTTCACTCTTTTCTTTCAAAAATGGATAATGCTACAGGCAATGACAATGGAGGTTTCACATGACCAAGTCTCAGCTCAAGTGGCCATACCTTCTTCAGAGTTCAAGGTAATTAACTCTTCAGCACAAACATATGTGGAAAGATACAGAAAACAACTGTAGATGAAAATGTTTTTGAAATGTGAGAATGAATCTTTCTGTAGAAGAGTCATTTTCTTGTGTATCCACTGAAGCTCAAATATTTCAGCTTAGCCTCTAGAGCTACAAAGAACAAAGCAAATCGCCTTTGAACCAAGTTGCCCCAGAGGACCATGCACCTTAATGTTCTTACTCAGTGGCCCAGGAAGGCAATTGCAATTAGGAATTGAAGCAAATAGGGTAAGAGCTATTAAAAATTAAACATTAAAAATGTTTAATCCTTCATCTTTTAAGCAGACAAATCAATACCTAGAACTGAAATTTAAATCATTGCCAAAATTACAGATTGTAAGAGAATAAAGTTAACTCCACGATTAATACTTCATTCGTAAAACATGTGGGAATCCTCCTTCCTGAGGAGGCCACAGAGAGAAATGGAGGAGAAACCAAACCAACCACAGAACAAGAAGATAAACAGAATCAGAAGTAATAAATACAGTTGCTTCAGGCTAAATTTTTAACAATATCAGGTCAGAAGACTCAAAGTTAATACACCCAGACCACATTGTGGCTATCCACCTATGGTTCTTAGATTTACTCTACACATCATGCTTAAGAAAATTATTAACCTAACATTTTGTGTGTTCACAATTGAATCTGCACTTTTGAATTCAACAATAGCCATAATCATGCATAGCTACTGCTTCTGCACAAATGCCCTACTTTGTACAGAATTATTCTGATGGATCTATCATTCTCATTGGGTCTGTCAGAAATTGACATAAAAGAAAAGGATAAATTTAACTTCTAAAACAAAATAGAGTTTTAAAAGCCAATGGTTTTTTCTCTCCTCCCTCCCATCCATGAGCACACACAAGAGATAGCCAGGTAAGAAAAGCAGCTTTTTTTTTAAATATATTTTTATTCTAATTTGTTATACATGATTGCAGAGTACAATTCATTTTGTATTACACATAGAAAGCACACTTTTTCAAGTCATTGGTTTTACATAAAGTATTTTCATAACATTTGTGTTTTTATACATGTGATTAGGGTATTGATGTCTATTTCTTCTGTCATTCCTATCCCCTGGTCCCCTCTCCTCCCCCCCCCCCCTTGTTCTATTTAACATTCCTTCATTCCTCTCATCCCCCCTCCCTTGCCATTATAAGTCAGTATCATCATAACAATGGAATCATTTGACCTTTTGTTTTGGGGGATTGGCTAACTTCACTTAGCATTATTTTCTCCAACTCCATCCATTTACCTACAAATGCCATGATTTTATTTTTTTTTTAGTTCTGAGTAGTGTTCCATTGTATATATATATACCAAATTTTCCCTATCCATTCATCTATTGATGGACATCTGGGTTGTTTCTACAATCTAGCTATTGTGAATTGTGCTGCTATAAACATTGATGTGGCTGTGTTCCTGTATTAAGCTGTTTTTAAGTCCTTTGGGAATAGACTGAGGAGTGGGATAGCTGGGTCAAATTGGTGGTTCCATTCCAAGTTTTCCAAGGAATCTCCATACTGCTTTCCAGATTGGCTGCACCAATTTGCAGTCCCACCAGCAATGTATGAGTGTGCCCTTTTCCCCACATCCTCGCCAGCATTTATTGTTGTTTGTGTTTTTGATAGCTGCCATTCTGACTGGCGTGAGATGAAATCTTAGAGTAGTTTGATTTGCATTTCTCTAACTGATAGAGATGTTGAACATTTTTTCACATATTCTTCTGAGAAGTGTATATTCAGTTCTTTAGACTATTTATTGATTGGGTTATTTGTTTTTGGGGTGTTAAGGTTTTTGAGAGCTTTATATATCCTTGAGGTTAATGTTCTGTCTGATGTGCTTGTGGTAAAGATTTGCTCCCATTCTGTAGGTTCTCTGTTCACCTCACTGATTGTTTCTTTTGCTGAGAAGAAGCTTTTTAGTTTGAATCCATCCCATTTATTAATTCTTGGTTTTAATTCTTGTGCTATAGGGGTCTTATTAAGGGCCTAATGCAACATGATGGAGATTTGGGCCTACTTTTTCTTCTAGTAGGTGCAAGGTCTCTGGTTTAATTCCTAGATCCTTAATCCACTTTTAAAATTAGATAAAAATTACATGCAAATAGAGATTTTTATACTTTTCTTACAGCTAAAAATCATTTTTAAATTATATTCTGTTTTGCAGGGGAAGGAATCAACTCACTTTTATTTGACTCTGACTCATAATCACCTAGTATAGAGTCTATTGTAAGCTAGCTATAAAATAAATGTTCATTGTGATGACAAATATAAAGAACATATACATACAGTTAAAAAACTCACTTCGAAATTAATTTTGCATGAAAGGGTTGCATTTGGTACTAATTATAAAAACAATATCATAAAAAAACAAAAGACAGAAAACCAAATAAAACAAATGCAGAGCTTAACAAATTGTTATAAAGTGAACATTCTTGTAACTATAATGTAGGCCAAACAAACAACAACAAAAACAAAAACAACCCTGCATTTCAATTCTTTTTATAACCTCTAAGTGTAACTTTCATCACTTTCACTTTTTTCTCTACACTTTTATCATGTAAGAATACAATGGTAAACATTACAGTACAGTTTAAATTTCTTTTCTACCTGATGTAATAGATTTATACAGTATATGTTCATCAGACTTATTTAACATATATTATTATATGGTTATCTATGTCACTGGTATAAGTAGTCCATTATTTTGTTTCTAAATATCATTCCATTTCCTGAATACTTAATAGCATTTCATTCTGTTGAATTTTCTATCTTACTATTGATATACATTTGTCCTGTCTTCAGGATTTGGATTTTATGCACTATGATGTCACAAGCATTCTTATGTATCTATATTGTTGTCCATCCAGGTAAATTTTGTTGAATATATATCTAGAAATGGAATACTGGAAAATACAGAATAAGTAAGTTAACTTTTGTAAATATTTCTGAATTTATCCAAAATGTCCTCAATCATTTTAAAGAAATATACATTTCTACCAGCAGTTCCTTTTGCTCTCTATATATCTAACTTTTTATGTTTTCTGGTTTTGGTTTTACTCTTTAATTATTGCTGTTTGGGTAACTGACACTTCCATTTCATTAAGATTTTCATTTGTAATTTCCTTATTAGGAGGATGGGCATCTTTTTAAATGTGGACATCTTGTTTTGGGAGATGCCTGATCAAGATTTTTGCTCAGGATTCTACTGAATCTTCTGACTTCTTGATTTCTGGGAAGTCTATAAATTTTAGATATGAGTGAGAACTTCTGTGTTCTTCAGCTTGCTGATTCACTGTCCTCGTATAATCTAATGAGTAAAAGTTTTACTATAGACCACTTTAGCAATCTTTCAAATGATTAGTGTTTTTTTCTAAACCTTTCCTACTACACTACTCTGAGGTCATACTATCATCAAAACACCATTTTTTTGCTTTTCATCTCACCTACAATTGTCCTGTACAGAGCTAAAGGCAGGAATCAAGGGACTGGGGTTGTGGCTCAGTTGGTAGAGCACTTTCCTCCCACGTGTGAGGCCCTGGGTTTGATCCTCAGCACCACATATAAATAAACAAATAAAATAAAGGTATTGTGTCCATCTATGACTAAAAAATATTTTTTTAAAAAAAAGGCATTAGTCAAGGTCCTGTCCCCCAGCCCTTGAACCATATTTATTCAACATTAACTACTGGGAAGATCTTTTTTTTTTTTTTTTTCCTTCCTACTGTGCTGAAAATCTTTGTTATCAATTAAGGGTTTGTATATGTATGGGTCTATTTCTGGACTATTTTTTCTATTACTTTATCTTTGTGCCATATCACAATGCCTTATAAGCTGAATATTTATAATAGATCTCAATATCTGATTATAGCAAGTTATCTCATTTTATACTCACGCAAGATTGCCTTGCCTATCTTTATTACTTTCTACTTGCATAAACTTTTAGATTTACTCTATCAATTTCCATGAAAATAATTGCTGGAATTTAACTCTTATTTTAATGTACCCATGTTTCTATTAATCTTTTTAAAGTAACCTGTCCTTAATTTGTTTTTCTTGAAATTATTTTTGCCAGATTTCTAAGTTTTATTTTCTGGAATTTTAACATGAAGTAAGAATTTCCTTAATTATATTGCTTAGTATTTATTATGCTTCTGAAACTAACAATTACTAACTATTATGGTGTGAAAGTATCTTCCCAAGTTCAGAATGTGGAATTTAATCACTGAAGTTATAGGATTAAGAGGTGGTGCCTTTGAGAGGTGACTAAACCATGGTAAATAGAATTAATGCCTCATAAAAAAAGGCTACACATTGCATTTACCCCTTTTTGTTTTTGGTCTACTCTGCCATGAAGGCATAGCATTTAAGGCACCATCTTGGAAGCAGAGAGCAGGTTTCACTAGACACTGAACCTAACAAAGACTTGATCTTGGGCTTCCCAGCCTCCTCACCAATGAGAAATACATTTTTTATTATTAATAAACTACCCATCCTCAGTATTAAATTATTGCAGTATGAATGGAATAAGAAAATGATCATTTATCATTTTGGAAAAGTTTTTAGCTATTATCTCTTCAGTTTTTCTTGTGACCCTTTGCCCTTCATGTCTACATCCATGATTCTTACAGTACATTTTGGATCATCTTACCATATTATCTAGATGTCTAATTCACCAACCCCCCCCCCCCATTATTTTATGTCTCTGTTCTACATTCTGGATATAGTTTTTTGGATCTATTTCCAGTTTTTTAATTCTCTCTGTAGCTGTATCTGATATAATATTAAACTCATTCAATGAATCAGGAAATTTAAAATATTGTTATTTTTCAGTACTAAAATTTATACCTGGATCTTTCGCAAATCAGTGAATTTTAATAGGTTATTTAAAAAGAAAAGAAAGAAAGAAAAAGACAGACTGCAATTTCAGTTATAAGCGTCAAATTCTTCCCCCAATTTATTGTCTGGACCTAAAAATAGCAAGCCCTGGAGATTTTCTCTATGAATATATGAATATGTAGGCCTTCAAAGAAATCCCATGCCTATTTTCCATGCTGGATGAACATAATAAGACTTTACAAGGTTTACTGAGTCACTGTCTTTCACAGAGGCACTTCAGATCTCTGAGTATGGAATTAAGCATCTTTCAATGTTGCATAGAATCATAATCAAATTTTTTGTTTCTCCTTGACCTTTTCTTGTCAAGGCTTATGTCATAAAGTCATCCATTTCTGTTTCATTGCTGCTGTTGATTTTTTAAACTGGACTTTAGTACTATTTGCTTATTTTCTTGGTTATGAGATAATGCTGATCTAAGCCACAATCACCAAAGTCTGCTCATGTTGGTCCTCTCCTAATTGGTCTCACTGACTCTACTCAACACTTCTTAGAAGAGTCACAGTGATCCTTATGAAACATTAATCAGATCATCTTGCCTACGTAAAACCCTCCATAGGCCTTCTTTTCTAGCAAGGCCTACAGGATACTGAAGGACTTGGTTCTGCTGCTAACCGCCCCCCCCCCAAACACACACACACACACACACACACACACACACACACACACACTCACTCACTTTCCTCCAGGATCTCCTTCATCCACTGCTGTCCATCATACTGGCCTTCCAGCTGTCCTTCAAACAGGTCAACCCTGATGCCATCTCAGGGCTTTGTATTTGCTCTTCCTGAAAATAACTTTCTACCTTGAAATTTTACTATAACATTTCCTTCTTGTTGTTCATATTTCAGTTGTGTTGGCATTGCAGAGCAACATTTCTTCCTCATGTCACTAATACAGTACCCCTTGTTATTTGTTCTATTTTCCCATTTTATATTTTTCACAACACCTACCAGCTTGGAAAAAATATGTATTTATTTACTCACTTCTTTTATGTGAGCCAAGAATAGGAGAGAGGGTCTGAGATTTCACCTTACTTGAAACTTAAGCAGGTGAGCCTCCACATTGCTCACAGAGGACAAGAGACTTCTGAATCAAAGACAAAGTATATTACTACTCACAGATAAAGTATTTGTGTCAGTTCCCTCGGCCCCAATTCCCATAGGATGACTCATAAAGATGAACTGAACATCAGTGATATATAAGATAGGACAAATTCTGAGCTTAGGGAAGCCAAAACTTTTATATTGAACTTTAAGCAAACCTCCTTGCTGCTCCAGAGGAATATTCTACATGAATATGATATATCCAGGGTTGCATGCTTTCACATTAATGCCATCTTATGCTCTGTCATGTGTGTGTTAGTTATTTTTTTATTGTCTTTCACCTCTAAACTCACCTTTTAAAATGTATTCTGTAATAATATATTTAAGTCCTATAAGTGTTTCTCCTTTGAAGAAAGTACGATGTTAAGCTCTCTCAGTAGAGTGCTGGTGAGAACGTATATGAGGAAGGGCCTCCTCTGTTTAACCAGAGGCAGCACAGGGTGTGGGTGTCAGCAATATGAAGTTCATCTGGTACTCCAGCCATGGGCCCAGTGTGCGAGTACCTTTGGAAACTTTATAGGCTGAGCCTGGAGACGAACTTTCTGTGGCTCCCTTGGTCAAGAAAACTGTTGCGCTGAAGGCCTCTCACTCACATGATAACTAATTCCCTCTGAAGTTTCCTTGGTAGCCTACCTATAGCTGGGAGGGATCCCATAAAGGGGCTGTCCTCACCCCTTTATGTCCTTGTGCAGTCTACATATGCTCCAGGGGATCCTCACTGAGCCTCTCCTTAGTACTTTATAGCTGCCTGATGCCGTAAGGGTTCCCATCTCTGCCACCTGTTGCTGATTGCCTTTCCTTGTCTGCATTCTGGAAAGTTGCTTTCTGCTTGCCCATTGACTGCAGATCGGCTTCATTCTGCCCAAACCAGTAAGCTTCTCTGCTCAACCCAATGAGCTGAACTATCCCATTTTCAATGAAGTCTGAACCCTTTCCAAGTTTGTTCTTCCTTGAGTTCTTTCCCTTAGATTGATAGATCACTCTATCTTTTTTCCATTTATCCACCTATTTATATATTTTTATTAGATTTCAATTTTTCTTAAACTGTCCTTGTTTAGCCTACAGTGTGGTTTTTCCTATGTGTAAATTTCTGTGTGGTTTCTATCTCCTGATTGGATCCAGATGGATTTAATGCATGCAACTAATTCATGTTGTGAATTTATATTCTGTTTCTAATCTTTTATTAAGAACATTACAAAGAACATCTATGATCATAAATATTTACAGTATCTATGGTTATTTCCTTAAATAAAATACCTAAAAGACGAAAAGCTACTCCAAAATGATGTACATATTTAAGACTTTTTATATATTTTGCTAAAAATGCCCTCCATAAAGGATGTGTACTTCTTCTGGAAATTTGTAGAGTGTCTAATACTCATTATGTTTTAATGAGTGTCATTTATAAAAGGACAAAAAGAAAAAAAAAATGCCTGGTACTGCCCAACAGCATACCCCTTGCTTGCAAAACCTCTACCACAGGTGAAGCGAACCCATTTATCACAGCTTGTGTTTGACTCACAAGGTCATTACTTAGAAAAACAAAAGTAGTATTGGATGAAAAATTATTCCTAGGTCCCTCTTGTGAATCTCCCACGCTCCAGAGCCCTCTCCATTTTTGCTTCCACCAGAAACCTGAACCTTTTTTCACACCTCATTTCTTTATTCATTGAAAACCTCAAAGAAACTCAGGATGCTTATACCTAAGCCAAAGTGTGAGATTAGAAAGTTTATCAGTCACCTTAATCACTACCTACTATTTTCCAAGGGGTGTGGAGAGCATTCTGAATTTCAAACATTTTGTAGAGAGTTAAAAAGAAAAAAAAAAAAAAAAAACATTTTTGCTAATGGACTATTTGACTTGTTTCCATGAAGAGGAACACAATTATGTTGTGGGAATGGGGGACAATTGGCATGACAAAGGAACTGGAAATCTGAAATTCCCGATTGTTAATTTGAAAGACATGGGTTATATGGCAGGTAACATGTTTAAATCAATAGATATATCTTTAAAGAAATAATAGTCCATTTAATTGAATTTGTACAAACAGAAGACTAAATTACCACAAACTAAGAGTAAAATGTAAAATTTAACTAGGAAAATGTAATAAAATTACTAAGGAATAGAAATGAATTTACAAACTTCCCAGTAAACCTGAGAGATAATTGGAGTGTCTGACTCCTTCTCAGTCATTAACTGGAAAGTCCAGAATCACCTCTATTTAACAGGAAATTGAGAAGAGTTAAATGTCCACAGCACAGGGCCCTTCATTGTTCCTAAATATTTGCTATTGACTCACACACTGGAATTCTGAAACTTAAATATCAGTACCAGAACTCAAGTCTTGGTAGATTCCATTTATTCGAAACATATTGACTGTTTTGTCCCAGTACATTTGCTCCCACATGCCATGGTGATGTGAGAATTAGAGTTAAGCCTGCTGATTGGCTTCTTGCAAAGATTTTCAGATATGGTAGGAATCGATCACTAAAGATAAGAAGGAAAAAAATTAATAGCACTTCAACCTAGTTGATTTAGTAGACTTCATTTTTTGAAATGAGATAATGGTTTTTCCATCTTCTCACCAATTAAATTGTGAAGACTAGACATTTAATGCTTTTAAAAACTGGTATCCTCAAGAATTAGATCCTACTTGAAATGGCATAGGGTCACTATATCTCCATTGTGTTACTTCATAATTGCACAAATGAGTTGAAAAGGCTAGTAACCTAATTCCATTCTCATTAGTTTCATGACTCTACTATAAACTCCTAGTCAGAGGTTGGCAATGTCCTATTATTAGACATATGAAAAACCAAGGAAATAGAACATTCTATTGAAGTTGAACTCCTCCTTATTGACAGGAAATGAAAAGAGCAGTGTTTTCTTTGAGAAGTCCCTGCACTCAGCAACCCAAAAGCTGTGGCTGCTTCAAAGAGACTCCCTGCAGAGTGATAGACTCCCTTCTGAGGAAAAAGGGAGGAATGCTCCTCGGATCTCAGCATCACAGGGTGCTGTACATGGCAGTATTTCAAAGTCTCATGTTCCTTACAGTAGGACAATGTCACTTTAGTACATGCAACTAGTAGAAAAGAGATATCACACAGCTTTTTTTGTCTCACCGAGCACCTCTAAAGCTTTGCCATTCCCCACCTTTCTTGAGAAAATAAAAACGTTTAATCATGTATCAGATGCCTAAAGTGTTCAGAATTCATAATTTGATAATAACGTTTACAGAACTATAGAAAGCTAAACCATGCCTCCAAAGAAATCCAAATCCTAATCCCTGGACCCTGTGATATGCCACCTTAAATGGTAAAAGGGAATTGCAGATGTGATTTAAAGATGTGATGTAAAGACCTTGAGATGGGGCATTATCCTATGTTATCTAGGTGGACCAAAGTAATAAAAAGTAATAGAAGTCAGAAAAAGAAGATGTGACCATAATTAGAGGCTGAAGTGATGAACTTTGAATATGGTGGAAGGAGCCTCTAGCAAACATATGCAGGCACATCTAAAAACCAAAAACAGGGAAAAGTTCCTTCTCAAAGCTTCCAGAAAGAATGCAGCCTTGCAAGCTCCTGATCACACTTCTGGACATCAGACCTGTAATGATAGAGTTTGTGTTGTTTTATGCTACTAAATATGTGGTAATTTGTTAAAGCAGCATTAAGAAATTAACACAGGAACTAAATAGCACATATGTCACTCCTATAGTGTATGTTAGCTTTGTGACTATGTAGGGATCTCATTAGCATTATACACATGATAAAGTCAGACTTCCATAAAAATCTCTCCAGATGCAAGGAGTCACTTAGTGACTGCCAGAAATTAAGTGATACTTGGAATGCTGTGCAGAGTAGGAAGTCACCCTAGAATCTTAAAGTGTCACCCCTCAAACCATCCCTCTATCAGGTTACATTATCACTTGAAAAAGACTTTGGCCAGCATTACATTTTAAAATATTGATTGTGCTTTAAAGCATGTTAATAAATTATTTCCAGACAATTTCCAGAGTCCATCTCCTCCCCAGGCACAGTACATGTTAGATGATTCCCTGAACAAGAGCATCAGTGCCAAGCCAACCGTTTAGAACACCTGACCTGCCTAGCCAATGTCTGATATTCCTCCAATAGGACCAGAGTCAACATTACCTGTTCTTGGAGACTATTCCTGAATCTCCAGATACCTTCTAAGAGAGTCTAAACACATCACTGAATAAAACATTATCATATTGTCAAAATTATAATGTAATGCAATTTATATTACAATAATGTATTGCAATTTCTATCATGATATAATTCATCTTTTTAAAAAATCTGCCTATCCCGGTTTTACCCTAATCTTATCAAGGATTAAGAAAGACGTATCTTGTTATTTGATCTTCAATACTCAAGTTTGCCACTTAACAAAATAATGACTGAATGGACAAATAAGATTGCAAGTTTTGAAAGTACATTACAGAGCACACAAGCAAATTAATGGTTTCAATTTGTAATATAGGCTAGCATGTCCTATGGCAACAAAACCCCTACTAGCATGGTCCTGTCTAGCCTGGCTCCCGCTCCACCTGCCTTCCCTCTACACCATGGCTCTGCTTCCCAGCTCTGCTCACCAGTTTTCAATTAACCAAAATGAAAATTAATTTTAATTAAGGAATTTTGCAAATGCCTCTGCCTGTTACACAGACCACATTGACTGAGTCCACTCCTATTAAATCCACCTTCACATTCTTAAGTAATTCATCAATCTCGTTTTCAAGATTCTTTGAACTTCTATACCTTTCTGGAGCTGAAAAGAATACACAGTAAATTGTATAAACTTTGATTTTTGTTAAAGGTTGTATGTTAAATCAATACTATGTTCTTATACCACTTCTTGAGAAGGAAGTACCAATTTGAAATTGTATCATTTTCTTCAAAATGAAGGGCACTGCTTAGAATAAAAGATTGATGATAGCATTTAAAAAAAAGAATATGCAGAATCATAACTTCCATAACATTTTACTTGCTTTTCATAGTTTTGTTCTCAGAACACATTAGCATTTATTCTTAATTGAGGTTCAGAAGCACACTGATGATTTTGTTTCTTTTGTTTATTCTTGTCACTATAAACATTTTACCATATTGTTTTATAATGAAACTTTATTAACATTGTTCATAGACATTCATATACAAATGTTCACTTCCTATGCCAATGAGGATTCTGGTTTAGCCATCCTGGCATTGCAAACTTCTACAATACTTATCATAAGAAAGGTCACAATAATATTTGTTTGAGCAGACTGGAGTCAGGGTTTTAGGTATTAACAACCCTTTGTAAATTAGAATTTTAGATTAAATATACAATATACTTACAAGTTTCAAAACTGATGGTTAGTAAAATCAGGACTAGAAGTTACCTAGCTGATACCCAGAGGATCATAGTATCTCTGAATATTTTATAGCATAAAACCATACATTTGTTAATTCCTAGGAATTAGAATTATCATTAAATATTAGACAAATAATAAAGCAAATGACTTCAATTCAAAATAATACAATGCATAAGTATATAAAATATTGTTTCCTTGAATAATAGTTGGTTTTGTGTTACCACGGTTGTTTAATCATAGACTAGACATCTTTTTAATATTAGAAGAAGGACTAAAGCATATGATGGTTGGGCTGTAATATTTTAGCTCTCTTTCAATGGGAAAGTCCATGGCTCTATTTTTTGAGAGACTTATACTTCTATTGAGATAAAAACCCTTTTTATTTTATCTACTCATCCTTTATGATCAACTAAAATTTAATTAATAGATAAATCACTATATCTTGATCCAGAATACTGGGTTCTAATTCTGGTAATGTTTAACATGGGGAAATTAATAAGAGCAGAGTGAATTAATTAAGAGGGTGAAATGTGGAGTTATCCTTGCTGAACTTGTGTCTTGACTTTTAATTTTGTATCCCTTGCATGTAACTTTACCTCTACAATGCTCATTTGCCTCATCTATAAACTGGAGACAATGCCACATGAAGTTGATCTTAGGAGTAAATGAAATAATAGCTGTTAACATACTGAGCAGAACATTGGACTTGGCATATAATAAACTCTCAGTAAATTCCATTCATCTTTCCCACCCTGGTTCCTCAGATACAAAATCAAAAATTCTACTACACCAGAAATCCTGAATAAAATAGCAAAGATACCATAACTTTCACACCTTTATCACACATTTTCAAGCAGTTACAACACAACACAGAATCCTGTGGAGCCAGCCTTCATTTTAGAATCCTTCTGAACACAATCCTTCAGATAGTCACTAGTAATTGATCAAATTGACATAGGAATTAAAACCTGCTTGTATAGCTAGGTAATAGCTTTAAGATTACATGTGATGCTCTTGAATAAGGCAGCAACTATACTAAATTAAATAGTCACAACATTGTAGGTATAAATTATCCTAAGAATTCTTATTTGCAAATATAATAAATACACAAATACACACACATACATCTAAATAATAGGTTCTATCTACTGTCCATGTTGGAAAAAAGAAGCACTTTCCCTTCTTTATTGCCCCAGCTCCCCAAATTCATGGTAAGAGTATTTCTGGAAACAGTGAGATATTGGTGCAATAAGAAAGGAAAAAGGTAAGCATTTAGCACCACTTCCATCACATATACATCTACCACACTATCAGGTAGCATCAGATGCATGGTGTCAATAGCTATTTTGGGTCACAGACATACAGCCTGACAATTGAACTTTTTTTTTTTTTTTTTTTCAGTTATATCTGACTGGACTGCATTGGCATAGCAGATTTAGAATATGTTAAAAAGTAAATTCATGTTAAAATAATAGCTCACTTATCTTTTCATCTATCTTTGCCATTCTAATTATGAAAATCTTTTGGTGAACAATAATCACAAATTGAAAAAAAAATGAATGGGTAGTTTTATTTAAGGTACATTTATTAAGAATGTATACACATTTAAAATCTCAGATGAAAAAGCAAACAGTACTACTAGTGACTAAAATTAGTGGAAACAAACAGGAATCATCTGTTGTCTTTGTTCCTCTTATTGAAGCTCTATTGCACCTGTGTCCTCCTGATATTTGCTCACAACCATTCCGTGCACAGAGCTGTCAGTCACTGATACACAGGACATGCGAACCTAGAAAGTCTAAAATTTTCAAATTGACCAGACAGATAATGTATCTATTTTGTTTAGCAGGTAGACAGGAAACTACATACATTCTATTATTGTCATTTGTGGTTTTAATCCCCTATTTTGGATAGAAAAAAATACAAAAATTCAAGTTCTCCATTTTCTGACTGTAGCCATTGTAATGCTAAAGAATGTTTGAGAGGCTGTGGTATTGAATTATCTGTCTTTAGTTGCAAATTGATATTTAATTCATCTGCCCAAGATTTATAGTCAACATACAAAGCAACACTTTAACAAAGGAATTTGACCAATAATTTGTCTTTGTTCTGTCTTGGTTTTAATCACATATTAGGGAATCCTAATATTTCATAGGTGAGTATAGTAGGATTTAAAGAAATCATAGTTTTCTATAAAAATAATTGATTTGGATTTCTATTTGCCTGCCTATGCAAATACTAACAGCATAAGGGAAGGTATAAAACTTAAACCTGAAATGAACATATAACTTCTTAATTGTAATGTTTTGGCTTGAAATATTAAATTGCTAGAATATCAATCAAAAATTATGTCATGAAATAGAAAGACTGGGAAGGAAAAAACAAGACTAATCCACCTTCTGATACACAAAACAAAATCTTTATGACTTTTTCCTAATATTAAGTGCCATTCTTGAGAATTTTCCAAAATTAGTTAAATCAAAACTGGATGAAAATTAGTTGTCCACAGTTCATTATTGTGTGGGACATATATAATATAAACATTCAAATATTGTTCTACAAAAATTATAATCATTTATGATTATACTTATTTAGAAATAAATACTGTCTTCTACAGTTTCTCAATGTAGCCCAGAGTATAATTTTATAAATAATTGAACCACATGAAATTGTCATTTAAAATTTTTTTGATCTTCAGAAATAGCAACTTCACACATATGGCTCAATTTAATGTTTTTTTTTTTTTTTTCCAGTAAAAAGTACTATTGAATGAAAAACTAAATTATATTATATTGAACTCAAGCTAAAATATTTTCTAGTTCACAGGAATTTTTTTATTATAATAAATATTTAAAGGGAAAGAATATCTTTTAAGTTTTCAGAAAATAATTGAACAGGTAGAGTATACTCATTGGAAAATTTAGCCTAGACTATGCTAAGATTGTGAAATAAATTAATTACAAGCAAGATGTTTTCTAAAAATACATTTTTTAATTAAGAAAAAATTGGAGGGTACAAGTGTGAAATATAAACATTCATACCCAGTGGCTCTGGAAGCTGAGGCAGAGGATCTGAAGTTCAAAGCCAGGCTCAGCAACTTGTAGAGCCCCTTAGCAACTTAGCAGAAACCCTGCCTCAAATAAAATATTAAAAAGACTGGGGATGTGGCTTAGTGGTTAAGCTCCCCTGGGCTCAATCTTTGGTACAAAACAAAAAGAAAAAACAAACAAACAAACAAAAAACCATTTAAAACCATTCATTTCCAAATTGCCACTATCCTTCAATTATTAATGGATTCATATATTTTAATTATTTTTTAATATGTATTATTTATGTAAGGAATAATATAAAGCATTTTAGAGAACAAATTAACATGTTTATTTCTCAAAAGAATACAAAGCATTTTTAAAGTTTAAAATGTAATAAGACAATGTTATACCTGCCTTCTGAAAGGTATACCTTTCTCACCAAAATGTTTTCCCAAGAAAATAGTTTTAAATTAAAGAGATAATCTATAAGAGAGAAAAACATTTTTGATTGCCCTTCAAAGATCTTGGACAACAAACCAAACTTTTCCTATCACAATCCATAACACCCCCTGTAGAATGACTCCTTTGATACATCAAAAAGAGAAGAAGGAGCAAAATCAAATCCTACATTTCAGCATGAAGGAAATATGCACTATGAAAACAGGAGCAGAAGTTTCTGTCTGGAGTCAGCTCCAGGCACTACACACCCTCATTGGTCATAGAAAAATATCTTACCTGAGCAACTACTTGAGATAAAGAGCAAATAAAATCTTACAGAGTATTTAACAGGATTAGCAATAAGAAGTAAGAAGTAAGGACATCCTGAAGTCAGAGCCCCAGGGAAACAGTTAACAAGAGTAATTTACCTAACACTTTAGAACCTCTAGGGTCTCTAACAATTATCTCTCTGCCTTCCCTAACCTCCATTTATCTACCCTTTCCTTTCATTCTCTTTTAATTCTGGGAGTGTGTTTCCATAGTTTTGTTCCCTGACTTCTTAATTTGCCTAAATTGGCCTTGTGCAACTTGCCCCCCACCTCAAATATAGATTTTTAAAATTTTTGCCTTACTGACTATATAAACTCTTGAAAGAAAATATTTTATAAAATTAAATGAGAATGTTAAATATTAATCTTACTTTTAGAATTATATTTTATTATAAAATTCAGAGAAAGAAAACATCATCTTTTACTTCTTTTAAAGATCTCTAATTTGCTTTTTATTTTATTCACTACGATTATTTAACATAGTGACCAGGAATAGGAAAAAAAATATCTACTTTGATTTACAATTAGCAATATATAGTTTGATGTAATTAAATATTATGGCAGCCAGGCACAGTGGCGCACACCTGTAACCCCAGCACTTGGGAGACTGAGGCAGGAGGATTACAAGTTCAAAGCCAGCCTCAGCAATGATGAGGCACTTAGCAACTCAGTGAGACCCTGTCTCTAATAAAATACAAAAAAAGGGCTGGGGATGTGGCCCAGTGGTCGAGTGCCCCTGAGTTCAATTCCTGGTACCAAAAAAAAAAAAAAAAAAAAAAAAAAAAAATTATGACAAGAATGGGGATCTGGGACCTTGATCGCTTTAAACTGTTTCTATGTAATTTATCTACAAAATGTTTATGTAATCTTTGGAGTCACAGAAATAAATTAGATATAAATAAATAGATAAAACTGGTATTGTGTTAGATTCCTTAATTTTTTAACTAATGAAACATTCTATGTTCTTTTTATTTTATTCTTTATTGGCTGCATTGTAATTGTTTATAATAGTGGGATTCATTATGCCTTATGTTTGCATGCACATAATTTGATCAATCATGTCAACATTTCCTTTCCTTCCCCTTCTCCCTCCGCCTGATCTGCTTACTGTACTCTGCTTATCTCCCTTCTATTATTATTCTTTATTTTAATAGTGTGTTATGATTAGATATAAAAGCAGGATTTATTGTGGTATAATCAGACATGGACATAGCATAATTTGGTGACTTTTGTTTCCCAGTACTTCCACAAGTCCCTCCTTCCTACTTCATCCCTTTCTTCACTATATCGGTGTCCCTTCTATTCTGAGAGATCTTACCTTCTATTTTGTGTTAGTTTTAGTTATAGATAATATTAGGTTTCATTTTGGCATAATTATACAATCATGGAATATAATTTGCTCCAATTCAGACCTTAGTAATTCCTCTTTCCTTCCCCTACCTCTCTCCCACTGTTACCTTTCCTCTGTTCTATTGATCTTTCTTCTATTTGTTTATAGTTTTTTTAAAATAGTGCTTTATATATATATACATAAAGGAGAAATTCACTGTGGTATATTCATATATGTACATATGAAAGTTTGTTCACATTCCATTCCACCGTTTGTTCTTAATACAAACACATGACTTCAAATAGCATACACCAAAAAGTATTCAGGCATCTTCCATCTTTGTATCATAAGCAAATCATTTAAGAAAATGCAACATTTAAAATTAAGATATTACTAAAAAGCAAGGAGTTAGCAGAGCATTTTCTCCTTTGACATCATCAAAAGTTCTTCTCAGAGGTAAATTAGAATGCTTTGTTTGTACAGCAGAATTGAGCTGATTGGACTACCTACTTAGGCCACAAATGACCTTACTAATTGGAAGTCATTGCAAATAAAAGCAGGGATTTAACATAACAAAGAGTAGACTTTTAAGTAGATCAAATAGTACACCTAATCCTGGAAAAATGAATGGTACGAATATACAAACAGTGTTTTGTAAAAAGATGCTCTATATGTTTATTATGAATCATAATGCATACTACTATTATAAATACAACTTTGAATTAAAAAAATAAATAAAATTAAAAAAGAAATTAAAAAATGCTCAGTATTATATAATGGTTAGTGTACTGGCTAAGAAAACATTTGCTTGCATTTTCTTCTTCTGATATGCATGTACATCTGAAAGGTGAACAGAATCAATTATTGAATTTAGAAGTTAATTAAGGTAGCACATATAAATTCTAAAAGATGAGATTTTCCTTCAATCTCAAAACACTTAGAAAAAATTCATTGTGGCATCATGCTCTGAGAAAAGAATGCCCAAATCAAAAGGCAAAATTTCACTTTTCTATCTAAACAAATCACTCAAGCATATAAAGATATGCACGTGTGTGTGTGTGTGTGTGTGTGTGTGTGTGTGTGTGTATAGTCCCGTACCTTGTTTTTGACCCAGACCCATTTATAACTGCATGTTTGGGGGCTCCTTCCAATTAGTTCATATAGAGCTGTTTAATTCTTTGTAATGGCTCTGTAGTAGTCCTCACACTAGGTAGAACCTAATTTTTGGAAACTCCTTGTATTGTGGATATTGTTATTTTCATTGTTATGTGATTACAAATGACCCTGTAATGAATATTATTCTATATACGATATAAATCAACTCAGTCATACTAGTTTTTTTTTTAAATTACTACAGTCCTACATGTAGAATTTCTAAGTCAATGGTATGACTCCTGTGATAAAATTTGACAAAATGTTGGGTTGGCATCTCACCCAACCAAAAAAATATATGAAAAGACATTTCTCTGAACACTGTCAAATTATCACGTTTTTTGATGTCCATCAAATACATAGGTAAAAATATTGTCAACTCATAATTTTAATTTCTATTTTGTTTACAATTGAGTTTATCATTTTCTTTCCTTTTTTGGTGTGGGCTTTCTTTTCATGTGCATTCTTTGCTTATTTTCCTGTGAATTATTAGAATTTTAAAAAATTTTTAAATTAGTTCTTTCATTATAAACAATTGAGTATACAGTCTGTGACACATGGCAAAATATTTTCCCATGATGTTGTTTGCCTTTTAATTCTGCTTATTATGTTTATTTCAACTATATTGGGCATGATTTGTATACAACAAAATGTACCCATTTTAAGTGTACTATTTGATAAATTTTATAATGACAATTTTGTTCAAGACTTTCACCATTCATTTTTATTGGATTGTATTTATTTTACTCAGATTTAAGACTCTATATGCTATGAATGCTAGTGTTTTTGTCAAATACACACACACACACACACACACACACACACACATTTTCCTGCTATCTGGCTTGTTATTTTCTCACACATTTTTAATGACTAAAATTTTCAGTGTTGATGAAATTTGATTAATCAATAATTTTTCTTTTGTAATCTGTGCTTTTGGGGTCACATCCAAAAATTATCATCACCAAGTTCTTGAAATTTTTCTGTTATGATTCATTTAAAATTTCTATAGTTTAAGATTTTATTTTTAGATCTATGATCACATTTTAGATAATATTCATGTCATTGTGAATTAGTAAAAGACATTACTTTTTTCCATAAGCATCAAATTGTTCCAGAGCCATATCTTGAAAAAACTATTTTTCTACCTCAAATTATCTTGGTATTCTTATTAAAAACAAATTCATTATACATGTGTGGGTCTATTTCTGGATTCTCTATCCAGTTCCATTGACCTGTCCTTTTATGAATAATAGATTACCATGGCTTTATAATAAGACTAGAAATCAAATAGATTAAGTTCTTCTATTGTTTATTTTCTTTTTTGAAATTGCTGTAGCTAATCTAATGTATTTTAAAATATACATTTAAGAATTAACCTTTCTGTTTTCACAACAATTATATCCCCCAAAACAAAGGTTGAATGTTTTCTCTGAGATGTGGAAGCTAACCCACAATAAGGGTTGCGGGGTGGGGAGAGATTAGAAATTCAGTGGATTAGACAGGGGAATGAAGGGAAGGCAGAGGAATAGGAAAAGGAAAGTGTAATGAATCCAATGTAACTTTCCTATGTACATATATGAGTACACCACAGAGAATCTCACCATCATGTACATCCACAAGAATAGGGTCCTAGTTAGAATAAGATATATTCTATGCTTATATAATTATATAAAAATGGACTCTGCCATGTATGACTAAAAAGAGCCAATAAAAAAGTAAAGATTTTAAATGAAACTACATCAAGTTTATTGATCAATCTGATAATAACAGACATCTTAACAATATTGAGATGGCCAACCCATAAGCACATTTACTTATTTATATAGATCTTTAATTGATCTCTTCCATATTTTGTAGTTTTCATTGAATAGGTGTCATACATAATTTTCTATTTTTGTTTTATATGTTTGATGCTCTTATACTCAGTAATTTAAAATGTTTATGTTCTGGTAGAATGATTTTGAAATTGAGCTCATTCAATAACCTTAGTTCTTGGGATCCTTTAGGTTAACTCTGTATATTCTCATGTAGTCTATAAAAAAAATAGCTTTTCTTTATTCTTCCTGACATATATGACTTTTATGTCTTTTTTTATGACATATAGCACTGGCTTGGACCACAAATACAATATTGAACACAAGTGGTAGGAGTATTCAATATTCAAACATTTAAAGTAATTTAAGTCTAAGCAATTGATAAATGCATCTTATTAAGTTGAACAGAACCATATCCCTCCACTACAACATCTCCATTATTTATTAAATTTGTGTATGTGAAAATATTTCTGCACCTTTATTAATTTCCATTAATTTTACTTTTTTTATACAATGACCTCATTTTAGTCACTCTTGCTTTTATATTTTACAATATCTCCTGTTATAAGTACATATTGAATATAGCTCTCACTCAATTTTCTGTCTATTCTTTTCTTTTTAATATGTTAACTTTGTAATTAGCTTCTCTAGTTCTTCAGAAATTCTATTATTACTTTTAATGTGATTTTAGGATTCTATAATTTGCAGATTAATTTAAAGGTTATTCATTATTAAGATAAGTCTTTTTACCCAAAAGCACTGGTTTTATTTGTTCAAGTTATCAATAGCATTCTTCAATAGCGTGTCAAAGAATCCTTCAACAACAGCCTGCCAATTTATTGTTAGATTTATTTTTTTTTTTGTTGTAAATAGGAGTCTATTTTCTATAACATCTTCCTGGAGTGTCTGCTCCTTAATCCTCCAATTTGTCCTGGATTGATCAAGTCTACCATTAAACTAGTCCATCAAAAAGCCTCCTACTCAATTTAATGAGGTCAAAACATAGTCCAGATGACGTTTTCAACTTTCAAGTTCAACAAAACCATTGACAAATCCCCTGATGTACAACATTTGTTTTAGTCAGTTTTTTTCCCCCTTGCTATGACCAAAAGACCTGACAAGAACAAATAGAGGAGGAAAAGTTTATTTCAGAGGTCCCAGTCCATAGATAGCCAATTCCATTGCTCTGAGCCTTAGGTGAGGCAGAACATTGTTGTTCTGGAAACAGTTCATGACATGGCACAAGGAAGCAGGGGCGGGGACAGGGAAGGGTGTGGAGACAAGGCTCTATTATTGGAAAATAATACATATCTTAAAGGCATGCACCCAATCACCTACCTCATCCAGCTACACCTTACCTGTCTACAGTTGCCACCCAACTAATCCCTACCAGGGGATTAATGAATTTAAGTCTCTTATAACCAAATCATTTCACCTTTAAAGTTTCTTGCATTATCTCACACAAGAGCACTTTGGGGGACACATAATGTCTAAACAAAAACGTGATTCTCCTTTTTGCTTCAAGATTACTAACAGAGCAAAGAGCAGAGTTATAAGGACAGAAGACAAAATTCTGTAAGTAGGTAATTAGATAACTTGAGAGGAGGCCACTTACACATCCACCCTGAGTTTCTGGATATGTGACTTTTGACCAGACCTATTGACTTTTGGTCAACAGATCAAAGTCCACATCATTCCTATAGGATAGCATTCAACTGCACTGGATGTTGTCTCCTAGCCCACCCTGTAACTCTGGTTTCAGTAAGCTATTCCACATGTATGTAAGACAGATGTCTAATGTAAAGTTTGTTATTAAAAAAATTTATTAACATGGAAAGAAGCATGTGGGATGCTGATGACTTCTAAGGCATTCTATAAATCCAAATGGTGATGGCAGTTGCACTATAAGTTTAAAATGCCAAAACAAATACATGCATAGGGATAGGTCTATATTCACCCAGGAGAAAAAACCTTCATGTCAGTGAAGAAAGAGGTCCAAAGTAACCACTCTACCACAGGGAAGTGGGCTTCCCCTTACATTTCTAAGCAATACCATATTGCAGGCTTGGGTTTGGATTTTGCTCTTGGCAAACTGAGCACTTAACAAAAATTAGAGGACACAGTGCAAAGTTAGAGCCCTAGAAAAAAAAATTAAGAGTCAATTCCTGTGATAAAGAGGAGGACAAATATAAAAAGTGGAGGTGAAAGCATCCACAGAAATGATTGGCACCAGGGGCTTTCTTCACATGTTCTCCCATTTTCACTCCTCCTCAAGATTTTGTTCCCCTCTATCACTGGATTTTATCTTGTGTTTATTTTTCTAGCTACTTCTAGTGTTCCCTTGATGCATTTTAAAATAGTTATGTTGTCTGTCTCATCAGCTATCAGTTTGGTCACAATTTCATCTGTGTGTTTTTTTTTTTTTTTTTTTTTGTTTTTTTTGTACAGGGGATTGAACTCAGGGGCACTCAACCACTGAGCCACACCCCCAGCCCTATTTTGTATTTTACTTAGAGACAGGGTCTTACTGAGTTGCTTAGCACCTCACCATTGCTGAGGCTGGCTTTGAACTTGTGATCCTTGTGCCTCAGCCTCCTGAGCGACTGGGATTACAGGCATGCGCCACAGCACCTGGCACAAATTCATCTGTTTTATGAAAACATTTTTAGTGAATGTTCTACATTTGTTCATTGTTTCTACTTTCCTTTTTGTTTATTATTCATCTCGTTAATAAAGTTCCATCTGGCCTTATTAATTGCAGGAATTTCTTGTCAAGAAAGCAGAATACAATGTCAGGCCAGTGAGTTCTCTCTGATTCACAAAAATGCCTTATATTTTATGCTATGAGTGAGGTTTTTTTTTTTTTTTTTTTTTAACTTGAAACTTTCATCTTTTGAAATACAATAGGCTCTTCAATGTTTACAAGGTTATTCTAAATTGCAAAAATTATCTGTCTCTCCTTCTCTGTTTTTATGCATCCTCTATTCCCCCACTCAATCTTGATTACCACAATCAGACAGAAAAAAAGTAGGAGAACACTTTTCTTCTTGCATCTGAAGTGGAAACCTAAGTGGGTTTGGGTATTTTTTGTTCTTGTTCTGTTTTGTTTTTCCAATCTTATTTCTTTGGTGGCAAAACTCAGCAGATACAATCTGATGAAAATCTTGAGAATCTTCTTTGACTCATCAAGATGGAGCTACTGTTTTCTATCTCACCAGTATGCTTTTCAATGGAGCTTAACAAAGTCTGAACATCCACTTCTCTTTCATAAAACCAAAAACTGTTTTTGTATCTTCATTTTCTCTCTTTGATCTTCATTGAATTTGGAGGCTCTGTTCTACTTACAACAAATTCATAAAAGGGGAAAGATTGATTTTACTCTGTCATCCTACTACTGAAATAACACAATAATTGATACGCACTACAATCCAGTTCCATTTAGCTTGCAGAACTTTCATAGATTTGTGACCTCTGTAAACTATGTCTTTTGCCATTTCTTCTTGCAAGAGAATAATCATATACTGTTGATTGAACATTTGCTATCAACATGTATTTCTATGAAGCCAAAATGCAAAGAGAGAGAGATTATGTTAATCTTACCATTGTTTCTTCAGTAACATAATCACATCTATTTATTATTTGTTAACTTATTTAAAAATTATTAAAACCCCAATGAGGCATGTATTCATAGATGAATAACCTGCTCATTTCCCAGTGTAAACAATATTAAAATAAATAATAAATGCAGTTCAATATGTGTATCAACTAGTACATAAAGTGTATAATGGTCAAAGGGAAGGGAGGGGAAGGGAGGGTGCAAGGGGGGAAGGGGGGAGAAGTGGTTGAATAAGATGGATATCATTATTCTAAATGCATGATTGAAGACTTGAATGCTGTGAATATACTTTGAATACAAACTGTTTTATGTAAAAAGATGCTCTATATGTATAGTATGAACTGTAATACATACTACTATAAATAAAAATTTTAAAAAATAAAATAAAATAAATTTAAAAAATTTTAAAAAAAAGTGTAAACATACCACCAATTAAGAGCAAATTGTTATCTTTTTCAATGTTAAAATTTGCTTGTGGTCTAGAATTTATTGCTAAAGAAGAAAAAGTGTCAAAGACTAAGCTAAATCTACCCTAAGAATATTTAAGCAACCTCTATCTATCAGTCTGTGAGAATCTGATGAATGGAAGAATGTAGTTAACATTGGATAAACTATGGTGTGAGAGATTTCAGAGGAAAAGGGAACTATTTTGATACTTTTGAAGACTGCTGAATGGGAGTATAAGAGATTTTAAGGATGCAGTAATTTCTATAAATACCATCACATGTTATTCTGTCAGCTAAGTACTGGTTCCAAATGCCTTGACATTTAAGCATGTGCATGTGTAATTATTTTCAATCTTATCCTTTCAGACTTTCAGACGTAAAATTTTCTTTTCTTTCTTCATGTCCATGCATTTTCCTGTTTACCCTGATATTTTTTCCTCCCACCAAACAGAGCAGCAATTTTTGTTGATGCTTCTATATTTTAAAGCCACAAACATCAGATGTGAAATAATAAATGTATAGCAAAGTAAATCCTCAAAATTGGTCAGTTCAAATATTCTTTCATTGGAATAAATCTGGAAAATTAGTATTTGGAGCAAATCACGTGAGTTTTGAGCCTCAAATAAATAAAGGTGAAGTATTTCTCATTTGAATTCATGGATATATATGGGTTTTACAACCATGACTTCAAACACATAACTTTTTTAATCTCTGAATGTCCATGAAATTTTACTTTACTCACTCTCAGTGAGGGACGTCATTCTACTCTATTAAGCTCAAACACTATACTTCACAGACTACACTTTTGGGTCACAGTGTTCCCTTGTCTCCCTACCCTCTCCATAGTAATCTCTGGGCATAGTATACTTCCCAAATCCTTTGATGGTGGGTTTGCCCATGTGATTTGTTTTGATCAATGGAATATAAGCATAAGGTCAGTTTGCTAGGTGCCCACTGAGATCTCAAGAGACCACATGTACTCTTTTTTTTTTTAACAATTATTTATTGATTTACTTTAGTTGTACACAATGCCTTTATTTTTATGTGGTGCTGAGGATAGAACCCGGGCCACGCACATGCTAGGTGAGCGCTCTACCGCTGAGCCACAACTCCAGCCCCCCACATGTACTTTTGCTTACTCCTCTTATATCTTAGCTGGCACCATGAGAACTTCCCTTGGGCAGCCTCTGATTGCAAGATAAGACTCATGAAGCAGTACTGAGATCAACTGCAACCTAAAGAAAAGGTCAACCTAGTCCAGCACAGCCCCATCCAATCCTCAAACCAAGAAATAAGCACCTACTGTATAAACAACTGAGAGTGAGCTTTAAGATGGTTTTATAAGAATTTTTAAAGGAAATATCTGACATGATATCATTTTAGTGTCCCTCAAATCATTATCTTGATTGTTAAACACAACTATTCAAATGTTACTTGAGTGTTTTAAATCCATATAAATCAAAAGAACCTAAATTCAATATGTACAAAAATTCTCCAAGAAAGGAAATTTTCACATGTTCTTTCCTACTTCAGTAAAGAATTTCATCTGTCTATTTGCTAAGCAAAAAAAGCAAAGTTACTATTTTCTTTTCTACCTTCTTCTTTTACTCAATTGCTATTGGGTCAATCACCAAATTACCTTGACAATAATGTAATGTTAGAAACTAATATATATTTTTGTTTTGCATTTTATATATTCCTGTAAGCTACCTTAAATTTTTCATGAAACAAATAGATGAAAAAATTTCCCCGTTAATTTTTCTCCTCAGTGGCTCTAAATTATTTACCCACTTCTCTATCCACACTACCACTGCATTGGTTGAGACATCTGTCATTTCTTGCAAGGAATATTATATGCCTTCTAACTTCCTCCAAGTCACGGACTTACCCTCCAATTTATTCTCCATTCTTCTCCCAGTGTCCCTTTTAACATGAAAATTAACTCTATTAAATTTCTCATTGGCTAACTACTTTCAGAATAAGTAAAACCAAAGAATATATAAACTCAGCTCTCTTTCCAAATACGCTAACATATTGTAGCTATGTGAACACAGAACATTATCCTGCTTTTTCATGTTTTATTTTTTATTAGAGCTTTGTCATTATACACAGTAGTTGTTCATCCTGAAAAACTCATACACACATGGAATTTGATTTCAGTTTATGATCCCCCACTCTTCCCTCCAGTTTTCCCTCTTCTCCTCCATTCTCCTACCTGTACTCTACAAGACTTCCTTTGAAACAGTAGTTACCTTGCCATGAAAATACCCCTGGACCTCCTTCTGTAGTCCAGCTATTTAACTGCTCCTTCTTCAAATTCTAATTCAAGTATTATCTGGGGGTCCTTTTCGAGTCATTTTATTGTACTGCCTCCATAATTAGGTTGACTTCACTCTTCCTTGGAAATTTATGCATAAATCTATTATAACATCTAACACAGTCTCTTACAATATTGACAGATGTCTTGGCCTTCTGTCTTAGAACTTTCATAGAGAATATGGAAAGGGTATTTCTTCATATCTAGCTTTAATGCAGTCCATCTTTTTTTAATCTCTATACCTCAGAAGCCTATACATAAATAGTAGAATATCTGGAACATGAATTAATGAATGGAAATTTGGATATATATTTAAGGGTAGGTTTAGATAAAATAATAATCCACAGAAGCTAAAACTATTTCCATTTAGATACAGAAGTTCAATAAAAGGCTCTCTAGGAAGTATTCTTCAACTTGCCAAGGCAAGCATTGGGCATCCCATACTGATTTAGCACTTTGTACAAACTTTAATCATCACATCCTATTATTATGATGGGCTGTCAAGTCTAAATTTTCCAATAGACTGTGAAATCCCTGAAGCCTGAATGCCAATCTCATTAAGCTGTGAAATCCTAAAACCGAGCACAGTTAAATTCCAAAGCTGAATGCTATAAGAGTATATCATACTGATCAATGCTGTTGAATCTGCTCACTCATTATTTCAGTAGTAATAGTCTTCTCATGTGACATATACAAGTCCTAGAACTGGGAATAAGGCTAACATGTATGAGTACAACCACCTACACGTATTTGCCATGAAAACTTACTTTGAAAGGAGAAAGAATGGCTCACTGCTTTCTTTTTACAGTCAGAGAATGTTTGAAAATTAGCTAAAGGATTACACCTTTGACAATGACTTCAAAAAACTGGAAGACTTGAACTGTCCGCAAATAAGTCCCTGATCTTCTATTATCATTTAAAGTAATGTATAATTGCACTTTAGGTTTATATTAGTCTCAATTCAATATTGTCCATAACATTGAGATATTAGCAACCCTCACTTTAAAATATTATTAGCAATCCAACTGAGTGCCATTGTTACAAATTGTTTAGTAGGTATTTTCCTGAGCTCTGCTGTTTTTAATATGCATCTAGATTTTGTATGTATGTGTTCAACTGTCTCCTTTAAAAACTATTACTCTTAGTGAATGCCTTGAATTTCAGAAGTACACTCTCTGTATTTTTTTAATATTATATATCACTGTAATATTAAATCAGTTTAATGCTTAAAATGTATAAAGTGCTGCTGGATGACATTCTCATTACATGC
Source organism: Tamias sibiricus (assembly GCA_025594165.1). Taxonomy (NCBI): domain Eukaryota; kingdom Metazoa; phylum Chordata; class Mammalia; order Rodentia; family Sciuridae; genus Tamias; species Tamias sibiricus. The sequence goes on from CM046664.1 coordinate 98,797,982, forward strand.
TTTATATCACAAACTGTGTTATATTATTATTTTTGACAAGCTCTGAGAAATAACTCAAATATCTATAAAAAAGTCTCTTAATTCGTTGTGGATTTCTCATCAGAAGTGTTTCAAATATATAAATATCATCACAAATATTTAATAAGAAATCTCTGCTTTGGGAGTATAAATAAATAATATTCTTCTATAAATTGACAAAAAATATGATATCTAAAATATACATGTCATACATTCCACTTTCTTCTATGATAAAAATGGCTAAATAAATACCATTCAAAATAAAAGTTGGGACTTTGTTTCTTCCAATTTGTAGCATAAAGAATTTTTTGAGTAATACCTATGATAGGGCTATGATACAATTAGGTAAATATTATGTTTTGTGCTTTGTACTTTGTGACTCCAAAGTCATTTGAAGGAAAGTAATATTCTAACATTGTTCTTGTAAATGAAATATCCTCAATGTATATCTTTCTTTGGAATTATGGTAAAAAAAAAACAAACACTTCAGATATTGGAAAAAAACGAACTCTAAAATCATTTAAAGGTGTCAAAACCAATCATTCTAAAACAAAACCCTTCCCCTCCACTGTCTCTCCTACCACCAGAGTGAGGCAAATAGCAACGACTGAATTATCCTTTAAACTGTGCTTTCCTACTCCAAGTGGCTTGTGTTTCCTGTTTCACATAGGCTAGAGGATTATTATCATACTTAGCCATGAGCTCTCCAATTACACATCTGAGGTACACTTCACTTTAATGAACTTCTTTCTTCTTGGTCATGACCATTCATAATTTATAATCACAGTATGATTAGGTCCTAGTTTTGCAATGTATTCAGCACACATTGTTAGAAATGATCTCTAAACTTAATGATCATAAACCTTTATTCTATCATTTAGTCACTGGTGCAAGATTGGTACATCCTAAACTTGAGCGTTATATGTGGCTAAATTCCTCATTAATCCATTGTTATATATACTTGCCTGGAAGAGAAGCATTAATACACCATAAAAGTTATTAAAGAGAATTTCTGCTTTATAAAGACACTGGTTCAAAACAAATTCTTGATTTTCAAAGGGATATTGAATACTGTACTAAAACTTTAAATTAGGAAGACCACAAATATTTTCTTGTAACACATAAAAATACTTTTGCTTAAAGTATTTTTTGATTTCTCAAATTTCAGTTTAAATTATTCATTATTCTGCCCTTGACTTAGAATATTACGAATCAGAAAATTGCTAATTAATTGGTCTAGCAGTCATGGGTCTAAAATTGGAGATGACAATTACTTCCAAAAAAAATCCCATTCAAGTTAAAATTATGGTAATAGTGCCAAAATTCTGGGTAGGCTTGATAAGTGCTTCCATTTCTTCTGGCAAGTCTGGGGTGGATTTGAAGGTTACTAGAATGCACTGTGAATAAAACTGTTAATATCACTGAAACTTTAAAAAACCCATACGTCCATGACATTCTGGCCTCTGCTTCTCATTTACACAGTTACATCTCAAACTCTGCTATGACCATAAAATATGTTTTAGACCACCTGACTATTGAATAATGATATGTCCAGAGCAGTCATTAGCGTTGAATTAATTCAAATCACTTAATATATAGGGAAGTTGAAGTCTTGTGTAGAATTTCCCATGGGATGTTTGGTTGGGACAGAGCAAGAACCAGAATACAAATCTGCTAACTCCTAGAATTTCTTGATAAAGGTAAGAGACTTTGAGAACAAGCAAGGATCAGAATCCAAATTCTGTAACTCCAGTCCCATTGTTCTTTCCAGGCACATCTGAGATATCATGTGGAAGAAGGAGAGGATACAGTTTAGCCTAAGTTAAAAAGAGCCTACCAGGAGTTTTTGTCAATGTTCAGCACCAGTCAAGCCCTGCAATGTCTCTTAGCCATGGAGGATGTGGAAAAGAGACGAGAAGTTTAATGAAACTATGATTTTTTCTGTTTTTGTGTGTTTTGGATTCTCAAATGATTTTCTCTTAATCACTGAAATTAAGAAAATTTACCAAAATAAATCCAACTTTGGCCTTTATCTTTACTGCTTCCCAGAGAGTTCTTTCAATTTGGAAATTCTTGCCTTTTTCTGGCTAGGGGTTTTTCCTTTGTTTTGTTTTGTTTTAAATTAGTTATTTTTATTTTTGTTTCTCCTCAGTAGCCTGTTTTGGACATTTCTACTCTTTGATACTTCTGTAACTACTGTTCCACATTTTCAGCAGATCTGTGATGTCATAGACTCAGTTTGAGAGATACTAAAATCTAACACAAATAAAGCAACAGAGATTGTCCTGTGGTATAAATTGTTAGACTTTAATTTGCTTTAAAAGTTGTTAGTATGTGAAAAACACTGCTTCTGGAAATAAGTAAATCCTGGTTTTTAAGAAAAGCCATTGTTAGAGTTCTCCTTTAGAATTCCAAACCCATCATTATTCTAAATTCTGTGAACATATTTCAAGCTTATCTTTTTCATTTATTTTCTAAATTGGCAAGTAAAAATGTATATATTTATGGTGTACAATATGATGTTAAATGTATATATTGTAGAATGGCTAAATCAAGTTAACATATGCATTACTTCTTATACATATTATTTTTGCAGTAGGAATACTTAAAATCTACTCTTTTAGCAATTTCTAAACATATGAAATATTGCTATTAACTACTGGCACCATAATGTACAATGGATCTCTTGAAAAATTTCCTCCTAACTGAAATTTTATGTCCTTTGACCAACATCCCCCAACCCCTATTCTCCAAGCTCTGATATAGAGACAAACTACCATTTCACTCTTTATGTGTATGAGTTCAATATTTTAGATTCACATATAATTAAGATCATGTAGCATCTATCTTTCTGTGACTGACCTATTTTACTTCATATGATATCCTCAGGTTCATCCATGTTGTTGTAAATGAGAGAATTTACTTCTTTTAAAAATCAGAATAGTATTCCATTGTGAATATATACCATATTTTCTCTTACCCTCAAAAGAAAAATTAAATGTATTCAGGAATGAAATTTCAATGAGAATGCAAACATGTGTGACGTAGCAAACTGTGTGTTTTGCATTCGAAGAGATTGAAGAGAGGGCAAGTTTGCAAAATGAAAAGAATAACATAAAAGACTTTGAAAGAATACTCCTTGGTCACAAGGATTAACAACAAGGGTGCTGCTGGTTTGAGACTGAATGGAGAGTTGCTGGACAGATGTTCTCACAGAAGTCTTTTTGTGTAAGGTTGCAGTGGACTTTTTGAAAGATTGTGGTCCCTGTTATCAGACACACATGCATATGATTCTTTTCTTCATAGCCTACCAATGTTATTATTTAAATTTATTTTAACCAATATAAAAACATAAAAATCTGTACATATTAATGAGGTATTATGATGTTTAGCTACATATATAAGTTGTATAATAAGATTAAATACATCTATCTCCTCAAACATTTATGATTTCTTTATGGACAAAACATTCAAATCCTTTCTCCTAGCTTTGGGAGATACACAGAATAAAATCCCTTTCTAAAGTCACTCTACTGTACACCAAAACTAGCCCCTTCTAGCAAACTGCAACTTGGTATCCATTGATCAATCCTCCCCAACTCTCTGCAACCTCTGGTATCCACCATTTGGCTTCCCACTTCCAGATCAATGTTATTTAGATTCCACATGAGTGAGATCATACAGTACTTGTATTTCTGTACCTGGCTTATTTCATTTACGTAATAATTTCCAGTTCCATCCATGTTGTTAAAAATGACAGAATGTCATTCTTATTGGGGCTGAATAGTGTATTACTGCCATTGTGTACATGTACCTCATTTTATTTTCCATTCCCCAGCTGAGGATCCTTAGATTGCTTCCATCTCTTACGAATAGTGCTGCAATAAACATAGGAGTGAAGATGTCTCTTCAACAATGATTTCATTTTCTTTGGATTGATACCCAGGGGTGGGATTGCTGGATCATATGGGAGCTGTATTTTTAATGTTTTTAGATACCTCCATACTGTTTTTCATCTGGCTATAATAATTTACTTTCCCACAAATACTGTACAAATGTTCCCTGTTCTCTACATCCTCTCCTCACTTACATTTTGTGTTCTTGATCACAACTATTCTTACTTGGGTGAGGCAATATCTAATTGTGGATTTATTTATACCTCAATGATTAGTAATGTAGGCATTTTTTTCGTATTACTGTCAATCATTTTTATCATTTTTTTTCTGGTGCTGGGGATTGAACCCAGGGCCATGTGTATGTGAGACAAGCACTCTTCCAACTGAGTTATATACCCAGTCCTGTCAGCCATGTTTATGTCCTCGTTTGAGAGTGTCTTTGCCCATTTTTAAATTAAATTATTTTTTTGTTACTATTGAATTGTCTGAGTTCCTTATACCTTTTGGAAATTAATCCATTATTAGACACAGTTTATGAATATGCTCTCCTACTCCAAAGTTTGTCTCTTGGTAGTTTGCTTAGCTGTGCTGGAGCTTTCTTAGTTTTTTGGATCTCATTTGTCCATTTTTGTTTTGTTGCCTATACTTTTAGATTTATGTATTTTTAAAAAGTTGTCTAAACCAATGCCATGGAGATTTTCCCCTATATTTTCTTCCTGCTCTTCTAAGTTTCAGGTTACTCATGTAAGTCCTCAATTTATTTTGGGGTTAGTTTTTTTTTGCTTATAGTAAGGGATGGGAATCTAATTTTATTCTTTTGCATGTGGCTATCCAGTTTCTCCAGCACCATTTATTGAAGACACTGTCCTTTCTACATTGTAACTTGTTGGCATCTTTGTCAAATATCAATCGACCTTATGTGTAGGTTTGTTTTGGGGGTCTCTATTATGTTCCAGTGGTCTATGTGTCCATTTTTATAGTAGCCCTATGCTGTTTACTATTGTTATTGTTGTTGTTGCAAAATTGGAGAATCAAACTCAGGACCTCATGCAAGCTAGGCAAGTGCTTGACCACTGAGCTACATCCCCAGCCCTCCCCTCCACCTTTTAATTTTGTTTTGATACAAGATTGTCAGAAGTGGTGACTAAATTATGGACTTGAACTGTCCTGTGACAGAGGTGATGTCTCTCTTGGGAACTCTTGATGTAAAGACATCAATTTGAGACTGCCCAGCTGCTATGGTGATGCCCTGTTCAATAGGAGGTTCTGTGCCAGCCATGGAACTATTCAGTTCTTAACCTTCAGATTCAGGCACCAGCTGCTCAGGGGTACAAAGTTACAGGTGCAAGCTGATAATCACAATTGGGTGGCTCAGACTCATTACCTTGGTTCTGATTACTCTGAAGAAATTTTCTCACAATAAATCCTTTGGATGTTTATACCTACATAATTAACATGCTGAGCTTATTGTGTGTCACTACCTTCCCACCAAGGAGGAGGTAGCCACTGAGACCCAGCTTTTTCTCTATCTGTGTGTCTGTTTGTGTTTTCTCCATCCCAGTCCAGAAACCTGCATTAGAGACCATACAGGTCGAGACACAAAATCTCACTAAGTTGCCAAGTCTGGCTATGAACTTGCTATCATCCTGACCCAGCCTCTTAATCAACAGAGATTACAGGTATGTATCATCATACCCAGGGTAGTACTATGCTGTTTTGATTACAAAGTAATCTTTAATCATCAAATTTAATACAATGGTAAATCTGTTGCTATAAAATAGATTTTATATGGAATGTCTTTTTAATTTTAATAGTCATTGATTTAATTTCCCAAAACTCTATTTATCTTTTAAAAATTTTTTTTTGTAGTTGTATATGGACAGCATGCTTTTATTTGTTTAGTTTTATGCAGTGCTAAGGATTTAACCCAGTGCCTCACATATTCTAGGCAAGTACTCTGCCACTGAGCTACAGCCTCTATTTCTTTTATTTAAAACATTCTGACTTTATTTTATGTTCTCTAAATATCATAAATAAGAAAAAATTTAAAACCTTTTTATTTGAAGTTATTTGATATGAGTTCTTAGATACACACAGTTTTAAATGTTAAACTTAATATGAGTCGTTTAATATTGGTAATTATTATACCTGTCAGCAATTGTAATCATATATATGTTATTAGTCCCAGAAAGAATAGATTAAAAATAAAATATGAAAGAAATACAAAAAGTAAAAATAGTGTGGATAGGTAATTAGGGAGGTAGGGAAGTAGACTGATATCAACTTATTTTATTATTATATTTTGCAATTTCAAGAGCCAGTATGAACTCCCTGGGAGACAGCACAGGGTTTAAGGGAAAGAAATACAGCTATAATTTCAGAGAAATTAATTGTTTTGAGTCAGATGCTAATGTCATAATGCTTCCAACCTTTATCTAGAATTTTCCCCAGTCTCCTGGATCCCTATGTACAAAGTCTATATGACCTCCATGAGACTCTTTACATCAAAGGTTCTGGCCCTTAGCTAAAAACCTGAAATATGTTTCCACAAGCCCCTGCTCCAAATTCCATCCTTTTATTCATATTTCACTCTGTATTAGGAGATGTTATTAGAATTCTAGAGAGCCTAGACTAGGAAGAATTGATGAATCATTCTGTTTGCTGGGCCTCCCTTCCACAGTCTATATTCTCTTGACTGTAACATTTATTGACAATAAGTTTGGAAGTGTCATTACAAAAGTAGAATAGCTCTCTATCTCCTAGGTGTTACAGAATGCCTTCACTATTAGTAAATTTATGGATATATTTAGTGGGAAATAAAGAGACATATATAAAATATGTATGACTTGCTGGGTGTGGTAGTGTATGCCTGTAATCCCATCAGCTCAGGAGGCTGAGACAGGAGGATCAGGAGTTCAAAGCCAGCCTCACCAACTTAGCAAGGCCCTAAGCAACTCAGTGAGACCCTGTCTCTAAATAAAATACAAAATAGAGCTGGGGATGTGGCTCAGTGGTGGAGTGTCCCTCCCTGAGTTCAATCCCCAGTATAAAGTACACACACACACACACACACACACACACACACACACACACACGTCCATAGCTTCAGGATATATTTTCTAAACTGGAAACAAATAACTTTTGGTATGAAATTCTTCCATGCCACTCAAGATAAAAGGAAAACTCTTTAGTTCTATGAATTCCTTGATAGCATGATCTCTATCTTTTGAAAAACATCTTTCAAATACTACAAATACTCACTAAACTAATTTGAACAGCCAGTCATAATTCCCTAAACCTACTATGTCCTTTTATGTCACCATAATTTGTCTATTTAACCTGGAATGTTTCTCCACTTTTGCCTAAAAGGGATACTCCTACTCATTTTTCTAGACAAAGTTCAAATTCCATCTTCTCTATGAAGACTTTCCTGGTTCCCTCTACCAAGGGACTCTCATAATGGACCCTCATAACACTTTTCTTATTGAACATACTTGGTAGTCCTTTAACTATATGTATGTGCGTGTGTGTGTATTTGTCCACTGTGACTCAATTTCCATGTGCAAAAAGTCATAAGCCTATGATATGGGGATCAACAATTTCAGTGCTTTCTCCACCCTAATCCCTCAATGGCCTATTTTATGGATTGCATAGAATCCTACTAGACTGTGTGAGTTATGCTTAGACAGTTCTTAGAGCTCTATTTTTGTCATTATACAACTAATATAAATATTAAATTCTAAAAACAAGATATATTTTTATTGTAATAAATGAAAATGTAACATTTTGAGGCAAGACTAATCCAAATAAATATTTTCTACTTGAAAGTTATCATCAAAAACATTTCTTTGACAATGTCATTTGGCCATTTTTAGAGTCTCCTTCCCATTTTCATGTGCCTCCTTTTTCCAAAGTACAAATAATTACCTAGAGCTCCACTTCATTTTTTTTTTTTTTTTTTTTTTTTGGTACCAGGGATTGAACTCAGGGGCACTCGACCACTGGGCCACATACCCAGCCCTTTTTTTGTATTTTTTGTATCAAAGCCATTGCTGAGGCTGGCTTTGAACTCGCAATCCTCCTGCTTCAGCCTCCCAAGTGCTGGGATTACAGGCGTGCGCCACCGCGCCCGGCTTCCACTTCATGTTTTGTTATTTTATTTATTATTACTAACTCTACAATGTGTCTAACACTTTTCTAAATATTTTGTGCACATTAACTCATGTAATTGAATCCTGAAAAACCCTAAAATGTGTGTATTATTACCCACACTGCAAAAATAAACAGAGGATAAAAAAGAAAATATTTTTTACTTTCCATATTCCCTCAACATAGCACTATAATATTATCCTAGTTATTATTATTAATCACAGTAAAATATTTCCAATATTTTATTAGAATATATTATATAATCTGTTTGCTACTGAAGTATTAACATAACCTTATATTTGATTAGTATTTTGTCACCTACAACATATTTTTTACAAGCCTCATTTAATTCTTAGAATGACATAGTAATTCAAGTAACACCATATCTTTGTGAAGGACAAACAAGAAAGATCTGATTTGCATGGAGTTTCTCCCCCCAAACCCCAGGGATACCAGTGTTTGATTCCAGTGCTGAAGTCTTGGTCCCCTGTGTTTTGGTGTTGAGGAGATGGAATCCTGTAGAGGTAGAGCTTAGTGGAAGGTATCAATCAGGGGCTATACAGTCCTTGAAAGGCTACCCTTGCTTTACATTTGGCCCTTTCTGCCTGAAGCTGTTCCTCTTTCCCCTTCTCCACCATGTTGTGACATAGCCAAGGAGGCTTCCCTAGAGCCAGATGAGGCCATCTGACCTTGGACTTTCAGCCTTCAAATCCATGAGCTAAACAAACCTTTTTTTCTTTATGAATACCCAGTTTCAACCATTTTGGATAAATTTATTTTTTATTTTATTTTATTTCATTTCATTTCATTTTATGGTACTGGAGATTGAACCCAGGGGAACTCTATCCCTGATCTATATCCCAGCTCTTTTTATTTTTAATTTTGAAACAGGGTCTTAACAAGTTGCTTGTGTGTTTTGGGCCTAAATTGCTAAGACTAGCCTTGAACTTGAGATCCTCCTGCCTCAGCCTCTGAATCACTGGGATTATAGGGTGGGCTACCATACCCAGATAACTTCAAACACTTTGTTATAGAAACAGAATATGGGCCAAGACATCTTGAGAGGTTAAAAAAATCATACTGAAGTTTTTCTTTTGTGCCAAGAAAACATCTCATGTTTAAATTAGGAATTGTAGTAGGTTAAATGATTAACTCCTACTGATATCATGTGGAAAAATCCCTGGAAATTTTGAGTTTTATCTTATTTTTGGAAAGGTGTTTAAATGTGTGATTAAATAGGATCTTGAGATAGGGAGGTTATCCTGGATTTACCCAGATGCTCCCCAAATGCCATCACATGTATCCTTTTAAGAGAGAAACAGAACTTTTATGCAAAGAAGATAATGAGAAGATGGAGAAGGTAGAAATTTGAAGATGCTGGCCTTGAGTATTGAAGTTATATGTAGCCACAAGTCAAAGAATGCCAGCATCACCAGAAACTGGAAGAAGTAAGGAAAAATTTCTCCATTGGAACCTTAGAGGGAGTATGGCTAAGACACAGTGAAATGGATTCCTGGCTTCCAGAACTGTGAGAAAATGCTTATTGTTTCAAGGAACTAAAACTGGTAATTTGTTACAGCAACCATAGGAAACTAATACAGGCATTCATTGAAATGTATCTTATAGTTAGACTCATCATCATTTTCATTATGCTGATTAAATGACTAGAGTTGTCTCCTAGTTTCTTGCTGAGGATAAAAGAATTAAAATAAATCTAGCAAATTAGAATTTCTATGAATTATATGTAAATCTCTTACATTTCTCTCAATTCCACAAGAAAGCAACTCGTTGTTATTGTTCCAATTCAATTTCTAGCTGCATTAATACTCATCATGACATACATCAAATATACATATTGGTACCTCGCAGCATTCCCTATTCTTAGAAATCTCCTTTTTCCATAGACCAGTGCCATTTTTATTATCTTATTGTGTTACTTAACATTTTGTCACTGTGACCAAAAATACCTGACAAACAAAGAAACAATTATTTTGGTCCTTGATTTTTATTCATAGTCTACTGGCTTCATTGCTTTGGGTCTGAGGCCAGGCAAGATATCATGATGGAAGGGCATGAAGAAGGAAAGCAGTTCCTCATGGAAGGCAGAAAGTAGAGAGAAAGAAGGTGGAAGGAGCCAGGGTAAAGATATGGTCCCCAAGGACCAGGCCCCAGTCACCTATTTCACCTGCCTGCAGTTTCCACCTTCTCTACATAATCCACTCAAACTATTAATCAAATGGCTTAATCCACTAGTGATGTTAGAGCTCTCACAATCCAATCACTCTCCAAAAGCCCTACCTCTGGACATTGCTGCATTGAGGACCAAGTCTATAGCTTATATGAGTTTGGGGAGGACATTCCAGATACAAACACTTGTTTTCTTTCTCTTTCTGCATATGATTTGTGTGTGCCATCTCACCCACTCACCTTCTCTCATTGTACAAGTAATCTTCACGGCTCCCAAGGATATTTATCTATTCTTCCATATTCTCATACTCTGTTTCCTATCATCTCCATGATTTTACGTTATATGATCCTTTAGCGCTTTTTTATAAAATCTCCTTTTTTGTTCCTGAAATTTTTATGACATCCTAGGTTTTTCTATTTACTTCCTTTGCTAAGTTTTATTCCTCAGTTTTCTGTAGCAATTGCTGTGAATACTTTCAAATAACAGCATTAGAAAAAAATTCCTGCCATTGTGTTTGCAACAGAGTTGTACCACATTATTTTTCTAATACAGTTTACATTTCTGAAAATGAAAGGGAAGTGCAGTGTTATTATTTGTAACAATCACTGCTTTGTTGATGTGCCACACTATGAGTCTGTGCCAGCCCACTTTTGTCTAAATGGAGCTGACACAGCTTCTGAAGTAACTTTGAAAGGATCTTAATTTCTCACTACTATTTTTACATCCTTTTGCATCCAGTTACTCTGAGTTTAAAAAGCAACAAAAAAGGAGACATTAGAGTGAAATCAGTATCAGTAGGTCCAAATCATACTCTTTATAATGCCATGTCCAGGCCAGGCCACACATATCTATTAACAATAGATAGCAGCCAAGCTAGCGATTTAGTGTTCCTGTTCACCTTGGTGTAGGAGGATTGATAGCTAAGCATCAGACAATCTTATTTCAGAGCTCCCTACCTATCTTCAAATTCAGCACTGGTTTCTGTAAACAGCTTGCCTAAATTTTATTCATATATTTGTTTATTCATACCCTGACTAGTTTCAAAAAGAAAGTAAGACAGCTTACAGAGATAAAGTATATTAACTGAAGGCGAGACCCCCGCAAAAGGAATGCACATAGATCGTAAATCAGATGCATGTTATGGGTGTGCCAAGAAATGCAACAGGAAGATTTCTAAGCAGGCAAAGAGGGAAAATAATTGTAACTCAGTTCGGTGAGCTCAGTTCTTCTTCATCTGAAAACTAGAAAGGAATCTCTCCCAAAGGTCCTGAAGAAAGAAGATCCTGCATAAGAAATGAATGTGTTCCTACATAAGACAAAACAAACTTCCATAGGGTCATATACAGTGTTTGTAAATGTAAGTCCTTGGTATCAGAATAAAGTATTAGCCAATAAAATGCTATCTCAAGGGAAGGTGAAAATTTAGTTGAAAAATTCAGAAATATTATCAGAAATCTTACAGTCCAAACATTTCTGACTCTTTCCCAACTTCAAGTCTCTGATTTTGCTGCTTTTTCTCTTTTTTTGCTGTTATTTCTGACTATATCTCTACCTACTAGAATCTACAGACCCTTTAGAGTCTAGATAAAATTTACCTTTGAGCATGTCATATAAGAGCAAAGGATGTGGGGTTAGAACTTGGTTGACTCTCTTTCACACACAACCATGTGTTCTGAAGTAATTTACTTTTTGTCTATAATTCTCAACTTCAAATATCTATAAAATAGGGCTAAAATCTTATTTCAAAAAATTGACAATAGCTTTAATTCTGATAATAGAACATAACAGCATTCAATAATTGATAGCTTTACCTAGATGGTAGAACATCTGTTAACATCATTAACCTCTTCATATCTGTACAAAAGTAGGGTACAGTATAAAGAATGGAAGATGTGAAAGCAGAAGTCTTAGTTCATTTTTATCACCTTAGTTTATACAATTTTAATATAGTGATAGGCACATGGCCTCCAGCATTCCTGTTCCTGCCCACTACTATAGACTCCGTATATAATATTCTCCCCTTGACCATGAGAGAGATTTTTAATGATATTACTATTGTGATAATGTTGTATTATATGGTAGAAAAGATTTTTGAGATGACATTAAGATTCCTAATCAGCTGACTTTGAGTTAATAAGAAAGAAGATTACCCTGGATGTATCTGACCTTACCAAGTAAGTCCTTATAAAAATTCAAGGTATTCCACACAATAGCTAAATTGTGGTACCAACCTTGATGCCCTTCAGTAGATGAATGGATAAAGAAAATGTGGTATATATTTACAATGGAATATTACTCAGCAATAAAAGAGAATAAAATCATGACATTTGCAGGTAAATGGATGGAGTTGGAGCACATAATGCTAAATGAAGTTAGCCAATCTTTAAAAATCAAAGCTGAATGTCTTCTCTGATATAAGAAAGCTGATTTGTACCAGGGTATGGAGGGGGAGCAAACTCTAGATAGGGCAAATGGTTGGGAGGGGAAGGATGGGGGTATGGGGTTAGAAATGATGGTGGAATGAGATGGACGTCAATATCCAAAGTACATGTATGGAGACACAAATTGTGTGAATATACTTTATATACAAACAAAGATATGGAAAATGGTCCTTTTTATGTGTAATATGAATTGTAATGCATTCCACTGTCATATATAACAAATTAGAATAAAAAAATTCAAGGTAATGCAAAATAAGAGGATTTCCCCAGCTGACTATAGAGAAATGAACCAGCATGTTTTGAGAAACTCACACAGATAGGAACTAGAATTGGCTATTGGGAACTGAAAGCTATCACTGGCTCTTCGATAGCAAGAAAATGAGGACTCCGGTCCTACAACCATAAGGAACTGAGTTCTGCCAACAAACAGGGAACTTGGAAGAAGCCCTCAAGTATCAGATGAGATTTTAATACTGGCCAACCAGTTTCAATCTGGTGAGATCCTGAGCAGATCCCAGTTTCTTGACCCAAGAAAATTGTGAGATGATAAATGTGTTGTTTAATCTGCTAAATTTGTGGTTTGTTACACAGCACTAAAAACCTTATACTGGCATGACAGTTAATATTCATAACCTTGACTTTTATCATTTGTATAATGGAAATAATGTTATTCATTGCACTCAGTGTAGTGGGGGCCAATTATGGTTATAAATGTATTTATGTATGTAAATAACAGATGCTATAAAATTTGAGATGGGGTTATTATTCTCACAGTTATAAGAAAGTTAGGGATTGCTTTTGTACTCTGGTTATTTCTTCATGTCTCTTATCTTACCACCCCCCCAACCCTATTATATTGTAAGCTCCTGAAAGAGATACCTTCAGCCTTATCTTTGGATCTGAATATAAAAATTCTTACAAAATTAGCCAGGCACAGTGGCACATGCTTCTAATCCCAGTGGCTTAGGAGGCTGAGGCAAGAGGATCGAGATTTCAAAGCCAGCCTCAGCAAAAGCAAGGTGCTAAACAACTCAGTGAGACCCTGTCTTTAAATAAAATACAAAATAGGGCTGGGGATGTAGTTCAGTGGTTGAGTTCCCCTCAGTTCAATCCCTGGTACCCATCCCCCCAAAAATTCTTACAAAATTATAAATTATGGTAGAAAACAGAATAGTAGTTACAACAGGGGAGAGAAAACACAGATAGGAAGGAGCACCAAGAAAATTCATGAAGTTTGGAAATGCTCCATATGTTGATCTGGGTGATAAGTATGTAAAAATAATCAATTTCTGTACTTAATATTAATTTTATAGATTTTCTATATTCAAGTGGTCCTTTAATTTTTATAAATGCTGTTGAATTTATATGTTAACTAATGATAAAAATTATTTTAATAGAATATATAATATCTATTGTAGTTATTTTCAAATAAATTCAAACAAATATTATAGAAAATGAAATGGGCATATACTATGTTTTCCAGAGTGAAAATCAAAGTATCAGTTGCACTACACTTTCAAAAATGGCATGAAAAATAGCATACACATGACAATAATATGAGATTCCTGGGAGAGGGACTCAGGAGTCAGGCTTTTCAAGTTTTCAAGTGATACTTTACAGGTAAATGACTTCATAATGAACCTTTCTAAAAACAAATAAGTAAGTAAACTTAAATCATAAAAAAACCCAGCTCATCTGGTCCTATCTCATAACCTATATGTCCTTATATCTTCCTTCAATGTGCTCATAGCTGAGTAGTCAAACATTACTGAGCCACCAGCATTTTAAGGAATTGAAATAATGCATTTAAATAATCTGCATAAATCATTTAATTTTGATAAGGAAATTGAAAGACACAATATTCTTGGAACATCAGAGCAAATGGTAAAAAATAGCAAAAGGGCATGCACTTATAGGACTTTTTTGAAACAACATTGAACTCTCATTGGCAGTGTCAGCAGGTTAATTAAGAAATCTCTTAGGCATGGCACATGTTCAATCCAGATTGACATTACTTGAGACATGATTATAGCAAATGCTTGTTCATCAATACTCACCCAACTGATTGACCTGAGTTAAAATTAGAAAAAATGCCACTTGCTTCAAGGAGTGAATGCCTGCAAAATCATTGCATGGAAGACTGAGAGGCAACAATTTGAGGAATATCAAAAGATAAATAGCATGCAATGTCAGACTATTGCAATGGTCTGTTCACTTCAGTGAGTCTATGGGATGTTTTAAAAAGCAGCACAGTAGATACTTTTCATGACTATAATTTCAGAAAATGAGGGAAGTCCTCCAATTATCCTTAACTTTCAGACTTAGTGTCAGAGCTTGAAGGGACTCCAGAGTTCACTGAATCCAAATGCCTCTATTTGCAGGGGGAAAAAAAAAAGAAAAATACAATACTGAGAGATCCAGCTGCTAGGGAAAGAGAAGATTAAGAAAGGATTTTATATTAATTATATTCTATACAAATAATGTTTTTTAAGAAAAATATACCAGTATGGTAATTAATGTTAAAAATGATAAAATAATTATATTTTATGAAAAACCTTGTAAAAGATTTTGAAAAACTATTTTCTTTTCTCCTTTGAGGTAATAAAATATATTCTGGTTGCAGAAATCTCTTGATAAATAAAACACAGAAGACAGAGTAAATGCATTGTCACTGCAAAATTTACAGACAAATGAGAGAAGCAGTTTCTGTTTCCCTGATAACAGACATCTCTCCCCGTGTCAACAAGAAATAATTCTACATTAATGAAAATAGTGATATTAGGAGACTGTGAAACTGCAATTAGAAAGCCCCATTTGGAAAGGTCTGAAAAACTTAAAGAGTTGGTGCTGCAGAAAAAAAGACTAGACCTTGAGAAGGAAAACATTCAGGTGTTATATGAAAGACTCTTAGCTGATTTAAATGATTGATTTCTCGTTACTGCTACACATATCCATCATTTCTTACTCTATGTTGGACAAAGTCAGTGTCAGCATCCTGAATGTCAACAAGGCCCTGTGGCCTGCATAGGTCTCATGGTTATCAGAAGGAAATCTGAACTATGGTGCTGCCAATTTTAGTGAAATGGTAAACAAGGTAGACTGGCTGGAACTTGGAGCAATGTGGATACTTGCTGCTTCAATGACTCTTCCTATTGCTTGGATATGCCTAGAAGCATCAAGTTCTCCAGAGGGTAGTTGGCACAGAACCAGATGTCAATATGACCATCTTGCCCAACTCTACAGCACAACCATTTCTTTCTTCAGAAGCCTCTCTTGCATTCCACCTTTTAACAATTTCCCTTTATTTTCTATCACCACATCCATCCAATTACAATCTGATTTACCTGAGGATGGCAGTTCTCAATTTGGAATATCACCCCAGATCTCAGAATCTTCACAATAAGTCTCTAATTATAAGAACCTATATCTGTTCGGAACATTAATAACACGCCAGTAGATAGAAACTCTCTGGCTTTCTCCCACTTCCTGATACGGGAACTTGGCTGAGCCAAGGGGCATTCCCCTGACATAAGATGAGAACTGAAACCACCCCAAGGATAGGCCAATGGCTCCGCCAATGGCATCTGCCCATGCTCCTTATGTGTCCCTATAATCTTTCTGCTGATTGACCCATGTCCTCTATAAGACCATACAACTTCCTTCATAAACCAAGTTCCTGCACTGATCAGTGACCAGGCTCCCTGGTATGTTCCTGGGCCTTCTAAAAGCAGGGGAGGGAATATCAGTGGCCTTTACTTTCCCAATCTAGTCTCCTTGTTGAGGTAGGGCCCTCTGGCCTCTTTTGCTGAACAAAAGAGGTCCATCCCGGGTATGGGGGGCTAAAGACTTCAACCCTTATAACATTCTGACAAAGTGGCTCCAAGCGTGGGGCAGAACTTCGACGGATTAGGCTAAGTGTTTGAGCCAGATAGGGCCTTCTGAGTAAAGGCATCCTGTAGAAAATGAGGCAAGCATACATCTCTCTCTCTCTCTTTCTCATCTCTCTTTCTTCCTCTCCCTTTTCTGGAACCTCTGCACAGGTAAACCTGCAATTTTTGTATGTGCCTGGTGGGGGAGAACGGAAAGATGTCCGGGAAAAGCGCGCTCACTGACGGGGCGCCAGCCTGGGTGTGGGAAAAACTCAGAGCAAGCCCAAAATCAACAACAAAAAATGGCTGCAGTGGCACGGCGGCCATATGGGGTCGCTAGGGGTGTGCAGACGGTGGGCTGCTGCCGCTGCCACGTAGCCCGGGCTTTTGTACCAGGTGCCTGGCTGGCGCCATCAGCGAGATTCACAGTTCCACGGCTCAGCGAAAAGAAAAAAGTGTACCACTGCATGGCCCAGGCTTATATCTCGGACCGCCTGGCTTGCAGCTTACGGCTTGCGTCCAAACCACTGGGTGCGAGGCCTCGGCGCCGAAGGCCGCCTACGGCAGGAGGCAGGTAAAACGCAGGCTGAAGTTGCCTGTGGGGCTGAGCGCGCGGGGCCTTGTCTGATAGATGGGCTACCCCCCCCCCCCAGAGTTTTCCACATCCTGCGAGAAGCAACCTTGTTTCATTCTCTGGGAAGGAAGTTTCTTCTCCGGACAGGATGTTTCTTCCCCAGGCAGGATGTTTCTTCCCCGGGCAGGATGTTTCTTCCCCAAGGCAGGATGTTTCTTTTCCCCGGGCAAGAGCCAATGGCAGCTGCCCCAGCCGGCAGCTCCAGACCCATCGCCTTCAGCCCGAAGGCCGCTCCCAGCTGACAGCTCCAGCCTCCAGCCAGACAGCAGCTGCTTTAGCCGACAGCTCCAGAGATCCTAGCCAGTGCGACCAAGCACCACCTTCTGTTCAGAGCTGGCACACTCCCTTCTCCCTGACTCCCCTCTCCTAGCACCTCTTTGACCTTTGACCAGAGCACCTCTTCTCTGGTTTTGCTACCAGTCACAAAGGCTGTTGAATAAATCTCTTGGCTGCACGGCTGTCCCCGGTGTGATGTTTTGCCCTTCTCTGTCAGCCCGGACACGGAGCAGCCCTGAGCATGGCAAGGCGCAGGGGGGAACTGAGGTGAAGGCACCGGTCGCGTGGCTGCCTGCTTCATCTCCTGCAACTGACCGTCGCACAGCGCAAGGAACGCGCCAAGGTGGGCCATGCACTGCTGGGGGTGGAGATTACGCCATGGCAGGCAAGCCAAACCGCTGGGGCGGGGCCCACATTCGCCCCACCGGAATGAAGCTCACGCCGAGCAAACGAATAAAGGCCAGAGGCGAAAACAGGGGCGAAAGCAGCGCCATGGTCGCATGGTTCTATGGCCAAAGCACCAGCTTCCTCCTGCCTGCGCAGCATTGCCCCTCCCACCTGCACACTGCCTGGCTCCTTTATCTCTAAAATGAAAAAGCAAGAAGCTTACACCTCAGCCAAGACTTACATAAACTGTGTTTTTTTTTAACTTGTGGTTCACATTACCGGCTAATCAATCCTATGCACCTAAGATTGTTTTGATGATGTTGTGTGTTCTTTGTTGTGTTTATATATGTAAATTGAAATTGGCAAATTTAAATGGAGCACTCATTAGATTAATTTAAAAGGTGGATCCAAATACCTTTAATTCACGTGATTTAAAAGGTTCAATTTTAATTAGATAAAAAAGGTAACTTTTTTTAAATAAAACAAAAAACTCACAAGTTTCTCGAATATAAACTTGCTTTGATTTAAAGTTAACATTGTTTTGCCTTGTCCTGTCCTCTATGTCTGTCTTTTTTTAATGTAAATGTGAAAAACTATGCAAATGATCTAAAAAATGGTTAAAAATTATACAGCTATAGTTAAATAACAACTATTATTTTAAAATATTATAAGGTAATTTCTTTAAGAACTAAACTTGATTAATATAAAAACATCAATGTAATTATAGTGAAATAATACTCTTCTTTGTATATTAAATGTCTTCATATCTTTCAGGTATATAAGCCTTAAGGAAAAAGCTCTAAAGGAATATTATATTAAGTTGATGTTCTCCAAATTGACTTATTTATATTATTTAAAATGTGTTCTACAACATTTATTCAGTACTAATGTTTTTTGTTTCTCTTATAGAAGCTCCTGTCCTTGATAAATAAGGTCAAAGTCTATTAGGTAGTCAATATAAAAGGGTGATTTTAAATAAGTCCAAAAATTAAAGCCCACATTACCATTGGCCATAATGAGGTTTATGATGATATATTAGAAAAGGAGAAATATCAACAACAATCCAATCCTCCTGGTCCCTTCTTTATAAGGGGGACCCACTATTTGAAGAGGAATCGCAGCTCACCCTATATGTTTACATAGATGACATTATCCTGTCCATCAGGCCACTCCCCAAGGCAGTAAATGTCTTTACAGATGGGGGTAAAAAAGGGTCTACAGTAATAGTCTTTCACCTGTCCTCAGATAAAAGGACACAGCACTCTAAAGCAGTTACTGCCTCTGCCCAATTTAAGGATGCTGTTGCATTGGCTTTAACCCATGTCCAAGAGCCTATAAATCTTTTCTCAGATAACATGTAATTCCTGTTTGTCCTCCTCACAGGTCCCATCTCTCCAGTCCCCCTGGGGTAAAACCCAAAGGCCTATGACCTAATGCTGTCTGACAAACTGATGTAAATGTCCATAGATGCCTGCTCACATGCTTGTTGGGCCACTGCCCATTCTGGTGAAAGTTCCAAACATGCTGAAAGCCATTTTTTACAATGCTCATATAACCCAAAAAAAAAAAACAAACTATCATAGAGAGACACAATAAAATTCTAAAGGACCAATTGATAAAACAAAATGGGGGAAGCAGCTCCCATGATCAGTTAAAAACAGCTATGCTTACTTTAACTATTTTAAAATTTTTCCAAGCCTGCCAGGGACCTCAAATACTGCAACTCAGACCAAAATGACTACCCAAGAGCACATGCTCTAGAAGGGTGATTTTTTCCTTTTTCCACAGAAATGAAAAAACCATGACAGATCTCCTGTCTCGTTGTGAACTTCTCATCACCTCCATTCTAAGATTCATCGGGAACACTGTCTTGGACTCCTCTTTTGTCAGTATTTCAACTCCCTGTGAAGAGAGAAAAGGGACTATGCCTGTTCCTGGGAGAAGAGTGTTGTTTCTGTGCCAACTGCTTGGGCTTTGTCCAAGACAGCTTCCTTTATACTGGACTAAATGGGTGGCTCCCCTACCTTCTCCCCTTTGTGGGACCCCTGGCTGCCATTATCCTTGTGTTCACCTTTGGGCCCTGTGTAATCAACAAGCTTGTTCAATCCCTTAAGGACAGGGCCAGATTGGTATAGCTTGGTAGTTTGCCAATAATATGTTGCCTTCAGCGGTGCTGAGTGGGAGCCCTATAAACTTGGCCATGGTCCTTATCAGGATGTGGAGGTCTAAACCATCCTTGAACCATCCTTGGGAAGTGTTCCCAAAGGCGACTGTTCTGTCCCATGTCTCCCCCCTGGCTGCTTGCTGGCCTTGGGTAAGTCCGCCTGAAGTGCTAGGGTGGTAGTCAAAGACTGGTAAGATTCCCAGAGGGGAACAACCTAAGACAGGCACACCCTCAAGTAAGGTGGGCCCCCATTAATAAAACAAAATGGGGGAGATGTTGGGAACATTAATAACACACCAGTAGATAGAAACTCTCTGGCTTTCTCCCACTTCCTGATACGGGAACTTGGCTGAGCCAAGGGGCGTTCCCCTGACGTAAGATGAGAACTGAGACGACCCCAAGGATAGGCCAATGGCTCCGCCAATGGCATCCGCCCACATTCCTTATGTGTCCCTATAATCTTTCTGCTGATTGGCCCATGTCCTCTATAAGACATTCCAACTTCCTCAATAAACCGAGTTCGTGCACTGATCGGTGACCGAGCTCCCTGGTATGTTCCTGGGTCTTCTAAAAGCAGGGGAGGGAATATCAGTGGCCTTTACTTTCCCAATCTAGTCTCCTTGTTGAGGTAGGGCCCTCTGGCCTCTTTTGCTGAACAAAAGAGGTCCATCCCCGGTATGGGGGGCTAAAGACTTCAACCCTATAATATTCTGACATATATCCAGTGTCCCAAATCTTACATTCCTTAACTTTTCAACAATTTGCATGTCCTTTGTCTTATTCTCACTCATGGGACATGTGCTTTGATAAACAATAGCTAATGAACAATCTCAAACAATTGCATTTCACATTTTGTCCTATGTAGAGACAAAAAAATTGTAGATAATCTAGATCAAACTTCTTATGTTATCAATATATAAATGAGGAAATTTTGACCAATAGTATTTTACCCTTTATCGGACATCTTAAAAATAAGAAATACAATTTAGGGCTGTAGATGCCTAATGGAATGAATTTTTTCTACTTTACTATCTCAAATCATATCAATAATGTATTGTGTAAAGAACTTATATAAAATGTTGAAACCATTCTGACACAATGCTAGCCAATTTGTCTTTTTAAAATCTAGTGGACCCTAGGGCTGAGGATGTAGCTCAGTGGTTGATGCCTCTCAGTTCAATCCCTGATCCCCCTGCCAAAAAGAAAAATAAAATCTAGTGGAAATAGCTGTTGGTGGTGGTGCATGCCTATAATCCCAGAGGCTTGGGAGGTTGAAGCAGGAAAATCTTGAGTTCAAAGACAGCCTCAGTAACTTAGCAAGGCCCTAAGCAACTCAATGAAACCCTGCCTGTAAGTAAAATATTTTTTAAAGGGCTGGGGATGTGGCTCAGTGTTTAAGCATCCCTGGGTTCAATCCCTGCTTAAAAAAAAAAAAAAAATCTAATGGCTGTAAATTAATCTACGTGAATGCAAGCACATTAACATGTTAAAGTATATACTCTGCTCTGAAATTTGGAGGATAATAAGGAACTAGAACAATTCTTGATTCTCTAAGTAATTCACATATTTCCAGGGGAAAAAAAATTTTGACTGCACACAAAATTGAAAATGATTTTTCAATTGATTTTTAAAAATTTTAATGATTTTCAATTTTGCCAAAAATTCAACTATCAAGTTCAGTTTGTACTTGAGGAAACTATAATTTTTGAAGAACAAATTACAACCTGGTTTCTTTCTTAGTAACCTTTCAACCAGAAAAATATTTTCTAGCAAAAATGGAAGAAATTGTTTTGACATATCCCACCAGCGCCATTGATAGATAAAATTTCTTCCATCTTTCTTTTGCTTTTTGAAAAACATTTATAAAAATTATTGGGAGAGTGTTTAGTTCCTTCCTTAAAAATGATTATTTTTAAAAAATTAGTAAGGAAAGACAGTAACAGGATAAAATATTTATAAAAGTAGTGAAGAAAATTTCTGGATGAATATAAAAGCTATTAATTAATAAAATTTCCTGTCAAACCCATAAACTTTTCCCTTAAAATGAAAAACTACTGTGGTTCCTGTTTCCCTGTCACTGGTAATAGTATTCACTTTGCCTCAATTATTCACTCAAAAAGTCAATCTAGTTCAAGTTTTCTAATTTTCTGACCTCTTCCCATCTGAAGAGTCACTAGTTTCTATTGGGTCTACCCTCAATCTTTTATGCACACAATTTTACTTTCCCTTCCCATTATTCCATCCTCAGCACAAGTCTAGCTGTTGTTTGCTTCCCTGAAGTCTTATTTAGTAGGCACCAACTGGCAACTGACAGGAAGAACAATATTCTATATCCTTGTTTAAATTCATTAGTCTCCCCTGATAAGAAGGGAGACTGATAAATTTATGCCTTACACACACACACACACATATATTATACATATACACGTATGTAAACATAAATACAAATGGGAGTAGTGGCACACGCCTGTAATCCCAGAGGCTCAGGAAGCTGAGGTAGGAGGATTACAAGTTCAAAGCCAGCCTCAGGAAAGTGAGGCGCTGAACAGCTCAGTGAGACCCTGTCTCTAAATAAAATACAATATAGGGCTGGGGATATGGCTGAGTGGTTGAGTACCCCTGAGTTAATTGCCAGTACCCCCCCCAAAAAAAAACCAGTGTGTGTGTTTGCAATTTCTATATATAACTACATTTGTCTCTGTTATAGATTTACTTCTATCTCTTCTTCATAAAATCATAAATTAATTGCATATCCTTCAGCATATTCTCAAGACCTAAAATGTCTTGTTCATATAAGCATAATAAAGATACAACAGGGGCTACTGGATTATATTAGAAACAAGTTGTTTGTCCAAATACTGAACATTCAAACTGATTTTATTCACTCTACTATTAAACTCTGGTTAAGTTAAAAAAAAAAAGTTATAAACTACTCTAAAGTTAACATTAAGATATGAATTATAAAAATTTGAGATTATTTCAGTTCTCTGTTAATACAGTCATATAATAATATTCCAAGTGCAGTGGTTAATATATTTCTAAAATTGTAAATGACAAAACACAGAGACATTAAAGTAAGTAGTTAATGTCACAAAGTATTATGAGCTGTTTTAAAAAGTAACAAGACAAGTTGGTAGAGTGTTTGCCTCATATGCACAAGGCCCCAGGTTCAATCCCCAGCACCACAAAAAAAACAAAAAAAAGAAAGAAAGAAAGAAATCTACCACTTTGAAAAGAATCTTTAATAGAGAAATACATTTTAGCAAACTTGAAACTTTTTATACATAACTCAGTACTATTTTTGAAAAATAAAAAGAAAAAAGAAAAGTAAAGTTAGCTCACATTTTCCATCGAAATGAAGTTCAATAACAAAAAGAGTAAGGCATCATTAAATGAAGCTCAAGGTGATATAAACACTAGGAGAAGAAATGTTTCCAAGATCGCTTACCACAGAGTGCCTAGTTAAGATCAGGCAATTAGTTCCTTACTGTGATCGGCCAACTTTAAACCCGCAATTTGAAAGAAGCCACCTATAGAGAAATCACTTCTACTTCTTCTTAAATTGTAGTAAGTCACCACCAATTATTTTTCTTCAAATTATCCCAGAAGTTTACTCAGAACTATTTTAAAACAAACCAACTCTATAATATTAAAGACTCAAATAATGAGTGACTGTTTCATTAACTAAAATCAGTTTTTCCACTTTTTACACTAATATGGACTTGATATGAACATCAAAGAAATTTGGTAAATGAATTAACACTGACAGTCAAAGCACAAAGAAGAGGCTTGATGGCATCCTCTGGCTTTAGGTCATCATTACCAGTTGCTGGGTAACCAAAGGTAATAAAAGGATGTCTGCAGCAGACCAGCCAAAGAAAACCACCTCAGCAATCTTGATGATCAGTCCTGTTGTCACCAGTACCATGAAGTTTGTAGGAGGCCCCAAATCAAAATGCAGCAGCAAACTTGTGCTTGGTGAGCTTTCCTTTACCGTGTGATCTAAAGCCCATCTTTCTATATCAATAAAAGTTTGGCTAACATCACCTTCTTTAAAAAAAAATTCATTTTGTGTATATCCAATTCCCCTTTGAACTTTAGAAAATTATTTCTAATATTCTAAGATGGTCATTCTAACGTTCATTCAGTAAGTATCTAAGTGCTTAAATTACATTCTAGAAATGTCTTGGAGGGAAAAATCATTTGGGTTGATAATTTTTTTGTGTTTTGTTTTGTTTCTTTGGTTTATACTAATGTAATATGTGGTCTCTCCAAGGACTTCGAATTTCATTAGGAAAAGAATATCTACAAAAGGCAAATAAATGAACAATATTGGTGAACCATTAATTCAATTAAAGACCAAAAAAAGTAGGCAAAGTGTATATCTATGTTCAGAAACTTCTGTGCTCTGCATTAGTGGGACAAAGTCTGATGGAATAGGTGAGAACTCCGGTGAGGTCTCAAGCTAAGGAGTTTTTCCTAAGGAGAAATAAGCAACTCTACATAAGGACATGGGAGTTAATGGGGTATGATGTATACAGAACAAAATGAGGACACACTTGCCTCAAGAGGAAAGTTTGTTGTCATTTTATTAGCAGTTGTTTTATTAGCAGTCATTGAAAGTTTATTCTTGCTAAGAACAATAAAACCATTTTCTATGACTGATCTCACACAATTACAGTGGTAACACTCTGAGATGAGGTAGATACTATCATATCAGTTCTACAGATAAAATGTAGATGATACTAGATAAAGTTCCAAGCTTACAGTGTTTTAAAAATTGTCCAAGATCACATAATTGAAATTCAGATGGTCTGCTTCCCAAATTCAAGTTCCTAACCACATTTCATACACCCTTACAAGTACTGGAAGAGTTGATAGAGCAACAATGAGTATGTAAAAAAATAATAATAATAAAAATTATTGAAAGTTATATTTGATTTGATAATCTATTCAATATGAATACTGAAAATATTTAAGTAGGAAAATGAAGGAAATAAATATTAAAACCTTCAGAATAAAATTTCACTTTCATATTCATATATATATTGATACAGTTAAATGTAAATATAAATTTAAAACCATATCAGTATAGACAGAGTTTTCTAAAATATGTAGAATTGAGGAATAAAGTAATAATTCAACAATAACAATTCTGTTATAGTTTGCATATGAGATGTCCCCTGAAAACTCCTGTGTGAGACAATGCAGGAATGCTCAAAGGTGAAATAATTTTATTATGAGAATCATGACCTAATAAGGGGATTAATCCCTTTGATGGATTAATAATTTGAAAAGGTTGACAGGTGGTGACTATAGGCAGGTGGGGCATAGCTGGAGGAAGTAGGACACTGGGAGTGTGCCCTGGCTCCTCGTACTCAGACTGTTGCTGCTTCTTGGTTGCCATGTATGTCCTGAGCTGTTTTTCTTGGCCATGCCCTTCCACCATGATGGTCTGCCTCACCTTAGGCCCACAGCAACACAGTTGGCTGACCATGGACTAATTCTCTGAAACTGTGAGGTCAAAATAAACTTTTTGTCCTCTAAATTGTCCTTGTCAGGTATTTTGGTCACAGTGATGAAAAGCTGACTAACACAAATTCCAATGTGTTGGTTTATTTTAATAAACTGGTCTTTTATTAGAGGCTATACAGCATTGGAATTCAATCGGTAGTAAATTTTTAACACCTCATATTGTTGTTTCAGAACCATTTCTAGTCATCAGTGGCTCCTCTGAGTGAAAAGAAGAAGCCTTGTTAATTCTACTTTTTATTCCTTATTTATGTTCTACTAACTAGAGTCTCCTCAGCATAAACCTCCTGCAGAATTGCTAATAGAAAGAGCCATACATAATTCCTATTACCAGCTCAGTTTGCTCAAGAGTCTTCTCATCAAGAAACACCAGGTTCTATACTGAATGGCATTGGTGGAAGGTAATTTAACATCTCAGAAAGAGAGATCTGTAACATTTTTGGGGTTCATCAAAGGTTAAAAACATTTTAGGAAAAATCTCTGTCAATACTGACATTTAGTTGTGTACCTTAGCTGATTTGGCAATTATCATTCCTTCTCTTGTATTTTTTCTTATCTTCTCATAATTAATGCCTATGCCTTGTTTAAAACCAAATGGTTGTATGACTTACTGTTTGCTCCAAAGCCCTCTGGTAAACATTAGAATGGACTTATGTGATATCCTTCACTTAGACTGTAAAGTCGTTTAACACAGAGATGGTTCATTAATTCTCTTGAAACTATGGGCATCTAGGAAGATTCATGCTCAGCTAATATGAGACAAATTACGATGAACTAGACTTTTAATCTAAATAAGAATTGCTACCTCTGATCTTATGGAGAAGCTTGTGAAAGAAAAATATCTTCCCTTCCATTGTTATGGGTCCATTGTCTCATACATACTCGGATCTCTTGCAAAGCCTTGTTCTGCAGCCTATAATTACCCCACTCTTTTCCACTTCTCTCACAGAAAAACAAGTCTGCCCCCAATTCCAAAGATAATACTCCTGCACTCTGTGAACTCATTGTACAAATGAGTTTTTCTTGCAAAACCTTTCTCTTGCAAAAGACTCACTTTTTCTTGATCCATTTTTTGGCTTACAATTACAGTTAATTTAGTCTAAAAATCTTCTGAAGAGATGTTATTATACCCTTGAATTATAATTCTTTCTCTTTTCTCCTCATACATTGCCCCAAATAAATCTCCTGGTTGGTAAATAAGCAGAATTCTTTCAATAAATGAGAAACTGATAGAGGACATGATATTGAGAAGTTGATTTGCAACTGTAAAAGAAGAAATGTGCTGCTAGAAAGCAATAAAATGTACTGCTTATCTAAAGACTAGCAGGATCCATTTAAGTTTTACTTTTTCATCAAAACTCATTTATTAATAACTTGAGTTGCTATAGCTCAAAAGTCACTCATTACAAATGAAAATTTACCTAAAGTGTCTAAATTCTGATTTTTTTATGAGCAGATCATAATTTCATGTTAGAAACCTTTATTTTAAACATGTAGTGTATGTAAACTCTCTGAATATATCTTGTCTGTTTAATTTACAGTTTGAAAGTTTTGATTTGTTATAGATTTGTTTGGTTTGTTGTGTGGAATTCATTTTATGCTAGAAATGCACATTAGGTCTGTTTTTTTTTTATGGGTTAGTAAAGAAGTATAGTTGGGATAGATGGAGGGAACAAGATTTAAGCTTTCTGAATGCAAACAATATCGAGACATACTTGTCGCTAGGAAATCTTTATTGCTACAGGGGACAGTTACCAAGCAAATCAGTTCTTATGGCATAAAGAAAATAAAATTCAAGTTGAAACAGGTTATATTTCTACTTCTCATTTTAATGGTTTCATTCTGTAGTAAGGATTAGAAGTAAAGGACCCCATAAAACTTCATTGTGGTAGACTACCATGCTCGAAATTATTCATACCAAACACCTATAACCTCAGATTTGGTTACTGTCTTACCATGCTGACCAAGGGACTTGGTTGTATGACTTATCTTCATCAATGGAATATAAAAAACAAACATGATGCAAGCAGATGTTTTTAAAATGCCTATACCCTGTTGTTTGGGCTCTTGCTGTAGACTGAGCCTAAGTGAGAATGACAGTGAGCTAGCCTGCAGGAATGAACCATTGAGCTGAAGCCACCTTAGACCAACCAGCTACCAAGTGTCTACAGATGCATGAGGGATCCCTGGCAACACCAGAATGGTTAGGTCCATCCAAAACAGAAAAGTAATAATCGAGTGCTTTCATCTGGTATTTTCATCTTAGATAACTGTAACTTTAAAGTAATCACAGGGCTATCAGAGATAAATTAATCATGGCAATGCTTTTGTTGTAAACAAGGTCAGTAGTAATAAATTAACTATAAATTTATAAGAAATGACGTGATAACTAATCTCCAGGATATGTAAGAACTCAAAAAACTTAACACCAAAAAAACAAACAACCCAATCAATAAATGGGCTAAGGAGCTGAACAGATACTTCTCAAAAGAAGATATACAATTGACAAACAGATATGTGAAAAAATGTACAACACTTCTAGTAATTAGAGAAATGCAATTCAAAACTACTCTAAGATTTCATCTCATGCCAGTTATAATGGCAGTTATCAAGAATACAAACAACAAGAAGTGTTCATGAGGATGTGGGGAAAAGGCACACTCATACATTGCTGGTGTGAATGCAAATTGGTGCAACCAATCTAGAAAGCAGTATGGAGATTCCTTAGAAAACTTGGAATGAAACCACTGTTTGACCCAGCTATCTCACTCCTCAGTCTATACCCAAAGGACTTAAAATCAGCATACTACAGGAACGCAGCCACATCAATTTTTATAGCAGCTCAATTCACAATAGCTAAACTGTGGAAGCGACCTAGATGCCCTTTGATAGACAAATGGATAATGAAACTGTGGTATATATACACAATGGAATATTGCTCAGCGTTAAAAAAGAATAAAATTATGGTATTTGCAGGTAAATGGATGGAGTTGGAGAATATCATGCTAAGCAAAGTAAGCCAATTCCAAAATAAACAAAGGCCAAATGTTCCCTCTGATAAGTGGATGCTAATTCATAATGGAGGGGGAGGGCAGGGGAAAAATGCAGGAAGTTTAATTGGGTAAAGGGGAGGAAGGGGATATAGGGACAGGAGAGCGGGTGGAATGAGATGGACATCATTACCGTAGGTACTTGAATGACTGCATATATGGTGTGACACTATATCATGTACAACCAGAGAAATGAAAAGTTGTGCTGTAATTGTTTACAATGAATCAAAATGCATTCTGCTATCATATATACCTAATTAAAATCAATTAATTAATTTAAAAGAAAGAAATGAAGTGCTAAATTATGTAAGGTGCTAGTACTAAAAAACATATTGAATTTTTTTTCCTAGAAGATCTACAATAATATTGAACTTATAATAAGAAATAGTCTAAAAATAAAAATATATCATGATGTCCTATTGTAAATATTCCTTATCTGAAAATATTGATGTCATATATTTCATTTTCTATACACACTTCTGTGATACATTAATACATAAGAATATAGCTCTGATTATGTAATTCACCATATTTTCCATTCTCAGATTTTAAAAGCATGAATATTTTAGGCTATGTATAATATTTGTGATAAGAAAAACCAAACAAATAACTAATGAAATCATTATTTCTTACTCAAAGTAATCTTTGAATATGTATGAAATCAATAAAAATCTGGACTGATTTATGGGCTGTAAGTGGGATGGATAAAAGTTCTTTTATTTTCAATTTTTATAGTACTTTATAAATTCTCTCTACCTTAAAGCAAACCTATTTAATATTCAGTTTCCTTGATTTTGTACTTTACAGACTGTTACACATTCCTTCATTTATAAAAGATAATATTTATCTAGAATAGAATTCAAGTTTAAAGACTACAAATTTGGTTTTTACACTGATTACATAGCTACATAAACTAGGATATTTATCTACATTAAGTCCAAAGTTCATGTGCTGTCAAGATTTACCTGACTGAGTCATTACTGCTCTTCTGCAAGAGAAAAAAAAAAAAACTGATATATAAAACACAAATGTGAAGATATTGCAATGCATGCAGTTATTATAATTCTCTAACCAGAAAATAATTTGGGGGGAAAAAAGAAAATGCAGAAACCTAGGATGCTAGCATAAACATTGTTAACCTACTGTTCATACATAAAAAAGGCAAATTTCATCAGCTTTACAATAATTATGAACATTCCTATAGAATAATCATCCTGTTTGTTTTATTATTTTCATGTTCATATTTTCTATGCTTTCTCTATTCTCAGGAGGATTATGTGAGAGGATATTTTGAGAAATGGATAACTATGAAGCTGAGTACTAAAATCCAAAACAAAATAGATCTAAGATAAAAAGTCCAGATGATTTCCTGGAGTTAAAAAATGGTCAGGAATGAAAGATGTGTGTTTGTATTAGGACTTACATGAAAACCAATATCATGGGAAACAATGACACAGAGATAAATAAACATTCTAGAATCAATTATTAAAATTAAAAAAAAAACTCACCTTTGCTGCATGCCTATCAGGTGTTGTATGTGTTGTCTATACTTAGCCTCAGTTACCTCATTTAATCCTTATCACAACCTTGTGAGGTAGGTATTATTGTTTTCATTTTATCAATGTGTTATGTGACCTACCTAGGGCCACTAAACTTACATGGCTGAAGTAGATGAGAAATCCATCCATGTTGAAATTGAAATCCTATCTTTAGGCATGAGTCTTGGTGGCAAGATAAGAGGAGATTGATTACTGAGTTAAAATTCCTGCCTCAGCTCCAGGAAAATTTTACTAGGATTCTCAATCTCATAGCACTGTCTTTACTAATGGCCCACTCTTTAAAATGGACCCTGCTTTTGCATATTCTGAAACTGGTTTGTTAAGTTACCAAGGAAGTCACAGCTTCTATATTTAATGTAACTTTCCAGTAGGTTTGAATCATCTTACACAACAGATCTATGTGTTGGGCTAAAATTAATATGTCATAAAATGAGCATGTATTAAGCTGTTTTTACCTATGATATTTTGCATTTGTAAGAAGATATAAAGATATGTCATAATCTCTGCCTTGTAAGAAGTTAAGATATAAGACATGCAAACGGCTTAAATATGTTTGGTTCTCAAAGAACAAATCAAAATATTCTAAACTCTCTAACCTGACACATACGAACGATAGATATTGTCATGTTGGTAGTAGCAGGACTATTTATTTAATCACTATGTTTATTCATGTTAGAGAGAGGCAGAGCTAATCCATGACTGAGGATAAATGGCAGGATGCAATTAGTGAGTTTAGCACAAAGCTTCAACAGAGCAATGTCTCAATGAACGTTCACTTTTAGTTGCACAATAAGTAGCAAAATAAAAATAGATTGCAAGAGAAGAAATACTTCTTATTCAAGAGGAACTTTCCACATTTTATGTGAAAGGAAAACATACCTACCCTTTGCTTTCAGAAAATCAAGAATGATAGAAATCATGACAAGTATTTATGAAGAAAAGTATGATAAACATATAATGTGAGACAGAAAATAAGGTTAAAAAAAGTTCCTAAGTCCAGAAGAGAAGAGGTTATTTCAGAATATAAAATATTAATACATTTTATCTTTGTCATATCTATGGCTGTCAAATTCACTGTTAGCTTCTGAACATATTCAAGATTGGCTTACTCTTTTAGAACACCTAAGCAAAAGTAAAATGATACAATGTTGACAAAAATATCTTGATAGCTTAAGGCCAAAAGCATACTGTTTAACAAAAGTAATGACTTATGAAGAAAATATATGTAGGTTACTGAATACTATTTCAGAATAAGTGGCTTTAAAAAAAAAAAAAAGGTAGCCAACATTCTACACCTAAGAAAACAAAATATATCATAAAATGAGATTGACCCATTTAATTACTAAAGTCATGAGCTCAAATAGATAACTGCACTGTTGACTTTGGATCCTACTGAGAGTTATGCTCAGCAAAAACTAGAACAATATTACAAAATCAGATAATTTGTTGTTGTGAGAGTTATAGAACTTTGAAATTAGGCAAGGCTTTTAAGAATCAGTCTTTATACCAAATATCTTTCAAATCTGAAAATATTTCAATAATCCTAGTTTTATGATTTTTTTTCATGCTCTAAGAAGAATACTCTCATCTAGACTACTCTAGTGATTGGAATTCTTTCTGATTATTAAGCCAAACTCTTCTTTCTACTAATTTCTACTTGTTGCTACAAGTTCTGTATATACCTAGTAAGTACAAGCTCTTTCACATTCTAAAATAATCAGATAATCTGCTGCTAACTCTCCATTGTGTCATTCATCATCATACAATGTTTTCCCTGGGCTCTTCATTATCTTAATTTCCCTTCTATAAATGTTCCATTTAAATTACTCACCCAAGGATGAGTAAGTAACATAGTCACGCATTGTATAACCAGTGAGAATACCATAGATTACCCCTCATGTAATAATGAATTCTCAAATTCTATGGCAAAATCCACTGGGCTTTGAAGTCCAAAGCCTTTATATTTAAAAATAGAAAAGCAAAAAGAAGCCACAAAATAAGCTCTGCTGTGTTAGGTTTTCTTTTTCCTTTTTTTTTTTTTTTTTTTTTTTTTTTTGGTTGTTGTTGTTGCTTGACCAATATATCTTACAAAAGCAACTTAGAGAAGAAAAAGTTTATTTTGGCCCATGGTTTCATGAGCCAAGTGGCCAGCAGGCTCCAAGGCAGAAATATTATGGCAGAAGGACATGGCAAAGAAAAGCTACCCGGAAGCAGAGAGTGTGAGGAAGGGGCTGGGGAGAAGATGAGTTCTTTTTGGACATAACCTCCAGTGACCTATTTCCTCCTACTTCCCAGTAATCCATTCAGCCATTTATGGTTTAATCCACTGAAGAGGAGAGCACATTCATGATCCAATCATTTCTTAAAAAGCCCCCCCCCCCCCAAAACTTGGAAACTTGCTGCATTGGGATGATACTTTCCACACATGAGTTTTTGAGTGATTCCTGATCCAAACCATAATGTTCCACGCCTGGCCCCCAAAATCTCATGTCCATCTTACAATGCAAAATGTATCCAGTCCATACCCAAGAATCCTTGGAGTCTTAATAGTTCCAGCATTGCTTAGAAGTCAAACAAAGCAAGATTGAAACCTAGCTGGGCAATCATTATAGTCTGGCAACCAGGGCACATGGTTCCATGATGTGGGCCCACAGGGCTTTGAGCAGCCCCACCCCCATGGTGGTAGCAGCCCATTTGGCTTCTCTCTTGGTCTGGCTCTGCTCACGGCTTGAAAATTTCCTCAGCAGATGGTCCAAATTCCTGGCATCTCAAATTTCTTTGTGCTTCCATTGAAGCTTCAACTTACTCTCACAGATTCACACATCATCTCAGGGTCCACTAGCAGGGATTCTGACCATGACACATATTGCCTGGCATCCTAGGCCTTCATACTAAATATCAGTGTAAGCTTTCATGAAATCTTAACTACAGCATTTTGCATTTCTGCAAAACCAATCCCAAATGGATGATGCCGAGGTGTACTACTAGCTTTAGCAAAGTTGAGCCCCTTTGAAACAGAACTGGAGTAACATCAGAGTGCCTGAGTGGCTGCGCATAGTGAAATGAATCCTGGGAAAATAACTTCCTAAGCACCCTTGTATGAGCAGGGAGTCCCCATGTTCTCCACTTAAAGCAATCTTTCAAATGGCTTTTCACTTTGACATCCTCAAGCCTGAGATGGGAAGAGTCTATCCAATTTCTGAGATGCCCTCAAGACATCTTTTCTATTTACAAAGTACTTAGCTTACCTATAATAGCACTAATCTTAGCAATAACACCTTCCTTGATCCCAATTTTCTATGCACTTTTCTATGCACAATGCTTTAAAATCTTCCTCTTTGCTTTTTACTCTTGATTATCACAATAAACCTGGCTAAAACTGTCAGCAATACCCACATCACCATCTAAATCCTATTGTGCCTTGAAATTTTCTTGGTCAGATTAGCCCATTACCTTAAAATTTAGTCTCACAGTAAGTCTCAGGATATGGGCACTAGAAGTTCTTCATAAGAAGGTAACATGCATGACTTCTAGCTCCATTCCAAATAGAGTCATCAATCCTATCTGAAACCTCATGAACACAATCTTAATCTCCATATTTCTATTAGCTTTCTGGTCTTCTGCGTTCCCTCCAGAATGCCTATTAAGGTCTGCTTACAACAGTTTCAGCCTCCATCTCCAAACCTTTTTTTTTTTTTTTTTTTTTTTTTTTGGTTCTGGGGATCGAACTTCGGGGCACTCGAGCACTGGGCCACATCCCCACCCCTTTTTTGTATTTTATTAGAGACAGGGTCTCACTGAGTTGCCAAGTGCCTTGCCATTGCTGAAGCTGGCTTTGAACTGGTAATCCTCCTGCCTCAGCCTCCCAAGTGCTGGGATTACAGGCGTGCATCACTGTGCTGACTCCAAACCTTTTTAAATTCTTCACAAACACTGGTTCCAAAGACTTCTGAACCACACAGCCAGTTATAGTCACAACAATGATCCCACTTGTCTGTACCAATTTTATGTTAGCTTGTTATTGTTGTGACCAAAATACCTGACAGCAACAATTTATAGGAGGAAAAGCTTATTTGGGGCTCATAATTTCAAAAGTTCAATCCATAACTGTTCAGCTCCATGGTTCTGGGCC
Source organism: Tamias sibiricus (assembly GCA_025594165.1). Lineage (NCBI taxonomy): Eukaryota > Metazoa > Chordata > Mammalia > Rodentia > Sciuridae > Tamias > Tamias sibiricus. The sequence goes on from CM046664.1 coordinate 98,832,277, forward strand.
TGAGCTGAGGTAGAACATCATGGCAGAATGGCATGGTGGAAAAAAATCTGTTCAATTCATGGCAATTGCAGGGGGGTGAAAGAGAGAGACAAGGGTGGGGCACAGAGATAGGCCCCAAGGCCACACGCCCAGCGACCTACTTCCTCTACCATGCCCTACCTGCCTATAGTTTTTGTACCTTCTATTAATATATTCAAATTATCAATCTATCTGATGACTTAATCCACTGATATTCTAATCATTTTAACTCTGAATTTTGATTGCTACATTACTTAATACATGAACTTTTGGGGATATTCCAGATCTAAACTGTAATAATTGCTTATTACTATTGGAGTTATCTAATAAAAAAATAACCCAATTACTTGCTCTCAGTTTCTTTCCTTATCTCATTATTAACCAGAAACAAATAGTTGTAGACTGCTGCAGATTTGTGGACAGAGAATTATCCCAGGAAAAATATGCTAAGTTTATGTAGCTTATATTTATTATTAAAAAGTAAATGTGCCAGTGCAGTGGCACACGCCTATAATCCCAGTACTTGGAAGGGTGAGAGGCAGGAGGATCTAGAGTTCAAAGCCAGCCTCAGCAATGGCGAGGCACTTAGCAACTCAGTGAAACCCTGTCTCTAATAAAATACAAAAAAGGGTTGGGGATGTGGCCCAGTGGTCGAGTGCCCCTGAGTTCAATCCCTGGTACCACACACACACACACCAAAAAAAAAAAAAGTAAATGCTTTCATTGATTTGATTTGAAAAAAATCTGTCAATCAAATTTACTTTGGCATCTGTTAAAATATGCCATCTAATTCTACACACTCAATTTCTTTTGAAAATATCAATTCAGTAATTTTTACACATAAATATGACTGCAAAATTTAAGTTTGCTTTGGTTAACCATTGGTATTTTTATTATCTTTCTTATGTTTTTGTTTTTATTTTAATCATTATTAAAATAATATATTTGCAATGTGGATAAAATAAAAGAAAATCTATATAGAGAGTAAAATTAAAGCAAGCTATAATCTTAGTACTTAACACTCACATAGTAGATAGCTGTGTCTTTGTAGTCAGAAAAAAAAAAACTGACTTTAAATCTAGCTCTATAAATTACTCTATATGGACTGTTAGCTAATATAATTTATTTGCCTAAGTTTTCTCATTTCAAGAGAAGATAAAGAGGCAGTTGAGATCATTAAATTATATATGTATATGTAAATTGTTCAATAAAGAACAGGCCAAATAGTAAATCTTTGAAAAATTTAAATGTTATTACATGGATATAATATTATATTATTCATGAGCTTGTCTCCTATATTTTATCTAATATTGATTTTACTGCATTTAATTTTTATCCTCTTATAAATGATAGCTCAACTTGCATTTACTATTAGAGATCTTCTTTTAAGTCATTATTTCTCAAGTTTGAAATTGTTTTCTTTTAGAGAAAAGATTATTTTTCCTAATAATGTGAAAATATATCAAATATTTTCTAAGCATTTAAATATTTAAGTATTTTCTAAAGCATCTCAATCTTTTTCTCTAACAGAGCTAAGCAATTTTAGAGATCAAGTTACAATCTTAGGACCAAAAATGTCATCTTTTATCATCACACACCAGGATGCAGCCATCTATAACTTGTAGTCCAAGTTTGGCCCATTTCCTGTGTTTGAAAACAATAATATATTGGTACTATTCACACTCATTTATTTACTTATTGTTTATGGCATCTTTAGAACTAAAATGCCAACCCTAGGTGTTCTAACAGAAACAGCCTGCAAAGCTGAAAATACTTTTTGGCACTTTACAAAAAAGTTTGCCAATCCCTGCAAAGACAAAGGAGACAGAAAAGAAAATGGACTTGCTAAGCAAGGAATCATTTTATCATGTAAGAACATAAAAAAAATTATACTAATTTGAGATTTAAATCAATGAACATAATAAAAAGTTTGGACTAAAATGAGACTCAATGACATATGCAATGAAACTCAGAAGACCTTGTTCCACAGCAGTCAGTAAATTTATAATACAACGAATAAGATATGTCCCTATTAGTGTGCATCCTATTTAGAGTTAATTAACTTCAGATTATCTACAAATTAATGCCTTTCATTAAATTTGAGATGTTTTGAGTCATCATCTCTTCACATATATTTTTTTGTTCCTTTGACTTTCTCCTCTTATTCTGAAACTCTCCTTAACATATGATGGAACACTAGACATTGTCCTATATATCTGAGGTTTTGGTTTTCTTTTTTCTCTCTGCTCTTCAGTTTATATAATTTTAATTGGTCTATTTTCATGGTTACTGACTCTTCTGCCAACTCAGATTTACTATTCAGTTCATGTAGTGAATATTCCAGCTTGATTATTATGCTTTTCAACTCCAAAATCTCCACTTGGAAATGGAATAAAGAAGTCCATTCTCTGTAGAGCCTTTAGAGAAATCACAGCTCTGCAGATCTCTTGATTTGGGATTTCTGGCGTCCATAAATATAAAAGAACACTTTTCTGTGCTTTAAGCCTCTAAATTTATGGTAATTGATTACAGCAATTGTTTTTCCTAGTTTTAATTATTAGGAAACTTAATATGGGTCCTATCCAAGTTCTTGAGAGACTCTATGAACATGAAAAATTGTTATTGTTTTGCACCATTAAACTTGATGACATTTGTTATATAGCAAAAGATGACCAGATTAGTTCATGTGTAGATATGTGTAAATGCTTCAATACTGAACCATGTTTAATATGTGTTATCACTCTCCATTAGATACATATTGTCATTGTTGTTCATCATCAGAATTTTCATTTGTTAATATTATTCCTTTTAAATTTTAAGTTAGTTTTAATTTTGTCTTATTATTATTAGATTGCTGTGTGGAATTGTTTGATATCTCTACAATGTACAGGAGAAACTTTTTGCATATTTTAGACCATGATTTTCCAATTATATCACATGACATGCATGTGTAATGACTTTCCTATACATCATCTACTTTCTTATTTCTAATGCAGACATGTGTATATGATTCTACCAATATTAACTACTGCAGTTGCACTTTATTTGTGATGTGCTTCTTGTGCTTTTTGCAATTTAAACAAATTGAAATGTATTATTAAGCCATTGAGTAATTGCTAATTTTAAGACATTGGCTTGTAATATTAATTCATAAATATACAGTCATACTCTTATTGACAAGATTATTTTTTCACTGAATGGGAGATAATTAAGTAATACTGATTATGTGAAATTAAAAAAAAAAAGAGCTTAATAGCCTTTGCACTAATTGCCTCCACATTCACTTTTAATCTGATGAAAGTCAACTTACAGTTAATGTTAGAGAGCATATGATTCTTCTATATCAGCAATATTTGTAAGATGACCTGCTTCTAACAAGATGTAAAGGAACTCTGTCAATTTCGTCATCTGTCAGCCTATAACCTCTAAAAAAGAATAACAAATTAATTTGACTTGAACATTCTAAGGATGTTAGCTAATGGTTACTATTTTCTTTTCTAAGTATACTCAAACCATTTGTTTAATAATTCATTCTAAAGTATTAACATAAATCAATGCCCAGCTCTTTAGTTCTCAGTTTCTGAAATCTAAATTAACCTGGTTTAAAAAATCTTTGTACTTGTCCATCTCCATCCTTATAGTACCTTGCCATTCCAATAACAAGTAAAATTCTTATTTAACTAAAAATCAAAGCAATGATAAAGACTATCTCACGTATTTTTTGTTGCTTACACATTTCACTGTTACCTATTTTTATTGAGTACTATACCACAAAATTTAAGATTCAAAGGTTAAGTTTTCAGGATTTTCCTTTTTTTTTTTCTGAATATGACCTAATCCTAAAAATATCATTCATTCATTTTGTTACTTAATTCTCAACTTTCTGGTAACTCACATCCTCTCTGTCACTAATTTAAAAAATATTCTATTAGTTCATTTTATAAATAGGTTATTTATTTCAAGAATTTCTTGGATCTATTCATCCCTGGGTTGAAATCATTCAAGTGTTGGTTACATTTATCATAATTGTGGCATTCCCAGAGATGATTCTGGCCAAGTTTTGTATACTCAGGAAATGCGGCAAAATTTTTGTCTTACTGCATTTTCTGTTCATTTTGCCCTCACTTTTAGATAAAGTTCAATTAAATTTTTTTAAAAACTGATGAAAGAAATGAAGTAACTTTTTAAACTAAATTCTGACTTTTTAAACTATCATTCAGAAGGAATGAGTTTAGCAAGTTTGGAATAAATAGCAATAACGTATTCCATTACCCATATATATGCTTTCTTTTAAAATATGTATATATAGAGAGAAATTAAAATATGTAATTATAGAAATTAATATCTATTAGAGAAATTAACATTTTTCTTGATATTTAGTTCTAAAATGTTAAATAGCTCTTTTCTTTCTAATCCACTGACATTTCTGCTTCTATTTTGAGTTTTAGAAGAAGGAATAATTGTTTAGGTAACTCTAGCTGCTATAAAGTATAAAATGGCTCAAACTAAAGTCCATAATGGGTATTCTTATTAAGCAGATGGCTCTTCTTTGAGTGGAAACTGCATCTAGGCTTCTTCCTTGTCTTGGAGCCACCATATTCAACATATGGATTCTAAAGTTACCACACAGGTGTGCACCAGGTCAACACAATGAGAGAAAACATGGAAGATCTCCCACTGAAGGTTAATATGCAGTAGATGAAACTAATATACAACACTCTGTGAATAATCCACTTTCCCATTCACTCACTCACATGAACACACCCGACTACAGAGAAGGCAGGCAAAGATGTGCCAAGCAAGAAGGCAGGTAAAGGTGTGATTTATATGAATTATTAGAATTTGTTACTGATTCCTCAAGTCAGGCAAAAAATTGGATGATTCTCAGATTGTACGTTGGTTATTAAGTGAGATTTTTGCATTAGTTGAGATATTTTAAGAATTTTTTAAAAATTTCTTTTGTAGTTGTAGATGGACAGAATACCTTTATTTTGTTTATTTTTTATGTGGTGTGGAGGATCAAACCCAGTACCTCACGCATGCTAGACAAGTGCTCTGCCACTGAGCTACAGCCCCAGCCCAGCTGACATATTAAAAAAAAATACAACTATAAATGTTTAGCATATACCAATATACATAATTGTAATAACAGGTATATTATATGGAAAATGGAAAATGGAAGAATGTTAAATTAAGTCTCCATGAAAGCAATCAACTTGTCTCTTTTCATCACTGATTTACCATAATTGCCTAGAAAAGTATCTGACATAGAGTTGAAACTAAATACAAATATACACAGTGCTCTAATTCTTTAACATGGGGATTATGGTTTTAATTGATCATGGGAATTGAGGGGACAGGCTAAACTTCTTGAATTGACTTTATCCATCTGAAAAATGTATCTTTATGTAGTGTCATAACCTGGACCCATTCTATTTTTAAGAAGAAGAAAATAGTTTAACTATCAATGAATAATGTTCATTCAATTCATTTTAATTGAAAATTGGCAAACATATGAAATGGCATTCAACAGTTCTTTTCCCTTGTAGAACCCAATAAATAATAGCCATATTTCTTAATACTTACCTCAAAGTTATATTTTTTAAAACAGATTTCAACTAAGTTCCATATAATTTATTCTGCAATAGAAGTTTACAAAAATTTGATTTCTAGAAGAACAAAATTGTTTCCTATTATGATCATGATTTTAAAAATGTACACACCATTTGTGACCAAAAATTTGAGAAAAAAATTTTAAAGAATAGAATGATACCTAAAGATATTTGATATATATATTGAAGTGATAAAATACATTCAAAGATGATATGTTGTTATTCTGATTCATCACAAAAGTTAAATATAGAATTAGTATATGATTCAGAAATTCTACTCCTAGGTATATACTCAAAAAAATTAAAAACAGATACTAAACAAATACAAGTATACATGTTCATATCAGCACTATTCACAATAGCCAAAAGGTAGAAACAGCCCAAATATCTATCAACAGATGAGTGTTTAAACAAATTATCACCACACACACACATGCACTCACAGAAAGAGTAGTAGTTTTCATCCATACAAAGGAGTGAAGCACTAATACATGTTATGCCATGGAAGAACCTCAAAAATTTTATGTAAAGAGAGCCAACACACAAGATCAAATATGGTGGATTCTATTTACATAGAACATCTATAATGGATAAATCCTTAGAGACAGAATGCATGTTTGTGACTGCCAGGAAATGGGAGATGAGGAGAATCGGGGGAAAGGCCTTGATGCATTTGGGGTGTTATTTTGGACGGATGGTAATGATTTGAAACTAGATGGAAATGGTACTTTCATAGCATTGTGAATATACCAAGCGCTATTGAAATTGTTCACCTTAAAGTGATTAAATCACCTCAATAAAAAAGACTCTTGTTTTAAAATACATATTTATACATAAATCTACGTGGTAATATATATTCTTATCTGTAAATTGGGGACCTCTCCAGGATCATCTACCTTCACAGTTACACAATTTATTTCCTTATGTTTGTAGGAGTATGGTTCCTGTTTTCCTGTAGGTTGGTGGATTGCTCTCAACTTCTTGGATCATTCTCCATTCCTTCTTACCCAGCACATTCCATCATTAAAACCAGTAACAGAATGCCAAATCACTCTTGTGCTCTGAACTCTCATACTTACCCTTCTGTTTCTCACTGTAGAAAAGGTTTTGATTATTATCTCACTATAAGATACTCCCTGGGTAGCTACCTAGTATGTCTATAAGACTTGTCACATCACTTGTATTGTAAATATAATGGCTCATTTTTAAGACTTCTTAATATTCAAAATCCCCAAAGTAGACCAATAGCACAATGAAACCTTACAAACACAATTTTCTACATAGGCAATTATCAAATCATGCTCAGTTTTATTTTATACATACTCCCATCCACTTTATCATCTCAAAACACACACACACACACACACACACACACACACACACGAAAGCTTGTTTTCAAAAAAATCTTAAATGTTATATAATTTCAACATCAATATTTCATTATGTACCTCTGATAAGTACATTTTTTAAAACTCATGAAATAACTATCATACCTAAAATAATGATTATAATTTCTTAGGATCACATTATAACTATCATACTAACTATCATACCTAAAATAATGATTATAATTTCTTAGGATCATATTAGACATATTTCTCAGCTTGACTTTTGCTTTTTTCAGTTGGTTCATTTGAATCAGGATCCAACAAGATCCACTCCTCACATGTGCAACTTCCTAGGGCCCTTGGGTAAGGAAATTTGTTATCCTCCTACTTTGAGGCAGATGAACACAAAATTTGTATTGCAGAAATAAGCACAATGAGTGGACATTATTTTCATTTTGATGTTTTCAGCACTTTCTGGAAGAAAAAAAAAACGTTCACACTAAAAATGGATTTGGAAGCATCATTACTAGAAAGCTTGATAATATTTTCAAACTAATACACTCTGCTTGGGTAAAATGCAAAATGTCATTTTAATCTATAATTTCCAGAGGAGATCAAAAAATTATGATTACCAAACTATTTCCTTTTTTTCTAAACTAAATCACTTTCAAATATTATACAGAACTTGGCCACTGCTTTCCAGCTTCAAGGCCAACATTCTGGCACAGCTACCATCATCTGTTTCTGTGATTACTGTATTCACTCTGGACCTTGACTTCCCTATATTTCCCAAAATTTATTTATCATTTATTTAAACTTCAAGGTACTTCTCATATTTTTCTAATTCTCTTCACCTCCCCTACCAACCATGATTATGTCTTATCTGAATCGCTGAATTGGTACCCACCTGATCTTTATAGAATCCTGACCTCTTTCAAAGAATTCTCCTTAAGCAGTAAGTCAAATCATGTCACTTCTGGCTTAAGACCATTTAATAATTTCACTTCATGGAGGGAATAGCTTTCAGACAGTTCAAGTAATGCACAGGACCCTGCTAGAACAAACCACTGCCTATCTCACTTCACTTTCATAATTCATCTTTCATGGAACTTATTATGTTATTGTATGCATACTACAATACACATTTTTCACATCTCGTTTCAGTGTCACCCCAATCTATTAAGTTGCATAAGGGTGGAAATCATGCCTTTTTTTTTTTTTTTTTCACAAGACACTTGACTGAAAATAAAAACTGGCTACTTGATAAACATTTGTTGAAGTAATAAAAGTATGTATCCATGCAGTCATGTAAGAGTGAAAAGTTAAGTTGACTGCTTACTTAATCAACTAAATCAGGCACTCTGCATAATCCTATCCATCAGGTTTCAGATACAAAGAGGAGATGATAAGCCTATGCCTCACAGAATGTTCACTTTATGGTTGGACAAAAGAATTGAGGATTGAGAAGAGATCTGGCTCCAAGTCAAAAGGTAAGTGAATCAGAAACCCTATGGGCCAACTCAAAAGTTCTTCCTGCAGTTTGACTGTCAAGGACTGAGAAACCTCCATTCTGTTTAGGTGACTGAGGAGAGTTTAAGTTATATATCTCTCTGGAAAGGGATGGTGATTTGTAGAAACACCCTGGCCCAAATGGAATTTCATTCCCATAGTTCAACTAAGAAATAACTTATACACTTAAATCTTGTTCCACCAGAACTAATGCTGTAGTATCATGGGTGTAGTAGAAGATATATTACAAAGATGGCCACAACAGTATCTCTTACCCACTTGGTTTTCTGCCTAGGACTGTGCCACTCATTCCTCCCTTAAGAGGTGGAGTCTCATTTCCTTAGATCTCAACTGGCTACTGGCAGTAGACTCACTTGCAACCTAGAATGATGTGGAAGCAATTCTGTGTGGTTTCCAAGGTTAGATCAAAAAAACCTATCCTCCACAGAGACCCACATGCTCTAGTTTCTGTAGATCATCTTGGTCAGCTTGGACTCTTAGAAAATTTCATTCTAGTTGTTCCCTTTTAAGAACCAGATGTCACACTATGAGAAGCCCAAGCCACGTGGAGGGGCCATGGACAGGCACTCCAGTCAACAGTTCCAGTTGAGTACTACCTTTGAGTTATTGCAGGCCAGCTGCTGGACATGGGAGTGAAAAAGCAGCCAGCAGCTGATTCTTACCACCAGCTATTCCAATCTTGCCAGTAAAGTCCCAAAATATTCTAAATGCATTACCTGTTAGAGTTCCTGGCCACCAAATCCATAAGCATAATAAAGTACCCTACACTTTATGCCACTAAGTGTAGGGTAGTCTGTAACAGAGCAATAGAATATTTGGAACACCCTACCACTATGTGAAAATTAATGTACTGTAAAAGTCCTAGGCAGACCTGTATCTTCATTGTGGTATCATCTATAACCAGGAATAGATACAATATTAAGGTTAAATCAGCTAGAAATTATTTACTTACACATTAATCAAAGAGATAACTATGCAGTCACTAAAATAGTATAAAAATTCATATAAAAATCAAGAAAATGTGCATTTTCTAAGATTAAGCAAAAAATAATAAAAATAACATAAAATGGTATACAAATAAATATTTATATTTGTTTTTAAAATGTATACTATGGACTGTACTAAAAAGCAGCATGCAAAGGTTGGGATGAGGAGTATAGGAGGATTAGAGGAACACTAGAATGGCCAATGGGGAGGGAGGGGAGAGAGAGGGCAAAAGGGTGAGAAAAAAAAATGGTAGAATGAGATGGATATCATTACCCTAAGTGCATGTATGAAGTCACGAATGGTGTGAATATACTTTGCATACAACCAGAGATATGTAAAAATGTGCTCTATATGTGTAATATGAAATGTAATGCATTATGCTGTCATTTATAACAACTTAGAATAAAAAATAAATTAAAAAAATAAAGACTAAAGGCAAATATAACAAAATGTTAAAAAAAAAAAAAAAAAGCAGCATGCAAAAGGGAAACTTTTGTGATATTAGCATCCAGAGTGTGAATGATGTTACAGATTACTCCAGGTTTCATCCAGATTTTCTTACGTTGTGTTTCCTATTAAGGTGTATGTCGTGTACAGGAAGTCTTATACTTCATAGAGTTAATTCTTCAACATTGGGGGGGCCACAGAAGAAGAAAGAGAGAGGTTTGTTCTTCTGTACTCTAAAGAACATTATTATTTATGCTGTCCTAGATTGACAGTTTCTTCAACTTGCTTCTGCCACACACACATGTAGGTTATTCAGGACTAGATTTGGGTCATTAACATAGACCTGAATAAAGGTCACAAACTGACTCACCCCACAGAGACCTGAAGGCCTAGGTCATGTTTCCTTATGATTTACGGATTTACTTAAGTAGTTAAGATGACAGTAGCAGTGTTTCTGTTGCTGTTGTTGTTTTCTAATTTGTTGCTGCTAGTATTTTCTTCCTCAAATGAAGGTCAAAATTTTAGAAATACTGCCCAAGAAACTAACAATATACAATTCTAAAAGAATATTTCTTGGGCAAATGTGCTAGCCAAGATCATTTTGGAATATAGAAAATCTAGTTTATGTTTTAAGCTCTATTGAATTCAATATTTCTCTGGTTAGGATTCAGGTGGAAATGTTGATATCTCATTAATCCTTCCTAAAACATAATTCCTTTTTCATGCTCAGAATAGAAAACAACCAGGAATCAGTAGCCCACATATGCCATAAATGTACATGATTAAATCAGGGTGGGATTAAAAAGTAATCATCCATGATTGAGAAATAATAGACCTCATTTCCACAGATAAAAGAGGCTCCATGAACAAAACCATATTCAAAGTACTGAGCTAAATATGTTTCTTTATTTAGAAATCACTGTAAGATTTTAAATCTGTACTTAACACATAGCTATGGAAGTGAACTTTGGATATTAGGATATTCAGAGTACAACAAACTTTAATACAACTTATATTATTCTACTTCCTCCTTTTATAATGTGGTCATATCATACAAACAAACAAAAATTTGTGGACTCATTCCTTTTAAATCTTTCTTATGTTTCTGTGTATCCCCTATAATAGAGCATCCTCCATTGAAGGAAGTCCATGTTCTGAAGAAAAATCTGTGTGATCTAATCAACTTATCTTTTCTAGTAGTATTTATAAAGCCAAAGTCACTGGTTTGTTGTCCTGCTGTGGGTGAATGCCTTTTATTTCTCAGCACTCATCTGAAAGTCTTGTTTGTAGGTATCAGTATAGATATCTCTGATAATCACCTGCATAAGTTATATTGAGTTAAATTTAAATGTCAGCATTTATGACACTGAGACTACACAGTCCCTTTCTCATAGACTAGAAGTTACTGGCACCAACAGAGTTTTATAGGTAAATAGGTAAATGCTAGAAGTCTGATTCAACCTCAAATTTATCAGGAAAATATCTTTGATCCAGAATCCTCTGTTAACCATTTAAATACCATCATCTGTCTGGACCTAAAAATACTCCACTCTTGAGTCACAATGAGTAGGATGAGGTACTAACTAAAGTGGATCCTGACTACATATCATCCTAAACTATGCCCAAACAAAAATACTGCTCATGCCTTCTAACTTACTTAAGGTATGACTTAAAGATGCCAGATGAAAAAGGATGCCAGTCTCAAGAGAGAGGAGCAGGTTCAAAACATTAGCATCAGACAGGTGTGTAACACAGCAACCATGAGAAACTGCACTGCACTGTGATGGGCTCCCACAGTGGCCCCTTATATAATGTCCTAGTAGAATTGAATGATCTAAAAATCTGAATTATTAGTTAATAAACTGTTTTGATTTCATAGTATCATATGCTACACTTGATTTTTAAATTAGAGATATTATTTCCATGACAATTTGGGTTTGTCCCCAAAGATTCATGTATTGTATTGAGAGAGGGTGAACTTTTTAAGAGGTAGAGCTCCTGTGAAGTCATTGGGAACATTTCTCTTGGAAGGGATGAAAGTGGTTCTTGTGGGATCCAGAGTAATCTTACAAGAGTAGGTTGTCATGAAAGAGTGAGTCTGAACACTAAGTCTCTCTTTGGCTTCCTGTCTCACCATATAATCTCTAGTTCTCAAATATCTTCCCACCATGATGCCATGTGCCAGGTGACATGGCCAAAGGGGACCTCACTAAAGCAAAGGGGATACCAGTGTCATGTCCCTGAACTTCCAGAACAGAGAGCTAAATATATTTTTTTCTATACAAAGTACCCAACCTCCAGCATTTTGTTATATTAATGGAAAAATGGACTAATATAATAAACATCTCCACTGTTAACATTCAAGAGTTATTCCTTCATTTCATTATAGCAGCAAAGACTTGAAGGTCATCAAAAATAAAAACAGTTATAATAAAAGATTTGAAGGTCATCAAAAATAAAAACAGTTATAATCAAAGACAGAACAAGTAAGATATGCATAGAAGGGATTACTGCTATAAACAAATTAAAAAAGAAAGATTTTAGGCCCAAAACATTTTTAATCAAATAGCATATCTCTAAGAATGACAGTAGATTCTGTCATTTTCTTCTATGAAACTTTACATGTAAAGTCCACTGAATTAGCTGCATTCTGTCCAAAGTTTTTAATACATAGATATAAGTATTAAAATTCCATATGTGTCCAATGAAGTATAAGTTGTTGTATTTAAGCTATATAACTAAATTTACATAAGCATTTAACTTAGGTATTAACTGCTAAAAAGATGAGAATTATGATAACATGAATTTGAAAACCTTAAGTATTTCTGTTTTAGTGTATAAGGTAGGGTCAACATGGTAACCAAATTGTTTAACATGTAGTGGGAAGTTACATAATGTAAAATCTGTCCCATCAGCTTTACTTTTTTTTGTTGTTGTTCTGGTAATGATTAGGATCAAACCCAGGGATTCACATGCTAGCCAAGAGCATTACCACTGAGCTACAGTCCCAGCCCGACTTTACTGCTTATGAATCATTTATTCAATGGTTTAAATTTCATACAGAAATTCTGGAAATGAAAGTGTTGAATGGAAAAAAAAAACACTGAAGTCATGACTTTCCTTCTTATTTCACTTTTATTTATAAGCAATGTTTTTCCTTACCACTATTCAATCTCTAATCATAATATTAAAATATTTAAATTGTTTCTATAACAACTTCAATAATCCTCAAAGATCATTAGTTATAAGGCCTACAGGATTTGTTATATGAAAGATTTCTATAAAATATTTTTTCCTTAGATGCCCCCAAAAGAACCATGTATTTAGCTGTCTCCTATTCTTGGAAAATCTGACACTTCAGCTCCTCATGAGGAGCTTGGGATGAATTTTCTCCTGCTTAGTCTATGTCAAAAAAAGAAAAATATTTACCACATTCAAATTAAATGTACTTATAATTATTCCTTGAAAATGACAATAGTTTCTGTCCTTTATATAATTTATAAAACTCTTTGGTATGAATTGATTCATTTTCCTCTTATATCCCTTGAGTGACAGTTTTTCTAGGGCTCTTTATTTTGTATATTTTTTACATGGACAGTTAGAAGCTCAGGAGATCTGCTTTCTCCAGACAAATGGTTCACAACCAGTGGGGCTGATGAAACATTTAATATTATGCAATTACCTACTGTATGCTAGACAGGATGACTACCATGTTGACCCCAACCTCACATACTGAAACAGGGATACTTGGACATAATATTTTCCAACTCTGTACATGCCATGCTTACTCTCCTCTTGCGCTAACAACTGGTACCTAAGTTAAAAGGGCTTAAAATTAGTGACTGATAAGAAACTAAAAATCATAATACAAGTTTCAACAAAGTAGAAAAAAATGCTAAAGCTCAGACTAAGAGTTAATAGCTTTATTTCCATAGGTAGAGGAAAATCCATAAGAAATTATGAAAAAAAACATGCTGACTTTGGCCTACTTGCAAAAATCAATAAAAATATTTAATTTTCAGGAGTAGAGGATATTTTGATGATATCAGCTCCGTTACTCCCACAAATTTAAATGTGCATGACTTTTAGGAAGAAATGACATTTTATTATGACAGTTTTCCTATGCTTCAACAGAATGCCTAGAGCCATGACTCCAGATATCGAGAGCTACTAGAGAGTCACAGACAAACATGCCTTTAAAGGGAAATCTCATTTCCAGAAAAAGGAGACATTTCTTATTTAAATATGGGCTTTTTGCATCAGGCTTGTTAGTTCCATTTAAACCTATGCTATTTTGGTTAAAATATCCAGTTTGTTCTTTTTTTGTGTGTGATTATCATTGTTTCTATGGTGTCATTAGCCATGGTAATAGCAATTAGGGACAGCACTTGAAAACTCATAGCAATGTTAACCATGTAACTGCATGCTTAAAGACTCTAAATTTAACAAAAATGTATAAAATATAAAACATGAAAATGATTTAAGGCAAAAATCAATGCTATAAAGACATTTGACCATTCATAAATATGGACATATAAACACAAGCACTTGAAAAATCAGGAATTGTCGGAACAGGTTCATTTGGAAATTTTTAATCATTTAACTCCAAGAGTTCTGATGCAGATTGCTATAGCTTGTTCCTCAAGACCCTGATTGAAATACTAATTAAATGTTTGCAATTAGTCCATTAATGTCCTTATAAACCTGAGTACTTTCCTTATTTTCATCTAGTATTGATGTAATAGCACAAACATGCAAAAAGATAAAAGAAGGTATTGTTTATATTCTCAACCAATTCAAGTAAAAAGTAATATACCAGTCCTGGCAAGTTGAGAATTACTCTGATTCAGCCAAAGGAGATAGGTACAAGTTGATTTGAAAATACCTGCTCATTTGGCATCTCTTCCTCAAACTTTTTCCACATTTAGAGAGAATTATCTACCATACTGTCGGTCTGTTCTGACTTCCCTGAGCAGCTTTGACCTACAATGGCCCTAGCCTTTGTCTTTATTTTGCCATCTGATTTCACCTATAGTAATTCCTTAGTTAGACAAATCATAATTCGTTTGACAAATTTTCCTGTTTTTGACTGAGATTGGTTCCAGGCATATGTATGAAAATCAACCTTTGAAAGTATTTGAGCACAGAATCAATAGCAGAGTCAGACTCAATTTTTCTATCAGTGGTTTTGGCTTTAGAAAATATCCACAGAGAGCGTCTGTGATAGCAGCAAAAGCAAAAGAGCTCCTTGAAGCAATATAGAGTTAGGTTTATCTCCTGCCCCAGCTGGTTTCTATGGCCACAGGCAGAGATTACTATTTGATATTTAGACCCAATGCTTTCCTGATATCCCCATCTCTTAGTAGTGTCATGATAGGCCAGGAGGAAGTTAAACAACTGCACTAATTATTAAAAGATGGGCCTCAGATACTCTCAGCTATGTTAATGCCATGCTTCAGATGAGCTCTGCAGCTGTTATTGAGAGATTTAGGTGGGCTACTCCAAAAAGATGACATGTTTAGAAAAAGCGGAACACTTTTTTTGGCTAAATGGCTTAGGTGAAAATCAAGTTCACTTTTGATATTGAAAATAAAGAGCAGATTATGAATAGTTATATCCTACAGAATATAATCAAGTGCTGCACAAAGACTGAGCCTTCTTCTCTTGTCACAATGAGTATTTATTTCCTCAACTGAGAGCCATATGAGTTTGAAACCCTTAAACATTTTGATGCAAGTTCATTCAGTAGCTAGCTACATGTTTTTTATTAGCTCTACGCAGATTACAATGAGCAAAATCTCACCAAATTAGACAATAGCAAAGGAAGGAGAAATGTTTTAAAATGTAAAAATGTCTGTGAAGTCTAAGGATCCAGACTCAGTCAAGCCTCAGAAATAAGCCATAATTTGGACCACAAATGCCAACATAATAACCCCATCCTTCATCTCTGCTTCTCCACAGGATGGCATTACATTTATAGCTCATAGAAAACCACTTTTTCTTATTACAAGTTTACATAGATGGTATAGACCATGGCTGACTATAGACATCTCTGGGGTTTATAACTCCTCTAATAAAAGAACAAGCTATACATAATATTGACTTCATAACTCTGCAAGGGAGTTCTGATTAGGTAAACATAGTTTAGTTGTACAACCCTAAACCTACAGTGGAATCAGATTATTTATATATAATAATTCGGGGAGAATTGTTCTCAGCATGGTAGTAGAGCAATTAGGAAAACAACAATAACAGTGATAGTACCAAATGTTACATGACAAATGTTCTGGAACTTTAAAAGATATTAATATAACTCCTATTCTAATAACAAAGTCATCAAATGAGTCATACAGAGCAGAGTTTCAGACTGTAAAGAAGTAGTTGAAGGGCTGGGGTTGTGGCTCAGCGGCAGAGCGCTCGCCTTGCACTTGCGCGGCCCGGGTTCAATCCTCAGCACCATATAAACATAAATGCATTGCATTGTGTACAACTAAAGTAAATAAATAAATATTTTTAAAAAAAAAGAAGTGGTTGAAGCTATCTTATGTGATTCAATGTTTTCTTTAGAAATGATTGATTTTACCTCATTCTTCAAAATCAGTATTAAAAAATAATACGAAAATCCTAAGGAGATCTGTACTTCACTGTTCATTTGTTTATTCCAGCACTGATACTTGCTAAGTGCCACAAGAGAACTAATTATTATTTCAAAGAAAAGAAGTAAGTAAGTAAGTCCCTGCTTTTAAGTAGGGAGGGAGTGTGTAGTGATCAGGAAAGGCCTTTGCAAGAAAATGACATTCAAGCTAAGATCTGAGAATGAGAACGAATTAATTGGATGGAGAATAAAGAATGATGTGAGCAGTCGGCACATTCAATGGAAAATTCAACAAACTAGAACAAGCAATAGTAGAGCTTTAACATTAAATCCAAGTGAAAAAAAAAAACAATCAACAAGAGAGCATATTGAAGTACATAACTGATGTAGGAAATATGATATATTACCCTGTGCCAAATGGTTGTTTAATTTTTAATTACATTAAATTACCACAAATATTTAATTAGACACAGGTGGCATTATAGCATCATTTTGGGTTCTCAGTTCCAAAATATTATGTGTGTTTTTTTGTCTGCAGTCTATATGTATATATACATATTCATGGAGTGCTAGTGAGTGTAGATTTAACAGCCTGAAAGAAAGCTTTCCAAGAATAAAAACATTCTGATATTGATAAACAACTGCCTGGTTCACAGTTTCCAGTCCTATGTGCAGACCAGCTGTGCTGTTAGTTATAACTTCTGGCATGTGTGTAAATCCTAGCTTTATTCCTTCCCCAGAGATTCACTACTTGTCCAGACAAGTTCAAAACTACATGTTTTAAATTCTGGGAAGATGGCAATGGTGGCAGGGCTTTTGAATCTCCCTGAATCCCCCATAAAAAATAAAAGAGAGGAGAGAGAGAGAGAGAAAGCAACTAGAATAGAAAAACAAAACCTACAGATAGTATCAACAAGAAAAAGGGGTGAAAATGTATTAGTGACCCCATAACTCCAAATATAAGCATGTGTGGACAAACTGTGAACTCTAAAAGACCTGAGTGGTGTCCATGGCTCTGCAGGAGAAACCCACAGTGAGCAAGGGAAGAACCAGAGGACCTCCAGCAGTCAGTAGGTACTCAGAGAAAGCACAGTCAAGGTGAGAGGCTCAGCTGAAACTTCAGCTGGAGAGTCACTACAAGGAGAGGACATTTAAGATCTACTCCTGGCATTTTTCAAGTATGTAATACAGATACAGCACCATTGGTTATAGTTGTCTTGCAGCCATTATCTCACAATGTATGCAGATATCCAACCATCACCTCTGTACCTTAAATCTATACAACCTTTTATTTGTTAACTCTACCTCAGTAAAACTGGCAGATTTTTTATTTAAAAAGTAAGAGTAATTGCAAGGAGTCCACTGTCATTTAAAGGGGCCAGAGCATCAGGATATCATGAGTTTCTAAACTGACCACCTGAAAATCCCCTCTAGATTAAATCCCCATGTTAAAGAGAGTCAGCTTGAAGTAGAATTCAAATTGAGCAGGACCTCAAAAGAACATGTGAAGAAAAGAGAAGGTTCAAAAGAAGCATGAGAGGGAAATAGTCTCAGATCTCAGAAAGAAAGAGGACGGGGCTCAGAACACCTCACAAAAGCACAGCAGATCAGGAACCATATCTTCCCTGCTCATGCTTTTGGCTTCAACACTCAGCAAAATTCCCAGCAGATACTGAAATCAATATAAAAACTAAAATGCTTGGGAAAAAATGACAACAACAATGCCTTTTTTTCATCGTTACAGTACATTTGGTCCCTTAATTTCTGCCCATAAAAGAAATTATGTATTCAAATACCTGAAAACATTTTTGACATATATTTTTAAAAGGTAGGAAGTATGATGATAAATACAATTATGTACAGTTAAAAAGCATCACAGATTCATCATTTCCTTTGTATTCACAACTGAAGCCACATGTGTGAGAAATTTCAACTAAGTTAGTCATCAGTTGAATATAATAGAACTATTATTCTAGCAATATATGCAAGGATACAGTTTTAGAAGATCTGCATCAACTATGCCTGTGTTACTCTAAAGGATATTCCAAACTGAATATTCAAAACAATTACTTGCACCAAAATTCTTACTGGAAAGGGATCATTTAACTCATTCTAAAAGTAGCCTATAACACAAAGAAGCCCAGCATCCTCTAGATTCTCAGGCAGGTTTCAACAATCTCTCACACACAAATTTAATAAGTCCAAAGTTTCAGACACCCTTCTGATACACAATTATTTTATCCTGCAGTTATTACTTAAAGTAGTGGTGGTTGAATTGGGAGCAGATAATTTAATTTCTTGAGTTGCGGTGGTTTTATTGGACTAAAGATAGCAGTGATTGTACTAAATAGATTTTTTAAAAAGCTCTTTTCTGAGCACCCTTCTCATAGTGGCCATGCTATTACTTTCATACGATTTTAGTGAAACGCTTGGATTGTAATAGCCTTTGGACACCTGTGCATTGTAGTGCAAGATGTAATACATTATTATTTGTGACACCCCTCAAATGCCAATTTACCAGACTGCAGATTGCTCTCTGGGCCCAATAAATCTCTCCAAACCCATCTAAAGTAAGTAGCTGTGTTACTCTCTTTAAACCTTCTCCTCACTAATTTCACAGGGTCAATTCTATGAAATGATCATTATATCATTATAATGATTATATTTATTAACTGAAAATTACTCTTCATATTTCATGACACTTGAAAAATATATATATGCCCATTTATCCCGTTGCAAGAGTAATTATACTACTAATAATTTATATTTATTGATATAATTTTTGTACCTTTTTATTTAGGTAACACTTCACACATTTTACATATGCAGATGTGTTTTTTTGTATTTTTAATTTCTCTCAAAACATCTATGGAGTTAAGAGAGCAAATACCACCCATATTTTGCAAAAGGAATTGTGGCTGATATTATTCATAATTTTCCCAGTTACTATCTGTAAAGAGTAGACTCTGAATTTGAATCCACACCTTCTGACTCCAAGATCAGTACTTTTTTCACCATGCCCTAAATCCTCAAGGAAAATCATATTGGTCATATTGGTGATTAAATTGATGTACACATTTTAATTTAGTTGTGAGGTCATTTGACCTTGTGGAAAGTATTATAAGGAAAACTAATTAAAAGGCTACTGAAATAAACCAGGAGAAAAATAATGTTAAACTGAGTAAGAGGGATAGTGATAGAGGTATCTCTAGTGTGCTTTCAAAACAGAACAGGATTTGCTGATATGAGGAATAAAGGAAACAGAGGATGATGTCATAATGTTATAAGAATGCAGTTGCCATTTGTTTATATGGTAAGGACTATAGGACGAGTTTTTCATATCCAAGAGCTTAGGTTGGAGCTTGCTAAATTTGAAATGTCTGTTAGACATTTATCTAAGAATGCTGAATTGGTGAATTGATATTAGTAAACTTGAACAGTGAGAGGTTGGGATGAAGATTTACTTTAAGATTCATATACATATAGATATTGTTTAAAGCTATGAAATTGGATGAAAATCATAAAGATAACATAGTTTGCTAAAATCCAGATGAAGAAAGAATTTTAAATAAGTAGGAGTGATCATCTGTATTTAAGATTACTTATATGCTTGAGTTGCGGTTACTCATATGCTAAGTAAAATGAAAACCAAGAATTGGTCCCTGTCCTTTGCAATAGAGACATCTTTCATGTATTTGGTAAGAGCTATTTTATTGGAGTGCTAAATACCAAAAACTTGGCTGATTTCCAGACAAAATGAGAAGTATAATCAGATATTACAGAACTTCTTTAAAGATGTTTTGCTGTGAAAATGGAAAAAAAAAATGGGGTAGAAACTGGAGGAAAACAAGGGGTCCGAGGATTTTTTTCTCTTTTGTAAGCCAAGAAAAATGACAGCATAATTGTATGCCAATAGATAATCCAGTGGAGTAAAAAAAAAAATGATGCTATAAGACAGAAAAGATAAAATTGCTAAAGTTTTTGTATAGCAAAAGGGTATAGAATCCCAGATAAAGTAAAAGGTTTGGCTTGAGGTAAGAATATTACTGTTTATCAACAACAGTAGGTGGGGAGACAGAATCTGGATCAGATGTATAAAGATTGGTACATGTAGTAATAAAAGTATATGGAAATTCCTTTCCTGTTGTTTCTGTTTTCTCAGTGAAATGGAAAATAGAATGTTATCTATGAGCAAGGATTCCAAAACCATATAACTTCAATTACAAAGCTTTGCAGTGTATTCCTTTCCCTAATGTTTTTATCTTTTCCACAAAATTTCTATTTTATAGCCACTGTTCTTGGTTATTTTCATACATTATTTTTTAGATGACCCACAATCTCAGTTATTCATGGAATAGAATGTTAATTACTTATAGACGTTAACTCAATTTTCAGGATTTGTATCCTTCTGACTTTGAGCGAGTCATTTAACCTGCAAATTTGCATCTCTGCAGTTGGAAATGAAGATGGATAAACTCAGTGACCTCTATAATTTTTTAAAAATCAAAGGAAAAAGGTACTAATATTTTTCTATATTACTGATTAGCCACTTGAATTTCAGAAAATTTCTTTTACCCAACATCATTCTGCAGATAGGGACAAAAAAATTTACCTAGTTCTGAGGAAATTACAAGTGTGCTTTATAGCAGATAATGCTTAGTTACTAGTGCTATGAAACAAATCTCTCCAAAACTGAATAGCTTAAAACTAGCACCATTTATCTTATTTACCTGCTTGAGCTAGCAATTTAGGCAGCTTATCTTTACTCCATGCTATGCTAACTTGACTCACTTCTGTAGATGCAGTCAGTTAGCAGGTCAATTGGTGGCTGGCTGGTCCAGAGGGCCATACTCTCATTTGTCTGGTGCTACTGGTTGGAGTGCCTTGGTTTTCCTCCTACTGGCTATCTTGAACATCATAGGCTTTGAGAAGGAGACCACAATGTGCCAGCAGAAGCTTCTACTTGTGTACATATTTGCTCGTGACTCTTTGGCCAGATTAAGTCACAGGGCTAAGCCCATAGTGATTGTAGAAGGTGACAATAGAAAGACTTTTCCTTGTTGGTAGGCTTTTCATGGACTCTTCAATTTCATTACATGGCATTGATCTGTGCAAATTTTCTATGTCCTCTTTGTTCAATTTGGGTAGGTCATGTGTCTCTAGAAATTTATCAATGTCTTCAAGATTTTCTAATATTTTGGAGTATAAATTTTCAAAATAGTTTCTGATTATCCTCTCTATTATGGTAGATCAATTTTATTTGTTTTTTCAAATAATCAACTTTTTGTTTCATTGATTTTTTGAATTTTGTTGCTGTTGTCTATTTTAACTTTATTGATTTCATCTCTGATTTTAACTATTTCTTGTCATCTACTGCTATTGGTGTTGATTTGTTCTTTTTCTAGGACCTTGAGATATAATTTTAGATTATTCATTTGCTGACTTTTTGTTCTTTTAATGAATGAGCTCAAAGCTATCAACTTTCCTCTTAGAACTACCTTCATAGTGTCCCACAGATTTTGGTATGTTGTATCACTCTTCTCATTTACCTATGTCTTTTATTTCACCCTTGATTTCTCTGCTATCCATTTATCATTCAAAAGCATATTATTTGGTCTCCAGGAGTTAGAGTAGTTTCTACATTTTTTAATATCATCATTGATTTCTAATTTTATTCCATTATGATCTGATAGAATGCAAGGTATTATCTCTATTTTTTTTTTATTTGTTGAAAGTTCTTTTGTGGCCTAAGATGGATTTCCAGCCAAGTTTTACTAGACTTTTAAATAAGAACTAACACCAATCCTCTTCAAATTATTCCATGACATAGAAAAGGAGGGAACCCTCCAAATGCATTCTGTGAAGTTAGTGTCACTGTGATGCCAAAACCAGAAAAATATGCATCAAGGAAAGAAAATTTTAAACTAATATCCCTTATGAACAATGATGCAAATTTTTAAATAAAATACTGGCAAATCACATATAAAAACATATTTAAAAGACAGTGCATCATGATAAAGTGGGTTTCATCTCAGGGATGCAAGGTTGGTTCAACATACAGAAATCAATAAATGTAATTCATCACATCAATAGATTAAAGATAAGAATGATAGATCATCCCAATAGATACAGAAAAAACATTCGACAAAATACAGCACCCTTCCATGTTCAAAACACTAGAAAAAACTAGGGATAACAGGAACATATCTCAACATTGTAAAAGCTATCCATGCTAAGCCCAAGTCCAACATTGTTGGGAGAACAATTGAAAACTATCCCATTAACAACAGTCTCAAAAAATTTTTAAGGGAATCAACCTAACAAAAGTGGTAAAAGGCCTCTAAAATGAAAACTAAAGAACACTAAAGAAAGAAATTGAAGACCTTAGAAGACGGAAAGATCTCCCATGCTTTTGGATAGGCAGAATTGATATTGACAAATGTCCATACTACCAAAAGTGCTATACAGATTTAATGCACTTTCTATTAAAATTCCAATGACATTCTTCACAGAAATGGAAAAGCAATTATTAAATTCACTTGGAAAAAAAAAAAAAGAGGCTGAGAATAGCCAAAGCAATCCTTTGTGAGAAAACCGAAGCAGAAGGCATAATACCAGATGTTAAATTATACTACATAGCTATAGTAACAAAAACAGCATGGTATTGGCACCACAACAGACATGTAGACCAATGGAATAGAATAGAAACAAACCCACATAAATACAGTTATCTTATGCTAGATAATGGCAGCAAAAACATCATTAGATAAAATCTTCAACAAATGGTGCTGGGAAAACTGGAAATCTATATGTAGCAGAATGAAATTTAACCTCTATCTATTACTCTGCACAAAACTCAACTCAAAGTGGATCAAAGACCTAGGTATTAGACCAGAAACTCTGCACCTATTAGAAGAAAATGTAGGTAAAACATATGTCAGCTTAGAAACTGACATCCTCAACAAGACTTCTCAAGGGCAAAAAGTGAAATAAAAAAATCAATAAATGGGATGTATCAAACTACAAAGCTTAATAACAACAAAAGAAACAATCAAGAACATGAAGAGAGAGCCTACAGAATGGGAGAAAATCTTTGCCACCCACACCTCAGGTAAGGCATTAATTTCCTGGATGTACAAAGAATTCAAAAAGCTTAACACCAAGAAAATAAGTAAACTAATTAATGAATGTGTGAAGGAACTAAACAGATGCTTATCAAAAGAAGAAATATGAACAATCTACAAATTCATAAAAAGTGTTCACCATCTCTAGCAGTTAGGGAAATGCAGATTAAAATTACACTGTGATTTCACCTCATTCCAGCCAAAATGGCAACTATTAAAAATAAAGTAACATTAAATGTTGGCAATGATATGGGGAAAAGGGTACGCTCATTGCTGGTGGGACTGCAAATTGGTGCAACCACTCTAGAAAGCAGTATGAAGATTTCTCAAAATAATAGGAAGAGAACGACCTTTTGACCTAGTTATACCACTTCTTGGCATATATCCAAAGGAGTTAAAACCAGCATACAACATTGAGGCAGCCACATCAATGTTTACAGCAGCTCAATTCACAAGAGCCAAGCTATGGAACCAAAATAGGTATCCTTAAAACAGATCAATGGATAAAGAAAATATGTTATATATACACAATGGAATATTACTCAGCCATATAGAAGAATGAAATAATGACATTAAATGGTAAATGGATGAATCTGGAGACTATCATGCTAAGTGAAATGAACCAATCCCCAAACACAAAGATCAGATGTTCTCTCTGATACATGGATGCTAATACACAGCAAGGGTTGGGGGAAAAAAGAAGTTCTGTGGATTAGATAAAGGGGGATGAAGAGAAGGGAGGAGGGATGGGATAGGAATAGGAAAGACAGTGGAATAACTCTGACATAACTTTCCTATGTACATATGTGAATACAACACAATGAATCTCCACGTTATGTACAACCACAAGACTAGGATCCTAATTAGAATAAGAAGTACTCCATGCTTGTGTATTCATGTCTAAATAGACTCTACTGTCATGTATAACTAAACAGAACAAATAAAGAAGTTAAATATAAAAAGAAATTTAATTTGCTTGGAATTGTTAACATTTATCATAGCTCCAAATATAATTTACCCGAGTATCACTTTCTAGAACCAGGTTCAGTAGGTCAAAGACTAGGAAGTAGTTCAGTCCAATGAGATGATTTGGTTTTATTTTTTCTAGTTCTATTGAGGTATAGTTGAAATACAGAAAACTTCATATAAAAAGAAAGGAAAATAAAGGACACAACTTTTCGAAGGTGATAGATTTGTTTATTATCTGGGTTATGTGTTTGTTATGATTTAAAATCCCCCAAAGCTCTGACATCCCTAATTTTCCCCCTTCAATCTGCTACTGATGTCTGATAATTTCAGCATTTGATAGTTAACCATTCATATTAAGAATTTGTTCTTTATAATACAACATATATGATAGACTAAACATATCTGGGAATTTTCAATGCAATCACTAGCCCCTTGTAGCTACATTTAAAATAAATAAGAATTTGTGCTTTGTATAAAAGAGAGTTTTTCTGGATAAAATTGCTGCTCTGGAGGAGTTCTGGGCTGAATGTCACTTTAGAAGTCTCTGAATGTCACTTTAGAAGTCTCTGAAAATAGGAAACAGAGAAGAAAACAAATGTTAAAGATTTAGTTAATGTTATCATGAACCCCAGAGCTAAAAGTAGATGATCCTTTAGCAACCTTATCTTTGATTCACTTGATTCCTATAAACTTGTCTTTTATGTGTCTGCCACCATAAACAGGTTAATAAATTTATTTTCACAAAAGTGTTGTTCTTTGCCACATTTGGACTTTCAAATCATGTTGGGTTTTAATGGTGAGAAAGAAATTCTAAAGAAGAAAAACTTATAATGTTTATATTTAGATTTTGTGAACTCACAGACTACTCTGTTTTCATTTCTAGAAAAGGAATATAATTAGTTCTTCCAACCTTCATGTAAAAGTTGACTATGAAACTTATCCTAAAGTTGTCTCAAATTTCTGGAGCAGAATTGAGTAACTGTATTATTCTACATTTAATTCTTCATATTAACATGAAATAACCCAACAGAAAGAATCAAATAGCAAATTCAGAAAATTAAACTCAGGCAAACCTTGTAACATTTAGACTTAACCACTTATTTTAACAATTAATTTAGGACCTGTTATTTATATATAAATGCATTTGAGTCTAGATGATTATATTTTAATTTGTAAGTGTTGATGCAGATAGGATCAAATTCCAGAGACAAAAACCTATAACCAACATATTAGGTCTTATAATTATCTCTCAATAAAACAAAGGTTAGAAAACTATTTATTTAGCAATTTGATGGTTATTAATAAGTGGCCTTTACCTATATTGTGCAGAGAACAGATAGCAAGAAATGTTTGAAACTTAGCTGAATTATTAATAGGGTGTCAATTACAGATGACTTCCTTTCTCCCTTCCTTCCTTTTTAAAATTCCACTATATTTACTGAGTTGGGCAAAGGAAGGCTTATGGAAATTAATATTTTGATAGAATAAGAGGCAGACAAGTAGACATTTTGGTGTCCAGAAAACCACTAGTGGAAGAAGCTAGAACTGGAAGAGCAACTTCTTTGGTCTTCTTGATTGTAAAGACGTGGTATGGAAAGGTAAAGGTCAATTACCAGAGCAGTCAGGGGAAAAAAATGATTTCACAGGTAGGTAAGAGAAAGTATCATGGAAAGCCAGTTGAATTGAGCTATACCTTATATGTAAACTTTCAAAAGTGTGTAAAATGGGGACACACTTGGAGAGCTAGACAGGCAGGCAGACTGAGACAACAAGATGCAGGGGTGAGGTTTCATCCCTGAATGGTTGATGTTAGTTGTTGTAATGGGTGTGCCTGACTCTGCTACAGGTCTTCAAGTGATCAATACTGCCAGAAGAACACTGCATGGCCCGTGGTACTGGAATCACCTGAGACAGGTTCCGGAGATTGAAGGGAGTAGAGAGAGAATATGTACTCCTACAACAACAATTTGAAAGCTATTTTTATAAATTCCAAAAATAAAATAGCCTAACAGCTCTTCCTACCTGTAGGAATTGACAGAGTCAAATTTCAGGAGTTACTTCCCAGAAAGAACTGGCCCAGCACACCCAAGACTTTTACCAAATCATCAGCTTTACTCTTTTGAAACATTTCTGTATGTTGCAGATGGGTAAAACAACAAAACTTATTCTTTGCAGTATTGTCCCTTTTAACAACTTAATATTCTAAGAACTAATCTTTAGTTCTCAGAGGCAGCAGATGAGACTGAGGCAAAAGTCAGAATGAGCCAAGAAACAAAGGAGTTCACATAAAAAAAGACTGCACATTTAAGTCTCAGAAAAATCCCAAATCGTCCTCTGTAGAAAACACATTCATAGCACATATTTACATTGTCATGTAATTTCTAGGAAAGCTAAATTAACAAGTTTGTTTGTTTTTTATTTCCCAAATCTAGAGTCTTCCTTAGGGGAGCAATAACCACTAAATATTCAGGCAAATCTTCACTTTCTGAATCACAATTTTCTCAGCTTTCCACTTTTCTCTATCTGAATCATTTTTTTCCTTTAAATGTGTTAATATCACAAATCAACGTGTCATTCAAGTGAGATTCCCTTGAGGCTTAGCAACATTGTGTATTGATTGAATTAATCCAACTTGCAGAGTTTTAGAAATACCATTTTGGCTTACATTACATCCTGTCAGATGTTGACTTGGATGCTACAATGAACTCTGTTGAGGTTGGCTCCCTTTCACCTTAGTCCACCTGACTTCACCTGGGGTAGGCATTTTCTGGTACTTTGGATATATTCCACTTCAAATGCCTTCACTGCTTTTTTCCTTATGCCTGAAAGCTTAAGATAAATGCATTTTAGAATCACTGTTGGAACTATGTATGCCATTAGTTAGTGAAAAGGAAGTGATTAGTATGTTCTTGTGTGCTTCAGACTAATCATAAGCAAAACCATACTTGCACCTTCCAAATCTCCCTTTCAACAATGGTCTTTTCACTCCTGAACATTCATCCCACTTCTATGACACCAGCCATTTTGCAGGGCTCAAATATTAGGTCAGAGAGGATTTTAAATATTAATTGGCTAAAACCATTGTCCCAAAACCTTAACATGACATATCTAGCTAGTAAAAAAAAAATAGATCATATATCCCCCATACATGTGCTTTTTATACTAATGACATACGAATACCATTAAATACATATATGCATATGTATGTGTATATATATATATAAAATTTACTTTAAAATAACAAATTTATAGGAATAAGATAATCAAATATTAATACAAATTCTGACTTTTTAATTATACCTTCCAATAAATTATTTTAAATATTACCCAAGGTGAACATACCCCAATTTAGAGGACATTGCTCAAGGGATATGGTGCATACCATACTTAAACTCCTAAAACAAATTTTGAAGCCTAAAAAATGGAATTAAATTAAATTAAAATTTAAAGCCAAAAGCAATTGAAGATGCAAGTTGTTAGAAACCATGGTAGGGGAAGATGGAGCACCACTTCCTTATTACCCAATAGAGGAGAAGTTCAGATTCCACATTTGGTCTCACTGCCACCCAGGGGTTACTCCTAATTACTGCTAGGTAAGAGTTCCAGTTCTCCACAAAAAGTTCACTGATACCACCCTGGCTGGAAAAGTTAGGAATGACTCGTTTTTGTTCTCCACATGGCTTCCCTTGACACCAAAGGGGTGAGGTGTGGCCCTGTCATTATGGTGTGGTGCTGGTAAAACTCCTAATTCTCCACTGATCCCCCTCTTAAGCCACCCCAGTGAGAGAAGGTGGGATGCCTCACTCTTGATAGATAGAAACAGAAATCTGTTGCACTACTCAGCATTCTGACCAACCCAGGAGAAATCAGAAGTACCTGATTACATCCAGGCAGGGGTTGAAGCCTAGGTTTATTATTCAGCCTTTACTGTCATGAGTGTGGATAGGGCCACAGTTTCTTCTGTGGTATTACAATATAGTAGACCATTTATTGTATCAATTTTTCTATCTTGCTAGGCTTCCCTTTTCCTGTTCTGGATGGAAGCACAGGTTTTTGTTTGGACTATTTTGTCTGTGCCTATTGGCACTTACCAGCCGTTTTAGAACAGCGGGGCTGCGGAGAAGACTCAGAGACAGGATAGAAAAGAAAAGATTATTTTAATTCTCTCTCTCTGGCTCTAGCAACTCACAGTCTTACAATCACCCCCCCCCCCACACACACACACACACACACACAACGGCTTTTACAAAGCGAACACTCTGTAGGCTCTCTCCCAGGCAAGGTCCCACTCTCACACACTCCAGCAGGAGAATGGCGCTGGCCTGCCTTTTTCCTCCGGTTTAAGTCCCACTAGATCTCACGCTAAGACCCGCGAGATCTCAGGCCAAATCCCGCCAGTGAGATCTCTGAAGGCTGTAAAGTCTGAGGTGTTTCCATGTAAACAAACGCGGTCTCAGCCAACTCTAAAATCAGGGCTTCTGCATTTCCCCCCTTTTCGTTTTAAAAGAGGGGATGTTGTTAAGGCGACAAGCCTTTTGTTGACGAGGTAAATTGTATAGTACAAATCAGCTGTCCTGAGTTCTATCAAGCAACACACTGAGTCATGTAGGTAAATATCAGCAAGACATTGTCCCGCAAAGTCACAAACAAATGAAAGATGAAAATGTCCACTCGTCACAACACGTTGATGTAGGAGGCCCCATGTATGTAGGGCAGAGGCCACACTGTTGGTGAAGTTGTCCGATGTCTGAGCAGCAGGGATGTTTGAGCGACAGGGATGTTTGAGCGACCATGATCTCTGTAGGTGTAGGAGTAGCCGTGTTTTTTATGTCTGGACAATACCACTGGCAAATCTTCAGGGCCCGCTACCTAGAAACTTAAGGTTTTATCATTGAAGGAAAAGTAATGTTATTTTTGTACTGAGTCAAGAGGTGAGTTGTCAAGCTAAAAAACAGAACTATTAAATTAGAAAATTAAAGTTGATTTGTGTTTACACACATTGCTGTTTGAGCTCATGCAGGCATAAGCTGGCAAAATATCATATTTAGAACAAAACAAAGAAAGACTGAGGGTATTTAGTGCATTAAAGATAGAGTAAAGAAAAGTTAAAGGCACTTTGGAAAAATAATTTGTTAGCTGGAACCATCAAGTCTCTGTAACCTTGTATGAGATTATCTGTTGAAAGAACTCAAATTAATCAGTTATAAAACAAATAAAGTTAATTACAAATAAACATCTGTATGTCAAAACACCAAAACATCAGGCTACATAGCATTAGTCTTATTTTTTGGTAAAAAGAAATCTCTGGGACACTTATAAATTAAAATTGAAGGTACCTTTACTTACTAAATTATTTACCTAAATTAAAAACTCAAACTTAAATGAATTAAAGTTATTTGGATCCATAGATATATATTTTTTTATAAGCGCTTAGTTATCTGAGATGTCACGCTGGACAGACACACAAGTTTACAAACATATATTTGTGACATCACAATTACATGAAATTTAGACAAATGTACAGACATAAAGACATATATTTAAAAAGAGAAAAAATACAATTGTGTGCACACTAAAGAGAGATCTCTTTTTCTTGGCCGGGAGGAATGACACTTAAGTTGTGAAATATTTTGAAGGACTCTTATAAGGGAATCATCCCATGTCTTCATTTTGGTCCTCTTGATTTTGTGTCTTTTTTATTAATCTTGATTGTTTAACAACTTCATTTTTGTCCTTTTCATTTTGTACCTGTTTTATTAATCTAGATGGTATCCATATTGGAGAAAATTCGTGTTTTGGAAAAACACAAACAGATCCTCTCCCCCAAATTAATACTGGATCTGGACCCTTCCATGCACCTGAAAGAACATCTTTACAGTAAACCAAAGGTTTATGTTGTTGATGTGGGTTCCAATGTCTGTCTCCAGCAGAATAACCATCAGAGTCTAAAGTTAAAAAATTTAAAGTAAACAGGGCAACTGCCAATCTGTCCTTAGGATTTTTCCAGTTTCCTTCTTTTTGTTTTAATAACATAACTTTTAGTGTGCGGTTTGCTCTTTCAATAATGCCCTGACCCTGAGGATTGTATGGGATGCCTGTTTTATGGGATATATTGAATTTTGCACAAAACTGTTTGAAAGATGAGGACGTATATGCAGGGCCATTATCTGTTTTAAGCATTTTGGGGATGCCCAATGCAGCAAAAGCTTGTAAACAATGAGATGTAACATCTTTAACTTTTTCTCCAGAATGTAAGGAAGCAAAAATTATGCCTGAGCATGTATCTATGGTCACATGAATAAATCGCAATTTTCCAAAACTTGGTTCATGAGTAACATCCATCTGCCACAAATGATTGGGCATTAATCCTCTAGGGTTAACACCAAGATGAGGATTGGGCAAATGTGTCATACAAGATTTACAATCTTTTAGAATTGTTCTGGCTTGCTCCTTTGTGATTTTAAACCTACGTTGCAAGGTGGTGCTGTTGACGTGAAACTGGGAGTGAAATAAAGTAGCTTGTTGTAGCGCTGAAAGTTATAAATATAGTTTTTGTAAGGTCATCTGCCTTTTGATTACCTTCATGGAGGGGACCAGGCAAGTTAGTATGTGCTCTAATATGGCCTACGAATAGAGGTTCTTTTCCTGCCCACAAAAGTTTTTGTATTTGATAAAACAATTTAAAAGCTGGAGTATGAGGTGCTATTGGTCCTGCTAGCTCTAATTTTGGGACGGCATGTACAATATAGTGGCTATCTGAAAAAATGTTTATGGGCTGGTCTCTAAAGTTTTCCAGAGCTCTTACCACAGTTTCCAATTCCACTAGTTGTGCTGATTTGTGTGCAGTTATGTAAGTCATATTTTCTTTTGTAGTGACTACTGCAGCAGTACCATTTGAGGACCCATCTGTAAATACAATAAATGTCTTAGGAATAGGTTGATTTTTTTATTACCTGTGGAAATATAATAGGATGATTAATACAAAAAGATAATATAGGAGACTTAGGAAGATGATTATCAAAATTTGCAGAAGTAGAGCATCTAGCTATAGCCCAATCATTATCATTGGAGCATAAATATTCAATCTGTGATGATGAATAAGGAGTAATACTAGTAGCAGGGTGAATGCCAAATATTTTAGTAGAAGTCTTAAGTCCTTGAAGAATAAGTTTAGCCACCATGGAGGTATAAGACTCAATTATACTCTTAGGAGAGACAGGCAAATGTATCCATAATAAAGGCCCTTGTTGCCAAAATACTCCTGTGGGTGTAAATTGTGAAGAAATAATAATCAATATCAGCAGTTGAGTTAAATCAAATCTGTCACAATGAGCTCCTTCGATGGCTTTTTCTACTAACTTTAAAGCTTTCCTAGCATCAGGAGTCAATGTTTGCGGTGAGGATGGATCAGGGTCCCCTCGAAGAATATCAAATAAAGGTTTTAGTTGGCCAGTAATGAGGTTTAATGTAGGGCAAAGCCAATTAATGTCTCCCAGTAGTTTTTGGAAATCATTGAGGGTGGTCAAATGTTCTTTATTTATTAAAATTTTGGGGGGTCTAACAAAGGTATCCATAATTTTAAATCCTAAATATAATATGGGAGATCTGGTTTGAACTTTTTCTTCTGCTATATATAATCCATATTTTTTAAAATTTTCTACCACATCACTGAATATATTAAATAAGATTTTTTGATTAGGGTGGGCCAGTAAAACATCATCCATGTAATGTAGACACATGAGGTTTGGGTATTTATTTTTAATGGGTTAAATAGCCTTGCCCACATATATTTGGCATATGGTGGGGCTATTAGCCATTCCCTGTGGCAAAACCTTCCATTGATATCTCTGATCAGGGCCATTATTGTTAATAGAAGGAACTGAAAAGGCAAACCTGGGGGCGTCCAGAGGATGTAGGGGGATAGAAAAGAAGCAATCCTCTTTATATCAAGAGTAATAAGACGGAAATTTTTTTTTTTTTTTTTTTTTTTTTTTTTTTTGTACTGGGGATTGAACTCAGGGGCACTCGACCACTGATTCACATCCCCAGCCCTTTTTTGTATTTTATTAGAGACAGGGTCTCACTGAGTTGCTAAGTGCCTCGCCATTGCTGAGGCTGGCTTTGAACTTGCGATCCTCCTGCCTCAGCCTCCCAAAGTGCTGGGATTACAGGCGTGCACCACCATGCCGGCTAAGATGGAAATTTTTTGGAATAGCTACAGGATTAGGAAGTCCAGGCTGAGTAGGGCCCATGATTTGCATGGTTTTATTAATTTGTCTAAGATCATGTAATAATCGCCATTTTCCTGATTTTTTCTTGATCACAAATATGGGGGAGTTCCAGGGAGAGATGGAAGGTTCTATATGTCCTGCTTCTAATTGTTTTTGAACTAATAGGTGGGCCACTTGTAATTTTTCTTTAGATAGGGGCCACTGAGGGACCCACACTGGCTTATCAGAAAGCCATGGTATTTTCAAAATTATTTTCTCAGTGGCCCCGAAGAAAAATGTCTTTTTCCTTTATGATAATGATTTCTTTTAGGGTTAAGCTTACCCTGTACTTTTTGATAATGATTTCTTTCAGGGTTAAGATTACCCTGTAGATTTTCACATTTAACACCTGCAGGTTTGGTTGTAAGGTGTACTCCCATTTGTTGTAAAATATCTCTTCCCCATAAAGTAACCGGTAGGTTAGGTAAAACATAAGGCTGAAACGTTCCTTTATGTCCTTCATCATCCTCCCATTTTAAAAATTACCGCACTTTTTTCTGGGAGGTTATTATATCCCAAGCCTCTTAAACTGGTTGAAGCTTTTTGCAGAGGCCAGTGCTGGGGCCATTGATGTAAATTAATGATGGAAGAATCAGCTCCAGTATCTATTAGTCCCTCCATTTCTATTCCTTGGATTCTTATTTTACACATAGGCCTCCTTGTACAGTCTTGAACCCAGCAAAGCATGGGTCTCGAATCAGTGGAACAAAATCCTCTATTGTTCCTATTTTGAGGCATATTCATTTTAAATGAATTATGTAAATTTGGAAGGAGAAGCAGCTGAGCAATTCTATCTCCTTGATTAACAGAACTTATACTTTGGGATGAGCTAAGCATTATTTTTATTTCCCCTTTGTAGTCTGAGTTTATTACACCTGGGGTCACTTGCAAACCTAATAAGCTTTCAGGACTTCATCCGAGAATAAGTCCTACAGTCCCTGAGGGAAGAGTTCCCCTGACTCCTGTGGGAATCAGTTGAACCCCCATGTCAGGTGTTAACACCATTTGGGCAGTGGAACAGAGGTCTAATCCTGCATTTCCTCCTGCTCCTCTGGCGAGGGAGTGGATGGATAATAGGGATTGTGTCGGGGAAGCATCTGAGTGGATGCTTGAGGATACTCCTCCTCCAATGCCTCGTACATTTGTGGGCCCCGGGGCATTGGGCCCCTTGCCCCGTTTTTTGAATTTCTGGACAAATGATTTCCATGGATGTCAAATTTTGAATAGCATTTATTAGCCCAATGATTTCCCTTTTTACACCTGGGGCAGCGGCCTGGGGCACCGTATGAGTTTGGTCTTATTTCTCTTTGGGGATTTTTCCTAGAATAGCCTGATTATGATAATTTTACTTGGAATATCATGATTGATTATAATGTCTAGGTTGAGCCCTTGTGAAATTTTGAGGGGTAGCATCTCTCACAGCTGCTGCAATCATATTTCCTTTGACAAAGGCATCATTTATATCTTTACATAGTTGTATATATATATATGGAAAGATCCTTTTTATTTCTCCATAGCCTTATGGCTTCCTGGCAGTATTTGTTAGCATTTTCGTATGCTAACTGAACAACTAATGGCATAACTTGGTCTGTATCTCCAAACACTCTACCTGCAGTTCTCAAAAGTCGATCAGCAAATTCAGCATACAGTTCATTAGGTCCTTGAATTACTTTTGACAAGCTACCTTGCAGATCGCCAGGGCCTTGTAAAGTTTTCCATGCCTATAATGCAGCTGCATAGATCTGGGCATATATGCTGGCACATAATATTTTTGAGCCTGTGAGTCTGCGAACTTCCCTTCTCCTGTGAGCATCTCTACATTATGATCTCCAAACCCTGCAGCTGCATTTCTTCTAGCTGTTTCTATACACAGTTTTTGAAATTGTGATCGCCAAACCAAGTATTGTCCTCCACTTAAAACAGCCTTGCATAGACTTTTCCAGCCTGAGGGGGTTAAATTAAAGGTGTTAAGGGCCTCTAGCATGCTCTGCGTGAAAGGAGCTTGTGCTCCATATGTCATTACTGCCTCTTTGATATTTTTTATTGTTTTGAAATCTATTGGGAGGTGGGCCCTCTGTCCATCAATTTCAAATACTGGCAGTTCCCAATTTAACTGTGAGTTACCCTTGAGAGCATATAAGCACTCAGAAAGACCTCTTATTTCTATTTCAAGGGTTTTGCAAACGCCTAGTAATTCCCTTCATATTTTCTGTAATGGATTCCACCCATGGGGGAGTAGAGGACACAGGTGGTTCCTCTCCTTGATGGTTTTTTCTCTTTTTAAATTTCTTTTTGTTGGTTTTATTGGTGACTGTGCTCCCAGAATCACTAGATTCCCCTTCACTATTATAACCTTTACTGGTATTCTGAATTTCAACTTCTAAGGAGAGTACATATTCTTCAGCTAATTTCAATAAGTTCCTGATGGCTTTTGCAGCTCTTGTTTTTGAATTTACATCACTACTCTTCTCCCTGGTATTAACTGACTAGGGGCTATGCTTTCTTGATCGCTTTCCTCACTATCTATTGAGTCCACGATATCGAAAAACTCATCCATGGCTTTTATTATGTGACTTTTAGTTACTTTTGCTCCCATTTTCAATCAGTTCTTACCTGCTGGCCGAACTTCTCCTCACCGGGAGCACTTGAGCTGACTGTGTAGCGCTGGGCCAGGTGGTTGCTCAGTCCGCGGGAGCCTGGTGTCTCCAAGCTGCAGCTAATCCCCGCACCACTTGCCCGCGCTGCTTGCCGCTGCCGGGCTGTGCCGATAGAGCTGGGCCGCGCCTCCAAGTTCCTCCCTGCCTGCTTCACCTTCCGGGCCACCACTTGTAACTGCCGGAGGGCAATCTGCCGTTTTAGAACAGCGGGGCTGCGGAGAAGACTCAGAGACAGGATAGAAAAGAAAAGATTATTTTAATTCTCTCTCTCTCTGGCTCTAGCAACTCACAGTCTTACAATCACCCCCCCCCCCCACACACACACACACACACACAAAAACGGCTTTTACAAAGCGAACACTCTGTAGGCTCTCTCCCAGGGCAAAGTCCCACTCTCACGTGCTCCGGCAGGAGAATGGCGCTGGCCGGCTTTTTTCCTCCGGTCTAAGTCCCACTAGATCTCGCACTAAGACCCACGAGATCTCAGGCCAAATCCTGCGAGCGAGATCTCGGAAGGCTGTAAAGTCTGAGGCGTTTCCATGTAAACAAACGCGGTCTCAGCCAACTCTTAAATCAGGGCTTCTGCATACTTGCATCTTCAATTTCCAATCTGAAGTCTATGAGCCAACCAAAAGCCCAGTGGACTTGCTACCAAGTTGGTTCTTGAGTTCCAGAGTTGAAAGTGATATACTTTCTCACCACCATTCAGAGTCTTCTTACATTGTTCTACATACATATCAGTCAGGGTGTTTACTTGTACTTGGAGGGATAAAAATACCTCTATTCCATTTTTCCAGAAGTAGAAGAAGGATTTGGTTTGAGATATTTAACTTCCTTGAATCTCAACTTCCTTATTAATGCAATCACAATGATAACAGGTACCTTGCAGACTCGTTGAAATAATTATAGATAACTTTAAAATGTGGCCTATCATGTTATGTACTCTCTAAATACAATTGTATAAAAGATGATAGTTGGGTGAATGATTGAATGTAGTATGTCTCACCCACAGCAGAGCACATTCTAGTTACAAAAGGAAGAAGGGAGGTAGGTAGAGAGGGAGAGAGTGAAAACTATTATATGATTATTTTTATCATTACACAGTAAGATAAATATATATATATATATTTATTGACACAAATAATAATATTGCAATGAACTAAAGCTATTACTAAATGTACCTCAGTCTGTAAAAGGGGCATTAGTGACATGAGATAATGCTGACAATCAAGTATTTGAAGACAATATAAGAAATGTTAAAATATAGGCACTACCATGTTTTAGATACAAGAAAATTGCTATATTTATTTTTAGCAATAGTTGTAGTATTGTAAAATATTTGTAAAACACTTGAGTTAGGCTTTCTTTTTATAACTTTAGGGTCATTTACATTCTAGGACACCTTCCTGTGACTTCTAAAAATAATAAAATATCAGTTAAATATTTTATGCAATTTCAAGAAAATGTTAAAAATAGGATCATATAATGAAAAAGAAGAAGAAAATGAAAATTTTCCTTTTGATCTTCTGTCTTTAACTTTCCTCAGCTGCTTCTAGTTCTCTCATTCTCTCCCTATTTTCATCTCTTTTGTGTTGTTGTAAAAACATTATCTGAGGCTTGGAACTTTATGGAGAAAAGAGTTTATTTGGCTCTAGATTCTGGTGGCTAGAAAAACCAAAGAGGAGGATATGAGAGTCCTGATGAGGGGTATCCTTGCTGCATCAGAAGGCAGAGAAGTAGAAAGGGAACTGGTGGAATGCAGAGGGGCCCAAGGCATGGGGTGGCCTTGCTTTATATCAACCAACTCATGAAAATCCAGTCACGGGAGATCTGAATCACTCCCACAAGACAACTCTAATCCATTCAAGACGGTGGAGTCCCCATAACCCAATTACATTATACTAGACTCCACTCCTTAAAGGTTCTACTTCCTCAAACTGCCATACTGGAGACCAAGCTTCCAGCAAGTGAACATGTGGTGGACAAACCATATCTAAACCACATAACTCTCTGAGCCTCGATAAATAAGTATCATTTTTTTCTTCCAAAACTAAAACTTTCAATTGCATTCGTCTATGATTCTTAATTTCCATAAGGTAAGGGAGAGTCAGTTAACTCTCCTATGTTA
Source organism: Tamias sibiricus (assembly GCA_025594165.1). Lineage (NCBI taxonomy): Eukaryota > Metazoa > Chordata > Mammalia > Rodentia > Sciuridae > Tamias > Tamias sibiricus. Next base: position 98,869,942 of record CM046664.1, read on the forward strand.
ACTTAATATTTCTTTTTACAGCATTCTCCATGTGTATCTCATAGTTTTTCAATGCTATATTTATAAGTTAGATAAAAATGTCATTCCCCCAGCAAGGCAACACCTTTCATTTGAGCATGTTTTAAAAGAGGGAAATGGTAGTTGTTGATGTAATATAAATGCATATGAGCATAAACTTTGAAACAAGACAAGCTGAGTTCAGATTCTGGTTTTACAACATTTTAGTTTGGGGCCTCTTTATAATTTACCTCAAGGATGTCTGCCTTAGCAACCTCTTCTATAAAATGAAGAGAACAATAACATGAAGTTGTTAAAAGAATAAATGAAGTAGTTCATTTGATTTGGAGTGGTTGAATTAAATTGATCTATATCTGTGGTATTGCAGAGTCACAGCTTATAAATAATATAACAGTTATTGATGATAATTATGATGATGATGATGATGTGAATAGTCATAATGATGGTGATAACAATACTATTAGATGCTGATGATATATTGGAAGTATAACTGCTTAGACAAAAAATTAATCTTCCAACTTGTTGGGGCTTCTCCCACATCCTTCTTTACACACTGTAATGAATGCATTACTTATACAGAACAGTCAGTAACAAAATGAGGGCATCACAGGACAACTGACCAAGAAGTCAGCTATGAGAAATGGGACATGTGAGCTTGCCCTGTTGCTTCCTCTGCTCCCCCACACTGGAAACAGTAAACAATGTTATCATACATAGTACTGGTGATGAAGGTTATCAGATAAGGCTGAAGGGCATTTTTGTACAACAAAAAGCAAAATTGTATTTTCTTATCAATTTGATTGTGTGAGATAGTGATAATTTAATTTCAGTTCATTTACTTATTAATTGTTTATAGAGTCAGGAAAAAACCTTTCTTCACAAAAAGCCATTCTCGAATAGGTAGGCTAAGAGATTCCTTGCAGTTGTTCTCAGCAGTTCTCAGATTGCTCAAGTGAATTACTGGAAACAATGAATACTGAGAATAAAAGATAAATGATTGGAGAGAATAGAAGTTGATAGCTTTGAAATAAAAACCTTCCAGTGGGACAAGCCTGTGTGGAACTGCATGTCTTTGCATATTTCCCCAAGGAGAGGAGTAAAGAAAGATTTTGTCTGTGAGATGCATTTTAAAACTGTAAAATAAAAGGATCATGTATCAAATTAAATTGTGTTGGCTCAGAGACATCTTACATCTTTACATGATATTGTATTCCCTGTAACTTTTTCATATGTATTCATTTACTTTATTTCTCCCATAATATTCATCTGTTTAATAGACGATAGATACAAGTATATATGTATGTATGGATGGATGGATGGATATTTAGATAGATAGATATTTAGATGACAAGTTTTCACATTATCTGTTGGTACCAACTCAATAGCACATAAATCCAAATTTCTGATCATTTAAAACCCTTAATAAATCCTGAAAAGAACTGTAAATATTTTTTTCATAATTTCTGAAATGTTTTATAATTTATATATGTTGCATTATTCTAGGACCATTCATTCATAACATCTATTGCCTAAGCACCCAGTATTTCCATAAATTCATTTGTAATTGTCAAAACACAAATGGAACCTATGCCAAGGGAAAGTCAGTGTCTCTGTTCCCAGCACATGGCTGCAAGACAGAACAACTTAAGCCTAAAACACTGAAATAGCGCAGTTACAGATGGCATTGTGCAATGAGCTCTATTTATGCATAGGTATAAAAGGGAGCAACATGTTGTCAGAAAGATGAATGGGGGTTCTAAGGCAGAGAATAGTAAATAAGGAAGCAAGTGATGTTTAAATAATTTTAAACTTTGGCTTACAAAGAATATACACTGTATTTGAGATTCCTCTTGATTTAGACCTTTGTTGTGTCCTAAAAAAGTAAGCTCAAATGTTAAAAACCTACCATTATCTCTCATAGTTGACTGATAGAAGAATCACATCAGGCTCCAAAACAAGTTTTACTATTTGAGGTCAGTGTGTCTTTTTGGTTCCAGTGTCAGTGCTGCTTTCCCTTTATGAATTATCACAACATACTCTAGGTTTAAAAGCATTATAAAAAACCAGTCATAAGTCTAAAATAGATGTGAATTTTTGCAATTGTAGAAATTTTTTAATTAGTTAATATATACTTTTGAATTATGAATATAATATCTAGTCTTTTGTTTCTGTGGAGTATATTCCATTTGGAGAAATAGTTCCTTTGGAATAGGATCCATGATGGTAAATACTTGGAACTGTTGCAATAAGATGAAGTAAAGTTGCCTAAGATTTATGGACTCTCTGTATCGACTAAGAAAAAGTACTCTAACCAATTTCTTGTTATGCAACAACTATATAACTTCTGCTTAGTGATTTGAATGAAAATGCCACTATGGGGTCCCAGGATACTTTAAGAATAAGGGGCTCTTTGCTTAGGATCAACTCCACACTTAACAATGCATTCTCTAAGGAGAGAATGCAGTCTATGCCAATGCTTCTGAACAGATGCTGCCCAGGTCCATTGTTTCCAATGTGATATTTGTCCCCCTGAGCACCACCTATGCTTTTGCATTACTTCAAAGCAGTGAAATCTAGGAAGGTTCAAAGCTCTTCTCTCATTCTGACTTATTTTGCTATGTGATTAATAAGAGCAAACTCATACAGAATACTTATTTTTATGGCAGGCAACGTTCTAAAAGTTTTATATGTGTGAACTCACTTATCCTCATTTAAGCATTCAGACAGAAATTATTACTGTTTTAATATTACAGATGAAGAGCCCAAGGCATAAATATACTGCTAAAAATCACTCAGCCTAGGAGAGGTGGAGCCAACATTTAAACTTACGCAGTTGATGTTCAGCATTCATGCTCCTAACCACTACTCTGCTGCTCAGCACCAGGGGGCCAAAGAAAATGCAGAAAATCCAGTTAACTGAATATTACACAAACAACAATATTTGGCTGGTTGGTTGGTTTTAATATAATTATGTCCCAAATATTCAGGGTACTTACTTATACTAAAGTTATTGCTTTTTGTCTGAAATTCAAATGTGACTGTGTGTCCTGTATTTTAATTTGCCGAATCTGACAATCCTACAGGGATCTTCACTTAGCTTGACTTTGTCAAACAATACCATGTCCCCTGTGTTATCTCTGCAGCCTTCAGCAGTGCCTTGGGAATTACGAAGGCTTTCTTCTAAACCAGCACCCTGGACTGCCACCTCTGACTGTTGATGACAATATGCTAGAGGAAGTTCTCAGGATTAGTGACCAGTAGTTGGCAAACTTTTCTTGAAAAAGACCAAACAGCAAATGTTTTTGTTTTTGTTTTTGTTGTGGTTCATAGTCCCTGTTACAACTATTCAGCTCTGCCAGTATAGCAGGAAAGTCACAAATAATATATAAACAAACAAACTTCGCTTTATTCCAATAAAACTTTATATACAAAAACAGGCAGCAGGTCAGATTTGGCCCATGAGTATTGATTTATTGATCCCTGTCATAGAGTATTTCTGGAAAGTTCTCTGATGTGAGTCTTCCATCTGAAAAAACATCACCGCAACCAAAAGATACCACAGGAACATTAGCTCTCTCTGTAGTCATCTGCTGTTTAGTGAAAGTCTTCAATGAGAATTTTTTATACAGTATCTTTCAAAATAGGGCCATATTTTATTTCATTTCATTAAAACAACAGCAAACCTAACAAGGTGACAACCCAAATGGAAGATAGGTCCTGCATCTTGGAGCAAGTTGTATATATTCTCCTGTGATGGAAATGTCCATAATTACTCCCTTTGACTTTTCCATTTGGATGTGAGGTGTCTCCCAAAAGCTCATGTGTGAAACAATGCAAGAAGGTTTAGAGGAGAAATGACTCGGTTATGAGAACCTTAAACTAATTAGTGAATGAATTTCTTGATGGGATTAACTGAGTGGTAACTGAAGGCAGGCAGGGTGTGACTAGAGGAGGTGGAGCACTGGGGGCATGCTTTTGGAGTATATATTTGGTGTCTGGCAAGTGGAATCTCTCTGCTTCTTCATTATCATGTGAGCCACTTCCCTCCACCATACTCTTCCACCATGATAGCCTGCCTCACCTTGAGCCCTGAGGAATGGAGTCTGCCAACTATTGATTGGGACATCTGAAACTGAGCCCCTAAATAAACTTTTCCTCCCCTAAAAATTGCTCTTGTCAGGTCTTTTATTCACAGCAGCTAAAGAGCTGACTAAAACACACTTCCTCATATCCCTGAAAAAACTCTGTCTTCCTGTGTCTTCCATTTTTTCCTAAACTCTATTCCTCTCTTCAGTCACCTTAATGGCATACAGGTATAACTCTTTGATCACTGTTTCATTTCCTCTATTTCCATTGCATTCAACACTACAACCTTCTATATCCCCAAAATTTCATGGTTCCAAAAATATTTACTGACTTCCAGAACCAGAGACTTCCTTCCATTCTCATCCTATTTGATCATTTGGCCATGTTTAAGACTGAATTGCTTGCTTCTCAAATGACTGTACTTACTAAGAATCTGAGATTGGCTCTCCAAACGTTCTCTTCTTACCTCTGTAACTCCCTCTTCTGAGTGTCCATGGTAGATTGTCTGCAATGGGGACCACCAAATATTGTATTCTTGTACATGCATGCAATTCCTCACTTCATAAAATGGAGCCTATATCCCCTCCACTAGAATTTGTGCTGGCCCTGTGATTTTCAGCAGCCAATGAAATAAAGTAGGAGTGGCACTGTGTCAGTTCCAGGCCTAATAATTCAGAGACTTAGCAGCTTCCACACTTTCACCCTCTGAAAGCCCTCAACTATCATGGCCTCTGCCTGAGAGATGTTTAGATATGATCCTGTCCTAAAAGATACAGCAACCTCATTATATCTTGTATATTGAAGCCCTGATCCTGTCAATTTAAAAAGTAAAAAGTCAGTGATTCTCCAAAGAATGATGATTTGAATTGGGAATAACAGAGTGTTACAATGGGAACACACATACCATGGTAAACCATGGGCATATTTGAAAGGTTGAGGCAAGGGGAAGTTTTTAAAAGCAAAATTAGGGAGGATCACATCAGTTTTTGAAACAACAGTCTTTGACCACATTTAGTGATATTAGTCTGAAGCTAAACATACATTAACCTGGTTGATGCCTTTCTAGAAGTACTTTTTTTGTATCAGGTTGTGTTTTATGTACAAGTGGGTGGTTCTGGCAGTCTTTTGTGGTAGTTAACACTAGACAACATGCTTATGAGTCCCTCCTTAAGAGTGTCTCAGTTTTATTTATTATCTATTTATTTACTTCTGCTGGGGTTGACACAAGTGACTCCATCTTGATTCAGACACCTTTTGCATTTCTTTCACAAACCTCAGTACCTCAGAATGTGACTGTGTTTGGAGAGAATTGGCTTTTAAAGAGATAATTAAATTAGAATGAAGTCCCTAGGGTAGGTCTTAATCCAATCTGATTAGTGTTGGTATAAGAAGATGAAATGTTAATACACAAAAAGACTCACAGGACACATATGATGACAAGAAGACAACCATCTTTGAATCAGGAAGGGAGAACTCAAAATTTTAACCAACTGGTTGAAACTTTGATCTTAGACTTCCAGCCTTTAGAACTGTGAGAAAACAAATTTCTATTGTTTAAACCACCTAGTTTGTGTTATTTTGTTATAGCAGCCCAGAAAACTGGCAGATAAACTATATCTCTCCAGCTAATTCTAAACAACACAATTACTTAGCATTCTGCCTCTTTCCAATACTCCTAACACCAACAGCACATAGAACACCAGCCTTTTATGTTGATTCTACTCTCCATTTCAACTCCAGCCACTATAGAAATTTTAAAAATTCATGTGGATTAACAATCCAAATGCTTAATTCTTCAGCTTTTAGAAGAAATATCAGAGAATATATTTTACCACTTCACTATAGGGAAGATTTCCTAGAAGAAGTCACAAATAACACAAGCCATAATGAAAGTAATAAATAAAATTGGCTACATCAAAAAAATATTTCCATGCAGAAATGTGCCATGAATAAAGTAAAAACTAATCATGTTTGAAGAAAATAAAACAACCTATAATTGATAAAGGAACAATATTCACACCCTAAAAGCTCATTCAAATAAGTAATAAGAATTATTATTGATTAGAGTTCAGTTGAAAAGTAAAAACAAAAAAAATTAGTGGTGGAAATGAAACGTATAATAGAACAAAGCAAAATTCATCCCACTACTAATTCAAGAAACGCAAAAATTGAAGTCCATGTGGTACATCATTTCAACTAATTAGATTAACAAATACATAAAAACCAGAGACAAAGGCAAGTGTTCAATGATAAGGCAGTTTAATGGGAATATAGTACAGGGTTAAAGGGGAAACAAAATTTCAATAAAAACAGCAAATTTTAAACTATGTATGTTCTATGACCCAGCAACTATACTCTTGTCTTAGTAATGGATGATTCAATTATAACTAAATATTAAATTTGCTTAAAAAGCTTTTGTTTGGTTTTGTATCTTTAATACTACTACTTAAGCCATACCCTTGTACCCTTGAATAAATTAGTAAGAATTTCTAAGAGACAGGCTCAGGCAAGGAGGGAGGGACTGCAATTTACAGGTGGGTAGAGAAGCTCACCCAAGATGAAATTTCACCCAGGTACACAAGGAGATACCTGTAAGAATGCTCATCGCAACATGATTTATCATAGCTAACAACTGGAAGCAGATCAAATGTCCTTTGCCAAGAAAATGGATTAATAACCCATGGTATAGTCATACAAGAGAATATAAGAGAGCCATTAAAATTAATAGGTAGAGTTGAATAATTCATAATAAATAAACCTACAGGCTTTATTGAAATAAAGTTTTAAATGAAAACTTGTTCTTCAAAATTATACATGAAACCATAATCATTTACTGGTGATAACAGCATAATTAAATAAATATGTTAGTAATTAATTCAGCTCTAATATGTAACCCACACTGGAGCATGGACAGAGGGAAGTGCAGTAACAGGACAGATGGTTGTACGAGCATTACTTGGATATCATTAATCCATTTAAATAAATACTTAGATGATTCTAATATCTAAGGTAACTACTGAATGCATATGTGGTTGAGACAAATGTAACAATGTGTAAAAGACTAATTAATATCATTACAGTATTTATGGCATAAAAATAGTGAGGTAATACTTTAAAAAGTCTGATACAACACACAATTAAAAATAAATGTCAGAACTAGACAATATTTAACCTAAATCTCACCATTGCTTCTTGTTTTGGAAGAAAGACAAAAGCTTTCTTTTCCTAGGAACAATCTGACTTTCTGCCTCTCTGGGAAAACTGTGCTGCCATTTCATCAGTGCCGTTCCAATTCATTAGTTGCTCTTTTGATTAAATTGCTGTTCCTGTGAGTCCCCAGTGCCACCATCTGAAGACCAAAAGCCAGAGTGACTGCGTATCCCTGAAATATCTGCATTTTGTTAGCAGAGAATATTTAAATATAGCCTCTGCCTCTCATTAGACTTAGCCTTAAATGTGTAGATTTTAAATGATAATCATACTGAATATCAAAGCCTTAGCACTGAATTATCATAAATACACAGATGTCTCTATCACATTTCAATCCCATGTGAATAGAGGGACTACCAAGAAGAACACTAAAAAAGACATGTAAAAATATCCTTTGCACAACATTCCTCTGAGGCCTAAAGATCCCTAGGCTAGACCCAAGGCCTAAATTCAAACCACAAGCCCATCTTCCCTTGCAGCCTCATTCCCTGTCCTGACTGTGCAAGGGAGTGATGGGCTTTAAGAGTTATTGCTGACATCCTGAAGCATTTTATGATACATGCATTCAAAGCATTATCATAGTATCATAGTAGATGGAACAGGGATTCCTTATTCATATTCCTGAGTCATATCAGTTATCCATGAACAATCTTCTGTACTTAGGTGCACACCTTTATCCTTCAGTCTACTCAAAGAGCAGGGTAAGGATGACTCTCTGGATAATACTGGAAAGAAAAGACTAGTCTCAATGATCGGGCTAGTAAATGTTAAAAAAAATATATTAAAAATGGAGTCTGCTATTCTCAGTCCTGGTTAAATGCCATCTGGGTTGAGCTTGAGGAATGGAAACAAGAAATAGACCTCTCAATTCTCCAAATACTTTGGGCATCTACAGAACTTTTTTCCTGAATCTCCTTCATTTTGACCAGACGTGTCTCATCTTCTAGGTACATGCCCTGCTTTTCCCCAACTCACCCTGCTGAATTAACCAAGCATTTGCCTACAACAGGCTCAATATAGGGGACATTTAACTCTAAACACAGGATTACAGCAGAATCATCCACAATCTGTGAATGCTTAAGGACAAGGATTATGTCTGTTCCATTTTTATGTCCACAGCTTATTGCTTGACATATAATTGATCCTCAAAAAATATTTGCTGGCTGAATGAATAAATCAGCTAATCCACTCAGACCAACAACAACTACTCAACTTACTAATTCACAACTTTACTGACCTACCTGGCTGTTCTGATTATTTTTCCTTAATCAAGTTAGGCACGATGGACTGTGTGTTTAGATAGAGACTTGGGAGATCCCAGTTAGTCTCTTCTCCATCCAGGCCATGCATACCCCTTATGTCTTTTTCACTCAAATTCATATTTTTTACCATTACTACAGAGTTAATAATGGGAAGATTAAAAAAGTTAGATCATTAATTTTCTTACAGGCATACTAATATACCTATTTTCATTCCTGTTACAAAGGTACCTAACTTCTATTTCATTCTCCTTCCAAGTTGCTCAAATATACTATAGATTTTTATTGGATTTTGGTTTCCTTGTTACAAAGTATTCCAGCTGCATGGGTGGAATGAAATTTGCCTAACAACAGATGGCATTAGAACTCATGTGCCCTAGTTTTCAATTTAACATTTCTTCCAATTTTACAAAACAATGGAAGTTTTTTTTTTCCTAATTCTTTTAGAAATAGAGATGCATCAAATTTTACTTATATGAACTGTGCTATACTGAGAGAGTTATACATACAGGCTTTAACTCCTTCAAATCTCAAGATGATTTGAGGTGGCTCAGTATTTATATAATTGAGATTATTGCTCTTCTGTTGCCTTTTATGTGTAAAATTTCATAGGACAAAACACACAACTTATACCAGCTATTTATTTATCATAATAAAACAACCCTTTCCATCAACAGTTTATATGACCTATTCTAGGAAAGAAAAATCCATAATAACTAATTAAGGCTTACATTTTAACTCTGCATAGAGTTTAGCTTTTTATAAGTTAAACAAAATGTTAAGTATAGGAGTATAGTCACCACAGCAGAAAACCATGTGTATATAAATAAACCCGTTGGCCGTGCACACTTGACATGTAGTAAATAAATCAAACCACTGCTTTGAGCCATGTCTTTTACTGACATAGTCCATATTTGACAAATGTCCAATTTTATAGCAGGGCTTAATCTTATTTGGGGAAAGCAAAATAACATTTTTGAAGTCATATTGTGAAACTTGTCTTATAAGCACTACATTCTCTAAGATTGTAAGCATTTGGGGGATCTGAAGTCCCTCACACAAGAGCATTTTAATTGCCATATTCCCATCTTCTACAGTCTATTTCAGCTACACAGAATTGAAGATGACCTCTTAGTATTTTGCCTTATTCTATTCCCCCTACCTAATAAAAGTTTCTTCAGGAATGCTAGCCATAGACACACATTTCTTAAATCATTTGTATTGATTTAAAAACATACTGTCTCCACAGAAAAGAACACCACAGGGCTGTCAACGATGGAGAACTTCTCACAGGCTACTATCTCAGAAATGCGATAGACAGTGAAGGAACCAACCCTGACTCCAGGTAGATTCAGCTTACAAAGACACTGGCTCTCACTCCTTTATCAGCACTGACTGTGTGTTTCCTCATTATGGAATTAATACATGCTAGTTAGGAAATTCTGATGCAAACAAGACTAAGAAGAAATTATTTACCACTTTGAATGGAAGCAAATTTAGTGAGACGACAATAGGCATTCTAACATACCAATTTGGAAATTATTAAAATTTTGTTAGGGCGCCCAGGATATCCAGCTCTGTCTGGAATTAGTTGCATGGCCTTAGATTGGTCACATAAGTGTCCTGAATGTAAGTTTTCTGCAAGTTTTTACTATGGGCAATAACATTTCCCTCCTATTGATTCAATGAGCCAATGCAGATAAAACTGATGTGCAAGGTCACAGGTCATGTAAATGTAAGGTGAGTGTTCCCTGTGGAACTCCGGGTCCACTTTCCACATACATCCTTCAAAAGAGAGTCATGGAAATTGAGAGTTCTGTGATAACTTTGATGTTACCTGATTCAGCCTACTTCTTTCTTAAAAAGAAACAGAGACCCAGAAAGGTTAATTCTTATTTTAAAATCCCAGAATTGTACAGTGATATAACTGCTACTAAAATAAACATTATCTGATTCCCATGTCAGGACTTGGTTAAAACTGCTCATCCAAGAATCACATTCCAGCGTATTTATTTCCAAACCATTGACAAACTTTTCTAAAAATAAACTACCATTCCCGCATAGATTCTCATACTTGATAGGAATAAAGTCAACTACATGATGTATATAATAAATACATACAATTTTTATTTCTCAATTGAAAATATTTTTAGAAAGTAATTAAGGAGTTTGGGCACTAACAGAATAGGAAGAAGTTGAAAGGGCAATTTAAAGTTTATCAAAATACTTTTTTTACTATGGGAAATAAGGTATTACTGTGTCATATTTTAGAATTACAGCAAAAAACAATATCAGATCAACAGAAAGCTTCTCTGTAAGCTGTAACCTGAGACAACTTGTAGAATTTCCTATTCTCATATTCTTTTGCATCATAATAGAAAACATATTCATTCAGGTCATGAGACTAGTGATACCTAAGAGATGTGATGAAGGTAATTATCATCTCCTTAATACTATGAGTATGTGTCCAGAAATATCCCCACCCCTCTACACATACCCAGGGGAATAGGGGGAAGACAGCGTATGTAGGGAGGTTTTCATTTTGACTACTCTGACAGATTCTCCCTTCTGTCTTCTCACATAATAAAACATTAAATACTATTATGCCACTTTATCAACAAAGAAATCTAGAGCAACTAATGAATAAAAACATTTTTCCTTTGGCAGCATGAGATCAATAATTTAAGAAGATTTGTCCCTCACTTTCTCTTTTCCCTGCATCATGCCTTCTGTGCAAAGTATGTGGTTTTATATTTTTAAATGTAAGAATTATACCATGTGACTTTTTGATTAGCATTCATTCACAATAATAATGCTATTCATATCCAGGCCAGAGATGTGCAAACAATTCCAAACTGTTGATATAAGAATAGAAAATCACAGATTTTCCCAATTGATTTATCCAGGAAGAGAAGGTGAGCAAGTCAGTTAATTCTAATGGGAGCTCTAAAGTCAAGCTCTTGATTGTAAGTATCACCTAAAAACAGCAGTGTTCACATTATCTATTAAAATATCACATAAACTGGGCGTGGTGGCACACGCTATAATCCCAGCAGCTCAGGAAGCTGAGGCAAGAAGATCACAAGTACAAAGCCAGCTTCAGCAAAAAGCAAGGCACTAATCAACACAGTGAGACCCTATTTCTAAATAAAATACAAAGTAGGACTAGGGATGTGGCACAGTGGTCAAGTGCCCCTGAGTTCAATGTCCGGTACCCCAAAAAATAAAAAATAAAAATATCACATAAACTTCAGTGTAAAGAAATATGATACAGTCCAAATTTTTCTAAATAATAGAACCAGTGAAAATTTTTGTAGAACTTTAAATCATTTTTTAATATTTTATTTAATATGCAAGATTAAAACAGTTTTTATAATCTTGAAATTTAAAACACATGACTACAAACTCAGCACTTGCAATTCAAACAAAGGAGGAGGTAAATGTATTTCTTTCTTTGTCAGACATGTACCTTAATTCAAGTTAATTTAAAAACATGCATTTTAATATCATCAGTTTTTCCAGATTGTTTCATTGCTAACATTTTTCTCAGTGAAAATTTTGATTTTGCCTTGCTAGTCATCTATATCCAGATGATATTCTGGCATAGGGAACAGAGTACAGACTGAGGAGAAAACAAACGAGTATAAATCATGGCCCCAACATTTAGTAATGGTGTTACCTCAGGCATTGTATATTGTCTTGTTGAGCTATAGTTTCACATCTCTACATACAGATAAGCTACCAATTTTACAGGTTTGTTGTGAGAATTAAGTGATATAAAAGCACTGACCACAGTATCTGATAAAACCTACAAAATAGGTGTTTAGCAGTGGGAGCCATAATTGTTATTTCCTTCACTATGTCATGTCAGAGATGTGAAGGATGATGCCTCATTCCTCATTACACTAGTTAAACTCATAGCAAGCTGCTTTTCTAAATTATGCTTTAATTGAATTCAACTAAGCTTGTCAATTCAAGAGGTTAAAAAAACACAAGATTGCATATTAATTAAGAGAAAAGATACTAAAACAAAATAGAGGAATGAACACAAACACATATTCAGAAAAGCAAATACTTCATACCAATAATACAAAAAGTGTAAAAGAACAAACTCACTATAATCAAAGGAAAGAGCACAAGCCAAACCCACTTCCATCTTGAGATACTGCAGACATAGCCATATTCTTTCCCATGCAGTAGCCCCTACATTTTGACAAAAGACAGGGCCTAAAAGCAGCTGCATCTCAGAAAAGGCATCCCAAAGACATTGTAAGTCCCACCCTTTCAGCCCCATCTCTGGAAGACATTCATTGCATTCATCTTGGGGCACCTTCACTGTTATCTTGAATTACCTCTGCTACTACTGCCACCACCTTTACTTGCAGTAGCATACACCGAGGGATACCTGCAGGTTCTGAAAGCCCAAAATTAAGGTGAGGCAAAGACAACCTGCACAAATATTACAAGAATATAGTGTAGAAACTGTAATATCTCAGATCCACACTGCAAGAAAGTAAGGCAAATAAACAACATGAAAAAACAAGGGAGGAAAATACCCCAAACAAACCAGGATACTACAATAACAAAACCCATGCTCAGCGAAGTTGATGAAATCTCAGAGAAAGAGTTCAGAAGGTTCATAATTAAAATGATCTGTGAATCAAAGAATGACCTAAATAAGCAAATACAGGCAAAAATAGATCACTACAACAAAGATATGAGAGAGCAAATACAGGTAGCAAAAGATTACTTCAAAAAAGAGATCAAAACTGAAAAAGAAAACGGTCAGAAATCCTTGAAATCAAGGAAACAACCAAATAAAAAATACAATAGAAAGCATCACCAACAGACTAGATCAACTGGAAGAAAGAACTTCAGATAATGAAGACAAAGTATATAATCTTGAAAATAAAGTTGACCACACAGTGAAGATAGTAAGAAACCATCAACAGAACCTCCAAGAATTATGGGACAGAAGCAAAAGACCAAATATAAGAGTAATTGGGATAGAGGAAGGCACAAAGTTTCAAACCAAAGGAATGCACAATCTCTTCAATGAGATAATATCAGAAAATTTCCCAAGCATGAAGAATGAATTGGAAAACCAAATACAAGAGGCTTACAGGACACCAAATGTACAAAATTACAGCAGGTCTACACCAAGACACATTATAATGAAAATGCCTAGTATACAGAACAAGGATAGAATTTTAAAGGCCACAAGAGAGAGGAATCAGATCACATACAGGGGGAGACCAATTCGTATCATGGCAGAGTTTTCAACTCAGACACTCAAAGCCAGGAGATCATGGAACAACATATTCCAAGCTATGAAAGAAAAGGGATGCCAACCAAGAATCTTATATCCAGCAAAATTAAGCTTTAGATTTGAGGACAGAATAAAAACCTTCCATGATAAACAAAAGTTAAAGGAATTTACAACTAGAAAGCCAGCACTACAGAATATCCTCAGCAAAATATTCCATGAAGAGGAAATGAGAAACAATGATGAAAACCAGCAAAGGGAGGTATTACACTAACAAAAATGTCCGGGAATACAAATCATGTCTCAATAATAATGCTAAATGTTAAAGGCCTAAACTCACTAATCAAAAGACGTAGACTAGCAGATTGGATCAAAAAAACAGACCCAAAATGCTGCCTCCAAGAGACTCATCTCATAGGAAAAGACATCCACAGGCTGAAGGTGAAAAGCTGGGAGAAATCCTACCACTCACATGGACTGAGGAAACAAGCAGGGGTTTCCATCCTCGTATCAAATAAAGTAGACTTCAAACTAATGTCAATCAAAAGCGATAAAGAAGGACACTACATACTTCTCAAGGGAACCATATACCAACAAAACTTAACAATTATAAATATATATGCCCCAAACAATGGAGCATCCATGTTCATCAAACAAACTCTTCTCAAGTTCAATAGTCAAATTGACCACAACACAATAATTCTGGGTGACTTTAACATACCCCTTTCACCACTGGATAGATCTTCCAAACTAAAGCTGAACAAAGAAACTATAGAACTCAGAAATACAATAAACAACTAAGACTTAACTGACTTGGAGAAAATAATGCTAAGTAAAGGTAGCCAATCCCAAAAACCCAAAGGTCAAATGATTACTTTGCTATGTTTATACTGAATTATAATGGCAAGGGAGTGAGGATAAGAGGAATGAAGGAATGTTAAGTAGAACAAAGTGGAGGGAGGGACAGGGAGGGGGCAAGTGGATAAGAACAGTGGCAGAATGAGTTAGACATCAATACACTAAGTACATATATGAAAAAACAAATGGTGTGAAAATACTTTATGTAAAACCAGTGACTTGAAAACTTGTGTTCTTTATATATAATATGAAATGAATTGCATACTGCAAGCATGTATAACAAATTAGAATAAATAAATACTTTAATTTAAAAAAATAAAATTGTTACATCTCTTTAAAAAAAAAGAAATATTTCATCCTTCAACGAGCGAATATACTTTCTTCTCAGCAGCACATGAATCCTACTCTAAAATAGACCATAAAGTAGGCCACTAAACAACTCTGAGCAAATACAAAAAATAGAGATACTACCCTGCATTCTAACAGACCATAATGGAATGAAATTAGAAATCAATGATAAAATAAGAAATAAAAGCTACTCCAAAACCTGGAGACTAAACAATATGCTACTGAATGAACAATAGGTGACAGATGACATCAAAGAGGAGATTAAAAAATTCTTAGAGGTGAATGAAAACACAGACACAACATATCAAAATCTCTGGGACACTATGAAGGCAGTTCTAAGAGGAAAGTTCATTGCATTGAGTTCATTCCTCAAAAGAAGAAAAAGCCAACAAATAAATGACTTAACATTACATCTCAAAGTTCTAGAAAAAGAAGGACAATCCAACACCAAAAGTGGTAGAAGACAGGAAATAATTAAAATCAGAGCTGAAATCAATGAAATTGAAACAAAAGAAACAATTGAAAAAATTGACAAAACAAAAAGTTGGTTCTTTGAAAAAATAAATAAAATGAACAGACCCTTAGCCAGGCTAACAAAGAGAAGGAGAGAGAAAACTCAAATTACGCGATGAAAAAGGAAATATCACAACAGACACTACAGAAATAGAGGAAATAATTCGAAATTATTTTGAAAACTTGTACTCCAATAAAATACAAAACATCGAAGGCACTGACAAATTCCTAGAGTCTTATGATTTGCCCAAATTGAAGCAGGATGATATACACAATTTAAACAGGCCAATTTCAAGCAATGAAATAGAAGATACCATCAAAAGCCTACCAACCAAGAAAAGCCCAGGACCAGATGGATACACAGCCGAGTTCTATAAGACTTTTAAAGAAGAACTAATACCAATATGCTTAAATTTATTTCAGGAAATAGAAAAAGAGGGAGCACGTCCAAACTCATTCTATGAGGCCAATATCATCCTGATCCCAGAACCAGGCAAAGACACATCAAAGAAAGAAAACTTCAGACCAATATCTCTAATGAACATAGATACAAAAATTCTCAATAAAATTCTGACAAAACAGATACAAAAACATATAAAAAATATAGTATACCACAATCAAGTGGGGTTCATTCCAGGGATGCAAGAATGATTCAACACACAAAATCAATAAATGTAATTCATCACATCAATAGACTTAAAGATAAGAACCATATTATTATCTCAATAGATGCAGAAAAAGCATTCGATGAAATACAGCACCCATTCCTGTTCAATACACTAGAAAAACTAGGGATAACAGGAACATATCTCAAAGTCGTAAAAGCTATCTATGCTAAGCCCCAGGCCAACATCCTTCTAAATGGAGAGAAATTGAAAGCATACCCTCTAAAAACTGGAACAAGACTGGGAAGTCCTCTTTCACCACTTCTATTTAACATAGTACTTGAAACACTGGCCAGAGCAATAAGACAGATGAAAGAAATTAAAGGAATACAGATAGGTAAAGTAGAACTCAAATTATCACTATTTGCTGACGATATGATTTTATACCTAGAAGACCCAAAAAATTCCACCAGAAAATTTCTAGAACTCATAAGTGAATTCAGCAAAGTAGCAGGATACAAAATCAAGACCCATAAATCTAAGGCATTTCTATATATCAGTGACAAATCCTCTGAAAGGGAAATGAGGGAAACTATCCCGTTTATAATAGCATCAAAATAAATAAAATACTTGAGAATCTACTTAACAAAAGAAGTGAAAAACCTCTATAATGAAAACTACAGAACACTAAAGAAAGAAATTATAGAAGACCTTTGAAGATGAAAAGATCTACCTTACTCTTGGATAGGCAGAATTAATATTGTCAAAATGACCAAACTACCAAAAGCACCTTACAGATTTAATGCAATTCCAATCAAAATCCCCAATGACATTCCTCATTGAAATAGAAAAAGCAGTCATAAAATTCATCTGGAAAAATAAGAGACCCAGAATAGCCAAAGCAATTCTTAGCAAGAAGAGTGAAGCAGGTGGCATCACTATACCAGACCTCAAACTATACTACAGAGCAACAGTAACAGAAATAGTATGGTCTTGGCACCAAAATAGACTTGTAGACCAATGGTACAGAATAGAGGATGTAGAGACTAATGCATATAATTCCAGTTATCTTATATTAGACAACGGCACCAAAAATGTACACTGGAGAAAAGATAGCCTCTTCAACAAATGGTACTGGGAAAACTGGAAATCCATATGCAACAAATGAAGTTAAATGCCTATTTCTCTCCATGCACAACAAAGTGGATCAAGGATCTAGAAATTAGACCAGAGACACTACACCTAATAGAAGAAAAAGTAAGCTCTAATCTCCAACATGTCGGATTAGGCCCCAAGTTTCTTAATAAGACTCCTGTAGTGCAAGAATTAATATCAAGAATCAATAAATGGGATAGATTCAAACTAAAAAGCTTCTTCTCAGCAAAAGAAACAATTAGTGAAGTGAATAGAGAGCCTACTAATTGGGAACAAATTTTTACCACATGCACATCAGATACAGCACTAATCTCTGGAATATATAAGGAACTCAAAAATCTTAACACCAAAAAAAAAAAAAAAAAAAAAAAAAAAAAAAAAACAATCAATAAATGGACTAAGGAACTGAAAAGACATTTCTCAGAAGATACACAATCAATCAACAAATACATAAAAAAATGTTCAACATCTCTAGCAATCAGAGAAATGCAAATCAAAACCACTCTAAGATTTCATCTCACACCAGTCAGAATGGCAGCTATTAAGAACACAAACAACAATAAATATTGGCGAGGACATGGGGAAAGAGGCACACTCATACATTGCTGGTGGGACTGCAAAATGGTGCAGCCAATATGGAAAGCAGTATGGAGATTCCTTGGAAAACTTGGAATGGAACCACCTTATGACCCAGATATCCTACTCCTAGGTCTAATACCAAAGGACTTAAAAACAGCATACTACAGGGACACAGCCACATCAATGTTTACAGCAGCACAATTCACAATAGTTAAACTGTGGAACCAACCTAGATGTCCTTCAGTAGATGAATGGATAAAGAAAATGTGGTATATATACACAATATTACTCAGCAATAAAAGAGAATAAAATCATTGCATTCACAGGTAAATGGATGAAGTTGGAGAATATAATGTTAAGTGAAGTTGGCCAATCCCAAAAAGCCAAATGCTGAATGTTTTCTCTGATATAAGGATGCCAATTCACTTGGGACAGGGAGCATAGGAGGATTAGAGGAACACTAGAATGGCCAATGGGGAGGGAGGGAGGGAAGGATGAAACAACAACAAAAAACAAACAAACAACAACAAAAAAAAGATGGTAGAATGAGATGGATATCATTACCCTAAGTGCATGTATGAAGACAAGAATATAATTTGTATACAACCAGAGATATGTAAAAATGTGCTTTATAAGTATAATATGAAGTGTAATGCATTCTGTTGTCATTTATAACAACTTACAATAAAACAATAAAATAAAAGGAATGTAAGAAAAAACAAGCTTGGGTATAGCATAGAAATTTTTCTAAAATTATACTCCATGTATGTATAATATGTCAAAATACAATCTACTTTTATGTGTATCTAAAAAGAATATTTTTTAAAATTTTAAAAAATTAAATAAACAAATTATAATATGCAAAATAGGTGAAACTACGACTCCAAAAGTATTCAGTATACTTAGCATTTACTCATGTTTTCTAAAAGCAAATCCTGTATGTTTGTGTGTTGGGGGGGGTGGTCTGTGTGTGTGAAAACATAAATAAAGTCTGTGATATTTAACCCATCAAATCCCAGTTTTCATTCCTGCAAATACTTCAATGAAATTGACATATATACATTAAAATAATTTGGAAATAATAATCTAGAGCTTATATATATTATTATATAAATATTATATTAGAATTATAATATAATCATATTGTTATTAATTCTATGTAATTATTTCAATATTATATACTGTATTAGTCAAGGATCTCTAGAGGAACAGAACCAAAAGAATATGTATCATATGCATGATTATAAAAAATGGGATTTATTTTATTGACTTACACCATCAGAAGTTATATAGACCCACCATGGCTGTCTACAGACTGCAGAGCCAAAGCAATCAGTAGCTGCTTCAAGATTCTCAAACCTCAGAACAAGAGGGACCAGTGAAAATTCCTGGTAGGATCACTGGTCAGGGTCCCCTTTGGAAGACTGAAGGAGCTAGAGTCTGATGTCCTCAGAGGATCACATCAACAATGGAAGCTTTTGCTAAAGAAGAAATGAGCTTGCAACTATGTCTTCCTCCTTCTTCCACCTTTTGTTTCATCCAGAGCTTCCACATTTAGGGTGGTTCTCTCCATCAGTTTTCTGTCCCACATGTCAATCATATTTAGAAACACCCTCGCTCACTTTTCCAAAAGTGTCTAAATCTTAGGAAACTTGATCCAATTAAGTTGACAATTTATATTAACGATCACATATATATACTATGTTTAAATTTTTATAGGTGTGTTCACATCTGGGATAGTGCAATAAAATGGATTAATTTTATGTTTCAACTTAACTGGATCAAAGTATGTCCAGGATTTTGCTTAAACATTATTTCTGGGTGTGTCTATGGGGGTTTTTCTGAAAGATTAGCATCTGAATCGGTGGACTAAGGAAAGTGAATTTCCCTTCCCATTGTGGATAACCATCATCCAACCCACTGAGAGCCTCAACAGAAGAAAGGTAGGAGAAGGCCAGATTTTCTGACTCAGCTTGACTGCTTGAGCTGAGACCTGATCTTCTGGTTCTCAGCCTTCACACTTAAGACTGAAATCTATGCTGTGGCCCTCTGTCTCTTAGGTTTGCAAATTATACCACTGGCTTTCCTGGGGTGAAAATTTGCAGAAGGCAGATGTGGAATTTAGATTTCAAAGCATGTGAATCAATAACTTATAAAAGGGGTCTCTCTCTCTCTTTCTCTTTCTCTCTCAATATCTCTATCTGTATCTATCTCAATTGTGCATGTGTGTATCTCTGTTTCTCTAGAGAATCCTAACTAATGCAAATACCTTTAGTATTTTTGACATGTTATCTAACACTGGGAATTATTTTCTAAGTTTTTCTAACATTTTACATCTAAAATTTGAAAACTAACATTCATAGTAGGTATCCCTCAATGCATAAATTATAATAACACAAAGGTGGGAATAAATTATTATGAAGAAGTAAACAATAAATTTTTCATTACATATATAGTTGAGTATTATATAAATACATATTTATACAAAGTTAAAGTTTCAGTTCTCTCTTTCTCTATCTTTCTTTTTGGTGGCAGGGATCAAACTCAGGGCTAGTTACTGAGCTACACTCCCAGCCTCAGGCCCTGTTTTAAGAGCTAGGATCCCAGTCACTGAGTAGGCAGAGAAGCCCTTGCTGTCATGGAACTTATATTTTTATAAGAGAAAGACAGAAAATGAATAAGCTAAACTACTTACTTCAGGACTGATTTCTATGAATATAATAATTCTATAAGGGATAGTATGATTGAAAGTGAGGGGAGAGGTGATAGCCTAATATAATTTGAATGGTCTGGAAAGGTGATATTTGAGATTTAAATGATTAAGAATGAAATATATTGCTATGTGAAGATTTATAGAATACTCCATACTCATAGAAAATTGCAATGTTAAAAAAAAAAAAAAAAAACAGAACGAGGGCTGGGTTTGTGGCTTAGTGGTAGAGCGCTTGCCTAGCATTTGTGAGGCCCTGGATATGATTCTCAGCACCACATATAAGTAAATAAAATAAAGGTCATTGTCAAACTAAAAAAATATATATTTTTTAAATTTAAAAAATAAACAGAACACAAAATTGCCTAAGCATTTATTACAAATATAAAAATTCATTCTTATATAGAAGACACACAGTTAATATTGAGGGTATTGGTAACAATATGATGACAGTATGGATGTTTTTTCCTCTGTGTATTTTAATATAAAATTATTTTATGTCAAAAAATGGGTAAAAAATCTAAACAGAAGTAAAAATATCAAAGTCAGCTCATGTATCTCATCAACACTTTTCATACTAGAGTATAGTAAAGCATGTTTATTGCAATTTGTTTTAATTATAGCACTTTAAAATATATAAAGTGAACTAATAATAAATGAAACCATCAGACATTCTACTAGTCACTTAATCTTTTTAATATATTGTTATCTGATTCCTCTTCTCTTGCCACTCAAATTTCTCACCCACAATCATTCTCTAAGATGCTAACAACAAATCCATCATAATTTTCATCCTTCACTCTTTAATTTTTCATCAACATCACCTTCTGGAAAGTAGGCATCTTTCGAGAAAGCAATAAGCATGTTTTCAAAATGATCTCTCCCACTCATATGTCATTTCATATCTACTCCCTACTCCTCTTTCCCCTGTGCCAGAAATATTGGAAATAAAAATGTAAGATTCCTATGAACATTCACAAGCATACATGACATGTCTGTCAGAATACCCTCACTTATAGGTTACAGTCTGTCTAATGTCTGTTCAAAAAATGCAATTAGTTTTTGGAGGTCCAAAGTCAAATACATTGTCTTAGAAAGTAGTTTTAAAGCAAGCCACAAAGCTTTCTACTTGGTAATTTAAATGACTGACCGCTCAATTTATGAGCATTCCCAGCAATAAAATTCAGCCTGAACTTAATAATAGCACATTTTATGTGACAACGATGACAATTACAATCTATAGTTACTGCAGTCGCCCTTTGGTCTAGGGAAAAATGACAGTATTAATTATACACACTTGCCATTTATCAGACTTAACTTGGCAGGCGATAGAGCTCAGGACCATCTCCGACTTGACTTCTACATTTACCATTTTCTAATCCACTGAAACGAAGACAATTAGAAAAGAGAAAAATAAGTGGCTCCTTCTTTCACTGCTTTTATCTTGATTTCATGTACAGTTCTCGGATCATATTATATTTGTACCACTTGGTTTAAAAACCTGCCACTGTTTACTCTCTAAACTCTATAGCAAAGAGAATAATATTTCCTACTGCAGCAGGGTGCACTGTAGCATATGGAACTTGGGCTATATGCAACTTTCACCTTTTTAGTTTATATATTATTTTTATGTTTGGAGAATTTGAGGATCTTGGGTCCATATTATTTCATTTCCCTTGCTAGTTCATGCTTCTGATATGTTCAGAACTAAAATTATTTTAAAACATGAAATACCATCTGAAGGGCTTACAGTTCATGAAAGAACTAAAAAAAAAAAGGCTCTTTTCAGTCATTTTCTAAAATTATGTATAGGTATTATTTAATCCTTTTTCCCCTCAATGTACTTTACAGATACACAATATGACATTTAAAATTTAAGACAATTATGAAATCATGCTTATCTACTTCTGTTTTCAGAGTTCTATAACCTTTTCTCAGAAGACTTAGAAAAATTCTATTTATTGAACTTCTGTTCTAGTTTTACACACTCCCTCAAGAATCCTTACAAAACTACGAGAAATCTCTCTGTTTCAAAATGATAATATTTTGGTCCTTAGAAATATTAAGCAATAGTAACATCTGAAATTAGAAATTCTAGGATAGGATTCCAAAAGTAGCTGTGGCTGGAGATATCATACTGGTATAGGAAAGCAGGGATCCT
This sequence comes from Tamias sibiricus, assembly GCA_025594165.1. Lineage (NCBI taxonomy): Eukaryota > Metazoa > Chordata > Mammalia > Rodentia > Sciuridae > Tamias > Tamias sibiricus. The sequence goes on from CM046664.1 coordinate 98,892,710, forward strand.
CACCAATGCTAGTCCTTCAGACTCCATCATTGCTAATCCAAAACACTAGGTAGAAAATCACATGTGAAATAGCCCTGATCTAAGGAAAATTAAACAGGTAGAAATACCTCTGAATAAGCAGAATTCACAAGAGGTTTCTCATCTTACAGGCAGCAAATTATACTGAAAAACACATCATAAGGATAGTCAAGATTATAATCTCACTTATATACAAAATCTAAATTAAAGTTAAACTCCCAGAAATAGAGGTTAAAATTCTGGTAGCCAGGGATCAAGAAGGGGCAGAAATGGGGAAATATGTGGTCAGAAAGTATTAATTTTCAGTTATTAGATAAATAAGTTCTTGAGATCTATTGTACAACATGATGATTATAGTTAATAATAGTCTATGGTATACTTGAAAGTTGCTGAGATTTGAAATTTGAAATTTGGTGGTTTTTCTCAACACACACACACACACACACACACACACACATAAACACAGTAACTGTGAGATGATAGATGTGCTAATTTTATTGTGACAATTATTTTATCATATATATTTATGCCAAATGATCATATTGTATACCTTAAATATATACCATTTTCTTTGTCAATTATACCTTCCTGAAGCTTGGAATTTTTTTTAAAGGTAAGAAAACTAACACTAGAAATAACTGTAGTTATTTCTTACAAGATCTTTGGAAAGTTCCTTAACTTCCTTGTATCACTTTTTCTTGGACTATAAATGATGGGATCAAATTACACATCCTATAAAGTCTCTTCATCTCTAGAATTCTCTGTGATTATGAATTCCTTGAGTGGAGTCTACAGATAGGTGGTGCTTCCTAGAAAACATAAGTCCAGATTATAATAGGGCCCTATTCTATGTTAAACATTTATCAGTAAAATTTTCCCAATGCAATATATTGAGACCTGATCTCAAGTGTTCAACAGTAGGGAAAAAATCCATGATATAGAGTACTCCTGAACTATCCCCACATTCTAGAGGTACATAGAATCTGTTTTGAGGATTGGTCTGCCTTTTTATTTCTGGGAGGGATCAATCATTTGAACATTTTTAGTTATGCCTATATGAGATAGTCCTTACTAAAGTTTTCATAGAAATTTAAACCATAAAGTAGCCAACTATAGATACTTCAGACTAAGAGTTAAGGTGAGTGCTGTTCAGTGATGGAAACTGTACATTAGTAATATCTGCTTTATATGACTGTAACTTTAAATAGAAATGTCTCTGAAAATATTGTTTTTCCTGGGAATGGAATATAACTTTGGTGACTACATTAGCTCTCAAACAGTTGTGAGGCCAGAGCCAGGAAGGACTTCAAGTTATCTTCTCTTTATTTCACATTGAAGGGAGAAGGAAAGGTCAAGTTAATGTACTGTGTTTGGTAGATCTTAGACGAAGAGCAGAATCATAAGGAAAGTCACATTTATTTTACCTAGGGACTGGAGTGCAGAGTTTAATATCCCTAAAATTCCTATGATAGGCAGAATAATACCTCTTCCAAACACGTCTACTTCCTAATCCTTGAAACCTGTGAATCTGTTACATGTAAGAGGGACTTTGCAGATATAATTAAGAATATTGAGTAGAGGAGATTATTTGGCTCTGAGATCAAAGCTAGATAGCAGAGCTTCAGTATTGAATGAGAAACTTCAGAATTAAGGGCTTCTGATCTTGGAAAGATCCCTACAACATGACATCAGGCCAGAAGCTAAGTCTCATCTTTATTTTTGTGCAACTCCCAAAATAGTAAAGTTTTGTGAAACATTATGTGGTATTGATGGGGGGAGAAGGAGGGAGAGGGAGAGAGAGAGGATGCAAAGCCTCTATAAATACCTACCTAGTCAGATATTTTAGTCAGGGTCCTCCAGAGAAAGAGAAAACAAGGAGAGTTGATGGTGGGAATATGAATACAAGGGCAAAAGAAGACCAATAGCTCAAATAGTTGGGAAAGGGGAAATTTTCTCTCTGCCTTTTTATTCTATTCTGGTCCTTAATGGATTGAATGATGCCCACTCAGATTGGAGAGAATTCAATGGAATCATTATTATATCTCCAAACAGAAGAATTCCTCCCTTTGTTCTAAGACTTCTAGGCCTGCAGAGCCCAATAAGGACATGGGAACAGAAAGCAAAATTTTGCCAGTGAGTCACTCAATGTGAGAGTGAATGGTGCCACTTTCATCCCTGGACCCTTGTATCAGTGAATCCTAGCTAGGGGAGAAACCACACCATATTTGGATGTTGGTTCAGAATATATATATAGCCTTCTAGAGAACTTTAACCAAAGCCCAGCTATAACTGGATCTTCAAAAGACTGTTCTATCATGCAAACTGTTTCAGGATGATGGGGAACATGGTAAGACCAGAGAATTTCATGAGCATGGGCCTGCTGCCATGCTTTTTTCTATGACATGAGTCCTTTGATCAAAGGAAATGCTGGGTGGAATACCCTGATAATGGGCAATGCATTCTGTAAGTATACAGATGGTAGTTCTGGCAGGAGCAGTGTGTGCAAAGGAAGGCAACTTCATCTTCAGAGTAAGTATCTATTCCAATAAAAACAACATGCTGCCCCTCCCATGATGTAAGCAGTCCAATGTAATCCATCTGTGAAGAGGTAGCTGGCTGATTGCTTTAAGGAATAGTGCCAAGCTGAGGACTCAGTGTTGGTCTCTGCTATTGGCAGATTCAGCACTCAGCAGTAACCAGAGCCAGGTCTACCTTGGTGAGTTAAAGTGAATGCTAAGGCCATTCACGACCTCTGTTCCTGCCTCAATCCCACTGTATTCATAAGCCCATTGGATGATGATAGGGACAACTTGGAAAATAAAATCAGGTCAATTGTGTGACACAAATAGATGTGTCATAGATGAAAGGTGAGGGGAAAAAAGTATTTTTCTTTGCATAAAAGGGGAAGGAGATAAAAATTCCTTTTTCCTCCAGAATGTGTTTCCTCAGAAACATAATGAACCTGAGTTCTTACTACAGTCCTTTAGCAGGTAAATAAAATCTCTCCAGAAGCTAGATACTCCCATGTGTCTCATGTTAAGTGAGCCTATGGAGATAGCTGTCCAGTCTTGAGTCTCCCAGGTACCCTAAGACTCCATCTAAAGAACTAGTCTCTGCAATCACATAATCTGCTTAGAAGATATAAAAACATTTATTATCTTTTGAGATCAGAGCAATTAACTAGACAAATGGCTAGGAATCTAATTCCTATGGTATATGAAGGTAAAATATTTCTGAGGGAAATGAATGTAAACATTCCTTATTTTATACATACACACACACACCCACAAATCTCCAATACCTAGCATTTTTGTTGTTGTTTTTACTGGAGCACTGAGAAAACCATGCAAATTTTATTTCCCACTATTTTCTATTCCTAGCCTGAATCTAAATCACCTAAAGGGCTTGTTAAAATTGAGATTTGTATTTGCTCACTTCCCTTCTGTCACATGTGAGTTTCTGACTTAGTCATTCAGAGGTAGAGCCCAAGAACTTGCATTTCTAACAAGTTCTCAGGTAATATGCTGATGCTTTTGGTCAAGGGACATACATTGAAAACTACTGGTTTATACTTGTCGTAGGTCTGTTCAGGCCTTGTGCCTAAAATTTGTTAAAACTAAAGAGCCCTCTTTTTTTAAATAAATGCAAGATTAGATACAGGAACTGAAGTGGACCTTTGCAAATTAAGGGCCATAAAATTCTGACTCCATTATTCCACAGTAAAGCTTCTGAGTGATCAATAAATATGACAGAGAACTAATAGTCTATTTTACATCAACCATATCAACATTTCTGAGATTCATTGGGGCAACTAAATGGGAAATAATAACACACTTTAGATAACTATTTGTTTTCTTAAAGAATTTTTCAAAATGATTAATGAGAACCATCTTGTTCTTTAGTAAAAGAATGGCATGTCTTTATATTTGGTCAATTTACCTGACTGTTCAGTGTCTAAAAATATTTTATGCCATTGAATGTAAAATTGTTACACAGGCATAGAAGAAATATCAACAGTTAGTGGCTCAATTGAGAGCACCTGAATCTAATTTATAATATAACTTTACCCAATATATTGACCCTAATGAAGCTATATTTCTTTTCACTATAACAAGCTAAAGTTCTAATTTAGAATAAGCACATTAATCTAACAGTATTTAAGCCTTCAATTTGCCAATGTGAGCTTCTAATATATCTCCATGTTCTTAAATGAAAAGTTGTGTATCAAAATTTTGTCCCCAAATGATCTCTTTTGTATAAGAAAAAAAATAGAAATAATGTCTTGGATCATTTATGTATTTAATTCTAATAGTTCATTAAAACTAAAAGAAAAAAATACTTAAATTTTAAGTATTAAACTTTACATATTTTTCAAAGCATATTTTTAATATGTTTTAGTAAATCCTAGTCAGTTTACAGAAGTCCTCAAAATATCTTTCTTTATACCCATAAAAATATGAGCTGAAGAATCTCATATTCTTTTGCCTGGGTCTAAGAAAAATGTCTTACAAACAACAAGCTAACCTCACCTCTTCAGATATTTCTTTCCAACCCCATTGATTTCACTAGGGCTCCCAGGTCTGGAGAATAAAAAGCAACCCAGATGGTTTTGAAAAGTAGAACAGGGATTTGACTTTCAAGTGTCTAAATTAGATGAAACAGACACATCCTACTCTCTAACTGAACAAAGAGAAATCAACACAACCATTTCTTGAAACTTCAAAAGCTTGCCGCTTTCACTCAAGGTACCCGTTTTCCCACAACAGAATGGAAGCTACACGCGTTCAGTTATGGCAGAATACTAGAATGAGAAATAGAAGGGACAGAGAAATCAATTTATTGAACACTCTGACCTAACTTTGATGTGCAATGCAGCACAAGCATCTTAGTACAAACCTATAATAAATGTCTCTGATCAGCCTACAAACTGTCTTTGGCTATTACACAAAGCAAAAAGGGAAGGGATCAGGAATTAGTGATTATCTGACTGGTTTGATCTATACAGATGTCCCAGGTTTTAATCCAAATCAGAAATAAGCTGCTTGTTTGGTTTCTATTTTTTTATCTGAAAAATTCCTCCCATGAAAACTAAGGGACACACACTATGGTGGTCATTTTTAACACTGCCCACTAAGATTATGTGGGTGTTTAAAGTACTTTCAAATCAGCAGTTGGCTTTCCCATCAGCATACTGGGACTGTGAACTTCCTCCCCAAACTTGAACTTCCTTGGAGGTTGGATGGTGTATTTTAGTCATCTAAAGGCCTATTACTACTTGGTACAGGAATAGTGAAAGTAATTACTTAAAGCATGAATGAGTAGCTACATAAAATAATGATAAATTAAGATTAGAAGAATAATCTATGTATCTAATTGTTATGGTTTGGATGTGAGGTGTCCCCCAAAAGCTCACATGTGAAACAATGCAAGAAGGTTCAGAAGAGAAATGATTGGGTTATAAGAGTCTTAACCCAATCCGTGATTTGATCACTTGATAGGGATTAACTGAGTGGTAACTGAAGTGGTAGGATATGGCTGGAGGAGGTGGGAATTAGGGCGTGGCTTTGGTGTATATATTTGTATTTGGAGAGTGCAGTCTCTCTCTCTCTGCTTCTTGATCACCATGATATGAGCTGCTTCCCTCCACTACACTCTCCCACCATGATGTTCAGCTTCCCCTCAAGCCCTGAGGAATGGAGCCAGCCTTCTATGGACTAAGACCTCTGAAACTGTGAGCCCTCGAATAAACTTTTCCTCCTCTAGTTGTTCTGGTCAGATCCTTTAATCACAGCAGTGAAAAAGCTGACTAAAACACTAATATAATATTGAAAAAAAATATGGGGATAGGAATTTTTTGTATAGTTTCAAATATGATTCCAAAACACTGGGGAATAGTCAAGATAAATTCTCTAGTCTCTGATTTTTATTACTCTGAGGCCCCTTGAGCCACAGTTAGAGGCCAAGGAAAGTGAAAAAGGGATTAAGAGTTTATATAAAAACAACTCTTTGGGGCTGGGGGTATAGATCAGCGGTAGAGCGCTCGCCTAGCACGTGCGCGGCCAGGGTTTGATCCTCAGCACCACGTAAACATAAATGCATTGCATTGTGTACAACTAAAGTAAATAAATAAATATTAAAAAAAAAAAGAAAACACTCTGTCTTTTTCAAATTTCCTTTGAAGCATTCTTCAGGCCCAGACATCTTTGTGGAATTATCTGAAAGTGAATTTGCTATACAATTTGTACTCCAGTACCTTTAACTCCAAAATATTCTTAAAACGTCCCCTTTGGGATTGTGAAACTCATTTCCATTTTCAAAGATATTCGGTTTCTAAATGCACATGTATACACACACACACACACACACACACACACACACACACACACATTGGACATTTATCCATGAACATAGGAGAAAAAAGGGTATAGAAAGAAACAAGCAAATAGGGAATTTAAGATCCAGAGAATATTCAAAAGACTCATGGGAGGAAAATTTTGATTATTGTGTCTTCAGTTAATGAAATAATAATGAAAGTTACTTTATCTCCAGTGTTTATAAGACAATAAGTTGCAAAAAATAAATGCAAGGCTATAAAGTTGGATCAATATTTTAAAAGTCATTATCGGTATTACCACTAGAATTATCACTATAGTAGTCTACTACTAAAAGTAATTTTGGATTTCTCTTCCTATGATAATTATGAAAATGTGTTCAAAAACCAATACTAAGAAGTCTATTGCTTTGGCCCAGTGGATTTTATTCATTGGTGCTTTAGAGAAGTATATATGCATGTTTATATGTATATAAACATAGATAAATATAGATAAGAATATCTGGAAGGAAAAGATGGAAGGAGCTAAAAAGTTTATAACAATTAGAGGAATTTCCCAGGTCCATTGAAAAGGCAGAAGGCAGAAATTTAAAGCACAGGATTTTGGAACATCTACTTCACAACACACTCTACTCCATTTTCCACCACAACCCCCCCACACATAATGAAACAGAAATTCTGCACAGACCAATAATGAGTAAGAAATTGAATCTATAATCAAAACCTCTCCCCTTAAAGACCCAGGAATGATGATGAATCCTGCCAAACATAAAAAGAACATCAATCCTTTTCCAAAAAAAATTAAGAGGAGGGAATACTTCAAAACTCATTTTTTGAGGCCAAAAATTACCCTGATACCAAGATATTATAAGAAAAGAAAACTACAAGCCAATATTCCTTATGAACATAAGTGCAAAAATCCTCCACAAAATACTAGCAAACTCTATCCCACATTACATTAAGAGAATCGTTCTCTGTGATCAGTGTGAATTTTCCCTGGGGATGCAAGGATGGCTCAACATAGGTACATCAATGAATATGATTCAACATATTAACAAAAGAAGGACAAGAACAAAATGATCATCTCAACAGAAATAATCTCATTACAGTAGCATAAAAATAAAATACTTAGGAATGCATTAACCAAGGAGGTAAAAGACCCTTTACACTTAAAACTATAAAATGTTGAAGAAAAAAAAAAACTGAAGAAGACACAAATAAATGAAAAGATAGCCCATGCTCACAGTTTGAAGAATTAATATTGTAAAAATGCCTCTGCCACACACAGCAATGTACATATTCAATGCAATTCTTATCAAAATCCCAATGTCATTTCACACAAAAATAGAATAAATACTATCTTTTTTAAAAATGTGTATTTATTTGTTTTAGTTGTACACAATGTCTTTATTTTTATGTGGTGCTGAGGATCGAACCCGGGCGGCACATGTGCTAGGCGAGCGCTCTACCACTGAGCCACAACCCCAGCCCCATAAATACTATCTTAAAATTTGTATGAGACCAGGAAAAAACCTAAATGATCAACATGATATTGAGCAAAAAGAACAAAACTTGAGAGATCATACTCCCTGATTTCAAAACATATTATAAAGCTATGATAATCAAAATAACATATTGCTGGCATGAAATAAAGACATATTGTCAAATGGAACAGATAGAAAGCCTACAAATAAATTTGTGATTAATTGATTTTCAACAGAGTTGCTAAAAACACAGAGTGGGAAAGGGGCAGACTCCTTAATAAGTGATGTTGGGGAAACTACATGCAGAAAAAATTGGAGCCTTATATAAAATATACACCATATACAAAAATCAACTCAGAATAGATGAAAGACTCAAATATAAGATCTAAAACTGCAAAACTGCTAAGAGAAAACACAGGAGAGAAGCTTAAAACATTGGTGTGAGCAATGATTTCTTAGTTAAGATTCTAAAACCACATACAGCAATAGCAAACAAACAAACGAAACTACATCAAAATTCAAAGCTTCTGTGCAGCAAAGAAAACAATCAACATAATAAAGGCAAAGTATGGATTGGAAAAAAAAAACATTTGTAATCCATACATACAGCTGATGTATCTATAATAAATATGAAAATCAAACATCTCATTAGCAAGAAAATAAATAATCTAGTTTAAACATAGGAAAGTATCTGAACACACATTTTTCAAAACAGACATGAATCACCAATAGATAAATGGGGAAAAAAATATACTCCACACCTCTAATTATCAAGGAAATGAAAATTTAAACCACAAGGGAATATCACTGTGCACCTGTTAGAATGGATATTATCAAAAGGCATAAGATAACAAGTATTGATGAGGCCATTGGACAAGTGAATTCTTGTACACTGTTGGTGGGAATGTAATTAGTACAGATATTTTGTAAAACTTATGATTCAGCAATGCCATTTCTGGAAATATACCTCAAGGAATTGAAATTGGCATGTCAAAGATATATCTATACTCACACATTTATTGGAGCATTATTCACAATAGCTAAGGCATGGAAGCAACTTTAGTGTCTATCAATAAATAAATGAATGGATAAAGCAAATGTGGGGTATATACACAATGGAGTACTATATATATTTTAAAAGAAGGGAAATGCAGTCATTGATGCTAACGTGGGATATACCTAGAGGACATCATGCTAAGTGAAATAAGCCAGAAAAAGAAAGCAAATAGTGCTCCTTATATGTTAAGTCTGAAAAAAGTCCATCTCATAGAAACAGTGGGAAGGTTTAACTTTTCTCCAGAAGCTGGAGAAGAGGGGGTATGATGGGGGTAAAAAGGATGTTGACTGAAGACTATAGTTTCAATTAGATTAAAGGAAAAAGTGATCTATCGCAATCATGACGACAAAACATAATATATTGCTATTTCAAAAATTGCTATAAGAATAGATTTTTAACATGTTCACTATAATCACACTCATCATCATCATCATCATAATGTTGGTAAGGTGACAAATGTGTTGTTTAGCTTGGCTGAATTTTTATACAATGTACATACAGATCAAAACATCAATTTGTACCTCATCAATATACACAATTATCTGCCAATTGAAAATAAAGAAATAAATAAGGAAATACAAAAAATAAATAGAGGGTAAAAGGCACTTTCAGAGAACTTAGTTTTAATTTTATACAATTTACATTTAAAGTATCCTTTGGAGATAAAATCATCCAATTTTAAAGATAAGCAAAGGAAATTTTACAGAACTACTCCAGAAGCAATTCCTAAGTAATTACTATTGTAAGTATTATTATTTGGGTATTATTCTAGCTTAAAAGACATATGTCATTAAATCACACATTTCCTGTTCCTTTGGGCATAAGATATTTTCCTCCAGAATTTTACATGAGGTGAGTATGGGATCGAGATGTGATCATTCAATGTAGTATAACCCACCAGCCACACAGCTAAATTCAGAATTGGGCATAATATAAGGCTTTTCAGGGTTCTCTTTGGGGCTTTGCAGCTAACTATCAAGAAATCTCATCTATCCCAATTGCCAGCCTCTGTCCTAACTGTGGACTATAAAGACTTAGAGCAGCCAACAACTGTCTTTTCTAGAAAACTAGAAAAATCTTTTTTCAGAATAAAGTTAATGTCAGCAGAATTATTGGGTCAAGATGTGGAATGAGGAAGAGAGAAATCTGACATTACTTGAGCCACTAGATCCAGCCACATTAAGTTAAAGGAGCCCTTGAATTTTTCAGGTATAGAAACTAATAAATCAAAACTTTTGGTTTTAATTAGATTTCTGCAGCATGTCACTAAAAGAATTTTGTATAATATATATGCCCATCTGGATTACCCTAACATAGTTAACAGTTTAATTAATGAGCAAATAATTTCCACAAGTAGTTCCCAGAGAACCCTTTGAATTGGAATAGAGGCAGCGTGCAGATCAGAAGTAAAATGCATCTCTAATGAACCACTGTCTCCAAATTCCTTCTCCTGGTTCAGAATGTTTCCAAGTAAGAAAAATCCTTGGGAGACTGCTCTCTTCCTGCTCTTACTAGCTCCCACCTCACTGTGATGACAGCTCCTTCCAGGAGATCCAGAGCCCTGCCACCTCGCTGCTGCTGTTTCTAGGCTCAGGATAAGGTTCTGCCACAGTATAGTCCTCATGCTGGATGGAAACTGGGCTTTGGGTACACACAACCTGTAAAGAGTGGTGTGCTGGCATCAGGAAAGATGAATGTCACTCAGAGGCAGTCACAGGCTCTTGTCCAGAGAGCTGTCCTCCTGCATTGTACTCACCACCATAAGCCAACACACCACCCACCTTCACTTAAGAAGTTCAAGGGCTCTTTTTCCTATCCTCCTGCCAATCATTTTAAGACTCTGCAGATGTACCTTTCTTTGTTTGCCTGTTTACCTGTGAAGAACTGAGAGAGGGCCAGGCCTTGGGCCATAGCTATAGGTAGGAAGATAGCTTTTATTCTCATCAGCTATTTCTCTACCCATCCAATTCAAATCAGAAACAATGGTGTCTTCCATTTTCCCTGGGGAATTTCTACTATCCTTTTAGTCCCTACATTTAGAATGCTGGGCTCAAGGAGTATTCACTGCCAGCATTACATCAACATATTTTCTTTTAGAAATTTTTGCTATATATTACTATAGACATTAAATATCTATTGTATTCATCACTGGGGGACATGGAGGGAATTAAAGTATGTGATTACTATCTTCAAAAAGTTCACAATTTAACTGTTACAAAATGACCCCACTGACATTGAAAAAGAAGGGAAGAGGTGCTTCCCAATCTATCAAAATGTGCTTTGCCTAATTATAGATTTTAGGTCAGTTACCATAACCTAAGATCTACTGGGTTTACTCTCCCCGAGACTAACAGTTAATAATAGCCAGTACTATCTCTAAGCCTACAGGAACAAGGGGGAGAAAGAGTTTTAGGTCCATCTAGGTCCAGGGGAAACTGGACCACAGAGGAAGGAGGGCTCTTTACAGGTTAGTAGAAGGGTGTGACTACAGGCAAAAGCATAACACCAAAGAGAAAGAGAGTGAGGAAGAATACCTCTCTCTCCTCCAGTCCTCTTACCTGTCACTACTTCCCATTAGCAGAACTAGAAGCCAGCCGGCTGAGGAGCTTGAGTACAAAATGTATGACAGCTACAGAGTTTAGCCAACATGAAACTATCATGCACTTGTGAAACTGTCATAGCAATGAAAGAATCAAAGATGAGGTTGCAAATATGTTTAAGGACAGTGATTTCCAAATGAATGAACATCATTATCATAAATTATGGAATGTCCCTATAAAAACATAGAGAAATACATGGAAAGCTACATCCCAGACTGTCAACATTAATTACCTCAACTGAAGTAGAATTAGGAGATGGCTTAAAAAAACATGAAAATGTGCTACTAAAGAGATCACAGAAAGGACACTTGCTTAAAGCACAACAGTTGAAACAAGAAGGCAGTGTGTTGACTTGTTTGACCTCAGCTGGCAATGTTCACATCTGGTAACCAATTTTTTTGCCACTCTGCACATGTAGGGAAATACTTGTGAAAGCACTGAGAGTGTGTATTTGGAGTTACAAATAAATTCAACTTAGTAGGCAAATTCGCAAATACAGAATATAATTGTACTTAACTTTTAAATCTCTGCAGTACTTTTTAGTGTGCAACAAATGTGTTTCAACACACTGTATATATAAAAGAAATCACATATATTTGGTCTGCAAACCCCACATCCCTCTTCCTCTACCCTTCACATAACATGTGGTTACCCACATGGTTGGTATAACAGTGTATGTTATGTCGCTTGGAAAGAAAGGAAATTCAGTTGGATGGAAAGAAACAAAGGGAGAGTGAATAGAGCTTCAATGGAAAATATAAACTTGCTTTCATAAAGAGAATGGGTTAGACTACCTGTGTTTAGAAGAGAGGGATTTCTGGGAGTGATAGCAGCAGTATTTTCTGGGAAAGAATGCATAATCTTTTATAAGGGCAAAGAATGATGGCCAGAAGCAGGGAGAAGGTTCCTGGAAAGACTTTTTATATAGATCCATTTGATACAACTAGCATAGCATTGGAGGGGAAGTTTTTTTTTTCCTGTTCTGTTTATTCCTGATGAAATTAAGCAGTACTTCTGCACTCTGAGGACTGAAGTTTGGGAGCATCTGGAATCAGCAACTCAGAATGAACACTGGCTTTGTCAGACAGGGGGGCCAGGGAGGCTTCAATTGGTTTCACTCAAACAAGTGAGAGATAAAATAAACAAAGTAAAAAATTCTAGTTTCCTGAATTCATCCTAGACAGACAATCCCTTGGGGATAGCCATAACCAACATGGAATAGTTTGAAGTGGATGATTTTTTTTCAGACAGCAAGGACAGCAGGATTTTGTGCTACTATAATTTGGTCCTTCAAGGAAATAGTTTGGTGTATTATCCCTTGTGTGTGATGTAGTTGGATCAAGTCTGAGAGCGGGCCTTGCCAAAGAGAACCTAGCTTGTTAAATCCTGAGGAAGTTCTTTTGATGGATGTTAGATAAGGAAGTAAAATGTCAGATTGCCGACTTTTTATGAAGCTATCAAATGATATTATTTCAAGAAATTTGACAAAGCCCAAAAGACACATCTAGTAGCTGACAAGAATTCACTCAGAAGGAAAATTTTACAGATTAAAATCTGGACGTTCTGCCTGTCTCTGGATAATAAACACTAAGATGTTGATAGAAGAGACACAAAATATTAGAAATGAAATTCAAAAATAATTATTCATGTAGAAAGGTACATGAAACCTACATCCTGGACAAACGTGGAAACAATCCAGGCCTGGAGAAGGGAGAGTATCAAATGTGAAGTGGCTGGAAGAGGCGGGACAAGTGTGTAGTAGAAAAGAAGGACAGTTGGTGTTTCTGGGAGGAAGAGCTCCAGGTTTGAAGGGGAAGAGAGGAGTTGGGAAAGTAGGCAGGGCCACACAAGGCCTCATAAAAATGCTAAGGAGTCTGGACATCATTGGACTTGCTGTGAGAAGCTCTCAATGAGTTTTAAATAGGGAACAAACATAATCAGATTTAGGGTTTAGAAAGGTCACTGCCTGCAGCTTCATTACTACAGTTAGAGACCTTTGTTGAAAGTGATCTTTTATTTGAAAGCCCGGCATGTCAGAAGCACATTCTGGCTCAGTGTGTATTTTGCTTGGTAATTCCCCATTGGCAACACTTAAAGTACTGAAGAGTAAAGGAACAAAGCCAAGGAGGCACTAGTGATTAACAAAAGAGACACAATTAAATTCCCAAGGTTCCTGCACACTGTGGAAGGGTCAAATGTGAATAAATTTTCCTGATAGGTTACTCCAGTAAAGCAATTTTTTCACATTCTCATGGCAGCATGATGCCAAGTTTTGCAAATTTTCATTATATGACCCTGATCTCAAAGTCAGGTCCTTGAAATGAAACAATATGGAAAAGGCAAATCTTGCAACACATCAGCCTTAAATGAATCTTTAAAAAGAAACATAACTAACTCCTTTTCTGAGTGGAAGTCTTTGGGAAATTTTCTTATCCTGGGGTACTTCTCAGATGTAGTTCCCTATTGTCTGGTCAGTGTAGCCCTTCACTCTTTTTATTTTTTTTAATACTCATTATGAAATGTGGAATTGGTATAGGCAACTCATATACTTTCACAAAGCCAAAACTACTTGCTAGAATTTTACTTAATTATTCAAACTTGGTTAGCCTTACACTCTTAATGCAGAAAATTGCTTGAAAAATCTTGTTATTTAGAAAACTATATATGAATGCTGTCAATTTAACAAGATTTTTTACCTATGTTTATATTGCAGTTCTCTCTCTGCACACTGTCCTGTCTGCCCCTTCCCCCACTTTTCAGAGTCACATACAACAAACTGCTTTTACAGAGAACATAACAAGGGTTTGAAATCAAAGTATTTCTATCATACTCCAATTCAAATTGGCTGACTGAGACAGAAAAAAGGACTGGAACTGTCCTTCAATCTTTGAACCATAAATATTTCTTCTACTTCCATACTGAAGATTGAAAGCCACAGAAGTACATGTAGCCAATAAAAATATGAATGTAAAAAAAAATGATGGTTTGGCAACTTTCTAAAACTGTAGTTGCATGTGTGTGCGCAAGCATGTGCATGCATGTGTGTGTGTATAATATGCCTACTTTCTCTAACATACTGTTTCATTAGTTCCTATATTAATTGTTAAACCGGATTCTGGTATTTTTTTATATTGTGAGTACATATTTACTTTTTGCTTTAGAACTGGAAACTTTTAATTATACATGTATTATCTAAAGACAGATTAACCTAATTGCACTTCAACTTCAATAACCATTGCATTTCCCCAAGTAAATATAACCAATATTTTAAAAGGGTCCCTTTTGTCTTAAATAAGTAGATGAAAGACTGGTAGCTGTGTAATAAAATTTAAATAACCTCTATGGAGGCACTATTTTATTACATACCAGTTTATGTTTTAATTGAAGAAAACAGCTGACGAACTAAATTGTGGCCCAAAACATCAATGAGACAATGGCTCTTTGATAAAATTTCATTCAGGTGTGTGTATGTTTGTCCCCAACTTTACTTCTATAAAACATGAGTGAAATCTCATAGTCAAATTGGAATAATAACTACCATAGGTTTAGTGTAAGCAATGTGCAAATCTACCTTCCATCAACTTCATGTAAAAATCCAGACTCCTTTTCATAACCTCCATGGTGGTTCCTAGTCTGACCCCGATGCCTTCACTTCCTGGCAACGCCTGAATATTCTGTTTCCCTGGTCTAAGATACCTATGCCCTAAAAGGCTGAAGGCAGGAAGTTAAGGGTGAAAGGCTATTTCTAATCTCTTAGTTCTCAATTTCAGAGCATGATTAGCCTGACCATCTTACCTGATGAAGGGGAATTCTTCTTACTATGTCAAGACCCTGTGTTATTGATTTTTTGATTTACAGCTATTTTAAAAATTAATAATTATGCTACTTATTTGTGTCTTTACTCATTTTTTCCTGTTTGCAACCAGACTATAAGCTACACTGTGTTTCACAGTGCCAGCTTTATGTAAGCCCAATAGAATATACTCAACCACCTTGTCTGAGTGCCTTTTACATAGTACCCTTACTGCAGATGAATAAATCAAGGCACAAAGTACATAATATGAATTATATTCTGGTAGCTTAGGGGCAACATAGCTGGTCTTTTGTCCTAAGGCCTTTGCTCCTCTGATTCCACTAGTCAACCTCCAAGCAGAAAGGCCTTGTTAGGACAGCCAGTAGAAAGATGGATTGGCAGAAATATTCTGCAGTTGGATTTTTAACCTTTCCTTCCTGGAAATCGATATTTTGTGCTAAGAATTTTTAGTACTATATCAGTGTGGACCCTGATCTAAATTCAGCCAGAGAAACAGAAGGGCACTTGAACATCTGTTTATCCAGTTTTGAGCTGGGACAATATGTGACTTTTGCTGACCTTCCCTGGCTTTCTGTTCTCTCTTAAGGGAGATGCAGCTCTGTGACTAGCTAGGTCCTTGGTTTAAGTCAAACCCAGGGGACAGGAAGCAGATGAATAGAGAGCACATCCATACTTGCTAAGATTTGACATCACCTGATTTAAGCAATATCTTTTAGTTTATTTACCAATTTCTAAACAGTGTTTATTCAAGGAACTAGATTATCTTCTTTCTTGACTACAAATCCCTTCCTTCCCTAATATTTAATGCATGTACCATGAGCATCATCAAAAGCAAATACAGCCCTGTAAGTGCAACGTGACAGGCCCAGGATTCAGATTGGCTGACTAATAATACTTAATTCTGTGGATTAAGGACAAAATGAATGATGTTTGGCAAATACATATTGAATTATTCTCAAGGTTATCTATGTCAAAGAACATAACTGGACAATAGTTAAGGATGTTATTCAGGAACTACAGCAATATAGGGTAAAAAAGAGTTTAGTACAGAACTAATCTTAATTCCAAATACAGCAAGGACAAATGGGGAGCTACAGCTAAGGAGCAGGGTGGAGGCCAGGGAATAGAGAAGAGGAAAGAAGGTGGAGTAGAAGAAGGACACACTTCCCAGCAGTTCCTTAGCACTGGACTTAAAAAGTGGGAAGACCACTTCTCAGTGAGGTGGGTAACTAAGGGAACTCACTGAAATTCAATGCTGAACTATAAAAAAAAAAAACCAGAGACACAGAAAGTCAGAAAAAAACAAGCATACTATAAGCAATAAAAATACATTAGAGACCCACCAGTTTGGCTGGCTGCTGCTGTCAGTGCTGCTGCTGAGGGGAGAGGGAGACAAATATAGAGGAAAGTGAGGCAGAAAAAGAAAAATAATTGGCTTTGGATAAACTATGGAGGCAAAACCTTAATGGATCCAGAGTCAGTGGGGAAAGTTATTGACTGAAAAGCAACCAAAATCACTTGACCCATGGGCAGACAGTTTGGCAAGAACTAGGCAGTGCAGAAACCATTTATAAGTTCTGCATGTCTGTAAGCATAGACAGGAGACTGGGAACTGGTAAAGAAAGTTTCCAGCTGACCCAGTAGTCACCTATTATAAGCCCTAACAGTGTTCCAGGACCAGTGTGACTGACATAGATACAAAAACAAACAAACAAAAAAAAAATGTGCCTAGGGTATCCAGACTCCAAAACCTAGGAGAAAGTGCTCCCTTTGTTGCTGGTGCCCCATAAGGGCTAACGGGAAGATGCCAAGAACAATCAGACAGGACTTTCCATCAGATAGGATCCTCTCCACTACAGGGCAGATCCTGAGTAATTTGCATCCATTGCAGTAAATATAAAACCTGAGAAGGTTTAGACCCCATACCATAAAAATGGAATTTAGAGGAGGCCCCTGAAGCTCAGACATTCAGGAAAGATCAGCATTTCCCCACCAACAGGGGTGTGAATGAAATCTCAGATACACACAGAGTTCCAAAGATCAACCAAGGTTAAATCACAACTACATGAATTTCCACTTGAGAACTCTGTTACCCCCCGACCAACTATAAAATTATGCAACAGACTGCCCAGTCTATCCCACCCTATACTGGGAAACAGGAGGCTGAGACCTACTACAACTAGCTTTGAATCCTAGCCACAATGGCTAGTACCTAAGTGAGGAACACAAAAGACATTGGACTTAACAACCCTCAGTCCTTGACCCAAGGATTAAAGACTCAAAAATAAATATTAAGAGTAAAAATAGGGCTGGGGTTGTGGCTCAGCGGTAGAGCGCTCACCTGGCACGTGTGCGGCCTGGGTTCGATCCTCAGCACCACATAAAAACAAAGGCATTGTGTACAACTAAAACAAATAAATAAATATGTTTTAAAAAAAGAATGAAAATACATCCTCGTCAACAGTTTTGATCACCTCAGACCTAATTGCCAGTTAAGATTGCAATGTCTAGGAAAGCTCTGTTTCAAACTCAATGGGAAAATTAAAATTTTCCATGACAAGGAAAACTAAAAGAATTCATGACCACTAAGCCAGCACTCCAAAGAATATATTGCACATAGACAAACCCCAAAACAAACCCTTAAGCTCCCAACAAATGAAGATCATTAGAAGAGCAACCAACTAAATGAAAATCAAGACTAAGATATGTATATCAAACAAACCTAAATGGCAGGAAACAACAAACACAATAACTCTGAATGAAAATGGTCTCAACTCGCCATTAAAAGACACAGATTAGCAGAGTGGATAACAAAATAAAATCCAACTTTAAGTTGGTTGCACAAGACTCTTCTCATAGGCAAAGGTACCTATGGGCTGAAAGTAAAAAGATGGAAAAAATATTCCATGCAAATGGAGACTGAAAATGAACAGGAGTAGCTATTCTCATACCAGAAAAAGAAGATTTAATTAGAAGAGGCAAAGAAGGCCACTACATTTTGGTAAAGGGAATAATCCAACAAGAAGATATAACAATAGTAAACATATATTCCCCAAATGTCAATACACCTAATTAAGTTTAAACAAACAAACAAAAACTTCCCGACCTTAAATCTCAGATAGAACACACTACAATAATATTAGGTAATTTCAACATACATTATCACCAATAGATAGGTCATCCAAACATAAAATAAAGATATTTTCTATTTAAGTAGTATTATATATCAAATGGACCTAATACACATCTACAGAATATGTCACCCTAAAGCAATTAAATTTACTTTCTTCTCATCCGCTCATGGAACCTTCTTCAGAATAAACCTATTTTAGGTCACAATGTGATTGTTAGAAAATACCAAAAAAAAAAAAAAAAAAAAAAAAAGATATATTCTTGTGCATTCTACCAGATCATAATGGAATCAAATTAGAAATTAGCAGCAAGAATAATCATAAAAACCTCATAAATACATGGAGATTGAACAATACTTTTTTGAATGAAGAATGGATCATAAAAAAAATTAGAGAAGAAATTGAAAAAATTTTATAAGCAAATGATAATGGAGATACAACATATCAAAATCTCTGTAATAGTATCGAAGCAGTTCTAAGAAAATTTATAGTATTGTGTGCTTATGTTGAAAAAATAGAGATTCCAAATAAATAAGGTTATGTTCCACCTCAAGGCCTTAGAAAAGGAAGAATGAGTTCCAAAATCAGTAGAAGACAGGAAATAATTAATAGTATATATAAAATTAATTAAATTGAGAATAAAAGGACAATGCACAGAATCAATGCAACAAAAAGTTTGTTCTTTAAAAAAAAATGATTGATGAATCATTAGGCAATCTGACAAAAAGGAAAAAGAGAAAAGACCAGAATAAAAAAATTAGAAATTTAAAAGGAGATAAATACCACAGACATTTCTGAAATCCAGAGTATCATTTGAAACTATTTTGAAAATTTATATACCAATAGACTAAAAAATATAGAAGGCATTGACAAATTTCTAGACATACGACCTGTCCAGGTTAGACCAGGAAGATATAGAAAACCTAAATAGACTACTATCAAGTAATGAAATTAAAACAGTAATTAAAAGCCTTCCAACAAAGACAAGTCCTAGCCTGGATGGATTCTCAGCTGAGTTCTATCAGGCCTTTAAAGAAGAACTAACACCACAGTCTTTCTCAAATTATTCCATGAATTTAAAAGGGAGGGAACACTCCCAAATATATTTTATGAAGCCAGTATAACCCTGATACCAAAACCAAAAATAGATACATCAAGGAAAGTAGACTATAGCCAATGTCCCCAATGAACATAGCCGCAAAACTCATTAATCAATTGTTAGCAAACCACATTCAAAAACACATCAAGAATAGAAGTTAGTCCAAAATAAGGGGTAAAAAGAAAGAGAACCAAAAAAAAAAAAAAAAAAAAAGAGAGAGAGAGAGAGAGAGAAAAGTGGTTGTGGTGGGGACAATTACAAAAAATAGAAGAAAGTAGAACAGTAGACTAGATGAAGGGCACTATGGGGGAGAGAGAAGGAATGAGATAAGGAAGAAACAGTGGAATAAATATGACTTAACATTCCTATGTACATATATGAATATACCACACTGAATGTCACCACCATGTATATCCACAGGACAATAAAAAATAAATTAAAATATTAAAAAAGTAAATAGCAGGATGGTTGTAAAAGGAAGGGAACAGGGAAAGGAGAAGGTGAGGAAAGGGGAAATACTGGGGACTAAATTAAAACAAATTATGTTCCATGCTTTTATAATTAAATATTAGTATAATTAAAAAACTATAAATAAAAGTGAAAATATTCAATATGCTAGGAATTTTTTAAGAAGCCACTGTATCTCTTAAACTACTAAAGATATAGTTTCAAATAGGGGGAAAAAAATCAAGAAGATAATACACCATGATCAAGTGAGTTTCATTCCAGAGATGTGAGCTTGTTTCAACATACACGAATCCATATGTGTAAATTCACCACATAACAGAATTAAAGACAAACAAATGATTATATCAATAGATGCAGAAAAGGCCTATGATGAAATTTAGCAACAATTCATGTTAAAAACCCTGTAAAAAGTAGGAATAGAAGCAATGTACATCAACATTATAAAGGATATAGAGGATAAAACTAAAACCAACATCATATTAACAAAGAAAAAACTGAAAGTATTTCCTCTAAAATCAGGAAGAAGACAAGAATGTTTACTTATCATTTCTATTCAATACAGTACTGAAAACTCTAGTCAGAGCAATTAGACAAAAAAAGATTAGAGGGATACAAATAGGAAAAGAAGACGACAAAGTATCTGTTTGCTGATGACATGATCCTATATGTAGAAAAAAAAAAAAAAAAAAAAAACTCCACTGGAAGACTTCTAGAACTGGTAAGTAAATTCAGAAAAGTAGCAAGATATAAGATCAGCATTCACAAATAAATACTCCAAAAGTATTTCTTCTGAGAAAGAAATCAGGAAAACCACCCCTTTCAGAATAACTTCAAAAAGAAAAAGATGACTACTTGGAAATTAATCTAATCAGGAGATGAAAGATCTCTGCAGGAAAAAAAAATATAGAACACTGAAGAAAGAAATTGAAGATCTTAGATGATGGAAAG
This sequence comes from Tamias sibiricus, assembly GCA_025594165.1. NCBI lineage: Eukaryota > Metazoa > Chordata > Mammalia > Rodentia > Sciuridae > Tamias > Tamias sibiricus. The sequence goes on from CM046664.1 coordinate 98,913,660, forward strand.
ACCTCCCATGTTCTTGGCTAAGCAGAATTAATATTGTCAAAACAGCCATACTACCAAAAGCAATGTACAGACTCAATGTAATCCCTGTCAAAATACCATTGACATTCTTCAGAGAACTAGAAAAAAAAGTTCTTAAATTTATTTGGAAGAAAGGACACCAAGAATAGCAAAAGTAATCATGAGTAGGAAGAGTACTATAGGAGATATCACAATACCCAACCTCAAATTATACTATACTCAAATTATAGCTATAGTAACAAAAATAGCATGATATTGGCATCAAAACAGATATGAACACTAACAGAATAGAATAGAAAACACAAAGACAAGCCCACATACTTACAGTTATTTGATACTTGACAATGGTGCCAAAAATATATGTTGGATAAAAAATAACCTTTTTATCAAATGGTGCTGGGAAACTGGATAAAGTTGCACAAAAGTCAATTCAAAGTGGACCAAATACCTAGAATTAGACCAGAAATTTTGCAACTGCTAGAAGAAAACATAGGCTAACCACTCCAATATATTGTTGCAGGCACCAGCATCCTTAGCAAGACCTCCCAAAGTATGAGAAATTAAACCAAGAATCAATAAATGAGATATTATCAAATTAAAAAGCTTCTGCACAGCAAAGGAAATGATTAAGCAGGGACAGGGGATTAATATCCAGAATATATAATTAACTCAAAAAGTTGAACACATACACACACACACACACACACACACACACACAATCAAAAAATGGGCAAAAGAAATACACAGACATTTCTCAAAAGAAAAAATAAAAATGGCCAACAAATATATGAAAAACATATTCAATATCACTAGCAATCAGGGAAATGCAAATCAAAATTATACTAAGATTTCATCTCACTTCAGTCATAATGCCAAATATCAAGAATACAAATAATAATAAATGCAGAAGATTTGAGGAAAAAGATACACTTCTACATTGTTGTTGGAACTTCAAATTAGTATAATCACTCTGTGTGTGAATGTTCCTCAAAAAACTAAGAATGGAATCACCATATGACTCTGCTTTCCCACTCCTTGATATTTAATCCCAAACTACTTAAAATCAGCATACTAAAGTGATACAGCCACATCAATGTTTGCAGCAGTATACTTCACAATAGTCAAATTATAGAACCAGGCCAGGTGCCCACCAACAGGTGAATGGGTTAAGAAAATGTGATATATATATACACACATACACACAAGAAAGTTTTACTCATTCATAAGAAAGAATGAAATCATAGCATTTGCTAGTAAATGGATGGAACTGGATGCCAAGTGAAATAAACCAGACTCAGAAAATCAAGGGTCAAATGTTTTCTCTCATAGGTGGAATATAGAGAAACACATGGAGGGAAAAGGCAGGTGGGATCAGATAATTGTAAAACTATAGAGAAGATCACTAAAGTAGAATAAAGAGATTGAGAGAGAGGAAGGAGAAACAGCAATGAATTTAACAAAAGCTCTCTACATATTTATATAAATAAACCACAGGGAATTACAACTTTGTGTATATGTAGGAAGCACCTGTAGAAAATAATTAAATAAATAAGTAAAAAGAAGGCGAGTGGAATAGAAGGAGAATAGGGTGAAGGAGAAGAGGAGGAAAATGGAAAGTGGGAACTAAAATGGAGTAAAGCAATTTCCATGCATGTATGAATCTGTCACAATGAACCTTATTACTATGTAAAACTGTAATGGTCTAAAAGAAAAGGAAATTACTAAGAGGAAATAATTACAAATTGGAGTTTCAGATTAAACCAATTTGGGAGAATTCTTGCTACAGGCAGGTCAGAGTGTCAGATATTGAGGGATGGGTGGAATATGAGAAACTTGATCAGATACTAAGGATAGAGGGTTCTCACTGAACTTATTTAATGGGATTCATGCTAGAATAGGGAGGTGCCTGTAGTCGCCTGAAGCGATGGCCGCTTGGAGCAAAGAAGCCGCGGGAAGAAGTTTTGAGACGAACTGGAAACAAACAGCTCTTTATTCTGGCAACTTTTCTCCCTGGCTCTAACTACACCCCGACACGCCGTCCACGCTCCTCTAACCTCCAAAATGGCGCAGACCTCCTCCGCAATCTCGCTCAAGTCCCTCGAGATCTCCGGCCAAGTCTCGCAAGATCCCGGGCCAAGTACGGAAGGCGCCAATGCCCAAACATGTCCAAAGCCAAAGCCCGTAGTCCACCGCAATTTAAGCCATCTCCCCAAACAGGGCTCCTGCATTTCCCCCCTTTTGTTTTAAAAGAGGTAATGCTCTAGGACGTCTATGTGCAACCAACATTCTTACCCGTCATCGGATAATCAAGGCTGTGCCCTTGACTCCTGTCTTAGGTTGATATGTCGGCCACATGAGACTGTCCCGTGCGACTGTGCCTGTCTTAGGTTGTCCCCCTCTGGGGATCTTACCCGTCATTGGCTAACCAGCCATCCAATGGAGCCCTTTAAGATCGACTGTGTATGATGACTAACAGCCGTCCAATTGTGAGGAGATGTTGCGGCTTTAAGGCAACAAGCCTTTTGGTGACGAGCCAAATTGTATAGCATATCAAATTGTTTAAACAAAGTAGTTGCCCTAAGTTTCATCAAGTAACACACTGAATTCTCTGGACAAATGTCCGCAAGGCATTGTCCCGTAAAGTCCCAAACAATGAAAGATCAAAATGTCCATTTGTTATAACACGTTGATGTAGGAGGTCCCATGTATGTAGAGCAGAGGCCACACTGTTGGTGAGGTTGTTTGATGCTTGAGCAGCAGGGATGCTTGTGGTGACCGCGTTCCCTGCAGCTGTAGCAGCAACCGTCTTTTTTATATCTAGATAATGCCACCGGCAAATCTTCAGGGCCCGCTACCTAGAAACTCAAGCATCAATTATTAAAGGAAAGGCAGTGTTATTTCAGCACTGAGTGAAGAGTCGAGTTGTCAAACTAAAAAACAGAATTATTAGATTAGAAAATTAAAGTTGATTTCTGCTCATACACATTGTTGTTTGAGCTCACACAAACATAAGTTGTCAAAATATCATATTGAGAACAAAAGAAAAAGAAAGCTGAGGGTATTTACTGTATTAAAGATAGATTAAAGAAAAGCTAAAGGCACTTTGGAGAAATAATTTGTCAGCTGGAACCCTCAAGTCTCTGTATACACAGCAATTTTTTACCTGTTGAGATAATTGAAATTAATCAGCTATTAAACAAATGAAGTTAATAACAAATGAACAATCTTATGTCAAAACACCAAAAATATTAGGTTATATAGCACTAGTCATATTGTTTGCTAAAGAGAAGTCCCAGGGATACCTATAATCAAAATTGAAAGTACCTTCATTTATAAAATTATTTACCTAAATTGAATACTCTTAACCTAAAATGAATTAAAGTTATTCGGATCCATATATATATATATATATTATTTTTCATAAGCGCTTTGTTCTTTGTGACGTCACACTGGACAGACGAACAAACATACAAACATATATTTGTGACGTCACATTAACATGAAATGTAGACAAATGTACAGACATAAAGACATGTATAAAAAGAAAAAAAATACAATTGTGTGCACACTAAAGAGAGATCTCCTCATCCCGGCCGGGAGGAATGACTCTTGAGTTGTGAAACATTTTGAAGGATACTTTTGAGGGAGTCATTCTATATCTTCATCTTGGTCTTCTTGATTTTGTAACTTTTTTATTAATCTTGATTCCTCAACAACTACATCTTGATCATTTTGATGTGGTACCTGCTTTATTAATCTAGATGGTATCCATATTGGAGAGGATTCGTCTTTTGGAAAAACACAAACAGATCCTCTCCCCCAAATTAATACTGGATCTGGACCCTTCCATGTACCTGAAAGAACATCCTTCCAGTAAACCAAGGGTTTATGTTGTTGGTGTGGATTCCAATGTCTGTCTCCAGCAGAATAACCATTAGAGTCTAAAGTTAAAAAATTTAAGGTAAACAGGGCAACTACCAATCTGTCTTTAGGACTTTTCCAATTTCCTTCTTTTTGTTTTAATAACATAATTTTCAGTGTGCGGTTTGCTCTTTCAATAATGCCCTGACCCTGAGGATTGTATGGGATGCCTGTTTTATGGGATATGTTGAATTTTGCGCAAAACTGTTTGAAAGATGAGGACGTATATGCGGGGCCATTATCTGTTTTAAGCATTTTGGGGATGCCCAATGCAGCAAAAGCTTGTAAACAATGAGATGTGACATCTTTAACTTTTTCTCCAGAATGTAAGGAAGCAAAAATCATGCCTGAGCATGTATCTATGGTTACATGAATAAATCGCAATTTTCCAAAGCTTGGCTCATGAGTAACATCCATCTGCCACAAATGATTGGGCATTAATCCTCTAGGGTTAACACCAAAATGAGGATTGGGCAAATGTGTCATACAAGATTTACAATCTTTTACAATTGTTCTGGCTTGTTCTTTTGTAATTTTAAACCTACGTTGCAAGGTGGTGCTGTTGACGTGAAACTGGGAATGAAATAAAGTAGCTTGTTGTAGCGCTGAAAGTATAAATATTGTTTTTGTAAGTTCATCAGCCTTTTGATTACCTTCATGGAGGGGGCCAGGCAAATTAGTATGTGCTCTAATATGGCCTACGAATAGAGGTTCTTTTCTTGCCCACAAAAGTTTTTGTATTTGATAAAACAATTTAAAAGCTGGAGTATGAGGTGCTATTGGTCCTGCTAACTCTAATTTTGGGACAGCTTGTACAATATAGTGGCTATCTGAAAAAATGTTTATGGGCTGGTCTCTAAAATTTTCCAGAGCTCTTACCACAGCTTCCAATTCCACTAGTTGAGCTGATTTGTGTGCAGTTATGTAAGTCATATTTTCTTTTGTAGTGACTATTGCAGCAGTACCATTTGAGGACCCATCTGTAAATACATTAAATGCCTTAGGAATAGGTTGATTTTTTATTACCTGTGGAAATATAATAGGATGATTAATACAAAAAGATAATATAGGAGACTTAGGAAGGTGATTATCAAAATTTGCAGAGGTAGAGCATCTAGCTATAGCCCAGTCATTATCGTTGAAGCATAAATATTCAATCTGTGACGATGAATAGGGAGTAATAATAGTAGCAGGGTGAATGCCAAATATTTTAGTAGAAGTTTTAAGTCCTTGAAGAATAAGTTTAGCCACCATGGAGGTATAAGATTCAATTATACTTTTAGGAGAGACGGGCAAATGTATCCATAATAAAGGCCCTTGTTGCCAAAATACTCCTGTGGGTGTATATTGTGAAGAAATAATAATCAATATCAGCGGTTGAGTTAAATCAAATCTGTCACAATGAGCTCCTTCGATGGCTTTTTCTACTAACTTTAAAGCTTTCCTAGCATCTGGAGTCAGTGTTCGTGGTGAGGATGGATCAGGGTCCCCTCGAAGGATATCAAATAAAGGTTTTAATTGGCCAGTAGTGAGGTTTAGTGTAGGGCGAAGCCAATTAATGTCACCAAGCAGTTTTTGGAAATCATTGAGGGTGGTTAAATGTTCTTTATTTATTAAAATTTTTTGGGGTCTAACAAAAGTATCCATGATTTTAAATCCTAAATATAATATGGGAGATCTAGTTTGAACTTTTTCTTCTGCTATATATAATCCGTATTTTTTAAAATTTTCTACCATGTCACTGAATATATTAAACAAGATTTTTTGATTAGGGTGGGCCAGTAAAATATCATCCATGTAATGTAGACACATGAGGTTTGGATAGTTATTTTTAATGGGTTGGATAGCCTTGTCCACATATATTTGGCATATGGTGGGGCTATTAGCCATTCCCTGTGGTAAAACCTTCCATTGATATCTCTGATCAGGGCCATTATTGTTAATAGAAGGAACTGAAAAAGCAAACCTGGGGGCATCCAGAGGATGTAGGGGAATAGAAAAGAAGCAATCCTTTATATCAAGACTAATAACATGGAAACTTTTTGGAATAGCTACAGGATTCGGAAGTCCAGGTTGAGTAGGGCCCATGACTTGCATGGTTTTATTAATTTGTCTAAGATCATGTAATAATCATCATTTTCCTGATTTTTTCTTGATCACAAATATGGGGGAATTCCAGGGAGAGGTGGAAGGTTCTATATGTCCTGCTTCTAATTGTTCCTGAACTAGTAGGTGGGCCGCTTGTAATTTCTCTTTAGATAGGGGCCACTGAGGGACCCACACTGGCTTATCAGAAAGCCATGGTATTTTTAAAATTATTTTCTCAGTGGCCCCGAAGAAAAATGTCTTTTTCCTATATGATAATGATTTCTTTTAGGGTTACGCTTACCCTGTACTTTTTGATAATGATTTCTTTCAGGGTTAAGACTACCCTGTATATTTTCACATTTAACACCTGCAGGTTTGGTTGCAAGGTGTACTCCCATTTGTTGTAAAATATCTCTTCCCCATAAAGTAACTGGTAGGTTAGGTAAAACATAAGGCTGAAACGTTCCTTTATGTCCTTCATCATCCTCCCATTTTAAAATTACTGCACTTTTTTCTGGGAGGTTATTATATCCCAAGCCTCTTAAACTGGTTGAAGCTTTTTGCAGAGGCCAGTGTTTGGGCCATTGTCGTAAATTAATGATGGAGGAATCAGCTCCAGTATCTATAAGTCCCTCCATTTCTATTCCTTGGATTCTTATTTTACACATAGGCCTCCTAGTACAGTCTCGAACCCAGCAAGCCATGGGACTCGAATCAGTGGAACAAAATCTTGTATTGTTCCCTTTTTGAGGCATACTCATTTTAAATGAATTATGTAAATTTGGAAGGAGAAGCAGCTGAGCAATTTTATCTCCTTGATTAACAGAACTTATACTTTGGGGTGAGCTAAGCATTATTTTTATTTCCCCTTTGTAGTCTGAGTTTATTACACCTGGGGTCACTTGCAAACCTAATAAGCTTTGAGGACTTCGCCCGATAATAAGTCCTACAGTCCCTGAGGGAAGAGGTCCCCTGACTCCTGTGGGAATCAGTTGAACCCCCATTTCAGGTGTTAACACTATTTGGGCGGTGGAACAGAGGTCTAATCCTGCATTTCTTCCTGTTCCTCTGGTGAGGGAGTGGATGGGTAATAGGGGTTGTGTCGGGGAAGCATCTGAGTGGATGCTTGAGGATACTCCTCTTCCAATGCCTCGTACATTTGTGGGCCCCGGGGCATTGGGCCCCGTGCCCCGTTTTTTGAATTCCTGAACAAAGGATTTCCATGGATGTCAAATTTTGAATAACATTTATTGGCCCAATGATTTCCCTTTTTACACCTGGGGCAGCAACCTGGAGCACGGTATGAATTTGGTCTTATTTCTCTTTTGGGATTTTGCCTAGAATAGCCTGATTGACTATGATAATTTTTCCTGGAATATCCTGATTGATTATAGTGTCTAGGTTGAGTCCTTGTGAAATTCTGAGGGGCAGCATCTCTAACAGCTGCTGCAATCATATTCCCTGTGACAAAGGCATCATTTATATCTTTACATAGTTGTATATATATATGGAAAGATCCTTTTTATTTCTCCATGGCCTGATGGCTTCCTGGCAGTATTTATTAGCGTTTTCATATGCTAATTGAACAACTAATGGCATAACTTGATCAACGTCTCCAAAAACTCTACCTGCAGTTCTCAAAAGTCGATCAGCAAATTCAGCATATGGTTCATTAGGTCCTTGAATTACTTTGGACAAGCTACCTTGTAGATCCCCAGGTCCTTGTACAGTTTTCCATGCCTTTAAGGCAGCTGCGTTTATCTGAGCATATACTCCTGGGGTATAATATTTTTGAACCTGTACGTCTGCGAATGGCCCTTCTCCTGTGAGCATTTCTATATTATGGTCTCCAAACCCTGCATCTGCATTTATTTTAGCTGTTTCTATACAAAGTTCTTGAAATTGTGATCGCCAAACCAAGTATTGTCCCCCACTTAATGTTGCTTTACATAGACGTTTCCAGTCTGAGGGGGTTAAGCTAAAGGTGTTAAGGGACTCCAGTATACTCAACGTGAAAGGAGCTTGGGGTCCATATGTCATTACTGCCTCTTTGAGAATTTTTATTGTTTTGAAATCTACTGACTGGTGGCCCCTCTCTCCATTTTCATATTCAAATACTGGCAGTTCCCAACGTATCTGTGAGTTACCCTCGAGAGCACATAAGCGCTCAGAAAGACTTTTTATTTCTATTTCTAGGGTATGCAAACGCCTAGTGATACCCTTCATATTTTCTGTAATAGATTCCACCCATGGGGGAGTGGAGGACATAGGTTCCTCCACTTGATGGTCCCTTATCTTGGTCTTCCTTAATTTCCTTTTGTTCATTTTTTCAGAATCACTTTTACTTAATTCCTCCTCACTACTACTACTCTCACTGGTCCTAACTGACTCAGTAACATCCTGAGTCCCGGATTCAATTGAGAGCATGTATCCTTGAACTATCTCTAATAAATCTTGAATAGCTTTAGCAGCTCGGATCTTTGTCATTTTTGAGCCCGCATTGATACTATCCTTACTGGCCCTAACTGACTCAGCCGAGGCCAAGCTTTCATGATCACTTTCACTTTTTTCCAAATTCTCCTCACTAATAACTGACTCAGCTATATCAAAGAATCCATCAAGAGCCTTGTACACTTGGGTCTTAGTTATTTTCGAACCCATTTTAACCGCTCTGACTAGAGACTCCTGCGAGGTTCCTCAGTTCTTACCTGCCGTGTCGATTCCCCGTACGGGCCACCACCTGTAGTCGCCTGAAGCGATGGCCGCTTGGAGCAAAGAAGCCGCGGGAAGAAGTTTTGAGACGAACTGGAAACAAACAGCTCTTTATTCTGGCAACTTTTCTCCCTGGCTCTAACTACACTCCGACACGCCGTCCACGCTCCTCTAACCTCCAAAATGGCGCAGACCTCCTCCGCAATCTCGCTCAAGTCCCTCGAGATCTCCGGCCAAGTCTCGCAAGATCCCGGGCCAAGTACGGAAGGCGCCAATGCCCAAACATGTCCAAAGCCAAAGCCCGTAGTCCACCGCAATTTAAGCCATCTCCCCAAACAGGGCTCCTGCAGGTGCCAAGATGAAAATGGAAGACCAAAGGGGAAGAACTCTGTGAGAAGAGGATTCAGAGGAACCTAACTAAAGTGAGCTCAGAGGGAGAGTCTTTATTACCTGCCTTTCCTCACATCATCTAATACAGCTTGCTGTAACAAGAGTTTTCCTCTCCATAGTTTCCAATAGTCTTGATTTTATAATTTGCTATTATTAATTTATACAAGTGATAAAATGTATATAACATTACATATATTTGAGCAGTATTATCATTGTTTTAGTCATGATAACTGCTATTTCAAATTTTTAAAAGATATTCATTGCTAAAATTCAAATATTTTTAGTGACAAATAGATTTTGTACATAAGCATCCATTGAAGTCAGGCCTCTCAATGAACTCATGTGATCCCAAGTTGCCAGTATAGATATTCTTTTCCTGAAAGGATTTCTATTTCTGTAAACTCATTGCTACCTTATGCCCCTGACCCTTCTCAGGGACACTGGATGAATCCCAGCACACATTCCTAAACACAAGTACTGGGAAAAGAGATATTTGTCTCTGCCCTTTGAGAAGGCACCAAGGCTAGGTTATCTGGGCTCCCTGGCCCCAGAGTTCAATATACATAAGGAAGACAAACTCTTATCAAATCCCACAATATAAAGCATCCAGTTAGTCTTCTCCCATAACTCAGGAAAGTAATTCAACTGAAATTTGCACAGTCAACAAAAATCACACTAGATGCTCTCACAAGACAAATGCAGTGCTCTAAGATGAGAGTGTTAATACTTCTTTAAATTAGTTCTACATTTTATAAACAAATCTTATGTTGAATGTAGAGGCAAAGTTTAATGAAACCCTACGATAAATCCTATGTGGGGGGAAATATCATCTTAAGTTGAACAACTAACTATATTCTAATTTTTATATTCAATAGACATTGAGAATCCTCTTTAAAATTATAAGGCAAGGCACACTTGTAGTTCTCTAAAAAGCAAAGAACTTAATACAAAATCTTATCAACTATATAAAGATGCCTCCTATCATAAAAGGAGCTATCATAAAGAATTCAGACCTAGCTCTAGGTCAATACCTAAGTCTTCTAAATTCACATATACCAACAACTGGAGTGTGACAGACCCTATTTTTAATTTTGAATCTACACTCACTGTATGCCTAAAAATTATAAATGGTACATAATGACTGAACAGATATAAATAACCTAAGCTTATGATTGTTAAGGAAATTGATTTTAAAAAAGCAAGAATTCTTTGAGTGTAATGATACATTTTCAATGAAGTTCTTCCAATAGCTGACACTCCCAGTATACTGAAAAAAAAATATTTCTATCAAATTTATAGCTTCTGAATATAAGCAAATAGACAAAGTTTCTATACCTTTAAAATACAGCAAAATAAAATTTGACAGAAAGTTCATCCAAAATCATTGCCTATTCCTTTTGTAAGTAAGAAGAAAATGCTTACACTAAGAGAGAAAATACAATACAGCATTTGACATTTACATAATATTACCTAAGAGTTATCCTACCTTGGAAGAAAAGTTAACTTGTAGGTAGCCCTACAAAATATCTCAAAATGTTTCTGTTGCCTGTTATTGAGAAAGAGGAAAAACATACTTACTGTTTCTCAGATTTCAAAAGTTTGAAAATTAGACTTCAGAAATATCATTTAACAGTTACCCCATAATACAGAGTTCTTGCTTAATCCTACTAATCTCATGTGCAGATAAGCTTCTTTAGAACTTCTTCCCTAGGACTATAGAAGAGGTAGGTCTTAGCAAATCCATTAGATTTTCCTCTCAGCCAAAAAAAAGGCAACATCATGGACTTGTCAATCTTATACTGTCAAAGTTCTACTAACCAGTAGAACTTCTGGACTATATGCTTATCTCTCAGGATGGACTTCTACCCAAATGAAAAAATTACATCCCTACAGATATTTAGATAATATTAACAGATAATACTCATACAGCATATTATACATGGAAAACACTATTTTAAATCTTTATTTTTGTTCATTCATATGACCCTCATAAAAACTCTATGAGAGATGGTTAATCATAAATCTATTTTGTAGATGGGTAGACTAAGGTACTGAGAGGTTAAGCAACTTGCACAAATTCACTCAGCTTTTAGGTAATAGGGGGAGACTTTTACCTAGGCAATCTGACTCCAAGACCCATGCTTTTCACCAATGTATCAGTTTCCTCATTATACCTTGCCATTCCTGGTCTCCTGACCCTGGGCCAATGAGCAACTTCTGGTACCATAACCTCTGTAACTACCTTGTCATTTCCATTTTGTTTTGTTTTGCTGGAAAACCTCTATATTGACAATCTGTTATGACTAGCATAATACACACACAGGCATACAGCTGAGGAATAGTGAAAAGCTAAGAGATGGCACTATTATAGCATACAAGACCTTAGACTCCTACAAAATGTAGGAGAATTGTAAAAGAGTTCAGCAGGGTAGGACACAAGGTCAAAACACAAAAAACAGTTACATTCTGATACACTAACAGTAAGCAATCTAAACATGAAATCCAGGCATAATTCCAATAGTAATAGCGTCAAATAGAATAAAATATTTAGGAATAAATTAGCCAAGGAACTATAAGACTTGTACACAAAAAGCTGAAAAATTTCATTAAATAAGTTAAAAAATAACCTATTTAAGGTTCATAGATTATTAGACACAATATTGTTAATGTAGTAGCACTCCCCAAATTGACCTACAGAATTAACATAATCCTATCAAGATAACACTTGATTTTTTTTTCAGAAATTGAAACATGATCCCAAAATTTATACGGAGTTACCAGATCCAGAACAAGCAAAGGAATTTAAAAAGTAGTTGGAGAACTCACATTTCTAAATTTTACAACTTACTACAAAGCTACAATAATCAAAACAATGTAGTACTAGTGTAAACACACACACAAATACATGTGAACGAAATGGAATGGAACCCAGAATATAAAAATATATCCTTGCTGTTGTAATTGATTCTTTGACAAGCATTTCATTTATGCAAGATCAGTAATTCTGGAGATCTTTGCACACTGTGCCTATAGTAAACAACACTATATTGTGCACTTATAAATGTGTTAAGGGTAGATCTCATGTTAAGCATTCTTACCACACAAAAAAGTGGGGAAAAGAAGAAACTATTAGAACTAATAGATGCATCTACTACCTTGATTGTTGTAATGGTTTCAAGAGTGTATGTATATGTCCAAACTCATCAAACTATGTACATTAAATGTGTAGTTTCAAGTGTATCAATTATTCTTCAAAAAAGCTATTTTAAAAGTCACAAGATAGCCAATAATAATAAGTGATGGTGAGGATGTAGAGAAATTAGAATCCTCATAGATTGTTGGTAGGAATGTAAAATGGTATGGTTACTTTAGGAAATAGTTTGGAGTATTCAAAAAGTTAAGCATAGAATTACCATATAACCCAGCAGTTCCACACCTAGATAGATACCCAAAATAACTGATAATATAACATTCAACAAAAACCTGTATATTTATTCACAGTGGCATTATTTATAATATTTAGTGGGGAAAAAACTGATGCCCATCAATTAGTACATGAATAAAGAAAATGTTGTCTATCTATAAAATGAACTATCATTTAGCCGTAAAAAAGAATGAAGCACTGACACATGCTAACATATGGATTATTCTTAAAAATTTATGCTAAGTGAAAAAAAGACAGACACAGAAGGCCCAGTAATATGTTATTTCATTTGTAAGAAATTCCACAATTGTCAAATCCATGAACACAGTAGATTAGTAATCACTAGGGGCTGGGGTGATGGGCAATCAGGAATGACTGCCAATGGGTATGGGGTTTCTTTTCAGGGTGATGAAAATGTTCTGAAATTACATCATGGTGATGTTACACAACTTTGTGACCATACTAAAAGCCACTGAATTGTACACATGAAAAAATTCAGATATAAACAACAAAAAATAATAATAATAAAAATAAGCTTTAACCTCAACAGTAAGCTGTCAATTAGGATCTAGGAAGACCTAGGAAACTACAGGAACTGTGTTTGTTAAACACTTTGTGAGCCTCCCCAAAACTCTGTGAGAGATAATTTTTCCAAGAAGACTGGCAGGGAAAATAGAATGTACATGAAAAAAAAAAAAAAAAAAAGGATCCCCAACAGCCTCAGGGGCTTCTGTCATGAGAAGGGAGTTCGAATATTTGAATAGGAAGTCTCCTTGCAGCCTCAAGTGCTGGACTATAGTGGACCACTGTTCTGTGCATGGCATTTAGGAATATAAATTTTGCCTTTCAATTCAGAATTCTACTCATTCAGGAGACTGTTCTTTTATTGCCTTAAGGAGAAGTTTTTCTTAAAATCTAACATATTATTGAATCATTGTTTTCAGTGTTAGCCTGAATATGAAAGATAAATAAATGGAATTCTAAAAGCACAAAACAGTGATAGTTCATTTAACAGTACTTTTTTGCCTATTGAAACATTTTTATTCTTTTTTAAACAGGATTATCAGGCTTAACATTTATGGTGGATAAGTCAGAAGAACCAAATTATTTACATATTCCTGATTAGTTCTTAGACTTACTCACTCTTTCTTAAATTTATAGAACTTTTCCATAAAAGACACAAAAAGAGAATAATGAAACAAGCTTCTATTTCTGTTCTGTAGTCACTCAGTCCCCGCAACACTCAATGCAAAAGTGTTTTCAAATAATATCTTGAAAGCAAAATAATTTTTCAATTTATGCCTAATCTTAAGAAATCTATATAGGCATTATGCTGTATTGTTAAGGGAATAATAGTAGGGATAAAGTCTGTATATGTTTAATATTGGTGCAGTTTTGTTCTGAAATATTTTTTATCTGCAAGTGCTTGAATCTGTAGATGTAGAATCTATGTATATAGAGGGCTGACTCTTCAAAATGTCCGAGAAAGAAGTTTCTTAAAAAAGGTGAATGATAGGAAAAAGAAAGATGTTCTGTGGGTTTTCTTTGCATTTACCTTAAGTATATATGATTTGTCCCACTAGCAGAGCCATTAAGAAGCTATAAACATTTCCTTAGGAAGCCAAATGGATCATGGTGCTGGCAAAAGAGTCCAGACCCCATGATTTTGGAAATGATGCTGAATTTTTCTGGAAAGTTAAATGCATTGGGATATGCTGCTTCAACTTTAGAACTGTTTAGCACACCCCCCCCCAAAAGAAAATCAAACTTTATTAAGCTTCAAATTCTTTCCTTTAGTAGTGTCATAGATCAATAAAAATGCATTCATGTCCAGTTCGGCTAATTATAAAGAGGGAAGATGAGCTCCTGAAATGTGGTTATACATTAGCCTAGATTGTACTTTGAGATTAAGCAGAAGATCCAAACATTTATTTATAGCCACCCCTGCCTAAAATCATTGACTGTGACTGGTGGAAATATCAGGTCTTGGGCCTGTTGCAAAAATTGAAATACCACTACCTAAACCCTTGAAGAATTCTCTATGTAAAACATTCTTAGTGTTACAGTTTAAAAACTTTTAGAAGAATTATCCCACTCAGATGTTCAGAATCTGAGTTTTCTCAATTTTTACATTAAAAAGTTCTCATGAGTGGATTTAATGTACAAGTTTCCATCACATTTTAAATGAGAATGTAATTTCCAGCTGTACTGTGCATATGAAAATTAATTTAGTGAAAATTATATTGCTCAGATGTTACTGTATGGCACCTCCCTAATAAGATAGCAATGCAATCACTATATTTCTCCAGAAGATTAAGAAATTGCAGACATCCTTTAGAGATGTCCTTCATGCCAGGGTGGGCATCAATGAATCAAGAAAATTGAACACACCTAAGAAACAAAAGCTAATCATTCTGACAGAAGCTACAATGTTATTTAAATGATTAGGATTTGTGTTAGACAAAGATGTCAATTTGAAAACCAGTAGTCTAGAACAGAAGCCAAAGAAATTCTGAAAGCATATAAGGTCAAGGCACCTTAGCAAACATTTCATTTTATGTATAATGAATTTAAGTAAAAGAAGTTAAGTGATTTAGTCAAGGTTACTAAACTACTTTGTGACTAAACAGATTATTTAAATAAATGAACTGAGTTCCACAAAACATCAGTATAAATCCCAGATTTTTAGTGATGTTATACATGAATAGTTATGATTATTTAAATTTTTCTTTGTCATATTTTTCTTTTTCCATTCTCAATGAAAATTTACACATTTTTAAAATACACTTCAGTGCAGTAAAAATTACATTTAATATCAGAGGGAAATTCTTCCATTCCCTTCTTAGGTGTCACTTGGTTTGGAAAAGTGCCTGGTATATAGTAAACACAATAAAAATTCAGTGAATGAAGAAATACAATATTTTAAGAAATCAAATCTTTGATTCTAATTATAAGCTGTTTTCCATAGCTTAAATGGAATGCAAGAAATTCAGTTCCACATAATTGTTTTTGTTCATTTAATAGAAGAATATTGTCACAATAGGACAAGTCTCTATTTTAAACCTTTTCTAAAATCAATTTTATATGATGTGGTATTAGAAGACTGACTGATTTGAAACCCAGTATAAATGTACCACAGGGGACTCAAAATGGGGTAGGAAAACATTCCTTTCATGTCTGCTCAAATTATAACCAATTTTAAAAGTTTTCACTAACAAGGTACATAATATACCAAAGTTACATCTTCTCTGTACTCCCAAGGAAGCCTTGTTGTGGAAAATAAAATTTGGGTTTTAAACTTAATTTATCCCTCTATTATTTTTTATATTGTAATGTATACAGAGTTTCCACCAAGTAAATAGTATTTCTTTAAGTAGCAAGGTACCTCTTTACTGAAATTTCTATTTTTGCTAAACTATGCTATATTTTATATATTATATTCAGCAGAAGGTTATAAACCTCTCTTATTAAAATCTAACTTAATATGGTGATTCCTAAACCTCAAGATCTTTCTATAGAATTAAAAAGAAAGCAAAATTTGAGAGACCTAAACATTCGCTGATATGTCAAATTACCAAAATAGTACATTATCTCTAATATGTGTTTGTGTATGATATATAAATATACATATATATTTACATGTTTAATATCATTCTAATATATGTGTATATTTGATGAGGATACTTATGTTTCACAGGCATAATAGATAATGGAATTTCTGTCACTGAAAAACCAACAATGACATTTCTATTTTGAATCATTAGACTCATCAGACATGTCTCAGAAAACAAGCTCTTCCTCTCCTTCCTGGTAGCAAACTCCTTAGAGGATTCCCTGAAAGGCCAAGTATTTTTCATATTAGATGCTGGCAGCAAGTCCCTGAAGACATCAAATAAACATTGCCAATGTTAAGTTGATGGCTACTGTTACTGTCAAATTGTTTTCAAATGCTACAGTTCTGCCTCTACGTGAGCAGTATAATAATGACATTAAGAAGTATTAAGGAAGTGAATCAGAAAGCATACCAGCAAAAATATTCATTTCAGATCTTAAGAAGTGAAATGTTTAGGATTTTAGCTTTTTTTTTTTTTTTTTTTTTTTTTTTTAAACATAATTGGTCCTGGTGTAAAATCTCAAGACGAGTTAAGATAAACTGTCTCTCAATAATGGATTGTTACAAATTGCATTTAATTTTCCTTTCTCTTTCTTTTAAAAGAACACCTAGCTTACCTAAGAGTTTGCACATATGTATTCTTATGTAATGTACAAAATCTTGCCAATTATTTTATTTTTTTAAAAAATTAGAATTTCTTAATTTACTTAGAAGTGACTTGATGATTGAGGGATCAATACATTGTTGTCTATAATAATTATTAGTTTGTAAATTCAATGCTGTTATGGAGTTTTAAGAATTTTTTTTCTGAAGGAAAATAATATTACAAATTAAAATATTCCAGAGTCTGACTTACAATATTTGAAAAATTACTCAGAATATATTAGGAGACATAATGAAGATGAATTAATACATCAACTTATGACTGATTGAATTGCCCTAACCAATTACACAAATTCTCCAGTGTTTCTAGGTAAGATCCAGAACTGAAGAAAAGTGGGGAATGACAAGCCAAGCCACATTTCATTGATTTCATATCACTTTTCAGAATGTGTTAAATATTACAACAAGGAACAATTTTAATGGACTTTTATCTAGCAATTATCTCACTTCCTCTCAAGGACAATGCAAAATTTACCAGAAGCTAAAATTGTAAGAGCTATTAATAGGGGAAGGGTTTCCATGAACACAAGTTTCTAAATGACCAAAGATGAGGATTATGATCTTGCCATAGAAACATAAAGTAGAAAATGGTGTGGAAATTGGTTAGAGGAAGTCTTTTTGTTGTTATAATTTGCTGTTTTATTTTGAAAGATTTCCAACTGATAAGTTCAAAGAACAAGATAATGAAATTCATATACTATTTTTGACCAACTGTTAACATCTCTGGATACCCCCTTGTCACATCTCTCTGCACCTCTGTCATTCTCTCTCTTAATGTCTCCATATATATCATATACATATCATATATATCACATATATGCACATAATGCTTATGTGCACATAATGCATATGTGCATATATGTACATATACTCATGTTTAACTAAACATATGCACACATATTTCTCTGACACACACATACAGAATTTCATGGATAGAAATTTTGTTCTTGCTGTAGATCTTGGAAACCTCAGCATGTGATATTTTTTCTTTCTTTATTAAGTGGAGACCTTTCAACTTTTCACTGAAAGGAGGTGCATTCTTCTCTTTGGCATATTAGAATCACCAGCATCACTATCTGCATATTTAGATTTGTTAGATCCTATTACCATCATAAATTTGTACCATTTGGCAGTTTCTAGCAATGTATGAAAGCCCCACATTCAAAGCTAGGTATGTCATTCAACATACCACAATGCCTCATTCTAATTGAGTATTTTGTCAAGATTATAAATTGTTGCCAATCCAAGTGTTGAAAAATAATAATTGATTATAATTTTAATTTGTATTTCTCTCTTTTGGAGTAAATTTGAGTGGGTTATTATGTTTGTTAAAAAAACTTTTTCTGTTAGTTGATGTCTTTATTTTTCATTAGTTTT
Source organism: Tamias sibiricus (assembly GCA_025594165.1). Classification (NCBI taxonomy): domain Eukaryota; kingdom Metazoa; phylum Chordata; class Mammalia; order Rodentia; family Sciuridae; genus Tamias; species Tamias sibiricus. The sequence goes on from CM046664.1 coordinate 98,931,866, forward strand.
TGAAAATTTTTAATTTTATAAATTTTTAAGAGATCTTTATAAATGGAAATACAAAATATTTATACCCAAGTTTTTATCCTGTCTTTTCACATTAATTTTTGTATTTCTTTCTACAAATTTTCTTTTCTTAAAACTTTTTTGTTTTATAATAGATTTATATTTACAGAAAATTTATGAAGGAGGTACAAAAGATTTCTTCATATCCAACACCCAGTTTTCCTTATTGTGATGATTTTACATTAGTATGTTATTGTGTGACAATTGATGAAATAATACTGATACATTGTTAGCTAAATCCCATACTGAATTCAGACTCCTAGTTCTAGTTTGTACCTAACATCCTCCTCCTACTCAAGGGTCCCATCAGGATGCACATTTAGCTGTTATAGTTCTCCTGGCTATTATCAGGTTGTTTCTCAGACTTCTCCTTGTTTTTGATGATCTTGACAATTTTTCAGAGTACTAGTCATATTTTCCTTTAGGATTTGTCTGGTACTATTTTCATGATTAGATTTGGGTTATGGCTTTTAGGGAGGAAAAACAGAAGTAAATACCATTCTCATATACCATTAGGTATACATACAGGGTACATTATCAATACGATTTTTTGCTGTTAATGTCAACCCTGAACACTGGCTGAAATAGTGTTGACCATGTATTTCCACAGGAAAATTAACTCGCTTCCTCCCTTTCTTACATTCTTATCAGAAAGAGGTTATCATATGTATCCTACCCTTTAGGAGTGGAGAGTTATGCTTCATCTCCTTGAAAGCAAAATAACTATACAAACTGGCTTGGGTGTTTTACTTTATACTTTTTGAGTTACACACTCCAAAACCACTTTATTTTGTTGCCCAGAATGTTCTACATTTGATCATTGTGAGAGCTTTTATTTGGTTCCTGTGTCTCTTTAACTCCTCCCCATAAGACATTTTATGATTTCCTGAGCACTTCCTTGCTTTTTGGAGCTACAAGTTGCTTCATATTCATTGGTTATATCCCCAGCTCCAACTCTATAATTAATCATTCTCCAAAGAGCCCTGGTTCCTTTTCATTGAAAATGGAATTAGAAATCAAGATCTGGGTGCAAACTATGTTCACTAATACTAGAACGTAATTCTTTTCTAAGTACTCTCATATAAAAAAAAAAAACAAAGAAATCTATGTGTATATAATACTCCCCTTAAATATGCCTATCTATTATTCTTTCTATATGTATCTGTCTAGTATCTCTTAATGTAAACATGAGTTCATACTGATGTATTCAGTTCAAATACATTATCATATGGATTAATCTAGACTTTTTGCTCTTACATATTTGGTACCTCTCATACCAACAATAGAGAAAGCTGGCTCCCATGATCTATTGAAGTAATTTTTTAATTTGTGTACATACATAGTAATTTCAGAATTGTTAACCCACATCCCGTAGGACAGAACTTTATCAACTCAAGTACAATGCTTATAAACAGCTCTTTTTTACTTTAGGCTTTTGTACTTTAGGCTTCTGTTGGGGACTTAAGAACACATCACCGAAAGAATGGAAAAACTTCACTCCCTAATACAGACTTGGCCTAATCAGGAGGCGTTCCCCTGACATGTGGTAAGAACTGAAACCAACCTAAGGATAGGCCAGGGGTTCCGCCAATGTGATTTGCCCATGCTCCTTATGTGTCCCTATAACCTTAATGCTGATTGGCCCATGTCTTCTATAAAAGCTGTCCAATTTCCTCAATAAACCTGAGTTCTAGCTTTGACTGGGCTCCCTGGTAGGTCTGAGTGTCTTCTGTCGTGAAGGCTGGGTGGCCACCAGCTGGCCCCTACCATTCTCGATCACGCCTGCGCTGGGGCATGTTTTCCCCTAGTCTTCTCTGCTGGCCAGAAGAAGCTAAACCCAGGTCGGGAAGAAGTAAAAACCCCAGCAACTCAAACAGGACCCCAACAGGCTTCCAGTTCTTACTCATTCCCAGAGTTACTTAGGTCCGCATTCTTTGTTCCTCGCCCCTTTCAGTGAGGTTGTTTACTGCATTGGTAATAGAGTTAGACTCTTGTGTTATATTTTACTTTGCATCCTGAATCCTCTGACATCCTAAATAACTTTTAATTCACATACATTAAGATATTTTGTTTACTCTAAAGTTCTATGCATTTTGGCAACTGCATAATAATATATGTAACATCACAGTACAAAAGAAAATAGTCTTGGTTTTTGGCTTAAATAAAATTCACTTTCATTTATCTTTTATATAGATTTGATGCTGGTCCATTCTTTGTGTGCATGTCCATTTTTTAAAAATTCTAATTAGTTATGAAACAACCCAGGATACACCTTGACATAAGCAAAAGAGCATGGACTAGTTTCACCATCCTATGAACGTTCCTTGTACTTAACCTATTCAACCCTCTTCTTCTCCTCCAGCCCACTGGCACCACTCATCTGTTTACTATATTTATAATTGTACCTATTCCAGAATAACATATAAATTGAGTCATATAATATGTAAATTTTCAGGTTAGCTTCTTTCACTTAACAATATGTATTTAAGTTTCCCTTATGTCTTTCCATGGCTTGATACCATTCCTTTTATTCACTGAATAATATTCCTTTGTATAATATTCCATGATATGAATATGCCCTAGTTTGTTCACACATTCACCTATTGTAGGACATCTCAGTTACTTCAAGTATTTGACAGTAATAAAGCTACTATACACATTTGCATGCAATTTTTATATGGAGCATGGACCTAAGTTTTCAGATTAGTTGGATAAATATCTAGGAGCACAGTTGCTAGATTGTGTTGTAACACTATGCTTAGCTTTAGAGAAAACTGCCAAGTCATCTCTTAATGTGGTGGTATCATTTTGCATTCTCATCAGCAATAAATGAGAGGTCTGGAGGCTCTACAGCCTCATCAAAAATCAGTATTGTCAGTTGTTTGGCTTATAATCACTCTAATATATATTTAATGATATCTTATGTTGTTTAAAATTTGTAAGTCTCTAATGACAAATGATGCTGAGCACCTCATATGAAATTTCATTTGTAAAATTTTAAGACATTTTTGTTTATATAGGACACAAACTTTTTAAAAATATATTTCTTGAATATCTTCTCTATAACTTGACTTTTTTATTTCTTAATAGTATTTTTTGCATATCATAAAGTTTTTTTTTTTTTTTTTTACAGGAACTGTTGTGGGGGGCAAGTATCGGGGATTGAACTCAGGGGCACTCAACCACTGAGCCACATACCCAGCCCTATTTTTTGTATTTTATTTAGAGACAAGGTCTCACTGAATTGCTTGATGCCTCACTTTTTCGCTGAGGCAGGTTTTGAACTTGCGACCCTCCTGCCTCCATCTCCAGAGCCACTGGGATTACAGGCATGTGCCACTGCTCCTGACCTGCATATCGTAAGTTTTTAATTTAAAAAGTCAAAGGATAGATAGGACTCAGTCTATGTGGTAGAATTTTTGTTGAAAAGCCAGAATTTTTATTTATTTATTGTATTAAGAAGGTTTTTTTCCCTATTGTCTAATAGCTATTTGAGTGGAAGATATATATTATATTTGCCATTCTTTAATTTTGATTAATATAAGAAGTTAGGACTAAGAATTTTCCTCTAACCATTATTTTAAAATTTTCTGTATTTCTTTTCTTAGAAATTTTGAAAAGTCAATATTTATTTCCCTTTTACCTAAATTTAAGATAACTTTACATTTTCAAATTAAGAAAAATTATTGTTTTTTATTTTATCACTAATTCCTAATATATTACATTGTGACCTGAGAATGTTATTTCACTTTTTTCTGATTTTATGGAATATATTGTGGTCTATTTTTGTAAATGTTCCATGTGCTCTTAAGAAGTTTGAGCATATCTATAAGACCTCCTAAATATTTACTTGTGTTAGTCCACTTGACCTGTATTGGATAAATGCAATTTTAAAGTATACTGTTTCTTCTACATTACTCTATACTTCCCATTTTTGTGTGCATATGAAGATTTTGATATCTATTTGATAAAGGTCCCTCTTGTTTAATTTTCAATGTGCCTTTTGACTTTTAATTGATACAAGTTTTTTTCTCCCTCTGTTACTTTTGGTCTGCTTTCTACTTTGCTTCATATCAATATCTCCACTTCTGCTTTCTTATGGTTTATATGTGTTTCCTATACCTGTTCCGTTATTTAATTTTTAGTCATTCTGAATCACTATTTTAATAATTAATTGAATTATATGCACTATTCCAAAAATCTTCCATTAATAAGTAACTTAAACTAGTGTATATTTATTAATATATTTAGCATCAAATTTTCATACTATTTTGTGCTATATTTACTGTGTACTTTTACTACATTTATTATTTCTAATTATGTACTTTTATTTCTTTGCTGCTTTATTATATTCATTTTGCTGTTTAGCAAAGATTGTATTCTTGCTGTAGCAGTTATCCAGTTATACTAACACATTTTACAATGACTTAAGTCATTTCTTTTCACAATTAAGCTCCTAATATTTCTTTTTACTAATTTATATTCATTGTGACAATAAATTAGCCCATTCTACTTTTCCTTTACACTTCTACTTTTCTTTTTTCCTTCTATACACCTTCTAAATTTTAGTAGTATTTTTGTCTAATTCAACTTAGGACAATGACATACTGGCCTTTAACACTTATCTCCTTCATCATAATTTTATGTATTTATTTATTTATTTTTTTTGGTACTGGGCATTGCACTCAGGGGCACTCCACCACTGGGCCACATCCCTAGCCCATTTTTGTATTTTATTAGAGACAGGGTCTCACTGAGTTGCTAAGTGCCTCACCATTGCTGAGGTTGGCTTTGAACTCAAGATCCTCCTGCCTCAGCCTCCCAAGTGCTGGGATTACAGGCGTGTGCCACCATGCCCAGCTTATTCTTATATTTCTACTTGAAGAAACTGAATAATTAGTCAATTCTTTTGTTCAAATTCCCTAGTCATATCTCTAGGTAGCTTAAAAAGGGCTCATGAATTCGGTATTTCCTGATTATTTACATGATTACAATATGTTGTATAGCCTTAACATATTAAGAACACTACTACTGGAAATAACCCTTAACTGAAATTTTCTTTCCTTTAATGTATTAAAAAATGTTTACCATTGTTACTTCTCGATAATTTTTACTGAGATTGAGACTTTACCTATTTAAAAGATAATAAGCTACCAACTACTAGTTTATGAATGCTGACAGAAGACATGAAATTCCTGCTCCAGAAACAAAGAATTTTATTACTCCTGGCACAACAAGCAGCATGAGCACCAGCATATTTGCATCACTTCCTCTTGTCCCCAGGTCCTATTGAGATGATGCAGGTGGTCCAAATGAGTGCCTGAACACAAAGTGAATTATATTATAGGAAAGAAATTCTGAGTTTAGGGAACCTATGTCTTTTACAATGGGTAGTAGACATACCTGCCCTTTGCTCTACAGGGAGATGCTATCTCAATCCTTCAAGGCTATTCAGTATACATATATCTTGAATAAGATAGTCTGTAACAAAAGATAACACCTCTACTTTGAAAGATAGAGGCAAAAGAGAGTCATATTTAATTGTTTTTCAAAATTACCTTGATTTCCCAACTGATAACCTAGTTTTGTTGATGCAAAAGAATTCCTAGAAATCATATTGGTGTCAACTTTCTTGTTGAGTCCTAGATATCTGACTATGAGTCTGTAGCATAGCTTAAAAGAGATTATTTTGTAAAAGCCTTATGAGTCAAACAGCTCCTCTCCTCTAGTATAGTTGAGAGTCTTTCTGGTTTCCCATCTCTCTTGACAACATAAGACAGCATTATAGATGGCAGAGCAAACAATAGGAGCATCATCATGAGATTTGGAGAGGTTATCTGGAACCTATATTTCAGCTTATTTTCATGAGCTTTAAACTGATACTAGAGACACACCTCAGAACAATGAATTCAGAAAGTCTGGTTCTGGGATATTTTAAAGCTACCCAGATGATTCCAGTGTGCTGCCAATGGTAAGAATGAACACTGTTCCACACCCAAAAATAAAATCTAACTATCCTAAGAATAAAACTTGAAAATCTGTAGGAGGTGTATTTATTTTAGGACAAGATCTTTTTAATGCCATATCTTTCTCCTTGATTTTGAATACTTGTCCTCATGTGTAATAAAGACTTGAGAACAGAAGAATAATTATTTTCTTATTTAAGACACTTAGATATTATAGGCAAATTCTTCAGTAGTTTGGCTAATAACAGAAATAACAGTATTTAAATTCTCAAACCAAAGTTTCATGTGGGTGGGAAGAAAAAGAGATATTTTAAACTTCAAAATGAATATGATTTACCCTGGAAGTCACAGCTATTGCAAAGCACTTAAAATTATTTCAGACAGTTAGTCTATCAGATCACTTGGATGGTTAAACATTCCTCACCCCGCAATTTGGGAAAAAATGGGTACTGCAAAATAGAGAAGTCACAGTGCTTAGCTATTAGCTTTAGATGAAGAGTTGCATTGTTCCTTTTATAAAAAAATAAAAAAATGCTATGTGCTTCAAGCATATCTTTACAGGATGCTAGCCAACTCACTTTGCCAGAGATACATGCAGCTAAAATTGCTTCCCTTCTCACTAATACTATATAATCAGCATTTTCCTGATAGGCATACTTTTTGAAGAAGCCCTCAGATATACACTGAATTACTTTGTGAATAAAATATTTAGTCTCCTTAGAGCTCTCAAACAAAACCTTGACTTATCGACTCCAAAGCTGCTGACTCTCTACAGTTCAAGCCAGTAGGTTTCCCATATGGCTTTACCTTTAATGATAAGTAAAGCACTTAGCTACCCCTAAAAGACTATTATAAGCTGCCATAAAATGTATAAAATGTCTGTGAGGGAGCGTAAATGAAAATGCTGCAAAACTCATTGAAGAAGTATATACAGACAATCAAATTCCATTGTAAGCGTATCAGCAAAGACACAGAATGCTTACAAAATAAAATGCACAAGTGTTATGTGAGGACTGGTATATTTAAAAAACTGTACAAAGACTACCAAATTCATACAGCAAGAATAAATAATCTTGAGTTGAATTTACATGCCATCTATTCCCAAAGACATTTAAAACATTTTAAAGATCACCAAATGCTACACCACCAGAAATGATACATTGTTACAAATGTTATATTTTTACAGAAAGGAGGTCGTGGAAAATTGATTAATGGTCCAAATAGATTACTACAGGGAGTGAGTTGAGCATTTTTTATACATGGATGCCAGGTGATTTGGCAAAAGCAACTAGGTAAGTGTATAAAATAAGGAATAAATATAATATACACATTTGCAAAAACCTTCTAGCTTATTATCATTGAAAAGAAAAGTTGACTGAAAGAAATAATATTTTAGAAAATATTTAGCTAACCCACCTTCTAAATGCTCTTAGTTATCCTTGGATTAGGAAAGACCATCTGAGAGATACTGAGAGAAATGTTGTCACTGAACAATGTTTTTTCATATCAGTCTACTGACAATGCAAATACTGATAAGGACAAAATATCCACTACACAAAGTCCATACTTAGTGTAAGTGTTCACTGAAAATGATATCAGCACCACGCAGTGTTCATACTCTATGAAAATGCTCTGTTCCCATGATGGACTATTCTCATTTCATTTTAAAGAAAATTGTCAATGATAATTATTTCTCTGTTTCAGTTCCTTGAAGGTGCATAGCTAGTGATTAATTTTTAGTATAGGAACACAGCTTACCTACAGACCCATGGTATGGTTACTACCCTTTTCCTTATTTGTCTTGGTTTACCACAGCCATAATAAACTTCTGCACTTTAAAAATCATATAAACAGTGTAAAACGTTGAAAGTGCAAAAAAAGAATGCATAAAACTTTTCATGTTTTTAAAATTTCTGTAGTTCAGAAAATTTATAAGGATATGTCCAAGCACTGTACTTTATACTAAAAATAGTATGCATTTTAATGTTGTAGATGTATGTTTATTTTATTTCTAAACAGCTTTAAGTTGATGCTTAATTAAATATTATCTATTTCATTTTTTGGCTCTCCCTTTTTCTTTTACACATCACTGGATCTCCTTTGACTCTATTACAATCCTGTCATCTTGTCTCTTACTCCTTTTAACTCTATACTTACATTTTTTTTAACTTTTTTATTCTTCTTATTTTGTTTTGCTTAAAGGATTCCATATCCCTAAGGTAATGTGATTTTGTTCTATATTTTTATATTGTTTAATTATACCACCGTCCCCTTTCTTTCCTTCCTTTCTTATCTAGAGTACAACAAGAACATTACCTTCTTCCTAAACAGTAAGCCAATTATTTCAGCTTCATCTAACAAAAATATTCATCTATGCCTTACCAGCTTTAAGTCAATTTTATTTTAAAATAAGTAAAATACTTAATTTGTTTGTGACACTTCTATTTTTCCATTAATCAGGATTGATTTTTAAGAAGTTGTATATTCTTTTAAATACTGAAAAATGTTATGTATTATATTGAATGGTTTAACACCATTTATTTTAGTCTTTACTTTTATTTATTTATTTATTTATTTATTTGGTACTGGGGATTGAACTCAGGGGCACTTGACCACTGGGCCACATCCCCAGCCCTTTTTTGTATTTTTATTTAAAGACAGGGTCTCTCTTGCCATTGCTGAGGCTGGCTTTGAACTGGAGATCCTCCTGTCTCAGCCTCCCAAGTGCTGGGATTGCAGGAGTGTGCCATTGTGCACAGCCTAGTCTTTACTTTTAAAAAAATCATTTGAAAGTATTTATTATCACAGATAAACTTTAAAAATAAATTTCTCAAGATAATAATACAACTTTAAGATTTGTTTTAGAATTTCATGAAATACATAATTATCTAAAAGGCTGATGTCGTGCAACATTGAGTCATTTTACATATGATCAAGTATTTATTTATTCACTTATATTCTCTCTCTTCATCACCCATCATTATGACAAGAATGTAAACACTTTGAGGACAAGAAGCAAGTGTTTCTTCCCATTACAGAGATTTAATAGATATGTTCTAAATAGACAAATTTTTAATTAGTGGTAAAGTTTGGGTTTGGAAAGTATCACACAGGTGTGATATACAGACCAAGATGACATGCTAGCTAGAGTTGATGATGTTAGGTGGCTGTTCAAGTAACACAGACAAGAGAAGATAATTTAAGATATTTTGAGATCATAGCAGTAGCATTCAAAATTAATTTTAGAGACATATAGGAAATAGAGTCAATATAAATTTGAGAAGTAGGGTTTTCTTTTTAATCTCAATGATAGGTAGAATTCAGGAACTGATGTTGCCTTCTCTCTCTGCCCCACTGAATATAAACCAAGGACAATAGTATTTTAACTCCAGGTCTAAAAACATTAGACTTGTATTTTAAGAAATGGAGCTAAAACTAGGTTTGACTGATCCCTGCTACCTAGACAGTAAGGTTGTTATGCCCAGAACATGGACCCCAAAGACCAACAAGGAATCCGGAGTGCATGCAAAAACAAAGAGCCTTTATTCGGGCTTAAGCTCAATTCTCAGACCTCACCAACACAGTGGATCTGTACTGAGAGCCCTGAACTGAGGAGAGACTGAGTCTTTTATAGGGGTAGAAGCAAGGAGAGGGAGGGGGTTCACCTGATTGGCCAGGGGAGCCCATGTGTGACTAAGGAGGTTTTCATTGCTGGAGGCTATCTCCAGAGCTATGGAATGTGCTGACTGTTCATTGCAGGGCCCTGCCATTGCCTTATCTTTTTGTGCAAGGGGCTGGCTTATCATACCCGGGCTTATTCTTGCCTCGTGACAGGAGACTTGCAACAGTTTGAGGCAGATGATAACAAAATGGAGTCACAGCAGTTTGGCTTCTATCATCTTTAAGCCAAGCATTTTACAGAAGCAAAAAGAAGTGGTTAAACTGAAAAGAGGCGTGGGGCTAAAAAGGGGGGGGGGGTTCCAAAAGGTATTCTTCAGTCACTCACAAAAGGTAGCTGCCAGTTGACGTAACTCACTTCCCACCTAGAATAATTAAGAAATGTCTTTTTTATATATGTTTTTTAAACCATACTCATTATCACAGATGTATGAAGAAAAGCAGTAGCATGAAAGAGAAAAAAATGATAAATAAATAAAAAATTTAATAACTCAAGCTAAACAACAGAGAATTGGATAAAAATTAAAGCCTAATGGGTAGGGGGGAGGCATGGTAAAATGGAAGAACTTTGATTGGATAGAGGGGAGGGAGGATGGAGAGGGGATACATGGAGGCAGGAAAGATGGTGGAATGAGATGGACATCATTACCCTAGGAACACAGATGACTGCACATATGGTGTGATGCTACATCATGTACAACCAGAGAAATTAAAAGTTGTGCTGCAGTTGTGTAAAATGAATCAAAATGCATTCTGCTGTCATATTAACTTAATTAAAATAAATAAATTAATAAAAAAATTAAAGCCTAAAAATACTAAAAGTATTGGGAAACAAAGCTTGAGCTTGAAGCCAGCATTAAAGAGAGGCAGTTAGTAAAAATAGATGATCCAGGTCAGATCTAAAGAATGAAGGCCATGGGCTGGGATTGTGGCTAAGCGGTAGAGCCTGGGTTCAATCTCAGCACCACGTATAGATAAATGCATTGTGTACACTAAAGCAAATAAATAAATATTTTTTTTAAAAAAAATGAAGGCCAATTTGGGTCCAGAAAGTTGGAGACCACCCCTGAGAGCCTGAAATGTTAATGTCTCCAGGGCCCTTCCTCCTCCCTTATCAAGATAACCAGCCCCTGCTCCAACATGTTGCTAAGTTAACCTGTCCCAGGGATTGTCCCACTGTACAGGGAGTTGTAAAAGTTGTTAATTAATGTATCCTGGGCCTATTTATTGCCTGGATTACTCCACCTTGGACCTTACTGTCCATCTGCTTCTCACCATTTATTTGGTCATCCTACCTGGGTCATCTACATACCAGGAAGGAATAGAGATAAGGGAGAAGAGAGCAGGAGAACAAAGGAAATTTAGGATGTATAAAAAAGGCAGAACACGCTTACTTCTTGGGATACCAGGATACCAGCTATAGCCCCCTTCTCCCCCCCAAGTCTATATTACCCCTTTTTAAATAAACCCTGCTTTATATGCTTGCCTTGGCGTGCCTCTCTAATGATATGCTTCAACATGTGAAGAAGCAAACTCATCACGAATAACTGGTGGTATCAAACTGATGATAAGATTGCAGAAACTGCCTACCATGTAAGAGGCCTTGGGTTTGGTCCCCAGGACTGCCAAGGGGATGGAGGGTGGGGAGGGAAGCAGAAATTTCCTAGGTCATAGAACAAAAAATAAAATAGAAAACAAATGTGAACAAAAATGAAACTTAATGATCATTCCATAATATCCACCTAACAGGAGTTCTGTAAGAAGAAATAGGGAGGGATGGGGTTGTAGCTTAGTGGCAGAGCACTTGCCTAGCACATGTGAAGCACTTGGTTTGATCCTCAGCACCACATAAAAATAATTAAATAAAATAAAGGTATTGTGTCCATCTACAACTAAAAAAAAAATTAAAAAGAAGAAGAAGAAAGAAAGAGGGAGAAGGGGGGCAACTGTCATGGGAATAAGAGCTTTTTCTCAGAGGTGAAGAGTGCAAGATATCGAAAATGACAAACCCAACCCCAAAATAGTGTGGCCTGGGAAGAGGGAGTGAGGAAGAAGGCAACACATTGACAACATTAATACATCCTTTCCCTGTGACAGGATAATCCCTGGGAAAGAAGCAAACATCATCCAGTGGCAAGACAATCCCTTGCGAGGAAATATCCATCAGTCCTAGACTGGCAGTCTCTGAGAAGAAGCCAAAGCATTGATCCTTTCCCACTGACAATACAATGGGACCCTGAAGGGAAAGAGATAAGCACTGAAAGCTGACCCTGTTGGATAAGATTCAGGCTGGCAGGCCATACCCCCAGGCACCTTCCCGGAAGTGCCCAACTCTCTTGGGAGAATTCACCTTTGGAGGGCTCCGAGTCCCCACCCTTTCTGATCCTGGGACTACTGCGGGAATTCACCCCAGGGCAAGCTCTCCCTTTCTGAGCCAATCCGGACCATACAAGTCACGCTCCCACCCCTCTATACTTAAGCCCCAGCTTGTCCAGAACTCTCTCTTTTCGCCATCATCTTCTCACCAACTATCCCCTTCCCAGTTCCCCTTTCCCTTTCTCCCTTTCCCCCTTACCCCCTTCTCCCCTTTCCCATAATAAACCCCCCCTTTTCTACAAGGAGGTCCCGATGTGGTTTTTGCCCTTCAGACCCCAGACTCTCCATTCTTCCCCAAGTAAAAATATTGCCCAGTAAAAACAAATTTCAAATTCTCACAAACCCGTTTCTTGATTGCCCAAACTGACATGCTCTGTCAATAATTAAGTTATTTCTCAGTGTAATATATATAAGCACAGACTTTCCTTTTGGCCAGGGGCTTATTTTCCATAAGGACAGTGGGTCCACCAGAGGCATGACTCCACTCTGAATACAGGCTGTGCTGATCCATGAAGTCTGCACCTGGCTCGGTCACTTTGCACTAACAAAGAGCAACATGAATCTTTTAATTAAAAGTACCACCTCCACCTCATACTAAGGAGAACACATGAATAAATACACACACACACACACACACACACACACACACACACACACACACAAAAGTAGGTGTTCTGTCATGAAATGTGAGATTACTCAAGAATACAGTAAAAGCTTCTGGAGAAGAGGAAGGACATAGTAGTAACTAGAGAAGATTTAAAGTGAGGATAGCAGAAGCCTTCTTCCCAACTTCATTGGATACTATAACATTGTAGGATGACATTTTTAGAATTCTGAGGAAAATTATTTTGATCATACAATTAAGTATTCTATTTTAACCAAACTATGAATGATGTGTGAAGATGAAATAAAGACACTTTTAGTCATAAAAGAAATTTTAAAAGTTTTCCTTTCAATCACTCTTTCTTAGGATAGTACTCAAACAAGTACTCCAACACAATAAAAGAGAATATCAGGGGGGAAAAAAGACATAGGATACCAGAAAAAATAGTGCAAATATAACAGCATGTTGAAAAATGTATCAGGATTACAGTTGTTTATCATACCTAAAAAACAACCATTTGAACTTATAAAAAGATGTCTTAAGTAGAAATTGAAACATTCTATCAAATGCAAATTTTGCTTTCTTTACAAAATAAATGTGTGGATGCCATTAATGCTACTTCCTCCAATACTTAAATAATCAAACCACAAAAACTACGTGAATTCATTTTTTCTGGTACAGTCCCCTAGAACAGTACCAGAACTCTCTTGTAAGTCAGTCAGGCATAGTAAATGTATGAATTGTTTTTACATTTCTATACTTCTCATATCTTCTCTGTTTGCCCATTTCTAATACCATTTTCCATGTCATCTAGAGAGAAGGGATGTTGTATCCCGCTCCTGGTTTCAATTTCAGCCCTATACCAAATATAGCTCAGAATAAACACTCAGTCACTCAAACTTTGCTTTCTAAAATACTGAAGGAACCAAGTTCCTTTGAGCTCTCTGCTCAACCATTTCTCAAGACCTAATCCACATGGTTTTAAATGTCAGATGTTACTTCTCAGGCAAGAGGATAAAGGAAAAGACATAGTATGAGGGAAAAAACTAATACAGAAACTTGAAATCTGAAGCAAAGTCCTAAAAAACACTAAACATCTCTGCTTACACATTATTGACAAGAATTGATTTATATGCTCATATCTGCATGCAAAGGAGTCTAAGAAAAGTATACTTCAGCCTAAGCAGTTATATGCCTATCAAAAATAGTGATGAGGATAAAATAGAATAGACAGTAAAATGACCAGGAAGTCAGGATAATGGGCCCCATTCAACCACACCTGGAGGCTATTGGGTAGACATATTAAAGAGCACCATCAAGGACTAGTTCAAATGTAAAAGACCTTGAGGCTCACCCCTTGGAACACCTAAAGCCAACTCCTTTGTCCCAGTGGTGGGGGTGAATCCATATGGAAGTTATAGGAAGGAATGTAGTGATAAACCCAGCTGATAGTCTTGATTCTTTTTCAATATTTTTACATACATTTTGCTCCATGCTCTATCCAGAACCATATATAAACTACTAAGCTGGCATACCAAATGGGATTTTTCTGTTATCAGGCCCTTTCCCATATGGTGGGAGTTCTACCTCTTCTCCTTTAAATAAATCCTGCTCCATTTACTCTTTCCTTCCATTGTTAGCGAAACTTGCAGGAAGGGGCGGACGCTCGACCTGTCGTATAGGAAAGGAAAGGGGTTTATTGAATTACCAAAGAAACACGTGGAGGGGATGGAGACAAACCGCGGGGAACGAATGGGAGCTGGAGCATGCAGGAATGGAGAGCAGGAACAGAGAGCGGGAACAGAGAGCGAGTTCAGTCCGGGGCTGGCTTAAATAGAGTAGGGGCCATAAAACCCCCTTGGAGTGAGTCCTTGTCCTATACGCCAGCAGAGATCAGGGGGGGAGGTAGTGGTAGTGGACAAGGGACTTGCTGGTCAGGTTTTTTGGTCACGCTGAGGATCCTGGGAGCTGTAGTTTTTCACAAGGCACCTGGGGAAGTGTGGCCTTCTGCCTGGGAGGTGCAGCCTTCTGCCTAGAATCCAACATTCCCCCCTTTTTGATTTCTTAGGAAGTGGGGCGTCATGTTTCGATCTGGCTGCTTCAGAGCTGAAATGGGGCGACGTGGGGTAGTTTTGAGGGGGGGGGGGAGATGTGGGCAGGCAGGTCCAGCTGGAGGGTGAAAAAATTCCCAGGAGGTAGGCGTGGAAAAGATGAATCTGTCAGGGTATGGGATGGATGAAGTTTCTTTGAAGCCATATGTCGGTGAGGGTGTCAAACCAGGCTTTTGCAGAAAGTCACTGAGGGAGTCAGCCGGAGAGCATGTAGAAATTGTGGGCCTTGCGAGTTTGCAGGTAACACTATTGTGGAAGCAACAAAGGGAAAGAAGGTGAGATGGGTTATTGTCCATAGGCCTGTGTTCCACCAGGTGGGACTTACGGTGAAGAGGCCAATGGAGAGTGCAAAGCATATTATAATGAGTGTCTGGTGGCAGCATAAGGGCAGGACTCAGCAGGGATCTCTGGTTGGAAGGTCATTCATTGGTTTTTTAACAGTTGATAGTCCCTGGGAAAAACTGGTTAAAGGTTCAAAACGAAAAAACAGAAAAGATTATTATGAGTCAGTGTCAGGAACACAAGAGAAATGAATTTTTAGGGGACCGGTGGGAATGGGAGAGCAAGTATACTGAAGTAGTTGTCTTTTTGTGGATCCTCAGTTGGTTGATCAGCTGGTTTCAGTCTGGATATATGAATCCAAGAAGTCAAATTCCCTGAAGTTTCACGAAGCTTAGCAGCCATGGGTTTGCACAGCACAGCCTGGAAAGGGCCTGTCCACTTTGGGGCAAGGGAGTTTGCTCCTGTGTCCTGGGGAGGGGAGAAATATACCCAAGAACCGGGTGTCAATGGAAATGAAGTAGTGAGTCTATTTGGGTCAGGCAGAATGAAATCTTGGCACTTCCATAACTGATGTCTAATGAAGGACAAGATGGGAAGAGAAAGATCTTTGGGTAGGGGTCCCTGAGTTGGGGAAACTCTGGGTGGAAGAGCTGGTCGCCCAAACATAACCTCAAAAGGGGATAGTAAGGAGGGCTTTTTTGGGAGGACTCTGAGCCTAAAGAGGGCAAGAGGGAGTAACTTGACCCAGTCTAAGTGGAGTTCTAGGGAGAGTTTGGTCAGGACATCCTTAAGAGTCCTATTAGTCCTCTCTACCTTCCCTGAGGACTTGGGGTGATGTGGGATGTGAAAATGCCAAGGGATATTAAGGGAAGTAGAAACACTCTGGGTAACCTGGGAAACAAATTCAGGCCCGTTGTCAGACTGGATGGATGTGGGCAATCCGAAACGGGGAAGAATTTCTGAGACTAGAATGGAGGCTACTGTGGAGGCCCTTTTATTGGAAGTAGGGAAGGCCTCCACCCATCCAGAGAAGGTGTCTACCAAAACCAGGAGATATTTGTGCCTCCGGGCAACTGGCATGTTGGTGAAGTCTATCTGCCAATCAGCTCCTGGAAGTTGGCCTCGAGCTTGGTGAGAGGGAAATGTCCCTGGTTTAAGGGGAGTATATGGGTTGGTGCGCTGACATGCAGTGCACGCTGAGGTGAGCTGATGGAGAAACTGTGTGTCTTCCGGAGTCAGGGTGAGGAAGGAGGTAGCGAAAGTCTTGAAGGCCTGAGGGTTAGGATGGAAAAGGGAATGGAGATAGGAGAGGATTGATTTTGTGGAAGGGGATGTGGGGGTCTGGGTAGTAGGTAGGACTGGAGCCAGAAGAGAAGGAGAAGATAGTGCTGCCTCCCTTGCTGCCCTGTCGGCCTTCGTGTTTCCCTGAACTATGGGAGAGTCTCCACTTTGATGTGAAGGACAATGGGAAATCCCTATTAGCTTGGGCAGGAGAGAGACTTGCAAAAGTTTTGATATTAATTTAGAATTAGTAACTGCAGAACCTTTTGTGGTCAGCAGCCCTCGCTCTTTCCATACTGCTGAATGGGAAAGCAAAATATGGTAGACATATTTTGAGTCTGTGTAAAGGGTGAGGTTTTGATCAGCAGCTAATTCGAAGGCACGAATGACAGCTATTAATTCAGCCCGTTGGTTTGTGGTGTTGGGGGGTAGGGGTGCTGCCTCAATAACCTCTGATAGGGAAACGATAGCGTATCCAGCAAAACGTTGCCCATCCCTAAAGAAAGAGCTGCCATCTGTGAACCAAATTAAGGAAGGATCAGGAAGTGGTCCCTCTTTAATATGGGAGGGATGGGGGATTAAAGCCTCGAGTGTTCTCTATACAATCATGTTCTGGGGGCTCTGAGGAGACTGGGAGAAGGGAAGCTGGGTGTAAAGAGGAGCAGGGTTGGAAGGTGATTGAGGAGTCATGCAAAAAGGAAACAAGGAGAGAAAGAACGCAACAGGGTGCGAGAGTTTGAAGGCTCTTATAGGTTAGTAAGTCTTTTAAATGATGAGGAGAGGCAACAGTAACCTGGGCACCAAAGGTCAACTTTTTTGATTCCTGCAGAAGTAGGTAAAGCAGCAGCCAAAGCCCTAAGGCAGGGGGCCCATCCACGAACGGTGGGGTCAAGTTGTTTAGAGAGGTAGGCAACTGGAACAAAGGTAGTGGCTTTGTATTGGCCTAGAACACCAAGAGCCAAACCCTTGATTTCATGGACATAAAGGGTAAATGGCTGAAGGAGGTCTGGGAGGTGAAGGGCTGGGGCCTGTGACAGTGCCTGCTGCAAATGTTTAAACTCGGCCTGAATGTTGTCAGGAAGGAATTTTCCCTCAATCTCCTTAGCTGCCTCATATAGGGGCTTTGCATAAAGGGAGAAATTAGGAATCCAGGCACGGAAATATCCTGCTAGCCCTAGGAAAGAGAGAATATCTTCCTTTGTCTTGGGGCATGGGAGCTCCTTGATGAGGGCTTTTCTGTCCACAGTAATGGCCTTTGATTGATGGGAAATCTGAACTCCTAAATATACTACCTGGGTCTGGGCAAGCTGTACCTTAGATGAGGAGACACGATACCCACGAGAAGCAAGAAAATTTAAAAGGGTGTAAGAGTCTTCACGAGCTGTGAAGAGGGAAGGGCTGCAGAGGAGGAGGTCATCTACATATTGTAAGATAGTGGAATTAGGGAATTTAAGATCTTTGAGGTCTGCAGCCAATGTCTGACCAAAGATATGGGGGCTGTCTCGAAAACCCTGAGGGAGGACTGTCCAGGTCAACTGTTGGGAACACCGGGTATCTGGATCTGTCCAAGTAAAGGCAAAGAGGTCTTGAGATTCTGGGGCTAAGGGTACAGTGAAGAAGGCATCTTTCAGGTCAATTACTGAGAAATAGGTGGATAAGGAAGGAATTAGGGAAAGAATAGTATAAGGATTTGGGACCACGGGGTGTATAGGCCTGACAGCCTCGTTGATGAGACGAAGATCTTGGACTAGCCGATAGGACCCGTTGGACTTTTGAACTGCCAATATAGGGGTGTTATAAGGAGAATGGGTGGGCCTGAGAAAGCGTTTCTGCAAAAGATCTGAGATGATGGGTTGAAGACCTCTGAGGCTCGCAGCTGGAAGTGGATATTGGGCTTTATTGGGGAAACGTTGGGGATCTTTAAGGTAGATTTGTACGGGGTCACACTGCGCAAGGGAGGGAGTCTGAGTGTCCCAGACTTTGGGGTCTACTAAATCGGCGGGGGACAGGGTAATGAAAGGTTTCTGTGTTGATAGAAGGTTGGGGTGTTTCTGCCTCGGTAGGGGGCTGAGGGGATCTTACATCACTAGGGGGCAATGGGGTTTCCTCATCAGCATCAGTAGGGGGTGATGGGTCACTGGCCTTTGAAACGGTAAGAAGAAAAATGGGGGAGGAGACGGAGCAAGACGAACCAGGAAGCATAACTGAGCTAGGCAGATTGGAGAACACGATCGAGGCCTGGAATTTGGCCCATATGTCCCTGCCCAATAGGGGCACAGGACACTGAGGCATTACCAGAAACTGGTGGGTGAAGGGATGGTGGTGAAGACAGCAAGACAGCATAGGAGTCTTGCGGGGGCGAATAGCATTTCCCTCTACCCCGACAATAGGGGATGGTGCTATGGTGGTGGGGCCCCAAAACTCTCTCAAGACTGAGGAGGTGGCTCCTGTATCTAGCAGGAAATTCACGGGGCATCCATCAACAAGGAGAGTAACCCTGGGCTCCTTTAATGCGATGTCAACGGTCAGGAGAGGAGCCCCTGGGCCCCTTCAGTCTTCCGTGGCCAGTGCCAACAGGCTGGGGTTTGTAACTGGTCCAGCCCCCCTGCGGGAGCTGGGGCAGTCAATGCCCCAATGGCCCATCTTGGAACACTTTGGGCACGGGCGCTTAGGGGGCTTCGGATTAGGGCATTCTCTAGCCCAGTGTCCATCTTTCCCGCACCTAAAGCAAGGCCCTGGGGGTTCCTCCTGTGTGGACTTATATGCCCCTTTTCTTGAGGCCTGAGCGTCAGGGCCCCTAAGGGCCTGAGCTAACATTTGGAACCTTGATCGCTCAGCCTTCTCCTGCTTTAGAAACCTGCGACGTTCAGCGTCTTCTTCACGGTTATGATAGACTTTAAAAGCCGTGGCCAAAATCTCAGTCTGGGGAGTTACAGGGCCCAATTCTAATTTCCTTAACTTAGCTCGAATGTCGGGGTAGCTCTGAGACAGGAAATATGTCATAAGGACTTGACGGCCCCCCTGGGACTCAGGATCTAAGTTTGTGTACTTTGGAGGGCCTTCGTGAGCCGATCTAAAAATTCAGAGGGGGTCTCTTCTCTCTTTTGAATAATGTCCTGTAGCTTATCAAAATTAACAGGTTTCTGAGCTGCTCGTTTCAGACCATCTACTATACACGTTAAAAACTGGTCCCTTAAGACCATGTCCCCTGGGGCATTGTAATCCCAGTGTGGGTCTCTGTCTGGCACCGCCTCAGGACCTATGGGGAAATTTGGGTTCATTCTGTGAGTCTCATCTGCATATGCTCTGGCTTGCTCCCAGACTTGCCTACGCTCTTCAGAAAGTAAAGTATTTGACAAAATAAAGTATGCGTCATGAAATGTAAGGCTATATGCTTGAGTGACCCACTAGAATTCTTTTATGTACGTCGTAGGGTCTGTTGTAAAGGAACCCAAGCGGGACTCAATTTGGGAAAGATCAGACATGGAGAATGGGATATGGACCCTTACAACCCCCTCCGTCCCAGCTACCTCCCTTAACGGCGCGATTATCTGAGCTGCCTGTTTTCTAGAGCGCATCATAGGAGGACTGAACGGTGGGGGCGGTAGAGTGTGAGGCGGGTCTGGGAGGGATGGTGCTGGAACAGCTGGGGCCGGGAGTTCTAGGGGAGACGCTGGGGGAGAAACGCGGGCTACGCAATGTTCTCCCTGCGCCGCCGCCGGAGCCGTTGGGGAAAGAACCGAGGAGGGGGCCAGAGCCTGGGGCAGCGCGTCTGGTAGGAGACGAGTCTCAGAATCCGAAGGAGTACGGACTGGAGTCTGGGACTGAGGCAGCTTGCGATTGGCAGCGGCTGCATGGCTGGAGAGGGCGGGGGAGCTGTGGCCGGAGATGACTCGGAACCGAGCGGCGGGAGTTGAGCGGGCGGGGATAACAGAGGAAGCAGCGCGGAGCTGGGAACCGGAAATTGAGTGGGCAGGGTTAGTGGTGGGAGTGGCGCGGAGCTGGAAACAGGAAATTGAGTGGGCGGGGGTAGCGGCGGTGAGGGCACCGGAAATGACGTGGACAGAGAGGGCGGGTATACAGAGGAGGGTTCTGATGGTGCGGAAGGCGGGGGCAGGGCGAAGGATGAAGACAAAGGAGGGGGAGGATCTAAGCTCGGAAGCCCGCCAATTTCAAAATCTAAAGCCTGAGCTGGGGGAGGGGAAGCGGTCTGGAGCAGCCTCCGAGGCTGCTGGTATGGGAGAGGTGGAGCCTCTAATCCCGGATCGAAATCGGGGCCAATTGAAGATGGGGGGAATCTGCCTGCCTATGGACGAGCAATACCATCTCGGGATTGCACCTGGTGCACAAAGAAGGATTCGAATGTAGAAGGGAGAATGCATCGACATACGGCAATTCTATCCATCTCTTTGTTTGTTGACAAAAGCTGGAGAGTTCCCGTAAAAGCCGGGAATCCAGGGATCCTGATTCTGGCCACTTATTGGATAGCGGGTAAGAAGGCCAAATTTTTGTACATAGCTTTATTAATTTGTTCTTGTTAATTTGGGGTTTTAAGCCTAAACGTGCTCGATTTCTTAGGAGACAGTTGAGAGGCGTGTTGGCTGGAGCTGATAGGGAAGTTCCCATATTTCCCGTTAACAGGGAGGGGCTGATGCAATACTTTGGAAGGCGTCCCTTTTAAAGTATGTATCAGAGTAAAATCCAAGTCCGCTCGCCCAGTCGTCACCAGGTGAGACGAGCCTTGGGACATGTAACCACCTTCCATCCCGGACGGCAGGTTTAAAGATGCCGGGGAGCTATGAGCTTACTCCATGGAGGTTTTCGGATTTTTTCTGTTCCGAACGGAAAAACGGAAGCTCAAGCCCGGAGTGCGGAGGGGAACTTTCCTAGCTACAGACAGCAGAGAGCCGTAGTCTTACAGCTGGAAATTTTAAAGCAGGCGGATAAAGGTGGGGGAGGGGGGGAGAGTTCCCGGGGTCCACCGTCGCCCTGAAGGCTTGGGTGGGGTGTGGCCCCCCTGTAAAGGCCGCGGGCGAGATTGCCGGACACTCGACGGTCAATTCTCGCCGCGCAGTGGCCAAACAGGTTTAGGAACTCGGGGTGGATGGGGGCTTACCGAAGTCCAGCGATGGTGTAGAAGGGGGCGGACAAACGGAGACGTGTTGGATGCTCATCTCCTTCCCGGCCAACGCACCAAATGTTAGCGAAATTTGCAGGAAGGGGCGGACGCTCGAACTGTCGTATAGGAAAGGAAAGGGGTTTATTGAATTACCAAAGAAACACGTGGAGGGGATGGGGACAAACCGCGGGGAACGAATGGGAGCTGGAGCACGCGGGAACGGAGAGCAGGAACAGAGAGCGGGAACAGAGAGCGAGTTCAGTCCGGGGCTGGCTTAAATAGAGTAGGAGCCATAAAACCCCCTTGGAGTGAGTCCTTGTCCTATAGGCCAGCAGAGGTCAGGGGGGGTGGGTAGTAGACAAGGGACTTGCTGGTCAGGTTTTTTGGTCACGCTGAGGATCCTGGGAGCTGTAGTTTTTCACAAGGCACCTGGGGAGGTGTGGCCTTCTGCCTGGGAGGCGCAGCCTTCTGCCTAGAATCCAACATCCATGATTGTGGATTTTGTCATCAAAATTTGTGAGACAAGAACCCCAAGGAAACTGGCAAAGCAGAGAATCTAGTCTCATCTCAAAACTCTGGTTTCAATAGAAGCTTCCGTAACTTGCAATAAAAGAGTATATTGTGAGCTGGGCGCGGTGGCGCACGCCTGTAATCCAAGCACTTGGGAGGCTGAGGCAGGAGGATAGCCATTTCAAAGCCTGCCTCAGTAATGGCGAGGCACTTAGCAACTCAGTGAGACCCTGTCTCTAATAAAATACAAAACAGGGCTGGGGATGTGGCCCAGTGGTCGAGTGCCCCTGAGATCAATCCCCTGTACCAAAAAAAAAAAAAAAAAAGAGTATATTGTGGGTCAAACTAGCATTCTGACCACAGAAGGAATTTGGGTTACAATTCTAACCCTTTAATTTGCCGAGAAAAAGAAATATACTATTGACCAGTGAGGACAAGTTCCATTTCCCCAGATGTGAAGATTGAACATGCAAGAAATGCAGAGACAAGCTTAGAAAGCAAGTTTATTTAAAAGATGGAACAGAGAGAGACTTCTCCTGGGAGGAAAAAGGGGATCCCAGAGTTGGTATCCAAAGGTGTAAGGGTGTCCTTGTAGTGGCACCCCTCCTGCACAGAAAATCTTAATTAAAAGTCTCCAGGAATCTTCAGTATAATTGATCTTAGGACTATCAGCAAAAGAAACTCTACAAAAGCTTCCTATTTCCTGTTGCTTTATCTTACTTGGTAGGCCTGAAAGAGATAAGCACTCCAGGTGCTAAACACCCCTTTACTAGTTTTTTACAAACATTTATGGACTATGTAGTATAGTAACAATGTATACAATAGATTGTAAAAGTTTTCAAGTTTTGTGTGTTTGCAAATGCAAAGTGGGATAAGAAAGACAGATCCTTTAACAAGCCCTCTAGCCTGGGGCCAGAGCTTGCAGAGATGTTTACATTTCAAAGACAAGAGAAGAGGTTACCAATTGGGCTCCATGGTAACAGCTGGCAGGGGGAGGAGAAAAACCTCACCCCTTCTCAGGTGCTGTTCTTGAAGGGTTAACTTGCCCAGAACAGTGAAAGAAAAAGCTGCTTGTGTGTGAAACTCCTAAGCCCCTCCCCCTACACACTACTTATAATGTTCTGAAACTGCCTGAACTCATGCCCTCCTCCTTCTCCCCTTATCTTGCCTCTCTCCTGTCCCCATGCTGTTTCCATGACTAAAAGGTGGGCCAAAAGGTAAACCCAAGGGTGGGAACAGAGCTGCCCAGGGGGTAAGAAGGAACCAGTCCCAGAGGCATTACTTAACAACTCTTACAACTCCCCTGCAGGGAAAAAACAATTCCTGGGGCAGGTTACCTTAGCAACAGGTTGGAAGAGGAGGGGTAAGGGCTTTGGAAATATCAACATTGGATTTCTTTTACTTTCCAACCAGGCCCCATCTTCACAATGGAACCCAATTTATTTATTATCTACACTGACCCTCTTTTTGCTCCCAGCCTCACTATGAGAATAGCAAATATGTGTATATATATGTGTTATATAAACATACACACATATATAAACATATAAACATGTTATATAAACATACACACACATAACACTAAATTTCAAAATATACCCAATCCAGTTAAGAATATTCAATAGTTGGAGATAATTATTCAGATAACACATCCATATATTTTAAAATAATTAGAATAACTTGGACATTTGTAGATTGAGATAAACCATGTGAGAATAAATGTGATATGAAAAATATTATGATTCCTTCCATACTTCCCTTTACCCTATGACAAAGACAGTTGAACTCAAGACAGCTGCATCTTCAAAAGGACTAAATGCAGATAGTGAGGATAAGGACTATATGATTAACATGAATGGTGGTGCTGAGTCTGGAAAATATTTGCCCATCTCCACCAAGAGGCCAAGGTATGATGGAGGACCTGTGTGGGATTGGGGCAGGAAAGGATTAGCATAGGAGAAAACAACTTTGGAAATCCATTCTGCATCCACAATCATACTTTTGTATTACTTCTCCCCAAATTGTAGCAGAGTTTAAAAAAAAAATACACTAGGAAGATAAGGTATAATTCCTAGATATCATTCTTGCAGCAGACAGACAATTTTTTAAGAAATACTAGCAAAGCCATTATGCTGCCAGCATGGAGTAACAGGAGCCATTTTGTAAATCCATTTGCGCCTGCCTTACTCTCCTCAGGGACTCACAGAGGGCAGAAACGATTTCTTCCTCTCTTATTTTCAAGGTTGTCTGTATGGTGATGAGTAAGAGCTGTGCAGTCCCAAGCTTACTTATCATCCCATTATACAATTGAAAAAATGTGAACAGCAGGAATATTAAAATCCCTATCTGCATTTACAATCTAATTTCCTATGAATAATCTTCCAGATTTGGCTAAAAAGTCCAGCAAAACGAACATCACATCTGGTGGACGCAGTACATCAAGTCACCACCCCCTCAGCACACAGGCTTTACTGCCAAACACCAAAGCCTCCTGCAGCAAAAGCAATGGAAAGAACCACATTCTATTGTTTTATAAACTCATCGTGCAGAAAAATGACAATTAAGCTGGTTCTAGTCTCATCATCTCTGATGGCACAGGGCAGGTGATTCAAAGATAATGGCACCTTTGAAATGGATTTTATGGTTATTGAAAAATTATAATTTTTAATAGAAAATTACATTATGTTACCAGGTCAATTTTTTTCCTCTTGGCTAATGGTATTTTTCATCCCTTCTATTCTAATTGGGAAGTCAATGCAGTGTAAATAACTGTATAGCATTTACTTATTATTATCATCAAGTCCACAAAGCAAAGATAATTAGGGACTATTTTGTCATTTTTTAGTTAATATGGTACAAGAGTATTTTAGTGTCAAAGAAACAATAAACATATGCAAAAACAGGTATTTTGAATTTGCAACGTTTTGTGTATTCTGCAAATGCTTACTTAGGGCATATTCAATATAGTTTACTATAGCTATTATAGATAATTTATGTCTATGACTTAATAATGGAGTATATATTAAAGTAATCAATGTTGCCTGATTGCATTATAAGATGCCTTTCTTTCCACTAGAGAAATTTTTTTTTTTCATTCTTTGAGATAATTTCATATTTACCAAAAATATTTGCAAAAATAATATGATGGAATTTCTATCAATAGTTAAATTTGGTTTCATTTCTCAGAATGTTTTATTAGTGTAAATAAAAATATTCAAATATTATATTAAAGCAAGATTTTCAGGGACTATTTAAAGGGGCCTTATCACAGACTGACATGAAGGGTAGGAATAGGAAAGAACTATTTACACTTAAAAAAAACTATGACCAACTGCTGCACATACAAATGGTATTATATTCCCCTCCAGAGAGTAAAAAGAAAATGAAAGAATATCCCTTCTAGAAAGTTTTGCATTGATCTTGTGGGACAAGTTCAGAATGCACTAAATCAATGTCACGACCCAGAACCTTCTTTGCTATAATTGTTTGGGGAAGATATCACAATGCTGTTATGAAATTATTATTATCCTAGAGACAATTATAAATATTAATTCACCATGGGGGTGATAGGACATAAATATTGACTAGATTTTCCTGATAGAAACAACATACATCTCTACAGTATTTGTGTTAATTTCTGGGATATGGGAACTATTTTCTGTAATTAGTAACTTTTATTTGCTGGTCATCTTTTATTGAATTAGCCTAAATTTATTTATTTCAGAAATCTATTTGTTTATAAAACAAACTAAACAGAACATGTTGCAATTATAGCATTCTATTTAGAGAAAGGGATATTTTGTTAAGTGAATTTTCTTTAAAGAGAGCAAAAAGTTTGAAACAAAAAATACTGTTATTTTGCAACCACAATAAAGGCTTTATTGACCACAGAATATATTTCAATCCATAGGAAGCCTCTCAGATATGCAAAAATAATCCATCTGAGACAAACAGTCTGCTAACTAGATACAAAAATCAGTAGTTCACAAACATGTACTAGACTATGAAGATAACTGTTTAAAAACAAAGATCCCCAGGCACTACCTTGATTCTCTGGGATCAATTTTTTTTTTTTTTTTAAGTTAATGCCCATAGAGTACAAATTCACACAAAGGACAAGAATTTTCCTGGGTATCTATCTGTCCTGTTACATCTTCTGGTTTACCTATCTTAGGAGTAAGAGAGGAGAGATTTACCTATCTCAGGAATAAGAGAGGAGAGAAGAGTCAGTCTGACTGGTAGCATGCTAGAAGTATCCCTTCTTAAGTCCATGTCAAAAAATTAAACTTTAATGGAAGATCACATGGTTATTTAGTTAATGTCATAATTCCAGCCCTTTGTGGTTTAGCTTCCTCCCATTATCCTAATAACACAAATTGTATAACAAGCAGAGTAATCATTTATAAGGCTGAAGAAGGAGGAGGCCTCTTTACCCACTGTGGAGTAAGTATTCCACATTTCCTGTGGCTATTTCAGGGATATCTGATATGTACTGGGAAATCAGAAGCAGAAGTAAAATAATAATTTAAAAAGAAAAAGAAGTTCAAAATGCCCATCAGGATGAACAGGAACCTGACCTCTTGGCACCAGAGTTACATTCAAGAGCCATGGAATCTTCTATGATCTCACAGGAGCTAAACATCTTCCAAGAAATGAAGAGGCCTAGAGAGCATAAATACCTGCCTATGGTTAAAAAAGGGCAGAGTGGTAGAGAGCATTCAAGGTATGGAAAATACAGTTGACCAAACTATTTTAGTTTCCTTAAATAAGCTGTGTTTTCTCACCAGTGGTCATCAAATATGCTGTTTTCTCTTCGACTCATTCCAGTTTATACAGGAGGATTCAGCTCAGTCATCACTTTCCAAGGAAAGACTTCTGAGGGTGGCAATCCAGACACTGCCAGTCAGTGTTTAATACTGCTTTTGTGTTGCATGTTGCCCCCCAGGGACCCTCAAGTCCCTCCTGGCCTAGCATTTATCCTTCAGCATCAATTGTCTGTTTATATGTCTCTATCTTCCCCCAATCTATAGGTTATCTGAGCATAGGGACTGTGCCTGTCCTGCTCCTAATTACTTCCCAGCACCTGATTCATGGCTGGGGCTAAGGAAGTAATGCACGAACAAATCAGAAATTGATTTTTTTTTTTCACACTCTAGATTGAAGATACAGCCTTTATAGAGAAAGGAAACCACAAAATGGCACAGTTCTCTTAATATAATTTATAAGGGGCACTTGGAAAAGAAATTACAAAATGATCTATAATTTTCTTATCATGTATCCATTTTTATTTCTTGCTAATTTCTCCATAATTTATTATAATGAGTTAGCTGTTGCCTTTGAACAGACACAGTGACTGTAAGTGAATGAATTTAACCCCCGCCTCTCTTATTTGCTTGAAAAGGACAAATTATCTGTGGCAAGGAATTTAAGGCAAGTGATTCATTATTTATAGACAGTTGCCAGTTGCAGTTACCAGATCGATGATCACACAAAGTCATCAACAAAATATTTGATTCAACACTGTCTCAAGTTGCTAACGTACTTGTATTCTCTATATTTGTAATACAACCCTTCTAAAATTGGCTTGCCCTTCTTTACTGGAAAATTCGGGCAAAAAAGGAAGACATTAACATTTAAGTTATGAGGAAAAGAAGATTCTTTATGCTAATTATCGCTCTCCTGCTCAGAAGCAGCCCTGAGTAATACATTCATTATAAACCAGCAGCACTAAGTCTTTTTAGTCACTTTATAATACTGACAGAATTATTAGTTAAAATTAGACTTCTCATTTTCATATCAGGGGAGACATCAACATTAGATTCTATATTAAACATAAAAGTTATTCATACATTCTGGAACAGTAGAAAGCTTTTTAAATGGATTTAAGGTGATGGATGCAGGACTGTCTGAACATTTATTTAATAGAAATTATGATTATCGACCAAATTATACTTTGGAAAGGCAATCATTTCATCACTGCAATGCAGAAATACATCTTCTAGTCTACAAAATAATACTATGTATAAAAAAGTATTTTACAGTGCTTTTTTATGGTTCTACAGAGTACCAGATTGCTACTTGTCAACTGGAAACTGCATCATAATTCAACCTGCAACAACTATAAAACTATGTCTTGACTTGATTAAACAAAAGAAGACACTGTAGGTATTTGTATTGTACATGTACATGTGTATACAGCAACACTAGGGATAAAAATAATTTGTTTAGCATCAAAACATTCAATAAGAAAGCAGAACATCTAACAGGAAATCAAAATCGACTCTCGCTTAAATTTTCTATTCCACTTGTTGTAGTTTTCCTAAAAAACTATTTGTCTACAGATGCATTAATGAATTTACTGCAGAGGGGTGATTTTATTTTCATAATCTAATATAGTAAAAAGGCTGAAGGAAAGAGTAATACTATCTTAAATCTCTTCTATCAGATCATGATGTTCACAAAAAAATGATTAGAAGCCACAAAAATTTATGGCTGCCACAAGTCCCATAGGTTACCCAGTCCAGGGCATGAGAGGTCACCATCTCATCACATATGTTACCCATTGGTGGCACGTGGATAGGAAAGCTCTGATTTAGGAAATGGAGGGATCCAGAATTGGAAAAGAAATGGACCAAATTATGTCATGTGCAAGAATGAACACATCACAATGAATCCCACTATTATATATAATTATAATTCATCAAAAAAAATTTAAAAATAAATAGAAGTTTTTATAAAAAGTACAGATCTAGAATTTCCCCAGATCTGAATTATACAAAATACTTTTGGAAGACACACATAACTATAGAAACAAAGTCTGAACTTTCAGAAGCAGGGAAGCTTATTATTACAAGGGAGGGTTTTGTCATATGAATGCCTTAGTTCAAAACCCAATTCTACCACTTCTCAGTCAAGTAAATAGAAGGAAGTAGCTTCATTCCTCTGTGATTCAGTTTCTTGCTTTATGCATTGTGATAGTAGAGTTCCTACCTTACTACAATGCTATAAGGGTTGAATGCTTCTAACATGATAATCTCTTAGAAGAGTTTTCAGTAAATATTAGCTCTTAATTATAAGATATATGAATACATTAGGATTTTTATGTTAACACAATCCCAAAATATTGAAAATTTGCAATAAAATAGAAATAAATTTTATTATCCTGAGCCATTTAAGGATGTCGCCACCCTCATGTCCCACTATTCTAAATACTAAGTAAATCCTCTAGTGTATACTTAAATATTTAATTTTTAGACATCTTTAGTGTATTTTCTTGAAGATAATAATCCTTTACATAACAATAATACAACTATCAAAATCAGAAAATTAGTAATGATATGCTGCTACCATCTAAACCTCCATTCTAGTTCAAATATCTACATTGTTTCAGTAAGGTCCTTTACAGTCAAAGGATCTAGTTCAGAATGATGTATTTGTATTCATTATCTTTTTTTTTATATTTATATTTTGTAGTTAGATGCAATACTTTTATTTATTTTTACATGGTGCTGAGGATCGAACCCAGAGCCCCACATGCACGTGCTAGGCAAGCACTCTACTGCTGAGCCACAA
The DNA here is from genome assembly GCA_025594165.1 of Tamias sibiricus. Classification (NCBI taxonomy): domain Eukaryota; kingdom Metazoa; phylum Chordata; class Mammalia; order Rodentia; family Sciuridae; genus Tamias; species Tamias sibiricus. Next base: position 98,961,422 of record CM046664.1, read on the forward strand.
CCCCAGCCCCTGTATTCATTGTCTTTTAATTTGAAAGAGTGTTTCTGCCTTTTATTACCTTCATGACCTTATGCATTTTATATTTCAGTCTAATTGTTTTATAAAATGTCCCTCAATTTGGCTTTTGTGACTTATTTTCACAATTAGATTCTGATTTTTAATTTTTGGCAGGAATATTAAAGAAGTGATGCTTTGTTCTCATTGCGTGCTGTAAGTTGTGTATGCTTTGATTTCTCTTATTAGTGGTGCAATAATTGCAATTATTTTTATAGCTGATGTCTACCAACCTTCTTCACTAAAAAGTTACTTTTATCACTTTGTAGTTAGTAAGTATTTTGGGGAACATTACCATGAACTAATGTAAATGTCTCATTCATAATCAAACTTTCAATGTATTCATTTATTTATTTATCTGGTATGGGCTCATGAATTTTTTTTTTTTTTTTTTTTTTTTTTTTTTTTTTTTTTTTGGTACCGGGGATTGAACTCAGTGGCACTAGACCACTGGGCCACATCCCCAGCCCTTTATTGTATTTTATTAAAGACAGGGTCTCACTGAGTTGCTAAGTGCCTCGCCATTGCTGAGGCTGGCTTTGAACTCACGATCCTCCTGCCTCAGCCTCCCAAAGTGCTGGGATTATAGGCGTGCGCCACCGCGCCCGGCTACATGAATTTTTTAATTAATTTTTTTATTTAATTAGTTATACATGACAGTAGAATGCATTTATGCACTATATCACACATAGATGGGATGTAATTTCTCATTTTTCAAAGTGTACATGTTGCAGAATCATATTGGTCATATAGTCACATATATACATACAGTAATAATGTCTGTTTCATTCCACTATTTTTCCATCCCCACATCCCCTCCCTTCACTTCCCTCTACCTAATCTAACACTATTTTTCCTTAGTTCCCCCCACTGCCTAATTGTGAATTAGCATCTACATATTAGAGAAAACATTCAGCCTTCAGTTTTGTGGGATTTGCTTATTTTGCTTAGCATGATATTCTCCAAATCCAGCCATTTACTGGCAAATGCCCTAATTTCACCCTTCTTTAAAGCTGAGTAATATTCCATTGATTATATGTATAACCATATTTTCTTTAGCCATTCATCTATTGAGGGATACCTAGGTTGATTCCATAGTCTAGCTATTGTGGATTGAGCTGCTATAAACATTGATATGTCTGTATCACTATAGTATGATGATTTTATGTCTTTTGGGTATAAACCAAGGAGTGGGAGAGCTGGGCCAAATGGTGGTTTCATTCCTAGTTTTCTGATGAATCTCCATACTGCTTTCCATAGTGGTTGCACCAATTGGCAGTGCCAGCAGCAATGTATGAGTGTACCTTTTTCCCCACATCCTCACCAACAATTATTGTTGCCTGTATTCTTGATGATTGCCATTCTGACAGTAGTGAGATGAAATCTTAGAGTAGTTTTGATTTGCATTTCTCTAATTGCTAGAGATGTTGAACATTTTTTTCATATATATATTTGTTGATTGATGTATTTCTTCTTCTGTGAAGTGTCTGTTCAGTTCTTTAGCCCATTTATTGATTGGGTTATATGTATTTTTGGTGTTAAGTTTTTTGAGTTCTTTATATATCCCAGAGATTAAGGCTTTATCAGAGGTGCATGTGGTAAAGATTTTCTCTCAATCTGTAGGCTCTCTCCTCACATTATTGTTTCCTTTGCTGCAAATAAGCTTTTTAATTTGAATCCATCCCATTTATTGATTTTTTTTTTATTTTGCTTCTTGTGCTTTAGGAGTTTTGTTAAGAAGTCAGATCCTAGGCCAATGTGGTACAGATTTGGGCCTACTTTTTCTTTTATTAGGTGCAGGGTCTCTGTTCTAGTGCCTACGTCTGATCCACTTTGAGTTGATTTTTGTGCAAGGTGAGAGAAAGAGGTTTAATTTCATTTTGGTACATATGGATTTCCAGTTTTCCCAGCACCATTTGTTGAATAGGCTATCTTTTCCCCAGTGAATGTTTTTGGCACCCTTGTCTAGTATGAGATAACCGTATTTGTGTGGGTTTGTCTCTGTGTCCTCTATTCTGTACCATTGGTCTACAAGTCTATTTTGGTGCCAATACCATGCTGTTTTTGTTACTATAGCTCTGCATTGGACATGCTAATGAAGAGAAAAAGAGAGAAAACTCAAATTAATAAAATACAAGATGAAGAAGGAGACATCCCAATGGACACATCTGAAATACATAATTAGAAACTATTTTGAAAATTTATACTCTAATAGAAAATATTGAAGACATCAACAAATTTCTAGAGACATATGACCTACTCAAACTGAATGAGGAGGTCATACACAATTTAAACAGATCAATTTCAAGTAATGAAGTAGAAAATGCCATCAAAAGCCTACCAACCAAGAAAAGCCCAGGACCTGATGGCTTCTCAGCGGAATTCTACATGACTTTCAAAGAAGAATTAACACCAATACTCCTCAAAGTATTCCATGAAATAGAAAAGGAGGGAACCCTTCCAAACTCATTCTATGAAGCTAATATCACCCTGACACCAAAACCAGACAAGGACACATCAAGGAGAAAACTTCAGACCAATATCCCTGATGAACATAGATGCAAAAATTCTCAATAAAATTCTGAAAAATCACATATAAAACATATTAAAAAGATAGTGCACCACAATCAAGTGGGATTCATCCCAGGGATGCAGGGTTGGTTCAACATATGGAAATCAATAAACATAATTCATCATATTAATAGACTTAAAAATAAGAATCATATGATCATCTCAATAAATGCAGAAAAAGCATTTGACAAAATACAGTACACCTTCATGTTCAAAACACTAGAAAAACTAGGGATAGTAGAAACAAACCTTAACATTGTAAAAGCTATATATGCTAAACCCAAGGCCAGCATCATTCTAAATGGAGAAAAATTAAAATCATTCCCTCTAAAAACTGTAACAAGACAAAGATATCCTCTTTCACCACTTCTATTCAATATCGTCCTTGAAACTCTAGCCAGAGCAATTAGACAAAAGAAAGAAATAAAAGGGATACAAATTGGTAAAGAAGAATTAAAACTATCATTATTTGCTGATGACATGATTTTATATCTAGAAGATTCAGAAGATTCCACCAGAAAACTTCTAGAACTAATAAATGAATTCAGCAAAGTAGCAGGATATAAAATCAACACCCATAAATCAAATGCATTCACATACATCAGCGATAAATCCACTGAAAGAGAAATTAGGAAAATTACTCCATTCACTATAGCCTAAAAAAAAAAAAAAAAAAAAAAAAAAAAACTGGGAATTAATCTAACAAAAGAAGTGAAAGACCTCTACAATGAGAACTACAGAACACTAAAGAAAGAAATTGAAGAAAACCTCAGAAGATGGAAAGATCTCCCATGCTCCTGGATAGGCAGAATTAATATTGTCAAAATGGCCATACTACCAAAAGCAGTATACAAATTTAATGCAATTCCTATTAAAATCCCAATGACATTCTTCATAGAAATAGAAAAGGCAATCATGAAATTTATTTGGAAAAATAAGAGACCCGGAATAGATAAAGCAATTCTTAGCAACAAAAGTGAAGCAGGAGGCATCACAGTACCCGACCTTAAATTTTATTCAACACATTATAACCAACTTCCACCACTTTTTGATACTTAAGCTGATACTTTGGAGGCCACATAACATGCCCAATCATTGATTACTTCCTTGTTTTCTGGCACAAGATGTTCCAGGCTTACTTTGTGTATTTTCCAGCTTTAGTACATGAATCAGTAATTTCTCTGAGACTCAATAGTTTCATTTCAGTGCAAAATAGTATCTAGAATCCTCCATCCTAACACTAAGTATGCTCTTTGGTATGAGAATGTCTCTGCTCCCAGGCCCTCTCAGTGGACAAGGCAAGCAAAAGAATTATACATGCATGCATGTGCACACACCCACAATAATCTGTATTGAAATCATCATGGTACAGGACACCTTCAGTTCCAATCCAGCACATTAAGATCCATTCTAGTCTTTTCTCTTTCAATAATTGCATGTTATTTTCTGACAGCAAGAAAAATCAACAGCAGGAAATAAATTTTTAAATACATTTTAGAAAAAGAAATGTGAGAACAGATTCAGAAGTGCCTATATCCTTTTGATATTCCCAAACTGAGAAATATGCAAAAAGAAAAGAAATGCTAAAGAATTCCCTAAACCTGATCAAGGACATAGTACTCAAGTTTGTGAAAACAATTAAGAATAGAAAGGAGCTTTTTTAGTTGATAAAAATTTTCTATCAGAAACATAAATATGGTGAAATGTTCAAAACATTCTATAAAACTCTAAAAACAGATGAGTACTTTACAACTTTTCTGAAAGTTCTGAACTTTACAACTGCTCTGGAAGTTCAAATCAGTGTTATAAAACAAGCCAGTGATGTTAAAGTTGATTAAGGAAGAGATATAGAAGATGTGGCTCACTGAGTGTCGTCAAAGGTATGTAGGGAAATTGGGATCCCATTGCTTTGTTGGGCAAGGTAGAGGAAGCAGAGGGATTAAAATGATAGGGCAGTCCTAATGGCTACAAAACTAAAAAGGCATATCTTAAAAAGGCTGTACACCAAGATTATAACTTTTAATGTATTCTTTCCTTCTATTTGTTAAATATACCTCCATAATCTTGGAACTGGAAAACATGAATAAAGCTCCCTTTTTGCATTAATGAAAGTCAGGAAAACATCAACAGATGACTAATTTAGCTTTTATTGCTATTGACTAAATAGTCTCCTAATAGCCTACCAATATTTGAATCAATTATAAAATACACATAGGGTAATTTGTAAATTATTTTACATATGTTTATTCCATAAAATTTTTCTTGTGTTTATTTTAGTAAGTAATGTTATTAAGTAAACTATGATATAATCCAGATTTTCACATATTTTTTGTTCATTTGACAATAATGTCAAGTTAGCTTTCTGAAGTCACCATAATTCTTCTATTTTTTTTTTTTTTAATTCATGGTAGTTTGGAGTCATTTCTTATTGCTGAAGAAATTCAAACTGAAAATATTTACAGTAAAAATACTAATAACTCTTACATATGATAATCAAATAACATAACGGACTACCTATGACAAATTATCATCATTGCAGAAAGTATTATAAAATATTTTAATTTGGTTGTATAAATTACTATGCCAGCATGACTTTCTTTTCTGTTTAGTTCTGGAGATTGTACCCTGTTCTCCACACATGCTAAGCATGTACCCCACCCAACCAGTCCCAAGAACGTTTTTCAGTATAATTTAAATCAATATTTATATCCATCAAACTGTTTTAAATTTTTCAGGATTTTCAATGCTAGGGATGGATACAACTGACACACATGCCTGTAATCCCAACTACTCTGGAGACAGAGGCAGGGGGATTGCAAATCCAAAGCCAACTTGAGCAACTTAGCAAGACCCTGCCTCAAAATAAAAATATATTTTTTAAAGGGCTGTGGATATAGCTCACTGGTAAAGTGCCTTTAGGTTCATTTCCCAGTACTCCAGAAAAAAAATTTTTTTTCAATGCTGGATCATTATAAAGAAGGCCAAAGAACAGTATAGTGCATGGTTTATCAAAGCTTCCTTTGAAACTCCATTGTGAACTAGAACAATCAAAAATAATCTCAGTGGAAATTAGTTTTAGGTTCATTTGTTCATAAATTTTTATAGCCATTTATTGCAATCTTTCCATTACATTTTTTTCAAATGTTCCTGTTGTTGCGTATGTCACAAACTTTCTATTAAGTATTTCTCTAAATTGAAAATATCCTATTTTTTAAAAATATGAAATATCCACACTCAGATGCTTGGAATACATTTGCTAACAGTTTTAGTAATAGGCGATAGGTCATAATCAAATGTCTGTGAAGGAAAAATACAAAATTAGTTTATTTTTCCATCAAGGACCATGATTGGCATTTATCTGACAATTTGTTATGTCACATAACTCTTTTGCTGCTTTTCATTTACAACTAGTCTAAATTAAATACAGTTGCTTGAACAGTATTCAGTGAACTTTCTCATCATACAACCAAGAGATTTGTCAAATCTGACTCATGATTCATCAAGACATTCAGTCTTTGGGCACAAAGATCAGATGAGATCTTCAGCTTGTTCCAAAGAAAAATGTTGCTCCTGGCATGATTCTGTATTCTCATGATGCCTCATGAGAATACATTTATACTACATTGCCAAATAAGCTATAAAATTTTTGCAAATATTTTGACCAAAATTCTGGCTCATATACTTCATCATTATTATGAACAAAGTACCTATCAAATTTTAAGTTAACATTTAATGTTCAAAATAGTTTTTCTAATTTTCATCCCAAGTTGAAACTTGAACTTTCTACTACAGATGTATAATCAGTGAAATAGTCATTGATTTTTACTCCCTTGTTTTCCCGTCAAATCATAAGTTAGTTGTTCAGCATAATTTTTATTGTACACTGATTGAATATGTGCTTTATAAACATTGTCTTTCATTTTGTCTCTCACTTTCTCATTAAATTAGCCATCTCATTTCAGTTTCTTAATTCTAAATAGTTATTATTTGTTTTATTATGTTTGTTTTTTAGCCATCTTGTGTATTTGCCCCTTGTAGCTTTGTGTTTTGATATCATGTCTACTATACCCATTTTTTATTTCTCTATTACACAAAAAAGGATCATTATTCTTGACTAAATATCAGATACACACTAATCTTTTAGGAACATCGCACCAATGTGCATTATCAGTGTTCACTGGTCTTTGTTGAATGTTATCAATTATTTGGTCTCAATCTTTTCTTCAATATAAAAAAGAAGTTTACTCCAGATATCTTTCTTTACACATATACAGATGAAAGCATACATATGAATAGGTGGAAGTAATTTTTAATGAGAGCCTATTCCAATAAAAATATTAAATTTAAATTTGAGCATAAGGAGTAAATTTGGTTTTTACAAATAAATTTAGTTGTGTGCATAATACCTTAAATAATACACAACATGATGTTATAAGATATATAGTAAAATGGCTACTACTATAGTGGAACAAATTAACATACTCATCATCATATAATTATACAATTTTCTCTCCTATGGCAAAAGCAGCTAAAATCTTATTTAGCAAAAAAAAAAAAAAATTGAACTTAATAAACTGTTATTAACAATAATACTCATGTTGCATATAAAAATCTTATCAGTACTTTATGCTCTTTCTTTCCTTTGATAATTTCTTCATTTTCTTCTGCCAATCTTGACCCTAAAAACTGATGTTTTATTCTGTCTTTATGTATTTTTTTTTAATTCCACATATAAATGAAATCATGTAATATTTTTCTTTTTGTGTCTGGCTAATTTCACTTAATAAGTTCTCTGTGTCTATCCATGTTGTGACAAATGGAAAAATCTCCTGCTTTTTAAAAGTTGAATAATATTCCATTGTATTTGTAAACCACATATCAGATAAACAGATTCATATCTAAGATTTATAAACAACTCATGCAACTCAATATCAAAAAATATATAACACAATTTAAAAATGGACAAGGTATTTAAATAGGCCTTTCTCCAAATGTCATATGAAAATGGCCAAAAGGTACATGAAAAGGTGCTCAGCTTCACTAATATCACAGAAACATAAATCAAAACCACCTTACCATGAGATACCAGTTCACAACTGTTATAAAAAAAGAACAGAGGTAACAAGGGTTGGTGGAGAAAAGGGAATCCTTGCATAATGGAAACAGTGTAGATATTCCTAAAAATATTTAAAAACAGAACTTCACATGACCCAATAATCCCTACTCTATGTATATATCCAAAGGAAATGAAATTGGTATGTTGAAGAGACATCTGTACTTCCGTGTTCATTGCAGCACTATTCACAGTAGCCAAGAAACGGAAGTATCCTCAGTATCCATTAACTGATGAATGGGTAAAGAAAATGTACATGTACACAGTGGAATACTATTCATACATAAAAGTGAATGAAAACATCAACATGGGTGGAACTGGAGATCATTATGTTAGCTGAAACAAGTCAAGCACAGAAAGCCAAGTATTGCATGATTCCACTCATCCATGGAATCTATAATAGTTGATTTCATTTTTGGCATTTGGATTTTGGGGATTGGCTAACTTCACTTAGCATTATATTCTCCTACTTCATCCATTTACCTGCAATTGCCATGATTTTATTCTCTTTTATTGCTCAGTAATATTCCATTGTATATATATACCACATGTTTTATTCATCTATTCATCTACTGAAGGGCATCTAGGTTGGTTCCACAGTTTAGCTATTGTGATTGTGCTGCTATAAACATTGATGTGGCTGTGTCCCTGTAGTATGCTGTTTTTAAGTCCTTTGGGTATAGACTGAGGAGTGGGATAGCTGGGTCATAAGGTGGTTCTATTCCCAGTTTTCCAAGGAATCTCCATACTGCTTTCCAGATTGGCAAAAATCCAAATGCTGAATGTTTTCTCCGACATAAGGAGGCTGATTCACAGTGGGGTTGGGACAGGGAGCATAAGAGTATTAGAGGAACACTGGAAAGGCCAAATGGGGAGGGAGGAGAAAGGAGGAGGCAAAAGGGTAATAAAGAAAAAAAAAAAAAAAAGGATGGTAGAATGAGATGGATATCATTGCCCTGGGTACATGTATGAAGATACAAATGGTGTGAATACACTTTGTATACAACCAGAGATATATAAAAATGTGCTCTGTAAGTGTAATATGAATTGTAATGCATAAAAACTTAGAATAAAAGAAAAGGAAAAAAATGTGTACCTCTAGAGGTGGTGGCTATAGTTTCGGTTTCTAAGTTTACACTCCTGTATTCTTTAAAAAAAAAAAAAAAAAAAAAGGTTGATTTCATAAAAGTTGAGTGGTGGGCAGGAATGGGAGGTACTAAGTTGTAGTTAGGAGCAAGAAATTTTGGTGTGCTATTGTATAGGAGAGTGACTATGAATGACAGTAATGCTTGGTGCTTGTCAAAAAAAAGAAGATGGAATTTTGAAAGTTTTCATGGTAAAGAATTGACAAACATTTGAGGGGTGTTATGGTTTAGACATGAGGTATCCCCAAAAGCTACTGTGTTGATGTAGGAATATTCAGGGGTAAAATGATTAGATTAGGAGAGCTATAATATAATTGGAAAATTAATCCACTTGCTGCATTAACAATTTGAAAGTACTACTGTATGGGGTGGCAACTATAGGTAGGTAGGATGTAACTAAAGGAATTGTATCACCAGGGCAAGCCCTTGGGATTATATCTTTATACCTTGTTCATTTGGTGGCATTGGCTCATTCTCCTCCTTCTCCTCTTCTCTACCCCCTTCCTAGCTGCCATGACCTGAGTACCTTTCAACTGCCATGCCCTTCTGTCATGACATTCTGCCTTAGCTCAGGCCCAGAGCAGTATAATAGACCAACTATGGACTGAGACCTCTGAAGCTACATACTAAAATAAATTTTCCTCCTGTGGCAGTTGCTCTTGTCAGGTTTTTGGTCACAGCAAAGAAACATAAATGCTAACAAGGAGATACATATGTTTAAACCTGATTTAAACATTACACAATGTAAACATTACATGTATCTTAACATCACATGGCATCCTATGAAAGTGTATAATTTTTATCTACTTACGTACCAGTTAAAATGATTGAAAAGATAAGTAAATATTTTTTACTCAAATATATTTTGCTATAAGTGTCTTCATACTTTGAGACAGATGTAACAGCCATTTTCCAGGATCATATTCCAGTAAGAAAAGGAAATGGCCTCATCTTTCTTCTCCAATTTGGTAACTTGTCATGGTAATTCTCTTCTCTTTCCAATGGCTAGAGAATCGTGCTACTGATTATGATTTGAAAAATCAACATGAATAACTTTTTGGTCTCATGATTTATATCAGTAAATTCTTTATTTAGGTATAAATGACAGAGATTTTTATCTGATCTGCAAAAGTGGTGGGTTTGGATTTGATAAGGCTAAATTTTTTCTTTCACTGTTTTGATCATTAATTAATATTGAGTAAATCACAAATATCTGTTGTTCTAGTTGCAAATTTTATGTGGTTCAGGCTTACCAGTAAAAAATACTATTTTTTTTCTCAGTTTCCAAATAATACACAATGGAATATCACTCAGACATAAAGAAGAGTGAAATTATGGCATTTGCTGGTACTTGAATGGAATTGAAAAATATCATGCTAAGTGAAATAAGTCAGAGTCAAATAGCCAAAGGTCGAATGTTCTGTCTGATATGCAGAAACTAGTCCCAAATAAGGGGAAAACAGAAGAGAGGGAAAACTGATGGTGGGAGTTGGGGGGACAGGATTCCATCAAAACAGAAGATCAGTGCACTAGATGAGAGGAGTGAGGGGGAGAGGATGGGAAAAGGGAAGAACTGTAGAATGAATCTGACCTAACTTTCCTATGTATACATATGAATGTACCACAATGCATCTCACCATAATGTATATCTACAAGACTAACTAAAAAATTATAATAATAAAGAAAAAGCCACATAAGAAAACAGCAGATCAGTACCAGACACTGCTTCCCACAGGCAGTGCATCCTCTCCTGTTCCATCCTCACCCCGCCCTCTGGTTCCCAGCCCTATTGCTCTGCCTCCTAGGTGTGTGGCCTGACAGGTATCCCAGATCCCTCTGCTATCTGTACCCTCCATGGTGCCCAAACTCAGGTTAGTCTATCTTTCACACACTCTCTAGTCAGTCAAGGGTCCCTTATTCATTCTTTATGAAAAATGAAATGCAACTTTATTCAGAATAAAAAAAATTAATATATTTTCTTTCTGAATGTTTACAGTAAAAAAAGCCTCGTTAAAAATAAAGATGAAAATTTAAAGATCAAAATATTAATCTCTTTAAAAGTTCATTTTACTTTTAAAATTTTCAGAATTAAATACTAATATTAAAATACAAAATATTAATTGTAATTTAATTTATTTTTAGATGGAAACTATTTAAGCAAAACTAACATTTAAATTTAGGTTCTGAAAGTTTAATTAAATTTTATTAAGTATTTTTAGAAAAATAAGCTATTTGATTTTATATTTTAACACCTTTCTATTGGCCAATGTAAAGAATCAGTATTCTATTTAATCCATGATACATCTGGATTTCATAATAGAAATATGAGTTGTTTAATACTGTAAAATATTCTCCAAGTACCAGGTGGAACTACTGTGAATATCATGCCAATTTATGGTTACTTTAAATTTAAATGGGAAAACTGCAAAAAAAAAAAAATATGCACTCAGGACTATTACAAATAATATTTATTTTGTAAAAAATCTATGTAATATGCTACCAGCAAAAAATAGTTAGACATTCCAGTTAATATGTCTTCTCTTACCTAAAGAAATCCATGCATAAAATCCTCCCCACAAGTCTGGCATAGTATCCCTGTCTGATATTGGTAGCACCTCTCACTGTGCCATATCCTTAGAAAACAACCACCTTTTGAGTGTAGGCACAGGTCAAGGGCTGTGGAAAGACCATTCCTTGGGGCCTGAGTTGGGTTAGTCATGAAAAAGATGTTCAGTTACAGTTGCTCTTTTCCAGCTCCAAATACCAGATCCAGAATGATGAAAGCCCTTAAGTTGCTAAATCAATTTATTATTTGAGTTTGAGATATGTGAAGACAAGCTCTCCCTAAGGAAAAAAGAAAAAAAAGAATTCAGTAGTACATTGATTCTAAACAAAAGTTTAAAAGGGATATCTATATGTATAGATAGATATAGATATGGAAAGCTCATAAAAGCATTTGTTGGGTGAAAAAAATGTTTCAAAATATATGCATAATATCATTTATATTTTTAAATAACATTTTTCTATGCACACACACACATATACAAGCATAAGCACATACAATGGAAGGGAGGATCATATGAAACAGAAAAAGATTATTACTCTAGAAAGGGTAAGAAACATCAGGTGGGAATAAAGGAGAACTTTAACCTTATCTATAATATTTAATATGTATGTAAGAAAAATACATTAATTATTAAAGTATTATTGAAATAAGTAATGTTTAAAATTCCTTCAAAAATGAAATATATTAGAAAAACTTCTCACTTATAAGTTTGACAATATGAATGCTACATACATTATGTATGTACATGATTTGAATCCTTAGTCAACTGTTCTTCAAGCCGTTATATGCTTTCTCATTCTACCTTATGTCCTATACAGCTTCTCTTTATAATTTAGGAATATTCAGTAATAAGATTCTTAATTACTCCATCAGGTAGAAACTTCAGTGGTTATCTGTGTTAGATAATTCCAGGCCATAGGCCACACTTCCCAGGCCAATAGGCCACACTTCCCAAGTACCTTGGACAGGCCACACCTCCCAGGTGCCTTAAACTGGCCACACCTCAGGTCCCTTACTGAGCCAATCATGGCACACAGGTTCCCCTTCCAACCCCAGGCAGCCCATGGAGTGAGGGGTCCCTTGGACCACCTTAGTCGCTATTTAAACCCCTGCCAGGCTGAAACTTGCCCTTTTTCCCTTTTTCCCTTTTCTGCCTTTCTGTCCCTTTTCCCCCTTTCTGCCCCGTTTCATCCCCTTTTCCTTTTCTTCTTTTTGTTGCCCTGTCTCCTCTCCTCCCGCTGGTTTTCCCTTCCCCCTCCACATGTCCCTCGGCTGATTAATAAACCCCCTTTACTACACGGTGGTCCCAGTGTGGTTTCATCTGCCTTTCATTCTGGTGCATTTGGCTGGGAAGCATGTCTATTCTGAGGGCATAAACCTCCTGGAATCACCTGATTCAACCTCCGCTCATCTTCTCAACCGAGGCAACATTGGATTTGGTAAGCTTCCCCTCCCCCGAGTTCCTAAACCTGTTAGGTCATTATGCGGCAGTGAGAATTTACCTTTGAGTGATCTGCCCATACTAAAACCTTTGCCTCTCAGGTGGGAGTGATTAAAGAAGTTCCTCTCGCCTACTCCGGACTTGGGTCTCTCCTTCTCTGGACTTGGATCTCTCCTTCCTGTTCACACAGGACATGGAAATCGTTGCGCAAGGTGGCCCTTTGTCCTCTGGTCCCCTCGAACCCCATGTCTGCCTGACTCTGGTGACGATCCAGTCACAGACTTGGACCTCGCGCTAATACTTATTTTGAGAAGGACGCTTTTCAAGATATTGTATTCGTCTCTTCCCATTCAAAACAGAAAAAAAAAAAAAAAATGGGAACTTCTTTATCCTTCCCAGATGACTACCCTCTGAAATCCCTTAGATAACCAAAGTAATTGAGAGATCTTTTTCAACTTCTGCTAGCGGTCAAAAGAATGGGCAGAGATTTTTTTTTTTTTTTTTTTTTTTTTTTTAAATATCCAAGCTTACTTCCTCCTCCGCTAAAAACCCATTCATTTGTGCTCCTTGCACTAGCTTTCAAGCTACAAGCTCTTTCCTTCGGCAGACTCACAAACCCCTCCTCTTCCTGCGTCTGCACCATTCCACCATTCCACTCCTTGGGCTCCTCCCTCTTCCTCCTCCTCCTCCCCCTCCCGCCTTTTCACTCTCTTCCTTGCTCTAGTCCCCGCTCTCTTCCTCTGTTCTCTAGCTCTCTTGACTCCCTCACCCACTTTTTCCTTTGTTTCAAATGGCCGTAAACTTTTAGAAACTCCAACAAGTAATCCAATGGAAGAAAAAAAACACCGTGGATATGAAGTTTCCTCCTCAGATAGCAGTTTCCCCCTCCCCTGTTCCAGACCTCAGCCAGGACTTACATTAAATACAAATGGAAGAAACCTGCAAACAGCCGTGGTTAAACAACAATTGTTATTTCAGAATATTATGTTATTTCTTTAAGAGCTAAACTTGATTAATATAAAAACATCAATGTAATTGTGCTAAAGAGTGATTCTTGTTGTTAATACTACTAGGATCTCGAACAGGGGTTATAGTATATAACTCAGTCAAAATTCAAGATAGTTATTACACAAACTAAATGTGTTTTTTACTCTTGTTAATTTTATTTTGTATTTTCCTTATAAACTGTCTAAAAGTTGCCTGTTAATGTTTTACAGAGGTATTGCTTCAAGAACACAACCTGGGTTAACTTAAGCTGTCACCTACAGGACAGATAGGGAGCACAGACCCCAGCTAATAAAAAGGGTAAATGACTATAAAGTTATAAAATTAAAGTTAAAGCCCAGTGCTCTCAATTTAAGATTGGTGAGACCAATTTGCTAGATGTATAAGATCAAGACTTTAAATTAAATTAAAAGGGCCAAGAAAACCAATATTTGGCTCTTGCCCTCAGAGTTGGTCTGAATCCAGAGAACAGGGAACTTCTCTAAAGCGCTTTGCAACTCTGGGCCACATGGCCTCCTGAGCAGGGAGGCTATGAGACATCTGAAGAAGAGAAATCCAATCAGTGCATTTGCTATGAAAAGGAGGGTCCTTGGAGAAGGGAGAGACATCCCTGGTGCTTCCAAGAGAAGCCTCATGGTCAAGCAAGACCTGGACCCATCTGAGCAGAAAAGGCACTAGCAGAACAGAAAAGCTGCTCTCAAGTTCCTCCAAGAGTTACTCCCATAGGAACTCAGCTGACTATTAACAATAGATAGAAGCAAAAGTTGGTTTGACCTGCTTCATCTTAAACACCTAGCAAAAACAGTTAAAACCGAAACACAACCATTCCTGGGCATTTAAGAAATAATAGTTAAATGTAACTTAAGATATACACTTGTATTAGCCCCAAGAATTGGTAAGACTGGAGGCTACAAAAGAGATCCTTAGGCAGGAATGCCTGGTAACTATAAAAAGAAACAGTTTAACTATTAAGTGACTGCCAAGTCAAAAGTTTTTAGTGAACTTAAGGACTACAGATCTTCCTAACCTACATAGGTAGGCTTAATATTCACTAGTATGATTATCTTAGCCCTAAGTAACAGAAATAAAGGGTTTTCTACTAGACACAGAGATCATACCAGTAGAAAGATTTTATAAGATCAGATGACATTAACTAGCTTAACTACCATCCTATCAGAATAGACATCTGTAACATTAAAAGTTAAATGTTGTGTTTATATTCCTGATAACTCTGGAGATGTTAAAGATTTATATTTCCAAATAAAGTCCTTGTCCACTCTGGCCTTATTATGGGGACAACTTCTCAGCCCTCACACCTCCTGGTGAGAAATTATCATCTTCATGGTATATGTTGACATGTTCCAGATGCTGCAACATTTATTCAGTACTCATGTTTTTTGTTTCTTTCACAGAAGCGCTGGTCCCTGATGACTTTACAACCTGTTCTTCCCCAGGCTTTCAATCCGACATGACTTCTAAAAAGGGAACTCCAAACTACTTGCCCCCATCTCACCGCCCCTGTTCAGCTCAAAGAAGCCAGATCCAGTCATCATCCCATTTCCTCGCAGTAGTAAGGAGTTCCTAAAATTAGAAGGGAAATGAAGCCAGAATCTCATAGGCAGTCAGTATAGACAGGTAAATCAAGTCAGGTCAAAAGCCAATTTGAGTGAGCCAGTTTTGGGAAGTTGGGAGACTGTCCTCTGAGGGATTGAAATGTTAATTCTCTCAGAGCTCTTCTTCTACCCTTATCAACAAACTGTCCCAACCTGTTGCCAAGGTAACCTGTCCCAGAAATTGCCCCCCTATAGGGAGCTATACAGTTTTTAATTCATATGTCCTGGGCTGCACCATCCTGCCATTCCCCCTTCAGCCCATCTGCTTCCCACCTTTTGGACATCCCACTGGGCCTGGTCACAGTATAAAGGAAGGAGATACCTGCCTCACTTCTTGGGACATAAGATAGCAGCAAAGGCCCTCTTGTTACCCCTTTTAGATAGACCCTGTCTTATATGCTTGCCCCAGTGTGCTTCTCTAGTGTTCAAACTTCAACATTCAGGAGAGCACAACTCATCACCAACAAAGGTTAAACAATTACAAGAACAATTAAAAAGGGAAAATTACAACTGGCACAACAATCCCCTTGGGACATGTTCACAAAACCCCTTCATCAGCTAGGCTCTCCCAATATTGGGACCTCTAGTTGGAGTTCTCCTATTCTATGCCTTCCTTCCCTGTGTCATAAAATTTCTGCAGGGACAACTAAATAAAATATCTAACCAAACCTTTAACCAGCTTCTCCTCAGGATTATCAACTGTTAAAAATCACAGATGACTTTCCAACCAGAGATGACTTCTCATCACCTCAGGACGAACTTGCCAGACTCTAAAGGGATCAACTACACCCTGGATGACTCTTGGCCAGTTTGCTCTGAAAGGCCCTTAATCTGCCACCCTACCTTCATTATGATGACCTTGCTTCACGAGCCTCCTACTCTCCACTGGCCTTTGCACCATAAGTCCTGCCCGGTGGAACACAGGCCTATGGACAATAATCCCTCTCACTTTCTTTCTCTTTGTTATTTTCATAATAGTGTTAAGATGCTACCTGCAAACTCTCAAGGCCTACAATTCCTACATGCTCTCAGAGGATAGCTGACTGATTCCCCCAGTGACCTATGCAGAAGCTTGGTTTGACACCCCCATTGATCTATGGCCTGAAGGAAACTTCATCCATCTCATACCTGCAGAGATTCATCTTTTTTGTGCCTGCCTCCTGGGCATTTTTCCACCCTCAAGCCTGACCTGCCTGCCCACATCTCCCCCCCCCCCCTCATAACACCCCCACATCGCCCCCTTTCAGCTCAAAGCAGCCAGACTGATAGACAGGACGCCCAGCTCCCTAAGAAAAACAAAAAGGGGGGAATGTTAGATAATTCCAGGCCACAGGCCACACTTCCCAGGCTGATAGGCCACACTTCCCAAGTACCTTGGACAGCCACATCTCCCAGGTGCCTTAAACTGGCCACACCTCAGGTCCCTTACTGAGCCAATCATGGCACACGGGTTCCCCTTCTGACCCCAGGCAGCCTATGGAGTAAGGGGTCCCTTGGACTACCTTAGTCGCTATTTAAACCCCTGCCAGGCTGAAACTTGCCCTTTTCCCCTTTTTCCTTTTTCTGCCTTTCCATCCCTTTCCCCCCTTTCTGTCCTGTTTCACCCTTTCTGTCCCTTTTTCCCCTTCTTCCCTTTCTTCTTTTCTTTTCGTTGTCCCGTCTCCTCTCCTCCCGCTGGTTTTCCCTTCACCCTCCACATGTCCCTCTGCTGATTAATAAACCCCCTTTACTACACGGTGGTCTCCCAGCGTGGTTTCATCTGCCCTTCAATCTGGATGTACCCTTTATGATTCAATCTATAGTTTCTTTAATTACAAAGAAAAGTTTTCCCAAATATTCACACAGTGCAGCAACTGTTACACTAAAAATCTTTTTATATGTTAATTTCATTTAACTCTTACAATAAGGCTGTTAAGAAAATGTTAACATTTTTACAAATGAGTGAACTGAGGGTCAAGGAAGTATATTAAACTAAATGTTTTCAGCAAAAGGACTCAATGAGAAAATGTAAAAACCATAGAGCTGGAAAAATAAAAAAGAATAAATATAATCAAAGCTACTATGTTCTATGTAGGCAAAAGGAAATCAGGTAAATGCACAGCAAGCATGAAACAACCTGGTATTGGATTTTGATTAAGGAGAGAATCATCAAAAGAGGAAAATGTTTATCCACAATGTTTAAGTTTGGTTGTGCTGGATTCATCCTTAAGAAAAAGCTTGAACAAACGTATTTTAGGCACTAACCTAAGTAAAGTAGCTATAACGTTTTCCAAGTTTAACAGAAAAGAGTCCCAGATAAGGGTGTTAGCTTAGAAGTCCAATAAAGAAGGAAGGAAAAAATTTAGTGCTGGAAGGAAAAAGAGAAACACTGAATGGATCAGCTTTCACACCTTCTGAATAGCCAGACAAGACAGGGTTTTATGTTGCAAAAACAGCAAGCCTGGAATGCAGACCCTTCTAAGCCTCGGTGGACTAAAGCAGCTTGATACCTCCTATGCCAGGCTGCTAGCAGCTTCCAGTTAAGCCAATGCCAAGACTCAACGTTGCTTCACAAGTCCCCGAAAAACCTCATTGGAATTTTAAATAATTCACACACAAAACACAATCTAAAACTAGTAGTTAAGTAAGTCTAAAATTTATAGTACACCTTCAATATTTCAGAAATGTTTCTATTTATCTAATTCTTGGTCAAAGTAGTTCTTTTGCTTATTTTCCTAGAGAAATATTTTCCCTTTCATTGATTTTAATGTGTTCGTGTGTGTGTATGTCATATACATACATATATACACATATATATGTATGGTGTGCACATGTGAATGAAATGTATGTATGATATGCATGTGTTTGCATGTATATGTGTGTATTTTATACACATACACACACACACACAAATACATATATCCACAGATAACATACATTATTTTTCCTTCAAACTTTGAAGGCTCTGGTTTGTAAGGCTTCCTCACCATCTTTTGTCAGCAATGTGAATTGTAGATTTTAAGACTGAACAACAAATCTCAAAGAGATGATTGTAGATGGTCTGCATGCCTCCTAAACAGCAGCCACGGCTGATGCCAACACGCCAAATATCAGAGTGAGCTCAAGATCTAGAAATGAGTTCCTCCTAAATTCCAATGTTATTACGAAAAATGATGCTACTGCAATCTTTACATTTTAAATGATGTTTCCCTTCCAAAGTCTAGAGACACTGCATACCAGGATGGATACCAAGAGAACCCTAGACTGCATCTGGAGACTGCCTCTATTGGTGCACAGCTCTGGCCACAGATCTCTATGAGGATGACTAAGAGCAGGAAATGGGTGGCATAGGGAAATTAGTCTTTGAAAGTAAACACCATTGTTTTTCAGAATATACAGATTCAAATTATGTGGTGAGTATGTGAAATTCTAGGAAACAAAAAAAAAAGTAGCTTTGGAAGAGGTTTAATACTTTCATTTGGTTTCAGTGTCAGCACATCAAAGAGCTAGAGGTCATAAAAAAATAACTGCCACCTTCTTATTACTTACACAGAAAACCTTTAGAGAAAAGATTCAGCATGTCTACACAGATGATCAGATCACTGAGAACATGATTTTATTTTACTTACCTTTGTGGCATTTATTGGTTTAAAATGTAAATGTCTTTTTTATAAATCCACTGTAACATCTTTCTACAGTTCACATTTAACCCACCCCACCCCACTGTCATGCAAAAGTTTAGCCCCAAAAAGCTAACTCTGCATAAACATATGGACCTATGACATAACGAAAGGACAATGTGTGTCATCAGTGGACTTCTCTGTAGTTTTTGAAGCTCTGGCTCACAAGCAAAATCTTTTTAACACTGTATTAAACACAGCCATTAGTATAATCTGTGTAAAATCAAGCATTTACTTAGACTATCAATCAAATTCATAGGAAAACTTCACTAGCATCATCCCTAGAATGAAAAGATCATTTAAGCAACTAATGGTGCATGAAGCTCCCAGTGCTGAGAAAATTAATTGCACAGCTCCAAGCCCCTGACCTATAGTAGTTTTACAACCTGAGACAAACAATGGCAAAGACTTGTGTCCATATAGGTCATATGGTAAAAAAAAGAGTAATACAAATCCTCAAGGAGTTTAGACTTTCACTTCTAGTGACTTCGGTGGGGTTATGGGGAGGGTATTTAGAAAGTAGAGAAATTTCTATTTTTAACATAACCATGTGATGTCATCAAGAAAAGACAAGCAGAGCTTCTCCAGTATGAATTCCCTGTGTTAGATGTAGCATTGTAAGTAATGATATTGTTGTTGTTGTTTTTTTAACAGATTTACCACCATGATCACCCCCATGCTCATCTTGCAGAGTATCACTCCCTTGTAATATTTATGACTTGCAGTTAATTCGTGGAGTACTTGCTTAGTACTGCATGTTTAGTTAGTGCCTGTTTGCCCCTGTTGAGCCATTACCTACTTGCAAAGTCTAGAACATGGTAATTGTTCTGTAAATGTTTCTGGAATGAAAGAGGGATGGAAAAGAAAGAAGAGGATTCCAGACATAAAACATTAGGCATAATTAACAGAAAAGTACTCTAATATATTTAACACCCAGTAGCTAGACTTATACATAAGCACTTTGAAACCGTAGGCAAACTTAACCACCTCGAACCATAACAACTGACACTTTTTTATTTCCTGAGAAAGAATGCAAGACTTAGGCGTCCTCAGCCTGCTTTAAATGTTGAAAAAGCACACAACCTTCTTTTCTTCTCTACCACATCATATCCTCATCCTTTCACTGGTGCTGCCCCACTAGTTACCGGGCTGTGACCTCCTCACTCCCCAGGTTCTTGCAAGCCCTGGGGAAGTTATAATGATTGCTATATAAATTAACCTCTGCTGAAATAACAAAGGCCAATATGTCAGCAGTTGCCATTCTGACTTTTAATTCACAAACTTTATTTCTTAGTCAAAGTTGCATTTCATCTCACTGGGGATATGACTCATTTCTGTTTCTTAGGGTTCTGGTGTTCCTTAAGCCAGATCATGATCAATGCATGATCCCTGGGCCTCATCAGCATCATCTGGATACTCAATGGAAATACAGGCCATTGTGCCCTAGTCTCTGAAAGCAGAATAGCTAGCTGACAATGAGCCCCAGGAATCTGATTTTATCAAGTTCTTCGGATAATTCATGTGTACACTGGACTAGGAAGTACAACACCATAAATCTCTGTAATACTGGCCTATGGCATAGATACTGGTCCCTCCTTTTTTCTTAGGTGTGGTTTTGGAAAATATGAAAGCATATTTACATTTGGAAAATATGAAAGCAGCCAACCAGATGTTCCAGTATCTTCTCCCCTTACCCTGGCTCCTCACCTGTCCTGCAGGTGGCAGGCATTATTAAGAGCATGCATTCTGTAATTGGATTGCCAGTATTTGATTCCCAGCTCTAACATTTGGTAGCTGTGTGACCTCAGGTAATTTATTCCACCTTTATGTGCCTCAGTTTCCTCATTCATAAAATAGAGGTAATAAAAGTACCATCTCAGATGGTTGAGGTAGAAAATGAATGGACTAATATGTATTGAAGAGCTTGGAAGCCTATGTGGAATATACTAAGGATTATATTTGTTCATTATTATTTAAGGCAGATTGAATTTAAATACTCTTTTACTAGAGACTGATTATTTCACGTATCATCTTCCTTCTGAAAAACAAATCCATGCTGAAGCTCTCATGAAGGCTAAACTGGTTTCCCTGAAGACAAAGGTTAGACTCTTTGACAGTATTTTTCTAGTTTAAAAGTATGATTCCACATTATGATAAAAAACTTACATCAACATATCTCCTTTAATTTATTAATATCTTTGCTACAAAATTAGTAATAACACTCCATATTTGTCATGAAATATTCATTCAAAACAACAACAACAATATCATTGCTTACTTTACAAGTTATCCTCTTCTGTGAGCCAAATATATAAATTAAATTGACGGATGGCTTCCAAAGATGGGTGAGAGAAATTTCTACCAGGTTGATTTATAGTCTCAACAAAATACAAATATGTGCAAGATCCCATTATAATGAACTCCACTGGACCTGTAATTTGCTTTTGCTCTAATTAAACTTTGTTATTGTGAATGTATTGCTAGAAATCATATCCCTAGTCAGTAGAAGCTTAATCTGAACCCCAGTTGGTAAGTAGCCACTCTGGAATGAATTAACAAGTGAAAGGGAATATTTTGATTCTAAATGGGAAAGAAAAAGATGTAATAAGCTCACCACGCTGTACCTCTTCATTCTTTGTTCTCCAATTATTGCAGGATTCCTTAGTTTGTCCTTAGACCATGTTTCAAGTCCTGTGTGAATAGAAATATAGTGTGCTTGATTAGTTTTGGTTTTGGTTTTTTGGGTTTTTTTCTTTTTAAATTAATCAGGAGAACTATATGTTGTAAGAGGAAGGAAGGAAACTGAAGATTATTATTAATTAATTTTGTCAGCACAAAATAATTAGAAACTTTCACCTCCCTTCCTTCAAAACAAATAGCATATTTGGACATGGCTAGTGAAAGCGAACAGGCATAAAATTATTAAGCAGGAACACTTTTGTAGAGAATCATTTGTAATAACAACAACAAAGCTTTGGTCAGTTAGTTACATAACACTACATAGAAATTTCTTTACTCTTTGGAATGCTTATTTATGTATTTATGATAAATGTTTATGCAAGAAAGATTGATTTGTCCTATGATATATAAACCTGCACCTATAATTCTCTATTTTGGCTTTATTAGTATTACATTTATTCGAAGTTCAATATTAAGCACGTAGTCAATATTGGGTATTTACCAAAATATATAGTTTTAAAAAAATAAAATATGCATGTGAATATGTGTATGTTTGATTTTTCCACAGTTTCATGTTTTTGAGTTTTACATATTATTTGTCTTATATTCTTAAATAAACAAATTGTTCAATGTTTTCTCAATTTAATCCAGAAATTTAAGTTCAAATAGTATAGCCTAAGAAAGTAATATAATGGACAAAACAATATATACATGGGTATTCCCATTTTGATATTATGTATAAGAAAGAAATATAAAATAAATGCCCTACTATGAAGAAATTACTTAAGTTAATGATGGAAAGACACAAAATTGGGCATTTGCAGTAATTAAAAATTATGCTTATGAGTACTATAAACCAGTATGCCAAGCAAATTATGCTATAAACATAAAGGAAAAACTAGAGTATGAAACTGTTCATTTAGTGAGAATAAAAAGACATGTCTGAAAAAGACAGATACTGCAACAAGATTAATAATGGTAGGATAATGGCTGTTTTCATTTTATAATTTACAATGTTTAGTTTTTATGACCAAAAAAAATTTTATTTCTGTATAACTCAAAATTGAAGGCATTTTTTGTTTAATCTCGAAACTTACTGACCTAAATACCATTTGAAATGATTAAATTGATATGAATTAAATATTTTAATAGAATTTTCATTTTATTTTTATAAATGTACACTTATTTTAAGTACACTAAACAAAATTTTATTGTAAGCTTTTTAAGTGACAAGTGTAAGTTTACACACATTTTTACAATGGTATTGTACTATGTGATGTCACATAGAATATACTAGCCTACAGCACCCCCAGTAGTGCAATTGCTTAGCGCACAGTACTTATAAGAATATACTAGCTTAGGCTAGCCTGGTGGCACACGCCTGTAATCTCAGGGGCTAGGGAGCTGGAGGCAGGAGGATCACGAGGTCAAAGCCAGCCTCAGCAATTTAGTGAGATGCTAAACAACTCAGTGAGACTATGTTTCTAATAAAACACAAAATAGGGCTAGGGATATGGCTCAGTGATTGAGTGCTCCTGACTTCAACCCCCAGTACCCCCCCAAAAAAATACTACCCTAAAAATCATGATTATCAACTATATAAAGTATATTGTCAACTTTTAATAAATACATAACAAAAATATTAATTGCATGTTATAGAAGGAAAAAAATCATTGAGACTACAAAAATATGAGATATTAGGCATTTAGACTGAGTCAACAGAAACATTCTAACTTAATATATATTTTGATTTTCTAAAAGAATTAAAAGAACTATAATTTCCATTATAATCACCATATTTCTTAGAAAACAAATCCTCTCAATAAAATTCTCTTCTTACAAGCAGTTTTCAATGTTTAGATGTTTTATAGGATTTGATTTTCCTGTGAACTCAATTATTTTATTCTCAATGATATTAACAAACAGAAGAATGCCAATAACACTGTACAGTCCTTCTGTCTACCTTTCATTATGACCAGGTTTCATTTTAATATAGGTAGCGTGAATTGAATTAATAAAACAGGGTGATTTATTTTCATAAACTTAATGCTTGGAATACATGCCTCTTTCTTTTAGTAGAGCACTGTGATTAGATAGAGCTGCTCATCAATGTAGATCAACCAAATTTTTCTTCATAAAACACTGGCAAAAGTCTGTAAAAGGGAAAGGAGGAGAACAAACCATTCACAGTACTGAATAAATGTTTACTGAGCAAACAATCAATTTTGATACTAGGATATCGGGGATTTTTATCAATTATATTTTGATCTATTGCTACAAATATCATAAGGACATAGGATTTCACTATAGCATTGTTTTATGACAGCAATAAATTAGAAATAGTTTAAATGGTTTAAATGGCTATCACAATGAAATGGTAGCAAAAATTATGGCATATCTCTACTATTGAATATTAAGCATACAATAAAAAAGAATAAGTAGATATGATCCACTGACCTTGAAAGATGTCCATGATATATTATTTTTCTAAAAAATTAAACTCTGGTTCATTACAATTTTAATACTTCATTTTAATTTAAGATTTTGATTATAGGATATGTATTATTAACAGTGGATACTATGGTCATTTAAAATATTAATATTGCCTAATATTAATTATTATTAGTTAATATTGATAAAATGGCCATATTACCAAAAGTGATAAACACATTCAATGCAATCCCCATCCAAATACCAATGACATACTTTACAGAACCAGAAAAATTATAAAATTATAAAATTCATTTTGAAGAATAAAAAACCCAAAAGAGTCAAAGCAATTCTAAGCCAATAAAGCAATGCTGGAGGCATCAAAAGCCTGACTTCAAATTATACTGCAGAGCTATAGTAACAAAGACTGCATCATACTGGCACAAAAACAGATACAAAGTCCAGTAGTACAGAATAGAAGACACAAAGACAAACCCAGACAGTCATGTGATCCTGTACAAAAACACACACTGGAGAAAAGACTACCTTTTTAGTAAATGGTGCATGAAGCTGGTTATTCATTAGTAGAATAGAAGAATGAAACTAAATTTCTATCTCTCACCCTGAACAAAAGTCAACTCAAAATGAATCAAAGACCTAGGAACTAGACCAGAAACTTTGAAATGTAAAGAAAAATATAGGGTCAATATTCCAACCTAAATATGCAGGCACTGGCTTCCTTCATAGGACTCCTAAAGCTAAGGAAAAATACTAAGAATTAATAAATGTGATGACATCAAATTAAAAAGCATTTAGACAGCAAAGGAAACAATAAAAAGCATGAATAGAATCTACAGAATGGGAGAAAATATGCTAGATACTTTTCTGACTATATCAAGAATTCAAAACACTTATCACCCAAAATAAAAAACAAAAAACAAAAAACACCCAATCAATAAATAGGCAAATGAACTAAATGGATACTTTTCAAAAGAAAAAGTAGAAACGGCTAACAAATCTATGAAATATATTCTACATCTTTACTAGCAATTAGGAAAATGTAAATCAAAAACTGAGATTTCATTTCACTTCAATTAAAATGGCAATCATCAAGAATGCAAATAATAAATGCTATAGCAGATGTGGGGGAAAAGTAACACATTTACACTCTCGATGACATTGTAAATCAGTATAACAACTATGGAAATCAGTATGGAGGGTCCTCAAAAGACAAGTAGTAAAACAACCATTTGTCCCATCTATACCAGTCCCTGGTATTTATCTTAAAGAATTGGAGTCAGCATATACAGATAGAAGCATACCAATGTTTATAGTAGCACAACACACAATAGCTAAATTATGGAACCAGCCTAGGTGATCATCAATGGATGAATGAATGAGGAAAATGTGGTGTATGTATACAGTAGAGTTTACTCAGTCATAAAGAAAAATGAAATTATGTCATTTGCAGGAAAATGGATATAATTTGAGAGCATTAAATACAATAAACCAAACTCAGGAAGTCAAGGGTTGTATGTTTTCTCCCATATGTGGAAGCTAGAGAGAACAAAGTGGAAAAAAGGTGGGAGTCATTTCATGAAAATAGAAGAAAGACCAATGGAGTAGAGAGGAAGGAGATGATGGAGGGAGGAGAGAAGAGAAGGGGAGGTAATAAGGAATGAAACTGACCAAATTATGGGATATGTGTGTGTACTGTGTGCATGTTCAAATATGTAACAATGAATTCCATTTCTATGTATAATTATAATGCATTAATAAAAACTAATAGTTACTAGTTACTTCTGAAGGATCCAGTTTAAGAGGGAGAAAGGGAACATTCAATTTCTAATTTTTAGAATTTGCAACATAATGGACTTATAGAAAGTGTATGATTCATTGAATTATCTGAATTTTCTAAAATGTAGTATTTAGTGATTAAATTATTTTATAGTTCTTTTTCAAAACTTTCTTAAATTATTTTTTATTCTAAGATGATATAAATGACAGCAGAATGCATTACATTTCATATTACACATATAGAGCACTTTTTTACAAATCTCTGGTTGTATGCAATGTATATTCACACCATTCGTGACTTGATACATGCACTTAGAGTAATGATATCCATCTCATTCTACCATCTTTTTTTTTCTTTACCCTTTTGCCCCTCCCTTCCCCTCCCTCCCCATTGGCCATTTTAGTATTCCTCTAATCCTCCTATCCAGTCTCAAACTTCTTCAAGCATCAAAACCATAAGGAATATTATCAACATACAGGTTACCTATTCCTACATATCACATTTCTATTGTAGTAAGTCTGAGGAAAGGACCCAAAACTTTGCATTTCTACCAAGGTGCCAGGTGATGCCGACACTGCTAGCCTGGGCTCTACACTTCCAGTGCGACTATTTGATATATTATGAGTAGTCTATATTTAAAATTATATATTTTGAGTTGTTGCCTTAAATTACATATTTTCCCAATTTAACTCATCTCTTTGTTTTGTTGATCACATATATTTTATCCCCTTTTAGTGTCATAAATAATTCTGAAATAAGACTTCTTATAGCAGAAATTTCTATTTCCTTTGGATAATTTTGTAGAAGTGAAGTTACTGTGTCATTGATGATGAATGGCTTTACTGGGCACAAAAGGCTAAAACTGTTTATTGGAAGTTTTGCACCAATGTATAACAAGAATATATGAGACCATTCACTATCCCATACCCTCACATCTAAAGTCATATTTCTTAACTCATAGGGCTAAAGTTTTCCTCCAAATATATCTTGTTCAATTTAACAAGAGAAATCTAAGAGAAATTATTATTCAATTTACAGACAAATTTTAGGATATTTACCTAGTCTACAAATCAAACTGTGTCAATATTAGTTGTATCAAGCTATTTCAGTTCACTGTTTCAGAGGGCATGAAACATATGTTTAGGACTTGTTAGAATACATATTTAAAGGAAATATTTAAAAAAACATTAAATAGCTTAAATCCAAATCTCATTAGCATTTTAGTTTTATTTTTCTCCTCCTGTCATTCTCACAGTTTAATATAAAATGATGTGAAGAATGAAGGGAAAATTCTGAAATTTGGAAGAATAGCACCACACCAGAATAATTGAGATTTTATACCAACTTTTATCACTGACAGATTCTCCCTATCTTTTGATTAGCATTGACTTCTTTTCCATGTCTAGAGATTCCTATAATTATTAAGAGTTATTTCTATATACTCCATGGACAAAGAGAAAGGGAGCCATTCATATAATGCATAATAAGTTTTGAAGTTATATCAGGATTTTGACCCTTAGTTTTCCATTTATTATCTGGTAACCTTGAACAAATTACTATGTCCTCTCTGTGCTTCAGTTTCTTCCTGGAAGAGAGATTACCTGGATAACATTTCTTGTATCATTGGATCCCTGTCAGTACCGAGGAACCATATTTAATTCAGATATCACATGATAACATTCAAAATGGTACTTATCATTCTATTTCATCTGCTAGTACTTGGAATACAGCAGACACTCTTAAATTAGAAAGCAAATAAATGAATGAATATAGGAATAAACAAATAACTCCACTTTTAAAGCAAAATGAAGTGTAAGTTTTCATGCTCTGCTGTCAGGTCTTTGACTAGAAAGACATGGTGGAATTTATTATTATTTCCCCTCAATTTCTTACTGCTCTCTCACCTGAAAAGTCTCTGTTCATATTTTTTTAATAAAACACAGCAAAACCTTCCCTCTAACGGAGACTAAGAAAAAGAAGGTGGGGGTGTGTGGCTGAGTGACTGGCAAGAGACCTCTGTCAGAAATGCCATCATATTTAACCAGTCTTTTTTTTTTTTTTTTTTTTTTTTTGGACTTGCAGGGGACTTTGTTTAGATGTGAATTCCGGTATTTCCCCCATAAGTGGCATTTTGAAGATGACAGCTCCAGCTGTCCACTCATCCTCCCTCCAATGACTCATGCCCAGCAGATGGTGCAAATAGCTTGGCACTGATTCACTGGATCAGTGTTGGGGGGAAAACCTTGCCAGACTGCTGATGGTTTCTTTGAAGTTGTTCATTCTGGCTACAATGGATAGTAACAGCATAGCCTTGGCCAAACAGAAAGATATGAAATTGAAGTCTGAAAGAAAATCTGGAATCTGGGGCTTTGTATCCTTCACAATAATGATACCTATTTTCTGCTACTAATATCTTTTGTAATATTAACATAATCTGTTGGAGTTCTGTCATTCTTTCCCTTCAGATTCCCCGATGCCTGGAATTATAAGAAGACTATTAACACTGCTGTTAACAATGCTGAATGACATTAGAAAGAACACTGGGTTAGAGGTTCAGGTACCCAGATTCTAGTCTCAGTTCTGCCTAGAACTTTCTGAGTAATCTAAACCAAAACATATGGTGTGCTTTGACATTCAGATTCTACAACATTTGCAGGAGGATGAAAATATCTTTCTTGTCTATGTCACAGGTGATTTTGAAAAGCATAATGTAATGAATTTGTAGATGTTAGGTAAAAAAGTATTATGAAATTTTATAAAGTTTTAACTATTATGAAGAACACCACACTGACCCTTCTCCCACAGATATGAACACTTAAATTAACGTGAGTCTTTACAGATATGCTCTCTCACCCTTCTGTTGGCTGTGTGAGACACAGACCAGAATTGAAGGACAATGGATATCATGAATCCAGGACTCTCACCAGCTCATATACCACTCTGCAATATACTTTAGAACCATATTTACTCTACATTCATATAAAAATTTGCTTAAACCATTTTTGATCTAAAAACTCTCACATAATATGAACAATTTTAGGAAATTAGATGGTATTTTTTTTAAATGCTTGAGTGTGAAATATCAAACCAGTCATTACCATCAAAACAATATATCCTAAACACAATTTCATAAATATGACACCAGAACCTACAATTAAAGTTAATGAACACAATTTAAGTTAACAAATTGTAGCTTCTAGGTCTAGAGATTTTGATCAATTAATCTCTGTATCCTCAACTCTGGTAGAAATTCAGCCTGAAATGGCATAGCTACTGGATATAGATATCCAATTCAGAAGTACAAGCCGTATAGGTTTACTTGTATCAACCAATGTCTAACTTTACCTGACAGTCTTAGAAACAGAATTACTGGAACCATTTCTTTCATTTTTAAGTAGTTGAGTCTATATTTCTTAGGCACATTTTAGAGTACATTTTAAAGTATTCATAATTCACAGGAGCCATAATTATATTTCCCTCTTTAAAAACAAAAAAGGTCTGATTTACTAAGATAATTTTTGCAAACTAGTATTAAGAGTTTATTTCCCCCCTTTTTTTTTTCTTAAGAATGAGTTGTCAGAAAGTCAGAGGACATTAAAGTCAAAAGATTTATCAACCTTAAGCTAATTATTTTCAATAATGTAATTGATTTAGGATTTTACTTTTTTTTTTTTTTTTTTTTTTTTTTTTTTTTTTTTTTTTTTTTACCAGGGATTGAACCCAAGGCTGTTTATCTACTGAGCCACATCTCCAGCCCTTTTTTGTATTATATTTAGAGACAGGGCCTCAATAAATTGCTGAGGCTGGCTTTGAATTCTTGATCCTCCTGCCTCAGCCTCCTGACCCTCTGGGATCACAGGCATGAGCCACCACACCCAGCTAAGATTTCACTTCATACCACATAAGGTATAACTATCAAAATAATCAGTTTAAAAAAAAAAGGTTAAAAGTGCTTGTGCTTTGTCTTTTGAATGAATTTTAACAGTCACACCAGGCTTAGATTTAGTTTGTTTGCTCACAAAAATGGGTAAAAAGTTTTCTAAGGCAAATGTTTAAACTGAAAGAAGCCTGTGCTAGGTGATCATTAAAGTTTGATCAGGGGCCAGGCACAGTGGTGCATGCCTGTAATCCAGCAGCTCCAGAGGCTGAGGCAGGAGGATCACAAGTTTAAAACTAGCCTCAGCAAATTAGTGAAGGCCTGTCTCAAAATAAAAGGGCTGGGAATGTGGCTCAGTGGTTAAGTACTCCTGGGTTCAATTGCTGATGCCAAAAATAAATCAATAAATAAATATTGATCAGAAAAAAATGGATGCTACTCCAGACATTTTGAGGTCTCTCTGGATATCCAGTTTTCTGGGTTAAAAGGAAACTGCTAGCAGGATACTCATTTGCCTGCATCATCACAGTGGGGATTCTGAGGAAGATGGCACCAAATTAAAGGCAAAACACACAACCACCATCTGCCCACACGCCAATTCCTAACTAGATGCATCTCTCCTTTCCCATTTTGAACCTTCAGTACAGACTCTAATTGGCAGAATGTAACCAGAATCCTGCAGGCAACGGAGTCCAGGAACTGTGGTTTCCAAGCTGCACAGAGGGAATCCAAAACTCATGAAAATTTTTCCTGAAACTTCACCTCATCTCTCTTCCATCTCAAACCAAAGAAGGCAAACCAAAGAGCACCAGACAGTTCTACTCTAAAGTCTGTTTGTACTGTCTCCTCAGTCACTGAGAACCCTTGTAAGACCTTTAACTATGCCAGGAAAGAAATCCTCCTCGGGAAGACAATTTGTCATCAGCAGTGACAGCACACACTTATTCCTGATAGATGGGCTACCCTCCCCCACAGAGGTTTCCGTATCCTGAGCAAAGCAACCTTGTTTCATTTTCTGGGCAGGTCACTCTGTTCTCTGGGCAGGATGTTTCTTCCCTGGGCAGGATTTTTTTTCCTGGGCAGGAGCTAATAGGCTTAAAGGTCGCCCTGTTCCATGGGCAAAGAGCCAATGGTGTTGGGGTCGCTCTGGTGCACCCCCCACCAGAAATCCCTATATAGGGTCCCGTTGAAGAGACTCTCACACAACAACAGCTCATCCTTGCGGAGAGGAGGAAGCCACTCAGACACAACAGCTCGTCCCTGTGGAGAAAAGGAAGCCACTGCACCAGCCTTAGACCCATCACCTCCAACCCAACGTCAGCTGCCCCAGACGGCTCCAGACCCATTGCCTCCAATCTGATGGCAGCTGCCCAGCCGATAGCTCTAGCCTCCAGCCCAACAGCAGCTGCTTTAGCAGATCCAGAGATCCCAGCCGGCACAACCAGGCACCCTCCTTACATTCAAAGCTTGCACACTCCCCTCTCCCTGACTCCTCTCTCCCACCAGAGCTTGCACACTCCCCTCTCCCTGACTCCCCTCTTCGACCTTCAACCAGAGCACCTCTTCGACCTCTGACCAGCCACAAAGGCTGTTGAACAAATCTCTTGGCTGCACGGTTGTCCCCAGTATGAGTTTTGCCCTTCAATTCCCACACTAAAACCAGCAAGCACAGACCCTTTCCTAGAGCACAGGATGCCTCCCTCTGTTGGGAATAGAAGGCTTTTATTATCTTTGAATGTATTGAACACCCACTTCACTGCAAAGGACATCTCACATAATTTCTTAGGTCCCCCAACTTTTTGTGATGTATTTATTGATTACTCTATTTAATAGCTAGGAAAATTGAGATTTAGAGTAGTTAAGAGGAAATTGCACAAGTCCTAGGGCTCACTAGTGCCAGATGTACCCTAGATGTCTGATTCCAAAACTTTTGTTCTTTCTGCTACAGATAGGTATGGCTCGGTAGTATATTCTGAAGTTAAAATCACCGTATGAAAAAATAAATAAGAGAATTCAAAGTAATAAACAAAAAGAAATTCCTGTTGGATGAACATAATCACCAATTCTTCTTCAATCAGGAACCACATTATTTTGTGAAAATTTGGCATTTGTAACAATCAAAATTATACTAATTTACAAAATACTTAGCATAAAAACCCAGGAAAGTTGATTTCTGCTACAAATCTGCCAAAAAATCCATATTAAGATTTGGTTTAGGGCTGGAGTTGTAGCTCAGTGGTAAACCACCTGCCTAGCAAGCGCAAGGCACTGGGTTCAATCCTCAGCGCTACATAAAAATAAAGCAAAAGTATTGTGTCCATCTACAACTAAAAAAAATTAAAAAAAAAAAGATTTGGTTTAACTCTTATTTTTATTATCAAAGAAAATTTAGGACATATATCCTTAAAACTTGTTTGTTTTAAAATCCCTTGCCATTTAACAGGAACCTGCTGGCTTGAAGCACAGATTTAAACTCAATTTAAAATACTTCTTGGGGACTTAAATTAACCAGTATCAATTAATTTCTCATAGACCTAACCATCAGGAAAAAAACATGATAAAACACTTCAGCAAGGACTGTCCATTTGTTGCTTTATGTATCTGAGAATGTAATGCCTTAATTTATTTTAACCGCAGATTAACGAAGCAAGCTCAAGTTTTATAAAGAGGACTCTAATTCCCTATTACTTTCATTATGAATTTAGTGACAGAACTCTTTTGCAATATTTCATATGTAATTTGGTAAACCAAAATGCAAAGTCTGGCATCTTAAGAATTCTCTTTACTTAGAGAAATGCTAAATATATATTGAAAAAAAAATAAGGCAAGACAACCCCATTCCCAAATTTATCAAATCTTTGACAAAAAAAGTGAAATTTTCTATTTGTTTCCAGAATGTTAAAAATAGGTAACATAAAAATTAGAGAAGAAATTTACTGAAATGAAGAACATTAATACGTTTATCTTATGCTCCCATAGTTACAAACATGAAATTTGTCAAAAAAAATACTCAAGATCTTGTATATTCCTTACCTAAAATTTAATCAGTAAAGATGCTTAAAATCATTAGCACAAATATTTCTCTTTTACTTGGAATTTTTCACTGAATCTTAGATTAGGTTGATACTGAAGAAAGAGAACAAGACTGATCTAATGGGAAGAACTTTATTTTTGAATGGTCCAAGTATATAACGAACTAAAACATATGCTAAAGCCTAAAATATTACTTTTGAATTAATACGTTATAGGGATTTTACATTGGAATTGAATGGTTTCTCTGTGATCTGGATAAAAAAATAACAAAATGAAGTTATTTTAGATTTTGCTATTTAATTAGTCCATATATTAGTTTTTAAAATGGGTTTCTGTTTAAAAATGCAAGGGTGTTAACTTGGCTGTAATTTAGTCAGACTTTCATTTGAATTTGCAACAGGGTGGACTTATATTTCACATTACATAGAAACATATGCTCCAGAGACTTCTGCATCACCTTTGTGATCTTATGGGGCCAGTAAATAATATTCTTTCCTTCCTAGGCTTGGTTCAGAACTGATTAAAAATAAAGCACAGATGCCTGGCATGGTGGTGCATGCCTGTGATCCCAGTGGCTGGCAAGGCTAAGACAGGAGGATCATGAGTTCAAAGCCAGCCCTCAGAAAAAGCAAGGTGCTAAGCACTCAGTGAGACACCATCTCTAAATAAAATACATGTGGCTCAGTGGTTGAGTGTCCCCGAGTTCAATCCCTGGTACCAAAAAAAAAAAAAAAAAAAAAAAAAAAAAATTATAAAAGTAAAGCACAGAAAGTAAAGGAGACTTAACAGCTTTTTTACTGATAAAGCAGATTAGAAAATGTGGCATTAAATCTGAACCTAAAGCCTTCACAATAGTCCATCCCTGAAACAAAGAGACATACCCAATGACACACAGGACTACAGGCTTTTTACATCCCTGGGAATTCATCTAAATGCATGAGAGCAGAAAACAAAAGTGGAGGAAATTACTCCTAAAAGTAGAAGAAAAAGGTCAGGCTGACTTTTCCCAACCTGTAATCAGTGAGGAAAACCAATTGATGGGCCAGGAAGAGACAGTAAGTAAAACCAGGCTAGTAGAAACTTCTATGTGGAAAAATGAGGAGTAATACAGTGTCCCTTATCCCCAAATTCAAATGGAAATAATGACCGGGTATGGCTTCCAGTCTGACAGTCTGCATCCATCTTCCTTTGCTTATAGATGTGTGTCTTTTCTGTCAATTAGTACTTACAAATAATATGCATCCCATTTTTGTAAAAATGCCTGTTTTTCTCCTTTTAGTATTTTGTAGCCGATAGTAAATACATATAGTACTGTCTTATCTCTGAAGTTTTTTCACCTAACACTAGGAATGGATAGATTACAGGTATAGATTGTATGTGTGCCGGGGGCGGGGGTTGGGGGGAGAGAAACAGCCTCCAGGAAATACTGCATTTTGTCTAATCTTCTTATGCATTGTGAAATAATAAAAAAAGGTTATACCTCCCTATAATAGACATTAATGAAATTAGCATCCACGTAATTGTGTATATGAGTTACACTGATTGTTGCTTTATGTATCACAACATATACCCCTGGATGCCGACTGCAGTTTTCTGTGCCTTTTGGTGCCTGCTATTTCTCCATTTCATCTGGTTATGCATTTTGATTGTGCCACATTGTGGATAATTGGGCTCACATGACACTGATAGCACAAGGAATTAGGATTTTTTCCATTTGTAAAGATCTAAAAAGTCATGATTAAATATTTGGAAAAAACTGAAACTAATTTTGAATAATCACTATTGTGATGGGGAATGGAATTCTAACTTACCAGTTTTAAGAATTGCAAAATGAGTTACATAACCTCTTTAATTATGTAGAGCATTTTAAGATATGCAAAATTAAATTTTAAATGATTATTCAGCAACATCAAATATTCATTATAAAATCACTATTTAATCATTGTTCATTTTGCTTTGCCTAACCTATTGCAAAGCAAAATGGTATTGAAAGAATGGCCTAAACTTGTAGTTTAACTTATTACATTCCTCAGGGGCCACAGAGCATATGTGATCCAAAAAATGGTCACAGATAATAAAATTGATAATAGCATTTTCCTGTTTGCCTCTAATAATATTGCTCTACAAAATAATGACAGTATTTCTCTATTCTTCATTAAAGTAGAATCCCATGGCAGTGGAATTCAGCAGTAATTTAGTCTTGGTTACTGAACACCAGGTCCATCACAATTAACACAAGTGAATTAGGTTATATCCTATCTGTAGACCCATTTTCATTACTGACTTCCCCTGACCTATAAGTGAACAATTGGAAAATGATAGATTATGTATCTGTTCCCAAACTGCTGAAAATACCTTACAAGATCTTTCAAGAAAGTTACACCTGACTTATAGCAAGCTTGGAAGGACTTGCTAAAGGGCTAGAGAAAAAAGTAAAGAGAATGAATGTCCCTTTTAGGAAAATGATAAGGGGTGGGTGGATAAAAGCTAAAAGAGCAAATATAGTTATTGCCAAAATTTCATGAAAAAAACATTCTTGAAAGATGACAAAGTAAAGTTAGTGAAAGCAATGTATGATTTGAAGTCAAACAAGACATGAATTTTGGATCCTAATTAGTATACTGTATGACCTGGGACATATTTCTTAATTTCTCATAGTTTCAATTTCCTCAACTGAAAATTGCAGTTGAGGAAACTAATATAATAGTTTTATGACTGTGGTGAAGAGAAATGTAATTTTATTTTATATAACATACCAGGGATGTCAAA
Organism: Tamias sibiricus; assembly: GCA_025594165.1. Classification (NCBI taxonomy): domain Eukaryota; kingdom Metazoa; phylum Chordata; class Mammalia; order Rodentia; family Sciuridae; genus Tamias; species Tamias sibiricus. The sequence goes on from CM046664.1 coordinate 98,997,175, forward strand.
ATTGCTCCATAACATTCCTTGTTATTATTGTTGTTTTTGTCATGTTATAGTTTTTAAATCATGAATATAGGAAAGGATTGCTCCCCTTTTCTTTAAATTCAACAGTGCAATCATGAGTTTCCAGCACTGCTTCTGTTGCCAGTAACAAGGTATAAAGAAGGGAATGTTGGATCAAGATGGGGGCCAGTGGGGAGGACCCCACACAGTGATAAGGATATTTTATTACTGACATCATTTAGAATTGCTTGTGCATGATGATTTTAGGACAGATTAAATTCTTTACAGATGGTGTACTAGTTGGTCTCTGCTTTATGGATAACCACAGCTCTTCAAATAGATGAAGTTCAGCAACCTAGTCAAATTCAAAATGTATCTCTTTCAAACTCTTTTGTTTTAAATTCACATTTTTCCACTTCTTTCCCCTTAATTTTTTTCTGATTTGTGTATCTAAATCTGGTCTTTAGTTCGCTTCCAAGATCTAAACTAACCCAAACAAAAATCATTCACCTTCTGAGATTTTACATGGAAAAAATTAGTATCAAGTCTAGTATATTCACTTTGCATGATTTTTATCATTTCTTCTTCTGTGTTTTAGTCATCATGCTTTGGTGTCTGTTTTTCTAGTCTTTAGAGACTCTGTTGACAATTTCTGTGATGTAATAAAATGTTTGCCCAGCATAAGGTGATAACAAAGTAGAATCGTATTATGCCATGTCGTATTTTAAAATGTTTTCTTTCCTCAGTCTTTCACAAAGAAAAAATTGTCAGTATGATAGCTTTCTTTTCCCACCTGTAAGGTTATGCCCCTTCAATGAAATTAAGGATCCACTCTGCTAGCTGAATTCAAATAACTTGCCACTGGCCCCCGACTCAAAGAAGCAAAATGATAAGAATGGAACAAATGGATCACAACTCCATTTTTCACCAGACACAAGGTGTCTTTCCCCTTCTCCAGAAGGCAGCACAGACAATTAATGCTCTGATAAATAATAACACACACCAAAACAGTGACTAGTTGTCAAACTAAAAAAGAATGATTATATAATTTTCTGTTCACAGATCTGTCAGTGATCAATATTGTATTGGTAACCTTGATTGTCCTAAATTAATAAACCTATACTCAGGTTGGGTTAAGGATTAAAAAGTAATCTGTAAAGGGAAATATTTCTCTTGAATCAAAAATATTTTATTTAATGCAAAATTAATTAATTAATTAATTAAATAAAACTCTTTTTACCTCCACCTTCTGGGCCAGTACTGAGAAAATCCATGGCAACCAGTTTCAAGCTACCTAAATAAGGATGCCCCAGAGAAATCATACAATGGATGTTATCTCTTCAGAGAACTACATTTTCTTCCATAATTACGGTATAAAATGGAGCATTCACCATAGGTACGACACATATAACACAAGCTACAATTTAGGACCCAAGGTTTAAAAGGTCTGAAACATTTCTACCTCAACAGTTTCTATTTTCTCTAATCACTTTCTTATAAATAACTATATCCATATGTTCTTTACAAGAAATCACGTACAAACACCACATATTTCTGCCGAGAACAGCTTGACAGTACAAATACTTAAACTTACTTCAAGGCAAAAGGACATATGTTTAATAAAATTAGTTGGACATTTTCTTCATAAATAAATGCAAAGTCTTATGAAGACCTTTGCAATGCTCATTTCACACTCATTTTAAAAACTAACTAATGATTTGACTAATGATAAATGGCTCCACCATAAAAAGCAACATTATAGTACTGCTTCCAAACAAGCAAGTATTGAAGCCTGTTAAAAGCCTAGAGGTGAAAAGTTTCTTCATAACTGTTAAAAACTAAAGATGGAAGGGATATGAACTAAAATATTTTAGAAGCAAAGGTAAAATACAATCTTAAGAACAAACATAATTATTTATTTACGAGATTCCTGGACATAGACACAGCAGCCATCTAATAGGATGGCATGAAAACCGCATGAACCAGAGGAGACGAAGAAGGTGAATGGCAATACATACCACACAGCAATGTCCATTCCAGGAAAGCAATTTGGACTCAAGCCAAGGCAAGTGATGGAAAATCATTTCCATTCACTGGATGGCCAAATCTTTAGCTGTGTCTGATTATGAGAGTGAGAAAGGAATCTCTGATTGGGAATTTGTAGCTAATGTATATTTTAAAATATTTTTTGGTTGTTGACAGACCTTTATTTATTTAATTATACAAAGTGCTGAGAATCGAACCCAGTGCCTCACACATGCCAGGCAAGTGCACTACTGCTGAGCCCCAGCCCCTGCAGCTAATGTTTTTAATCCTATTAGATGCTACTTGGTCAATCCACAGCTGCCAAGATACACACAGTTTCTTCTCACTTCATTTACCTGATTGGATGGTAATCCAACCATCAGTTTCACTTGAAATAAAAAGATAGTGAATATCCAAAGAAGAAAAATAGCAAGATATACATGAGAATTCAAATGTTGCCCAGATGATAAAAAATTTGCAGTGTATAAGTAGATTTTTAAACAAGAAGCAAAAAGCTCTAATTCAAACTTTGGATAAGCTATTGGTTGCTTCTCCATGAAGAGTTCAAGAAGGAAAGATTAATTATTTACCTCCTCTCTGTTGTCTGAGAACACTCATTGTCAACTTTTTCTAGCTTTATTTGAGCTAATTCAGAAACCTCTATGTTTAAAATATTATACTCAGCTTCTTCAAAATACAAACTTTGAAAAAGACATACATTATCAGCCAGGAAGTTCCTCCCAATACTTAATGTCTTTTCTATAAATAGCAATCTACAAATAAGAAAATTTTACTTAACCAAGTTACTAATGTAGATAATGAAATTATTGCAGAGTGTCTTCAAAACAATTGTTTTACAATATGAGTTTCCATCCAAGAACTCTTATGAAAATACACACTAAACTTATTTCCTATTTAATCACCAGTTCTATTCAGTACTTTACAGGCAAAAGCCTCAGTACAAGACATAGTATCTTATTTCTGAATCCCCTCTCTCACACTGTGTGTTGCCTGAAATCATTTTAGAAGAAAGTACCATTTAAAAACATAGTATTTTAAACTTTTAAAAAATTGTTTTGACAAATAAGCGGTCATTCAGGAACACAAGTATTTCAAATATAGTAGATTGTAAATTTAAGCTATTACCTTCCTTACCAAGATCATTTGGAAGATGATTTTCTAAGATGATTCTTCTCAAAGGCAATGCACAACATTTCCCTTGGCACATCAGGAATGGTATAATTTATATATCATAATGGTTACAACTACTGGCTTTGAATTCAAACATGAGTCAGAGTTACAGCTCCACCAAATGAGGCTATCTGACTGAACCCCAGTGTTATCACTGACAATTGGGATAAAAATAAATCTTTTGTGTTGCTGCAAAGACTACATTAATTCAAAGAATGTATTAAATAATGGCTAAAAACTATACATAATAGTAAAAAAAGCTAGCATTTTAATTGTGATGAATATCATAATAAATTGTCATACATATTTGTCCCTAAAAATATGGCTGATTAGATACAATTGATTCAATTGCCTCAATCAAATTTCCAGACAAAATAGACTATTTTCTTTTCAAAGCATTGTTGAATTAACATCAAGTTGGGAAACCAAAAAGCCCCCAAATAAAACTAAAGCATGCCTGTTTACACTGAGATGTAAGAAATAATGAACTGACATCCACCCAAGGGTTTCTGATGAATCTGAGGGACCTTGATATTCAATTGACAAGTCTAGTGCTCTCACTTTATAGGGATTCAAGATGACACTTACCAGATAGCTGAAAACTGCTTGCTGGGACTTTATTCTTGGGGCTGTTTCTGTTTAATGCTAAACAATGCTTCCTGCAAATTTTTTAAATACTAAAAGGAAGTTTAATTTAGAGTAATTTGGATTGATACTGGCCTTGGAAAACTGGCAGAAGCAAATGCAATTTTTCTGGAGAAAACTGCTTGCAACAGAAACCTCAAATAATTCCCACAGATGAAGTTTCAAGTGTAAACAACTCACAATCAAAAATCACAAAACACAAAAAGAAAACAAGGCATTGTAAATAAAAATCTGCAAAAATAACAACAGGAACAAGCTGGCAAACATCAAGAAAAGTAATTATCAGAAACAAACTGATAACTACATGTTTAAAAATACAAAAGAGAAGTTTGATAAATTGATCAGTAAGAGACTATAAAAATGAATATGCAAGCCGGGCGCCGTGGCGCACGCCTGTAATCCCAGCACTTTGTGAGGCTGAGACAGGAGAATCGTGAGTTCAAAGCCAGCCTCAGCAATGGCGAGGCACTTAGCAACTCAGTGAGACCCTGTCTCTAAATAAAATACAAAAAAGGGCTGGGGATGTGGCCCAGTGGTCGAGTGCCCCTGAGTTCAATCTCCGGTACCACAAAAAAAAAAAAAAAAAAAAATGAATATGCATATATGAAAGGGAAGCAAATAAGAAATAAATCCAATACTATCTAGAGTTTCAAAGTCAACAAATGAATTAAGTACAAAGGCAGGTTGTGAACTAGAAGAGACATTGTCCAGAAAACAATCTAGAGAGACAAAGAGATGGAAAACAAGAGAGAGATTAATGGGTATAACAGAAAATGTCTAAGCAATATCTAGTTGATACAGGATATTGGAATAAGAATAAGAGGCAGTCAGAGAAAGAGATAATACTTAAGAATGATCTGGAATGTTAAGAAAAAAAAAATCACTAATCCATGTTCTTAGAACTTCAGTGAATATCAACGGAGCAAATGAACCTGCAAGATAACACATCAGAGAAAAACCGTCAAATAGCCAGACGCAGTGACACACACCTGTAGTCCCAGAGACTTGAGAAGGTGAGGTAGAAGGATCAAAATTTGAGGCCAGCTGCAGTAAATTAGCAAGACCCTAAGAAACTTAGCAGACCCTGTCTCAAAAAATTATATTAATAATTTTAAAAGGGCTGGGGTAGTAGGTCAGTGGTAAAGCACCCCTAGGTTCAATTCCCAGTACCAATTAAAATAAAATTTAAAAAAGAAAGGAAGAAACCGTGAATAAGGAAAAATTAAAGTTTTCAAGAAGCCAATAAGAAAAGACTTTGTCTATAAAGGGATGGCAATTGTATTTGTAGGTGACTCTGTTGTGCCCAGAGGACGGATCCCCCAAAACCACCAAGGAGTCCGGAGTGCATGCAAGAACAAAGAGCCTTTATTCGGGCTTAAGCTCGGACTCTCAGACCTCACCAACACAGTGGATCTGTACTGAGAGCCCAGAAATGGGGAAAGACTGAGTTTTTATAGGGGTAGAAGCAAAGAGGGGGAAGGGGCTCGCCTGATTGGCCAGGGGAGCTCATGTGTGACTAAGGAGGTTTTCATTGGTGGAGGCTATCTCTAGAGCTATGGAATGTGCTGACTGTTCATTGCAGGCCCCTGCTATTGCCTTTTCTTATTGTGTAAGGGGCTGGCTTATCATACCCGGGCTTATTCTTGCCTCTTGACAGGAGACTTGCAACAGTTTGGGGCAGCTGATAACAAAATGGGGTCACAGTGGTTTGACTTCTATTTTCTTTAAGCCAAGCATTTTACAGAAGCAAAAAGAAGCAGTTAAACTGAAAAGAGGCTTGGGGCTGAAAAAGGAGGGTACCACAGACTCCACAACAGCAACAAGAAAAAATAGATGTCTTAAATATTGCTTTTGTGTGCTGAGATTAAATAACTATTAATTTGAAGGTAACTATCAACTTGAAGGTTGATCAGCAAAAATATCCAAGGATGAGGGAAGAGAGAAGAACATTTTCAGACCAAGAGAGTCAAATTCTAAAGCTACATTTCAGGAAGAAAATAATGATCCCAGGTAGAATTCTTAGGTGAAAAGAAAAATAATAGACAAAGATACTACTAAATATGTGAGCAAATCTAAACAAACAAAGTATACAAACGGTGAGTGCTTGGTGGGGGAGAAGAGGCTCAAAAATATTATAGCTCTCATAGTTATAAGAATGATGGAAGTTAAAGCATTTTTATGTTCATGAATTTAAGGTTGATAGATTTATCAAATGATAAATTCCATATTCATTATTTATACAAAATTCAAAAATAACTGGATTGTTTGTATTTTATCTGGCAACCCTATATTAATTGTTCTGGAGAAAATTAAATATGCTGTTTAAGTATGCAAGTTAGTATAATATTATAAAAACCAATTAATGTAATTTACCACTTTTACAGATTAAGAATATGACATTTTTGATACATGCACACAAAATCAGCCAATAATATTCAAAAGTCATTAATAGTAAACATAAAATGAAATAAACTAGACATTGTTTCAAACTGATCAAAATTATTATTAGGGATGTGGATCAATGATATAGCAGTTGCCTAGGAGGAATGAGGTCCTGGGTTCAATCCCCATTACCAAAAAATAATAAATTTTATGAAAATTCTCATGGTGACAGTACAAAATAATTTTCTTTAGATCAGAAATGACACAAAAATGGTTGCTGTCAACACTTTGTTAACATTGCATTAGAGGTTCTGACCACTAGAATAAAAGAAGAAAATTTAAAGTTACCACAATTGCAAAGGAAAATAGGTCATAATCCTCAGATGATATAATTGTCTACCTAAAACACACAAAATAATCTATAGGTATTTTTTGTTTCAATAACAGGAAATCAAAATATAAATATTTTTATCCAAAACATAATATATTCTTGCATTTCTATATATTAAGTTTTACAGTTAAAGGTGATAATTTTCAAAATGGTATCAATTTTCTACAGCAAAAGAAAAACACCAAAAGTAAGTCTAAGTCTTGTGAAGAAAATTATTAATTTTAAATTGGCAATAAAAGCTGGGCATGGTGGCACATGACTGTAATCAAAGCAGCTCGAGGGGTTGAGGCAGGAGAATCACAATTTCAAAGCCAGCCTTAGCAAAAGTGAGGTGCTAAGCAACTCAGTGAGACCCTGTCTTGAAATAAAAAAGTATAAAATAGGGGCTGGGGATATAGCTCAGTTGGTAGAGTGCTTGCCTCACACGTACAAGGCCCTAGGTTCAATCCCCAGCACCAAAAAAAATAAAATATATATACATATATACATATATCTACATTAAATACACACACACACACACAAAATAGGATGTGGCTCAGTGGTCAAGTGCCCCGAGTTCAATTCCCAGTACCAAAAAAAAAAAAAAAATGGTAATAAAGAAAACATAAATAAAGGGAGAGTCATACCATTGATCCATGAACACACATGCATGTATGGCTGCACATATACATGAGATTTTCAACTGATAATTGAAATATGAGGTCTTGATGAATAGGAAAAAGATGGATTCTCCAATACATAATATTGGGCCAATTATTTACCATATAGAAAGAAAGTGGATTGCTATCACCCCATAAAATATAAAGTTTAACTGAAAGCAAAATCTGTGAAACTATTAGCATACCACATAAAATTAAGGTCATGAATTGAAATAAGACACATAAACCTCTTAATTCTAAAACTGAAAATAGCAAACCATACCAGCCTCAAATGAATCTCATGTCCTTAGTAATAATAATTTCTAAAATCATACTTCCTATAACAGAACAAGCCCTAGTAATATAAAAGTTGATTTTTTTTTTTTTTAGTTTCCTGTTTTCTTCATGCCAAATAGTATTCTGCATCTGAGGATGAGCTATCTGCACAGGGATGCTCAGGATCTATGCTTAATACACAGAGTTCCTGGACTGGGAATTTCTAACAGAGAGTCAGAATAAAAGTGAGGGAAAAAATAGGAGAATGGCATTTTTGAAATGCTTATTAGATATCACATAAAAAATGTATTCCAAAGCCTGCAGTACAAAGATTTTACTCATAATTCCAGGATAAAAAATGTTAAGCATGACTACACAAAAATGATAAGGCACTGATTTATGTATAGACTGGCGAAGACAACAATTTTTTAGTTAGACTATTCTATCATGCATTATAAAATGCCTTTTCCCTTTTACCATTTGGCTCAATAAATCTTCTTGTCTACTAATCTGTAAATTGCTGGATCAAGCTATAGACCATAACTTCCTCAGTGAATAGTCTAAGGGAGAGTCCCCTGGCATGAAACAAAATCCTATATCAAGCATACACTTTTTCAATCACTTGCAAAAACACTGCAAGAAGATTTTACTGTGTTTGCTTACCACAATGCATTATAGAAATTTCTATTAATATTTAAAGCAGTATAACTACATAAAGTTCCAAAGTATTTTAAAACCTTTTAAATGTTTTGTATATCTCAATCTAGACATTCTTTCAGTCAGGACAAATATAAGAAAGAAGGATGAGCAAATAAAATGTTAAAAATAAAATGTCCAGAAAACAATATTATGATGATGATGATGTCATCTAATTTATGGAGCTAATAAAGAAAACAATAAATATGGGAAAAAATAAAAATTGGAACTAAAATATTCAAATGTTCTAAAATTCTAAAGCCAAGGCTTTAGTAGCTGGGATCTAGAATAGCTATACCACAGAGATGAATGTGGAAAAAGTGGAGCCAGCACTTCAGAGAAGCAAGGAGTAGACTAGGATGGGCTGCATAGTCATTAGCAGCAGGAAGGGGCAAGGAAGCTATGAGGCCAGGTCTTCTAGCAACATGGTTTTGGGGATACTGTTTATTGGGAGATTAGACAAGTCTAAAGTATCTACTCCAAACCCCAAGAACACAAGCATAAAAATCCTATAGGATCGGGCTGGGGTTGTGGCTCAGCGGTAGAGCGTTTGCCTGGCACGTGCGTATCCCGGGTTCGATCCTCAGCACCATGTACAAATAAACCCATTGTGTACAGCTAAAGCAAATAAATAAACATTTTTAAAAAATCCTATAGGATCAACTTGCAAAATATACAGAAATAAAATTACATATAACCTCACAAAGTTAGCAACAATAACAAAGTAAGGAACTTTGAACATATTAATAATCAATCAATACCTATAAAACTTGAAGATTGTGAAATTATCAGTGAGCATTCAGAAGGACTATGCATGAGATATACGAAGACTCTAAATGGGCAATGACAAACATAAGCATAAATTCAGAAACTATGAGAAATGAATAGAAAAGAAATGAAAAAAAATTCTAAAAATGAATGTGAAATAAATGATTCAATGCTTAAAACAGCAGGAAAGATACAATGAAAAATGGGGATTATTGAGCTAGGAGAAACATACAAATAATTTATCCAGAATGAAATGAGAGATAAAGAGATGAAGACTGTGAAAAAGGTTAGGAGATATGGATGTATTGATTATTGTGATTGCAACAAATAATATGGTTCATGGAGTTGTAATTGATTGTACTTTCAATCTTAAGATTTTATTACGTTAAATATGTATGAAAATCCTCAAGGATAACCACTTAAAGAATAGAGTGCCAACATTCCAGACTAATGAGTTGGGTAGAGTAGAATAAAAGAAAATATGTTAAAAAAAAAAAAAAAAAAAGAAAAATCAGTCTGAAAAAAGAATAATAAAAGGTTGAAAAGCAAAAACAATACAGATAATAACAAGCAAGTTCAAATAGAACAATAACCATGATAAATTTAAATGACTCAAGTTTTGCATTCACACAGTTTACCAGAAAAGGTCTTAGCACACATATTTTACATCAATTCATTGCAGTTAGTTTTGTATTCATATTCAACAACCTCCCATTTTCAACCAAGAGACTCTTCAAGTTAAGTTCTGGGCTTCTAGAATGACCACAGAAGTCTCTGATTGCTTCCCTGCTCTAGATTCAATTATTCCATTTCTCCAAGATGTTTTGGTTCCAAAAAGGATGGAGAATGGTATTTAGAGACTGTAATCTCAGTACTGTGGGTGTTTTTGCTAAAGAGTTTCTTGCAGTGTCAGCCCTTTTCAGTAGATGAAGCAAGGAAAATGTATTTCTCAAGAGAGAAAATGCATCATGAAGTATGAGTTCATATCAAGAATTGCTGATCAGATTTAAATTACTTTTATCTCCTTTCCCTTACTCTGAAATTTTTCATTCCTAATGTCATTAACATGTTTCTTAGTTCTTTTATTCTACTAATAAGAAAATAGCAACACCAACATTATAACAAATAGTATAATTACTAAAAACAAATGTTTAAAATTTTAAAGTATGTAAGTTTGTCCTTAAAGTAAAGCTCACTAGGGACTTATCATACATTTACCAGAATTGAAAGTCACTCTCTCTGTAGTTTATATGACCATAATGAATCAAAGCTATATTATTTTGTTTGGGGTTTTAGGTACTGTTTTGCTTCTTGTATTAATTTTCAAAAATTATGTAAAAAATACATTGTTTCAAAACTCAAATACTTAAACTTTAATATATTCAGAGTGCTTCAGTTTCTATTTATGTGCCCTCTATATATGGTTCACCTTTTAAAAATGTTCTGATATATTCTTTTTTTACTTAATTTTTAATATAAATATTCACATATCTAATTAGAAGCAATAAAATGCTATACATACTCTCCCACCTTATTATTTTGCTCCGTGGCAGTATGCAGAGAATTTCTTCATTCTTTCACATGAAATAGAACTCAATTTTGTGAATATAATAGCTTTATTTACATAATCTCAAATTTAAATATCCATCAAAGGAGACTGGATAAATAACTAGTCCTTCAATAAAGATTCCTATTTAAACATCTTTTTGTATTTTTCCAAGAATATCTTTGAGACAGATTCCTATCAAAGGAATTGCCAGGTAAAAAAAGTAGAGATATGTATGATTTTTACTAGAAATTGTAAGGCTTCCCTTCATGACATTTATGCCACTTTGTATTCCCACTGGTAACACGGGATAGCACCTGCTTCCCCTCAGGCTTGACTGAAGAGTATGTTATCCAGTTATAGTAGAAATGAAAATTCATTGTAGTATCGATTTGCATTTTACTTATCTGAAATTAAATTGAGAAATTTTTCATAATATTTAAGGATCATTTGATTCTCATTTTCTACGAAATACTCATTGTTCTCTGAAGTTGTAAATTCCATTCTCTAATTTTAGAACTCATATAACCTAACTCTTTATTTGTGAAATGAATTGCAAATATTTTCCTGGTTTGTCATTTATGTTTGATTTTGTGAATGATTCTTTCAACATTTTTTTTTTTTTTTTTTTGGTGTTCAAATATGCCAGTATTTTCTTTACTGCCTACTTATTTAATTGTACTTAAGAAGGCCTTCTCTACACTCAGTTTACTAAGGAAATGACTCAGGTTCTAGTACTTGTATATTTCACTTTTAAAATTTAGAGTTCTGAATCATTTGCAATTTATCTTGAAGTATGTAGGGTGAGAATAGATGCAATTTTATTTTTTTCATATTTCTGACCAGTCATTCCAACATCGCTCATTTTTTAAACTATCTTATTGAAGTCTGAATGACATGTAAAACCTATACATATTTAATGGATACAATTCAATGAATTTTGGGAAAATGTATACCTGCAAAACCATTATACCATCAGGTTCATACATAAATCCTTCATCTCTCAAAGTTTATTCCCAACTCCTATATTACTGTTACCAGGTTTTGTGTATGGTAAGGACACATCAGAAGATTACGCTCAAGTTTGAAGTATACAATATAGTATTGTTAGATATAGATGCTATCCTGTAAGGTAAATCTCCAAAAGTGATTTATTTTGCATAATTCAACCTTTTAACCCTTGCCATCATCAATTATTAAAAAGTCCATCTGTCCATCTTTTCCCCACTGATAAGCTGAATTTATAATACTATAGACACTGACAAGGATTTGCAACTATTTATAGATGTTTTTTCTCCTCTACTTGTAGTCTGAATGTCTAATTAGCTGTGAATACTGTACTATTTTAATCATTATAGCTCTTAATCAGATAGAATAATAGTTTATGGGGAGCTCTATCGGGATATTCGTGAATATTGATGCTTATCTGTTCTTTCAAATGAAATATCTCATCAATGTGCTTCTCCTTAGGGAGAAAAAGACAAAACAATGACAATTCAATTGATATTGCATTAGACTTATTTACTAATTTAGAAAATATTAACATCTATATAATGTTTAATCTTCCTGTAAAGGAATATGGTATATAAACACACAACACAAAACCAATGAGAGGCTTTAATGAGAACATACCCAATTATAGTAAAAAATATTCACATGCAACTCTAGAAATGTTTGAAACCTATGTGAAAACAGCTGTTAAATGTTCCTAAAAGGCCCAAAAGCAGTTAGAACAAAAGGAAAAATATACTATATTTGTGCATATACGATTCAATATTATACAGAAGTTAATCATTGCCTACATATGTATGAATTCAAGTTTCCAGTCCTAGTTGCAAGTCTAGAAAATTGCAAACCTCAACAATTTGCCTAATAAACAACTCCGGGAATTATTTGAGGAAGGATAGGCATCCTGCTTATTGTCTGAAATTCTTTCTGTAAACAATATGAAAAGGTCAATGTCAAAACAAACTGAATAAACATCCTGAATGGATATCACCGACTTGAAGGGAAAAATAATCTCAAAATCTACAGTAGAACATCCTTCAAAGAAACACTATATCATTACCACTATTGACAATGCAGAGTGTGGTGCTATTTGAAAAAACACAGACATCCAAAACCCAAGTCTACAATAATCAGACTCTTGGCAAAGAAGTTTGGAAATACCTCAACCCAGAAGTACTCAAGGGTCTCTGAGACCTGTGGGTATGTGCAAGGTCAAAAGTCTTTTCGTAATTTTTAATGTGTTATTTGCATTCTTTCACGACGTTGACATTTGCAAATAATGATTCAAGGGCCATTGTGGGTTAAATTTCTGGCACCTTCACGTGAATCAAGTGGTACTGAACTGTAGCAGTAATCATATTCTTAATACCACAGAGTACAAAAAAAATGAAGGGGGAAAATCAACTTTACTTAAAAATCAACACCCTTGATGAAGCAATAGAAATTGTTAATATTATTAAATCTCAGTCCTTTGAGTGCACTCTTTTTTTTTTTTTTTTTTTTTTTGTGGTACCGGGGATTGAACTCAGGGGCACTCGACCACTGGGTCACATCCCCAGCCCTTTTTTTTGTATTTTATTAGAGACAGGGTCTCACTGAGTTGCTAAGTGCCTCGATATTGCTGAGGCTGGCTTTGAACTCGCGATCCTCCTGCCTCAGCCTCCCAAAGTGCTGGGATTACAGGCGGGCGCCACCACGCCTGGCTTGAGTGCACTCTTAAGTAGTCTCTAACAAAGAAGGAATCATGTGCAAAGTACTTTTCTGCACACTGAAACAGAATGGTGGCCTCTAGGAAAAAGTCTCATGCAGTTGTTTGACTTGTGAGCTGAAAGAGCTAATTTTCACAGAAACTATTTTTACTTGAAAGAATGACAGACAAGCAAATAATATTTATTCAAATTTGGGTATTTGGTAGAAAATGTCTTAACAATGAACAAAGAAAGCCTGCCACTTCAAGGAAAAGAATGGTCTATATTTGTTGCCACTGATTAAAATTAGAGTTTCCAAGTGAAAATCATGATTTTGGAAAACTTTTATCTGCCACCATGCATCTTCCCAATCTTTAAAGAATTTTCTAATGAGTTTTGACTTGAAATTAATTAATATCTTTATACTATGTAACAAAATGTGTCAATATTTGAAAGTTCCCCATAACATGGTGGGTCAGGATTTTTCAGAAAACAAAATACATGATGTTATAAAATTGTGCCTAAAAACCACCTGGAATAAAAGTAATGAACTTCAATTCAGTAGGCTGAATGGTAGCCTCCCAAAAGATATGTGCAAATCTTAATCCCAGATCCTATATTGACTTTATATTGTAAAAAAGTAAATTAAAATCAAAAGATTTTAAGTAAGTTGAGGATTTTGAGAGAAGACACTTATCATGGATTACCTGGGTCAGTCCTAAATCCAATGAGATGTGTCCATATAAATTGGAGGGAGAGGCAGATCATATTGACAGAAGAAAAGGAGGTAGAGGTTGGAGTTGAGTAATGCTAACAGGCAGCAGAAGATGAAAGAGGCACACAGAGAATACCTCCAGAGCTTTCAGGGCCAGCCCAAGACTTACTGACACCTTGATTTCAGTCTTCTGGTCTCCAGACTATGGAAGAATAAATTTCCATGGTAAACCTTCTGATTTTTAGTAATTTGTTGCGACAATAATAGAAAACTAATACAGTATCATTTCAGAATTCTCATTGCAAACAACTTTTGAGAACATTTTATTTTGAAAAAAATTTACTTAATTTTCTTCACAGTGCTATATGAATACATTATAGTTTTAGTGTTATGTTTAATGAATTAATACATAAATACTTCTGGATTTTCTCAGTTCTGATTTTTAGTAAATACCGATAGATATTACCTCCATAAACAAAAATTGTTTCAATAGTTTTATTACATTAACCAGTTTATTGCAATTATAACTTTCTATTTTATGCATTCATAAAATTGATCTCTGATGAAAACTTCTGCATCTCTATAAATTTGAAAAACTTCCTCCATGAGGAAAAAAGTACTAAAACTCAGAGTTAGGCTGCATACCTGTAATTCCAGCAACTTGGGAAGCTGAGGCATCACAAGTTCAAAGCCAGCCTCAGCCTCTTAGCAAGGCCCTAAGCAATTTAGAGAGATTCTGTCTCAAAAAATAAAAAGGGCTGGTTATGTGGCTCAGTAGTTAAGCATCCCTGGGTTCACTCTCTAGTACCAAAAATAAGTGGGAGGTTAATCAAAGGATATGTGGAACATATTGGATTATTTCTGAGTTTTCAAATGCTTTTCTCTGTAAGTTCATTTGTGCTTGCTGTTACACTTCTGTTATGGTTTGGATGTGAGGTGTCCCCCAAAAGCTCATGTGTGAGATAGTGCAAGAAGGTTCAGAGGAGAAATTATTGGGTTGTGTCTTAACCCAATCAGTGATTTAATCCCCTGATAGGGATTAAGTGAATAGTAACTGAAGTGGTAGGTGGGGCTGGAGGAGGCAGGAATTGGGGCGTGGATTTGGGTATATATTTGTATCTGGTGAGTGGACTCTCTCTCTGCTTTCTGTTCACTAGGTAAGCTGCTTCTCTCTGCCCCACTCTTCTGCCATGTTGTCCTGTCTTACCTAGAGCCCTGAGGAATGGAGCCAGCTGTCTATGGATTGAGACCTCTGAAACTGTGAGCCCTAAAATAAACTCTTCCTCTACTATTGTGCTGGTGGGTCATTTAGTCAGAGTAGAAAAAAAGCTGACTAAAACAACTTCAAAGGTAGACCACTACCTAACTGCAGAAACTAGGAGATAGAGGTGCCATCTTCTTTGATACCAACACTTAAAGAGATGGTTCCAGAAGCTTAACAAAGAAATTCCATAGGTTGTGAAATTGGCAAGAGGCTAGAGGAAGATTTACATACATTTCAAAGGAACAAATAAGGAATGAACAACTTCATGTTTTCTAAAGTCAGTGTACCAGGAAAAAATGGAATAAAGGGCTTCTAGTAAGGAAAAAATCTATCTAGTTAGTCAAATTGAGAAAAATGTTATAACCACCTAGGTCACCAGGAAAATATTTCATATGCAAAGTGCTTCTTGTGAATGCATGTTAGCATGCAAATACACTCCCTGGTCTTTTGATCCCATTCCAAAACGCACTCTAAGAAGAACTCTTTTGGGGGAACTCAGATACACAGTGCTCAGGCATTCAAGAGTGCACAAACTGCCTCATTCCTATCTTTTCTCTGACAACCAGATCACACTTGCCTACAGCAGTGATGTCTGACTATAATTTACTTGAGGAAAGCTTCTTCTCTTTGACCTTTTTAGCCTTTCAAGTCTTCATATAAGAAACTACAAGTGTATTATGTTCTGGCATTATTGATTCATGCAATAAATAATGTTCCTTCCCTGAAAATATATATCAAACTGCTCATAGCAGAAACTTAGAACCTATACATGGCCAAAATCAATTAAAAAACTAAGTCTATATAATTTAATTTCTACTGCTTTACAAGTGCATTATTACACCTACACCCAAGCCAACCTTTTAGAATATAGCCACAAGTCCAAAAGTCATTTGACTTTAGGTGGCAAATAAAACCTACAGAGCTACCTACACAGCTCCCTGATGCCACGAGAAATGCAGATGGTTGAAAGAATAAACAAACAGTCCCTGCAGATAAAAAGTAGGATAACCAGAAGTAAAACTTGTTTCATTATAAAAAATGTTACATGTACATTTAATGAATTGCTTAGTAGGTATGTAACACTTGTGAGGAATGAAGTTAGTATTTTCAATGTTTTAAAAGTAAACCATCATAAACCAGGTGCAGTGGTGCATGCCTGTAATCCCAGTGACACTGTGGGCTGAGGCAAGAGGATTACAAGTTCAGAGCCAGCCTCAGCAATTTAGCAAGGCCCTAAGTAATTTAGTGAGACCCTGTCTCTAAGTAAAACAACTAAAAATGGGCTGGGGATGTGGCTCAATTGTTAAGTACTCCTGAGTTTAATCCTAGGTACCAAAAACAAAAAAAACCAAACAAACAAAAAAAAAGCAAACCATCATAGAAAATGTCTATGTCTTACTATGAGTAAGCAGATTTTGTACTAGCCTATCTAGGTAAGAATATAAAAGCATAGGGTTATGTACACATAGAAGATTTAATAAATTGAACTTACAACCATTACTTCAGGCACTCCTGTCTTCCTCTTAAAATGAAATGGAGTCTACATCTATTTTGGACTTTGCATTTCTTTCAGAAAATAGGCCACTTCTGCTTTCTGAAAATCTCTCCAGCTGTATTTTGGTTCCCCTAATTTTCTAGCTACGCAGTGCTTAGTCTTGCAATTCCGATTCTTGTTGGCATCTTGAATCATTCCAATATTCTTAAAACACATTCAGGTTTCCATAAGCTTAAAAAAAAAAAAAAAAGCATGTACAAAAGAAAGAATAGAAACTTGTCGGTTGTCTGATTTCATATAATAAATTACCCTTGAACTTAGTGGGCATTTCTTTTCCACCACACCCCACCAACTCCACTCCAACAAACCCACCCCACAACACCCCCCCCCCACCCCCCACCCTCCCCACCCCCCCCCTCCCCCACTCATGTTAAAACAATAAACTCTTATTATTCCATAGTTTCTGAGGGTCAGGAATTCAGTTGAGGCACAGCTGAGTGGTATTGGCCTGGATTTATTTTTTAATGAGGTTGCAGTCAGGATGTCAGCCATTTTTGCAGACACCTAAAGGCTTGATTGGGTCTAGAAATCTGCCTCAAGGGAGCTCACTAACATAGTAGTGAATTTTGGAAGAATATCAGTTCTTCATGAGTTGCCTAAGTGTAACAATGGCTGACCTCCCCCGGTAAGAACTTTCTACAAAAAAATCATGGCAGAAACAATACTTTTTGTGACCCAGTCTCAAAAATCATGCACCATTATTTTTTTATATATATACTATTGCCTGAACAAATCAACACTATTCCACATAAGAGTGAACCATATATTCTAGAGGCAGAGGTCAATGATACCATTTTGGAGATTAGTTAATAACCTCATATTCCTGACCATCTATTCTGTTTACTAACCAATATCCCTCTATGGTTTTCTGCCAAACTCTTCAAATAACTGGTGTACATCTTTTAATCTCTTAAATATTCTAATTCCCTCTTATCCCCCTTACCATCAACTTCAGTGCATACTATCTATAGAAACTGTTTCTTAAAATTTACCAGTGATCACTTCCTGCCAATGTATGTCCTTGGCTTCTCCTTAGAATTATTCTTCAACATTTTTAGTGTTTTCTCCTATAAACCACTTGCTTGTGACATTCTTCCATCCCTTTGGTCTCTTTAGCACTTAAGGACTTCTCTTGTCTGATACCATTTCTCCTCTTTTCTTCTCCACTAGGATCCTAACTGCAGGGTGTTCTTTAATCTGAGACCTGTTTTTCTTGTAAGAGTGTGACTGGGCTGGTATGCACTCTGCTTCAGCTGTGAGGTCTTTTATCTTGCCACTAATGAATCTGTTTCTTTCCTGACTCCATCATAGTATGTCCTTTCCAGCTGCCTAGACATCTCCATACTCTGTAAGAAAGTCTCATTATTTCTATCTTCAGTGTGTCTTGGAAGAAATACCTCATCCCATCCATTCCAACTACTATAAGCCTATCTCACAGCCAGATTCCGTCAGCAATATTTTAGCTTATAGATTTACTTGACTTCTACATTGACCTTGCCTTCTCTCTACTGCAACTGTCATGATATTCCTTTTAACTTTTAATTTTCTGGAACAAAATATTCATTGTCATTCATTGTTTCCAAACTCTTCAGACTTCCTTCAAAACATTCAGTGGTTTCCCACTTGGCTACCATACCTAATATCTTATCCTATCTCATATTCCTTATTTTCTCCTATTTCTCTTCAGTAAGGTTAATCAACTCACTGTCCTCTAAACACACAACACAAATTTCCACATTTAATTTTTAAAACCCCGTTCTTTCTCACAAAAATACTTTTTTCCATTCTACCAATTCTGTAGGCTCAAATTCTACAATTTCAGTGAAATACTCTCTAACTACTTTAGTTCATAATAGGCTTTCAATTTTTTTTCCTAATCCTCAACAAAGTGTCTATTTCCTTGATTCTTCATGGTTAGTCCTGCTTTCACAGCTATGTTGTAAGTTTCTAAAGGCTAGAGTTCTCAACACAAAGTGGATCAAGGACCTAGGAATTAGACCAGAGACAATACGCCTAATAGAAGAAAAAGTAAACTCTAATCTCCAACATGTCGGATTAGGCCCCAAGTTCCTTAATAAGAATCCTGTAGAGCAAGAATTAATATCAAGAATCAATAAATGGAATAGAATTCAAACTAAAAAGCTTCTTCTCAGCAAAAGAAACAATCAGTGAGGTGAATAGAGAGCCTACTAATTGGGAACAATTTTTTACCACACGCACATCAGATAGAGCACTAATCTCTAGAATATATAAAGAACTCAAAAATCTTAACACCAAAAAAACAAATAACCCAATCCATAAATGGGCCAAGGAACTGAAAAGACACTTCTCAGGAGAAGATATACAATCAGTCAACAAAATCATGAAAAAAAATGTTCAACATCTCTGGCTATTAGAGAAATGGAAATCAAAACCACTAAGATTTCATCTCACGCCAGTCAGAATGGCAGCTATTAAGAACACAAACAACAATAAATGTTGGAGAGGATGTGGGGAAAAAGTCACACTCATACATTGCTGGTGGGACTGCAAAATAGTGCAGCCAATATGGAAAGCAGTATGGAGATTCCTTGGAAAACTGGGAATGGAACACCTTATGACCCAGCTATCCCACTCCTTGGTCTATACCCAAAGGACTTGAAAACAGCATACTACAGGGATACAGCCACATCAATGTTTATAGCAGCACAATTCACAATAGCTAAGCTGTGGAACCAACCTAGATGCCCTTCAGTAGATGAATGGATAAAGAAAATGTGGTATATATACACAATGGAGTACTACTAAGCTAAGCAATAAAAGAGAATAAAATCATGGAATTTGCGGGTAAATGGATGAAGTTGGAGAATATAATGCTAAATGAAGTTAGCCAATCCTAAAAATCCAAATGCCAAATGGTTTCTCTAATATAAGGAGGCCGATTCACAATGGGGTTGGGATGGGGAGCATAGGAGGATTAGAGGAACACTAGAATGGCCAACTGAGAGGGAGGGGAAGGGAGGGGCAAAAGGGTGAGGAAAAAAAAAAACAGATGGTAGAATGAGATGGATATTATTACCCCAAGTGCAAGTATGAAGACACGAATGGTGTGAATATACTTTGTATACAACCAGAGATGTAAAAATGTGCTATATAAGTATAATATGAAATGTAATGCATTCTGCGGTCATTTATAACAACTTAGAATAAAAAAATCAAAATAAAATAAAGGCTGGAGTTCTGTCTTATACTTCTTGTATTTCCTTTAAAACATATGCAATATCTGCAATTAACATGCTGAGCACCTAACAGACTATTAAAAAATTTTTACTGCCTAACTAAATAAGAAAAACAACTAGAAATTTTCCATGGCAATTGGCAGAATGACTAGAAACAAAAGATTCCTTCCCCAAATACTTTATCTAAAAGTACATTTTCCCTATGTGTCAATGACAAAAAAATAACTGTCTCCTAGCACAGCCAATCTTCGCTCTTAAAGCACTTGTAAAATCTAAAAGTCAGCCTTGTTAAAGGTATAATTGCTTAAAAAAAGGGACAGATACATAGAAATTTCTTCATTTAGCATGTGCAGAAGAAATCAGATCACATTTCAAAAGTAATTTGATAGTTTCAGCAGCTGAAAAATAATTAAAGAAAAAAATTTAAGCAATAAGTCTGTTGCTTGGACTTACTGAGGGAACGTACACCCAAAAAAGTAAGAGAAGACCCTACATAAAATGTTAGTAACAGAAAAAAATCAGTGAGAGTAATGAGGGGACATTTTTTCTAAAGCATATTAAAAATTAATACGAGTACTAACAACTTGCCCTTTCTTAGGCAAGAGAACACTTTCCTACACTCCACCACCACCTCCGCCCCAAAGCCTCACAGCTTGTTGTATCCTCCTTTGGAAGCAGGATTGTGCCTTGGAAATATCATGAGGCACCACAGTCAGTGGGAGCTGCTTTCTAGCTGAGTGGCCCTAGGCAAGTTACTGAACCTCGAGGAAATGTACCAACCTCATGGGGCTGCTGCAAGAATAAAATGAGATTATCAACCTAAAGGAAGCTGGTGGGGTTTCCAACACATGCTGGTCAATACATCTAAGTCTCCTTCCATTCTGTTTAGCAGCGATAAAGAGAGAATAAGAGGCCAAACCAGAGAGTAGGTGGAAGAGGCCTGGGATTATTACCCCAGTTCAGTGGCTAGTTATATGTTGCAGCAGAAATAGCAAATTGCCTTCAGTTTCCATTTTCTTCTTCTCAATTTTGGTGATAGAATCCCCTGAGTTTTAATGGGTAGCCAGATACAGCTATATTTCTATTAGTTTTATTGGGTTTATAATTGTTGGGTTTTCAATATCTTTGGGTAGACCAGAGACTTCATTTTTCTATTATTCACCACTGACTTCTGCCCTACACCAGCCAGATCCCAGCATGTCTTACTCCCTTGGCCACTGAGCCAGATGATCCCCAAGGAATCTTCCAACACTCAGTGGACCTGGGCAAACCTGTGGAATGGTGTTCATTCCTCTGGTAGTCAATATTATGACGATGTAGTAGGTTTTAACATTTTCTTTTTTTCATAACGTAAGAGTAAGTTTGAAATAATCTTAATTTTAATATTCTTAAATCTCTTCTCCATATTAAACCTATCAATTAGGGTGTGGGTGGCATATTCATTTCCTGTGGCTACTATAACAAACTGCCACAAATATGGTGATTTAAAACAACAGAAATTTACTCATTCACTGCTGTAGAGGTCAAAGATCTAAAAGCCAGTGTTGGCAGGGCTGTACTCTACTCCCTCTGAGACCTCCATGGGAGAAATAGTTCTTCTTTCTTTTATTTTTCCCTTCCACTTTTCAAAAGAAACTTCTTGCCTCTTCCAGCTTCCAGAGGCTCCGCAGGCCTTACCTGGCTGGTGGCTGTATCATTTGCATCTCTATTTCCACCTTTACTCAGGCTTCTCTGTGTCTTCCACTTCTCTTCTGAAGACATCTGTCACAAATTTAGGATGGTCTTATCTCAAGATCTTTTGTTACATCTGCAAAGATCCTATTTCCATATAAAATCACATTTAGGGGACCTGGGGTTAGGATTTAGTTGTATCTTCTGGGGATCCACCAATGAATCCACTCAAGAAAGGCAGCCACATAAATGAACATTCATTTACAAAACATATGTAGTATAGTATAGATATCTCACAATCTGAAAAGGAAATAGTCAAATATTAGTTTTTTCAACTATTTACAAAAAATTAATATTTCAATGAAAATTTGCATTAGGATGTCTTAATGTACTTTGTGAAGCTACAAGTAAACAATTTTCAATCTATCAGTATTTTCTACATTATCATATAACTTTTTATTGTTAACCATGTTCTAATTTGAGAATTTGCTGCTTCCTAAATATTTTATAATTACTGAAAAAGAAATCTTACAAACGACTCATTTTCTTCTGCTCTTTAGTTGAAAAAGTGATACACAAATACAATCTTAAAATTCAACCCCAAAACAAAGAGGAAATAATTATTCTCCTTCAACATTCCTTGCCTCTCTTCCTCAAATAAGTTGAAAATTTCTTTCAGAACTTGTGCATACATGAAAGATAGCTGTTTGCTTTTTCTATTATGAATGTGATGATGCTGCACATATTCCTCATGAGTTGCATTTTTCCTTTTTTCAATAGGTCTCAAAGATCTCTCTCTGTGTAAAGGGACCTATGCTATCATTTTTGTAACTGTACAAATATTTGATAAAAAGAATGGGCCATAATTTATTGATGGATATTTAAGTTACTTTCAAATTTCTGATGTTAAAAAATGTTGCAATTGCCATATATCTTTAAATGTTTAAAAGAATGTCTGTGGGATAGATATTTAAAAGTGAAATTGTTCCATCAAAGTTATGCACATTTCCAAGTTGATTAAATCTATTCGCTTGCCCTCCCTAAAATGCTCTATGAACTGGCCGATTAAGACTAAAATATTATTCTTGCTGGTTAACTGGTTATGTTCTTCTATGAACTTGACCAAATGAGCAAGAAGAAATACTTGTGTAATGTATATGTATGTGGATATGTATTTATGTGAATATATACATGTATATGCACATATACATGTATGTGTATACGTAAGCTAAATAGAGATAAATAGACAAACTTTTTTTTCTATCCAGGAGCTATTAAAAACCATTCAACATTGGTTAAGTAAATTAGAGGAAAAGCCACTTATGCCAATATTCTCCTTTGTACACTAAGCATCAGGCACTCTAGGAAGGGAAAAGAGACACATTTTTTGAAATGTCATGGTTCTAGAGCAAAACACTCTACCAGTCCAAGAATTCGCCCTCAGAAGGCATGCACCTCCAAATTATCTAATTGAGACATCCAAAGTCAATGCAGGAGCTTAATCCAGCAATGGCATCTGAGCTCATTGGTTTTTTTGGTTTTTTTTTGTTTGTTTGTTTGTTTGTTTTTTTTTTTTTTTTTAAGTTCTAGCAAGAACTTTGCTGGAAGCTATATGTAACTTGAATTCCAAGGTGATCTGATTAAAATGAGGACAACATCAGGAATTAGGTATTTGGATACTTTTCAGCTAATCTAGGAGAGGGAAAACATCCTCTCTTCAAGCTCAAGGTTGAACAGGAATAACAGTAGTATAAAAAAAAAATCAATCAAGGTGCCTTAATGGTTGTTGCTCTTGACTTCAGCACTTGGCATAATTATAAGGAGATTCAGTAGCAATAAAAATCATTCCAAAGCATTGAACAATCCTATGTTCTTAAACAAACTGACAACTACGATGCACATATTTTGAATGTAGCAGACTTACAGCTTTTTAAAATGCATCAGGAAACTGAATGTCTAAGTTGGGGGAGTACATAAGACTATTTATCAACCCATTATAGAAAATTTATAGGCTCATAATTTATCACATTACATTAAGTAGAGATTTTGCTTCTATCAAGCTTTTCTTTATGCATGGACTCAAATGCCCTTCACCCAACCCCACTGTAATCCAACATATACTTTCTGCCTTTAAAATATCCCCACATATATCCTCATCACATATTTGGCAAAATAGGGTGACAAATAATAAAAACATGATGAGGTTGCATTGCAAGGAATTGCTTTCTGATGAAATCTAAGACATATAAAACATTGTGTTACTGCAGAGTTTGTTTTATTTACAACAAAGAGAGCAGAAATGTTAGTCAATTTAGACATATGAAATTGACTGCACTAAAGATTAGAATAGACTGCACTGGGGATTAGAGACACAGTTCAGGATGGCTGCACTCAGGCAGTGTGACATATTTCAGGACAAAAGGATTTTGTACCGAAGATGATTCTATTCTGCCAACAAACAAATGGAGCAAATGATTATTTCTGCATTCTTTATGTGTTATTCTTTGAATTCTCCTTTAACCATTTGAAGATCAATTCTGTTCCTGGCTGTTCTGAGGTTTCCTTTTAATCAATGATATGATACCTCTTTTTTTTTTTTTTTTTAATTTCTGCTGGTTTTCACTTTTATATTGATATAATTATATATGACAAAATACACAGTTTTTCTTTTTTATACCAGGAATTGAACCCAGGGATGCTTAACCACTGAGCCACATCCCTGGCCTATTTTTAATTTTTGAGACAGTGACTTGTTAAGTTGCTTAGAGCCTTGCTAAATTGTTAAGGCTGGCTTTAAACTTGGGATCCTCCTGCCTCTGCCTCCCAAACCACTGGGATTACATGTATACACCACTGCACCCAGCAAAATGCACAAATTTTAAATGTTTCTCTTGATGAGTTTTGAAAATCATATAGCTGTGTAACCACCATTTAAAAAAATATATAAACTTGAAACCACCAATCAAAAAAAAAAATAGAACAAAATATGCAGAACAAAAATTGCCTCTGCTCCTTTCCCATCAATTCTTGTCCCTATCCCTACAAATACTATAGGATTTCTATCATCATGGATTACTTTTGTCTATTTGGGATTTTATATAAGTGAAATACCACAGTATGTACTCTTTAGGGTACAGACTCTTTCACTTACTATAAGGTTGTTAATAATCAATGTTGTTATGTATAACAATAGTTTTAATAGGCAAATAGCATATAATTGTATGAACATACTACAACATCGGGTTGTTAGTAGTTTTCAGGTATTACAACTACAGCTGCTAAAACCATTTTACGTAAGTCATACTAAATTATATGAGAAGTATTTTGGGGCCACAGGGGATACGTATGTTCAACTTTATAAGAAACTGACCAATAGTTTTCCTAATGATTTTTGTCACTTTGCACTTCATCAGCAATAAATGAAAGTTCCTGTCACTCCACATTCCCACCAAAATTTTATGTTTTCAATCTTTATTTTAGACATTCCCATAGTTGTTTAGTAACTTTTCCTTATTTTAATTTGTATAGCCTTGTAACTGAAAATGTTAATAACTTTTTAAATGTATTTATTGGTCATTCATAGATTACCTTTTGTGAAATGTATAAGTCTACTGTACACTTTTAAATTGGTTTGTCCTTTTCATAGTTGTAGTTTCATAGTTTCAATAATAATGTACTTCCTATCTATCTCCATTTATCAAGTTCTTTAATTTCTCTCAGTGCACTATTTTGTTTTTTTCAATGTAGAGGTCTTAGATATATTTCATTAAATGTATTCTTTCTTATCTGAGCATTTCTTTTTTTTTGTAGTTTCATAGTTTCAATAATAATGTACTTCCTATCTATCTCCATTTATCAAGTTCTTTAATTTCTCTCAGTGCACTATTTTGTTTTTTTCAATGTAGAGGTCTTAGATATATTTCATTAAATGTATTCTTTCTTATCTGAGCATTTCTTTTTTTTTTGGGGGGGGTGCCAGGGATTGAACCCAGGGGCACTTAACCTCTGAATCACATCCCCAGCCCCTTTATATATTTTATTTAGAGTCAGCATCTCACTGAGTTGCTTAGGGCCTTGCTAAATTGCCAAGACTGGCCTTGAATTTGTAATCCTTCTGCCTCAGCCTACCAATCCACTGGGATTACAGGCTTGTGCCACCTTACCAGATGTGAAATTTTTTTAACACCATTGTCTGTGGGTGTCTGTCTGTCGAATTGGTGATGGAATAAAGATTTGCTCTATGGTTCGTGGTCCTTATAATTTTAATCTATTTTAATATCCTACCCACAGTTATTAAGGACACATTCACATTTCATATGGTTTCTTTCCAACCTGTCTATGGATTGTTTTTTAGGAATGAGAAGCACAGTGATAAAAGTCTCTTCCTTCCCATAAAGATCTGCTCGCTCCATGATGTTTGTTTGCTTGTTTTTGTTTCTGTTTTTTTTTTTTTTTTTTTTTTTTTTAGAATTTCAACTTTATGGTGTCCTTTTAACAATGATTTTTATAGTTTATCAGACTTTATTGGACTTGTTTTTGTTTTTAATGTAGAAATGATGATCTTTTGTGACTTTTTACATCCAAACTAGAAATCAATCAGTGATATATTTTTAATAGTTGCAAGATAATCTTCCCTTTTCCATGTCTAAAGAACAAAAAGGGAAGAATCCAATAGCATCCTGGAACCTAAAAATCATGATGAAAAATAATGTTTACTTGGTGCTTGCTATGTGATGGGTTTTACATTTATAATTGCCACTTAATCCAACCCTACAAATTATATATTACCAGTATTCCATTTTAAAGATGAGTGAACTATAAAACAGAACTTAAGTATCTTTTTATATAATTTTTAGTTATAGGTGGACATAAGACCTTTATTTTATGTTGTGCTGAGGATCACACCCAGTGCCTCATGCATACTAGGTGAGCACTCTATCACTGAGCCACAACACCAGCCCCAGTATTTAAGTATTTTGTCTAATGAGATGATAGGATATTCCAGAAAAGTTAATAAAAAGGAAACATGTGGCCTTTTCTCATTATATACTCCCAGGAGAAGTATCATTATCCTTCCTTTCAGAATTACTGGCAGTTGAAAATTTGATTTATTATCTTCAGTTCCTTTATTATCTAGGTTGGAAGACAAGTAAATCAAATATCTAACTTAATGTAGATACATTTAATTCTACTGGCTACTTATTCTCATCTGTGGAACTGATTTTTGTATAATATGTAAAAGAATATTTTCTCAACAGATTAATATTTAGACCACTTCAAAAACATTGGCAAGCAAACAAATATATATACTCATGCATATTAAAAACACATGTTTTAGAAGCAGAGAAAGATGGCAGCTAAGTAAGATCCTCTGGGAAACATCTCCCCCAAAGATACGCCAATCTGAACAGCTAGTCACATATCAAACTGCATTTTCAAGAGCTAAAGAAGGTAGGTGGGAAACTATAACACCTAGTTTTAAGATGATAAGAAAGGAGGAGGGAAAAAGTTGCCCTTGTCACCCCTTCCTCAACTCTCAGCAGTCCAGCATGGAGGGAGCTGCCTCCTGCTTAAAGAAAGGACAAGGAATACACTCCAGGCCTTTAACTTGAAATCCAATGCCAGTCCCTTCGCAGTGAAACCCAGTAACAGGCACAGACCCACAACCCCCAAACCCCAGTAGTACCCATGGATACTGGAATTGTGTTGTCACAGTAGCCAAGGAATTGCTCCTACAACCCTCCCTCAACTTCAAGCAGCAGAGCAGGAGCAAGACTACTTTCTGGGAAGCAGGGTCCAACCAAAAGCTAGCACAGGACTTTGCCAGCACTGAGTCTGCCATGATGAGATCCAGACAGGGGGAGAAAAGTCCTCAGGCCAAAGATTATACAGCCCTTTGACAAGCCTGGACATCACACAGACTTGTGTGTCCATGAGATTCAAGTTTTTGCCTGCATCATTGCCAATCTCAAAGTGGGCCTGGGACAGACACACCCTGACAGGAGTGCAGCTGGTCCCTGCATCTGTGGAACTCAAGTGTGACCCATGTTAGTATCAGCCCTGGTGGCCAAAAAGCAGTCTCCACCATACATCTCCCAACCTCAAGGCAGCAAAGCTATCCTCAGTTCAGTACATGTAAACAGAACCTCTAGACCTGCACTGGCACCAAGGAAAGACCTGTGCTCTGATGGGATGTTCTCATGTTTTAGCCTTCATCATGGCCAGATATAGCAGACATACCCCTCATACTGGGTAGGCCTTTCTTGCTATGATATTCAGGTATGCCCTAGGTTAGCATCAGACTTTGTGGCTAAGAGTCCCCCTACACCAACACTACCCCAACTTCAGACAGCACAGCATGAACAAGACCACATTCACTGGTGTAGGACAAAGTGGGAAGCATGGAATTTTTCCTTATAACACAGTGCTGGGCTGGTAAAACCTAACATTGGGCAGATCCTAATGGACCCCATTCCCAGGCAAGGACCAACAGACAAAGTGCTGGAATAACCTTGATGCCAGGCTGAAACATAGGGCCCCAATTCTTTGCACTTCTATTCTAGCCAGTGTCACCTGTGACTGATTGCAATGGTCTTGAGACACACAAAATTACCTTACCATAGGAAGCCCACAGCAGTGTGGGCCTTGGTCCTACCTAGGCTGTGTGCTCATGGAATGACTCAATATTACAGTGGTGGTGGGCACTGTTATAGCACAGTAGCCAAGGAATAGCTCCTCCATGACAAATCTGCACAGTGCTAGGCAGAATCTTGCAGTGTCTGATCACAAGCAAGTGACTGTGTACAATTCATCTGGGCCTACCATGACCCTAAGGGGAGATTTGCAGTGATATACTACTCTTTTTAGGTCCTCCCCTAGTTCTTACTAAAAACCCACTAACTGCAGATTTGGGCCAAACTTAGGCTTAGATCACCTTCTAATACTGAAATCATGACAACACACCAACAGTTACCTGTGGCAAATGTGAGCTTAGGGAGCAAAATAGGGCAAAAATAATAGAAGCAGCTACAGACTAAATAAAAATGAGAAGCCTGATTTAATTTCAGAAAGACAGGCACAAATGAAGCCAGGTTATGAAGTCTATAATAAATATGTAATCCTTTAATCTCCAGAAAATGTGGTACCAGATAGAATTCAGCAGTGAAACCACCTGGTACTACTAACAAACATTTAAAGAAGAATACCAATTCTTAAATAATTCCAAAACACATTGAAGTGGAGGAAATTCCCCAAACTCATTCTATAAGGCAAATATTACCCTAATATCAAAACTAGATAAGGACACACACAAAAAAAGTGAAAGCTATAGGAAAACACTTTGAATGAACATAATTGACAAATCCTCATCAAAATACTAGCAAACTAAATCCAATAGCACATGAAAAAATATTCTTCATGATCAAGTAGGATTCTTTGCAGGGATGTAAGAAGGGATCAACATATGTAAATCAATGAATATGATACAGCATATCAATAGAACAAAGCACAGAACCAAATGATGATAGATGTATAAAAGGCATTTTGTAAAATTCAACGTCTCTTTATGAACATATTAATTACAGAAAAAATGGAACTTAACATAATGAAAGCCATGTGGTATAATCCAAAAGCTAATGTTATAATGAATGGGGAAAAGTTTGAAGATCTCCCTTAAAGATCTGGAATAAGACAAGGATGCCCAATTTCACCACTTTTTTTTTTTTTTTTCTTCAATGTAGTATAGGAAAGTCCTAGCCAGAGCAATCAGGCAAGAGAAGAAATAAAGGGTATCCAAAATGGAAAGGAGGAAATCAAATTGTCACTGTTTGCAGATGACATGATCTTATGTGCAGAAAGCCCAAAGTATCCACAAAAAAAATGCTAGAGCCAATAAATGAATTCTGAAAAGTTACAGGGTTTAAAATTGACATAAAAATCAATAGCAATGCCATATGCCAATAGCCAATTATATGAAATAGAATTCAAGAAAGCAATTTCACTTACAATAGTTACCAAAAAGCAAAATCCCTAGAAATAAAGTTAACCAAAGAGGTAAATGAGCTCTAAGCTCTGTAATGAAAACTATGAAACGCTGCTGAAATAAATTGAAGAGAACATACACAAAAATTGAAAGACATCTCATGTACATGGATGAACCCAAAGTGATCCACAGATTCAATGTAATCCCTGTCAAAATTCTGTCACTTTCAATACAGAATTGGGAGAAAAATCTTAAAATGTATATGGAGTCACACACACACACACACACACACACACACACACACACAAGAATACCAAAGCCATCTTGAACAAAGGAGGAAGGATTTCAGTATCCAACCTCAAAATATACTACAAATCTGTAGTCCTTAAAATAGCATGGTATTGGCATAACAGACACATGGGAAAACAGAATAGAATACAGAGCCTTGAAATAAAATCCATGCATCTAGAGCCAACTTATGTTTTTAAAAAGGTGCTAAGAACACACATTGAAGAAAGATTCATCTTTTCAATAAGTGGTCTGGGAAAACTAGATATCTACATGGAGAAAAATAAAATTATTCTCTTACCAATTCAAAAATTATCTCAAAATGATTAATGACTGAAGTGCAAGGCATGAAACTATGAAATTATAAAAAGAAAACAGGGAAAATGCATGAGGATATTGGAATGGGCGAGAGCATTTTTTGGCTATGACTCTAAAAGCACAGGAAACAGACTAAAATGCTTCTGTTCCACAAAGTAAACAGTCAACAGAGTGAAGAGACAAGAGTACAGAATGACAAAATAATGTAAATTTGATATCTGGAAAAAGGTTAATAATAGAATATATAAGGAATTCAGGGATTCAATAAAAAATAACAAGTAAAAAATAACAAGTAACCTGATCTTATAAAGGACACTAAACCCAAACAGACAATTCTCAAAAGACATACAAATGGAAAAAGGTGTGTTTTTTTTTTTAAATGCTTAGCATCACTAATCACCAGGAAAATGCAATGAGAACCAAAATGAGATAGCACCTCACCCCAGTAAGAATGACTATTATCAGGAAAATGATCCCATTTACAATAACCTCAAAAAAAAAAAAAAAAAAAAGCAATTCTTGGGATTAATTTTCACCAAGGAGGTGAAAAACCTCTACAATAAAAACTATAGAACATGAAGAAAGAAACTGAAGATCTTAGATAATGGAAAGATTTCAAATGTTCTTGGTTATGCAGAATTAATATTGTCAAAATGGTCATACTACCAATATAGGCTTAAAAAAAAGAGTTCTTAAATTTATTTCGAAAAATAAGAGGCCCAGTATAGCCATAGCAATACTGAGCAGAGCAAGAATTATACAGGAGGCATCACAATGCCAGTCTTCAAATTATATTACAGAGCTATAGTAACAAAAACAGTTTGGTATTGGCATCAAAAGATACATGAATACCAATGGAATAGCATAGAAGACACAGAGACAAACAAATTTAGTCATCTGATACTCAACAAAGGTACTAAAAACATATTAGAAGAAAGATAGCCTTTTTAACAAATAGTGCTGGGAAAACTGGAAATCCAATGTAGAAAAATAAAACTAGATCCCTATCTTTTACCCTGCACAAAAGTCAGCTCAAAGTAGACCAAAAACCTAGGAATTGGACCAGAAAATTTGCAACTACAACAAGAAGCCTTGACACTTCAACTTACTTAACAGCAACAAACAAAACAAATAGCCTAAGTAATAAATGGGCAAAAGAACTAAACAGTCTCAAAGAAACAAATGGCCCACAAATATATTAAAACATGTCCAATATCTCTAACAATAAGGGAAATACAAATCAAAACTACATTGAGATTTCATCTCATGCTGGTCAGAATGGCAATCATCAAAAATACAAATAATAAATGCTGGCAAAGTTGTGGGGGTGGGAGGGCAATGTATTGACACATTGTTTGTAGGACTGCAAATTAGTACAACCACTCTAGAAAACAGCATGAGCATGGAGATTCCTTTAAAAACTTGGAATAGAACCGCCATATGGCCTAGCTATCCCACTCCTTGGTATTTGTCCAAAAGAACTAAAATCAGCATACTATAGTGATACAGCCACATCAATGTTTATAACAGTGCAATTCACAATAGCCAACCTATGGAACCAGGGTAGATGCCTATTAACAGATGAATGGATATACACACAATGGAGTTTTACTCAGTCATAATGGAGAATAAAATTATGGCATTTGCTGGTTAATGGATGATACTGGATAAAAACACGCTAAGTGAAATAAACCAGACTCAGAAAGACAAGGACCAAAAGTTCTCTCTCACATGTGGAAGCTAGGCCAAAATAAGGGGAATAGAGAGAGGGGGTGAATTCCATGAAAATAGAAGGGAAATAAGTAAAGGAGAAGGTGATTGATGGGGAAGGATTAGGGACAGGAAAAAGAGGAACAATGGAATGAAATTGATGAAACTATGCTTTGTCTGTATATGAATATATCTTTAAAGCACTAATTTAAGAAAAAAATCTATAAATAGAAGGAAGACCAGTAGCATACCTTTTGTTGAGTATCAGATGACTAAATCTACGTGGGTTTGTCTCTGTGTCTTCTATTCTATTCCACTGGTCTTCATGTCTGTTTTGATGAAAACAAGGGGAGGGAGGAGGGGAAGAAAAAGAGAAGCACTGCGGACTGTAGTGTGACAAACTATCACCCATGCTTTTACAATTATATCAGAATGAATCCCAATTCTACGTGTAACTATAATGCACCTAGAAAAACTAAAATAAAATAATGACTATTATCAATAAGACAATAGGTACTGGTAAGGATGAAGAGAAAAGGGAACCCTTGCACACCGTTGGTAGAAATGAAATGAGTACAAATTATTGTGAAAAGCAGTAAGGAAGGTCTTCAAAAAAAAAAAGAGAACCACCATATGACCCACAATCCTACTACTGGATATATATATCCAAAAGAAATGAAATCAATATCTTGAAGAGGCATCTGTTCTCCCATATGTATTCCCAATAACCAAAAAAAAAAAAAAAAAAAAAAAGGAAAAGGAAATAACCTAAATGTCTATATGTCTATCAACCTATGAACAGATAAAGAAAATGAGGTACATATACACAATTAAATGTTATTCAGCCTTTTAAAAAAATGATATTTTATCATTGAGGACAACAGGGACGGAACTGGAGGTTATTGTGTTAAGGAAAAGTAAGTCAGGCAGAAAGACAAAGTACTTTATGATCACATTCACATGTGAAATATAAAAAAGCATTAATCTTATGTAAGTTGAGAGTAGAAAGATAGTTAGCAGAGGGCACATAGTAGAGAACACAAGGAGGAGGGATGCAGAGAGGTTGATTCGTGGTTCTAAGTTGTAGTTAGAGAACAGTAAGGTCCTGGGTTGTTGTTGCACTATAGAGTGACTACAAATAAATATAATGTACTTTGGATTGCACAAACTATAGAGGCAACCTTTAAAACAATGCAACAATCAAGTAAAGCAAATGTAAGGTAAATTTCTACTTTGGACTGCAGCAGCACCACCTGGACAGCAGGGCTACTGGTCTAAGGCAGTACTTAGCAGTCTGCCCTTGTCCTTTTCCAGGCACGCCCCTTCACACAGGTAAGGACCCTGAAGGGTTAAACCAAGACCTTGGGACCCTGGAATTAGCAAGCAGACAACTATGGATGAATCTTATATGTGGGCACTGGAATCTGCACACATGTGGACATAAGGCACCCAGCACCTTGTGATTCAGAATGGAGTTTAGTGGGAGAAGAAAGAACCCATAGGTCATGTGTCTGGCTTGCCCTTTGAAGAACCAAGTATTTCAAGAATTTCAAATTATAACATGATCTTCCAGCTCATTATAAAAGCATATTCATCAAAGTAGGAGGATAGCATGGGTTTTATGATTATTTTGTTAGCTTTATTTTTAACTTTAAAATATTTAGTCATGTTATGTAAATTATTATTTTTCATTGGACCTCTATACCAGAAAAAATAAAGATCAGACTTGTTTTTTAATAACATCAATGTCTATAAGCAGGACTATCACTTTTCAACTTCACTGCAGAATGATTTGATCACAGACTCTAAAAGAATAAACTGAATAAAAGAACTAACTGCCTATACATAATACATCAAAGAGCTTCCATATGCATGCAAAAGAGTAAACATGCTGTGTACATGCATTAGCAGACAGAGTACAGCAAAGAACATAAATGTATTATTCATGACATGAAATGCAATGATTAATGTCATCAAAACTACATTGCTTCCTACCCGTGGACATAAAATGATTAATTTTTTTTAGATGTGTGGAGTGTGACTTTACAAGCTTTACTAAATTAATTTTAAATACTTCAACAGAAGCCATGAAAAAAAAAAACAGTGAACTAAGAAAAAATAACTGAGTTTTCTAAATTGTAATTACATTTTCTTTTTACTTATTAAAATGTTATAAAGTCAAGATATGTAGAAAATAAAGAATGCATAGACATTAACTCCAAAAGTATATTGAAACAAAAGGAAGCTTATCATTGAAAGTCTTTGCCACATTGCACTTCTCAAAATGCCTGAGAAAAATTC
This sequence comes from Tamias sibiricus, assembly GCA_025594165.1. Lineage (NCBI taxonomy): Eukaryota > Metazoa > Chordata > Mammalia > Rodentia > Sciuridae > Tamias > Tamias sibiricus. The sequence continues at coordinate 99,031,447 of CM046664.1, forward strand.
TTCCTAACACAGAGGAGCAAATGAACTATGGCAGACTAGTAACAGAGGGAGTACCTATTTATATTAAAACATGTTATATATCAAGAACCTAACTTTTAACTTTTGAAACTTATCTATATCTGAGCTGAGGTCCATAAGAAACTTGCTTTAATTCAGAGGATTGATAAATTTAATATTGTTGAGAAGTAAATAGTCTTTTAGTTTGTAGTCAAAGTATTATACCCAAATGGTCCAGTAAAGTAACATGAAAATGATACTCTAAATATAGCAATACTTGAGGCCGGGAATGTAGCTCAGTAGTAGAATGCTTGCCTACTGGTGCGTGTGCCAGACCTCCACCTGGTGCTGGCTCCCCATTTACCAATGCAAGGATCCCCTGGCTGCCTCCATCTTGGGACACTGTAACTGCTGCCATAGCCCCCTCTATGTGGTAGCCTATGCCTGGGGACACCAGACAGGGCCTGGAGGCTAAAGGCCCTGCAGCACTGCATCTCCAAACAGGCTGCCCAACACCACTGCATGGCCTGCCCTAACTACCCCATCTCTGTCGCTGGTCACCTCCATTTTGGGACACCTCCACCACCATCTTGGGTCACCTTGGTTACCGCTATGGCCATCTTTAGTTGGGGAAACTTTCATCTTGGGACATTGTTGGAGCCTGGAAGGCCAACATCAAGGTACCTACAGTCTCCCAACTCCCCTCAACCACCAAACCGGCCCAGTACTTGTAGCTACGTGGCCGGCCCACAGCCCTCAATGCCTGATCCTGATTAGCCCGGTACAGAACAGCTCTCCAATGATAGGCACACAGGTCACAACACTCAGCCCTCAGGACCTCCAGAGAGAAAGGCTCCTGATAGGGAAGTAGAAAGGGTGAGGGTGAGAGAAATACAGTTTAGAGACTAAATTAGAGACCAGATATTGTGGGGTCCACATACACTGTAATAGGCTAAGACCAGGCTCCCACATCACACAAATGGACCCCAAAGGAGATTCCTGGGGTGCAGTCATTCAATGGAGACCAGCAATTGCTATACCACACATCCAGGAGTTCCAACTCCAAGTAACCTCACAACCTAGTAAACTTCACCATCCTGAGGGTCAAGATACAGCAAACTCAAGATAATCCCACCTATCAGGTGAGAAGGGAAGCAGGGAAGATATTGAACTCCAACAGAAAAAAAATTGTTCAATTTTCCTTTGAGGATTTTTTTTTCCTTTCTTTTCCCACCCTGACATCCCCAACATTTGCAAAACCAAGTACTTTTCATGCATCAGGCTACTGAGGACTGGGATGTCTGAATAGTATATTAAAGTTTTGTTGTATATTCTTTTATTCCTTTATCCTTTGTTTTTACATTTTTTTTACTCTCTATTTTCCTCCCAATTATCTGTCTCCCCAGAGGATCTTTCTCTCTTTTCTCCTGCTAATAGTCAACTTCTTTTGAGTCCTCTTTCATGCTCCTATGATCTAATACCTCTATATTTTTACCTCCTACTGCATCAACAGCTCATCCCACCCCCTGGTTCTCTTGGTGTCCACCAATAGAAACTGTAGACCCTATCACAAACCTACTATTTATATTGTACATAATAATTGAACACACCACTTGTGTTTATTGCAACAAAACTGGAAATATCTTAATAGGAACTATTTGGTTTAAGACTGCATATTGTTTGCATTGGGTACTGTTAATACTGATCTCCCCCTTAAAGGAAACCTGCAGGGACACTATAAGTCTATAGGTAGAAACTGTAATACTTCAGATCTGAACTGCTAGAGGGAAAGACACATGAATAATGTGAATAAACAAGGGAAGAAAGTGTCTCAAACAAACCAAGATGCTACAAAAATATAATCCATTGACAGCACAGTAGAAGAAATGTCAGAGAAGGAGTTCAGAATGTAAATAATTAAAATGATCTGTGAAGTAAAGAATGATATAATAGAGCAAATACAGGCAGCAAAAGATCACTTCAATAAAGAGATACAAGAGCAAATTCAGGAAGCAGAAGATTATGTCAATGAAGAAATAGAGATTCTGAAAAAAAAAAAGAAATCCTTGAAATGAAGGAAACAATAAACCAAATTTAAAATGCAATAGAAAGCATCACCAACAGCTATCTCACTTGTAAGAAAGAAATTCAGGAAATGAAGACAAATATATAATCTTAAAAATAAAGTTGACCACACAGTGAAAATGGTAAGATACCATGAACAGAACTTCCAAGAATTATGGGATAACATGAAAAGACCAAATTTAAGAATTATCAGGACAGAGGAAGGCACAGAGATATGAACCAAAGGAATGAACAATCTATTCAATGAAATAATATCAGAAAATTTCCCAAACCTGCAGAACAAAATGGAAAATCAAATACAATAAGTTTATAGGACACAAAATGTACAAAATTACAACAAACTCACACCAAGCCACATTATAATAAAAATGCCTAGCATACAGAATAAGGATAGAATTTTAAAGGCCATAAGAGAAAATTATCAGATTATATATAGGGAGAAACCAATTCAGATCTCAGATTTCTCAATGTAGACCCTGAAAGCTAGAAGATCCTGGAACAATATATACCAAGCTCTGAAAGAAAATGGATGCCAACCAAGAATCTTATATCCAGCAAAATTAAGTTTCAGATTTGATGACAAAATAAAATCCTTCCATGTTAAACAAAAGTTAAAAGAACTTACAACTATAAAGATTGCGCTACAGAACATCCTTGGCAAAATATTCCATGGGGAGGGAATGAAAAACATCAACGAAAATCAGCAAAGGAATGAACTATGCTAAAGGAAAATCAAATCAAATTAAATTAAAGGAGAAACCAAATCAAATTAAAAAACAAAATTAAACCAAAATGACCAGGGAATACAAATCATGTCTTAATAATAACCCTGAATGTGAATGGCTTAAACTCATCAATTAAAAGACACAGACTGGCAGATTGGATTTAAAAAAAAAAAAAAAAGACCCAAGTATATTTGCTTCCTTCAAAAGACTCATAAGACAAACATCCACAGGCTGAAGATAAAAAGTTGGGGAAAAAAAAATACCATTTACATGGACTGCATAAACAAGCAGGGGTTTCCATCCTCATATCAAGTAAAGTGAACTTCAATCCAAAGTTAGTCAGAAGAGATAAAGAAGGACATTTCATACTGCTTAATGGAATCATATCAACAGGACATACAATCATAAATATATATACCCCAAACAATGGAGCATCTATGTACATCAAACAAATTCTTCTCAATATCAAGAATCAAGAAGGCAAGAGCACAATAATCCTGGGTGACTTTAACACACCTCTCTCACCACTAGATAGAACTTTTTAGAAAAATGAAACAAAAAAACTATGAAACTCAATAATATAATTATCAATTTAAACTTATCAGACATATATAGAATATCGCATCCATCAACAAAAGAATATACTTTCTTCTCAGCAACACATGGATCCTTCTCTAAAATAGACCATATATTTGGCCACAAAGCAACTCTTAGCAAATGCAAAAAAAAAAAAAAAAAACAGTGATACTACCCTGCATTCTATCAGATCATAATGGAATGATATTAGAAATCGATGATAAAAAAATAAAAACTACTCCAACACCTGGAGACTAAATAATATGCTACTGAATGAACTATGAACAGAAGAAAACATCAAAGCAGAGATAAAAATAAATTTTAGAGGTAAGTGAGAACTGATACAACATATCAAAATCTCTGAAGGCAGTGCTAAGAAGAAAGTTCATTGCATGGAGTTTGTTCCTTAAAAGAAAAAGTCAACAAATAAATGACCTAACATTATATCTCAAAGCCTTAGAAAAAGAAGAACAAATCAACACCAAAAGCAGTAGAATACAGGGAATAATTAAAATCGGAGCTGAAACCAATGAAATTGAAACAAAAGAAACAATTGAAAAAATTGACAAAACAAAAAATTGCTTCTTTGAAAAAAAAATTGATAAACCCTTAGCTATGTTAAGAGTAGGAGAAAACTCAAATTACTACAATTTGTGATGAAAAAGGAAATATCATGATGAACACTATTGAAATATAAAAGATAATTAGAAACTATTTTGAAAATTTGTACTCCAATAAAATAAAAATCTTGAAGACATTGACAAGAGAAATTAGAAACATATGATCTCCCCAAACTGAATCAGGAGGACATACATAATTTAAAAGATCAATTTCAAGCAATGAAATAGAAGATGCCATCAAAAGCCTACCAACCAAGAAAAGCCCAGAACCAGACAGATTCTCTGTTGAGTTCTACAAGACCTTCAAAGAAAAACTAACACTAGTACTCCTCAAATTATTTCATGAAATAGAAAAGGAGGGTACCCTTCCAAACTCACTCTGTGAGGCTAATATCACCCTTATTCTGAAACCAAAGACACATCAAGGAAAGAAAACTTCAGACCATATCCCTGATGAACATAGATGCAATTCTCAATAAAATGCTGGCAAATCACATACAAAAACATATTAAAAAGTGCACCATGATCAAATGGGGTTCATCCTATATATATGTTGATTCAACATATGGAAATCAAAAAATGAAATTCATCACATCAATAAATTTAAAGATAAGAACCAAATAATGATCTCAATAGAGGGAGAAAAAGCATTTGACAAAACACACTACTTTCATGTTCAAAACACTAGAAAAACTAGGGACAGAAGGAAAATACCTCAATAATGTAAAAGCTACCTATGCTAAGCCCAAGGCCAACATCATTCTAAATGGAGAAAAATTGAAAGCATTTCCTCTAAAAACTGGAACAATGCCCTCTTTCTCCACTTTTATTCAATATAGTTTTTGAATCTCTAGCCAGAGCAAATAGACAGATGAAAAAAATTAAAGGGATACACATAGGGAAAAAAAAAAAAAAAAAAAAAAAAAATAAAACCTCAAACTATCACTATTTGTCAATGGTATGATTCTATACTTAAAGGATCCAAAAATTCCACCAGAAAACTTCTAGAACTATTAAATGAAATCGGTGAAGTAGCAGGATATAAAATCACCACCCATAAATCAAATACATTTCTGTACAACAGTGATGAATCCTCTGAAAGAGAAAAATTCAAAATAGCCTCAAAAAAATAATAATAGGGGCTGGGGATATAGCTCAGTTGGTAGGATGCTTGCCCCACATACACAAGGCCCTGAGTTCGATCCCCAGCACCTCCATAAAACAAACAAAAACAATAATAATAATAATACTTAAGAATCAACCCAACAAAAGAAGTGAAAGACTTCTATAATGAAAACTACAGATCATTTAATAAAGAAATTAAACACCGTAGAAGATGGAAAGATTGCCCCTGTTCTTGGATAGGCAGAAGTAATATTGTCAAAATGGCCATACTACCAAAAGTATTATACAGATTTAATGCAATTCCAATTAAAATCCCAACAACATTCCTCATCAAAATAGAAAAAGCAATAATGAGATTCATTTGGAAAAATAAAAGACCCAGAATAGCCAAAGGAATCCTTAGCAAGAAGAGTGAAGCAGGAGGCATCACAATACCAGACCTATACTATACTACAGAAAAAACAAAACCAGCATGCTATTAGTACCAAATATACATGTAAACCAATGGTACAAAATAGAGGACACAGAGACAAACCCACATAAATACAGGTATCTCATACTAGACAAAGATGCCAAAAACATTCACTGGAGAAAAGGTAGCCTCTTCAACAAATGGTGCTGGGAATACTGGAAATCCATATGTAGCAAAATGAAATTAAATCCCTATCTCTCATCCTGCACAAAACTCAACTCAAAGTAGATCTAAGACTTAGGTTCTAGAACAGAGACCCTCCGCCTAATAGAAGAAAAAGCAGGCCCAAATCTTCACCATATTGGCTTCAGAACTGATTTCCTTAAGAAGACGCCTAAAGCACCAGAAGTAAAATCAAGAATCAATAAATGGGATGAATTCAAACTAAAAGCTTCTTAGCATAGGAAACAATCAAGATGGCAAAGACAGAGCCTATGGAATGGGAGAAAAATCTTTACCACATGCACCTTAGATAGAGCATCAATATCCAGAATATATAAAGAACTCAAAATACTCAACACCAAGAGAAACAAATAACCCAATCAATAAACGGGCTTAGGAACTAAAAAGGCACTTCACAAATGAAGAAATACAGTTGATCAACAAATATATGAAAAAATGTTCAACATCTCTAGCAATTAAAGAAATGTAAATCAAAACTACACTGAAGTTTTACCTCACTCTAGTCAGAATGGCAATTATCAAGGATACAAGCAACAATAAGTGTTGGTGAGGATGTGGGGGGAAAGGTACATTCATTCATTGCTGGTGAGACTACAAACTGGTGCAACCACTTTGGAAAGCAGTATAGAGATTCCTTAGAAAACTTGGAATGGAACCACCATTTGATCCAGCTATCCCCCTCCCAGTCTATACATAAAGGACTTAAAAACAGCTACTATAATGACATAGCCACATCAATGTTTATAGCAGCATAATTCACAAAAGCCAAACTGTGGAACCAAGATGCCCTCCAATAGATGAATGGATAAAGAAACTGTGGTATATATACACAATGGACTATTACTCAGCCTTAAAGAAGAATGAAACCATGGCCTCTACAGGTAAATGGATGGAGTTGGAGAATATCATGCTAAGCAAATAAGCCATTATGAAAAACCAAAGGCCAAAGGTTTTCTGTGATAAGTGGATGCTGAACCATAATTGGGGGAGAGGTGCAAGGTAAGAATGGAGAAACTTTGGATTGGGCAGTGAGGAGTGAAGAGGGGAGAGGGGTATGGGATGGGAAAGATGGTGGAATGAGACTTACATTATTATCCTATGCAAATGTATGATTGCACGAATGGTGTGACTCTGCATCATGTGCAACCAGAGAAATGAAAAGTTGTTCTCCATTTGCATACAATGAATCAAAGTGCATTTTGCTGTCATGTGTAACTAACTAGAATAAAAAAAAAATCTTAGAATGAATATGTACATTCTTTAGCTTTATGAAAATTTCCCCCAAACCAATTACTGTAAAACAATTATTCTTCAATAAATGAATAACCTAGAAGTGCCCCCTATAAAAAAATAAAAGCAAAAGAATGCTTGCCTAGCATGCACAAGACCCTGGGTTCAATCCCCAGTACAAAAAATTATTATTATTATTATTATTATTATTATTATTATTATTATTATTATAAAAATTAAAACAGGATACTTGATGATTCAGAAAGGTCATTAATTGCCAGGCACAGTGGCACACATCTGTAATCCCAGCATCTCAGGAGGCTGAGACAGGAGGATCACGAATTCAAAGCCAGCCTCAGCAAAAGCAAGGCACTAAGCAACTCAGTGAGACACTATCTCTAAATAAAATACAAAATAGGGCTGGGGATGTGGCTCAGTGGTTGAGTGCCCCTGAGTTCAATCCCTGGTACCAAAAAAAGAAGGTTCATTAATTATTTTGCTGGGCCTAAATTTTATCATGATGAAAAACAATTTTTCTATCAACAGAAAAAAATGCAGCATTTTCCACAAACTCTTTGTGCATGTTTTCTGTTCCTTTTAAAGGTATCAAAGATAATATAATATCAAACCTCTTTCTATAATATGAAGAACTCTCTGCTTAGGCCACATGTCTATCACTGAATGAATCACTGTAGCTGGGAAAGAGGGAAGAAAATAGTGTTCTGGTTGGCCATATCTGAGTCATATCCAAGCTGTAGTTGCTGGGACTCAATGACTTCCATTGGAATTGTACAGAGTTTCTCCCATTAAAAATATTTCTACTATAGGAATGAGAAAGGGTGCTGAGCAGGAAGAAACAGTTCAAGGCTTGTATGAAAACTTCTTTTCATTAGATTATGGCAAATGGACAAAATTAATCTATTATTTAAAATATCATACCATGATAAAAATGAATATGTAAGTACAAATATTTTCTGAACATTAATTTCAATATTTTCTGATATATTTTACACAAAACCCATATGCTTATGTTCTTTACTTTTTTGTGTTCATAACTACAATGAACACAAGTTTAGATTTACTTTTGTCTCTACTAGGCTCAATATTTATTGTCTGAAATTTCTAAAATCAAAGGCAATAATATTAATTGATGAAAACTATAGCTGATTTTTTTGAATTTTTGAGTCTTGGCTCTTTCTTATATTTTTCTAAGATGCATGCAGATATAAAATCATAATACCAACCATGTAGGATTTTTACCAGTATGTCCTTACAAATGCTTTTCAGAAGAAAACAAACTAAAAAGGTATACTTCAATAAAAGACTATGAAAAATAATTACTGAATATTGACCAAAGTTCGTATTTGTAGCAGAAATAATTCATTTTTTAATTTGAACTCTTTATTGAGTTCAGATTTGGTTATGCATATTTAATTATATAAGAAATAAGGTTACAAAATAAGAGGGAGTATAGGAGGAAAAAATAAAATCCTGCATAACTGATTCAAACATAGAATAATATAGGCTATATGGAACTCATTTTGAGCAATATTCTTCTCAGGCTCCTTTAAATTCATCCAGTGATTAGGAAGAGAGCATCTGCTAAATTCAAATGAAGTCTCCACTTCCACTAAATACAATGGGATAGGGAAAAGTTTTAAATTGCAGAAAGAGTTTAGCTTCAATCACAAATTGTTAAAAAGATAATATTCTATAAAGAAACTTAACACCAAAAAAACAAATAACCCAATCAACAAATGGGCAAAGGCACTGAATAGTTGATCAACAAATACATGAAAAAATGTTCAACATCTCTAGCAATTAGAGAAATGCAAACTAAAACTACACTGAGATTTCATCTCACGCCAGTCAGAATGGCAACTATCAAAAAATACAAACAACAATAAATGTTGGTGAGGATGTGGAGAGAAAGATAGACTCATACATTTCTGGTGGGACTGCAAATGGGTGCAAGCACTATGGAAAGCAGTGTGAAGATTCCTAGGATAGAACCACCATTTGACACAGCTATCCCACTCCTTGGTATATATCCAAAGGAGTTAAAATCAGCATACTACAGTGACAGAGCCACATCAATGTTTATAGCAGCCCTACTCACAATAGCTAAGCTGTGGAACCAATTTAGGTGCCCTTAAGCAGATGATTGGATAAAGAAAATGTGGTGTGTATATATATACACAATAGAAAATTACTCAGCCATAAAAAAAGAAGGACTATGACATTTGCTGGTAAATGAAGGGATCTGAAGACTATCATGCTAGGTGAAAGAAGCCAATCCCAAAAAAACAATGGTGGAATGTTCTTTCTAATATGTGGATGCTAACACACAACAAGGAGGGTGGCAGGGAAGAATAGAAGTTCTTTGGATTAAACAAAGGGGAATGAAGGGAAGGGAGGAGGAATTAGAATAGGAAAAAGAGTGGAATGAATCTCACATAACATTCCTGTGTTCATACGTAAATAAACCACAGAGAATCTCTACATCATGTGCAACCACAAGAATGGGATCCTAGGGCCGGGGCTATAGCTCAGTGGTAAAGTGCTTGCCTCGAATGTGTGAGGCACTGGGTTCCATCCTCAGCACCACATAAAAATAAATAAAGATACTGTGTGTTCATCTACAACTAAAAAAAAAATTTTTAATGGGATCCTAATTAGAATAAGATATATACCATGTATATAAAAACATGTCAAAATATACTCTGCTGTTTATATATATAAAGAAAAATTTTAAAATTAATAATAAAAAAAGAAAAGGAAAAAAATTACTTCTAGTCTGATATACATATTTCTGCCTGGTAAAACAAGCTCCTTTTTCTAATTCACTGTCTGCTTTGTTCTAAGCCCAGCTGAATCTTATGATTTCCTTCAATGGCATCAACACAAACTAGGGCACTGAGACTGTGTTAAGCTAAGATGTACCTCTCTGCTAACAGACATTATTACACCATCATTTATAAAATAATGCACCATTTCTATTTAACACTAGGTTAATTTTCCTTCTTGAAGCAACTTCAAAATGTATGACTTCAGTTGTTTTGTGTATAAACAGAATTTTTTAAAGAGTTCACATACTTTTAAAGGAATAAATGAATTTTTCTTTCCATTGATAATTTAAAGCTGGCAGAAAATATTTTGCTCAAATTTAGGAAAACACAGTCTCAGCTGAAACCCCAAAATGTCAAGCACATATTAATTTCATTTTTCATGGGGTTTCCTTTCAATAAAACAGTTTCAATATTGCTTAGGTATTCTCAACCCCACAGAGGCCAAAGTAAGAGTTCAAGGAAGACAAACTCCATGAAGAAGAATCCAAACTTAATGATAGAGTAAACATCAAAACAGAAAAGAACATCACCATTTTATTAATTAGTTCCATTCCTGAGAATCTACTGTGTTCTTGCAACTGGTCTTACAGTTTATTATCTAGGAATGTGCAAAGAAACCAAGTAAATGCACAAGAAACAGAAAAGCAATTGTCTGCTACATAGGTTGTTGGTGGTTATGTAACCAATATAAATTTCAAGTAGTAAGAGTTTTATGTAAGGTGAATTGCTCAGCAAGTATTTTCAGGATGGAGAGGACAGAGGCACTAAACAAGAAAAGCACCTGGGAGGGCAAAAGGATTAAAACTCACATGCACTGAAGGTGTCCCGATAGGCAAACCCTTTAGGACTGCAATGCTTCCCAAAAGTGAAGGTGACTTCTTCTCCTCAGTTCTTTTGTTTACCAAAGTCTCACAATTATGCCCTCCAAAATTTAACTGAAATGAAAAATTTGACAGGTAAATGTTATAAGTTTAGTTACTAACTAGCCTGAGGAAATATAGAGTTATTTGCATTTGTGGTGATTTTTTTGTAAAATTTATTCTGAGTAACTGTTGAAACTTCCTAGCTAAAGACCAGTTTTCCTTCTTTTGTTTTCTTTTCAGTTTGCCCTTAACTCTAGAAAATCTGACTATAATTCTTTTGTTGGGCTTCCAGCCTGGTCAGTGTGGGAATGTTCCATCTGACATCCCTCCAGGGATGGGGTCAAATGCCTTCCTTGTAGTGTTCCTCCTGGGCCTTTGACTGCTGTTAGGAGTGGAAGAGTCAGTGGCATACTTTGGTTGTTCCCATGGCAACACAATTCCTCTAAACCTTTACTGCTTCAAATTAAAACAGGTTGCCCAAATTTCCTTTGTTTACCTCTTGCAGCGCTACTCTTCCTCCTTGTGTAAAGGAGTTGTGTATCAATCTCTATTTTCTTTCTTCAGTGTGTATTAGAACTTGCAGTTATCTGTATTTTGTTTGTTTGGTACCATCCTGTTTGTAGTATTATTCTTGCACCTTTTGTTCTTATCCTGGATTGGGGAATTAGAATATACATACTAAATCCTAAAGCATTATTTTTACTAGAAGTCACCCAACATACAAATTCTGTTGCTATCTCTACACCATTTTATTCAGCTCTCTTTCACCTGTTTCATAAAATAGTCTACATTTTTACTCCTTTTTAAAAATATTTATATCTAACTCCTCTATGTCTTGTAAAGAATCTCCTCATGGTGGTGATTTTCTCTCTTTGTCTACTTTTGAATACACTGTGACCCCATCCCAATGAATAGGTGCCAATGAGGAAAATTCTATCATGGAATAGAAGCATAAAACACAGCCACCCATGTGCAGAAAGTCAGCACAAATTCAGACAACATGACACCGTTCTTAGGGTAGTTAGTTACTAAGTTGTAACATTTACCTGTGAAATCTAACATTTCCACTAAATTTTCAAAAGCATAATTATGAGACCTTGGTAAAGAAAGATGAAGCAGAATTCACTCCCACTGTTTTGGAACAAATGGCAGACCTGTTAAGAATCTCCCTGTTACAAGGTCAGTGCTTTAAAACTCATGGGGAAAAAAAATTGCAACATAAAAATGAAACTAAAGGTAACATGCAAAAAAATATAGATTCAAAATTCAAAGGCATTACAACAAAATATCAAACAAAAACTGCTTTTCTTTTTCAAGGAATTTAGGTAAAAAGCACTCAACGTGGTAATCAAATATACTAACATGAAAAGGAAGATGATGAGGTTGAACTAAAAACCTTTTTAAAAATTTTCTGAAGACTATAAAATGATAGTTGAAGCTTTCTACCCTTAGAAAGTATTGAAAAAAGCAAGCTAGAATCATGTGTCAAAAAAATCAGATCACTGCTTTAGATAACAGGCTATAAAAATCACGGAGAGTATAGTATAAGGAAAAATGAGAGAAATCAAGAATAGATGACAGAAATCCAACATTTAGGAATAGGATTTTGGTAAAAGAAAACAAAACAAATAGAAATAATATCCAAAAGTGTATGAAAATAATGCTTTTCTGGTCAAATCTAAAATCTCTTCACTTCAAAAGAGAAAAAAAAATTAACTAGACCAAACAAAAATGGAAACACAACATATCAAAACTTATAGGATGCAACAAAAGCAGTCCTATGAGGAAAAATTGTAGCAATAAAGGTCTACATCTGCAAAAAAAAGGAAATAAATAAACCACCTAACTTTATACCTCAAGGAACTATAAACACTATAAAGTCCAAAGTTATCAAAAGGAAGAAAATAATAAGTATCAGAGCACAAATAAATGATACAGTGACAAGAAAAATTTGCAAAGGATGGAAATTTTTTTATTTAAAAAATGTTGTAGAAGTTTACATCATTTATGTGCCATTTCAAGGGGAAAAAAAAACTGAAAATATGAACTAAATTAGCTTTTAAAATAAAAAAAAAATTGACAAGCCTTTAGCTATACAAAGAAAAAAGAAATAAGACTCAAAAAATAAAAACCACATTAAACTGTTCAATGAGAATTGCCTTCTCAATTCAACCTAGTGAAACTATTTCGTTTTTGAGGACAAAGAAAGATACTTATAAATATCTAGGAAGAATAGAGATTTCACTCACAAAGAAAGAAAAGCAATCTGATTACAATGTTTTCACTCCTTGACTGAAACTAAATGCTATATAACCTCTACTAACTTTTGAATAAAATAGTTTTTAAAATCTGTAGACTACGAAATCACCATTCCAGAAAATTTGCAAAGGATGGAAATATTTTATTAAAAAACGCTATAGAAATTACATCATTTATGTGTCATTTCAAGGGAAAAGAAACTGAAAATATACACTATTAAACTAAGACATGACTCAAAATAAACAGCCTAACTATGAAATTTTGGTACATGTGTTTGTGTGTGTGTGTGTGTGTGTGTGTGTGTGTGTGTGTGTTAGTAATTGTGGAAAATCCAGGTGCAGATACATATTAAATAATAGAGATTGAAGAAATTGGAAGGTTTCCAAGTCTCCACTTACAGAGAAGTCAATAGTTATTGAAGCTTATACTATCAATACAGAATCCTGAAAAAAAAATTAATGTCTTAAAATCAATCTCTAGCAATTTGGAACCTTTCTAAATTACAAAAGGGAAAAATATCAAAGAAACTTGAGCCATTAAAAAAAAAAGAGGTAAGGAACATAAAAGATGTTGCAATATCAGTAAGAGACTCAATCAAATTTAAGGTAAAAGCTTCAAAGAAACAATGAATGCTCCTCTTACAGATAAAAGGATGATGTTCAAAGGCTATAACTGTCATCAACTCATATGCATCAAATAAACCATAAAATGTGGAGCAAATAAAGGGGGGATTGGAAATAAAAGTTGACATTAACAGAAACATAATAATGCAGTAAGAGCTCATCAAACTGACTTTCTAGATTAACTGACAATGTCTGTTCCTCTATAAAATATACTGACATTGTCATTCAGTTATTAGCCAAGATATTTCTTCTACCATTCATCCCTATCCTTCTGTCCCATCAACTGAGTTGTAAACTTACCAAGTGTGGGTTGTATTGTTTCCCAAATATGCATACATCTGCTATATTTGGCTTCATATTATGTATAAAATATCATGTATTAAATAAAATATATGTGCAAAAAGTACACTTAATTAAAACAAAGTTAAATGCCTTTTAAACATTTTTTTTCCAGCATTGGGGATTAAACCCAGGAGTGCTCTACCAGTGAGCCACATCCCTAGCCCTTCCTTTTAATCTTTTATTTTGATACAGGGTCTCCATAAATTGCCAAGGCTGGCCTTTAACTTATGATCCTCCTGCCTCAGTCTCCCAACTTGCTGGAATTACAGGCATGCACCACCATGCCCAGAGAATTAAACACTTTTCAAAGTCTCAATGTGACTGTCCAAAAAATGTCCTGTCAAATTAGGTGTAGATGAAACAAATGTAAATTATCAGGAAAAGATGTGTTAACTATAAAAACCTAGACATGTTATTCCACATTCAGATCACTCTCAAAAGCCTCTCTAAATTCTCACTCCACTTTGATATCCCACAATTAAACAAACAGAACTTGCATAAAGGGTGTGATTTAAGTCAAACATTATAGAACTCAAATTTAGGGTTCATACTCTGAGAAAAACTTTGGTCTTACATCAAAAGATTATCAAATAAATATCTATCCACATGCTTTTAGCCAAAATAAAATGTTCTTGGTATTTATATAATCGTATTTCTTTATCCTCTGCCTTAATGAGCATTCTTGATTAAATGATTCACGTCAGTCCTAATCATGTTAGAGGATTTCTACTGTTGGGAAAATTTTAATACTCCATTCTCAATACTTGACAAATTAATTAGTTATTAGATAATGAATAATAATAAATAATATAATTAATAAATTTGGCTTTATAGATTTATGAAATGAGATTTAAAGAAAAGGAATGGAAGTAACAGAAGTAGACAGTGTTTGTGAAGAGAAATTACTACATTATCATGCAAAAGGTCAGTGGAAGAGAGAATTGAAACTAAAGAGAAAGAAGAACTGCAAGAATGAAGTAAGTTCTCATGAGAGAGAAAGAGACCTTGTGTGCAAGTAAAGGAGTTTCCTTTGCTAGGAGTTTAGATAGTTCATTCACAAAAAGGAATTAAACAAACATATGCAGAGACATAAGAATGGATAGATGGGTAAATTCCCTTCTGGTTGCTTTAATTTTATCAGCAGCAGAAGGAAAAGAGGACAGGGAGAAAGTGATGGAAGTATTAGAGGAGAGATAAAGGTCTGAATGTTTATCTAAGGACTAAATACACCAGGCAAATATAATATGGTTGTTGGACATCCTTAAGGCCCACTTGAGATCAGTTGTCATTAATTCAAGTGAGACCAATCAACATGATAAGTTTTTCTCTAGCCATGTTTAACTTTGCATGTATGGACACAGGGTAGGTGGACATTTGAATTTAACTAAAATTGTAGATATTCTGGGCAGCAAAATGAATCAAGAGAACTACAACATAGTTATTGTTTACAGCAAATGAATGATTACAAGGATGAAATATGGAATTTTTATATGGTGTGAAGGCAATATGCTGGAGTTAGGGACAAGAAAAAGGTGGTAGATAAGTTAAATCCAGGTCCCTAAGTATAAACGGATTGTTGAAGTAGAAGCATTAGAGGGAATCACCTGAAAAGATAGGAGGTGGTAGCTAGAGAACAAGAAGCTTGGAACTGTAATTCTAGAAGGAACTTAGTTACCAATAAGGACAAAATCTAGGTTATAAATAGAAACCAGTGGTTTAAATAGGACCAATATCATTAAAAGTTTTGAGATCAAGGAGATGAGAGGCCATGATATTGGATGGATGATCTCATAGACATTTACATCACCAGGAATTAGAATAGCACTAGTGGTGGAGGAAGAGACAAAGTTTTCTGGAAATAGGGAGAATTGAAACATGGACAGATAACAACTACAGAAGAAAATGTTGGTGGTATAGTAATGCTAACAGGAAATTCAAAACAACGGATTCCTTTCTTTTAGGTGATAGGAAAAGAAAATAAGCTATTGACGTAAAGTTAAGAAAAATCCTACTTCACCTCCATTTTAAGTAGTTGGAAAGATTTTCTCCCCACCTTTGCTTTGGCACTTGGGAAGGAGACCAGCCATCTAGAGAAGTTCTTCATTGTAAGAGCCCTAATAAGGAGATAGCTAAGATGGCAGCTAGCTGAGAGCCATAAGAGGTGTTTAAGTATTTTCACCTGATATTCATGCATTTATCTAAGAATCTTTCTATGCCCGTGAACATTATGTGATGCACCTGTAAGTGTGAGCTGTTAACACGTGTATACTTGTTAAGGCAAAAAGTATATAATCGGGTGAGGTTGGCTAGAGGGTGTGGTTGGAGTTGGAGAGGTTGTTGGAGCTGGAGAGAGAAGTTAGAAGAAGGAAGAATAAAGAACTATTCATTTCAGTCTGCCTCCAAATTCTTTCCCGTGGTATCATTGCTGCAGGCAGCAATAGCTGCAGGCGGCAACACTTTATGTGTGATACCAGTGGAGTACAAAAGTTAGGTAGAGAAGGCCTGAGTAGCTATAATGATATGGAACAAATCCAGAATTCTCATATGCCCTAAGGAAGGTTTTGCAAGGTATTTGATGGGATGCCTATCAAGGGATCAACATCTGTACCTGAGGGCTGAAGGCCATGCAGCTTGGAGATTTAAAGGAAGTCACAGCCTGATCTCAGTGACAGTCACTGGGCTTGAGACAGCTGAGGTGGAGTCAAGACAGCAGATAGGATTCTAAGAAAGAAGAGACTATATGTTTGTTAGCCCCAACCTTCAGCCAAGAGTGCCAGGAATCAAGCTCTGATGAGCTAATGAAGGACATTGTGGCTGCACAGTTCAGTAAAGATCCAAAGAGCAACACAAAGGCACAGAGATGAAGCCCCTTCTCTGAAGCCAGGAAAGATGCTGAACTCCGTGGTACACTCAGACTTCATCTTGGGAAGAAAAATACGAGAAGGAGGCAGAATTCTGAAAATTTTAAACATATTCCTGAAGAGAACTGTTTGAATTCGGTCAGTGGCTTGTAACAAAGAGCCATTTATAAGAAGTGAACAAGCTGTTTCTTCATATGGCTGAATGTACTTTCCCTTGTAACATATACATTGAGTGGTTAAACAGAAATAAAAGTAAAATAAAGGTCTATAGATAGTTGCAGAATCTTTTATAGCTAGACGGCTTAGCTTCAAACCAGTTATGAAATCAGCCTCAAATCTGGAATTAAAAACTGAGTTCTGACATTATGGTCTGTTTTGAAGAGGATTTAGGTCAGTGGTATTAAACACAAAACCACACTGTGGTAATGAAGGTCGAACATGAAGTGATCACAAAGTGTCTGAGAAAAATCAGATCAAACGGTACCACATTACAATGTCACAATTCTAGGTCAGCAACAGGAAGTCACCTCTTTATTCTGGGAATTGGATCCTATCTGGGCCAAATGTCCAGGTTCTCACAGGTTCAGTGGCCAAAAATTTTGCTGGGCCCAGAAGTAGAAATAGAGTTAGTAGATCATCTATAACCTGATCATGTATGAGTTACAATCCCGGTTCCCCGGATAGAGTAGTGCTTACTGAACGGTTTACTGAATGGTTGACAGGAGAATCGACAGACAACTATTTGCCCATACTGATCCTTTGCTACTCCAAATACAAACTCTTACCATAGCAAAGAAAGCCATATATTTATGTAAAAATAAGAGACATAGACCCCTCCAAAAAAAACTGAATTTTTGTGAGAAGCCCATAGAATAAAATGAGAATTAATGAGAACAATCTTAATGAAGACTTGTTGAAATTAGTAAATGTTTTTATTTATTCAGTTTCCTATTTTCTTATTTAATGCATGTAATAATCCTAACTACTAATAACAATAACTAATATCTTAGTGCTTAGCATTTTCCAGGTACTCAATTATAATATCTACATGTTATCTCCCTCAGTTCTTATAAGAACCCTATCAGCACTGGTTTTATCCCTATTTTATCAACAAAAGTAATGTTTAAAGACAGTAAGCAATTTCTAGAAATACACACCAAATAATTGTGAAACAGCAAATTAAGCATAAGAATCTTCATTCCAGGCTCCAAATGCTTCACATGTGAACAATATCACCCATGTGATCAGTATTTATATAAAGTTTATAGGAGGGGCTTTACATACCTCACCTATATGCCTTAATACAACTCTACGCAGTAGGCACTAGAATTATTCTCATTTTTCAGAGTATAAAACTAAGATTTAAGTGAAGAACTGAGCCCTACCTCATCTTGGACTGTAGAGATATGGATTATACAGTGAGGAGAGAGAATTTAATACATTAGGACCCTCACTCATGTTCTGTTGGGGATTATTTTATGTATAATTTCACCAAACAAAAAATAACTGACATTGAATCTATTAACAAAAATAAACCTTCGAAACCTGGCTAAATTATTGTCTAATACAATGACTATAGCACCTACTCTTTCTCTTTGAATGAATATCTGGATATGTGCAGTATCTACATAACATATTGATGGTATTGTTACTAACTTCCCGCAAATCCCTCTTTTTCCCCAAATGCCATTGCCTTTGGTGAAAGATATACCCAGTTAATCAGAGAAAAGCATATACTTCTTCAGTTACAAAGTGACTCAGACAGTTTAAAAGCAAGGAAAATCAACATTTTTTTTTCAGGTAGGGACAAGTCTTCATTGCTCAGGAATGACCCAGTTGACACCTGCTAGCCCACTAGCCTGTTCTATTCAGCATTTCTTTAGGCAAAAACATCACAATGTGTAGAATATATGATGGATCATCTGAACCATAGGTGATGAGACTCTCATCTGTGGTTAGGACCCCCTGTATAGAAAAGTTATTAGCAACATCCTCATCAGCACGTGCGATCCAGGTAGTCTTGCAGCAGAGCCCAGGTCAGGGTGTGGAAGACAGTGCAGAGAACACAAGATAGAAGTGGCTCTTACCACAGAGTCACTATTGCAGGACCCACACTTCAAATTTACTTCTCTATATTTTCTAGATTTCTAGATGGGTTCAAAAGATAAAACAGAACTGCATGGGTGAACATTCATTTTACTGAAAAATATTTTACAATTCACTCTGCCTTAAATGTGAGGAACATGTGTATTTAAAGTTTAATACTGGAAGACTGATACTATTGCTACTGAGAAATATACAAAATCTATGGTAATATATTCCCAAAACGCTTCACTTTCCTTTTTGTTTAATATTTAAATAATAATAAATAATACATGTAAATGGATTTTCAAACTTTTAAAACTGTTTTTATTTTTTATCATTTTTTCTGCTCCCTATAATATCTGGTAGATAATAGGGATGATAAAACTTCATTTCACTGATATATTTTCAAAGTTGCATTTTTGCATTTATTCTCAATAAAAGGGTACAAAGTTTTAGCTAGGAAGAATAAGCTTTTTATTGTCATTGTACTATTGCACAACAGGATGACAATAGTTAATGTATAGTTCAAAGTCTCTAAGGAGTAAATTTCAAATATTCTTATCACAGTAGCATTTTAGGTAATATGTTAATTACCTTGATTTAATCAGTTATATTACATATATTCATGTTATTTTGTATCTAACATAATTAGAACTTGCCAACTTATAATAATGCACATATCAGAAATATGCTCTTTTAAAAGAATCACAGCACAAGATTGAATAAGATGGTGTTACTGGTATCTTTTTAAAATTTTTCCCAAACTCCATTTCCCACAGAAACGGGGAGTGACTGCTGATGAGTACAGAGTTTCTTTGTGTGATGAAGAAAAAATGTTCTAAAATTGTGCGAGTTTACTCAACTGAGTGTATATACTAAAAATCATGGAAGTGTGCACTTTAAATGAACAGATTATGTGTGAATTATATCCAGTGAAGCTACTATTTATAGATGGCTATCAGAGTAACTTGGATATTCCAGGGTGTGGGAGGGACATCAGAAGCTGCTACAGACTTACTGCCATCAAGCAGTGGTGTCTGTTTCCCTTGCCCTTGTGTATGGGATAATCCTCTGACTGCTTTGAATAATAGAGTAGGCAAAACTAACATTCTACATTTCCAGGCCTATGTTTTTTGTAATATTTTAATTTATTTATTTGTTCTAATCAGTCATACATAACAGCAGAATGTTCTTTGATTCATTACAAACGGAGCACACAAACGGAGCACAAGTTTTGACTTCTCTGGTTCTACCCAGAGTAGGGTCACATCATTCATGCAGTCATACATGTACATAGGGTAATGATCTCCATCTCATTCCACCATCTTTCCTACCCCCATGCCCCTCAACTCCTCCATTTTGACCCATCCAAAGTTTTTCCACTCATTCATGCCCCCTCCCATCCCATCGTGGATTAGCATCCACTTATCAGAGAAAACATTTCACCTTTGGTGTTTGGGGATCGGCTTATTTCATTTAGCATGATATTCTGCAAATGCCATAATTTTATTCTCTTTTATTGCCGAGTAATACTCCATTGTGTATATATACCACAGTGTCTTTATCCATTCAATTATTGAAGGGTATCTCGGTTGGTTCCAGAGTTTGGCTATTGTGAATTGTGCTGCTATGAACATTGATGTGGATGCATTACTGTAGTATGGTGTTTTTAAGTCTTTTGGATATATACCAAGGAGTGGGATAGCTGGGTCAAATGGTGGTTCCATTCCAAGTTTTTAAGGAATCTCCATACTGCTTTCCCAATTGGTTTCCCCAATTTGTAGGCCCATCAGCAATGTATGAGTGTGCCTTTCCCCCCACATCCTCACCAACCCTTATTGTTGTCTGTATTCTTGATAACTGTCATTCTGACTGGAGTGAGATGAAATCTTAAAGGATGTGCAAATCAAAACTACTCTAAGAGAACTAGCTGTTATCATCTTGATCTCTTGGAGATTTTGGGTGCTTTTGTAAACACTTCAACTACCTTGAAGCCATTCTAAGGATAACTAAGATAACTATGTGGAGATACAGGGGTGGGGAAAGGAAGGCTATCCAGCCCCCAGGTATTTCAACTCTCGGGCATTCAAGTTCATTTCATCTAAGGTTGCAACACTGTGAAACCATGACACCTACACCATGCCATTACTGAAGCCATGATCCCTTACCAGAAAAATTCATGAGATATAATAATAAATTTTTGACAGGCACAGTGGTACACACTTGTAATACTAGTAACTCAGGAGGCTGAAGCAGGAGGATCACAAGCTTGAGGCCAGCCTAGATAATTTAGTAAGACCTTGTATCAAATTAAAAAAAAAAAAAAAAGGTGTGGTGGGGAAGCTGGGGATGTAGTTCAGTGGAACAGCACCCCTGGGTTCAATCCCCAGTGCTGCAATAATGATAAATTGTGGTTCTAAGACAATAAGCTCTGGGCACATTTGTTATGTGCAATAAACAAAATATATGGTAAAACAAGCTGAAAATTTATCCTATAAATCCAAGTATAAGAGCAAGAAATTTTGAAACACTGGCAGCAACAAAATTCTGGGAAGAAGAGCAACTGTGCAGGAATAAATAAAGAGATACAAAGGAAAATCTGGCAGGTTCCAAAGCTCAAGGAACCCAGGAATTGCCACAAAGTTATATAACACGAGGTCACCACTCAGAGGTGGATTCAAATGGCCAAACTTTGTACAGTCCTGAGACTTCACAGGGTATAGTCTGTAAACAAGTACAAGGGGGTACAGAAAGGTCTGGGGGTGTTGAAGGTCACTTGTTTAGGGTAAAATCTCCTGGGTGTCAAGGAGAGAGAAGGTTTAGATACTAGGGAAAAAGAAGAGCAAGAGATATGGATCTCAAATATTAGAAACATGTAGATGTGGCCATGCAGATAAATCCTTTTACCACAGTTAAGTCAAAGAGGAAGCTAAAAAAGCAATTTTAACCATTACTTCTGCTAACCAGGCAATTTCTCCTGAAGTGCAGAAAAGTCCTTACTTAAAATGAGCATTGAAAGGTGTTGTTGCCTGAAGCAATTGCCGCTTGGAGCAACAACGCCACGGGAATAAGTTCAGAGGCGGACTGGAAACAAACAGTCTCTTTATTCTGCTATGTTTTCTCTCTGGCTCCAACAGCAACTCCAACACCATACACACTCTTACAGCCACCAACACCCCACACAAAATGGCGTTGACCCCGTCTGCGATGTCCTGGGCCAAGTCTCGCGAGACCATGGAAGGTGGTAATGCTATGGCTCACAGCTAACCGCAATCTTAGCTATCTCCTTAATTAGGGCTCCTACAGAAAGGACTGCAACCAAATCAATTAAAAATATTGCCAGACAAAGACAAGAAATGTAAAAATTACCAGAAAATGAATCACATTGAAAATACAAAACAGAAAGCTGGAATCTAATATTAACAAAAAAAGGACTAAAGAAAATTACAGAATTTATTAAGTAAAAGATAAATTTGAATTTTAAAACATGACCTCTAAAAATTTCTGATCTCTTTAAGTATCAGTTTTATTAATAAAATACAGATAAAAATCAGTGCATTGCTCATAGTAGATATTGTGGTTGAGTACCTGGAAGATGCTAAGTAAGCACTAAGAAAATAGATATTGTTATTAGTAGTTTGGCTCATTAGTTGTATCAATGAAGAAATGGGAAACTGAATAAAACATTTACTAATTTCAGTAAGTCTTCATTAAGATTGTTTTTATCAATACTCACTTGATTCTACGGACTTCTCACAAAAAAAATTTAGGGTTGCAGGAGTCTATTTCTCTTTGCTTTACATACAATTTATGGTTTTCTTTGCTACAACAAAGGCTTGTATTTGGGGTAGCAAAGGATCAGTATGGACAAAGGGTTGTCTGCTCATTCCCCTGTCAGCTTGTTCTAATCACTACTCCATCTGGGGAGCGGGGATTGTAAGTCATTCATGATCAGGTTAGAGACAATATGCTTGCTCTGTCTTCACTCCTAGCCCCAGCAGATATTTTTGGTCCTTATCGATGGATAAGCAATAGATGTAGATGAAAAGAGAGAAATGAAGATATAAGTTAAAGGAATACAAGAAGAGATAGATACCAAAAAATGCACTATTGTGGAAAAAGAGGGGGAGAAAAGAAAAAAAAGGAGATTAATAGAAATTTTTTAAATTGCAAAAATTAAGTATTGAAGACAGGCAAAAACAATCCAACATGGATAAATAAAAATTTTATAAAAGAAAATCTAATCAGTGGAACAGAATAAATTCTAGAAATAGATAATGCAAGGAAATTTCTTTAAATAAAGAGAATTAAATCACATATTTAAAGAACATATTCAAGGCTTCATGTGTTAAAAATTAATCTCCACTGTGAGGTATTAAGAGAGTAGAAACCCTAATCTGCCTGTGGTTTTGAGAGGTGAGCCTTCAGGACAATATATGGTTATTAGGTAGAGGCCCATAATTGAATTCTGGTGGCTTCTTAGGAAGGAGCATGACCAAGCGTGTGCGCACACACATGGTCCCTGTCTCTTGCACATGATGTCCTACACCTCCTTATGACTCTGTTGGCAGGAAGGCCATCACCAGATGTGGCCCCTTGACATTAGACCATTTGCCAAAACAAATCTCTTCTCTATGAAATTTACCCAATCTGTGCTATCCTGTTTTTAGCAACAGAAAACAGACTACAACAACATACATAAATAAAATATATAAACATAAATTTTAAGATCTGAGAAGCACAACCAAAATTATGAAACTAAATGGACATGTTCAACAGCAGAATGAAAGCAAAAGAGAGAAGAACCAGTGAACTCAAAGATAGTAGAAAGGAAATCACAAAATCTGAACAACAGGGGAAAAAAGTACTAAAAAGGCGAGATTCAGAAACTCAGAAAAGAGAAAAGAGGATGAGGCTAAAATCATACTCAAAGAAATAATGATGGAAAACTTCAAAAATTGGGTAAAAGATATAAAATCTGGATATTAAAGAAGCTAAGTCATCTAAAAATAGAAGAGACTCAAAGAAATTACATGAAGAAATCATGAAATTTTTGAAAATAAAGAAAAAAAATCTGAAAGGCTGTGCTTTAGTCAGCTTTGTGTCACTGTGACCAAAAGACCTGACAAGAATGACTTAGAGGAGGAACGTTTATTTTGGCTTGTGGTTTCAGAGGTTCAGTCCATGGTCTGCAGACTCTATTGCTCTAGGCCAAAGTGAGGCAGAGGGAAGCAGATCAGGACATGACAAGTAAGAAGGAGAGAGAGAGACAGCTCTACTCACCAGGGACAAAGGCAAACCCCAAAGACAGGTAACTACCTGCCTACAGTTACCACCCAGTTAATCCATATCAGTGGATTAATCCATTGATTAAGTTAAGGCTCTCCTAACACAATCATTTCACCTCTGAACATTCTTGCATTGGGGGACACCTCATATCTAAACCATAATAAACAGAGAAATGATACCTTATTGGTGGGAAAGAGACATTATAATGACAGTGGATTTCTTATCAGAAATCATGGGCATCAAAATGCATTGGTACACTTTTCAAATGTTGAAAGAATGGATTATCAACCCAGAATCCTATATCCAATGAAAACAGCTTTCAGGAATAAAGAAATCAAAACATTCTCAAATGAGGGGAAATAAAGAAGAAGAAAAAAACACACAAAGAACTTGTTACCAGCATATTTACCCTACAAGACTGCTAAAGGAATTTGAATTTGTAATTTTAAAACTCCTCCCCCAAAAGAAATATTCAGGCACATATAGTTCCTTTCCAGAGTTGTAACAAATGTTTAAAATATGTAATGTCAATTTAATCCTGTCTCTTTCAGAAAATAGAGGACATATTTCTCAATTAATTTCATGAAGCTAATACAATTCTGATACCAAATCTAAAGAGGGAAAAGTACACCCAAAACAATAAAAGGCTAACCAATATCTCTCAAGAATATAGATCCAATGGCCAGGAACAGGGGCACATGCCTATTATCCCAGCAAGATGGGAGGCTGAGGCAGGAGGATCATGAGTTCAATGCCAGCCTCAGCAACTTGGCAAGGCCCTAAGAAACTTATCAAGACTCTGTCTCAAAATTTAAAAATGAAAGAGCTGGGGATGTATAGATGCAAAACACTTACCAAAATGTTAGATCATAGGATTCAGCAATATATGGATGGACAGTGGTACATCCAAACTATGGAATACTGCTCAGCAATGAAAAGGAATGAAAAATTGATACATGCCACAACCTGAGTTTATTTTCAGAAAGCCATACCTAGTGAAAAAAAAAAAAGATGATATCCAAGCATTACATAACTTTATGCTTTCATATATACAATATTTTAAAATTATAAAATGGAGAATGGATTATGATTGAGGAGATTGAGAGGCTGAGAGTTTGTAAGGGCATGTCAGTCTCAGGCCTGTGTTAGCCAGTGTTGGCCTAATTTTTAAAGTGTGCATTATGCTACTTTCAAATAGAAAGCATGGGCAAATATATAAACATTTATCTATGTTTTTAAAAGCATATTAGTAGAAGAAGAGTTGGAGGACAGAGAAAGGGAAAAGAATAAAACCTGTTTCTAAATGTTATGGGTTTTTTGTTTGTTTTTTGTTTTTTTACAGAATTGAGTTTCAAACCATGAAAATATTCTACATGATTTCTGAAAAGTTAATTTAAAAGAAAAAATTCTCACTGAAAATGAAAAATATAATCCAAATAAAAACTGACCCAGCTATTTGTGATGTTAATGGTAGAACCCCAGGTAGAATTATTTCAAGCCACTTTAAAATGCAGAATTTTGATTGAACACCCTAAAGACCAAATACACAGAAACACACACATACTAGGGGCATGGGGATGTTAATGATATACGTGGGTTTTTTAAATCAGAGGCAAATGCTCTTATCTCAGCCCTACTTTCGATAGGCTCCTGGAAGCCCTCTTCTCAACTATGCTTCTGCTTTGGGCTTTGGTGTCAGTCCTAGTCAGGACTGTATTAGCCAGTGTTAGCAAGAACACTGTTAAGTCAGTTTAGTGAAAGTTTCCATCCTTAATATCAGATTGCCCTCAATGTCTGGCCAAATTCTTCAACCTCCTGCCCACCAGGTAAGATCTGATCACCCTGACCTGCCTTCAGCAGGTCATGTAAGCACAAAATGGTATTTAGAGTTGATAATCTGGATGAGACCTGTCATGTTGGCTAAACCAGAATCCTTCCCTGATGTCTTCTCTTAGTAATTTTCTAACCAATGGTCCCTACTCTGCTTCTTGACTATTTGTCCACAGTATTTTAGAACTGAAACCACTTCTACTCTAAGATCTCTTTTCCCCTATTACAATAATTCTGAATAAAACATATTTTTACTGCTTTAACCATTGTCTAACTCTGGTTTTCCTTTCGCATTAGCAGTTTTGTAGACATATTACTGTGAAACCACTATAAAATACTAAGTTAAAACACATACACAATGGTATTAATATAGATATGAGCCATGATTTTCAGAATAAGTTATTTATTAACAAAAATAAAACTAAAGAGAAACTCTGTAATATTTCATTTGAACCAGTAATAATGGTATAATCTCTATTTTTCTCTTTTAATAAAAGTGTATTTCCTACTTCTTTCTATTGACAGGCTCAGATGCACTGCTATTCCACCCCTCACATCCAGATTATCAACTCTAAATACCACTTTGTGCTTACAGGAAATAGGGTTCTTTAGAGAAATAAAGGTCTCAGGCAAGAAATGAACAAGATGTGATCTTACTTTCATCTAAAAGTTAGGATTCTAGGTAAAATTTCTGAACACATGTCAAAAGGACCCACAAATACCTTGAATAGCTTCCATAGACCACAACTGGAAAACTTTGAGCATCATAAAGTGTACTGACTACAAATGCATGAAACCTATGAAATATGTAAAATTTCATGCAGTCAAAATAATAGTCAAAAAATGTACTGATAATCTTTAAACACTGCTAGGGCACTAAACATCCTTCTGAAATTTTATGAAGAGAATAAATAAATGAAGCATTTATTCTTTCTTTTATGAACTATATTCCAAGATTACCAAATAATTTATGAGAGACCCTCTTTATACAAAATAATGGCAGAATTAGGAAATGATCATTTTGCAATTCCTAATGACAGAATGGCTCAATGCAGTGATCAGGTATGGGCTATAGAACTTCAGGTTAAAGGATGATGAGTAAGTTTTGTTTTTGTTTTTAACTTCTATTAGTTATTGATGGACCTTTATTTATTTGTTTATATGTGGTGCTGAGCATTGAACCCAGTGCCTCACACATGCTAGGCAAGCTCTCTACCACTAAGCCACAACCCCAGCCCCTGATAAGTTTTTAAATCAATAAATGAATGAGGTTGAAACTACCTGAACTCCACTGATAAATCTTAACATCTCCAAAATGACATTACATTAGTATTTATATGATGTAATAGGAAATGCACACTAAAATATGTACTGTCAAATAAAGAGTATTAGACAAAAAATATTTTATTAAAAAGTTTAACCTAAATTTAATCAATACTTTGGATATAATTTTACAGAAAACAGGAATACAGTGATGTGTGAAATCACGCCATAAGATACAAATCAGCTTATTCAAACTGTGGAAAATGTTAAGGGACAATGATGTTGTCTCTTAAAAATAAATAAATAACAACAACAAGAAGTGACATAAGAAGGGATACTTTTTAAAATTAAGAGCTTAAAAATGATGAATGATGAGGACCAAAAATTCAAAGACATTTTGGAAACAATTGAGGGAAATCTAATGTGGAATGGATAGTAGATAATATAAAGGAATTAGTATTAATTTGTCCATTGTAGTTATGTTTAAGATAATCATCTATTACAACTACATACTAATTCATTACAAATGAAAAAATAAAGTGTCTTGGATTTGTTCAAAATACCTTATCAAAACTGAGTGAGAATAAGTAAGGAAATAGGAAAACATGATCCTTTTCCCAAGTAGCTCACAGTCTAGTGTGGGGTGTGTGTGTGTGTGTGTGTATGTGTGTGTGTGAATGCAACAAAGTGTGAAATATGCTCAAATACAATGCTACAGCGAGGCAAGGGCACATAGAAAAGGAGAAGACCCACCCATGGAAATGGGTAAAGATTTCACAGATTAGGTGATATTAGACCTATCTTTAAGAATGCATAGTAGTTGACCAGGCTGACACAGAAGAAAAGGCATCATGAGTGACATTGATAATAAATCATATTTATGTAGCACTTGCCATACTTCAAGCACAGTTCTAGATACTACATATATTTAAATCATTACACCATAAAAATAAACCTCTGAGACATGAATTAGTCTTAGTACATCTCCATTTTACAGATAAATCAACTGAGTAATAGAAAGGTTAATATGACCATATATATGTATGTACATGTGTGCATGTGTATGTGTGTACGTACACACACACACACACACACACATATATATATATATATATAGAGAGAGAGAGAGAGAGAGAGAGAGAGAGACAATGCTAGTCACCAAACCCAATTAGACCTCCTCCTTAGTAGATGGAATCATGTGTACAGAGGTAAAGAGGTATAACATAAGCAGTATGTTAGGAAACTATAAATGCTGCTGTGATACATAATGTATGGTAGAAAAAAATCAGGAGGGTATAACAGGAAATGAGAGAAGATGGATGGGTTTTCAGAGGGTGAACTATGAAGGGCTTCACATAGCAAGTAAAAGTTAATACCATTTCAGGTATCATCAAGTACAAACCAACAAAGGGTTCTGAATAATGGAGTGGTGTACATTGATTAATTCAGTACAAAAATAACCCAGGCAGTGATCAGCAGAATAGACAGAAAGGAATCAATGTAGGAGGTAGAGAATTGAATTAAGAAGCAACTGCGCTGGTTTAAGAAAGAGACTGTGAGGGTCAGAGCTACAGCACTATTGAAAGATATGGATGGAAGAGAGAAGATTCAAAGGAGATTCAAGAGGAAAAAGCTCCAGAAATTGGAGAATTGTCATTAATGGGATTGGAAATGCAGGAGAGGAAGTGTTCAGTAATGAAGAGAATGAGTTCACATTTGACCAGGCGAGCTTATGGACACTCTAATGATCATCTAATGACTCCAGACCACAAAATGATAGATAAACTAGCAGAACTTAAAGCCATAGAAACATGTGGGATTTACTCAAAGATTCCTTTGTGGAGTAATAAACATTGTTTTAAATCAGTGTTTTTCAAATTTCATTTGTACATGTACCATCTTCAGGACTTTCATCAATTCAGTAAGCCACCTGTACTACTGTGATCGAACAGTTTACTTTCAACTCAAATACTGTTCACTTAAACTTACTTTAAAATAAAACTTTAAATTACCACTGCAAAAATAAAACCAGTATTTCCTGACATAATAAATTAGAAATGACTATAAACATAAGTACAATTTTAAATGTTTACATTGCAACCTTATGCTGTTACCTGTGAGGTTTCAGTGCCTGCTTCAACTCCTGACAGCTGTTTTTTTCTTTGACAGAAAAAGGTGGTTCATTTTTAGAAAGATTTACCACAATCCAAAATAAGATAAACTTGCCACTATATAAAATATCAAGAATTTAAATTAAGTTAGGATATATACTTGGATTTTCACTGTGTGATTAGATATTACTGAATGTCCTTTCTGTGGGCTACCTACGGTTATTTCTTATGCTACCCATAGAACGTGACCCATAATATGGGAAAGTTATGCTTAACAGGAAAGACAAAAGAACTGAATACAATATATGTTCTGGGGTGGATTAAGGTGAAGGAAGATAACTGAATCAGTGAACAAGAATCACCAGAGTCGAATTATATAGAATAGTGTCAAATGGTGGATAAAAGGTTAACTCTGGCAGAGGCATATTTAGGATGGTCTTCAAGCATCCAGATAATAATCAAGAAAGTAAAGAACCACTTGCTCTCAAGCTACAGCTAAAGCAGTTGAGTGAAGCTTAAAGATTTCATAGTTGCTGCCCATCATGTGACTAATTTGAACATAGGTCTACCATTAGCTCTCTCCAGAATTTCTTCCACTCTTCTCTGCTCTGTCCCACACCTACCATCCTCTTGCTGTGCCTGCTGCTCTAGCAATGAGGCCACCATAAGTGTAGGATGTCCAATTCCTCACCTTCACATACCACTTCTCATGGACCACATCCTCCCAATCAGCAGAGTGTCTTTTGCAATAAAAGTTGCATGCCCAGACCAGGTCCCATTCATAGTGAGTCAAAAGATAGGCAATCATATAACATGTAGCAATGGAAAGAAAATTCATATGGGAGATAATGTAAAAATACAGGGGTTTTAACTTTCTATGACTCCACACTGCTCTGCATAAGAAGTATGAGCCTTAGATCATTAGGCAGACCTTGCAATGCATATGTACTTGCATTAAGAAAATGTTAGCAACGTTTTCCATTCCAAAAATGATTGATTGTCTTCTATTCCATCAGCTCTACACACCTAACTCATTTTAATATAGGGCCAAAATGATTTTTATTCATAATCTGTTACCATCAAGTAATACATTGGGGAAAAACATTGGTTTAGCAAGTTGAAGGACTTCATTTGCATTTTTATTTTTTCCTCACTAATCTCTGATAAAATATTTTTCTACTATAAAACTTACTGTCAAATCCTTTAGACCTTATGTGCCACTTGCATTAAATATCCTAAATATACAAAATTTCATTTCGAATGTACTCACATAACTAGTTTAGGCTTAGACTTGTGTAGAATATGAAGAGAGTTATAACTTCTTAGACTAAACAGTTTTCATTCTAAATAGACTTTATATTTTTAAGACTGACTCCAACTGTAAACATTCTAAAGTTAATGATATAAAATAGATGACAGACAGATGTGAGTAGAGTGACTAGAATTCTGCAAGACATTATATCTTCCAAATATCCAAACTTCAATTTAAAACAAACAAAAATGTAGGCAACTATTTTCGTAAAGACTTGAGCATTGTGCATAATCAACAGGGAATAAGTTTTTTTCTACCAAACCAAAATAAAGGGCCAACATAGAAAGCAATGAAACTGCATTGAAATAAAAATGAAATGTTCATTCTAGTTTAAAGAAGAATTTCTACAAAGTTGTAGAACTTTTGTAATACAAAGTAAGTTAAAACCAACAAGCACAAAATTAGTATATTTCTAAGCAATAAAAAAAAAAGAACATGGGAAACACCACTTTCCTGAACAGTTACAGGAAAGAGAGAAGCAGGAAAAGAGACAGGGCAGGAAGGGAGACAGAGAGGGAGACAGGGAAGGAAGTCAGGAAGGAAGTCAGTAAGTCAGGAAGGAAGGGATCCAGTTAGGCAGACTGGCTGCAATCTGTGACTTTGTCATTTGGCTATGTGTATATTCCTTCCTCACCACTGTCCTTGTCTGCTAGTGAACTCTTAATTATGTTACAAAACAAGCATCAGTAAACTGTGGATCACAGGTCAAAAACCAGCTTGCTGTCTGTTTTTGTAAATAACATTTTATTGGAAAATATCCACACTCTCACACTTACCCAACAAAATAAATGCAACAGAGAGTACAAGGTCTGAAAAGCCTAATATAAACTAACTGGCCCTTTGCAAAAGAACTTTGACAACCCTGCTCTAAAATAATATCCAAATGGTATCTCATCCCTATGAAATTTTTCCGACTCTCATTAGTATCATAGCCCTACATTTTCTCACCAATGGAATATAGTATATATTATTTTCATTGGACTATCATAGTATTAAATATCTATCATATAATGGACTATCATAGTATCATAGTCCATTATAGCCTTGGCAATGAAGACATGGTTCTTCTCCCTAGACTGAGATCCTCAGGAACAAAGATCCTGTCATCTTAATGGCACCTGCATCTGATTCATTACTTGGCATGGATAAAATGTTCATGTTGTATGACTACCATAAACTTTTTCTTGTTATAAAAAAATTATACTACCTCCATCATTTAAAGAAATGTATTACCATATTTTGATAATGTTTCTAGGTTGGGACTAAAAGATATTAGTAGACAGCATGATATTCACTGCTGTTTTTTTTTCCCCCTCTCTGTAACTATCTTTGTTTTATCTGGGTCCATAAGCAGATTCAGAGAAGCAAATTCATGTACAGGAAATTTACCTGTCTGTGTCCTTGGGAAATAACATCTGTGATAGAGTATGGGCAGTAAAATTGGGCAGAAAGAGAAGTTGAATTGCAAAACAATTGCCAGAGGCCTTGGTCAAACCTGAACTCTGGAGTTGGGGATGTCCCTTCAGAGTTCTCAAGGAATAAAGCAAAGGAGTTTTATCCTGCTCAGACCGTGCATGGGAAATGAGTACATCAAGGAAGGTAACACTGAGGTTTGAACTTCTGCTGAGGGGACTAAGAGAGCTGAGGCTGACTCCTACTGGAGATGGACCCAGCTCTGAGCACTGGGCAGCCAACAACTCAGCAAATGAACACACTACTTCTGAAGAGGAGCCAGGTGGTGCCTCTCAAAACCACTGCAGCAGCCCAAATCATAAAGGTCAGACACTCGGAAGCTCAAACCTCAAGTGTATGACAATAATGTACAAACTTGAGACCAGCAATGACCTTTCCAATATAAGCTAAGTACACACAAAAGCACTGACAGAGTCCAAGTCTATGTAATCAAGTCTACAGCTTCTGTGGCTGTCATTCTGCCACAATCTGCCACTTCAGTCTCTTAAAATAAAATTACTGCAGATAGGGAACTATGGGAAACCACAGTTGGTAATACCACTTTTTTTGTTTTTTAAAAAATATTAGGGCTGGGTTCATAGCTCAGTGGTGGAGCGCTTGCCTAGCATGTGTGAGGCACTGGGTTAGATTCTCAGTACCACATATAAACAAATAAAGTTTGACAACTAACAAATAATTTTTAAAAAGTTATTAGTACATATTAATTGTACAAAATAACGGGATTCATTGTGATAATTTTATACATGCATATAACATACTGTGATGTTGGGCCTTTTGAACACTCTTGGCCGACAGAATGGAAAGCTCTGCCCTTTTGGCTGCTTGCTACGCCCTGTTGCGGACCTAGGCTAAGCAGGGGGCGTGGCTGTGACGTATTGTGAGAACCCAAACCGCCCTGCTGTTCACTGATTGGCTACTGTCCACTATAAAGCATTGTCCACCTTTTCAATAAACGAGTTTTCGGCACCACATCTGACTGAACTCCTTAACGCAGCTCTGAGTCATTTTGAAGCCAGCGGAGGAGGCGTTAGCAACTCCTATCTTCTCAGCTTTGTCCCCGCTGAGGTAGGCTCTCCCCACTGTTCTTTGCTGGACAAAGAAAGATCCATCTTGGGCCAGGGGGCGGGGGTGGGGTAGGGGGGGTGGGCTAAAGACCTTGGCCCATTACCGTAATATCGCTACACTGTGATACTTTGATAGTATCCATCTTCCCTATTTCCTTCTCCCACTAACTTCTCTAGATCCCCTTCCCTTACCCTAATAGTCTCTTCTATTTTCCCCCCTAGATCCCACATATGAAAGAAAATGTGCAATATTTTTCTTTCTGAGTCTGGCTTATTTCACTGAACATGATCTCTCCAGTTCCATCCATTTTCCTGAAAATGGTATGATTTCATTCTTCTTTAAGACTGAATCATATAATATTGGGTGTGTATGTATCTCATCTGCTTTATCCATTTATCCACTGATGGGCATCTAGGCCGATTCAAAAACTTGGCTATTGTGAATACTACTATGATACACATGGGTGTGCAGTATCTCTCTGGTAGGGTGACCAGGAGTGGCACAGCTGGATTGTATGGTAGTTCTATTTTTAGTTTTTTGAGAAAAGTCTTTTAGGCCAAATTGTGAGATAGCTTATAACAAGCACAGCCTAAAGCTGATTGGTCCACTTTGAATTAGGAAACCTACAGGAATGATTAAAAAGCATCTATTCAGAAAGCATTCCCAGACTCATCACCATCTGGTCAGATCTGATTATTATACAGTCAAGGAAACTCCTGCTGGAGACACCACAGGGAAAATTCTTCCAAGGCTGCCATTTAGCATTTGTAATGGCAATGGGGAATAAGTGTGATGTATGACAGGTACTGTGTGCCAGGCACTGTCACATCATGATCCACTCTAGTTATGCTCCTTTCATCAAGGACCAGAAGATAGGGAGATGCATGGTGATATTTTAAAGCACTTCAATGATAAAGGGAGTGGAAGACACATGCAAAAA
Source organism: Tamias sibiricus (assembly GCA_025594165.1). Lineage (NCBI taxonomy): Eukaryota > Metazoa > Chordata > Mammalia > Rodentia > Sciuridae > Tamias > Tamias sibiricus. Next base: position 99,065,625 of record CM046664.1, read on the forward strand.
AAAAAAAAAAAAAAAAAAAAAGCTTGAATGGTGAAAGGCATGCCTGTTTTATTTCATACTGATCAACAGCCTCCTCTCTCCAGCTAGGAATACTAATGTCATTTTTCAAACATCCAGATGCCGCCCTGCATGCAAGACTTTCTAACTAATTTTTCAAATTAAACACAACCCTGCAACTTCGCTGCTTTTTCAATTTGCTTTGAAAGAATGTCAGCAGTTTTGATATCCACCACATTTTACTCACTGTAGGTTTGAGTCTCCCAACAGAACAGAGCCACAAATAAAAGCTAAAGAGAATTAGGAAGGAGAGAGCCTGCTTGGCCAGAGTGCTAACTCCACAATATCACAGGGAGGGAGAGAAGGCCTGCTGGGAAAAGACTCTTGGTTGGAGAAAAGAAATATCAACAAGATTCACCAAGAAATCTTAAGTGCAACTCAGAAAAATCTGACATTCTATACCTGTAAGGAGCGGAAGACAATTACACTTACATTAATGAGCCTCAGTTTTAAGAACAGGGTACATAAAGGAGTCCTCCTAGGCTTTTCCAGGCTTAGCAGATTTTATCCAAGACATTTAAGAAACTACAAACAAGATAACATGTGAAATAGGCTAACATGACAATTCTTAGGCATTCATTTGCAGTGGTGGAGAGAACTCGGATAATCTCCCTATTGAAAGTTATTCGATGTAGTCTAAAGGCCAAGGGATAGGGAAGAATTCAGCATCTCTTATGGTAGCTTCCTTCCAAAACTTGGCTGATGATAGAAAGATTCCTCAAATGTACCTATGGTAATCTGACTGCAGGATAGCAATCATCAGCAAACCTGGCTACGTTCAGAGTTTTTAAATCAAATCCTTTTTACTTGATGTACAACTTGTTTAATACATGTTTTCATCATGTCATCATATTAAGAATTCTTAATCTGAAGAATAAGTTTATCTGCATGAGACAGCCATGATTTGAACCAGTGGTTCTCAATCAGGGGTGATTTTGTTCCCGTGAGACACTGCAGCCTAACACAACTAGCATCTAGTGGATAGAGCCAGGAACGTTGCAGAACAACCTACAAAGCACTCCCCAAAACAAAATGTCAATAGTGCTAAGTATGGAAAACTTTGATTCGGACCTAACTTTCATTAAGAACAGAAATGCACTATGGAAGAAAATGCTGAAAAACAGCTCTATTTTGTGCAACAGGAGCATAGGAAGGGCAACAGTGAAGGAGCCCTAATTAGGAAGGGCTGTTGCAGCTAGCTGGAAGCCATAAGTTCCACCTGATATGTATGTGACGCACCTGTAGGCACCCGCAAACCTGAAGGTATATAACCGGGTGAAAGCGGTCCGAGTTAGGAGAACGGAGAATTCAGTCAGCCGGGCAGTCACTCGGTCGGTCAGAAGAATCAGAGCGGCCAGAACGTAGGCAGAGCGGTTACAGAAGAGAAACCAGATAGAAGACAGAAGAGAAACCAGATAGAAGAAGTAATGACTGGTCAGAGTTAGGCCGAGACTCCTGAGGAAGACAGAAGACAGAAGAAAGAAAGAAGGAAGAAAGAAGAGAGAAGAAAGAAGCTCTAATCTTTCTCTAAAAGCTCGCTTTAATCTTTCTCTCTAAAAATCTTTCTTTCCCTCTCTCTAAGCTCTAAGAAAGTAGAAGTAAAAGTAGCAAAAGCTATACTCTGCCTCCGAGAATTTTCCTCCCGTGGCGGCGCCGTGGCTGGCCGTGACAGGCAGCTTACACAACAGAACTTTTCTTCTTTTGAAATTTACAGCACATATTTATTTAAGGATCTTATACAACCCATCAGAGTTCATATTATTCTGTAATACAGAACAATGAGGAATTAAAGTGCCTACATTTCTGCTTCCTCTGACCCCCTGCACAGCATATGAAATTCCAAAGACAGGAACAGTTGACTATTTTGTAGGAAACCTGAACCTCATGTCCAGCTGTTACTATTAACATTAGGTACTTTGCCTGGTTGCACAATGGGCAAAGGTAAGTTTGCCCTTCAAAAATGTGCCCAATTTTTTTAAAGGTCTAGTGAAGAAAAACACTATTCTCTAGTCCAAGATTTATAAGATTAATAATGCATGGTATATATATCCCCTTTTCTTATTTGGGAAGCTTCCTCATTATGTCTTCAACTACTTTATCCTTAACCTTTGTTTCTATGTATCTGTTCTTAGATATTTCCCCCAGGTATCATTCTACTACTACAAAGTTTTATTAGCCAAAATTTAATTCCTAAGTTTGTTAAAATCAGCTGTCTTTCCCAATGCTTTTTCCTGTTCCACCATTGTCAGCCACATCAGGCATTCATACCTGTATTTGGTCAGGTCGGTTTTGTGAATTCTTACTTTGAAACATCTATTTTACTCTCCCTTCCATTCCATTGATAGCATCATACTCTACCTCAATGTCTCTTAGGTGTTCCTCATTAATTGAGGTTTTCCCTACACCACCCAACTACACATTTTATATACTACTCATCTTCACTATACCTCATGCATTTAAATTTACTGTGTTCTATTTATTTAAGGTTTAAGGAGGAATATCAAAGTAGTATATTGAATAGGTTCCCCCAGAATTCACATCCACTCAGAACATTAGAATTTGAACTATTCAGAAACAGCATCTTTTCAGATGTAATTAAAATGATGTTGTACTTTATTAAGGTGGGGCTTAAATCCCATCAATGTTGTTCTTCTAAATGAATGAGTGGAGAAACAGACACAAAGACCTCAGAAGGCAGTGTGAATATGAAGGCAGAAGTTATAATCATGCTACAGGTTAAGGAATATAAGGATTGAGAGGAGCCTCCAGAGTCTAGGAGAAAAGCAAGAATTGGCTCTCCTTGGGGTCTCCAGGAGGAACCAACCACACCAACATCTTGATTTTGAACTTCTTGCCACCTAAACTATAAGATAATAAGTTTCTGGTTTTGTAATGCAACCCAGCTTATGGTAATTTGTTACAACAGTGCTTCCAAACTATTACAAGTAGCTGTGAGAACTACCTGCAGTTCTTTAAACTATAGGTAGGGTAACTGTCTAAAGACTCTAGCTACTGCACTGATACCCATAGTGGGACTCAGCCATGCTTCATACAGGCTGCTCTGTGGCCAGTACAACTGTAACACAAAGAGGACTAATTCCTGGGATGCACAGACACTTTTGAGAGCCAACATTAACTCAAAGTCTCTTCCACAGCCTCCTCACACTGTCCCTAGACAGAACTGTGTGAGACACTAACATCCAACTTTCTTGCCCTCTATTCCCCTGAAATCAGTTTTGCACCATGGTCTGATGACCTCTAACCTACCCAATTTTCTTATAAGTCACTTCTAATAAAATCCATACACATTTAATTGTATGTGATGTCTATCTCTTAGACTAAGTAGAATTACAAAATATAATTTCTATTTTAAAGCAAAGAAAAAAATACAGCCACATGTGGTGGTGCATGCTTATGATTTTAGCTATCCTGGAGACTAAGCCTAGAGGATGGCAAATTTGAGGCCAGCCTTAACAACTAAGTGAGACCCTATCTCAAATTAAAATAAAAAGTGCTGGGGATATGTAGCTCAGTGATAGAGCACCCTTGGATTCAATGACCCCCCCCCAAAAAAAAATAAAAACACAATAAAATACATTTTTACCTCATTTAAGGGGAGTAGATTAGAATTTGGCAAGATCACAAGTAGAAAAATCAAAAAAGAAGGTAATGTAGTGGCTAATGGAGAGAAGCTTGTGGCTTAACCTACACTAGTGGCATCAGAACATAGTAGTCAGATTCCAGATATACCCTAGCATTGAAATATAGGGAAAGTTGGGAAAGGTGGCACATGCCTGTAATTCCAGCAGGTCCAGAGGCTGAGGCAGGTGGAGTGCAAGTTCAAAACAAACCTCAGCAACTTAGCTAGACCCTGTCTCTAAATAAAAAGCAAAAAAGGGCTGGGGATGTGGCTCAGTGGTTAAGTGCCCCTGGGTTCAATTACTGGTACCATAAATAAATCATAGGGAACTTGGCTAGAGATTTATGTGACAGTTTGGCAAAGTTAATATCAAGGTTTATTTCTTCATTTATAACAAGAGCAAATATAAGAGAAGACTTCAAGAATAGTAAATCCAAAGCCAAAAGATTAAAAGTTCAGTTTCAGTTATGTTACAAATTATTTGTTGTTATCTAAACAAATACATCAAGTGGGAAATTTATTAAGTCATGAACCTTAAGAGAGAGGACTGGACTTCTATATGAATTTGGGAGTCATGAGAATACAGTATTTAAAACCCAGAAAGTAAATTAGAAACATGTAGGCATGGACGTAGTGTGAACAGCAGTCACAAAGCCTTCCGAAAAATCAAAGGTGAAGAATAAAGGAGAAGTTGAAAATTGGGACTGAGAAGTAGCCAGGGAAGTAGAGGAAAAGTGTCCTAATGGGGTCCCTAAAGGTAAAAGCAGGGAGCGTTTTGGGATGAATGGAAGACCCAACAGTGAAATGCTGCTGCAAGTACAAGGAAGGTAATTTAAAACTCCCACTGGTTGTGGAGACAGGGAATCATGGGTGCCCTGAGATTTTGTGATGTTGTGAGAGTGGAAGGAAGATGGAGTCATCGAAAGGAGAATGGAACTTCAGCTGACTCTGGACTGGGACACCTTTCTGTACCTAACCACACATCACTGATACAAGAAGTATTATTTTGAAATAAAAAAGATATAGCCAAGGAGATTTCCATTTAGTTTAGTATTCTGAATTTATAACCATAAAAAGGAAAACAAGACAAACTTTTGTGTAGTGTAAGCTGCCTGGTACCGAAAACCGGGAGGAAAAACTCTCGGAGGCAGAGTAAAGCTTTTACTACTTTTACTTCTACTTTCTTAGAGAGAGCTTAGAGAGAGAAAGAAAGATTTTTCTTCTTTTTAGAAAGAGCTTAGAGAGAAAGATTAGAGATAGCTTTTTCTTCTTCTTCTTCTTAGAGCTTAGAGAGAAAGATAGAGCTTTTCTTCTTAGAGCTTAGAGAGAAAGAGAGAGAGAGCTTGAAAGAGAGAGATTTCTTCTTTAGAGAGAGAGAGAGAGCTTAGCTTTTAGAGCTTCTTTCTTCTTTGTTCTTTCTTCTTTCTTCCTCGGGAGCCTCGGCTTGACTCTGACCAGGAATTACTTCTTCTATCTGGTTTCTCTTCTGTAACCGCTCTGCCTACATTCTGGCCGCTCTGATTCTTTTCTTCTTCTCTGACCCGAACACTTCTTCCGACCGAGCGACTGCATGACTGACTGAATGAATTCATTCTTCTCCTGACTCCAACCGCTTTCACCCGGTTATATACCTTTAGCTTTGCGGGTGCCTCACGTGCATTTACAGGTGTGTCACATACATACTTATTATCAGGTGGAACTTATGGCTTCCAGCTGACCGCGATAGCCATCTCCCTAATTGGGGCTCCTTCAGTGTAGGCCAGAAGGCCAACAAAAACACGACCATAATGGAAACTAACAATATATTTACAGGCTTAGGAATCAAAAGAAACCAATGCAGGGAAGAGGCACTAGCTCCCTGTGTTATGTCAAGAGCCAATTTTGATCTGCATTGAAGGGCATCATCTATATGAAGGCAAGGCAACTATTTAGTTGGTATTTACTGGAATGAATGTAGCCACTTTTTAAATATTGAACTACTTCCATACTCCCTGGTAAATAGCCTCTATGTAAGACCCCCATAAAATTTTGTTTTAGCATCAAATTATATAAGATTAAATGTACAAATTCTTGTATCATGATTATATAACTTTGAATATATCTTCTGTTTTACTATTTACTTTAGTCCTTCCCAATGAAATCCAACTCCCCATTTTCCTTCCAATACCACTGTGATAGCCTCTTTGACTCATCATATTTGCGTTATTGGAGATCCTGGCCCATAATCTCAGTCTCTACTGCCACTTCAGTTGGATCCTGATAACACTTATTTAAAAGAAAAGACATCAATGGAGAGTCTAGATGAAAGAACTAAAGACTCTCAGTCTATTTTATCCTAAAGGAGCACCATTCAAGTTTAAAGTCAATGAAATCCTTAGAAGGTTACTATGATATTCAAATTGCAAATGCTCAATATAATAAAGCAACTTATTCCTTATGGGTAAAAGACCAGAAACAAAATGTAATATAAAGTTTATCTGGGACATTACTTGGCATTTATTACTGAGTAATAAAAAATGGCTCTTAAAGAAAAAAGTGCATATTTTTAGTCTGTATGAGATCTATATAAGCATGTGCCTCCAAGTCAAAATTAATACTGAAGTCACGTGGTCAGAGACTAGAATGTAAGTACACTTGGAATGATTCTGGATCTGTTTTCCCCAAATGAAATCAGAGCAAATTATTATATCATTGTGAACTCTATTTTGACTTTCCAATGCATCAACTATCCTTGGGAAATTTGGGGATCTGTAAAAAGGTACTGGTTACCCTGACCCACAAAAGAGCCCTGAATATATTTGTTTGTAGTAATGAAGTATTTATAGACACACTACATATTGCAGAAATTCTACAGCCACCTGAAGAAAGGGCATGCATACCAAAGAGGAGAAAAATAAAATAGAACACATTTTGTTATAAGTAACTGTACTTTAATAGCAATACCAAGGGTCATGTAACTTTCTGGCCAAGGTTTAAGATGGCAGTGGGGGGCCATCTACTCCTGACAGAAGAATAAATCTTCAGAATATTCAAAAGGTACATGTCCTGTTTTCAGTATATGTAATAAGGGAGAAGCTTGTTTTTCCCTGGCACCCGTAGGTGCAGTTGAGCTGCCAGCAAGTCAGAGTAATGTGTGGCCTGACCCCACAAATGCCCTGCTCTCTGTACCCTGGGCAGGCATTTGTCACGGTGTAAATTATTTACAATGGTCTCCAAAGTCTCTGGAAAGTTAGTGTATATCCTTACTGGAAAAAAAAAAAAGAAAGAAAAGAAGGAAAAGGAAATCCTGAAACAAACACGACAGAACATAGTGGCTAGGTAAAGGCATATTGTAAGTATTCAAGATTGTACTGATTAGAAACACACACACACACACACACACACACACACACACACACACACGAATTCCTGCCAATTCTGAACGAAACCTCAGATTCTAATTACCCAGTTTTCTCTTCCTTATTTATCACTTTAAACTCAAAGGACATGAATAGCAATATTTAAAGGTAAGTGCTGAAAACAGGCCAGGGTTTAAGACTTCATCATCTTAACAAATCCTCACTGAGTGATAACAGACACCTAAGAAATGCATAATTAGATGATTCGTTTGTATTGCCTCTATCTCCTAAAGGCTCCCTATTAAAAAAAAAAAAAAAAAAAAAAAAAAAAAAAAAACTTTGAAAGATCATGGATGAAGCAACTGTAACTCCTCAGTGAAACCCCAGTGTAAAATAGCACTTGAGTGATACCGATGCCCACACCCCGGTTTATGGCAGGAGGAAAGAGAGCTCATCACCTGCCTTAACCAATGAATCAGTGGTCAGAATGTTTCCCACAGCAAATAAAGTACCTGATCATCTCAAGCCAGGGTGATAAAAATCATTCCATTTCCTCTCGCAGTTCCAGAATTGGTTCTGTACTGCAACTAAGCTGAGCCTGGATCTGGGAAACTAGCTTAGCCTTCTCCTCATAGCCTCAAGCAGTGCACCCCAAGGAGAGCAGAGGTGTCAGTAGATGAACCCCCTCTGAGAGCACAGGGCAGAGAAGTGTTTCACAAGATGGCAACTGTTTTAGTCAGCTTTTTCGCTGCTGTGACTAAAGGGACCTGACCAGAACAACTATAGAGGAGCAATGGTTTATTTAGGAGCTCACAGTTTCGGAGGTCTCAATCTATAGACAGCAGGCTCCATTCCTCGGGGCTCAAGGTGAGGCAGGACGTCATGACAGAAGAGTGTGGCAGAGGGAAGCAGCCCTCATCATGATCAGGAGGCGGAGAAAGAGAGATTCCACTTTCCAGATACAAAATATATACCCCATAGCCACGCCCCCAATTAACCACTTCCTCCAGCCACACCCCACACCTGCCTCCAGTTACCACTCAGTTAATCCCTTCAAGGGACGAATTCACTGACTGGGTTAAGACTCTCACAACCCAATCACTTCTCCTCTAAACCTTTTTGCATTGTTTCATACATGAGATTTTAGGGGACACCTCACATCCAAACCATAACAGCAACCAAAGCAGGAAGAGAGAAAAGAGCAAAAGAGCATCTTTCCTTCATGCAGCACTCTTATGAGGGGAATAGTATCTTTCAGAAGTCTTCCCAGCAGCTTTCTCATTACTTCTCATTTGTTGAAATCAAACCACATGTTCACACTAAAACCAATCAATGGGTAAGGGAGTGGGATTTTCACATTGAATCAGGCAAACTAGCCTCACCTCTTGGGGCTGGATAATTAAGCCCCAAATAAAATCAGATTTTTATTAGCAAAGAAGAAAAGAGAACTTTTGTAGGCATCAGAAAATGTTCACCACAACTATGCTTTTTGATACTAGAGGTCAAAACATTTGGTTTCATCGGACATTTCAAAAAAAGTAAATTCTCTTTCTTCCCAAAGTAGTGCAGAGCTTCAACTTTATAAATGTGAGCAGCAGTTCCCTGGATGACCTCAATGCTGGCACAATAAAGCACAAGGAGATAGGTTCGGGTGTGCTTTCCAAGCTGTTTAGATCTGCAGTCATGAGACTCTGTAGATTACTGTCAGCACTGTGAACTTCCCCAAAAGCAAATAAACCTTTACTTCAGTCTCTGGAACAGAGTTACAGTGGAAAGCACAGCTAAATAGAGCAAATGCATATTACCGCCTTCACTTCTGAGCAGTTTCCAGCTCTAAGCACAATTCATTGCAATAATCTGATCAAAAAGAACCAAAGGTGAGGCTGACTGCAGCAGAGGATTTCTGTGCTGGCAGGTTAAACACTGATTGTTCCCCAAAATGGAATGCCCATTTTAGATTATATCAAAGAACCAATAAACATCATCTCCTTGAACTTAAAACCAATGGAGAAATAACTCAGCCTGAGATTCAAACAATTTACCCTTTGTTACTTTGATTCTTTCTTATTTCAACTTGACTTGAAAGCTCTGCTAGAAAATCCTATTATGAGAATACAGGGATATTTCCAGTAGGTCCTACAGTTGTAAATCTGAAATTCTAAGCACAGTTCTGATCTCTCTATATTATGGGCTGTTACATTCGCAAATGTTGACCCAGCACCAAACATTGGGTGCCTGAGATAAGAGACAAACGAAACACTTCTTCACAGCCTGAGGGAACAGAGATCTAAACAATTTCAAGGTAGTGTGCAAGAAGAAAGAATCAGGAAAAAGGGAGCTATACCTACAGTGGTGAGGTAAAGCTGTGCCCCATATTCCAGAGTGGTTTTAGATACAGCCTGGGCCACTTACTAGCTGTGTGCAGAGGATGGATTGCTTTCTCTCTCTAAAAGAGAAAAACAGAATTAAATGAAATGGGAACTGTAAAGTGCCTGGCACAATACTCCACACCAAGGAGAAGCTATGAAAATGTCCTTCCCATTCCCTTCTTGTACCTCTCCAGTCCCCAAGGAGAGATCAGGTCAAGGTCATCCTGGAGGGCAGAAAGCTCCAGATGCCACACCATGGAGTGGGCTCAACTACCAGAGATCAGTGCTTAAAATTTGCTCAAGTAAATTCCAAATGAGGTCAGAAGGAAGTGATGGAAGATAGGCACAGCCTGCTTTCATATTTTTACAATTATTAGTATGATTTATTGTTAACATCTAATCATTGATAGACAAAAACATGAACTGCACATATTTAACATGTATAATTTGATAAGTTTGAACTTATGCAGACACGCATGACCATCAAAATAACAGACTTATCTACTACCTTCCAAAGTGTCCTTTACTTGTCTTCTTTTCTGGGGTATCTGTTTTTATTTACTTACTTGATGTGTTTATATTACTTAATATGAGATCTATCCTCTTAAAAAATTTTAAAGTACACAAAACCATATTGTTAACTACAATCACCATGTTGTACAACAGATCTCTAGAACTTAGTCACCAAGGATAACTGAAACTTTACACCCATTAAACAACTTCCCTTTCCCCTCTCCCCATCCCCAGTCAACTATTAGTACACTGTCTGCCTCTGTGAGTTCAACTATTTTAGATACCACATATAAATGAAATGGTGCTGTATTCACCCTCCTAAAACTGGTTCATGTCACTTAGCCTAATGTCCTTTAGACCCAGCCATGTTGTCACAAATACCAGAATCTTCTTTTATAAGGCTGTTGTATTGTGTATATATGTCACTTTATTCATCCACTGCTAGACACTTAGGTTGCTTCCATATCTTGGCTATTTTGAATAATGCTGCTATTAGCACAGAAGTATAGATACATTTTTAAGAGCCCAATTTCAATCTTTTGGATAGAAACTCAAAAGAAGGATCATTGGGTCACATGGCAGTTCCATTTTAAATATTTTACAGAATCTCTGTTCTCTTTTCCATAGATTCTGTGCCACTTTATATTCCCATAAACAATGTAACAAGTTTTCAATTTTTCTACATCCTCACCAACACATCTTTAATTTATTTTTTTAAATTTTATGATTATACTAACCTTCCTAACAGGTGTGAGGTGAATCTCATAGTTTTGATTTGCATTTCCCTGATGATTAAGATTTTAAGCAACTTTTTCAGATGCCCATTAGCCATTTGTGTCTTCTTTAGAGAAATTGCTGTTCAAATCCTTTCCCCATTTTAAAAATTAGGTTGTTTGTTTGGAGTTTTTGCTATTGCTCTGTAAGAGTATGTTTCAGAAACTAACCCATTTTCAGATACTTGGTTTTCAGACCTTTTCTCCCATTCTGTAGGTTGCCTTTTCACTCTTGATTATTTCCTTTGCTCTGCAGAACCTTTGTAGTTTGATGTCTATCTTTGCTTTTGTTCCTGTGCTTTTGGTGTCATATCCAACAAATCATTACCCAAACCCAAAAATGGGAACTGTAAAATGCCTGGTACAATACTCCACACCAAGGAGAAGTGATGAAAATGTCCTTCCCATTCCCTTCTTGTACCTTTCCAGTCCCCAAGGGAAGTTTTCCCCTATGTCTTATTCTAGTTTTATGGTTTCAACAGAACTTACATTTAAGTCTTAATCCATTTTGGGGTCCAATTTCATGGTTTTGTTTTGGTTTGTGTTCTTTTCTGTGGGGGAGGATGTGAATGACCAGTTTTTTCTAATACCATTTGCTCAAGAAACTAGATATTTCCCATAATGTTTTCTTGGCACTCTTGTAAAGACATGGGTTTATACATTCATGGGTTTATTTCTGCACTCTATTCTCTGTTATTTATCTATGTCTGTCTTTATGCCAGTGCCCTACTGTTTTAATTACTATAGTTTCATGATTTGTCTTGAAACCAGGTAGTGTAATGTCTCTGTCTTTGTTCATTCTTAAGGTCACTTTGGCTATTTTTGGTCTTCTGTAAATCCATATTAATTTTAAGCACACTGTCTAAGTTTCTTTTCCACTGTCACCATATTTAAACACATACACCAAAACTGAAGTCCTATTTACTTTGTCACATTTCTCTAGTAAGTAGTTTAAAATCCACCTTTCTCTAGTTTTTCAAGTTGCATTTTCTTGCAAAATACATGCATGTACATATTGACCATTCTTATTCTCTCTTGTGAAATATCTAATTAAACTCTGCCCATGATATAGGGTTGTTTGTCTTCTAAATATATAGTGTAAGAGGTCTTTGTATCTTCTTGATAGACATCTTTTTTCAAATATATGCATTGTCCATGCTTTCTCCCTGTTTATGGTTTGCCTTTTAATACCATTAATATCACATAGTGCCAAAATAAATATTGCACTAGACAAAATTTAAGAAGGTAAGAAAGACCTTGTTCAAGGGTCTTGAAATAGGATGGAAGATCAAAATAAAGTCTGAACCTAAATCTGCTGAAACAACGGGAGAGAGAGATTTTAAGAACCAATGTGAAAAAACAGGCCTTGTTTACTAATTGGCCTGACCCAAAGGAAGAATAAATGTTCCATGCCTTCATGACAAGAGGTACCTTTACAACTTGAAGCAAGCTGGCCCACCAAGCTAGGCTCCTACTCTGCTGCACAGAATGGCAGAGGAGGCACTATCTTCTTTAATGATTACATGTCAAAGGGATGGACCTTAGGTCCATGGGTTTTAAAACTGGCCAGAGGCTTTTGAAAGATTTACATCTTTAAAGAGAAGAGAGGATTTTCAAGGACAAGTTTTCTAAAGTCAGTGCTCCAAGAACAGGAAATAGGGAGACCTCTGCATTTAGACCATGAAGATTCTGTTAACTCCAGGGTAAAAGGCAGGTCAGAAGTCTACAGGACTGAAGAAGCCAGCCTAAAGGAAACATTAAGACCATCTTGATCAATAGTAAAAGGCAATTTTTTTTTAATTTTGATGAAGTCTAAATTTTCTATAATAATTCTTCATGGTTAGCGTAGTCTACTTACCATCAGAAAACAAAAACAAAAGATGTTGTACAACCTAAGTTCACAAAGATTGTCTTTTATGTTTTCTCCAGGAGTACTTTCTAAAGTACCAAAGGAAAAAAACCCTGTCAACAGAACTGTGTACACAATGATGTCTTACAAAAAGTTCATTAATTACCTAAAGCAAAAATGATAGCAATGTTTTATGGGTTATTGCATAACTAAAGTATAATGTGTGACAAAACTAGCATAGAAGATTGAGGGAAGATTAGGAATACACTGTTGGAAGGCATTTACAATCCACATGAAGTGATATGGCATTATTTGAAGATAAAATGTAACTAATTTTATGTACCAATCTGAATGAAAAACTCTGTGGCAAGAGAAATGAAATTTGTATACATATCAAAACTTGAACACAAATATTTTTGTGACTTTATTCATAAAAGCCAAATTAAAAAAAAAAATAGCAAGCCCAACTGTCCCTCACATGTGGAATGGACAAAAGATATGGCAGCTTGGTAGCAGGCATCCTATTAATCAGTAAGGAAAAAACACCTGGTACATGCAAGAGAATGGATGAATCACAAATGCATTATGCTAAGTGAAACAGCCAGTCTGTATATACATTCTGTAAGAGGCAAAATTGTAGAGACAGAAAAGACAGTGGTTGCCAGGCCTTTGGAAGAGAAGCAGGACTGATGGCAAAGTGGCAGAAGTTTTTGACAGGATAATATAGATAAATAGGTAGATAAATAGATAGATAGATAGATAGATAGATAGATAGATAGATAGACAGATAGATAGATAGATAATGGTGATGGTAAAGCAGAATTAAAGACAGGCAGTCAGTTTAGATAGGTAAATCAGGTCAGATCCAGAGACTGGAGGCCAGTTTTGGGGAGACCACCCCTGAGTGATTGAAATGTTAATGCCTTCAGAGCCTTTCCTCTACCCTTGTCAAGATAACCTGCCCTTGAGCCAACCTGTTGCTAATGTAACCTGTCCCAGGAATTGTCCCTCCCTACAGGGAGTTGTAAAAGTTGTTAATTAATGTGTCCAGGGCCCCCTTCCCTCCCCTTGATCACTCTATCTTGGCCTCTCCAGCTTCTCACCTTTTGGCCATTCCACCTAGGCCATCTTCTGAACCAAGTCACATACACAGGAAGGGGAGAGATAAGGGGGAAGAGAGCAGGAGAACAAATAATCTAAGATGTATAAAAGAGGCAGAACATGCTTACTTCTTGGGATACCAGGATACCAGCTATGGCCTCTCCTTTCCCTCCCAGGATAAGTCTGTATTTCACATTTTTAAATAAACCCTGCTTTATATGCTTGCCTTGGTGTGCTTTTCTAATGTTATACTTCAACAACTGAAGAAGCAGGACTTGTCAACAATAACTGGCAGTACCAATGGTTGCATGCCATTTATCAAAACTCACAAAACTGCCCACTAAAAACAGCAAATCTTATCATATGTGAAGTATATATTAATTTAAAATAAATTAAACAAAAGATACAGAGATTTGTTTTCCCTGTTCAAATTACTAGTGTCAAGTCTGTCTCCTGGTTGGACTTTGGCTGTATACCAGGAAGTTATTTTATTGTATTTTATGGAGAATTTTTTTATAAAGTAGGTGTTAAATTATATTTACAATAAGTTAAAGTTAAACAAAAAATTTAAAACTTCTACTGGCCAAATATTTGTTAGAAGAATTCCTAAAGCACTCTTCGGAGAAAAATCTTGGCTGACCTAATTTCACCTCAGCCCACATTACACAAAGGTATATGGCCTTCTCTTCAGCAATTTTCTTGTTATGGTTTAGAGATTAGGTGTCCCCAAAAGTTTATGTGTGAAACAATGCAAGAAAGTTTAGAGGTGAAATAATTAAGTTATGAGAGTCTTAATCTAATCAGTGTATTAATCCCCTGATAGGGATTAACTGGGTGGTAACTGTAGGCAGATATGGTGTGGCTGGAGGAGGTGGGTTACTAGGGGCATGTCCTTGGGTATATATTTTGTCCATGGTGAGAGAGGGTGCTCTCTGCTTCCTCGTACCACATCCTGAGCTGCTTTCTTCTGCCACTCTCTTCCACCATGATATTCCACAATATTCTGCCTCACCTCAGGCCCTAGGAGTGGAGTCAACCATCCATGGAATGAGACCTCTGGAAATCATGAACCCCAAATAAACTTTTTATCCTCTTAAAATTTTTCTTGTCAGATCTTTTGGTCACGATAGCAAAAAAACATGACCAAAACTGCAGCTTAGATAGACATTTCACAATTTATCGTAAAATCTCAACCTTACCCACAGTGTGGCTGAGTAGTAGAGCAGGTGTCCAGACACATGTTCTGTACTACCAAAGAATATCACCCCAGGCCTGTCATGAGCAGAACCCCAAATCCACTGTAGCCCAAGATCTATCAAGAGCTTGAATGGAAAACAACATTTATGGAGGGTTTCCTAAAACATGTATCATTTTATCCTCTCCTCTGATAGCTTTGAAATTTATCACTAAGATAAAAATAGCTCATCCAAGGTAACAGCCTCCTATACAACATCATTTGGTTCTACAAATTGATGTGACAGAATTTCCATTGAAGACCTCCATAGAGGAAGGTTATAAGGAAAAGCTCAATGAAGTTCAATGGTTTTGTCAAGAATATTGTTACTTTGGCACATAGGGTCTATCTCTTTTCACAGTGTAATATACAGTTGTACCTTTCTTGGTCAAAATTTATGACTCAGAAAGCAAGACTAGCCCTGTTGCCATTTTTTATTATTATGATTCACTACTAGAAATCTTAAAGACAACTGTAGCTCAGTATCAGTCATATTGTATGAAAGATTTAAGAGCATACATTTCTAATCTTGAAAAGAATGCATGAACTAACTTATCTGTAGTTACTTTGCTTCCTTTCCTCTGTTTTTACTATGTCTCATTTTTCTTACTTTCATTAATTCAGTTTATCATAGAATTGTATATTATTGCTACTTCAGAAAATATGAACTATAAATAAATTCAAAATTCATGCACAAGTCTGTGGACTAATGATAGGTTTCATTTCATAATGAAATGAGATAAATAAAGCATAAGAAAGAAAGGAAGGAAGGAAGGAAGAAAGCTCCTTATGCCAAGTTCAATTATAAGCATCTAGAAAAGAAGGAAGCTGACAGCAGCTTTAGACAAAAAGTTTACCATCACTCTACAGAATTTTTATAAAAATCACAGGCCTCCAAAAAGAAAAACAAAGACTCCTTTCAAAAATACTTCCTCGTTTTCCAAAAGTAAAACTAAATTATCGTTTTTTTCTTTCTATAGAAAATGGTCATACAAAGTCATTGTTAATATATTGTGTCAAAGAGAATAAAGTTGAAGAATGTAGAGGAAATTTGATGGAATGAAGTTCATTAATATTTTGTTATATTTGAAAATATCTGTAATGCAAAGTTCTAAATTGTTTAAGTACGTGTATGGAAACTTAAGGAGATGGGAAAATTGTGTGTTGTCATTGACATTTTGTGTCTAAGAAAGTATTTCTGAAAATGGGTGGATCCAGTAGACCTAAATCATATATAATTTGGAGGCAAAGTTCTCTTTATGAGAAGAATGCAAAATTTTGTAGACAAAAATTTATAAGAAGGGGAATTTTCTAGAATAAAAGAAGAAAAGCACTTTTTAATTATCATTCAAATCACTGGTGATTATTTTGGCTTAACTTGTAATGGAAGATCTACCACATCAGATTAAGAGTAAAATAAAACTTGGAAAATAGAGCATAGTATTTGTTTGACATGGTCAATACATATAAGAGTATATAAAACATGAACTAATAGGTTAACATTATTATAATCTTTTTTTCTCCTGAGGGTCATAACAAGTGGTATAGTATTTAATTCTTATAGTATATTATTAGCTAAATAAATTAAAATATAGTTTTGTACTGTGCTCTCTTATACATTTTGCTATTATTTTGGCTTTTGTAAGGAAGGAATCATATGAGAAGACTTAAGTGAGCACTCACAAATTTATTTCAGAAGACCTGGCTTCTCACTATGACTCTTCTATCAGCCTGAGGAGGCCACAACTCTCTAGACCAAGTTCTTTCCTGTGCAGCAGACAACAGATCTGAACACAAATAAGTGCCCCTTAATGGAGACTACTAACATCCATACATTCAATAAATAATTATTAAGCACTCATCATGCTTCTGACAGGCACTGAGGCTATAATAAACATGTGTCCCATCATCATGAATATAATTATGAATCATCTACTTGGTCAGCCTCATATCTACTTATAGGTTTATCTAAATTTCAAGCAAACTTGTATTAGGTGTTGAATTTTAAGGGGAGTTATTATTAAGTATGTCAATAAATCTCAAAGTACCAATTATAGTGTTATTGAAATGCAATATCTTAATATAACCTATTAAGGTAACAAATACCAAAAATTGTAAACTGCCATCTAAAAATCTAACTGTACTTATTTTGGTGACTATAAGGTGCTTTCCAATTCTAAACTGCTAGCTTTCCTTCCTATGCAAACCTCCTGTCAGTTTCCTTTTATGTTTTTTTTTTCTTTCTCTCGTTTTGCAGGACATAAGGATAGATTATTAATGCTTATGTTAACACTTCTGTCTACCTATGAAGTGATTTGAATCTTAAAAAGAATGTAATAAGCTCTGGTACTATTCCTCAGTCCATGTATATTTGATCTTGTATTCAAGAAGATAGCACACATTAAGATTTTCATCTGCAGGCTGGGGTTGTGGCTCAGCGGTAGAGCGCTTGTCTAGCATGTGCGCGGCCCGAGTTCGATCCTCAGCACCACATAAAAATAAACACATTGTGTACAACTAAAAGCAAATAAATAAATATTTTTAAAAAAATTTTCATCTGCTTGCCTTTAAGGGAAAAAATGTGAGTGTGAATGTGTGTGTGTGTGTGTGTGTGTGTGTGTGTTAGTGTGTGTGTTTGTGTGTAAAGCAAAGAATGCAGGTGTAAAATAATTGTGATAAAATTGTCTGTTAAAAAAAGACACAAAAACAAGGATGACGATTTGAATATATATATGGCTAAAAGAGGCATATATTTAAGAATGAAATGGAAAGAAAATGCAAGAAGCCTTTCATTTTCTCTTCATTTGAAGGGTTGCAAATATGAAGAGGAAGGCAAGAATCTGCACAAAATTCAATTATGTTTTCACAGTTGTAGTGAGCCCAGAGAGGATAAAACCGAACATCCTCACTTTGAGAAATAATTTTTATAAATTTAGTGAAACATATTTTGGTACAAAACACTTTTTTATGCTTCCTGCAATGCATAGCCTTATCCTGCCCCATAAAGCTTTCATTTTCCAAGAATGACCTGACAGCCAGCTGAAAAGACACAATGGGCTGCCTGACTGATTATACCCTGGGAATATTTATGTAACTTCTGGATGGCAGCAAAATACTTAAAAGAGGATACAGAAGATAAAGTAATGGAAGTCAGCCTAACTTAAGCTCCATGTAATCCCTGCCATCTCCTAAATCACAAGGTGAGATTAGTCAGTGATAAAAATTCTTTAACAGCTGGCAGCTATCTGAAAGCCTGCATGTTCGTCTTAAGTGAGCTGTCAAATTTTGAGAATTTATGACCTGACCTACCCAAGAAATTACTTTTAAGTCCTTGACCAATTTAATAAACATTACAGACAATTATTATTATGGTTTTTATTTTACTTTTATTGTTTTTAGCAGAGTTACATCTCAGACAGATTCGCATGGTGAATGGTTAGTTGAATGCCAAACCTAATGTAGTTGCATCTGATCCAGCCACAGTTCAAGAAGTGCTTTTCCCCTTCTGTCTTTTGAATGATTTCTACTTCAAATGTGAAAAGGACATATTTCCCTTTCCTATCTGTACAGCAAAATAATGTATTCTCCAACCTCTTAAAATTCTTCTTTCTTTCTTTTTTCTTTTTTTCTATTTTTTTTTTTTTTTTTTTTTTTTTTTTTTTGTGGTGCCAGGGATTGAACCCAGGGCCTGTACATGAGAGGCAAGCACTCTACCCACGGAACTACATCCCCAGCCCTTAAGATTCTTCTTAATTTTTACCTTTTATGAAATAAGGAATCTTCCATCTCTTTTCTAGAGACTAAGAAAAAGGTTACATAAAGCTATAGACAATATAAGGTGGTTTTTAAAAATTTTCACCTTTCATATGAACAGAGAAGATTCACAGTGTTATTCAGAAAATATAAAGCATTAGGATATTATGAAAATATACACTTATACAGATTTTATATGTAGTTGATCATTATTAAGATCCCTGAATTATATTATTTATATTATAGCTCTTTATAGCCCAATAATTTTAATGTAAAATAATGAGGATATAATAGTCTTAAGTCAAAAGTTGACTTGAAGCTAACTGCTGCTCTGAATCTACCTGGAATTCTCTCTCCAGAATCTAAATGGTTTTATTTATTAGGTTTCTTCCTAGATTTAAGATACAGTGAAAGGGGACAATTACTCTCTATTAAATTTAAGAACCCTGCAGGGTAACATAGCAAATCCACCATAGGTAAAAAGCATGGAGAAATTCTCTCTTTTAACTTCTATTTCTAACCATAGCCTATCAAAAGTATATGCTCTAGACACAATGAAAATGAACTCCTAAAATTTGAATAGTTTATAAACATTGGGTACAAAAATCCACCACAGCAAAGCTAACATTTTTTTCTATTATCCTGAAATCTTGGGCTCCTATTTTCAACCCTTGAAAAACGTGTTTATGGGAGTCATATGTTTACCTAAAAGGCAAAAATATTGCTAAAAAGAATATTACAACCCACAGTTGACTCAAGGGATTAAGAATTAAACAATAACAACAAAAAAAAAAACCTTTATATTTTGAATTTTGTTCAGAATGGTCTGTTTTGGCTCAGTAATGAAAAAAAATGGTAAAAACCTAATTTAAGTCTCTGAATTATAAACACTGAATGTTTTCTGAAACCCAACACTATTTTATTCAATTAAACCAAAACCCTAATATAATTTAACTCAAAACATTTTGTATATTTTAGATTTAATATCTAGAAAAACTTAAACCCTGTTGGCAATATAGTAAATGTTAATATTACTGTAAATGTTAATGATTAGAATGACCACCACATAAGAGTTCCAGAAATCCAATTGCTATGGAATAGAGATTTATTATAGAGATCAGTCTTCACCCAACTGTAGAAGATAGAGAATTGAAAGTCTAGAAGACCAGGGTTGGAAGATCAGCTCCACTGAAGGGGAAGGGGGCTTGATGAAGAAGCCTTACTGATGCCTGTTGATTCTGTATTTATTGGTGAATACACAGTCACTCTAGTCAATCAACGGGGCTCACAGTCAAAAAAGAAAAGCTGCAATTAGAAAGAGGTAGAGCAAAATAAAATGAAAACTACAAAAATAAAGTTAAATCAACAAAACCACTGAAATGTGTGTCTGTCTGAATATATCTAGCCTTAACTCAATGACCTAGAGATGCAGCTGGTACCCTTCATCACAGAGCTGCACACCTGCCTGGTGTGAGAGGCAAAGAACCTCAAAGAGGCAATCTACATGAGCCACCAGATCACCATCATAGTCCCCACTTGATGTGCTCTTATAAGTTAGCCACAGATTAATACACCTTAGGTTAGATAATAAAAGAATGGGAAAGAGTTGATTAATTTATATTCATATAGACATATAAAAAATAAGTTGATATAAAATCAATAAGAAATTATCATAACCATTATATTATCATTTTTAATTGGTCATACAATTGCCGCTGGTATTTAAAAATTCCCTCTTCCACTATCTGTTATATACTCCCTTTGGCTTCTGAAGCAATTCGGTGACTCAACTGTCCTTGCCTGTTGAAGATACCCAAAACTTCAATTCTGAAGTGTTTGGGCCACTGGTTTTAGATTCTAATCGTGTTTTTTTTTTTTTTTAACTTTTATCATAAGTGGTAGGTGTATTGGCATTTCAGATACACTCCTTCCAACACCCTCCCCCCAAAATAGTGTAGTGGCAACACAATTATCTTCTGGATAATCAAGAGAAACAACCTGAGCCAACACAATGTTCTCTTCTTTGTCTGTTGATTCAACAGTACGAGAAGCCCAGAGTGGTCAGTCTCAACTTCCAGATTAATGGAACCAATTCCATATCCCTGGCTAGAAGCATGTTCCACTGGGAGCTAAGATCTCTAAACTCACTGGGACAGCAAGCTGACATTTCACTAGTAGATCATCAGGGGAATTGTGATAGGACCCACTCCCATTTTTATTCCTGGATTCTATGAACCATGAAACTATATGTGAAACAAAACCATGTACTAGGCACTGATTTAGAGCATATACCACATCCTGGATGATAATTACCCCAAATTGGGTTGTCATCTAGCTGGTACTGTAATAAAGTCTTTAAAAGACCATTTCACCACTATATCTGGTCTCTGTCAGCTATGGTAGGTATTAATAAGGCACTTTCCAGGTAAGTAACTATATATTAATTCATTTCAGTGTGTCAATTTTCTCCAAAACCGAAACCACATCAGTAACAGCAGTTAGAATTTGAGCAAACAGTTGATCAAGTGTATAATAATCCACTGACCTTCTCCAAAATCCATCTGTCTGCTGCCCAAGTCAAGAGGCAAGTTCATTGGGGATGAAAGTCACCATTTTCAAGTCCACAATATTGACCACAATCTCTACATCATTTTCAAATTTTCTGATATTGTCTTTGAGATTATTTTGGTAGATAAATATTTTAAGGGTGTCCACTTAACCTTTATTACAAAAATAATCACATTCCACAGGCCAGGAATCAATATGAGCATTCTGCTAGTTGGTGAGTAAGCCTGCTCCAACTATGACTATTCCCAAACAGGGAGAATAATCACAGAATGGATTCAGGAACCCATTGCTACACTCAGATCCAAGTCGAAACTCTACTGACTACCTTACATCTATAGCCCTTTCTCTGACTAATGGCATTTAGGGTTTCTAGGAAGAGGTGAGGGTTTGAGATCATTGTCAAGTAATTCCCAAAACACTGATTATTTCCCTTTATTCAACTTACGCACCCTGCTAAAGAGAAGTTGATTGTTCTGAAGAAATGTTAAGATTTCCAATATAAAATGATGGCTATGTTAAAGTGTCCTTCCTCAAAGTGATTTGGCCTACCCTTCATTCAAGGAACTCTGGGTCTGGAAATTGATTTAAATTTGAGAATTGCTTAAAAGGACATGATTGGGTTGGGGTTGTGGCACAGTGGTAGCATGCTTGCCTTGCATGCATGGGGCAATGGGTTCAATCCTCAGCACCACATAAATAAATAAAATGAAGGTATTGTGTCCATCTACAACTAAAAATAATAATAATTTTTTTTTAAAGAAAGGACAGTACTCATCTGGGAGTGGTGGTGCATGCCTGTAATCTCAGCAGCTTGGGAGGCTGAGGCAGGAGGATAGTGAGTTCAGAGCAAGCCTCAGCAACTTAGCGAGGCATTAAACAACTCAGTGAGACCCTGTCTCTAAGTAAAATATTTTTAAAAGGGGCTGGGGAAGTGGCCCAGTGGTTAAGCCTCCCTGGGTTCAATCCCTGTACCAAAACATATATAAGCAAATAAAATGACATTAGTCTATTGTTGTGATTCATATTGGACTTCTGTTCCAAAACCTAGAGTTTATCACTTAAATTCAAGCAATATTATAAGAGACTAAAAAATATGCTAGTTTTATTGATACTATGATCATCAAAGGTCCTTCACAGAAGGTCAAATTCCAATGACTATTTTGATCTTCTGTCTAGTATGCTTACCACAGACAGCCACCTTGCTTCTAGCTATTAAGTGCTATATTTTGGTCTCTGTCTTCCAGAGATCCTATCATACCTTTTGAATTCAAAGAGCCCAGTTTTTCCACTGTCAGTCCTGATCTACAGAGAATAGCCAGACCACAGAGCTCTCCAAAATACTGAGCTCCTTTACAAATATGACTTATGGCTTGGTGAAGGGACAGTTCTCATGTATTTTATAAGCAATATAGCTCAAGGTGGGTACATGAGTTTTGCACAATAAATCCACTCTTGTATTCCAATCTTCCTAAGCCTTTGGATACCTTACACATGTGAAATTTTAACTTCAATATTGAAAGTCATTTGGGGCCTCCTGTTTTAGTAAATTAACCAAGCAAACTCAGTGCTCAGCCTAGCTTATAAGCTCAAACATTGAACTGATATCATACAATTCAGCCCAACCCAAGGTTATGTTTTCCCACACCATTCCATGAAGGAGCCCTAATTAGGAAGGGCTGTTGTAGCTAGCTGGAAGCCATAAGTTCCACCTGATATGTATGTGACGCACCTGTAGGCACCCGCAAACCTGAAGGTATATAACCGGGTGAAAGCGGTCCGAGTTAGGAGAACGGAGAATTCAGTCAGCCGGGCAGTCACTCGGTCGGTCAGAAGAATCAGAGCGGCCAGAACGTAGGCAGAGCGGTTACAGAAGAGAAACCAGATAGAAGAAGTAATGACTGGCCAGAGTTAGGCCGAGGCTCCAGAGGACTGGTCAGAGTAAGGCCGAGGCTCCCGAGGAAGACAGAAGACAGAAGACAGAAGAAGGAAGAAAGAAGAGAGAAGAAAGAAGCTCTAGTCTTTCTCTAAGCTAAGCTCTATCTTTCTAACTCTTACTCTAAGCTAAGAAGACAAGAAGAAAAGCTTGCTTTAATCTTTCTCTCTAAAAATCTTTCTTTCCCTCTCTAAGCTCTACAGAAGAAGGAAGAAAGAAGAGAGAAGAAAGAAGCTCTAGTCTTTCTCTAAGCTAAGCTCTATCTTTCTTTAACTCTAAGCTAAGAAGAAAAGCTAAGCTCTATCTTTCTTTAAGAAATCTTTCTCTAAGAAGCTCTATCTTTCTTTATCTTTCTTTCTAAGACTCTAAGCTAAGAAGACAAGAAGAAATCTTTCTCTAAGCTAAAATCTTTCTTTCCCTCTCTAAGAAAGTAGAAGTAAAAGTAGTAAAAGCTTAACTCTGCCTCCGAGAATTTTCCCGCGGCACCGTGGCTGGCCACAACAGGCAGCATACAAATGGTGGTCCGTCCGGGGCTCGGCAGGCAGAGAAGAAAAGCTAAGAAATAAGAACAAGAAGCTAAGTAGAAGTATAGTGAGGAGAGCAACGAAAAAGCATAGCCTCTGACTCAGTTGAGGCCAGTTAAGAATTAAGCTGAAGCAGAGTAGCCGGCGAAAAGCCGAGCCGGCCAAAAGCCATAAAAAATGAAGAAGCCAGACTCAGTTGAGACCAGCAAAAAGAGTAGAAACAAGAGAGCATAGCCTCTGACTCAGTTGAAGCCAGCTAAGAATTAAGCTGAAGCAGAGTAGCCGGCCAAAAGCCGAAGCCGAGTAGCCAGCCAAAAGCCATAAAAAATATAGAGAAAAAGCCTTGAGCTTTAGTATAAAGAAAAAAGCCATGAGCTTAAAAGAAAATAGAGAATTAAATAGCATGGTAAAAACCATGCAGGAAAAAAAAAAAAAAGCCATTGAGCTTTGGCAAGAAAGCCATAAAGAAAAATAAAGAAGAGGAGAAAAAAAAAAAAAAAAAGTCAAAGCCGCTTATGCAATTGTGCTTAACTAGGTGCGTTAGCTGCTCCTCAGCATTAGGCTTCCTTAAAGCCACAGCACCTTCTCAAAAAGGGCTCAAATATCCACCCTTTCAAAACTAAAGGGAAGGAATATGAAGGAGCCCTAATTAGGAAGGGCTGTTGTAGCTAGCTGGAAGCCATAAGTTCCACCTGATATGTATGTGACGCACCTGTAGGCACCCGCAAACCTGAAGGTATATAACCGGGTGAAAGCGGTCCGAGTTAGGAGAACGGAGAATTCAGTCAGCCGGGCAGTCACTCGGTCGGTCAGAAGAATCAGAGCGGCCAGAACGTAGGCAGAGCGGTTACAGAAGAGAAACCAGATAGAAGAAGTAATGACTGGCCAGAGTTAGGCCGAGGCTCCAGAGGACTGGTCAGAGTAAGGCCGAGGCTCCCGAGGAAGACAGAAGACAGAAGACAGAAGAAGGAAGAAAGAAGAGAGAAGAAAGAAGCTCTAGTCTTTCTCTAAGCTAAGCTCTATCTTTCTTTAAGCTACTCTACTCTAAGCTAAGAAGAAAAATCTTTCTTTCCCTCTCTAAGCTCTAAGAAAGTAGAAGTAAAAGTAGTAAAAGCTTAACTCTGCCTCCGAGAATTTTCCCGCGGCACCGTGGCTGGCCACAACAGGCAGCATACAATTCCACCTACCTTAGGATCCATTCCCATATATGTCTCCCAAGTTTCTATAAATAAAAGCTTGTGAAATTTTGCAATTATGTTGGTATGTATGCAACCATTTTGTACCTAAGCCCCAGGATTTTTGTCTGGTTATAGATCTAGGAGATAGTAAGTATGGGATGTCCTGAGAAGAACAGCCTTGCTAGGTTTCTCCCTCAAAGCACATTCTTCAGACACGTGGAGACTAGCCTCCAGATATAAGAAAGAAGTGCTGCTTCTTCTGGCAAAGAGACTCAGCTTTACGAAGATCTGGTCATATTTCCCTTACATCAACATTTTTGTTTTGTTTACACTTCTTCCAAATCAATGTTTTCACCTTTAACATAAGCAAGTCTGAATAATTGTGAATGTAATTTACTTTGAAATTCAGGCAAATGTAGAGCTAGAATTTAGAACTGACTTTCAGAAATCTCAGCCCTGTGGTTGTAGTAGATAAAAGTTCATCTTAAGGCAGTTGTAGAAGATTTCCAGTTGATTCCTTGAATCTTGAGATTTGAAGTCACCATTTTATTACTTTAAACTCTTAGAAATACACTTAAAAGTAGCTAAGCAACAGCTTTGTACTGTGCTTTCACTAAAATATCAATGGTTACAAGTACTGAGCCACCCAAAACTTTGACTTTTATAGATACTTGATTACAGTTGTCCAAAAGAGATTATTTAAAATATTATTTTGCTATTCATGTCATGTTGTATACTACTAGTGTCCTCTTACCATTGGAAACTGGGTCATTGATGCTTCCAAATATATCTTATGGCTTGGTGAAGGGACTGTTCTCATGTCTCAGATCGGAAGAGAACTTCCATGTAATCCAGAACCAAAACAGAGACCCACATCCTAAAGATTCTGTTCCTGTGAATGCTTAAAAAATATTAGTGCACCTGACTAAGAATTAAAGTGAAAGGGCCTGCTTCTATTTTGAATTTTATTCAGAATGGTCTTTTCTTAGTTACAAACAAAATAATTTAAACCTCCAAGTTATACATTTTAACACATCCTAGGAACCCACAAAATTCTATTCAATGAAGCAGAAATATAAACAATGTTCAAAAACTCCAATATTCTCTCATAAATCTCAATATTCTCAATAGATGTTTGAAGTCTAGAGAGAACAAGAATATTACAATGTTTTCAATGTATTAAATGTTAGTGTTACTGATTGGCTTGAATGCCCAGACTAAATCCTAGAAAGGAAATAAATGAAAGATGGCTATACTAGGTTTATTAAGGAAAGCAATTTTCACAAGGGCAATGCATTTGATTAAACAGAGCATATGGACTAGATGGCAATTAATACAAGCCCTGTGGTGTAATATTTGTCTGTACGTGTATGGCAAAACATCTTTTTCCACATCACCCTATTACAATAAAATGCATTTGTAGCAGAAATAAGTGCACTGTGAGCCTGGTAAAAGCCAATGATTGGTATCTTTGCATCCCTTTCAGTATAGAAAAGATCACCACTCTCTTTCAAGTTTTTAAAGTCAGGGTTAAAAAAAAAAAAAAAACAGCAGAAAAGAAATCCTCTCTGAGATTGCTTTTAAGCTGATTAGCTGACACTTGATGATTTTCAGATAGTGCACTAAAAGGTAATTGGGCATACAGAGGCATCTTTTTTCATGTCCTGAAAAACTCAAAACCCACTCTTAAAGTATTTAAATGGGGAATGGAACTGTATGTGTTTATCTAACTGGTGCCTTCCTTAATATCACACAAGGTGCTAGCATCCAACTTGCACCTCCAAGTGCCCCACTCATGGTGCCAAGAAAATATTGGCAGGCACTACTAAGCTTACTCTTTCTAGGTATAGATGTGTGAAATAATGCCAATATATTTGTGGTGACTTGGCTCCTTGTAAATGTTAACTTTTAATGCAGTGTATTCACCAACAAATGAATGTACCAATAAATTATGTCTGATGCAAATTCCTTTCTATAAGATAGGAATCTTTCGCTAGAAAAGTCAAAGGGGAGGGAGGGGAAGGAAGGGAACAAGGGGGGAAGGGGGGAAAAAAGAAAACGTGGTTGAATAAGATGGATGTCATTATCCTAAATGCATGATTGAAGATTTGAATGGTACAAATATATATTGTATACAAACAGTGTTTTGTAAAAATATGCTATATATGTTTATTATGAATTATAATGTATAGTATTATTATAAAAATTAATTAATTAATTAATTATAAAAGATAGGAATCTTTCATTCAAATCATTTTAGTTTATAAATGTAAACTTTACTTTAGTCTACACACACACACACACACACACACACACACCACATCACATTAGTGTATTCCAGAATGTGTTCCAATTACAGTAGTTTCGTCTTTTGGGACCATTCAACCTTTCAAACATTAACTTTTACTGAATTCTCATAGTACATAGTCACATTTTAAGACTGCAAGATTAGCGAAGTACAAGGTCACATTACAAAGTCAGTAGTAAAGAGAGAAAAAATTCTCAAAATCACTCATTTCTTTCCTCTTTTAGTGACCTTAGACTTGCCCCTTTCTTCCCTCCCACCAAGTGAAAGACCTATCTCACTTCCACAGATGCCTCAATCCCACCATGTCGAATACTGAAGAGACAGGAAAGACCTTCATCTAAGTAACCTTGCCATGACAGGACAGACATCTTACAAGTTCATTAATATGGTGAGGTCAACAAAGGTCTTTGTAGAAAACTGACACATAGAAAGATTATAGCTCATCAGGGGGTCAGAGAGCAAGGATGTCCAAATGTTCATAATCCCCTACACCATCCTGTAGCTGTTGAAAAAGAGAGGTATCACCGATACATCTATATTTTAAATCCCCTTAGTCCTTTTTATTCTAGAGTAGGTCTTTATCTTGTTTTATGTTGAAATACAAAACACATACAGAAAAATGCTGATATTATGAATGCATGACTTTATGGATTCCCACAAGCTGAATATACCTGTTATTGTTTAGATGTGAGATGTTCCTTCCCCCCCAAATTCCTGTGTAAATGCAGAAGGTGAAATGATTGGATTACAAGAGCTATAACCTAATCCCATTTGATGGACTAATAATTTCAAAGGACTAAATGGATGGTAACTGTAGGTAGGTGGGTATGACTGGAAGAGGTGGGTCATTGGGGGTGTGCTTTTGTGGATTAGATCTTGTCTCCCTGGCTCCTCTTTCTCTCTCTTTGTTTCATGGCCACCATGTTCTGAGCCGTTTTCCTCCTCCACACTCTTCTGCCATGATTCTTTGCCTCACCTCACACCCAGAGCAATGAAATCAGCCAACCATGAACTGAAACTTCTGAAACTATGAGCCCCCCCCCAAAAAAAAAAAAAAAACCTTTTCCTCTTCTAAGTTGTTCTTGTCATGTATTTCAGTCACAGCAATGAAAAGCTGACTAACACAATACCTGTGATCATTATCCACATAAGAAACAATGTTACCAGAACATCTGACTCCCATTTCCCTTTAATTTTAATAGGTGTGTTGGCTATCAGACAGTTCACATACAGGAGTTACCGGAGTTATGTAAGCTACTGTTTCAGAGTAGCATGCAGAACTTTTAGAGAATGAAACCTATACACTGTTGAGCTCAAATATATCCCAAACTGTACCACTTCTTGCTACCTTCAACCATTACCATTTCTTGCCTAGGATTTTGCTATAATCTCCTAATTAATAATCCCTGCTCTTTTCTTTCCCATTCAGAAAATCCTAAAACTAGCAGCTAGAGGGAACTTTATGAAATGGACACCCATCCTGTCATTTATATCATGCCATTCTACTATTTACAGCGATATCTCAATCTTGCTGCACACTGGGTAGCTTAAAAACTTACCAGTGGCTGGGGCTCTCCACTAGAGATTCTGATTTAATGGTCTGAGAAGTGTCTTGAGCTCTGCAGGTGACTGTAATATACAGATATTTTGGCCTCAAGGCCCAACTTGAGGCCACATTACCTGATTTTCTCCCTTAAAATAATTTCTCACTCACACTACCCCCAGATGAACTGGCCTGCTGTCTTTTCCTTGAAGACAACAGACAAACTCCCACCTCTGAGCCACTGCACTTACTATTCCATTTTCTTTCATTGCTCCTCCTGAGATTGCTAGCTCCTTCACTTACTTTAGGTCTTTATTATAAAAGTCTACTTTTCAGTGACACCTTTGCTGGTCACCCCTGACATTTCATACCTCTCTTCCCTGATTTGTATTCCAAGAAATAGTTACTATCCAACATACAGCATGTATTTTTTCTTTCTTTCACTCCACAAGGACAGGGCTTTCTGCCTATTTATTCAGTGTTGTGTCCCCAACACACAGAACAGTGCCTATCACATAACTAGAGCTTTAGAAATGTTTGTTCAATAAACAAATGACTTCCTTAAGTAATGAAAACCCTGCTAAGGAGCTTTGAGTCAGCATCTAAGAGCCAATAATGGGACATCAGTTGTGATCATAAACATTAAGCACATTTTTTTAAACCAAAACTAGTTAAATGAAAACGGCTTAGATAAGAAGTTGTAATTTTACAGCAACACAGTGATACACTGTCTGTATTTCAGGCTTTAGACAAAAGAACCCCTGAAGAAAAGGTTATATCTTTGCTTAAAGCATTCAGAACTATCAGGAATATCAAATATCTAAAACTCTTCAGAATTTAAGTGGGAAATAGATTTTTACCTTCTCTTGCATATATATCTTTATATCCCCTTCACAATTCACTCATCTTGGGTCTTAAAAATTGCATTACATATCTTTGTGGATGTGCACTCATTTGCAATGATTGCTTTAAAGCCCATAACATGGCAGCCACCCCTGCTCTCATCTACCCCCTATTTTCTCAGCTGCCTTTTTAAAAGACTCCTGGAAAAAGAAACACCCTGATTCCTTTTATTTTATCCCAAGAAGTAAATCTTGAAATAAAAGCTCCTGAGCTTTCCACACCTAAATTTTTAGGCTGAAGTATTTTCTGAAGAAACAAGCTGATAAGAGGGAGAAAAAGACAGGGAGAAACTCATCAGTACAACAGCAAAAGCACAAAGATCAGCAAATACAGGGCTATTTTCCAGCTGTGCCTGTAAATACTGCTCATAAGAACTGAGTCACAGTTCCGATGGGACCTCTGGGACTGCCTTCCTCTGCTCAAAGGGGCTAACCTTGTTCGTGCTCCTACCTCCCTCAGAGATGGTGAGTTTCCTGAGGCTTAGGTTTGAAAACATTGTTATAGTCCCTCGATACTTCTATGTTTTTATTGTTATCACTGTTAATAATGAAAAACAAACTGTGGTCCTTCATAGCTCTGATACCCACACTGATATCCAATCTATTTGAACACTCTATAAAATTCCTGGTAGTCTCAATAAATATTTGATAAAATAATAAAAACTCTCACAGTTCTGAATTATTTTCTACTTCCTGCACATTCAACTTCATATCAGAATTTCTGATTATAGAAATAGCATAAAAAGAGGCTCCTAAAGTTTAGATTTATATTTAAATTCTGTTCTAGTGACAAATTTTCATTCTGCTAAGCTATAAACCAGAGAGATAAAGCAGTCAGTTTATTTTCCTTCATTTCTCTCTTCTCATGTTCCCATCTATACCACAAAAGCAACCCTGGGGAAAACAATAAGCCCTGTATTTTTAGCATTATGTCAGTGAAAGTGTTCTAATAAATAATATTTTAAGGAATACAAAAGAACTAAATGTTCATCAATTAACTAAACAACCAGTTGACTCATTAGTTGTTGAATGAGTTTGTTTGCTACACTCATATTTTTGGCAATGCAGCAATAAATAAATACAAATATAATGTGCATAAAATTTTATGCACATTATAATCTAAAGGGTAAGGGACACATTTGTTATGTGAACATAAACACATTATATCCACTCCAAAAGTATTTATTTTGCTCCTGCCATAGACTAGGAGTGGGGTAAAGATGGTGAGCAAAATACACATGACCAATGGAGTCTAATGAGGAAAAGAAACATTAAACAAAGCCACCAACAGTAGCAAGATTCATGAGAGAAACTGACAAGGTTCGAGAAGAGAATAAAAACAATTTTCAGAACGTGACCTATAAGTAAAGAAATGCAAATGAATGGGTATTTGAGACATGATGTGTTTAGCAAAAAGCAGTCTGAGAAGATAGAGGAATTTGTACAAAGACCCTGAACTGCAAATTATTTGCCAGTTTGAGAAGAACTGCGAAACTAGAGTAAAAAATGTCCACAGGAAGTATTTAAAATGAGGCAGTAACAGAGCATATCATAACTGATATAATAAATTTCTTAAGAACATAGAATTCCTTCTCATTTACCAAAGATCCATGTAACAAAACTTTATGCTTAATTCATTAATGTACCCCTTCACAGAGCATCTTGTATGGACCATCATCTTCATTTTAAACAGTTTCTTAACCCAATGCATGTTGAATTGTGGCTTAAACAAAATTAAATAACTTCTTTTCTACAGAATTTACAAACATTTTTAATGTTCAAGTTAAGTATAAATATTCATACACAGAAAGAGAGGTACTATTTAGGTAGCATTATATTATGAAATTCTTTTGGAGAGTATCTCAGTAGGCTATTGGGTGTACATACAACACAAAGTGTATTAAAAAATTATTAAAAAATATATATTGAGGACCTACCCATTACAAGTCCTATTCTGGGTTCCAAGACATAATGTCTAATGAGGTAGAGTACATGCCCCAGAGAAACAGAGCACCTCAAAGTGGGAGTATGATGTCCATAATCAGATCACTAGGCAAGGTGACTGCTGTTCTAGACATATAGGCAAGCAGCTGTGCTGATGTGAAATGGGAAAATCTAGCACTCATGTACTAGGCTTGAAAGAGGATGAATTTTGAGTTGAGATTATTTCTTTAAAAATAGTAATCAGTATAAAGCACATATCAAGATCTTTTAATTTTTTAAATAGGGAATTAAAAAATTTAAAAGCCAAATGAAACCTTGGAGACAATCAATCTATCTCATGTTTTTTTCATTTATCACTGGGTAGAAATGGAAGCTGGAATACAACAATTTTTAATGATAAGAATTGCAATAAGAATCTCATCTCTACCCCAGTGATGAGGGAATTTTATTAATTGTTTTGCATCATAGCACAGTCATGTGTCACTTAAAGCTGATCTAGCAATATATTCTGAGGAAAGTGATTTTGCCACTTGCAACATCACAAAGTGTCATTACACAAACTGAGATGGCTCCAGGGTCAGTAGGCAGTGTCACCTTATAGAACTATCTTTGTACACTCGGACTGTACTTTATTAAAACATCCTGTGTGATACATGACTGGGACAATATTCATGATATCAGAGTATTTTATCTACAGGGTCTTGAACACATTTGCATTTCTTAGCAAAAGACTCCCACGCTTTTAGGGCTACATTTCCAGTCAACCAGCTCCAAGAAGTCTTGATTTAGCAAAGTGAGGCCATCATTATTCTCTCCTCCATGTAATCCGTAGTTCAAATTAATAAGATTCCCATATTATCCAGGGAATCTGAGACCAAATAAACATAATAAATAGAGAGATACAAATGCAGTGGTGTTCCTTATCTGCAGGTTCTGAATCACAGATACAACTAATCATGGATTAAAATACTGGAGTGGGGGTGGTGATTACATCTGTATTGAATCTTTACAAACTCTTCTTCTCATTATTTTCATTTAGTCTATATTATAACAATGATTTACATGTATTTACATTGGACTAAATACCATAAGTAATCTAGAAATGATTTAAAGTATATAGAATGATATGTGCAATTTATGTGCAAATGTGTATGCCATTTCACATAAGCAACTTCAGCATCCTCAAATTTTGGCATCTGAGGGAGCCAACTGCTTGTAAATATTAAGGAATAAGTGTCTGTGTATGTAGATATCCCTTATTGGTTGTTTCTTTGGAGAATCTTTGGTAAGCATTGTCCCTTTGAAGAAGGTATATACTAAAAGTATACACACACACTTGAGTCCAAGGTCCAAAGGGCCTGAGAACCTGTACAGATGATGATTTCATTTTAAGAGCCAGCAACAGACTCAAGATTTAAAAAAAAAAAAAAAAAAAAAAAAACAGCCAATTTGTCAGCTTCAATGTGAAGGCTGGAACACATGTCAGGTTCAGGCTGTCAGGCAGGAAAGGGTCTCCCTTATGGAAGAAGGCTCGGGTTTTTGTTTTTTTTTTTTCTATTTAGGTATTCAACTGATTGGATGAGGGATACTTAATTAGGGAAAGTAATCTGCTTTTATTCAATCTATCAACTCAACATTGTTCCCATCCAGAGATGCCCTCAGATACCTCCAGAATATTTGACCAAGTGTCTGGGCACCCTATAGTCTGGTCAAATTAACACATAAAATTAACCTTCACATGTTCTCCCAACAACTTAGCACATATTACACAATCCCCAAATAATAAAAGAAAGTCACATGACACCTAACATATGTAATAACTATCCTGTATTCAAGCAAAGACACATTAATCCCTTCCACCAAAGTGAGGTAAAGTTCTAGAGTGATATTTACTCTTCTCCCACGACTGAATTATTATGATGAAAATTAATAATATTTAAATACTATGACATAAAGCTAATGTATTTTATGTTAAATTATAAAGAAAAGAGGAAGGAAAGAAATAAGATATTTGCATATGAATGTATTCAAAACAAAATAAGAAGGAAATAGTCATGATAATTATGATCTTTATTTCTGTAAATTGTCATGCATTCATTTTCTGTAATAAAAAACCTAAAACTAAAGTTATAAAGAAAAAAGGTTTATTTAGCTGACAGTTTTTAGGCTGAAAGTCCAAGATTGGACAGCTCCATTTGTTCAGGCTCTGTTGAAGGCACCTTAGCTGGGTCACAACATGGCAGAGAAGTTGAAAGGGAAATGGCCAAATGTGGAGGGGGGGTGGTTTCAAACATATGGGGTGGCTTTTCTGTATGATAACCACTGTTGTGAGACTTAACTCATTCCATAATTCCACCATTAGTCTTTTCTGAAGGTGATTCCTCACGATAATCTAGTTACCGTCCACTAGTCTTCATTGCTCAAATATTCTACCTCCTCTCAATATCACCACACTGGAGACCAAACTTATGATACCTGAATCTTTGTGGTACACACTCAAACCATATCCAAACCATGATGAACCACATGGTCATAGGTTGTAGTTAAAACTACCTTCTTCCACAACCCATTCTTTATTCCCCTTGCCTTTAGAAGCACCTCAGTTGATGATGTTTCTTTAGCTGGTAAAGGGATCCAGACCTTCATTAGTAATCCTGTCTGAATTGGATTGTTGTACTTTCCAATTGGCCTAATCACAAAGCATGTAATTTTATGAGATGCCCAAGGGTATCTCCTGCATTTCAGACATACTCTTCCTTAACTCCATTGTGGAGTAGCAGTTCAATTTCCTCTTGATATTCAGGATTGATCACCTCAGCCAGCACAGTAGCCCTCTTCTTTAATTGGTAAATCAAGGTACAAGAAATATCTGATGGCTGTATTAACTTTCAGTTCAATGGAATAATGTTATGTCTCCTGATATAAGCTCTCTTCTGTTTGGAACTAAGACTTCTAAGGCAACAAAGTATCAAGTCAAAGTGACAAGAGGAAGTAAAATTTTTGCAAGTAAGTCACTAGGGGTAATATTGAATGGTGTCACTTCCATTTCCATTCCTGACTTCCTGGACCCCACAAATTCCAGCTGAAAATAGTACAATATATTGAATACTTGTTCAGCAGATATACAGCCTTCTGGAGACCCTTTCCTTAGCCCTGCAAGATACTGTCACTGAGATGCCATTGCAACTGTATTTCAATGCCATTCCACAGGTCTGTCAAAACTGCTTCAGCATGCTGAGAAACATAAGATCAGTGAATTCCATAAGCCTGAACCCATTGATACACTTTTTTTTCCCCATGGATTGAGTTTTCTGATCAGAAGTAATGCTTTCTCCATGAAGGTAAATAAGGCATTCTATAAGTTCATGGATGGTAGTTTTGGCAGAAGACTTGTGTGCAAGGAAAATGAATCTATAACCAGAGTAAGTGTTTATACAAGTAAGAAGAGAACATTGCCCTGGCAGTGGTCCAATGTAATCAGCCTACCACCAGGTAACTGGCTGATCATCTCTGTGAATATGATGATCATATCAGAGACACAGTGATCATCTCTGCTGCTGGTAGACTGAACACTCAGTGGTGGCTATTACTAGGCTGATCCTGGTAGATACAAGTTCATGCTTCTGAGCCCAATCATAACCTCTGTCCTTGCTGCCATGACCACATTGTTCATGAGCATTAGGCAGCAACAAGTAAGACTTGGAAAAACCAGTCATCCTATCCTGTTGATTATGAAACTACTTCTCTGCTAAGGACACCATCTAGTAAGCACTCACAAGGAACATAAATTTATTCATATTTTGCCCACCCAGATAAGTCTATCCACATATCTCTTCCCCATCTTTCCTTGTCACCAATTTTCCAATCATATTACTTCAAAGTCCTTGACAATTCAGCCAAATGATTTGCACAGTCTATGAATTGACATATAATCATATATCTGGTCATTTCTCTTTCCAAAAAAAAAAAAAAGTGAAAAATCTGTTAGCTGAAGTTTTGAGCATTGAAAGGATTTCCTTCCACCACTATATCCTTCATGTCCTTCATGAATGTCCCAGATAGGGAAGGTAGAGCTACAGCTGTCCACTCTTGGGAGGCGGATACCTGCTTATTATGCAGAAGTCTCTGTAAACCAGGCCCAAGTCTTCTCTTTCTTTGTCATCCAATTATAGTAAAATCTCTATGCTGCCATAAGTGTAGGTTCAGAAAGAGAAGGCAGTGTGGTTGCAGGGAGGACCACAGGTATTTGGGCCACTTTCTTATGTAACTTACTTGCATACACAGGACCTGCTTCAGCCTAAACACTTCCACTTGATGATGCAGAGCTGCTTATGCATGCCTGACTTTATGGCACAGTGGGTCATAAAGTGGAAATAGACTTGTCAGCATATTTAAATGTAATCATACTATAAATTTCATTAGAAAACCCAGAAACAACTCAGAATCCTTATCCTTAAATTCCTTTAGAATTACTCTGAGTGCAAAAATCCGTGGATGAGTCAGAATTCTCCAGAGAAACAAAACCAACAGGATATGTGTGTTTATGTGTGTATGCATGATCTATTATAAAGAGTTGTCTCATGATTATGAAGGCTAAATACAGAGTTCTGCAACCAGCAAACTGGAGACCCATGAGAGACAATGCTGAAGCTCTAGTTTGAGTCTGAAGGCATGAGAACTGGGAGAGTTGATAGTGTTAAGCTCTAGTCAAGTATGAAGTCAGAAAAAGAATGATGTCCCAGCTCAAACAATTATGCTGGAGAAGTTCTCTTTACTCAAAGAAGGTCATCAACTCTTTTGTTCTACTCACACATTCAACAGATTGGATGAGGCCCACCAACATTAGGAGAGCTATCTTCTTTAGTCAACTGACTAAATCTCATTCAGAAACACCCTCACAGATAAACCCAGAATAATATTTGACCAAATGACTGGGTATACCATGAACTACTCAAGTTTATACAGAGCATTAGCCATCATAATACCTCAGGATTTGATCAGCACCTTTTCAAATTCTGAAATTTTTGGTTTGGTTTGACAGCAGTGGTAAATTTAGGACTTTAATATTTCTGTACATATTTTAAATATTAAATAGATGTTAACACTGGTACTTTTCAGTTTGCACAATAAAAAGAAAAATTTAGAAATATGACATTTGGTATGAATATGTAGTAATGAATTCCACTACTACTTATAATGAATCAATAAAAATATGAAGAAAAAATATGACATATTTGTAATGAAGAAAATGCTGTAACCAAGTCAAACAGTAGTTTCTTGAGTAGTGGGTGTGGGAGGGGAGTTGTAATGTTGTGTAAACCCTAGTACAAAATATCCATGAAGAGGTGAAGGTAACAGAAGGAAGTAGAAAGAGGGGAGGCCTGTTTAGCTGAGTGCTAAACATGGACTATTATTTAAAGGTAAACATCACCCTTAAGCCCAGGAAAGCCACTGCCTCAGAAATTCTAGAGTTTTAGAGTACCTTCCTTAAAGTCTTCTAATTTCTCTTTCAATATCAAAAAGAGAGCTGGGGCTTGAAGTGCTCTCAAATCAGGATGCCCTGCCCAGAACTTATAGAATGGTTCATCAAAATATTTGCCTAGTCTGAGTCATTTCAGGCTGCCATGACAAAATTTCATACCAAATGTCTTAAACAACAGAAATTTATGTTCTCATAGTCCTGTAGGCTAGAATACCAAGATCAAGATGTTGGCAGGTTTAGGCTTTCCTAAAGCTTCTCTCTTTGGTTTGCTGATTGCCACCTTCTAGCTGTGTCCTCACATTACAGTGTGTGTGTGTGTGTGTGTGTGTGTGTGTGTGTGTGTATGTGTGTTTGCGTGTGCATGCATGCATGCTCAGGCAGGCTTCTGGTGTCTCTTCCTCTTCTTATAAGGTCATCATCAATCATTGCATTAGGACCCCACTCATATGTTATACATACCCTTTGAAAGACTCTATTTCCAAAGGCATCTATACTGAAGGTTAGGTCATCAATATGAATTCAGGGAACAAAATTCAGTTCATAACATTTATAACTGGAGCTGATTTTTTTAAAAATAGTTGAAGAAAAAAATTTAGAAGAATGCAAGAAAAATCTTCATTTGTTATTCTAAAAATTTGGAAATATTTTCATGTTTTGTACTTTTTTTTATTTAGCAAAGTTTTACTTCCATCACTGCTGCATCACTGCAATATTTTTCTTCTTTTCAAATTATAAAAATCTTCAAAAATAAGCCATCAATATTAAAATGCATAATATGATTCATTTCTTCCTAATAAATAGGTATAAGTGACCTCCTTACGGCTTAATCACTTTTAAAATTTTTGAATACTAATTATTTTCTTATTTATTAATATTTATTGAAGGAGTACACAAAGCTGACTAAAACAGGAATTAGTACTGAGATTGGATTTTTTCCTGAGACTGATAAAACCATGTGGTTCAGAAGTCTTTGTATATTTGTGGTAGGAATTTTGAAAAGTTTCGAGGTGCAGGCTGAAGAAGCCTTAGGATGTTGTCAGTAGAGCTTAGTGGGCAATTCTTGTGGGAGCTCAGAAGAACAAAATGCTGTAGGACTGTGGACAATAAAGACTGGGCTCATTAGGTTTCAAAGATGAAGGACTCTATTGAAACTGACTAGAGGCCATTCATGTTATACTCTGTCAAAGAAATTGTCTACATTTTCTCCATGTCCTCAGACCTCCTGTGAGACTGAATTTGAAGGTGATGAACTAATTAAAGTGACAGAGAAAATTTCAAAGCAGCATAACCTCCAAGGGGTGTCATGAATATTGCTGGTGGCTTTAGCCATGTTTATCCTGTAGGAATCAGGAGCAGAAAGTACAGCAGGAAAATATGAAAAACTTGCAGTTTGTCCATAAAATTGTGAGTAAAACAGGGTCTAAGGAAGTCATGTTTGTTAAAGAGATTATAGCCACTAAAGAGAGTCTGCTAAGTACTTTACCCAGAAACAATAGAAAAGATGGTTTGAGGGCACCTCAGCTATTGGAAAGACCATACCCATCTCAGTTTTAAGGATGTAAAAGCAAATATTCCTTTGTTTCATTGTACTCAGCCACCCAGGCTTTGAGAGGCTGCTGCAGCCACAGCCCAGTCTTTGAGAGGCTGCTGCAGCCATGGTCGCAGGAGGCTTAGTTACCAATCAAGATAATAGCAGACCTTGGCATTAACTATATGGTGCTTGTTCTATAGGAATGCAGGATGCTGGAGTTAGGGGGTCAGGAGGCATCTACTGAGATTTCAAAAGAAGGCATGGGAGGTCAGGTAAAGCATATCCAGGCTGCAATCCCTTCAGGCAATCCTGAGTGGGTGATGCATAAAGAAGTGAGAAGGAAGTCAAAGCTGCCATGGAGACCCCTGTGATTAAGAGATACCAGTAACACGGGATGTCTGTCAAAAAAGCTGCAGGAATTGAACAGAGACAGGCCAAGAGAGAGGCTATGTGGGCTGCAAAACCATTGGGGCACAGATACACAAGCCCTTGGAGAGAACATCATGATGCCATGTGTTCCAGATGCTGGATGTGGAGATACAGGACTTGTTTGACCAGCTGGAATTTAACCTTGCTTTGGTCCCATCTCTTCTTTCTATTCCCATATTTTTCCCTTATGGAAAGGAAATGTTTTGCTCTGTGTCATTTGACATTAGATACATTTAACTTGCTTTAATCTTTATAGGGGAAAGCATCCAAAAGTTTGCCTTAAGTCTCAGATGAGATTTTGCACCTGGACTTTTGAGCAATGCTGAGACTATAGGGACTCTTGGTAATGGACTAAATGTGTTTTGTATTTTGAGATAGGAATAAGCTTTTGGGGGACAGATGTAGAATGTTATGATTCAGATATGAGATATGCCCCAAAATCTCATGTGTGAAGTAATGCACAAATGTTCAGAGGTAAAATGATACAATTTTGAGAGATATAACCTAATCAGTGGATTAACAATTAATCCCCTGATTTGGATTAACTGGTTGGCAACTGTTGGGTAGTAGAGTGTAGCTGGAGGAAGTAGGGCACTAAGGGCATGTCTTTGTTCCTGGTCAGTAGAGCTCCCTCTGTTTCCTGGAATTGAGCAGCTTTTCTCTACTACTGTGCTTCTTCTGCTTCACCTTGGCCCAGAGCAATGGAGTTGACTGACCATAAGCTACAATAAACATTTCCCCCTCTGGGGAAAAAAAATGAAAAAAAAAATGTCAAGAAGTAAAGAAAAAGCTCATGGAACAATAAATGTATGTAAAATATATTTATCCATGTTAAGTGTCAATTCAAACTAGAGACGATCATGCTAAGTGAAATAAACGAGACACAGAAAGACAATTATTGAATGGTTTCTCTCATATGTGGAATCTAGAATAATAAATTGAGAAAGACAACCTGTAGTTGTAAAGTAAGGAGAAGGGAACTGTCTGGAAGGCTTAGAAAGGAGAAGGTTAGAGAAGATAGTAGGAAAGGAGGATATGATCAAATCATGATATATGCAATAAGAAAATGCACCATTATTTGAATCAAGTAATAGATGGGTGTACTTTCTTACAAAACTGAAAACAAAAATTAAAATAAAGCACCATGATCCCTTTTTAATTTATGTTTGAGATTTTAATAGTTAATAATTCAACTTGAAATTTGCTGACTACTTCAAGAAAAAGATTTGTCTGATTGAAAACATTCAAAAGCATTATCTGTCTACAAAAACACCCATCTTAGCATTGACCCTCAAAGTTCTGATTTGTCAGACTACCTAGTCACAAAATTAGTGTATTTATTTTGCAATAAATATATTACAAGGATTTTGCTGAATATTTAGACAAAAATCAGATTATAAAATATAAAAACACTTTTTTAAGGAAGACATACTCATGACCACCTGATGCAAAAAAGAGTTGAAACAACTTAACCTGAATATTAAATCTCATGTTTGGCATGATATTTAGAAGAGACATAAATATTTGATAGATTGGGAAAGAGAAAATATGATTTTATCAAAATAATTTTCTAGTTATTTATATGAAACAATCATTTAAAATGAGATACAATGAATAATGATAGGTCAATAGGAAATTCTTAGAACATATCAGATAGTCATCTCCACATATCAAATGAATAAGTTAAAGTTAAAATTTAAAGATAAGCATCTACTATAATTTAATGTAAAACACTCAAAACATATGCTGAGAACTAATTCTGAAAAATAACACCTATGTTCAGGCTCTGTTTCCATGGATACCTGGTTTTCCTTGCCCCTAATTCCAATGGGAAAAATCACATTTTAAAAGAGTACTTTTTAAATTTTCTTCATTATTATTTTAATTTTATATATTTGTGGTTCACATTGTGATCATTTGTTATATACATACAATAATCCTATGGGGGAGGTTAGCTTTTCCATCCCCTTGAATATTTATAATTCTTTTGAGTGACACACAATCATTTTACATATTTATGAGGCATAATATGATATTTAAATACTTATTATTCATTTGACAACTGTATTAGTTTGGGTTCTCCAGAGAAACAGAAGAAGTAGAAAGATAAAAGGACGAAAGAGAACCAGAGATGGAGGGAGACACTTACTATAAAGAATTGGCCATGGGGTTGTGGAGTCTGAGAAATCACAAGATCTACAGTGGATGAACTGGAGAACCAAGAGAACCAATGGTTTCTTTCCAGTCTGAAAGACTTCACTGAGACCCCAAAAGTGCTAATTTTGGGATTCAACCACAAAGAAGTAAGACAGTTGACTCATCTCAAGTAACCAGGCATAGGAGATCCCTCTAATTCAGTCTTTCTTTTCTGTTCAGATTTTCACCTGAATGAATGAGGCAGAGAGAAATGGTCCCCTGGTTCAGATTAATCTTACGCAAAAATACTTTCATAAAGACACCTAGAATAAGTCTATCCAAACATTGGCCCAATCAAGTTAATACATAATATTAACCATCACAACATCTTTCCAAATAAATATAAACAATTTTTAATTTGTAGTGGATAAATTTATATTTCCCTGTGAAAATTTATAAACAATATTTTTATGGTGTTAGGCAAAAAAAGATCAGATGTGTAGTTCAGGGAGAAAGTATAGAAATATATATTTTTAAAAGAAAAGAGTTAGAAAAACTAAAGAATTTTTAAATCCTATGTCAGGCACCAAATTTATTTTTAGAGTAAGGTTCTTCATGGAAGAAGCCTCATTTATCTTGGAGGAAAAAAACAAACAACTCTCTTTCAAATCTTTGTCCATAGGAAATCAAGGCCAGAAGCAGCTATGATCTTTCAAAGGTAGCACAAGAGATAATCTAGCTAGGAGCAAAAAAATATCATTTTTGGATTTTATCAGGCATAGAAGGAGAAAGTGGTTTCATTTTCAGTCTCATAATGGTCTGTTAAGACACTAATATATATATATATATAATATATATATATATTTCTTTTTATAGTGAAATATTATATTTTTAAAATTCTACTTCTATTTTAGCAGACCACATGTCATATCTTATTCCAAATCCATGAGATTCTCCTAACTTTAAAATTTCGGTACATTTGTATTCAATTGACAAAGAAATAGCAAGAAGAAAACAGTCCTTGAATACTAAATTGTTATTTAATTTATCCAAATTTTATTGAGCCTCTACCTCATACACTTCAGGTGGAGAAGAATTTGCAATCTTGTTGCCACATCATCCTAATTTGTAAGCAGACGGTACACATCAGGTACAATTACAAGAATGGGATCCTAATTAAAATAAGTTATACTCCATATATGTATAAAATATGTCAAAGTACATACTACTGTCATGTATATCTAAAAAGAACAAATTAAAAATATTTTCCCTTTCGGGTGAAAAAAATAAATGTATTGCACATAGATTGCCTGTATGTATCATCATGTACATCATGTGTAGATGTGTGAAAATTCACACATTTAAGTAGGAGCAATCTAACC
Organism: Tamias sibiricus; assembly: GCA_025594165.1. Taxonomy (NCBI): domain Eukaryota; kingdom Metazoa; phylum Chordata; class Mammalia; order Rodentia; family Sciuridae; genus Tamias; species Tamias sibiricus. Next base: position 99,108,112 of record CM046664.1, read on the forward strand.
AGATTTTTAAAACACCATAAGCCAAATAAAACATACCTGTGGTCCAAATTTGGCCCTAGACTTCCACTTTCCCCACTTTGAATTTATACCATCACTTCCTTCCCCAATTCTGTGCATCTTTTATCTTCCTGGCAACTTGGTCTTAACACAATAATAGTTTGGAGTTCAAATCGCATTCTTCCTCTATATCCCAAGCATTGCCATCATTCTTGGTGACTTCGACAGGGATAGGATCACTTTACTCCATTTCTTAACAGTCTCAGTTCTAGTGTCCTCCACTTCATCTTTACTCCAGTGGCCATGTCCTGAACATCATTTTGGTCATGTAGTCACATATATACATACAGTAATAATGTCTGTTTCATTCCACTATCTTTCCCATCCCCACATGCCTTCCCTCCCCTCTCATAACTTCCCTCTACCTAATCTAAGGTAATGCTATTTTTCCCTAGTGTCCCCCACCTTATTGTGAACTAGCATCCGCATGTTAGAGAAAACATTTGGCCTTTGGTTTTGTGGGATTGGCTTATTTCGCTTAGCACGATAGTCTCCAACTCCAACCATTTACTGGCAAATGCTATAATTTCACTCTTCTTCAAAGTTGAGTAATATTCCATTGAGTATATATACCACATTTTCTTTATCCGTTCATCTATTGTGGAACACCTAGGTTGGTTCCATAGTCAAGCTATTGTGAATTGAGCTGCTATAAACATTAATGTAGCTGCATCACCATAGTATGCTTATTTTAAGTCCTTTGGGTATAAGCCAAGGAGTGAGATAGCTGGGTCAAATGGTGGTTCAATTCCAAGTTTTCTGAGGAATCTCCATACTGAGTTTCATAGTGGTTGCACCAATTTGCAGTCCCACCATCAATGTATGAGTGTACCTTTTTCCCCACATCCTCACCAACATTTATTGCTGCCTATATTCTTGATGATTGCCATTCTGACAGGAGATGAAATTTTAGAGTAATTTTGATTTGCAGTCCTCTAATTGCCAGAGGTGTTGAACACTTTTTCATATATTTGTTGATCAGTTGTATTTCTTCTTCTGTGAAGTGTCTGTTCAGTTCCTTAACACATTTATTGATTTTTTTTTTTGGTGTTAAGTTTTTTGAGTTCTTTTATATATCCTAGAGATTAAAGCTTTATCAGAGGTGCATGTGGTGAAGATTTTCTCCCAATCTGTAGGCTCTCTCCTTATGTTATTGTTTCCTTTGATGAGAAGAAACTTTTTGATTTGAAGCCATCCCATTTATTGATTCTTGATTTTACTTCTTGCACTTTAGGAGTCTTGTTAAGGAAGTCAGATCCTAGGCTGATGTGTTACCTCACTGAGACCACTAATCCTTAGCCCTTTAAAAGAGGCTTCTCTTAACTTCAAACTTTACTTCTCTATTTTTTCTTAGGCTCAGGGTTTCATCATATCAGCCACTCTCATGCCAGTATCTATAATACATTTTCTCTTTTCCTTCCATCAGTTTTTCCTAAATAAATGCCAATACATGATCAATCTCATTTCTCATCTCTACACCTGCATTCAGACTGTTAGACACAAAAATTAAACAAATTGGCACATTGATATCGCAACACATTTTAGATCTCCAACAACATTGACAAAGCACTACTTAATGCTTAATTTGTTTTTCAAATTTCATGGAGGTATAATTGACTATTTTAAATGGTGTGTATTTAAAGCATACAACCAGATGATTTTGTATACATATAGATGTGAAATATTCACCACAATAAAGTTAATCAACATATCCATCACCTCACATAGCTACAATTATTTGTGTGTTGAGAACATTTAAGATTTATACTTTAAAAAAAAATTATCCTCTTAGCAAAGTTCAAGCATATAATATACTACTGTTAACTAAAGCTTTATTGCACATTGGCACTCAATAAATTATTTATTTTGCACAACTGAAACACTGTGCCCCTTGAACAACACCTCCCAAACCCATGTTACTACCACTCCATTCTCTATTTCTGTGAGTGTAACATTTTTAGATTATGGGGTTGCATTAAGCCAAAAAGCTTCCATATATCTGGAAGCTAGAGAGGAATAAGGAAAATAAAGGTGGGATGGATCTCATGGAAATCAAAGGGAGATCAGTAGATGAGAACGGTAAAGTACTGGGGAATGATATTGGCCAAATTATATTATTATATTGTGTACATGTATGAATATGTAACGGCAAACCTCCTCATTATGTATGACTATAATATGCTAATAAAAAAGGTAAAAGGAATAAATAAATAAATATATAAATATAAAGCTTCTGCATAGCAAAGGAAACAACCAACAAAATGAAGAGACAACATATGGAATGGAAGAAAATATTTGCAAGTCATACATCTAATAAACAGTTAATATCCAAAATATATAAGGAAGGAATTCAATTCAATAGCAAAAAAAAAATCCAATTTAAAAATGAGCAAAGGACTAAAGGAACTTGAATAAACATTTCTCCAAGACTTGAATAGACACACACAAATGACCAACAGGTATGTGAAATGATGCTCAACATTTAAATCATCAGGAAAATACAAATAAAAATCACAATGAGGTATTAACTCACACTCATGAGGATGCTTTTACCAAAAGACAAGAGATAACAAGTGTTTTCTAGAATATGGAAAATATGGAAACCAATATACATTGTCAGTGGGAATGTAAATTTAACAAACTTTCTTGATGTTTTCTTGTTCAGTTTTCTCATTTACTCTGCAAAGCCTATATTTCTAATCTTTTCATTAAATTCAAATTCTACTAACTCCTTCATCATTCAGCAGGCAGCATTCCCTCCATATATACAGAGAAAAAAAAAATATGTTGCAGAGGGAAACTCCCTCAATTCTGTGAAACCCTGCCTATTCCTTTCCCGTTCTTCCTGTCAGAGAAAACATGTCAACTTTCTAAGTCTAGTGCTTCCCCTAATGCTCTGGACCCATCCACACCTGCCTCCTTGGGGTCCTCTCTCCATTGTGTAGCCCCTGTCTCCTTTCCCTGTTAATTTTACTTTCTCTTGTTCTAGTATTCATCCAAAGAAAGTTTAAACATGCTCAAAGTTTTGCTTTCTTAAAAATAAAATGACCCTCTCTCTCCTTCCCTAACTGCCTTCTCTCTCAATTACTTTCGTTTGTTTGACAATTAACCATATACTTCATGAAAGTCAAAATTCTTTGAAAAAACTGTCAATCCTTTTTGTGTCCTTTTCTCACTTTCCATTTACTTCTCAGTCTGATTATATCCAGGTTTCTACCATAAGTTTAGTAATACAAATTTAATTACTGGGACTAATTACCTCCAGTTTGGAAAATTCAATAGAATCAGGGTCATTCTTATTTTATTTGATGTAAGACTGTTGTATATTCCCTCTTAGATAAAATTCTTCCATTCCTATAGGCAGTTCCATATTTTTTTATGGTCTTTGCTTTTATATTTCAGAGGCTAAACCATCCTTTGTTTATTGCTTAAAAGATATTCTCTTAAGCTTTCCTCTTTCAGCATATAAACTTTCTCCCTAAATAACTTCATTCATTCCCGTGGTCTCAAATACCATCACTAATTCAGTGTCTTCCTGAGTTCCAAAGAGAAAAAAAAATTTAATTATCTGCAATTGCAAGAACGTTTATGCATATAAATATCTCATCCACCACTTTTATAGCAATAAACCTATAATTGTTCCCACACATGTGTTCCCTTTCTGTTTCTTATCCCCATGAAAAGCAGCAGATTCCTGCCAATTAAATTCCTTCTATGTTTCACATCTTAGGAAGAAGCAGAAAAATTCTAATAACTATAACCCTACTATACTTCCCATCACAGCAGAAGCTGAAGAATTCCTTCTGGTTTGATCAAACCAAAAAAAGTTTAACTCGCCGGGCGCGGTGGCGCACGCCTGTAATCCCAGCACTTTGGGAGGCTGAGGCAGGAGGATCGCGAGTTCAAAGCCAGCCTCAGCAATGGCGAGGCACTTAGCAACTCAGTAAGACCCTGTCTCTAAATAAAATACAAAAAAGGGCTGGGGATGTGACCCAGTGGTCGAGTGCCCCTGAGTTCAATCCCCGGTACCACAAAAAAAAAAAAAAAAAAAAAAAAAGTTTAACTCTTCTTGTTCATCATCTGGTTATTCTATCTCCTCAAAATTTTCCAAAATTGACATTTCCTTCAGTCTTGCTCTTACCTCTTCTAAATTCAAACTGTCATTATCTCCTTGTGTGACTTCTCCAACAGCCTCCTACAGGCTCTTCCCACTCTGTCTACATCATTCCATTCCCACACTGTAGTGCAAATCACTTTTCAAAAGCGTAGGATCAATTCTGTCACTCTCTTTAAAATTTCTCAGCAACTGATTATTGGTCCATGAATATCACTGAATGTCACTGAAGAGCTCAAAAGAATTTACACAACTATTTTTTCCAGTTCCAACCTTGAGCTCTAACATTCTATTTATTATCTGTTCCCAAATAAGAATAATACTGTTTAACATTTACATAGCACTTCTATTAATAAAACCTGCTCATATATATAATTTTAATTCACAGTTATCAAAAGCTCTTGAAATAAGGATCATTTTTTTCCCATTTTATAAAGAAGAAAATGGAGAACATACAGTTAAATGGCTTACCCAAGTTCAATTATCCACTAAGTAACATGACTTGGTTCTCGAACTCAGGTAAAACTAAATCAATTCATTAAAAAAAAGTCTAATTTGATGATTCTTTTGGAGTTTCAATAAAAAACTGGGTTAAAGCCAATGTTGCCTTATGTTGAATTTTAGTTAAAGAAAGATAGATACATAGACACATAGATGATAGATTTTTATAGAGAAGATTTCAGTGCAGATTAAACTAACTTTTTAAAAATAGATATCTAATATTTAAAGGAACTGTTATTCCCAACGAGGATAGATTTATTCATTTGGCCAGACCAGATACAATACTGAATTCCACACACACAAAGGATGTTAGAAACTATGGAGATTTGACCAATCGTAGCTTTATCTTTCATTTCAACACTAGGCTTGCCTTTCAAAATTAAAAAAAAAAAAAAAAAAAACACTTCCTGCTATAAAGTGACCCAGTTGCTACTAAATAAAAAATAAACATTTGTTGGACTGAAATGAAGGTTAACTGAAGGGTAGCAGAATAGATAAAGAAGGCGATACAGCATTGTCATCAGAAGATATGAACACCAGACAACTCCACATGGGGAACTCTGCCAAGTACAAAATAAATGCCCACAGCCAATACAAACTGACAGGGAGTCACAGGAGCCAGTGTCAAATAAAAGACAGAGAACAGAGCCAATTCAGGTCAACCCAGCCTAATGAAAGACAAGATAAGGGAAGAGATAGGAGCCAACCAAGTGGAAACCCTGTCTAAACAGCAGCTAATGAAAGAGCCCACTAAAATTAACTAGGAACAAAATGTTGCTCTCATAGGCCAACCCACCAGTGATTGAAATGCAAATGCTTTCCATGGAAGCAGTCTTCTCCAGGAAGAGAAAATACAAAATGAAAATTTTCATACCACCATATTTACAGACAAAAGCTTCTCTGAAACTCGTTTTGGTTTAAGAAGAAATCATTTTGCACTAGTTCCTTGGATTTAATGAAAATTTTGAAATGATGAATGTCATATAGTTGTGGATCTTTTTCCAATAATTAAAAAGATGAAAATAAATATAATAGTAAAAGTAAAATCAAAAACTTCCAGAGATGATGAACCATATTAAAATCATATAATCACTCCAAACCAGACCTTCCATTGAGGGTAGGTGCATTTCAAAGACAAACAGGAAGATTTTATGCCTAATTCAAACTAATGAAATAAATAAAACCACAGAAAAAAATACATTTTTGTAAAATTCTTTATTTCATAGCCACTGGTATCTCTATATCTTATTTTGTGAAATATTTTTTCATAAACAGACTAGAAAACATATCAAGCATTAATAGCTATAATAACCAATTATTTCCTTTATAAAATAAAGTTAAAAATAATAAATAAAAAAATAAATTGAGCTGGGCTCAATGGTGCATACCTATAATCCCATCAACTCAGGAGGCTGAGGTAGGATCACAAGTTCCAGACCAGCCTCAGAGAACTTAGTTAAACCTGTCTTAAAATAAAAAATAAAAAGGACTGAGGATGCATCTTGGTGATAAAGCACTCCTGGTTTTGAGCCCTAGTAAATAATAATAACAATAATAATAATAATAAATTGGACAACACTTCAAAAAATTCTATCAGAAATTAGGAAAAAAATTCCCCCTGAGACTAAATAAAAACACATTTAAATCCATCTCAAAGCTTCTAAGAAGACAAATTGCTTGACACCATTAAGACAGGCTAAATCAGGTTTGCATGAAGTTGCCAGTTCTCAATGACCACAGAGATAAACTCTTTAATTCTGCTTTCAAATTCTCTATATTCCAACCTTGCCCACATATATGTGAAGAAAGGGCACTGCCTTCCTTACCATTAATTTACTTTGCAGAAATTTTACCAGGCATTTACTCTCTTGCCCAAACTCTAAGCTTGCCATCATAAAGGACCAGAAATTTATAGTCTACTGGAAGTTGATTCTGCTAACGGGGATGAGGGAAGGCACTGTGGCTATAAACCAGGTACAATCTGTTACAGCACAAGTTGGCAAAGTTACCAAAATTTCAAATTTACTTACTTTTGACCTAGCAATTTAATTTCTGAGAATTTATTCTATGTACATAGTTACTAAAGAACAAATGCTTGGGCATTTGGAGCAACATTAATTATACTAACAAAAAATAAAAGGTAAATACCCATTAATAAAAGGCTGATTAAATTACTGTCCATCCATATAATGGAATTAGTGAACATTGAAAAGATTGAGGGAGTACTGTGTTCATTGTTAAAAGTTCTCAAAGACAAATTGAATTTTAAAAATCAATAGGCTGGGGCTATGGTTCAGCAGTAGAGCACTGTCTAGCATGTGTGAGGCCCTGGGTTCGATCCTCAGCACCACATAAATAAAAATAAAGGTTTAAAAAAATTCATCACTTCTTAAAAATAATCAATAGGCTATATTGTAATAGTTCCCTTTGTGAACATAAAGTGTTAGAATAAATTCATATATGCATATATTCTGACATACAATTTTTTATACACCAAGAAAGTTTCAAAAGTGTTAAGACTTTAGGTCTAAATTTAAATGAAAAATGAACAGCAAATTACTCACTTTCATTATATGTTTACTATACCATTTGAATTTTCTGACCATGTGCATATTCAACATTTTCCAAAATTTCTGCAAGATTTAAACTCACAGCTGGAATATAAAACCATTTTGTATTGTTTTGTTTTTTTCCCCCTGATATGCTATTTTTTTTTGTAGCAGGAATTGTCAAATATGAAAGAAAAGTGTCAGATTAGCCATGGTTGAGTTTCCTGTGCTCACAAAGAAGCATAAACAAATGCTTATAACTAACCCATATCACATCTATGGCAATGTTTGATGTGATCTTATGCTCTTCCTCCTTCCATAGTGATCGTGTTCAATAAGGCACTAGTGTTTAATTACATACAATTTTCAAAAGCTGTATCAGGCCCCACTAGACTTATAAATGCAATATACTTAGTACTATAAAGTTTGCTAATAATACACATCCATAAGGTGAAAGACATTTTATAGCAGAGTATTAGGTTAGCTGGAATCCAACTTATGAAAAAAACAAAACCTCCTGTATATTCTCATTGGTAAGCTATAATGCATTTCAATTCCATCCTGACACAAAATCTCTGAGGTTCCTTTATGTTCTTTTAAATAAGTATCATAAAACACTAATAAAAAGTGTTCTCCTAGGTCTCTATTCAAATGTTTCTTGATTTGTATATTTCATTAACAAAAATCAAGAAAATTTCCTTTTGCTGGTATTACAGAGTGGGACAAAGCTGTTAATGTTTGCTTTATGAAAACTTGCATAATGGCATGTAAAAACTACTTTGTTTGGGAGCCTTGTCAAAATTAGAGATGATTGCTTCTCAGAACGAGGCTTACTTTGAGCATTTTTAGTAGGCAATCAATGGATATTTCTATACAACATGAGACAAAAACCAAAGAAATAGTCTGTTCTTCCCCATATTCTTTCCCCTAAGGCAATGCTTTAAAAAAAAAAAAAATCCAATTGTGACATATCTGACATGGTGTTTCAGCCCTCTGCTGAAAAGAGAAAATCCCGAGCCATCTAGGACCTTTCCAATCCCAAACCTGAGCTGGTATGGCCTTAGCATTAGGGGAAAGACATAGAGGATCTCCTGCAAACTAAGCCTCACTTAAATATACAATGAAGGGACGTCCTCAAAGGCAAGGGACATTCTTATCTCTTTATTGCACACTTTGAAGTAGAACTAGGAGGAATGGTGATAGCCCATCATAAATCATTTCCTCATTGACACAGATTCAGAGGGCAAGTCTCCCTCTTTTCAAATAATGATATTAAACAGCAACTAAGCCTAATTTCCCAGAGAGTATTTCTCATAGAAATTATATAAGCACTCTGTGTTCTCTTTGTTATAATAACTATTGTTTGCTGCAGAAAGTATACACTGATAATACCTTGATTGTGAAACTTGCTTATGGACAGTTTGGGGATTTGGGGCAAATTTAGTCCAAGGGCAAATTGAGTATGGTCTCTCAGAACAATGCTAAATAGAGCCACTGAAGGGAAACTTCACATTTCTATCTCATCAAAAATCCAAATCCTCACATACATATATTGATATTTGCTTCATGTACCCTCCAGACAAGAAAAAAAAATGTTAAAGAAAAATTTCAGCTATAGAACTACATGTTAAATGGAAAGCAATTGCTTTATTTTGAAGCAGAGAGAAACTGTTGACTAAGACAATGTTCTAAATCTCAGAGAAACATGTACTTTAATATATAAAATGATCCTAATTAATATGTATATCATTTATCAGCACTGTATACCCACAAAATATTTAGACACACAAGCTATCTATACACAAGCTATTTTTATGAATTTAAAAACAGCCTTATTTATATAATGTGAACTGTATACAGTTTACATTGTTTATTCACAAACATTCTAACTCATGAGATCACCCCAAGACGAAAGTGAGGAGTATTTCATTGTGGAAATACAACCTCAGAAAGATTGAGTTCTTAGAATCATACAATATGTTCAAAACTTGAATTGGGTCTTTCTGCCTCTAAATCATATGGCTTTCTATAATGCCTAGTTTACATGTGATTTAATGATATATTATATTAGAAATATCATGGTCTATATATTTTATATAATTGATCTATAGGATTCAATTCATGTCTTCAGATAACCTATCTGTGCACTCTACTCAGCTAGCTAACATACACTGAGTACCTAATATATACCAAACATATTTCAGGCTGTAACAACAAACATGAAGCTGATACACTAGGAAGATGGTAACAAAAAATATGAACATAAGAAGAGAATTTCTTCAAGTACTGATAATTGGTAAAAACATTTATTAACACAATGTTGTAGACAGGGGCCAGTGCAGGGGCTGTTTTAAATAGGGCAATCAGAGAAGGCCTCTCTGAAGAAATGGCATTTGAGTTGATGTCTGATTGAAGAGAAGGAAGTAGGCACATTTAGATCTCAGTGGGAGCTCAATCCAAGAAGAAGCATGACAAACACGGAGGATCTGATTTGTGTGAATTAATGAGTGAAAAGAAATAACAAGTAACTGGGGCCTAGGGAGAAAGGGGAGAGTGTAACGAGATTGGAAACAGAGTCAGAAGTTGGGTTACCTAGTGCTTAAAACTGTACCTTCAAAAAAAAAGCTTTATTTCTTATACATGTAAGAATGGGCTAGGGTGGGGAGCTTGCTCCATGGAGGGAAATAACCCACTCCCCTTTCATCTTGTGGGAATGTCTTTAATACAGCCTCTAACTTTGCATACTTTGGAAAAGGAGATGAGAAATGTTTTATGGGTCAGGTCTGATAATGATGCCCAGTATTTCTACCTACCTTCAACTGCCCCAGATCAGCCCATCTCTACAGGTAGAAGCAGGGGTCATGGGGAATGTTTAGCTGTGTGCTCAGGAAGAAGAGAATAAAACAAAATATTGGTAAGAGCTAGCATTCTTTGACATAGACCTCATATACATAGCTTAAAAATGGACTTTCAAGTACAATGAGTACTCATTGGAATTTTTAAGTAGAAAAGTAATACAATCTGATTATTGTCTGGAAAGATCGCCCTGCCTACAGCATGAAGAAGGCTAGACAATTATGGGCAGAAGCACAGTCAGAGAGACTAGTCGGAGGCTATTATAGAACTCAGGGCAAAATTGAAGTTGTTAAGACTGGGTTATAACAATGTTTATAAAGACAGGTGGTCAGATTTGGAATATAGTCATTTGGGGCTCGGATAGAGCTTACTGACATATTGAATGCAAGTATGAAAGAAAGGGAAAATCAAGACTGGAAGAAGAGTGGATAAACAAAATTGATGTATGATGTATGTACAGAAATATTAAGGGCTTCTCATTGTGTTAGTCAGCTCTCTGTTGCTGTGACCAAAATACTTGACAATAACAGTTTAGAGGAGGAAAAGTTTATTTCGGCTCAAAGTTTTAGAAGTTTCAGTACATTGTCAGCTAACTAGCGCTGTGGGTCCGAGGTGAGGCAGTGCATCATGACAGAAGGGCATGGAAGAGAAAAACTGCTCACCTCATGGTAGTCAGGAAGCAGAGTGAGAGAGAGGGGGGGAATCCAGAAGATATAATCCCCAAGGGCATAACCTCTACCTCTAGTCACACCCCACATGTCCATCAAGTGGGTTAATCCATTGATTAGTTATTAAAATCTAATCATTTCATTTCCTGCATTAACATAGGGCTTTTAGCAGATGCCTTTTATCCAAACCATAAGACCCATCAATTTGTACATTTATTATGTGTTAATAATTATAGTAAAGAATGTCTTGGGCTGGGATGTGGCTCAGCGGTAGGGCGCTGGCCTAGCACGTGCGTGACGCGGGTTTGATCCTCAGCACCATGTAAAAATACATGCATTGTGTACAACAAAAGCAAATAAATAAATATTTTTAAAAAGAATGTCTTGATTTTTTTCTCTTCCTATTTTGATTAACTGCTATAATTTATTAAGATACAGTGACATGGAGAAAATTAGATTTGGGGTTAGGGTAGAACAGAATAGAGAGTCTATAATTCTTTAAAAATACCTAATAGACTTTCAAGCAAAGATATCAAAGAAGAAATCAGATGTATGAATCAGGATCCCAGGAGAGTAATTTGATTTAAAGATACAAATTTGAGATCATCATTTAATACGTGGCATAGAAAATTTTAAAATGTCATTGATATTTGCAAGAATTGGGGAGAAAATGTTCAAACACAGATATATACTTTCCTGAATATTTATAAAAGACACAAGAATTAAGATAAATTTCTTCACTTTCAAGGAAAACTATATTTTAGAAAGAAGTCTTACTATGAATTTGCATTAGGACGTGAACATAATTTCTTGTTTACAAACAATGCAAACATGGTAGTTCTGGCTGTAATGACGAAATAATGTAACTTTTGGGTAAATCTTCTTAAATAAAAATAGATGGTATTATAATGGCATATGATGTGTTTTATGACTTTAGCTCTTAGAAAAACTAAAAACCATGACTCAGAATTTAAAGTGACATGAAGAAGAAGAAAATCAAGCTTCTTGGTATTGCCATTAGACTCTAGAAATATTAGGCACCAACAAAACTAGACCAAATCAAAGTCAAAAGGAATAGTTTATCTCCAAAATGTTTACTCCAATTGGAAAATTTGATTGTGAAAGAATTCCACCGAATAAAGTGCTTCCAATTTTTATTTCTCAAAGAGCCAAATAAACGTTCCTTGTTTTTTTATTCAGTATATGTAAATAAATTTGAAAGCTTTGGTATTTGACAGTTTTCTTCTTAAAAAGTCAAAATATTCTGAGTGCTTTTTCAGCTTGAACTCACCATAACACAAAACTCACTATCACATGGATTGCTTTTTGTGATCTCAAATTGGTTCTTGCCCAGTGTACTGGACTTATATTGCATTTTATTATTTTCACTAGATTTTATTGAAGTACAGGAAGATTTTGCTTTTGTTTCTTCACTAGGAGTTACTCAAACCACGAGTCTTACAGAAAGAGAAGCCAAAGGCAAAAATCAAGAGTACCCACTAAAATGGAAGAAAAAGAAAAAGAAAGTTTAGCTGTACTTTAGATATCATAGATTTTTTCCCTTATAAGAGATTAAAACGTTCATTTTACCTGTGTTTAGTGTTCATATTAATCAAGTAACTGATTTTAATAATTTATCTTAAAGAGAAAAGTTTCTAAAGTAATCAGTTCATTGATACAATCACTGTTAAGAGAAAGAAAATACCATTCCCAAAGCTTTAGTAAAATAATAAAGTGGAAATAGTGTAAACTTATGTTAAAAAGCAGGGTATTGAAAATGATAAAACTCTTCCTTTGAAGTTTAAATTGTGTCATTAATTTCTGATAACCTACTTCTTTAGACATAAATATATTACCTTTAATTAAAATCCCAGTGAGGGGTCTTTATAGCAAAACTGAGCTCTTCCCCAGTGGCTATTTTAAAGAATGCATATCTTGAGTAAAAACAAGAGCTTTGGTTTACACAAATACTAATATATTCCAAACTTCTGACTCAAGAACATATAAACAAATGCTGCCTAGAATATGATAGTCAAGAGCACCTTATTAAAAAATTACTAATCCTCTTATTCAAAAAAACTACATATTGACCCCAATTTTTCTTTATCCAAGGAAAACATACATTCATTTTTACATTATCTCTAGTTCATACTTCACAATCAAGCAATCTAACCAAGTCTCCCATAAATAGAAAACAATTTCAAGACCCATTTGCAACATGGTACTGAAGGCTCTCCTTGACGTATATCACAAATCCCACTTGTCCCCCACAAATCTCTTAAGTGTACTTTGTATCAAACTGTAAAATTCTTTGTTTCCCCCACTGTGATTGTATTCTTATTCCACTCCATCTCTGTTTTCCAAATTCTATACACACCAAGGCCTATATCATAAGATAAATCTTCATTGCAAATTACAATAGTTTTCTTATGTCTTGATTTGATAAAAAAAAGAGAGAATGTAAAAAATAAATTTTGTTAGAAGAGTAGAAAATCAATTAGAATTGGGATCAAATCAAGCATTAAAAATGTTTTAAATGACAGAAAGTAATACATACCTCTCTATAATAATGTTGTATATAAATGACCTTAATTATCCAATTAAAAGACATATACTGGCAGAATGGAATTATAAAACAAGACCAAACCATATGTTTACAAGAAACATATCTCACCAGACACTCACAAATTGAAAGTGAAAGGATGGAAACCAACTTTTCATGCAAAAGGAACCCAAAGCAAGCAGGAGTAGCTACTCTTATGCACCACAAAGCAGATATCAAGACTAAAATAGTAAGAAGAATAAAATAAGGTCATTATGTATTAGGAAAATGAACAATCCAACAATAAGATATAATAATTGTAAATATGTATGCCCTGAATATTGGTGCACCTAATTTCATTTAAAAAACACTACTTTATGTAAAGAGACAAATAGGCCCCAATAAAATAATACTGGGTGATTTTAATATAGCACTATCACTCATAGGTAGATTAGTCAGAAAAAAAATAAACAAACTACAGCATCAAACTGTACTATAGATCAAATGGACTTAGCAGACATCTACAGAATATTTTATCCAACAACAGTTTAACATGCTTTCTTTTCAGCTGTTCATGGAAATGTCTTCATAATAGATCATATACTAGGTCATAAAGCAAGTCTTAGCAAATATGAAAAATGTGAATAATTTCTTACATTGTGTGGAAATTAAAAATTTTTAGAATCAAATGAAAATAGATTCACAACATACTAGAATTTGTGTTATAGGAAAGGCAGCTCTAAAGAAGGAAAAAGTTTATAGCTATGAGTGCCTATATTTAAAAAATCAGATCACAAATAAATAATGATACATATCAAGGTCTTAGAAAAATAGGAACAAAACACTTTCAAAATTATCATAAAGATAAAAATAATAAAGATCAGAAATGAAATGAATGAGCCAGGCACGCAGTACACACCTGTAATCCCAGCAGCTCGGGAGGCTGAGGCAGGAGGACTGCTAGTTCAAACCCAGCCTCAGCAAAACCTAGGTACTAAGCAACTCAGTGAGACTGTCTCTAAATAAAATACAAAATAGGGTTGGGGATTTGGCTCAGTGGTTGAGTGCCCCTGAGTTCAATCCCTAGTACCTCCCCAAAAAAGAATTGAAATGAATAAAATAGAGAATTAAAAACACAGAGGATCAATGAAACAAAGATTTGGTTATTTAAAATGAAAAACAAGATTGAGAAAACCTTAGCCAAACTAACCAAAAGAAAGATAAGATCAAATTGATAAAATCAGAGGCAAAATGGGAATATTATAGACACCATTGAAATTCAGAGGATTACTGAGTACTATTTTGAAAAGCTATATTCCAATAAATTGGAAAATCAATAAGAAATAAAAAAATTTTTGATACATGTTATCTTCCAAAATTGAATCAAGAGGACACAGAAAACAAAAACAGACCAAAATTAAGCAATGAAATCAAAACATTAATAAAAACTATCCCAAAAATGAAAAGCCCAGGACTAGATGGATTTATGCTAAACTTTTCCAGACTTCTAAGAAAAATTAGTAACAATGCTCCTCAAGTTATTCCATGAAATATAAAGGGAAGGAATATTTCCAAACTTATTCTACAAAACTGGAAGGACACACTCAAGGAAAGAAAGGTACAAACCAAAATCCTTGATGAATACAGATGCAAAAATTCTTAACGAGATGCTTTCAGATTGAATTCAACAATAGATTTAAAAGATTGTACAACATCATTGTGTTAATTTCATTACAGAGATGCAGAGATGGTTCAATATATACAAATCAATAAAAATAATACACCACATAAATAGAATCAAGAACAAAAATCCCATGACCATTTCAATAGATGGAGAAAAACTTTCAACAAAAGCCAGGTACAGTGGTGCACACCTGTAGTCCCAAAAGCTCGGGAGGCTGAGGCAGGAAGATCACAAGTTCAAAGTCAGCCTCAGCAACTTAGCAAGGTGCTAAGAAACTTAGCAAGACTCTGTCTGAAAATAAAGAGTAAAAAGGGCCATGGTTCAATGGTTTAATGGTTGAGCACCCATGGGTTCAATCTCTGCTACCCAAAAAAAAAAAAAAAAAAAAAGACTTTTCAACAAAATTCAACTTGCTTTCATGTTAAAAAGATTCTAGGGATAGAAAGAACTTTCCCAAACATAATACAGGTTATATATGATAAACTCAAAATTAACATCATACTGAATGGAGATAAATGAAAGTGTTTTTCCTCTACGAGCATGAACAAAACAGGATTCCACTCTCAACACTCCTATTCAATATAGTACTTAAAATTTTAGACAAAGAAATTAGGCAGGAGGAAGAATTATAAAAGGGGTACAAATAGAAAAAAAATTCAAATTATCCTTATTTTCAGACAATATGACTCTATACAAGACCTTAAAGGGTACACCAGAAGAACTTTCTCTCTGATTTTTAAAATACCAGCAAAGTAGGAGGAACAAAATCAACATACAAAGTTCAGAGTTTTTCTATATACCAATAATGAACCTGCTGAGAAAGAAATCAGAGAACCAAGTTCATCCACAATAGCTGCAAACAAGCTGAAGAATGCTGACGAATAAACAAAACCAAAGAAGTAAAAAAAACTTCTACAAGAAAAAATATCACAAAACATAAAAAAAAAAAAAACAGAAATTGTAGAAGACAGTAGAAGATGGAAATATTTCCCATGTTTATGAATTGGTAGAATTAATATTGCTAAAATGTTCATACTACCAAAAGAGATCAATAGATTCCATGCAATCCTCACCAAAATACCAATGATATACCTCACAGAATTAGGGAGGAAAATTCTGAATTCATATGGAAGAACAGAAAATTCAGAATAGCCAAAGCAATTCTGAGCAAAAAGAGTAATAAGGAGGCATCAGAGTACTCAGTTTCATATTATACTACAAACCCATAGTAACAAAAACAGCCACACAGATCAATGGGACAGAGTAGACACAAAGGTACAGTTAATTTGATTTCTTCAAAAACATACATAAGAGAAAAGATAACCTCTTTAGCAAATGGTGCTAGGAAAACTGGATATCCACATGTAGAAAAATGAATCTAGACCCCTATCTCTTACCTTGTAAAAAAGGCAATTCAAAATGGATGGAAGACCTAAATATAAGACTAGGAACTTTGCAACTGCTAGAAGAAAACATGGAGGAAATGCTTCAATATACAAGTACAGGCAATGATTTCCAGAATAGGACTCCTCTAGGTCAGGAAATAATAGCAAGTATCAATAAATGGGATAGCATTAAATTTTAAAGTGTATACTAAATAAAGGAAGCAACAATCTGAAGAGAAAACCTACATAATGGGAAAAAATCTGAACAAGCTAGCTACTCTTTTAACAGAGAATTCATTATGGAATATACAAAGAACTCAAAAATCTCAATACCAAGAAGAAAAATAACCCATTCAATAAATGGGCAAATGAAGTGAACAGAAACTTATCAAAAGAAGTACAAATGGCCAAAAATCATGTGAAAAAAATGTTCATCATATTTAGCCATCAGGGAAATGAAAATCAAAACTACACCAAGATTCTATCTCACCACCAACCAGAATGGCAATCATAAAGGATACAAATAACAGTAAATAAATAACAATACACAAATAAATAACAATAAAACAATAAATGCTGGCAAAGATGTTGGAAAAAAAACAAACTCTTTTACATTGTAGGTATGAATTTAAATTAGTACAGCCACTGTGAAAATCATTATGGAAGTTCCTCATTCAAAAAGCTAAATAGAGAACTACCATATGATCCAGCTATACTAGTACTTGGGATTTATCCAAAAGACTTAAAGTCAGCATACTTTAGAGATACATGAGCACCCATGTTGATTATGGCACAATTCACAAAAGCCAAGTTACAAAATCAACTTAGGTATCAATTAACAGATGAATGAATAAAGAAAATGTATATACATAAAATGGAGTATTATTGAGCCATAAAAGGAAAATGAATATAACTAGAGATCATGTTGTGATATATGCCAGACTCAGAAAGACAAATATCTCGTGTTTTCTCTCCTATGTAGACTCTAGAGGCAAGAACAAAGGTCATCCTGAATGTAGAAGGGAGACCATTAGTGTGAAGTAAGAAAATCAGGAGAGAGAAAGGCATGGGAAGTTTTGGGGGTGTAAAATTCATCAAATTATTTTATATGAATATACAAATATGCCACCACAAAGCCCAATATGCCGCGGTTCTATATAATTAATTTACATCAAATAAAAAAAATGAAGTCCAAAAAAAAGAAAAAGAAATTGAAGAATCTGGGAGCTCAGAAAGAATGTTTAGAGAGGGCAAATAGCCCTCTACACCTTGGTATATGTTGTATTGTTGCATAACATAATAGTTGATGTTCACAATAATGATTCTTAGTCATCAATAGCTTTAAGTATGTTCTATATTCATTAATTAGCAGAAATGCTTTTTTTTTTTACTTTAATTATTTATTTACTTATTCATAATGCACAAGTATAGCATCTTTTCACATACAATTGCTTGTATACAAAGTATATAAGTACCATTCAGATCTTCAATCAAGCATTTAGGATAATGATATCCATCTCATTCAACCACCAAATTTTTTTTCCTTCCCCCCCTTCCTCCCCCCTTGCTCCCTCCCTTCCCCTCCCTTTCCTTTGACCATTCTAGTGTTCCTCTAATCCTGTGTACCCCCATCCAACAACACTGTGAACTAGCCTTCTTATATCAGAGAAAACATTCGGTATTTGGATTTTTGAGATTGACTAATTTCACTTAGCATTATATTCTCCAACTTCATCCATTTACCTGCAAATGCCATTATTATATTCTCTCTTATTGCTGAGTAAAATTCCATTTTGTATATATACCACATTTTCTTTATCCACTCATCTACTGAGGGACATCTAGGTTGGTTCCACAACCTACCTATTGTGAATTGTGCTGCTACAAACATTGAAGTGGCTGTGTCACTGTAATATGCTGTTTTTAAGTCCTTTGGGAATAGACCCAGGAATGGGATGGCTGGGTCATAGGGTGGTTCCATTCCCATTTTCCCAAGAAATCTCCATACTGCTTTCCATAGCGGTTGCACCATTTTGCAGTCCCACCAGCAATGTATGAGTGTGCCTTTTTCCCCACATCCTCTCCAACATTTCTTGTTGTTTGTGTTCTTGATAGCTGCCATTCTGACTGGAGTGAAATGAAATCGTAGTGTAGTTTTGATTTGCATTTCTCTAATTGCCAGCGATGTTGAACATTTTTTCATGTATTTGTTGATTAAATGTGTATCTTCTTCTGAGAAGTGTCTTTTCAATTCCTTAGCCCATTTATTGATTGGGTTATTTGTTTTTTTGGTATTAAGTTTTTTGAGTTCTTTATATATTCTAGAAATTAGTGCTCTATCTGATGTATTAAATATTTGTTCCCAGTTAGTTGGCTCTCTATTCACCTCACTGATTGTTTCTTTTGCTGAGAAGAAGCTTTTTAGTTTAAATCTATCCCATTCATTAATTCTTGGTAATAGTTCTTGTGCTACAGGATTCTTATTAAGGAACTCGGGGCCTAATCCGACATGTTGGAAATTGGAGCTTACTTTTTCCTTCTATTAGGTGTATTGTCTCTGGTCTAATTCCTAGGTCCTTGATCCACTTTGAATTGAGTTTTGTGCATGGTGAGAGATAACGGTTTAATTTCAATTTATTGCATATGGATTTCCAGTTTTCCCAGCACCATTTGTTGAAGTGGCTATCCTTTCTCCACTGTACATTTTTGGTGCCTTTGTCTAATATAAGATAGCTGAAATTATATGTATTAGTCTCTGTGTCCTCAATTCTGTACCATTGGTCCACCAGTCTGTTTTGGTGCCAATACCATGCTGTTTTTTGTTACTATTGCTCTATAGTATAATTTAAAATCTGGTATGGTGATGCCCCCTGCTTCACTTTTCTTGCTCAGGATTGCTTTGGCTATTCTGTGTCTCTTATTTTTCCAGATGAATTTCATGATTGTGTTTTCTATTTCTTTGAAAATGACATTGGAATTTTGATTGGAATTGCATTAAATCTGTATAATGCCTTTGGTAGTATGGACATTTTGACAATATTGACTCTACCTATCCAAGAGCAAGGTAGGTCTTTCCATCTTCTGAGTTCTTCTATGATTTCTTTCTTTAGTGTTCTATAATTTTCCTTATAGATGTCTTTCACCTCTTTTGTTAACTTGATTCCCAGGTATTTTTTTTTTTGATGCTATTGTAAATGGGATAGTTTTCATCATTTCCATTTCAGAGGCTTTGTCACTGATGTACAAAAATGCCTTTGACTTATGGGTATTGATTTTGTATCCTGCTACTTTGCCAAATTCATTTACTAGTTGTAAAAGTTTTCTGGTAGAGTTTTTTTGGGTCTTCTAGGTATATTATCATGTCATCAGCAAATAGTGCTAATTTGAGCTCTTCTTTTCCTATCTGGATCCTTTTAATTTCTCTCGTCTGTCTGATTGCTCTGGCCAGAGTTTCTAGTACCATGTTAAATAGCAGTTGTGAAAGGGGGCATCCCTGTCTTGTTCCAGTTTTTAGAGGGAATGCTTTCAATTTTTCTCCATTTAAGATAATGTTAGCTCTGGGCCTTGCATAAATAGCTTTTATAATGTTGAGATATGTTCCTGATAGTCCTAGTTTTTCCAGTGTTTTGAACATAAAGGGGTGTTGTATTTTGTCAAATGCTTTTTCTGCATCTATTGAGATAATCATATGATTTTTATCTTTAATTCTATTGATGTGATGTGTTATGTTTATTGATTTCCGAATGTTGAACCAGCCTTGCATCCCTGGAATAAACCCCACTTGATCGTGGTGCATTATCTTTTTGATATGTTTTTGTATCCAATTTGCCAGAATTTTGTTGAGGATTTTTGCATCTATGTTCATTAAAGATATTGGCCTGAAGTATTAAGTTTTCTTTTTTGGATGCGTCTTTGCCTGGCTTTGGAATTAATGTAATATTGGCCTCATAGAAAGAGTCTGGAAAAGCTCCCTCTTTTTCTATTTCTTGAAATAGTTTGAAGAGCATTGGTATTAGTTCTTCTTTGAAAGTCTTGTAGAACTTGGCTGTAAACCCATCAGGTCCTGGACTTTTCCTTGTTGGTAGCTTTTTGATGACATCTTCTATTTCTTCGCTTATAATCGATCTGTTTAAATTGTGTATAGCCTCCAGATCCAGTTTAGGCAAATCATAGGACTCTAGAAATCTGTCAATGCATTCAGTATTTTCTATTTTATTAGAGTACAAGTTTTCAAAGTAATTTCTAATTATCTTCGGTATATCTGAGGTGTTTGTTGTGATATTCCCTTTTTCATCACGAATGTTAGTAATTTGAGTTTTTTCTCTTCTTCTTTTCATTAGCATTGGAAGGGTCTGTCAATTTTGTTTATTTTTTCAAAGAACCAACTTTTAGTTTTGTCAATTCTTTGAATGGTTTCCTTAGTCTCAAATTCATTAATTTCTGCTTTGATTTTAATTATTTCCTGTTTTCTGCTATTCTTGGTGTTGATCTGTTCTTCTTTTTCTAGTGCTTTGAGGTGCGATGTTAAGTCATTTATTTGTTTGTTTGTTTTTTTTCCTTTTAAGGAATGAACTCAGTGCAATGAATTTTCCTCTTACTACTGCCTTCATAGTGTCCCAGAGATTTCTATACAATGTATCTGTGTTCTCATTTACCTCTAGGAATTTTTTAATCTCCTCTTTGATGTCTTCTTCAACCCCTTGTTCATTCAGTAGCATGTTGTTTAGCTTCCAGTTGTTGGAGTAGTTTTTCTTATTCCTTGTTTTGTTGTTGATTTCCAATTTCATCCCTTTATGGTCTGATAGAATACAGCGTAGTATCTCTATTATTTTATATTTGCTGAGAGTTGCCTTGTGACATAATATATGGTCTATTTTGGAGAAGGAGCCATGTGCTGCTGAGAAAAAAAGTGTATTAGTTTACTGAGGGATGAAATGTTCTATATATGTCCATTAGGTCTAAGTTATTAATTGTTTTAAGGAGGCCTAAGATTTCTTTGTTTAGCTTTTGTTTGGATGATCTATCCATTGGTGAGAAAGGTGTGTTGAAATCCCGTAGAATAACTATGTTGTGGTCAATTTTACTCTTGAACTTGAGAAGAGTTTGTTTGATGAATGTAGGCGCTCCATTATTTGGGGCATATAGATTTATGATTGTTATATCCTGTTGATGAATGGTTCCCTTAAGTAGTAAGAAATATCCATCTTTGTCCCTTTTGATTAGCTTTGGCTTGAAGTCTACCTTATTTGAAATGAGAATGGAAACCCCTGCTTGCTTCTGCAGGCCATGTGAGTGATAAGACTTTTCCCAGCCTTTCACCTTCAGTCTATTGATGTCTTTTTCTGTGAGGTGTGTTTCTTGGAGACAGCAAATTGTTGGGTCATTTCTTTTAATTCATTCAGATAATCTGTGTCTTTTGAATGGCGAGTTTAGGCCATTAACATTCAGGGTTATTATTGAGATGTGATTTTTATTCCCATCCATTTTTATTTGTATTATGATCTTTAGCTTGATTTGGTTTCTCTTCTGGTTGGTATTTCCCTTAGTTTAATATCTCCCTTTGTTGATTTTCATTGTTATTTTTCTCTTCTTCTTCATGAAAAATTTTGCCCAGGATGTTCAGAAGTGCTGGCTTTCAAGATGCAAAATCTTTTAACTTTTGCTTGTCTTGAAATGTTTTTATTTCATCTTCAAATCTAAAGCTCAATTTTGCTGGATATAAGATTCTTAGTTGACATCCCTTTTCTTTCAGAGCTTGAAATATGCTATTGCAGGATCTTCTTGCTTTTAAGGTCTGGGTAGAAAAATCTGAACATAGTCTGATTGTTTTCCCCCTATATGTAATCTGCTTCCTTTCTCTTGTGGCTTTTAATATTCTCTCCTTGCTCAGTATATTAGGCATTTTCATTATAATGTGTCTTGGTGTGGATTTGTTGTGATTTTGTATATTTGGTGTTCAGTAAGCCTCTTGAACTTGGTTTTCCCATTCATTCCTCAAGTTTGGAAAATTTTCTGTAATTATTTCATTAAATAAATTACTCATTCCTTTGGCTTGAAACTCTGCTCCCTCCTCTACCCAATCACTCTTATGTTTGGTCTTTTTATGTTGTCCCATAATTCTTGAATGTTCTGTTCTTGCTTTCTTACCATTTTTGCTGTGTAATCTAGATTTTTCTCTAGGATATATATTTTGTCTTCATCGTCTGAGGTTCTTTCTTCCAAGTGATCTACTCTGTTGGTGATACTTTCGATTGAGCTTTTATTTTGGTTTATTGCTTCTTTCATTTCCAGAATTTCTGTTTGGTTTCTCTTTAGAGCCTCTATCTCCTTATTGAAGTAATCTTTTACTTCTTGTATTTGTTCGTGGAGTTCTTTGTCAAAATGATCTTTTGACACCTGTATTAGCTCCCTCATCTCATTTTTGAGTTCATTCTTAAGTTCCACAAACATTTGGAATATGTAATTTCTAAATTCCTAAATGTAATTTCTAAATCTCTGGCATTTCACCAACTGTGCATGCCATGCAATCTACTGAGGAGGTATATTGATTTGTTTGTGTCACTTTCTTCCCTTGTTTCTTCATATTGCTTGTGCGTCTATTCTTCCTGTACTGTAGGACCTTGACTATTTTGATTTTGCCTTAAAACCTTACATTGCTCCTGTAGTACAATGCTATCAGATCCCTTTATATCCTTTACACTTTAAAATCAAACACTTTCTATTCAGAGAATCCCAGTTTGATCACAGTGTACAGATTTAGTTAACCCAGATATTGTTTCCAATTTACTCTGTACGCTTCTGACAGGGTTTTATAGTTTCAAGTAATGGACACAGAGGTGATATATTTAGGAAGATGGAAGTGAGTGTATTGACTTGTTCCTTCTTAGAAAGTATGAAAAGAGAGTTCTATGGAAGTGGTTTAGTATCATCAGATGAGAGAGGAAAGATAATGGAGTGAATGATTAGGTGGAAAGACCGATTTATATATAAACCTAACTTATGCAGCAGTTGAGAGAAGAAATAAAGAAAGATGGAAAAGAAAAAGAAGAAGAAGAAGAAAAAAAAAAAAAAATGACCAAGGAGTAGAAATTATTGTAAGAGAGAGGAGAGAGAGAGTGAGTCTAGAAAATAGAGAATAAACTATATATAACACCACTTTGCTATATATTTCAATTGCACCTGTTCTAAAAATCCCAATTTCTGTGTATAACTTGTTTTTGCCTCTGTTGAGTATGCAATGGCAGGGTGTAAATAGGGAAGATGAAGGAAGAAGAAAAAATAAAAAAGTGAGAAGGAAGAAAAGAAAGAAAGAAAAGAGGAGCAGAAACAAACAAACACACTGTCAATCAAAACAAAAACAAAGCAAAAACAAAGAAAACAAAAACCCCCAAGAAACAACAAAACAAACAAACAAAAACAAAAACGTTGAACCCAAGAACAAGTTTCAAACAAAGTGGACCCTTGGAAGCCCTTCTTTTTGCCCTTCCAGTTTAAGCCAATTGACCTGGATCATGTCCAGTCAGCAATCCTCTTAGTGGAGTCAAGGCTGCACCTTTGCCAGTTGCAGAATGGCACAGTGGAAGAGTATAGGGGGCTTATCCTCAGGTTGGGCCCTGCGTGCAGCAGCAGGGAGATGCTACTCTGGGCCCTGGAGGCCAGGCAAACTGGCGCCTGGTTCTCTCCTTCCGGGCAGGTGGGTGCCTACCTCTTGCTCTGGTCGCAGCTGGGCAGGTCTCACTCCCCCGGGGAGTGGAGGAAGCCCTTCCCCAGGTCTGGCCCTGTGTGCAGCAGCAGGGAGATGCTACTCTGGGCCCTGGAGGCCAGGCAAACTGGCGGTTGGGTCTCTCCTTCCGGGCAGGCGGGTGCCTACCT
The DNA here is from genome assembly GCA_025594165.1 of Tamias sibiricus. Taxonomy (NCBI): domain Eukaryota; kingdom Metazoa; phylum Chordata; class Mammalia; order Rodentia; family Sciuridae; genus Tamias; species Tamias sibiricus. The sequence goes on from CM046664.1 coordinate 99,132,340, forward strand.
CTTGCTCTGGTCGCTGCTGGGCAGGTTGCACTCCTCTCAGGATTGGAAGAGGCCCTTCCCCAACGAAATGCTTTTTCTAAATATTTATTTATTTGCTTTAGTGTTTACGTGGTGCTGAGGATTGAACCCGGGCCGCACACGTTCTAGGCTAGCACTCTGCCGCTGAGCCACAACCCCAGCCCAGCAGAAATGCTTTTAGTACCTGATAGAAATCTTTCCTACGTGAATATATAAAATGTCTTCGTGTGTTTTCAGTGCTTTCATTATCTAGGAAACTCACTCTTGGGAAAAGAATCATTTGCAAAATAACAAATAAATGAAATGTTTCACTCATTAAAACATTTTGTATAACTCCCTGTGAATGTCTATAAGCTTAAAGAGAATGTCAGAAGACTGCTTTTTCTATTTCTATGAGTAATCACATTGGGGTTTTGATTGGCACTGCATTAAATCTGTATAGTGCTTTTGGTAGTTTGATCATTTTCACAATATTAGTTCTGCCTATCCAAGAACAGGGTAGATCTTTCCATCTTCTAAGGTCTTCCATAATTTCTTTCTTTAATGTTCTATAGTTTTCACTATAGAGGTCTTTCACGTCTTTGGTTAAGTTGATTCCCAACTATTTTATTTATTTATTTTTTTATGCTATTGTAAATGGGTAGTTTTCCTCATTTCCCTTTCAGAGGATTTGTCACTGATATATAGAAATGCCTTAGATTTATGGGTGTTGATTTTGTATCCTGCTACTTTGCTGTAGTTCTAGAAGTTTTCTGGTGGAAAACTGGAAATCCATATGCAATAAAATGAAATTAAACCTCTATCTCTCACCATGCACAAAATTCAAATCAAAGTAGATAAAGGATATAGAAATTAGACCAGAGACACTACACCTAATACAAGAAAAAGTAAGCTCTAATCTCCAACATGTTGGATTAGGCCCCAATTTCCTTTATAAGACTCCTGTAGCACAAGAATTAATATCAAGAATCAATAAATGGGATAGATTCAAATTACAAAGCTTCTGCTCAGCAAAAGAAACAATCAGTGAGGTGAATAGAGAGCCTACTAATTGGGAACAAATATTTACCACACGCACATCAGATAGAGCACTAATCTCTAGAATATATAAAGATCTTAAAAATCTTAACACCAAAAAAACAAATAACCCAATCAATAAATGGACCAAGGAACTGAACAGACACTTCTCAGAAGAAGATATACAATCAATCAACAAACACTTGAAAAAATGTTCAACATCTCTGGCAATTAAAGAAATGCAAATGAAAACCACTCTAAGATTTCATCTCACACCAGTCAGAATGGCAGCTATTAAGAACACAAAGAACAATAAATGTTGGAGAGGATGTGGAGAAAAAGGCACGCTCATACATTGTTGGTGGGACTGCAAAATGGTGCAGCCAATATGGAAAGCACTATGGAGATTCCTTGGAAAACTTGGAATGGAACCACCTTATGACCCAGCTATCCCACTCTTCAGTCTATACCCAAAGGACTTAAAAACAGCATACTACAGGGACACAGCCACATCAATGTTTATAGCAGCACAATTCACAATAGTTAAACTGTGGAACCAACCTAGATGTCCTTCAGTAGATGAATGGATAAGGAAAATGTGGTATATATGCACAATGGAGTATTACTTAACAATAAGAGAGAATAAAATCATGACATTCGCAGGTAAATGGATGAAATTGGAGAATATAATGCTAAGTGAAGCTAGCCAATCCCCAAAAGCCAAATGTCAAATGTTTTTTCTGATATAAGGAGGTTGATTCACAGTGGGGTTGGGATGGGGAGCACAGGAGGATTAGAGGAACACTAGAATGGCCATTGGGGAGGGACGGGATGGGAGAGGGCAAAAGGGTGAAGAAAAAAAAAAAAAAAAAAAAAAAAAAAAAACGAAGGTAGAATGAGATGGATTTCATTGCCCTAAGTGCATGTATGAAGTCACGAATGGTGTGAATATACTTTGCATACAACCAGATATATGTAAAAATGTACTCTATGAGTATAATATGAAATGTAAAAAAATAAAAAAATAAAAAAAAAACATTAAAAAAGAAAAAAAAGAAGAAGAAAGTTTCAAAAGAGTGCTAAAGTTGTCAGGAAAGATTCCCAAACCTGTTGTGTCTGCATCCCCCTTGGAAGAGCTGTGAATAAGAGTAAAGATGGGGCATCATTGCTGAACACGTGGAAGAATGAACTCACCTTGTAGATTCATGAGAACATAAAGAGAAAAAAAAATGAATTTGAGAGCTAACAATGTAGCCAGAATGTAGAGAGGCCTGAATGCCAAACAAAGAAATGTAGTTGGAACAAAACAAAACATGCAACCAAGACGTAAAACACTTCTGAGTTAGAAGCCATTTGATAAACACAGAACAAAAAAAATGTTATTTAAACAAACCTTTTTGTCACTCTTGTTCGGTGTTTGCTTTTGCATATTTTTAAGAAGAGACTGACTTGGTGTGCCTAGACACAAGGAAACCAGTGAGCAAGACACAACCACCCAGCCATCAAGTTCTGAGAGATTAATGGAAATTATCTTTCTCTGAGTGCACACCAATACATGATGCAATCTTCTGAGAAGAGTTTTATCACCCAGACAGTATTATAACATAATCACAGTTCACTGTGATTGGGTCAATGCCCAGCCCTTCACTCCCTTACCTACTTTAAAAATTCTAGCTTAGCCCATTCTATGTCATTTCCATCCTCTACTTGGAGGATCCAGAAGGGTTCTTTGGAGACTTTTCAACTGAGGGGAGGGAACAAGGAAAAGAAGAGGATTTTAAGAGATTCAAGAGAAGTTAGAGTAAGCATGAGTGTGTCAAAGTAAACTTTGCACTAAACCAAGTTGAACAAGAAGTAAGGAAATTTTTATTCAAGATCAATGGAAGAGTCCTGAACTCATTCTGGGCCCAACTCTGCTGAAACAAAGCTAGAATTTTTAGACCTGGAAGGATCCCAGCTCTTTCTTTCCTTTTTTTTTTTTTCTTTTTTTTTTTCCCCCTAATTGGATTTACAAGGAAAAGTAAACTTTCTCATACCTTCTTGACTGTTAGGTTTAGAACTTGAAACAAAGCAGTGCAAAGTTAGGCTCCTGTGTTTCCAGAGAGACCCAGGAGAACAGAGATTCAGGAGATACAGCACTACCTTTCTTGAGGATTATGTTTCAAAGAAATGGACATTAGGTCCTTGAGAAAGACATTTCTAGGCTTTAAAACTGACTGAACACTCTTAAAAAGATTTACATCTCAAAGAAGCAGAAAAATAATATATAATTACAAGTTATCTAAAGCAAATGCTTTCATTTAGAAAGGGAGGTCAGAAGCCTAGGGGTCAGAAGCCTATTTAATCCTTTGGTCAAGGTGAGGAAAATGCTAAGGCTGCCTCAGTCAGGGGCAATTGCTTTCCACGGGAAATAAAAGTGAAAGGAAAAATAATTTAAGAGTTATTACTGACAGGAGCACAATTACAGCTTTTCATGGTATTTGAGGGAAAAAGTTGAATTTTTATGAATTTTTTAAATAGTTTTTACGACAGTACTAATCTGAGACTAAATGTTAAGATTTTATTTTTTTTAGTATTACACAATAGTATTGAAATTCCAAATTCCAGAATACAAACTAGCACATCCCATTAAACTTTTGATCCCCCTTCCAAATATGACCCTAACAAAAAAAAATAATTTTATAACATAAGGAAAATATCCTAATCTGAGAAACGGCCACAGAGGGAATAACAATTTCAGAACGTTTTCTCTGGAAATCAGGAAAACAATAGTTAATAAATACTACTGATAATGTACCCAAGTGGAGAAAATATAATCTACTTTGTTGATGAAAAATAGTCTGTGATGAAAAGCATTGTGTGTGCCATAAGGCTGTCAATTGGGTGTATTTTACTTTTAAATATGGCTCCACGTGAGCGGACCATGATATGTCCCAGAAACATCCTTCAAGTACTTCCAGAGGGATTTGTGGATACTACTGGATCCATTAAATGGAACTTGATTTAATTTCAGCATCGCGGGCTGGGGTTGTGGCACAGTGGCAGAGAGCACTCACCTCACATGTGAAGCCCCTGGGTTCAATCCTCAGCAGCACCACATAAAAATAAATAAATAAAAGTATCATGTCCATCTAAAACTAAAAAAAAAAATATTTTTTAAAAAATGCATCGCATCCACATAATAAACTAGCTCAAAAGAAGATAAGAAGATAGCCTGGTTTAGACTACAGCCCTCAAACATGCTCCTGCTTAATGAAGGTGTACAAGCGTCTCTGAGGTGGGACTGGGTTTTGCATAGGAATGGATGGTAGCCCTAGGAAGGTGTGTAAAAAGAGCTACTCTCCAAGCATTCAAGCATCTGAATACTCACTGTAATCCTCCTTTATAAACCATAAGCCCCTCAACAGAAACAACTGACCATTTGTTGAGCTCAATGAACCACCAAAGAAAACTATTTTTTATCTTAATTGGACTTCAACATGAATGTATCTTAGGGATAAATAATAAGTTTCCTTAAATATCAATTTCCTAATTGTTCCTTTGTCGGTGATTTTTCATTAAACCTTGGTTGCTGATTCAGTACATCAGTAATACATAATGGGCTTCCTGATTTCTCTAATTCCCTCAATTCCTCCTTTCTCCATTATTTTTGAGTGCTAGAAAACTCAGGAATTTTCTGAAACCCACTAGATAGATTGAGAATTCCTTGAAGTTGTTCTCCACCCACATCAAAGAAAACATTAACTCAGGTATCTTCATCTTTTTCCTCACAATAAGAAAAGTTTGCATAAGATGTTTCATCTTTTCTTCTAAGGTCAGAGCTCGGAAAATAAATTGGAGTAGAATGCATTTATGCTAATAACGTTATCATTACAATCTCCCCTGCTTTGAGGAAAACCAAAAGGCCTTATCTGTCCACTTAGTTTAATTTGTCATATATTCATGAGTGCCTTTAGAGAAAATATATTCTGCTAAACACTGCAGGAGATTTAGAAAGTAGTGACACATGCTTCTGTCCTAATTGTAGAAATAAGACATGTTTACAAACAATTTCATTTCAAGGCTTAATGTGTCAAGAGAGGCATTTAAAAAGTCACATGGATTATTCTCAAGGTAAAAGAGGTTACCTCCATTTGAGGAGAAACAGAAAATGACATACCCCATCAATATAGTTTTGTCTTCAGACACATAACTTTATATCAGTTCTTCTAGTCAGGAACATGAATTTTTAAAATAAGTATATGTTATTAATGACCAATTTCTAAGTTGAGCTCAAGTCTAGAGAACTCGGATCAAATTATAGGCAATTTTGGGGTTGCTCTAATTTAGAGAGGGAAAGATTGGACCTAGAAAAATCTAGGAGGCCAATTTAAAGGGTGCTATGTTGAACAGAGGATTAGATTATCATATCAGATTCTCAAGGATCAGTGATTTTTCCCAAAACTAAACTCTACTAATAATCTCAAAGAGAAAGAAATTTTGAGAAAATGGAAGGAAGGAGGAGTTTACAGTAGCTGGCTTATCTTTGGTAACTACCTAGATCTAGTTTTAATATGAATCTAACTACTACTTGCAGGGACTTTACTTACATAAAAGGGAGTTATTTGTGTGGCAAAATATCTCCATTTTATACTCATATGGTCACATGGTTTGTGTGATATTGTACAGCTGGGTAGTCATGCCCCATAAACTCTCATTTCTGGATCCATTTAACATAAGCAATCTGAGACATGTGCCCAAAGCATTCCATATATAAGAATTTCCCACTAGTAAACAGCAAAAGATCTTTTTAAATCATGTTTACAAAGGTTTGAAATGGTTCTAACCTTCCTTCCAAGGCCATCCCACAAGCAGAGGGAGAAAATGACTTGTTGGTCTGTGATTAACATTTTTCTTTCTAATCTATATTCTGAACTTAGCCAATACTTCTTTGATACATATTTCTCAACTATCTTTTCATTATTTATCTTACAGCATTTTATACAAAATATTAAGTCTACCAACATCCTGACAATGTCTATGATTTCAAATATCCAGTGTGGAGTATTGATTTCCTCTACAAAGTATATTAATTATGTCCATATCTTTTTCATAAACCTCTTGACATTTTCTTACAAGTTTGATTACTTGTTTTTCTCTATCACTTATAGTTATTTGAATCATTTATATTTTTTGATGAAGGCATTTAATTTTGTATGTAATTATTTCTACAAAAAAAGCCAAATTCAATCTTATTTCTGGACAACTAGTTTCCATATATTCCATTTGTCATCTTCAAATTAACCTCCCCAAAATATTTTTCTAATTGTTGTATAATTCTACCAATTAACAAGTTATTTGTTGCCTTATATAGATGTGACAGAAAAACTAAAGTAACATTTGACACACCATGAAATTAGTTAAAATTATGGCGTCATTCTTCTTTTCTTCCCAATAGAAATGACATTTCCCCAAGTACCACACATTCCCAATGACTTAGAAACTATTGTCAGAACTTTCTAAATTCCATCTGGATTTTATATAACCATATCCCAGCTTCCAGTGTACAGGTATTTATAGCAATATATTTCCATATACAACATATTCCAATATCACCTCTCTGCTTCCCATAGGTATGACACTGTGTTCATCTTTTGTTCTATCGAAAACAGTAACAAAAGGTAGACATCGCGTATCCATGATGACCACTAGGTCATTAGAAAGCAATGATAAAAGCCTCACTGACCAGTGACTGCCTGTCATAACTTAGGATTATCATAGTATATTCATAAGTGTATCTGACTTATGTGTGACTCTGAACACTCTTAGCCACTGGCCTTTAAAGACATCAGATTCAGTAGTGACTAGAATATCTGATAACCCTTCCTTAATAAAAGTACAAACCCTCTCCCAGGGTTGTCAGTGATTACTGTGCCCAATAGAATAATTATTCATTTAGTTCATTTACTTATAGCTTTATTATATTTTCACAGTGATTTCTATGACCAGTCTCTGGTTCTACTTTTTGGGTTAACAAATCACTTTGTTCATGATGGCATTCAATACAGAACATTATTCCAGACTGACTCAATACCCAAAAGTCATCTCTTAAAATCTCCACAGAATACTGATATGGCCGTACCATTGCTGATCATGTGAATACATGTATTGTTAACATTTTACAATTATTGTGTTTGTGAAATTTGGAAAACCCCTCTACAATGAAAAATACTGTGTGCCTCCAGAAGAGACTTGCTGATTATATTGGATCACTGGGTTCCATTTCACTTTTTCTTAAATGTATCCCATCACACTCATGTTGCTATACTTAAAGGGAAAATCAGTCTTTAACATACTTGGCAAATGGCAGCAATCTTCTTCCTGTCACATCCGGGCAACTGAAACATCAATTATCACCATGACTGATGCCCATACAGAATCCTAAAGCTCTACTGTTTGGCATTTTCTGCCCTATAAGATTAATTGATAGTATTTCACTTAGGCCAACTGAGAAAATATCTAAAATACAGACTATAAACAATAAACTGAATGATAGATGTAGTCAGCAGTCAGTAAGTTGATTCATCAGGGAATGCTGTCACTTCTGTTTTCAAATTACGCAAGTGGAGTCTGATTACCCCTCTTTAGAGAAGGTGTTTCTCCCAGCGTCTATCATTAGTCATCACCCAACTTGAGGGAGATAGCTAAGAGTGTTATTTCCTTTCTCTTGTGGAATTCCGTGGGATATTTCACCTCAGTTTGCCATGATATCCTCTTGTTTCCATTCATTGTCTGCCACCACTCCCAGTCTTTTTCCCTACAGTTAGTTTTCCCAACTCTATTGTATTATTTAACCAAAACACTGGCAATAACAGAATGCTTCCTCATGCTCCCCTTTGACCTCACTCCCTGGGATAATTTGTCAACAGAACCTAGAATTAAATGATACGTCCTCAATAATTAATTTTAATAACCCACAACAATGATAGAATATATAGAAGTGGTTGTTAACACTTTTCTTTCCAATGCTTAAGAGAAATAGGGTAGGATGAAGGGAGAATGTGTTGAATTAGAATAATTCAATAAGAAAAGGCAGAATGCCAAATTTCAGGTTAAATCTGTATTATGGTCTTGATAGCAGGTATTCCCCAAAAGCTCATATATAAGATAATGCAAGAAAGTTTAGAGGTGAAATTATTGGGGTATAAGAGCCTTAACCTAATCCATGTGTTAATCCCCAGATGGGGATTAGCTAAATTGTGACTATAGGCAGGTAGGGTGTGGCTGGAGGATGTGGGTCATTAGGAGCTTGACTTTGGGGTATATATTTTGTGAGCTGAGCTTAGACTCTTTCTCTGCTTCCTGGTACCATGGTGCTGGTACCATGTTTTCCTCCACCACATTCTTCTGCTATGATGTTCTGCCTCGCCTCAGGTCCTGAAGAATGAAGTAAGTGGTCTATGGACTAAGACCTCTGAAACCATGAGCCCCAAATAAATTTTTCATCCTATGATTATTCTTGTCAGGTCTTCTGGTCACAGCAGCAAACAAACTGAATAAAACAATCAATTTTCATTTTACTTAAAGTTTATGAAGTTTCTTTTCTTAAAAGACTTTTTATTAATGATGAAATAAATATGTAGGTTAGTCTAAGACATCAATACCCAAGTATTTTCCCTGAATTTCTTTAACAAACATATATATTCTATGAAAATTGGGGGGGGGCAGGGTTGTAGCTCAGTGGTACAGTGCTTGCCTAGCATGTGTGAGGCACTGGGTTCGATCCCCGGCACCACATAAAAATAAAATAAAATTAAATGAAATAAAGGTATTGTGTCCATCTATAACTAAAAAAAAAATTAAAAAGAAAAAAAAGGAAATTTTTGGAGGGACATCCTTGCATGGAGAAGTCTCATAATAGGTGATTAGAAACAGGGGTAAATCTATGATCCTGGGAATGAAGACACTATAATCCTTGCCTGATCTTCATGCTGAAATGCTGGGAAGCTGTGGGGAAGCTCTCAGTGTTTATTTCTCCATTTGGAAATTAAGTTGGGTTAGAAATTTTTTCATATTATTTGTGATATTTTCAGAATATATTCACTTTTAATGGCTTTCTATTTTCTATGGAATCAAGTTCAATGTGTTAGTCAGTTTTGTATTGTTGTAACTGAAATATCTAACAAGAACAACTTAGAAGAAGAAAGATTCATTTTGGCTCATGGTTTTAGACCATGGTAGGTTGACACCATTGCTCTGGGCCCAAGATAAGGCAGAATATCATAGTAGAAGGGCATGGCAGAGGAAAGGTGCTCAGCTCATGGCAGCCAGGAAGCAGAGACAGAAAAAGAGAGAGTAAGAGGCCAGGGACAGATATAGTGCAAGGCCATGCCCTCAGTGATCTACTTACTCTATCCATGCCCCACCTGCCTATGGTTATCACCCAGGAGTTCATTCAACTATCAATGCATTCATCTAGCAAATAAATGAATCCATGGATGAGATCAGAGCTCTAATCATTGATTAAACTCTGAACTTTGCTGCATTGGGGTGCATGCCTTCAAGTCTTGAGCTTTGTAGGGGACATTCCAGATCTTGATTATAATACCCAGCTTCTTAACAAGGCACACAAGGTACATCACAATCTGACCCCCAAAATACTCCATTTTAACTCCTCTGACTCCCTTTATATACACAAAACAATGTTAATATTTTTCTCTATAAGGACACTTGGCAAATAATTTGACCTTTGCAGTCTCTATCCAACTACTTAACTCTTATTTTAGTGCAAAAGCAGCGATAGACAATACTTGAATGAACATGGCTGTCAGTACTTAGGTACTAAATTTATACCTAAATGATTTGTATGAGTAAAAGATACTAAATATTTAATAAAAATAAAAACACACAAAATTCACATTGCCCAATACCACTGAAAATTCTGGAACCTATTCATGGGCAATGTGAATTGCTTTAAGCAGTACAAATCCTCTTTTTAGGGTGGGGCTAAGGGCAGAATTAACAAACATAAAAAAAGAAAGTCCTCATTTACCCTGTATCTATTGGTACAGATTTCCATAACATAAGGATAATTCTCCATACCCATAAAATAAAAATTGAGTAGCCCTATACATCACCACTGGGTGGGATAAGTTAATATATTTAATGAGTTCAGAATAGGGTCTAGAACATAACAAACATTCCACAACTGTTGGTTATTGCAGCCTTGGGCTATGAGAGTAGTCTCATCAGAAACTGAAAAAAGACCACTGAGATGAATTGATATTCCAAGGTGGTTCTGAAAACTACAGGGCCAACCCAAATCTATATAGAGTACCGTTTCTTCCTGGCAACAAATGCATCAAAAAATTCAAAGGCTTTTAATTAAAACAAACATGGATATCCTCTACCACTGATTACAACATTTGAATGAATGTTTTAAACAATAAGTCAGCTGTTAAAGAAATGCTCCCATTCATGGAGGAAAGCTTAGGGCTGCATTTATAGACCCAACTCTGTGTCTTCCTCTTGGGGATATTTTGAAAAGGGGGAAAGTCTTTGACAACAATGCTTCATGAAACAACCTCTCTGTGTCTATGGATAAAGACATAACATATATCTGTTCCCATTCTATGAAGGTGGAGAGTGAACTCTCAACACATTGCTCTATCCAGCTTTTCCTGGGCCAACATTCTTCCTAGCTGCCCTCCATCACCCAGGAAGGCCTCCTGTATCAGGTGGGAGCAAACCTGAGCTAATCCTTGTGTCTGTGATTGCTCTCTCTTTTATTTTGAACTTTGCAGAACCAAGATTGACTAAAACCTACCTGCAAACTCCCCAAATACAGCTGCTTTTTAATACTTGATTAATAAGTTATAATTAGAAAATACTAAGTACCATATATTTGCATCTTGATGATAATATTGGAAAGGAGGAAATCAAAATAATGATTTTTGGTGTTTTGGGGGAGTTCTATAGAATTTAGTGTTTATGTCTTGATTACAAAGGCTCTTCACAATTCACAAGATGTGAATGAGCTCTGTTTCCCATTTAAATCTGATTAACCCAGATGACCTTGTACTAACAGCAGGTGGTTTACAGTGATTTATTTTTGGAAATTGCTAATAAAAAAGAAAATTTTAACTTTGAAATACCTATGTCCTATGCAAATAAAATATAACCTTTATAGAGACCAAATATTTGAGAATTATATGCAAAGCTAGTATGCTTAAGACCTTGTGTACTGAGTTGAAAATTATTTGAATATTCACCCCTGATAGGAAGACTTTAAAAATAGGGTACCTAGTTAGAACCAAAATCTGAAAATGTGTGCTAAAAAACAAATAATTTATCAAATTAACTTATAAACATCTGCTATTTACATTATGTTTATATTCACATTTTTCTCTATATGTGTATCTGTAAATGTGTGCAGATATGCCCATAAATGCAGATACACAGAGAAAAAATGTAAAACATTTAGCTAAAAAATTCCATGCTAATATAATACATTTCCGGCATATGAAACTAATAAATCATCTGAAAAAAGAAAAATATTCTGGTTTTGTTTGTTTTTTAGTTCCAAATTTCATGAATAAAATTCAAGATCAAGATGTATATTTTTTTAAATGATGTAAAAATTATATTTCAGGGTAGTAAATACACAAGTAAATCATGTAATAAGGAAAGGACACAAGATGGGCTCTGGATGCTGGCAATTTTCAAAACCATTTTTTTTTTCCTTGTGAAATGGTTACATTTATATTTTATAAAATTTCAATCCATTGTATATTTATCCTGCTTACATCCTTGTATGCAAATTACATTTTATAATATAAAAGGATCATTGTCAAGGAAAAGATAAAATTACAAAAACGTTTAGACTAAAATCATTTAAAAGAATCCAGCAAAACAGCCAGAAACAAGATTGATTTCCTTATAGGCCATAGCTTTTCTGCTCCATAGCAATTGCTAAATACTTAAGAATTGCTAAATACTAGAGAATAATCAAGACTTGCTAAAAAAATTAAAATTATTGAAAAATACTTTCAAATTCTGAATAAATGGAGAGACTTTATTGTATAGGAAGACACAATAAATATTTATAAAAATTTAAACTCTTGTTTTTAAGAAAATAGATGTTAAAATTTTGTTAGCTTTGTGTCACTATGACCAAAATAACTAACAAGAAAATCTTATAGAAAAAGTTTATTTTGGCTCACAGTTTCAGAGAGTTCAGTTCATGGTCTGCTGTCTCTAAGGTAGAAATATCATGGTGGACATGGTGAAAGAAAGCTGCTTAGTTTATGGCAGTCAGGAAGTAGAAAAAGAAACAGAGGAAAAGACTGAGAGAAGATAAACTCTTCTAGGTCATACCTCTCATAACCTACTTCCTCCAAATAGGTCCCACCTCCCAGTAGTCCATTTAGCTATAAATGGATTAATTCATTTGATAGATCCATTGATTAACCAGTCAAATAGACTAATCCACTAATGAGTTCAGAGGTGTCATGATCCAATCATTGCCTATAATCCCCACCTCTGAACTTTGCTCCATTAAGAAGCATCCTTCCAACACATGAGCCTTTGAGGACATTTCAGATCCAAATCATAACAAAAATGAAGATAATATATCATTATTTGGCAAAGATGATATTTTAATCAAAGTTTAAATGATTAAATGTTTTCTAGGATATAGAAAATAGAAATTCTCAAAGAGTTACGGTGGGAGTATAAATTAGTACATCTCTTTGAGAGGGTTAAGTTAATAATCAAGTAGTTTTATTTTTAGCAATCTAGCCCTTTGAAACACTCTAAGGCAAAAATATATAGAGACAGAAATTTTTGTTCAAGCATTGCTCATAATAATGAAAAATTTTAAATAATTTCATTGGTAATTAATATATAAGTGGTTAAAATCTGCATACACTGTAATATAAGGAAGATACATGTATTGAACACATTGTTGGGATGGAATGTTCAAAGAAATCTCTTGAGACAGGGTCTCACACTGGATAAGCAAAGTTTGTTGACAGGAATGGACTGCCAGGTTGCCCAGTAGGGTGGTCCAGTAAACAGTGTCACTTGAATTGAAGTTTATATCATCTTTGGACAAGGAACAAAAGCAAGCTAGAATTGACTTGGGTGCAAGTGGTTGGGTAACAACAGTATTTTTTATTTCAGGGAACTTGGAGGGTTACAGAAACAGGACATCTTAAGTTTCCTTTTCTTGGCAGTTTATAAGTTTCAGTTTCAGGTCAAGATGGAGTCCCAGAACCAAAATGGAGTTACTAATGTCTAGGATACCCCATTATTGATATCATAAGGTATTTATAGTACAAAATATATATAATAAGATCCAATTTACTTTTTAAAAATATGCAGAAGCATGCAAATAATTGCCTATACACTAGATAAAGACTTGTTTTTTGTAATATGTAAAAATATGAATAAATGACATCTCTATTGTACGTGTGATAAGAAGAAAAAATCCTAATAGTTGACAGTAGGATCTGTTTTACAGAAAAACCAATTTTTGGAAAAGTTAACCTGATAAGTATGTGAAATAAATGTAAAACTCAGAGGACATAAGTCAGTTTATACCAAGAGGTATCACCACTGTAATATTCCAGAAGAAGAAGAAGATTAATATTCCAGAAGAAGTTAGAGGTAGCAGAACAAAGAGGAAGAAAGAAAGATGGCGAGAACAGAAGGAAGAGGATGGGGGGGTGGGTAAATTTTAATTTAAGTGGCTAAGAAGTACTTTGAAAAAGGAAATCTCAAAAGAAATCTTGAGGTGACTTCACAGTTCAGAGAAACTCTTCCGGATGACATACAGCTCATTCAGGGGGGAAAAAAAAATCCAATATAATATAAATGCTCTATGTGAATTAAGTTTCTGTTAAAACCAGAAGGAGAGGCCGTTCCTCTGGAGAATGAGACAGAAGTCACCAGTGAAGAAAGTTCTATACAAAAAAGTGGTAACAAGTATGGTAAGACAATAAGAAGTTAACTTGCCTCCACAGAAGTCTTTTTGAAAGCTGTGGAGACAGAGCATGGGGTGAAGTTCTTAGCCATTTTGTCCAGTTCTCAAAGACCCACAGGACCCCAGCCAATACCTGAGTTGTTGTATGTGCTTGTGTTTTGGGGGTTGTCTGGTTTTCTTACCATGAAAATTGATTTCTACTGCATGAAGTGGAAGGAGAATAGGAAAGGGAAGAGAGGGAAGGACTAAGGGAGAGAAGAAGGAGAAGGAAGGAAGAAGAGAGGGGGAAATAAAGACACATATTGCTATTGAATGATTTTGTCCCCTCCACATTTCATGTTGAAACTTAATTGTCAATGCAGCAGGTTGGGAGGCATGGCCTTAGGGAGGTGAGGGAGCTATGTGAGGGCTCTGTCCTCACATGTGGATTGATGCCGTTATAAAGCTGCCTGATGGAGGCAGTGTTTGCTTTTCCCCCTTGTATCCTTTTGGCCATGTGTGGACATAAGTGATCCTCCTCCCTGGAGGATGTAGCATCAAGATGCCTGCAACCTCAGGGGCACAGAGAGCTGTTTACAGACAGCTGAACCTGCCACATCTTTGCCTTGGATTTCTCAGGCTCTAGAATAGTGATAAATACATTTCTGTTCTTTGTAACTTACTCCATCTCAGATATTCTATCTTAACAATACTAAACAGACCAAGATACAAATACCTGGCACCCTGTAATAAACTAGAACAAGAAGCAAAATTACATAATATCCCATAATCATCATCTTCCCTATACAACTTCCTCCTTCAACATTCTCCTCCTGGTTGCTCAGTCACTTCACCTTATATGTTACTAGTATTTTCATTCTGCAACTCTATTATTCCACACTCCAGTTAGTAGCAACATCCTGGTGAGTCAACCCTGCTTGAAAACAAATGTCCTTTTCTATGTGACAAAGGTGTTCTCATTACCTCAGAACTCTGGGAGCACAGTACATGCTCTGCAGGAAAAGCAGCCAGGATGTTTACCTTACCAGCCAGACTCGGCAATGAAATGGTGACAGGTGGCAAGCTGTTCAAGCTCATCTCTAATTCCATTATCATATCTCAAATGTCACCCCCTCCTCCGTTCTGATCAACACTGTCCTAACATGAGTGGCATCACTTTCTACCTGGGTGATGGAAATGTCATGGGACATTCTTGTCTTTATCCATCCTACTCCACTCTGTGGAGATTCTAGATGAATACATGTTTCAATCCCTGTACACCACTGAAACTGATGGGAGCTAATGTAAGCAGAATAAGAATCATGCACAGAATACCAGGAACTCTATAGAACCAGCTTCAGTAAAGAACCAAAGAAGACCACAGAGTAGGTAACACAAAGTAATGTCACAAGACAAGTCAGAAGAGGAGGACACAACCACTGTCACTGGAGGCTGACCCATAACCACCCTAGCTGGATTTATCATTAATGTGATGGGGTTCTATATGTCACAATATCACTGTGTTAATCTCACAAACCAAAGAATTGTGTAGGTATTTCTAATGATTGAATCAAGGCATGTGTCTCCTTCTTTAAGTGGAGAGAAGAAATGTCTGTCCTGTTTTTGGTTTCCTTAGTGGGAGGCAGAACTTAGCCTCCAATTAATGCCACAAAAATAGAGGATGCCCCCCAAATAGGAATGGTGATTAGATTCTGGGTAGGCATAAAATTAATCAATATTTACTACATTCTTACCTTAGCCTCACTATACCCCCTATTGAAACTGATCATTAACTACATATTGCCTATACTATAAAATTCACTCTCCTAGTGAACATCAAGCAATTCCCTGAACTCTCTTTCAAGCCTTTTCTTCTCTTCTTTTAAAAAATTGATTCTTCACTGGGCATTCCCTGGTCCCATAGCTCTTCTCAGACAGTTCTTTCTGCTAGTAATTATCTTCCTTATTTCTGCCTGTATAAATGCTACACCACATTCAAGAACTCCCTCAAATGCAACCTCTTCCAAAAATCTTGTCTCCAGATCTCTTTTCCTTTCTTAGGATCCCGCTTCAAAATACTTCAATTCTTCTCAATTTATATCTTAATTGTTTGTGTATGCTTTATCTTTCCCTCTAGATTGTAATCTCCTTAAGAGCAGAATGCAATTTATTTTTCACATTTTTACAAATATTATTAGTATAGGTGCCAATTAAATACTGAGCTATTTGTGCAAATGCAGTACTCAAAAACAAACTATGACATAATGATCCACAAGCAGAAATTGGTTACAGAATCGCTGTTTAACAAAAAGATAAGGATGACATGAGAAAGGAGATGAGCCCTGCATTAAGAAAGTTCTATGTAAACAAAAAATCTGACTCTTAGAAATCATCTCACTTTATACATTTTCCAAACAAAAATATTCATCTTCAAAAAAGATACACTACATCCCTTAAAAAGTAAGTTTCATAGACTATTAAAATACCATTTGATTTGCAAAAATGTTATTTTCAATATCTATTGTGTAAAGAAAGGTACACATATACATAAATACAAAGGATGGAATCTTTTCATCAAACTCCTACTCTTCCAAAAATACTCTCTCAGTGTTCTGCAGCTAAGCAGGAAGAGGAAAAAGGAACTGGTTTAGTAGAAAGCTCCGAATGGTGATTGAAAGGTTTGGAAAAAGATCTATTAAAGGAGGTCAAGAGAATGGATATTATTCAGCATGAAGATTAAAGGTTGATTTGAGTGAATTTAATAACAATCTATCAATACATGAAGGGCTCTCATACAGGGAATAATCACCAGCTTCTCTCCAACTCCAATTTGGACCAGAACAAGAGAAAAATTATGTTAGATAAAAGAAAGAATTCTAAATAGTAGGAATTATTTAATACTAAAATGGATATCTTAGGAGACTTGTAGACTCTTGCTCCCTATGAGAAAGCTTTAAAATGTGGCTCAAAACACACAACCTGCCTAGAGGTAAAGCAATCACTAGATCCTCCCTCCCCTCGACCTCCTAAAAGTTATCTTCAATGTCTCATGTTGAAAGTTTTAAATTAATTTTTCCTTTAGGAAACTTTTTGTTGTTGTTGTTTGTTGTTTTGGATTCCCTGTTTTGCTTAAGAAAAACTATGTTGAAAGAATAATTTAGGATTGGTTGTATTCCAATTTTCTCCCACAACCACCTTAAGTTTCTGTCATTTTGATTCTTTCTTTCTGACATTTATTTGAGTGTTAAACATAGGGAGAAGGTGAGCAAGAACATATGCGATACATTATTTGGATAGAGTATAATTAATTTCTCTTATCCTTCATACCTGAGGATTCTAGAAAAGCATGACTTTTCACCTCTATTTCTCCTCCTCCTTCCATGCCCCCAAAGCTGTTTATATTTGCAACTGAGAATTCCTTCTGCTATGTTGTTGCTTTCCACAAGCTTGTCTGTAATATTAACCTAGTTCCAGAATATTAATAAAGAGACGGATGAAAATAGTATTGCAAGAGCTACAACTCAACTAGCCTCGGGTTAATCATACCACATCTTCCATTAAAATTTCCATTTGTTTTTAGCCTACATGTTTCCAAATTAGCAGAGGAAACTGACCAAGTATGTTGAAAGTCTCAGAATTTAGAGAAAATTGAAATAAATTTAAAACAAAGCAAAACATCCTCTATCCACTAACAAAAGTTTTTAAAACAATTTCACACAATCAGTGTTCTCCAGAGAAATGGAATAAATTATATGCAGAGAAGGAGAGAGATAAAATAAAAGAAGAAAGAGAAATTTATTTTGAGGGATTGGTTCACTAAATTGTATGGACTGGAAAATCTGTATAGGAGGTAGATTGGCTGGTAACTCAGGCAAGAGTTGATATTGGAGTCTTGAGTTCCAAATTTGTGGAGTAGGCCAGCAGGCTGGAAATTCAGGTGAAATTTCTGTGTTAGAATCTTGAGACAACCCTTCCTTTACAGGAAACCTCACTGTTTATTCTTACGGTCCTCAACTAATTGGATGAGGCCCATATCAAAAGTAACCTCTACTTAAAATCAGCTTCACAAAAATATCTAACCCAGTGTTTGACCACACAACTAGGCATCATATCCCAGTGAGCTTGACCCATAAACTGTACCCATCATAACTTGGGGTTCCCTGTTTATAAATTTAGTAAAAAAAAAAAAAAAAAGAAGAAGAAGAAGAAGAAGAAGAGCTTTTACCAATTTATTCTGAAATCACTGAATCTCTTCAATCCTTGGTAATAGGTTGTTTTAGTCAGCTCTTTCATTTCTGTGACCAAAAGACCTCACAAGAACAATTTTAGAGGAGGAAAAGTTTATTCTGGGGGCTCATGGTTTCAAGGTCTCAGTCCATAGATAGCAAACAGCATTCTTCAGGAACTGAGGTAAGACAGGACATCAAGGCAGAAGTGTGTGGTAGAGGAAAGCAGCTCAGGATACAGCATCAGGAAGGGGAAGGGGTAGGTGGCGGTGGTGGGGGGATGCTCTCCTCACCATAAACAAAATATAAACCCTAAAGGCATGTCCCCATTGACCCAGCTTCTCCAGCCACACCCTACTTGCCTATAGTTACCACTCAGTTAATCCCTATCATAGGATTAATGCACTGATTAGGTTGTTAAGACTCTCATAATCCAATCTTTTCACCTCTAAACTTACTTGCATTGTCTCACACATGAGCTTTTGGGAACCCCTAATATCCAAATCATAGCATAGTTATAGGGTATTTGCAAACAAGCCAATTTGCTTATTTGTTCATTTAAACCAACAAATACTTACTGAGCATTGCTGAGCTGGCACTGTCCTGGGCACTATTTCTGTGTCCAGGGACACAGAAGTGGAGGAGATAGAGAAGGTCCTTCACATCACAGCCTTACATTCATCTTGTTTAGAGTGCTTATACCATTCAACACTATATTTCAATAGTATGTTCAACCAGCTGGGAACATTTTCTGTGTTATCATTACTTTGTGCCCAGCACGTAGAACATGTCCAAGTAGATAAAAAAAAAAAAAACAAGTTATGTGCTGAAGGAATTAACAAGTAGTGCAATATACCCTTTCCCTTTTCAAGATGATAAAACAAAGACCAATATAGAAAAACTTATTCAAAAGTCATAAAAATTTAGTTATTCTTCCAGGAAAAGACCACAAATATCCAGGTTTATGTATCTTCCAATAAACTACACATATAAAATGTACATACAACAAACATTTATGAAAACTATGTCAGTGAAAATAACGGTTCCGACAAAGAGCAATTACACTCATGAATTAGAATGAAGAGTATCATTCATTCTTTGTCATCGTTCCTCCCCCATAAAATTAGTCAGTTTGATGACCTTCTTCAATCTTGAGTGAAAAAAATAGCCTTGGTATTTCAGATGAAGGTATAACTAGAGCTCCACTGACAAATGCAAAAGAATTAGTATTAAAGATTAAGAGTGCCCAAATAAATTACTCCATCAATCTATGCTGCCTAAGTTTGATACATGTAGTTCAGTACTTGAACTAAACTTTAATAGCTTGACAATCTATCTCAGGGTCACTCCAAAAGTGACTCTGCTTTCCTATTAGAAATTCTTTTCTTGTGGTTGATATGAGACCACGTTCCATTTCCTGGGTGCTTTGAGGGACCACACCCCCAAAAGTCATTCAAAGTATTTCATTCCTCAGAAATGAGTTCACAAAGGCATGTGGACTGAAAAGGACCCATTAGAGACCACCTTTGAGAGAAAAGCTCATTCTTCCTCTGAAGTATAAAAACTCAAAAGTATGAAGGCACTGGCAGTGATTTTGTCTGTCAAGTAGAGCAGGACAGACTATAGAAGTTAAGTTAGCAAAGAGAAAACCTGAAAGATGGAGAAACACAAAGACAGAAACCTAATGATATAACATAAGTTGGGGACTGGATCCAGTTAAACCTGATTTTGGATCTTTCAATTACTTGGGCCAATTGTGTGTGTGTGTGTGTGTGTGTGTGTGTGTGTGTGTATCTACATATATAGTATGTGTATACATATACACATATACATACATATTATACATATTCATGCATAGACACACACACAGAAATTAATAAGAAAATGTATGATACATGTAATCACCACAGTGTAGGCTCTTTGAGTACAAGATTTGGGATTTTTTTGTTTACTGTGCTATCATAACATGTCCATGATGCCTCAGTACCTAGAAGGCATTCAATAAATATTTGAAATCATATCCAGTCCTCATGTTATCTATGTCACTGTGGCTAAAATCTTCAAAGAAAGTCAAGCCAAGATTTCTGTTACTGATATATATCACAAACCCTAAAAAAGTTAGCATGCATTGTGTTATCTGTTATTTCATTAATCTTAACAACACAGGAAATAATAGTTATTATATTCATTTTACAAATGAGCTAAGAGAGGTTAAATAATTTTCCCAAGGTCGTAAGTAAATGACAGAGCTGGGATTGAAGCCTAGATGACCTGATTCTAATGTCTGCATTCATCTCTCTGATTACAATATGATACGATTTGTTAAGAGTTTTTTTTTCATTGTCATTAGTAATTTGACACAATAGCGCACATTTAACCCAACTCTTTTCAAATAAAAATTTCAAAGACCTAGAGATCAAACAACTTTTACCAAATCAAGCAAAAAGTATAGCAATGCTGTAACTAGAATATGAGATTCAATTCTTGTTATTTAGCCCTCTGTTTCATATTTCAAAACATCTCTGACACTAAAATAAAAGAACACAGTGAAAGCCAAACAGTGTACAAAGAATATACCACTCTTGGAGGATTTAGGACACTGCTTAAAAATAGTATAAGGTTAGCTAATAATTACCAAGTGGCTCCACAGTGTAACACCCAAACAGGAATGTTTAAAGGATATTTGGTGGTTTTGAATGCAATTGTGCACAGATTTCCATCATTTATATTACACAAATATTTGTTTTATTACTAAACAGAGGGTAGTTTGTTTCAGAAGGCTGAAAGGGTAGCAGGTTCCATAAGAACTATGATGTTCTCTTAGAATTAAATCTTTCCAATTCCCCCTGAAAATAATATGAATCAACAGGAATAATGAAGTAGGAAAAAGCACTACATTTTTTAGCAAATGTAGGAGATAGAGGAAACCTAAAATTTACCAAACTTGCAAGCATGGTCAATGACTCCCCAAATGGCAGAATTGGCTGAAGCACCTGAGAAAGAACTAGCTGAAAATCTAGGGGTGAAGAACTGTATTAGTTAGGTTTTCATCACCACGACCGAAACACCTAATTAGAATAATTGGAGAAGAAAAAGTTTATTTTAAGCTTACAGTGTCAGAGGTTCAGTTCATGGTTTGCCAGCTCCATCACTCTATGCCCCAAAGTGAGGCAAAGTATCATGGCAGAAGAACTTGGCAGAGGAAATCTATTCACCTTGTGGTAGCCAGGAGGCAGAGAGAGCCAGCAAGGAATAAGGGACAAATTATAAACCCCAAAGGCACACCTCTATTGACCTACTTCCTCCAGCTACACCATACCTGCCCACAGTTGACACCCAGTCCAACTGTCCTTTCAAATTATTACTCCATGAAATGGATTACTCCACTGACTAGGTAACAGTATCATAATCTGATCATTTCATCTCTGAACATTCATGCCTTGTCTCACAGGTGAGCTTTCAGGGGGCACCTCCTATCTAAACCATAACAAGAAGGAAGTGCAAAAAGAGATCCAACATATTTTTTAATCCCTGGAAGGAAGAAAAAAAAAAACAAGATAATAGAACAAATATTTGAAACATTAATTGAGGAAATTCTCTGTGATAGTTTTTAAAACTGAAATTATATACTGTGCACCTGAGAAAATACTCAAGTCAACACTGAGACAATTTCCAGTTCAATTATTGTGACTTTAACATACAGAAAGAGATTGGGAATTTGAACAAAGAGATCAAGACATTCATAATTGATATAAAAGGAAAGTGGCATCAGACCTCTCACTGCAACATCAAGACAAGAAAACAGTGAAGAAACACCCATGAGGTTATCCAAAAAAAATTAAAACAGGAGGCACACATTTCTTTTTACATAAGTTCTCCCATTAAGTTTAAAGAACTCAGGGAATAATTCCCCAATTGCCCTTTCTGGGGTATTTATTATAGAATGAGCTCCAGATAATGAAGAAGTTATTGAACAAACTTTTTTGAAAGGAATGATGATGGACAACAATTACATATGACAATAAAATTGAGACTAAAAGATGAATATAGGATTAAAGAATAGTACAGAGATGGTAAGTATGATTTAGCAATATGAAACTAGCACAAAATAAAAATTGGGTGAAAAGAAGAAGAGGGAACATAATAAATTCCCTGACTATCTCCTAAGATATGTCTTGGAATGAAATACTATTTCAATTGACAGTGTATTTAAACCTACAAATAGCACACTAAGTAAATACCTACTGTGGACCAAAATTAGATCACAGAAGATCAAAAAGGGATACAGGAAAAAATAGTTTCTAGTCTACATTTGTTCTTGTTCATAGACAGAAAAAGTAAAATAGCATCACTTACTTTATTTAAGGATACTAACATAAAAATAACCAATAGAATGAAAACACAAACTTCCCTAAATATCCTAGAACTCCACAAATGGAAAAAAGGAAAGGGGTAGAAATCAGATAGATGGCATTGTGAAAAGCATCCTAGGTTCTTCTACATATTTTCACATTCACATATTTACCAACGTACATAATATATTAGAGACCTATGATCAAATTTGGCATTCAAATCAAAAAATGTCAATGTGGTTAACTCATCTAACATGTAAGGACACAACATTATGATGTACAAGAGAGAACTGCCTAAAGCAAAGTGACTCAGAAAGATTGAAATTAAAGAAGATTGCAAAGAGACTGTGATGGGCAAAACTGTGTTCCAAGAAAAATTAACATGTTAAATTCCTAACACCCACGTCCTCAGAATGTGACTGAATTTGGAGATAGTGCCTTTAAAGAGGGAATTAAGATAACATGAGGTCATAAATGACACCCTAATCCAATAAACCTGGTATCTTTATGATTAGGACACAAACATGCACACAAGAAGACCTTGTGAAGACACAGGAAGAAGAAAGCCATCTATAAACCAAGGAAAAAGACCTCAGAAGAAACCAACCCTTCTCACACCTTTGTCTTGGACTTCTAGTCTTCAGAATTGTGAGAAAAGAAATTTCTTTTAGCCATACAGTCTTTGGTATTTATTATAGCAGACCTAGAAAACTCAGAGACTAGTTCATTCTCTCACAATGAGAATGAGTTGGATAAACTACAATTTTCATTGTAGTTTTTTTTTTTTTAATTTAATTCCAATAAAGAACTAAGGATGCAAAGAAATCTAAAACAATTCTAAAAAGTGATGAGCTCTTCTTAGAAGAAATTCACAGCTTTGTTCCTCCTTGGTGAAACTTGGGGTGAAAAGTAAAGAGGTGAAAGGTATCTACAATGAAAACTACACGATACTAAAGAAAGAAATTGGAGAAGACCATAGAAGATGGAAAGACTTTCCATGTTCTTGGATAGGCATAATTAATATTTTCATAATGACCATACTACCAACTGCTATACACATTCAATACAATTCCCATCAAAATTCCAATGATGTTCTTCATAGAAATAGAAAAAGCAGTCATGGAATTCATATGGAAAATTAAGAGGCCCAAAATACCTAAAGCAATCCTTAGTGAAAAATATGAAGCAAGAGCTATAACAATACCAGACCTTAAATTATACTCCAGATCTAGAATAACAAAAACAGCATGGTATTGGCACCAATATAGGCAAGAAGACCACTGGAACACAATAGAAGACACAGAGATAAACCCATATAAATATAGTTATCTCATACTAGACATACGCCTCAGATAGGGTGTTAATTTCCAGGAAATACAAAGAACCCAAAAATCTTAACACCCCCCTAAAAAATGACAAATACCCCAATCAATAAATGGGCAAAGGAACTGAACGGACCCTTCTCAAAATACAGTTACCTCATACACCGAAGAAAAGATAGCGGCTGGGGTTGTATGCAGCCCAGGTTCAATCCTCAGCAGCACGTAAACATAAATGCATTGCATTGTGTACAACTAAAGCAAATAAATAAATATATTTTTTTTTAAAAAGATAGCCTCTTTAACAACGGTGCTAGGAAAAGTAGAAATCCATAAGTAATAGAATGAAAGTTAATCCCTATGTCTCACCCTGCACAAAGATCAACTCTAAGTGGATCAAGGACCTAGGAATTAGACCAGAAACCCTGAACCTACTAGAAGTAAAGATAGGCCCAACACTTCAACGTATTGGCATAGGAACTGACTTCCTGAACAAGACTCCTAAAGCACAAGAAATAAAATTTAAAAATCAAGAAGTGGGATGACCTCAAACTAAAATGATTCTTCACAGAAAAAGAAACAATCAAGTGTGTGAAGAGAGAACCTACAGAATGGGAGAAAATTTTTGCCATTTGCACCTGAGATAGGGTGTTAATTTCCAGGATATACACAGAACCTAAAACACTTAACACCAAAAACCAAAACCAAAAATAAATAAATAACACAATCAATAAATGGGCAAAGGAACTGAACAGGCCCTTTTCAAAAGAAAAAATATCTATGATCAACAAATATGTGAAAAAAATGTTCAACATCTGTACCAATTAGAGAAATGCAAATTACAACTACAGAGATTCCATCTCACTCCAGTCTGAATGGCAGTTATCAGGAATACAAGTAACAACAAATGTGGGCAAAGATGTGGGAAAAGAGAATGCTCATACATTGCTGGTGGGACTGCAAATTGTTGTTAACTCTCTGAAAAGCAGCATGGAGATTCCTCAAAAAATTAGGAATGGAACCACCATTTGACCCAGTTATCCCATTCCTCAGCTTATATCCAAAAGATTCAAAATCAGTGTACTACAGTGATACAGCCAAATCAATGTTTGTAGCAGGCCAATTCATAATAGCTAAGGTATGGAACCAACCTAAGTGCCCACCAACAGAAGAATGGATAAAAAATTGTGGTATATGTACATGATGGAATATTATTCATCCATGAAGAAGAATGACTTTATGACATTTGCCAGTAAATAGATGGATCTGGAGAATACCATGCTAAGTGAAGTAAACCATTCCCAAAAAACCAAAGGTTGAATGTTTTTGCTGATATATGGAAGCTAAATCACAATAAAGGGAGGAAGGGGAGGAAGAGAAGTTTAGAGATTAGACAAATGAGAACAAAAGGAAGGGAGGGGTTACAGGAATAGGAAAGACAGTAGAATAAATTTAACCTAATTTTCCAATGTACACAGTATGAAATTACCTAAGTAAACCCCATCATCACAAGAATGGGGTCCTAATTAGAATAAGATATATCTTATGCTTATATAATTTTGTCAAAATGAATTCTACTGTTATGTATAATTAAGAAAAAAAACAATAAAATAAAAATTTTAAAAAGTAATCCATGCTAAGTATTATTCTATTATGGGAAAAAACAGCCAAATTTTTATCAGACTTTTGTAGGCTAGTCATTGGCTTATATGATCAGTTAGAATCACTAAGAATACCAAACAGAGGTTGCTAGCCCCACTGACCCTCTAGGCTCTTGTTGCAGCAGATCTCTGCAGAGTACACAGAATAAAAGGCTGTGGGAAGAGCAGGAGGATTGGAGACATCTCCCCTGAGGTGCACAGGAACTTCTTAGGAATAGAGCAGCAGGCTGCAGAAGGCCGTGAAATAGGACTCCACAGGATGGGAGAAAGACAGTATAGAGAGATCCGGACCCAGCATAAAGGGTAGAAAGTAAAAGACAAGTCTTTGGTTACCCAAAAAGCTAGTTAGCACCCATGGAATACGACAAAGAGGGAACACTCTCACACTTCAGAAAGTTGATGACCTGAGGATGAGTAGCATGGATAGAATTCTCTGCTGTAGGAAACAATACTCAAGCCACCCTCAAAATATTTGTAACCAATGAGGGACTAAATCAAAGCAAGGCTAACACCCAACCCAAACATAGTCCAACTACAGTTTAGAATGATTGAGCCTCACACACAAGCAGCACTATGGGAGAAGGGAGTTGCCTCTTCCACAGGCAAATATTTACCTGGGTTACTAATGATTTTACACATAATATTCAGCATAGACTCTAACACTCTAAGTTTGTGAAAACAGAAGAAAATGAAATAGTCAATAGAAGCCAACCACAGGTCATTAGTTCAGAAATAAGCCAGATAAGCCAGAAATTACAATTATTAGATAAGATGTGGTAAAATAACCATGATAAACATATTTTTTATTTTTAATATGTTTTATTTTGTAATTGGCAAACAAAACATCTATTTATCACATATTGTTTTAAAATATGTGTATTTAAAATATGGTTAATAGCTAATACATATATATAACTTTAAATAATATATAAATATATAACTTTAAAACCTAGTAGAAATATATATATGTGTGTGTGTGTGTGTGTGTGTGTGTGTGTGTGTGTGTATAACTTTAAAACCTAGTAGAAAAATAGGGAATTGAAGTAGATAAAAGTAAACCATAAACAAACAAAACAAAAACTAAATTGTGATGCTAAAACTAAAAGTGACAAAATGATAAACAAGGCATTCAGTCCCTGACACAGTCACTGGACACAGAGGAGAGAAAAGAATCATAAATTTTAAGAAAAGTGAACAAACGTATCCAAACAGAAACAGAAAAAAAAAATAGGGAAAAAAATCTAAGAAAACATTGAGTACTTTAATATGTATATAATGGGAAGCTCAGAAGTAAAGGAAAAAATAGGACTGAAAAAAACATTTTTTAAGTTTTAAAAGCCAAATATTTAGAAATTAAATGCAAATATTAACTGCTATTGGCATTGTAAATAAAATGTATGAAAACAGGATTTATGGGAAATTTTAAAAGCAGACAAAGGAAAAGATATTACTTATAAGGAAGAAACTATAAGAATCATAGCTCATTCTTTCATCATATACAGTACACACCACATACATCATGGTTAAGTTACAAATGAAAGGTACAGAGAAGTATATACAATATATTACTGCTTTTGTAAGGATAGAAAGAAATAAAGAGAGTTGATAAGTTATTGGATAGAATCACTGAAAGTCCTCAGATTGATAATAACTTGCTTTGTCTGAGAGAGCATAGAAGAACTCACATAAGGGCAATAGGAATATGAAAATCACCAAAATCTTTGAGTTCAAAACATTAAAAAAAATCTAAGATATGAATATCTTGGAAAGAAAGGGGGAAAAAGTACTCAGCTTCAAGAAATGGATTTGATGACAGAAATCACAGCCTTTCCCTTAATGATATGCATTGCTTTTTAAATTACTCTCTCTAAATGTTTTCCTAATTAAGAAAATAATAAATATTTTTTGTATTTTCTCTTCCAAAGATCAACTAACAAAGTACTTGTTTTTATTGAATAAAATTCATTATTATAGCAAAAACAATAAATCAGAAATTTTGTTAAGCAAAAAATATTAATAAAATAGCACTCATGATCATCTGACCAAGATAGCTCTTTGGGGTATGTCGTCCTGTAGGTATGTAGCTAGGGAGGGAGAGAGGGAGGGAGCGAGGAGGGAGGTAGACAGAAGGATGGAAATTTAGTTAGTGAGACAAAATAATAATGATAAATAAATGGATAGATCAATATACAAATATATATGATATGAAAATGGTGATGATGATAAATAGGTGATAGAGATTCCATTTTTATAAAAATATGTGAAGAATTTTCTTTCTGAGGACCCCTTGTAATTTTTCAAGATCAAGACATTAGCATTATCATTGTCATGAAAAACCACTGAAATCAATAGCAAAGGTCTCCTTCCAAATGTGTGTGAATTGCTTTCATTTACAACTTCAGCAAAGAAAACCTGCCAGGGCATTACTAAGAGTAAAATCCATTCTTCTGTTCACTAAACCTAAACCATTGCATTAGTGTAGACCAAGACAAACACAAAATATCACAATAATGCTTTGGGGGATATACGCTTCATTAAAGATAATCCAACACAATATGACAAAACATAAGGTAGCTATTCTGTCTGCAGCAACACAGATGAAGACTTTATTTTAAACCCATAGCAGATTGAATTTTTGCATGATGTTTTCTTTAAACTGCCTTGCTTAATCTAGAAATACATTAAAACACTCATCCACCAGCTGTGCTGGTTTCAGCTGTAGCAAATTGATGATTAGCTTCCTCCTGACAATATTTTCTTCCCACAGAAATTTTAAACTGACTGAAATAACATTAAAATTCAGGAATGGAAAACAAAACTTCATTATTACACTTTTTGAGGCTATTTTACCTTCAAATCATTTGAATAATGAATGTGAATAAAACTAATATTGGAAAATATTACTTAGGTATTAAAATTCTATGTTTAATTTTTTCAGATAAAGATCAAAACATTACCATCCCAAAGTCTGGTAAATAGGTGTAATTAGTTGCAATTGATGGTAGAATGAGATGGATATCATTACCCTAAGTGCATGTATGAAGTCATGAGTGGTGTGAATATACTTTGTATACAACCAGAGATATGTAAAAATGTGCTCTATAAGTATAATATGAAATGTAATACATTCTGCTGTCATTTCTAACAACTTTGAATAAAAAAAATAAATAAATTGGGGGAAAAAAAACTCCATCACAAAATTTGTGACTTTGGTACAGCAGTTTCAGAACCTGTTAGTAATATAAGGAAACTGGTTATCAACAATGCAGACAAAAATTTTACCTTATGTGCTATGTGATTTAAAGAACAAATATTTCCTTTTAGTCAAAATCTTTTATAATATTTATTTATTTGTTTTAGTTGTACACAATGACTTTTTATTTTTATGTGGTGCTGAGGATCAAACCCAGGCCACTCATGTCCTAGGCAAGCGCTCTACCACTGAGCCACAACCCTAGCCCCCTTTTAGTCAAATTTGACCAATTTTAAGGTATGAAAACATTTTAGGCTAATTAAAATCTAATTAATTTTAAATTTAAAATTAAATTTGACTAAAAGAAAAGACATATATATGGAAAAAGTCCTTATATTCCGAATTTTCTAAGCAAGAGTTGGCAAACTATGGTTTATGGACAATTGCCTATTTCTGTCAATAAAATGCTATCAGAACACAGCTGTGTCCGTTTGCTCAAATGTTGTCCTTGGCAAATTTCACACAAGAAAGTTTAGCAATTGCTATAGAAAGTTCATAAGTCTCCAGCTCTAAAATATTTACTATTTGGCCCTTTAAGAAAAGGTTTGCCAACTGATAGTCTAATAAAAAGATTCAGACTAAGTGTGTTAATCAGCTTTTCATTGCTATAACAAAATACTTGGGGAAAAAATAAACAACTAAGAGAAAGAAAGATTTGTTTTGGCTCATAGTTTCAGAGGTTCAGTCTGCAGTCATCTGGCTCCAAGGCAGAAAAAATTGTGTTGGAAGTGCAAGGCTCCTCGGGTCATGTCAACCAAGTAGCAGAGAGAAAAAGGAAAGTTCTGGGGAGAGGCCAGACTCTTCCAGGGCACACCCCTGATGACCTATTTCCTCCAACTAAGTCCCAACCCTGGTGGTCCTTCCAGCTCTCAGTGGATTAATCCCCTGATTATAAGATTACAGCCCTCCCCATCCAATATCTCACCTCTGAACGCTGCACCACTGCCTAACACAGGAGTTTCTGAGGAGCATTTCAATTCCAAGTCATAAACACTCACATTCACAACCATCCCATCCTGGTTCTTCCTGTCTTCTTCCAGGGTGAGAAAAAAATAAATTAAAAAAACTGAAAAGATGATGTGGTGTTCATATTGAACCAAGTGCCTGAAAATCTAAAGCAAAACAAGACCACTCCTTAGCATTCAGTGTTTCACCTATCCCTTTACCTGCCCCAGATCTGGCATGAATTTTCTTCTTAGCCCTGATGTGTGATCCACTAGACATTTCTGATTACAATTTTGATTAAAATATGCAGTACATTTTACTGACAGAATCTCACACCTGGTCTTATTTTAATTCATCTTATTTTTCACTAAAAATTTGAAGTAATCAGCATCAAATGAAAAGGAAGTAAATTTTGACCCTTACATAGGCAGAGGTAGAGCAAAAATTACTGAATGCATAATGCATTTGTACTAAAAACATTCTAAGATCATTAGTCAGAAGTTATTTGCCTTTTTACAATGGGTAGAGAGTCTTAAATGGTCTTGGTAAATTACATATGTCTTAACCAGCAGAGCCTACTTAATTATGAGTCCAATGTGTGCTTACCACTGACTCTATGTAAGAGTCTGAAAATTATCTTCCAATTTTTAATTTGGAAGAATATTATAAACATTGTTTTACTGCTATTGTTAGATTTAATAAATAGCTTTTGAAGATAAACTAAAGTCACACATTTTAAAATTTCTACTATCCATTTGACAACAGAATTAGAGAAGAACTAAAAGAGAAAGAAAAAACATTAAGGAAAAGAAACTCATTGAGTCATTTTTTTTTTTTTTTTTTTTAGGTAAGTTTTATTCCATGAGTTCCAAACCTTATTTTATGTACATCAGATCACTTGGAAAATTTTTAGTAAGAACCAAGTCTAGCACTGTGGGCCCTCCTCCTCAGATTCTGTTTCAAAGAGCTCTTATATTGTCCTGGATTATACAGTTTTAGTAAACACCTCATATTGTTTTGATGGAGTTTGGAAACATGATACAGTTGTATCAGTACAATGTAATTAAAGAATGAGAGACAAGATCTGATTTTGTTTGTTCATTCTTTACCAAGCATCTATGTATTTTGCAAATTGTATATCATGGTTAAAGCGTCAATTGGACTGAGCCATGGGGCACCTTGATATTTAGTCAAAAATTATTCTGGATATTTTGTGAAAGTGTTTCTGGGTGAGATTCACATTTAAATTGGTATACTGAAGAAAGCATACTGCCTTCAACATGCTCCTACTTGATGATCTTCAACCTGGGATATAGCTTTTCCTAGTTCTATAGAAGCATGTAGCCTTTGGATTTGAACTAGGGCATTAGACCTGCAGACTTTGTACTTGCTGGCCTCTGTAATCATGTGAGCCAATTCCTTATAATAAATCCCTTTAGATGCAAGACAAGTAGGTAGGTAGGAAGGAAGATAGATGATAAATATAGACATATAGATAGACACACACACACACACACACCTGTTGGTTTTTGTTGCTATGGAGAACTTTGTAAATATACTATGGAAAGAGAAAAAATCAATTTCTCTAAAAGTCTACAACCCTTGATTCTTATCCAGTTTTATCACAGTTAATCCCTGTGGTAGTGGACAATTCTGTGGATGTTATATGCTTTCCTTTTCCCATCCTTTAAGTGTTACAGATACCTGCCTGCCTATATCATAGAATTATTGGAGTATATGTCACATAACTTGAAGAATGTAAAAGAGGGAATATCAGAATAAATTTGGCAGATTGAACACACACACTGAATTCCATTCTCTCTGAAGTAACAACAATGGCAATAGAATATAATTTTTTAAATTACACAATTAACTATAAAGCAAATGGGAAAGAAGACTACATCAGCAAAATTTAAGAAGCTGAAAAATCAGAAGGATAGATGGTAAGTGATTTAGCACCCAAAGGAAAGCCATATTTGAAATAAGCATTATGGAAATTTCATGTGTAACTCAATTTGTGACCACAGATTCTCAAAAGGCTTAGGATAGTGGAATTAGAGTGAAAATTAGGACAAAAGCAAAGAAAAATAAATTAAAGTAAAACAAACAAACAAACAAAAAAACAGAAGTGGTGGTTGAAAGTTTAAGGCATAATAAATCCCAGGATACCCTCAGCTGGATGACCACTACTCCCTTCCTCAGGCAGAACTGTAAAAGAATAAATTTCTTATTTTTCAAGGCAACAAGTTTGTAGTACTTTTTATAACAGCCCTTGGAAATTGTTTCAGATGAAGAAGGAAGATCTTAGGGAGACAGGAACACAACAGCCACCTTAGAAAACAGATGGGGCAGGTCAGACAGCTCTGGGAAAATGGCACAAAGAGACAATTGACAGTATAACTGATAAGTGCTTAGTGTACTGAGAGGAAATATAGATAACTAGGGAGGCTGTGAGATGCAGAGAAAACATAGTGAGTGAAAAATAAATAAATAAATTCCAATTTAGGGAGGATAAAGTATGCATGAAAGTGAAAGGAATCAAATTCTACCTATGGCTCAGCTGTTCTAATGACAAATTTCATGTGCAAACTTGATGAGTGTTTTGAGATGAGATTAATATACAAATATGTGAAATCTCTGTAAAATAGGTTGCCCTTCTTAATGTGAGTGAGACTTATTCAATTAATTGAAGACCTGAATGGAATAGAAAGACTGACTTCCCTAAGCCAGACAGTGTTTTCCAAGAGACTGCCTTTGGACTTTATCTGTACCATCAGTTCTACCTGATCTCCAGGCTGCCGGTTCTCACTGCAAATTTGGGATTTGCCAGTCTCCTTAATTACAAGAACCAATTCTTCTTCTTAATCAATCTCCTTCTATAAAATACATACCTTAATTAGTTCTCTTTATACGAAGAACTCTAATAAAGATGCAAACAGGCATTTTGTAGTAATTATAATATAAATACTGAAAACTAATATCAATACTATAACTAATATGAAGAATGGGTGATGGATAGTGACCATGTATATGGTAGGAATTGGGGTGGAGTAAGAGAGCTAAATAGACAAAGCTAATGCCAAAAAATTGAAAAGCATCAAGAAATATCACAACAAGCATTTCCCTATAGCTATGAACATATTATTGAAAGAAAGCTAAAGCCCCAAAAGCTTTGTGTGCTAAGAAAGGCTACCTTTAGTCATGTATGCTATTAGAAGTACATGAAAACTAATTTCACATAATAATTAACAACAGATCATTATTAAGGTCAAATCCCATACAAAGTTATTATAACATAAAAGAGAATTAAAAGCTGAATAAAATTTCAATGAACAATGAAAGATGCCAGAAAGATATGCCCACAAAACAGATCAAAGCTGAAATCTTCTATTTCAGAAAAGATAAAAGGTATTAATAACTATACAAGATGAAAAGCAACATAGATTATAATTATAATAATACAGAAATGAAGTGGGGAAAAAAACTCAGAAAAATAAGCCCAAAAAAGTAAATTTCAAAAATGAACACCAAACTAAAAGGAGCACAAGAATGAATAAACACAACAGATAAAGATTTAAGAGAAATGAAATGAAAGGAGGAAAGTTCTATAAATCCAAAATAAATAAGAGATAAAATAAGTTCAAGAGAAAGTGACAAATACTGATCAGCAGAGAAAATCCAATGTATAAATAATAGAAACCCCTAAAGAACAAAACCAAAGCCAAGAAGAAAAAACAAATACTGAAAACTGTAACTAAAGAAAATTTACCTGAAATAAATTTTTTAAAAACCCTGAAATTACACATGATATAGCAAACAAAAATATGAAAATATGGACCTATGATGACTAACTCAAGGACATAATCTATTAACATCACCAGCCTCCAAAGAATAGGAAAATATCCTTTGGGGATATGACTTTCAGAGGAAAGAAAACTAAGTTAGACTTTAAGAGAGTGGTGCCTTATGATTGGGGAGAATCAAATAATGTTTAGATTACTCAAGAAGAAAATATGAACCCAGAGTCTTATATCCCCCCAAATTAACTTTGATGTATAAAAGCAGAGACAACCTTTAATTAGACTTGTGAGCCCTTCCTGAGAATACCTACTAAGGACAAAGCTTAATGCACCCAAAATGCCTAGAGAGACACCAAGACAGGAGCTGATTGTGTCCAACTTGTGATTACTTTTACAACTAAGACAATGAGGACCAAATAGGAAATGGTATAGTTGAAATAGTTATATGCTCAGAGAGTGAAAATAAGAACAACTATAAAAAAATGTGGGGCGAGAAATGAAGAGCATTGTTATGGTTTGGATCTTAAACATCTCCCAAAGGCCATGCATTAAAGGCTTGGTCACCAGCTTACGGTGCTATTAGGAGGTGGTAGAACCTTTAGTAGGTTGGGCTAGTGGAAGGCAGTTAGGTCACTGCCCTTGAAGAGGATATTGGGATACTGGCCTCTTGTTTTCTCCCTTTGCTTCCTTTCCTCCTTTTGCTTCCAAGCTGCCATTAGGTGAACAGACCTCTTCTGCCGTGACGTACTGTGCTTTTACAGGCTCAAAGCAGCTGAGCCAAGTGACCATGGACTGAAACCTCTGCAACCATGAGCCAAAATAAACTTGTCCTCCTTTTAAGTTGATTATCTCAGGTATTTTGTCACAGAGACAGAAAGCTAACACAAGCATGTTAAAAATTATCAGTAATTATATTGATAGCATTAGCATTGCTATCTTGAGACTGTGGTATATGTACTATGTATTAAAGTAAATGAGCAATTATAGGATATTCTAATTACATTATTTCCCTGTGTCTTTTTGCGCACCAGGATTCTCAGTGTAAAGGAGAGTATATATAGAATATATATGCAGAAAAGGGTGAATAATAAAACCTGTAGTTCTAATTTGAGTTAAAAGTATTATTAGAAACTCCTAAGTGTTTCATCTTTTAATATTTAATTAATTAATAATATATATTGATATATTTCTAGTTCTGTTCACTAAAAGGGCCTGGAAATAATGACAGACTAGAAGCAAAGAATGTCCCTTGATCCCAGATTATGGTCTTGAAATATCAATTCCCACTAAATAAAACCAGTCTGAAAATAGAAAATATATAAGATGGATGTGTAAGATTGTTATCATACCAAATAGTAAAGCAATCATCAGAAATTAACAGTGTCATATCAAAGTAGTTGAAATCTCACTTTAGGAGCCTCCTATAGACCAAAATTGGAAGAATTTGAACTTTTTTTTTTTTTTTTTACGAGATCAAAACTACTTACTTTACTACTAGAGAGAGAAGAAAATTTCATTTGCTGAGGGAAAACAGGTCCAATGAGCTGGGAATTTGAACATTTAAAACATTAATAGTTGCAATGAATTGAAGTCCATTAAATATATCTAAATCCATAAGTTCATTATGATATTAAAAACAAAGATAATTGTCCCTCTTTGGAGAATGAAAATAAATCAATTCAATGTCTTGAAAGCTAAACAAATGGAAAGAAACTAGCATCTATCCTGCCTATCCTGTCTGACTATAAAATTGGGTAACTAACTCAACAATGGATGAGGATAGACATCATTAAAAGTATTGCAACTACAAATAAAAAAGAAATAATAGGCATAAAATACCATCATTTTTCACATCCCAATAAATTAATGTGTCTAGGAAGTAACCATCAACAGCTGCTTATATCGCAAATGGAAATGACCAGATAGTTTGTGCTTCCAGATGAAAGAGTTCAACCTCACATGTAGTTGAGCCAGCCTTTGAAATTAGCTGCCAATATGTGAGAAATTCGGAGGATAGAGAAATACATTGATCCCTTCCTTGAGTAGGAAATCTTAAAAATCCATCCTATGGGAAACTATGGGTTCAGGACCCCAGGTTCTGTAACAGAAAAACTAAGGAAGCAGAAAGGAATACAAGAGAAACCTATAAATTAAAAGAAAACTTAAAAGACAAATCATTTTTTTTATAAAAACAGGCAATGGTGTCCAGGATGTACAACTCAATGATAAAACCAAAAATAAATAAAAACAATTACTATAAAAATCAGGATAAACTCCAAATAGATACTCAAATTTTCTAAAACCCATAAACAAAACAAATTCCAAATGGATAAATATCTCACTGCAATTTTTTTAAAGTTTAGAAGGTTTCAAAAAAGTTATGGTAGAGAAGGAAAGATTTCTGTATGATAAGAGGATAGTAAAATTTTCTTATTCTAACTAAAGAATGACACAAAAATGATGGTGGTAAATTTGGCCAAATCAAAATTAAGTAATTTCCTCTGTCAAGTGTATACCATAAACAAAGTGCAGTGAGCTATAGCCTGAGAGAAAGTATTTGCAATGTGAAAGCTTAGTATCTTTGAAATAAAAAGAAAAGCTAAAAGTAATAGTATTTCAAAAATAGAAATATGAACAAAGGCTATGAAAAGGCAATTTACAGAGGAGAATCCACAAAGGCAAATTTCAGCACGTGAAAAGATGTTCAATTGCAATAGCTGTCAGTGAGATAATATACATGCTATTGTAAATAGGACCTTAAAATAAGTTATTTTCTTACAGTTATTGAAATATAAAGATACAAGTGATTCTTTTCTTTCCTCATTACAATGGTCTACTTATGGGGCTTTTTAGATTTTTCTATTTTATCTCTTTCATTGTTTTTCTAACATCTTAAGATAGTTGCAAAGCTCATTCATTTTTTTCTGCTTCTTTTCCAACATATGCATCACTTAGGATTTCCCTGTGAGCATTGCTTTAACTGTATGCTACAAGCTTTATACATAATGCTTTCATTAACATTCAGTAAAACATATTTTTATTTTCCATTCTGATTTATTCCTTGACCCAATAGTTCTTTACATGAACATTTTTAAATTTTCAAATTTGTCATTACTTTCCAGTTATCTGGAAAGCTATTGATTTCTAGCATAATGGGATGGTGCTAAAGAACATATTTTGTATGACTTAAATGCTTTGAAATTTGTTCAGTTTTGTAAATATTCCTAAGTACTTGAGAAGAATATATATTCTGGTTTGGTACAGTGTTCTTTTGTCATTCCTGGGTTCCTTGTCTACTTGTTCAACAAAATTTTGGAAGAAGTTTATTAAAATCTCCTACTATAATTGTGAAACTATTTTTTTGAAAGCATAATTTAAATTTGTATATTTTAACACTATTTTTAATTTTATCTTCTGATGAATGAGACTCCCATTTATGTCAGTTTTCTCACCAGGATAGAACAAAGATAATAACAACTGATCCACACATCTAATAAAAGAATTAAATAGAAAAATGTAAGTAAAACACACATAGCACAATGCTTAACAGGTGATAGGCACTCACAAGTGTTCATTTTTATTACTCTAAAAACACTGACGTTGAAGACATGAGACTTTAAATATCAGTCATTCACACATGACATGTATTTTATTGTTTCCGGGGGGGTTGTTTTTATTTTAATATCTTTGATGTTGGTGACCATAGCTAAATGCTCTGTGTGTGTGTGTGTGTGCGCACGTGTGTGCGTGTGAGAGACAGAGAGAGAAACAGAGGAAATGTGCGTGTTTTCTCTGAAGATATTTAAATATTATCTCATACAATTTACATCAGGGACCCAGTCTCTAACGGTCTTTACCTGTGCTATATTGTGAAGAGAAAAAGGCAAACATTAAATATAAAAGTATTACACTAAGACATTAAATTTCAAAATTATGTATTTCCTATTTGTATTGACCTTATACAATCTGTCACAACACAGATGGATTAATATAACACTGATTTATTCTATGCAAGTTTTTCATACTTCTTATTTTAAAAGTCCTCTTGGTTTTGGATATTCTCATTTAAATATGTTTTGAAGAATTTCTCCTAACACAAAGATAGATGTTAATATTTATGGAATGAGAATTGCTTGAATTTCGGACCAACTGAGGTTTCTCGACCTACAAAGAGAACATGATTTTACTGAATGGTTCAGGCATTTTCTGGTTGCCTAAGTATGCATATTTCACTCCCTTTCTGCTTTTCTTCTGCTTCTTAGCAGTGTATTCTTCCTTGAAAAACTTAGAGTGACAGTAGCTGAAGAAGGGAATATAACCTCTTGCATTTCACGAACTGTCTCCTGAACAGAGTGAGAGGTAACTGTGATGGCAGATGTTCAAGTGGAAGTTCAGTGCAGTTATAGTGAACAAGGACTCAGTGGAACAAAATTATCATTCCCCCCATCCGACAGTCTTTGATATTTCCCACCGTATCATATTCATGAATTCTAGACGACTCCCACATTTGCCCTGAGACCCTCTCTGCCCTTTCAGTTTCTAGCAGTATTGTAAAGCTCTTTAGGGGGTCTTGACTTCATGCTTCTGTCAGACTAGCTCTTTTCGTGAAAGCATGTTCATGTATATGGCAGTACAATAGACACTATTAAGTAGCCCAGATGACATATCAGAAAGACATTTTAAAAGGATTGCTAAAGGTAAGAGATATTATTATACACATAAGAAGAGATCATTCCCTTGATCCACAGGACAGAAGTTCTGTCGGAAGCCAACTAAACCATGAATGCATTCCAACGTTTAAAACTCAAAAGCTAATCCCATGCAAAATTATAAAAATGATGGGAAAAATTGATTGGGCCTGCTTTCATAGACAATAGCAGATGTGTAAGCCAGATTACACAGTATAAGGGGAGAGCCCAAAGACACACACACACACACACACACACACACACACACAAAAACACACAAACATGCACAACACCACCACCACTACCACCACACCCCGCATATGCTCCTCTATTTTCTATAAATTAGATTCTTCAGAACTATTCATTAATAAGTTTTTATTTGTTAAGTCCAAAATAATACCACTTGAGAAACTTTTGAATGTATTAGAAGGAAGATTTTCTACCCTTTTATCATGAAACATGACTGCCTTGGAATAATGAGAAAACTCCAACTAGATGAGCTTCTACTACACCCTCCCTGACCACAGTGACAGAGGCTAGGACTTGTCTCCTTGTGCCCATGGAGGATGATTTTCTGTTTCCTTACCCTTTGGTGTGTCCTACCACCCAAATCCTGCACAATCCTTCAGGGCTAGGATTGTCTGCCTTACTCTCAACCCCAACTGCTAACAGACAAATGTCTCTGGCTCTTCACAAAGCTAAATAATCCGTTTAGTCTAACGGAGAGTCATGAGAATGGAGCCACCTGCACAACCATACATGCCATCTGTTGAAAACTGCTTAGGACCTCACCTAAGCAAGGCCTTACATGATAAAGTCAAATAGAATCTTGGGGAATTGATTTCAAGACAGTACATAATCTTGAAAGAGAATTCTGTGAGGATTTTAAACATGAAGGAAAAATTAAGACACATAGGACACAAAAAATACACGAATACTATATAAGAGATTCAAAGGATTCTAAATACAACTATCACTTGGGTTCTCATAAATTCTACACGTCTCTGATTAAAAACCCTTTACCATTAGAGGTAACCCCCAAATTGCCACGAATTATATTTAACTATGCTGCAAATTTGAAATGCTTATAAAACTATTTTTTACAGAGTTGTAAGATTATTTTAAAATTTACTCCAAGGATATTTGCATTTTTCAATTTAGTTTAAAACTAAAAGTGATACATGACTTTTTAAAAGCAAGTTGTCAAATGTTATGAGTAGTATAATTTTCCTTGATAAAATTTTTGAAATTTACACACACACCCACACCCACACACATACACGCACAGAGAAGGACACAAAAGAAACTGCCAGTGCTTGCTAGTGTTCTAACAGTGGCTATTAAACAAGGTTTAATATAAAGGAAGCCTCAGGGACCCAGAAGGAAAGTGCTTAAAATTTTACAGGTTTTGCATGAAAAGTATATGATAGAGCAACAAGAGTAAAACCAGACTCAAACTCTGCATCTCAGCCAAAGGTTATCTCTCTGTATCAGGAACCACCGATATGTGCATAGAACATGTTGGCACCAGAGGACCTAAAATGGAATCTCAGATGTTTGTTTGTTTGTTGAATTTTGCTATTCACATAGGCATACTCCTGCTACAAAATCAGCCTCAAAAACAGTGCACTCCTTGACTCCTTGATGCTCACTGAAACTTGTGCAAATAAGAATAGTCCTGACAAACCAATAAAAATAATTAAAAAAAAAAACCTCCATGGACCACATTTACAAAGCAGCACTCTTCATTAGTACGCTTCATGCCTGTACCAGCAGTCAATACATTTCTTAGTTCAGTAGGACACCTCAGGCTAATCACAGACTTACTGACATGAGCCCTCACAGCACAAGTAGTTAAACTCTAGGGTGTTGACCAGAGGAGCAACTTAGCTTTTCTTTGTACACTTTGTGTTTTACTGCTAGAGCTTGAGTACTTTAAGAAAATGTGTTCCTTTAAAGACACTGTTGGCATGTGCATCAACAGATCCCATCCACTCTGTGTGGAACTGGAAATTAGTTGTTGTGAACAAAATTTACCCACAAATGCTATTAAAACAAATGGACCAGTAGGAGGCAAGACTCCTCTGTACTTGGTGACCTAAAGAATCAAAGGCGCCAAAAATGTACAGTGGAGAAAGGATAGCCTCTTCAACAAATGGTGCTGGGAAAACTGGAAAGCCATATGCAACAAAATGAAATTAAACCTGTATCTCTCACCATGCACAAAATTCAATTCAAAGTGGATCAAGGCCTTAGGAATTATACCAGAGACAATACACTAAGTAGAAGAAAAAGTAAGCTACAATTTCCAACATGTTGGATTAGGTTCCAAGTTCCTTAACAAGAATCCAGTAGCACAAGAATTAATACCAAGAATTAATGAATGGGATAGATTTAAGCTAAAAAGCTTCTTCTCAGCAAAAGAAACAATCAGTGAGGTGAACAGAGAGCCAACTAACTGGGAACAAATATTTAATACATGCACATTGGATAGAGCACTAATTTCTAGAATATATAAAGAACTCAAAAAACTTGACAACAAAAAACCAAATAATCCAATTGATAAATGGGCTAAGGAATTGAAAAGATACTTCTCAGAAGAAGATACACGATTAATCAACAAATACATGAAAAAATGCTCAACATCGCTGGCAATTAGAGAAATGCAAATCAAAACTACTCTAAGATTTCATTTCACCCCAGTCAGAATGGCAGCTATCAAGAACACAAACAACAATAAATGTTGGAGAGGATGTGGGGAAAAAGGCACACTCATACATTGCTGGTGGGACTGCAAAATGGTACAACCGTTATGGAAAGTAGCATGGAGATTTCTTGGGAAAATGGGAATGGCACCACCCTATGACCCAGCCATCGCACTCCTGGGTCTATTCCCAAAGGACTTAAAAACAGCATATTATAGTGACACAGCTACCTCAATGTTTATAGCAGCACAATTCACAATAGCTAGATTGTAGAACCAACCTAGATGTCCCTCTGTAGATGAATGGATAAAGAAAATGTGGTATATATACACAATGGAATTTTACTCAGCAATAAAAGAAAATAAAATAATGACATTTGCAGGTAAATGGATGAAGTTGGAGAATATAATGCTAAGTGAAATCAGTCAATCTCAAAAATCCAAATACCGAATGTTTCCTCTGATATAAGGAAGCCTGTTCACAGTATTGTTGGGTCGGGGTACATAGGAGGATTAGAGGAACACTATAATGGTCAAAGGGAAGGGAGAGGATGGAAGGGAGCAAGGGGGGAAGGGGGGAAAAAGTGATTGAATGAGAGGGATATGATTATTCTAAATGCATGATTGAAGACTTGAATGCTGCGAATATACTTTGTATACAAACTGTTTTGTGTAAAAAGATGCTATATATGTATAGTATGAACTGTAATACATACTACTATAAATAAAAATTTTTTAAAAAAGAATAATTAAAAACAAGAAAGGAGAACCAAATCCCTTTTGATCGACATTTAACTTTGGTCTTTCTCTTTTGGAAAAATCATTCCTGGCACATCAGTGGAGCATGGAAGTAGTTTATAGCAGATCATTTAACCCATAATGAAATGAGGATTCACTAAAAAGCTTATCATTCACCCCAAACATGAAGACACAGAACATAAGAGCAATTCAGGCCCATTCAAAACTCTGGCACTTCTGTCCTGCCATTCTTTCTTCTCCATAAACCAAAGCTCAGATTTAAAGGAATATATTCAGTTACTAACATCTGTGCTGCACAGGGAAGTAGATTTATAAAAAAATTCCAGTCTCAACCTCAGGCATAAGGGGAATTTTAGAATGAAGAGACACTAAGGCAGAATGGAAAATAATAATGAAAGGAGTACATAAAAGACACCCTAAATTTCACAGGATGAATTCTACCCATAATTTACAGATAACAGTTTGAAGTTGAGAAGTGATCATGAATATAGCCAAACATGAGAGACGGGATGTTTTTTAGTCAATTAGAAAGCATTGAACATACAATAAATGCCCAGTTATTGATTGTCTTAGCCCCTGACCTTGAGAGTTTACAATATACAAGTCACCTGGGAACTTTAACCTGTACTGTGCTGATCTTATACTTCAAACATTAGATGAATCTGTGTCACTGTTAAACCACTAGTTTCAATCTGGGTTTCATGTAGAATGAAATCCTGGTTCAGTTCATAGAACATTTTTAATAGTCTATTTGACATTTCAGAAAAATTATATCCTGGTTTAGGATTTGCCCCTTAGTTTGTTTACTTTTTACTTACTATGATCTGTATTTGAGTAAAAAAATAATGGCAGTTTCACTGTTTAAGCTCCAGTTATTATTTATAGTTTAGGGTGCACAATTTTGCTAAAAGTCATTAATCACTACAGTATGTAAGTAAGTAAGGTACAATATTCACAACATATATTTTTTGAAAATTTCACCTAGTAACATCACATTTTTAAGTATTTTTTAGACATTGAAGGACCTTTATTTTATTCATTTATTTATTTGCAGTCCTAAGAATTGAACCCAGTGCCTCACACATGCTAGGCAAGAAGCCAATCAGTATTCTTGGACTGTCTGTAAATATCTATTTTTTTTTTTTTTTTTTTTTTTTTTTTGTACCGGAGATTGAACTCAGGGGCACTCGACCACTGGGCCACATCCCCAGCCCTTTTTTGTATTTTATTAGAGACAGGATCTCACTGAGTTGCTAAGTGCCTCGCCATTGCTGAGGCTGGCTTTGAACTCATGATCCTCCTGCCTCAGCCTCCCAGGTGCTGGGATTATGGGCGTGCGTCACCATGCCCGGCTGTCTGTAAATATCTTAAGGGGAAAAATAAAATTCTGAAACAACCTTCTTGGTGAAAGGAGGAATTTCCCACATGAAATAAGAAGTTGTGAGAAAACCACTGAAGAATCCTGAGGAGTGGGAGGAACTATGAAAACTTTTCTTCAGTCATAACAACTACACCTATGTATGGCACACTGCTGAAGGCCCGCTTCAGCAAGGATGTCAAGTTTGGCCCGACCGATGCTGGAGGGGAACGTCGACGAAATGAAATAATCCACACATGAGACAGGTTATAGAAATCTTTCCACTCTTCTTCTCATTTTACTTTTCTCAGCATGACTTTTTATACATCCAGCAAGCACCGTAATTCACATTTTTTCTTTAGGAGGTTACATAAAAGAATTTCAGTAAAGAAGATTACAATAAAGGATAACAATAAAGGATTCCAGGAATTAACTATACAATAAAGATTTCCAGTAATTAACTATAGGGGATTACAATAGGTTTCCAGTAATTAACTATAAAAGTTTACAATAAGGAATTTTCAGGAATTAACTATAAAAAGGTTATAATAAAGAATTTCCAGTAACAAGGAATTTCAGGAATTACCAAGGGAAAATCAAATATTATCCTAAGTACATAATACTGATTAATCTTATCTATAGGAAGGGGAAAGTATTCTAAAAATTTTAAAGTTAATGTTAAAAATTCCTCAACTCTAGGTATGCCTGCTCATAAAGTTATATTGCCCTAGTATCTTCTTTAAACTGGGCTCATCTTGCCAGTTTAGCTAGTTTTTTGGCTTACATTCCACAGGGCCATTGAACTGGTTTTATTATTGATAATTAAATGTATTAGAACCTGGTGGTCATACAATAGAAATACATAAAGAGCACAGACAAAAGAAAGGACAAAGTTTGGTCGCATAAAAGTGGCATCTCATCAGCAATGAGGATCCAAGCTCAGACCCCCAGGATTTGGGGGGAGCTTGGGCTCAAACTCATTTGCGTAACCAAGGAAGAACCCAGATTCACAGTC
The DNA here is from genome assembly GCA_025594165.1 of Tamias sibiricus. Classification (NCBI taxonomy): domain Eukaryota; kingdom Metazoa; phylum Chordata; class Mammalia; order Rodentia; family Sciuridae; genus Tamias; species Tamias sibiricus. The sequence continues at coordinate 99,176,397 of CM046664.1, forward strand.
CTGGATTAGCAGGCGGAGACCCGGCTCAATTCCTAGTTTGGAGAATTTAGGCCCACACAACCCTGAATTAACGGGTTGGGGGTCAAGCTCAAACCCAAGTTGGGGAGATCTCAGACTCACAGCCCCGAATGAACGGGTTGGAGGTCAAGCTCAAATCCCCGGATGAGAAATACCGCATTAGCACACACCCCATCTAAGTACGATAGCATTCACTTCACCTTCTTATTTACCACTAAAGAAAGTGTATGAGAGTGCTAGTGAATATGAACGGCATTACTAGAGATGCTACCTCCACTTGTATAAGTAAATCAATCACCAACTTTAATACATCAACAATTACTGGTGGCAGATGATTTGCAGCACACCTTGGATCTTGTAAAAACACTGCCAAGATACAGATTACTGCAGAAATGAGCATGCTTTTCACTGAAACAGAACAGAGGATAACTGGGAGATATTTGGAGGGAGTATTTTATATTGATTTCAAGGTAATGTGCTGATGAGTATGAACAGGTTAAAAAAAGAAAGAAAATGATAGTGTAAGGGAAATAAAGGAGAACTAGAGAAGCAAATTTTTGAGAATGTAAAGAAATGGGATCATTCAAGGCACAGAGGGAGTGTACGTGTAGCTGTGGTGGGAGCAGGGACTTTCCAGGTAACAGCAAAGCAAAAAGCAAGGCACAAACAACACAGGTGATGGGACAGAGTTAATGATGGGATTATAAAAAGTTCCAATCTGATTATTTTGTTTCCCCTATTGAAGTATCAAAGGCAAGCGTACTAACCTAAAATGAGAAACTAAAGAAGTAGAGAACAAGTATACAAGAGAAGTGTAGAGGAATTACTAGGCAGCATTGTTTACCAATTAGAGATCATGAGTTTAGAATGAGGCCCATCACAACTGTGTGTTTTTCTCAAGCCATCTTAATGCTTGAGTGCAAGAATTAACGGGGTGAATAATTGGGTTCAACCAGCATTCGTTTTTGTCAAGTGCATAAATGGGGGTGGGAGGGATGGGCTCAAAAGAAGTAAGGGTTCTTTCATAGGATTGACCATAACATTGAGCCAAGGAATCTGAGGCAGAGGCATAAGAGAGTGTAAGGGATGATGGGCTTTCTATGTAACACCAGTAGTTTGTTCACTTCTACACAGGTAAACAGAAGATGCTTCACTTTCGGCTCCCTTCTGCACACAAGATGTTCAAATTCTCTGCTCTACTCAGAGGAACTTGCCCTTCAATTAATATGTCATTGGGTATAAAAATTGATGGAGGCTTGCAAGGAGTCCTTTTATTCTTTAATTCTGCAATGAAGATCATAAACTCCTATCTCTCCTTCCTGCAGTAGAAGAGGTATAGTGTGTATGGGTAGAGTAGAAACACTTGTATTTAATAAATATTGCACTGAGTCTTTTTCTTTTGGCCACATTAAATATAGATGCTGTCTTTACCTAAGAAAACTAATCTTCCTACCAGAAAAGCAGGGCTTAGTTATTTAGCCTTATCTAGGAGAAAGAAAGCCACAAGACCCTCCTTTAGACCACCTTCAATACTTCTTAACAGTATAAATATTCTTAACTTCTCTTTCACAGATGAAACTATTCTTGCTGACTTTGATGTCTCTTGACCAATGAAAAAGATCAATGGCAGTTCACATCCACCCACTGCTACTTCTATTATATTCTCTCCCATCCCCCAAACCTCTAAAACTGATGTTAGCTATGTTTTTCAGCCCTATCTCCGTGGTCCTGCCACAGCCAGAAACCGTTATAACCTTCTTTCTGAAGTATACATTGGGATTTATGTAAGCAGCAGCAGACATTGCCCTTTGGGGAACTTTATGTGGTGGCCAGGGTGCTATTTGAAATGGAAGCCCAACATCCATGTCCGAGGCTGACTCTTGCTCCTAGAAGTAGGCATCTGGAGTCCAGCATGAAAGGACAGTCAAATGGAGCTTGTTCCTATGTCTTCAAAGAAGAGTTCCAAGCAGAGTCAAGCCAGCAGCTGCAGTGCAGTTCTGTCAACTGTAGAACTCCTGCCCAATCATGGACAGGTGGATGTTCATGTAAGAAACAGTATATCTCTTTATCTCTTAAGCTCTTTATCCCGGAAAAAGAGCCAAGATGGTTATTTTCATCCATAGATGCCCTGAAAAGGTGAACCTAAATCCAAATCAAATAGAAAAAGGAATCCATGAATCTCACTATAGAGCTGGAATCCAAAAATAATTACTAACACTTGTTAACCATTTGCTATGTGACCAGACACTAAGTGCACTGCATATTTTAATTTTATTTAATCAAAACTCCATGAGATAGAAACTACCATTACCCTCTTTGAGGATGAAGTAACTGAGGGTCAAAGAGGTTAAGTAATTATCTAAGGTGTCTGGTATCATGTTTCAAATGACTGTATTTTATTGCCTGTCCTGTAGTATACATGAGCAGGGCAACATCTGGGAGGGATACCCCCGACCTCCCAGCCAAACTCAGACACAGTGGGAATATGAAAGGAAAAAAGGAGCTAAAATTATGGGAAAATACAAATTCTCATTTTGTGAGGTGGTCCTGAACAGCATGGTGACAGACAGCAACTTTGAAGAAAATGATTCTGAGACTAGTTGACAGATAGCCATAGACCCGTACCAGGACACCTGATCAGATTTTGGGAATATAGCCCCCCACCCCTGGCACATTAAAAGGTCTCCAAAACTTAGAGCTTCTTCTAAGGCCTTCAATTCCTTGGAGAGATGCCAAGGAATTTGAATGCTGCTGTAGCCACACACTTTCCTAACTAAACATACTTGGAAGTAGAGGTAAATGGTTCAAGTCAAAATATCAAATCAAAATAAAAGCGGTGCTCTGAGACTATGTGCTAAGTGTTACAGCAGGCCAGACATTTGTGTAAAGGCAAAGGGCATTATGGGAAAGCAGAATACCATCAATCCTCCAATGTGTCAACAGCAAAATCTTTTTTTTTTTTTTTTTTAACTAAAAGAAGTCCCCTTTCAAGAGAAAACATAACTGACAAATATCAAACTGCCCTCCGATTCCAGTAAAATAGCTTTCCAGGAGCATAATTTTCTCAAATTGCATCCATTTTTATGACTAAGTGGGGCACTTGGCAGCAGTTCTAAATGATTCCCAAGACTAAGCATAATGCTGGTTTCTTCTGTATGAAATCATCTTCCTTTAATGCAGTCACCACCACATCCTTAACACTTCATGGCATCCCTGCATCTACCCTCATCCACAACAACAGGCCCCCAAAATGCTGGTACCTCTTCACTAAAATGTTATTGCTCTACCAGCATGGTGAATCAACTGAGTCACATGAGTAATTAGATCCACAGTCCATTCTCCTCTTCATAAAAACAATAAAATCCATTTCTCAGCAATCTGCCTTTCACCAGCTCCAAATAAATTAAGTGGTGCTTCAGAACTTAGAAAGGAAATAGGACTCTGTAATTTACAGTAAAAATAAGTTCAGGTTACTTTATTTGTTTCTGTTTACATAATGCGTCTAAGTCTGAGATTGTTATTAAGCTATGAACTCTCAGCTCCAAACCTACCCATCTACACTGAGTCTTAGGTTGCTGGGGCAGGATCTCCACAAACTATATCTCACCTCTGCTACCTGAATCTCTAATATTGCTAGTAAAGGTTGCTAGAGGACAGCCAAAGGCTAGAGGAGTGAGGGGCCTTGCTCCTCTGGGTTTGCTCACTGTTCTGTTAAAAATTGCCTGGCACAGTTACTTCATCTCAACAGCAGAAGTTGGCTTCAATAATAGTTGATTCTAGGTTTTATTTCCATATTCCAAGAAGAAATTACCTCTTTCACCTCAGAGGTACCAGGTACTTATCCGTAGGGTTCCTCCCCTGAACTTCTCAGCTCTAACAACCTCAACCCCTTCCCTTTGTTCCCTGAGCTGATAAATGAATTCAGCAAAATCAACATTCATTAATCAACAGCTTTCCTATATTTCAATAATGAATCTGCTGATAAAGAAATCAGGAAAACCATCCCATTCACAATAACCTCAAACAAATGAAATACTATAAAGAAATCAGGAAAACCATCCCATTCACAATAACCTCAAACAAATGAAATACTTGGAAATTAATCTAACCAAAGAGACGAAAGATCTCTACAATGAAAATTATAGAACACTGAAGAAATTGAAGAACACCTTATAAGATGGGAAAACCTCCAAAATTCTTGGATAGGCAGAATTAATATTGTCAAAATGAACATATTACCAAAAGCACTACATGGATTCAATGCTATCCCCATTAAACACAATGACAGCTGGGCATAGTGGCACATGCCTGTAATCCCAGCACTTGGGAAACTAAGGCAGGAGGATTTAGAGTTCAAAGCCAGCCTCAGCAATGGTGAGGCACTTAGCAACTCAGTGAGACCTTGACTCTAATAAAATACAAAAAAGGGCTGGGGATGTGGCCCAGTGGTCGAGTGACCCTGAGTTCAATCCCCAGTACAAAACAAACAAACAAACAAACACACAAAAAAGCACAATGACATTCTTCACAGAACTAGAAAAGTAGTTCTAAAATTCAATTGGAAGAATAAGAGATCCAGAATAGCTGAAGCAATGCCGAGCAAAAAGGAAGATGCTGGAGGCATTACAATACCAGATCTCAAATTTTACTACCAAGGTATAATAACAAAAACAGCATAGAATTGGCATCAAAATAGACATGAAGACCAATGGACACAGAAATAAATCCATGTACTTACAGTCACTTGATACTTGACAAAGGTGTCAAAAACGCTTGTTGGCAAAAAAGATAGCCTTTCTAACAAATGGTGCTAGGAAAACTGGATATTCATATATAGAAGAATAAAACTAGATCCCTATCTCTCATCATGCACAAAAGCCAAATCCAAATGGATCAAAGAATTATAAATAATACCAAAAGCTTTGCAACTGATAGAAGAAAACATAGGGCCAACATTCCATTATATTGGTGCAGGCACAGACTTCCTTAACAAGACTCCTAAAGCTCAAGAAATAAAACCAAGAATAAATAAGTAGGATACCATTAAATCAAAAAGTTTCTGTACAGCAAAGGAAATGTTTAAGGGTGTGAAGAGAGAGACCATAGAATGGAAGAAAGTCTTTACCATCTACTCCCCTAACAGGGAATTAATATTCAGAATATATAAAGAACTGAACAAGCTTAATGCAAACAAATAAATAAATAATCCAATCAATAAAAGGCAAAAGAACTAAACAAACATTTCTCAAAAGAAACACAAATGGCAAAAAAATATTTTTAAAAAATGTTCAACATCTCTAGCAATCAGGGAAATGCAAATCAAAACTACAGTAAGATTTCATTTCAACATACAAAAATCAGTAAACATAATACATCACATCAATAGACTTAAAGATAAAAAACCATATGATCATCTCAATAGATGCAGAAAAAGCATTCGACAAAATACAACACCCTTTATGTTCAAAACACTAGAAAAACTAGGGATAACAGGAGCATATCTCAACACTATAAAAGCTATTTATGCGAAGCCCCAGGCTAACATCATCTTAAATAGAGAAAAATTGAAAGCATTCCCTCTAAAAACGGGAACAAGACAGGTATGCCCCCTTTCACCACTGTTATTTAACATAGTAATTGAAACATTGGCCAGAGCAATAAGACAGATGAAAGAAATTAAAGGGATACAGATAGGAAAAGAAGAACTCAAATTAGCACTATTTGCTGATGATATGATAATATACCTAGAAGACCCAAAAAACTCTACCAGAAAACTTTTACAACTAGTAAATGAATTCGGTAAAGTAGCAGGATACAAAATCAATACCCATAAGTCAAAAGCATTTATGTACATCAGTATCAAATCCTCTGAAAGGGAAATGATTAAAACTACCTCATTTATAACAGCATCAAAAAAAATAAAATAAAATACTTGGGAATCTACTTAATGAAAGAGGTGAAAGACCTCTATAATGAAAACTATAGAACACTAAAGAAAGAAATTATAAAATACTTTAGAAGATAGAAATACCTACCTTGTTCTTGGATAGGCAGAATTAATATTGTCAAAATGTCCATACTACCAAAAGCATTATACAGATTTAATACAATTCCAATCAAAATCCCAATGGCATTCCTCAAAGAAATAGAAAAAGCAGTCATGAAATTCATCTGGAAAAATAAGAGACCCAGAATAGCTAAAGCAATCCTTAGCAAGAAAAGTGAAACAAGTGGCATCACCATACCAGACTTTAAATTATACTATAGAGCAATAGTAACAAATACAGCATGGTATTGGCACCAAAATAGACTGGTAGACCAATGGTACAGAATTGAGGACACAGAGACTAATACATATAATTTCGGCTATCTTATATTAGACAAAGGTGCCAAAAATGTACAGTGGAGAAAGGATAGCCTCTTCAACAAATGGTGCTGGGAAAAATGGAAATCCATATGCAACAAAATGAAATTAAACCCTTATCTCTCACCATGCACAAAACTCAATTCAAAGTGGATCAAAGACCTAGGAATTAGACCAGAGACAATACGCCTAATAGAAGAAAAAAGCAAGCTCCAATTTCCAACATGTCAGATTAGGCCTCAAGTTTCTTAATAAGACTCCTGTAGTGCAAGAATTAATATCAAGAATTAATAAATGGGATAGTTTCAAACTAAGAAGCTTCTTCTCAGCAAAAGAAACAATCAGTGAGGTGAATAGAGAGACAACTAATTGGGAACAAATTTTTAACACATGCACATCAGATAGAGCACTAATCTCTAGAACATATAAAGAACTCAAAAATCTTAACACCAAAAAAAACAAATAACCCAATCAATAAATGGGCAAAGGAATTGAAAAGACACTTCTGAGAAGAAGATACGCAATCAATGAACAAATACTTGAAAAAATGTTCAACATCTCTGGCAATCAGAGAAATGCAAATCAAAACTACTCTAAGATTTCATTTCACTCCAGTCAGAATGGCAGCCATTAAGGACACAAACAAAAATAAATGTTGGAGAAGATGTTGGGAAAAAGGCACACTCATACATTGTTTGTGGGACTGCAAATTAGCACAACCACTCTGGAAAACAGTATGGAAAATCCTTAAAAAAAAAAACAGAAAACTAGGAATGGCACCACCATATGATCCAGCCATCCCACTCCTTGATATTTATCCAAAAGAACTAAAATCAGCATACTATATGTACACAGTCAAGTCAATGTTTATAGCACTGCAACTTACAATAGCCAAGTTATTGAAAAGCTCATGTATACATCAATAGATGAATGGATTAAAAACATGTAGTACCTAGACACAATGGAGTTTTACTCAGCCATAAAGAAGAAGGAAACATGGCATTTTCTAGTAAGTGGAGGGAACTGGAGAACATGCTATGTGAAGTAATACAGACTCAGAAAATCAAGGATTAAATGTTTTCTTCATATGTGTAAGCTAGAGCAAAGTAAGGGGAGGAGAGCAGGGTGAGATATTATAAAGATACAGGGAAGACCAGTGGAGTAGAAGAAGGAGATATTAAGGGTGAGCAAGGTGGGACAGGAAAGGGGAGGAAATGTGGAATGAATTTGACACAATTATGCCATGTGCATATATAAATGTGCCACATATAAATATGCCACATTTATGCATATCTGTAATTCACCAATTAAAAACAAACAAATAAATAAGTGAAAGTAAGAACAATTGAGTAGAAGCAGGGGAATATGGGGAGGCGGGAGGAGTGAGACAGGGGGACACTGGCAATTAAAATGGAGTAAATTAAATTCCATGCACGTATGATTCTGTCAGAATGAACCCGAGTATTTTATGTAACTATAATGTGCTAAGAAAAAATATGTGTCTGCATTCTAATCACCAGAACCTGTAAATATTACCTTCTATGTCAAAAGATGTTATTAAGGATCTTGAGAACAGGATATTATCCTAGATTACCCAGGGGCACACTAAATGCAATCAGATTTACTCATACAAGACAGGCTGAGGAGTGTTGAGAGAAAAAGACACAGAGGAGCCAAACAAAGAGGAAGAAGGAAAGTGATTGTGGAAGCAGAGATTGGGTTGATGCAGCTGCAAACTAACGAATACCAAGGAACGCCAACAGCTATCAAAGGCTGGAAAAGGCAAGTTCCCCCGGAAACTTTAGAAGTTGTACAGCCCTGAAAACAACCTGGTTTCAGAGTTCTGGTCCCCAGAACTATGGAAGAGTACATTTATGATGTTTTCTTTGTTTGGGAGTATTTTATTTTATCATATATTGTGATAAGATCACTTAACATGAGATCCAGCCTCCTATGTTTATGTGTACAACACAATATTGTTTACTATAGATACAATGCTGTACAGTTCATCTCTAGAGCTAATTCATCTTACTTGACTGAAAGTTTTTATCTGTTGGATAGTTAAGTCCCCTTTCCCACCTTCTCCCAGCACCTGGTAACTACCATTCTGCTCTTTCATTCTATGATTATTCTGGACTATTCTAAATACCTCATGTAAGTGGAACCATAATACTTGTTCTCATGTAACTAGCTTATTATTGATGTGAACTGTGAGCATAATGTGCTCAAGATCATTCTTATGAACATATTCTCCCATGGCAAATTTTCTTTCTCTTTTTTAGGATGAAATAGTATTCCATAATATGGATATACCACATATTCGTTATCCACTTATCAATCAATGGATATTTAGTCTGCTTCTGCTTTTTGAATTCTGTGAATAGTGCCTCAGAGGATATCAGAGTGCTAATATCTCTTTGAGATCTTATTTCAATTCTTTTGAATAAATACTCACAAATGAGATTTCTGGATTATATGGTAGTTCTATTTTTATGATTTTGGTGGAATCTCTTTACTTTTTTTCCATGGTGGCTGCACCATTTTGCATTCCCACCATTTGTAGGCAAGGGTTCCAATTTTTCCATATCATGGCCAACACGTGTTGCCTTTTGCTTTTTTTTACAATAACCAACTTAAAGTGTGTAGGTGATATCTCACGTAGTTTTGATTTGCAGTACCTATTTATTGGTGTTGTACAGCATATTTTCATATACTTGTTAACCATTTGTATGTCTTCTTTGGAGAAATTGTATTCAAGTTCTTACTACAATTTTAAATTCTGGTTTTTGTTTTCTGAGGGTTTTTGCTGTTCATTACATGAGTGGCATATATAACTTGGAGATTAATTCCTTAACAGGTAGTTTTGAAATGTTTTCTCCCATTCCATGGGTTCCCTTGATATTCTGGGGATTGTTTCCTTTGCTGCACAGAAGTGTTTTAGTTTGATAAAAACCCACTATTTATTTTTGTTTTTGTTGCATGTGTTTTTGGTGGTAGACCCATGCAATTATTGCCAAGACTAATAACATAAATCTTTTTCCCTATTTTTTGGGGGAATTTTATAATTTGGGGGTCTTATATGTATGTCCTTGAACCTTTTTGTGGATTCTTGTGTATGGTGCAGGCTCACTTTCATTCTCTTACATGTGGATATCCACTTTTCCCAATACCATTTGTTGTTGTATTTTGAGATAGGGTCACACTCCTGTATTTGTTTTATCTGAGATAGGGTCACATGATGTTGCCCCGGCTGGCCTCAAATTCCATCATCCAGTCTCAGTCTCCTGAGTATCTGGGTCTACAGGTTCATGACCAGGCCCAGCTTTCCCAGTACCATTTGTTGAAGAGACTTTCCTTTTTCCTTTTCTTTCTTTCTTTTTTTTTTTTTTTTAATGTAACACAAACTTTATTTCATGAATGAGACACAGACTGAAACAGAAAAAGCTCCAAACAACTAATAATATGCTTATGAGTTTATAACAAATTATAAAAGTAACAATCTTCTTAGTAGCAGTTGTACTCATAAGATTTATGAGTTCTGCTCTTTGTTTTGATATTAACCTTAACAGAAATTTTAACTGAATTGACATTTCCTTTTCTTATTGTATATTCTTAACGCCCTTGTTAAAGATCAGTTGACCTTATATGCTGGATTTACTATGGCGTTTTCTATTTTGTTACCTCAGTTTATATGTCTGTCTTTATTTTAAGAACTATTGTTTTGATTAGTTTTGTAATATAATTTCAATCATATTACACACTTCCTACTGTGTATTTCAGCAATAGCTCAACTTTCTCATGATTGCTTTGGCTACTACTGTGATTTCAGCAATAGCTCATCTTTCTCATGATTGCTTTGGCTATTCTGGGTATTTTGTGGCTCCAAATGAATTTTAGGACCATTCTTTCTATTTCTGTAAAAAAAAAATGGCCAATGGGATATGGATATATATTATATTAAATCTACAGATTTCTTTAAGTAGTGTGAAAATTATAACCATATTAAATCTTCCAATCCATGAATACGGTAGTCTTTCCATTTGTTTGTATCTTCTTTAATTTTTTTTATCAGTACTTTGTAGATTTCAGTATATAACTGTGGCATCTCCTTATTTAAGTTTATTCCTTGATATATTATTCTTTTTGTGTGCTATTTAGTGTGATTGTTTTTCCAATTTCCTTTTCAGAAAGTTTATTGTTAATGTATCATGGAACAATGGATTTTTGTGTTTTGATTTTGCATCCTAAAACTTTATTAAATTTGTGTATTACTTATAGCAGTTTTATGGTTTCATTTGGGCTTTCCACATATAACATTATGCATTTACAAACAGAAATAAATTGAACTCTTACTCTCTGATTTAGATTCCCTTTATATCTTTCTCTTACCTGGTTAGGACTGCTCTGGTTAGGACTTTCAGTGCCATGCTGAATAGAGAGGATGAGAGGAGAGAATGGGAGGAGCATCATCACCTTGTTTCCAATCTTAGAGGAAAAGCTTTCAACTTTCCCCATTGCATTTGATGTTAGCTCTAGACCTGTCATATAAGGCATTTATTATATTAATTTCTTTTTATTCCTAGTTTGTTTAGAGTTTTTATCATGAATGACTGTTAAAGATTTATAAAATGCTTTATCTGCATCTTTGAGATGATCATATGATTGTTATACCTTATTTTATTAATATAGTTTATCATTTTAGTTGACTTTCCTATACTGGACCTTATCCATGCAGCCCAAGGATAGATCTTACTGGTCACATGTATGATCCTTTTAATGTTCTCTTGGATTCAGTTCTCTAGTATTTATTGAGGAATTTACATGTATATTCATCAGGCTTATTGGCCTGTAGTTTTTTTGTTTTGTTTTGTTTTGTTGTTTTTGTTTTTTTTCCCCTGTTATGTCTTTGCCTGGCTTTAGTATCAGAGTGATGCTGGCCTAATAAGAGAGCTTGAAAATATTCCTTCCTCTTCTATTTTATTGAAAGAGTTTGAAAAGGACTGGTGTTAGTTCCTCTTTAAAAGTTCAATAGAATTCAGCAATAAAGTTCCTGGTTCCTAGATTTTCCTTTTTAGGAAGTATTTAATTAATGATTCAATCTGCATACTAGTTATAGGTCAAATCATACTTTCTACTTATTCATGACTTAGTCTTGGTAGGCTGCATATTTCTAGGAATTTATCCATTTCTTCTAGGTTATCCAGTTTTTTGGCATATAATTGTTCATAATAATTGCTTAGGATATCTTTATTTCTGTGAGACTGACTGTATACGTTTTTTATTTATAATTTTATTTATGTAAGTTTTCTTCTTTTACCTTAATTCAGCTAAGAGTTTGCTGATTTTATATTTTCAAGATGGCATCTCTTAGCTTCACTCATTATTTTCTACTATTTTTCTCTTCTCCACTTGATTTATTTCTGCTCTAATCTTTGTTATTTCCTTATTTCTGCTAACTGTAAGCTTAGCTTGTTTTTTTTTTTATTTAGTTCTTTGAGATATAAAGATTGGTTATTTACTTAACATCTTTCTTCTTTTTTAATATAGGAATATATTGCTACAAACATATCTCTCAGTACTGCTTTTGCTGAATTTCATAAGTTTTGGGACATTGTGCTTTCATTTTCATTTGTCTCAATATATTTCCTAATTTTAAAAAATTTCTTCTTTGACCCAAGGATGATTCAAGAATATGATGCTTAATTGCCACATATTTGTCAATTTCCCAGTTTTCCTTCAGCTACTGATTTCTTATGAATTCAATTATGGTCAAAATTCATCTTTAGTATGATTTCAATCTTTAAATTTAAGACTTGTATTGTGACCTAACACTCATCCATCCTGGAGTAAAATCTGTGTGTGCTTAAGAAGAATGTGTATATTGCTGCTGTTGGATAGAATGTTCTCCGTATGTCTGTTAGGACCATTTGATCTATAGCATTATTCAAGTCCTCTATTTTGTAACTGGACTTCAGTTGGATATTCTGTCTGTTATTGAAAGTGAGGTACTGAAGTCTCCTACAGTTATTGCATTACAGTCTATTGCTCCCTTCAGTTCTGTCAAAGCTTGTTTTATGTATCCATATACTTTGATGTTGAGTGCATATACATTTGCAATTGTTCCATCTTCCTGGTGGATTGACCTTCTACTATTATAAAATGTCCTTTTTTTCTCTTATTACAACTGTAGGTTTAAATTCTATTTTGTCTGATGTGAGTATAGCCACACCTGCTCTCTTTTGCTGACCAGTTTGCATGAAATCTCTTTTTTCCATCCCTTCATTTTCAACCTATGTATAGGTCCTTAAATCCAAAGTAAGTTTCTTATAAACAGCATATAGTTTGGTTGGTTTTAAAATCCATTCAGCTCTTCTATGTCTTTTGACTGGGCCGTTTAATCAATTTACACTTGAAGTAATTATTGATAGTGGAAGATTTGCTACTGCCACTTAGTTCTTTTGTTAGTCCTGTAGTTCTTTGTCTTTTCCTTTCTATCATCCCCCTTCACGTTTTGCTTATTTTTTTGTATTAATATTCTTTCTCTCTCTATTTTCTGTAACTGCTCCAAGTGTGTGTGGGTGCATGCATGTGTGTGGTTACCTGAGGGTTTACATGAAATGTATTATAATTATGAGAGTCTATTTTAAGTTGATGAAAACTTAAGTTCAATTGCATGTGAAAACTCTGCACTAATGTCTTTCCTAATACTCTTTGTTATTTTTGTCACAAGTTATATCTTATTCATATTTTGCATCTTTGAACATTTTTAGTTAAAGATATCTTAATACTTTACTCTTTTAACTTTTATACTAGAATTATTTATCACCATTACAGCACAATAGTATTCAGTATTTGTCTATATATTTACTCTTAAAAATGATTTTTATCATTCCATAAGCTAGCATGCTGCTTTTGGGCATCCTTTTATTTCATTTTTAGCATTTCTTGGAAGGCAGATCTAATGGTGATGAACTCATTTAGCTTGTGTTTTTCTGGAAATTTCTTTGTCTCTTCTTCGTTTCTAAAAGAGTTTTAGTAGGTATGGTTTTCTTGGTTGGCAGTATTTTTTCAGCAGTTTAAATATATGATCCCACTTGTTTCTGGACTCCAGTGTTTCTACTGAAAAGTCTGCTGTAGTCTCATCCCAAAGGTATGGCAAATCTGTTTTCTCTTGGTGCTTTCAGGACTCTCTTTGTCTCTAACTTTTACCAGTTTGATTCCATGTCTTGATGTGATTTCTTTGAATTAATCTTTTTTGGTGTCTTTTAGGGTTACTGGAAGTGAATGTCCTCAGATTTGGGAAGTTTTCTTTTCTTTTCTTTTTTTTTTTTTTTTTTTTAAATAAGCTTTCTGGTTCTTTTTCTTCTTCTTCTAGAAATCCTGTAATACACACATTCATCCTCTTGATTGTGCCCCATGATTTTCTTAGGTTTTCTCTGCTCTTTTTCATTCTTTCTTTTTTCTCTTTTCCAGAGATCTGCCTTTGTGTTCACTCACCCTGTCTTCTAATTGATCTACTCTGCTGCTGAACTATTCTAGTCAATTTTTCAGCTTGGCTATTATGTTCTTCAGCTTCATGACTTCTTTTTGGTTCTTTTTTTTATATTTTCAATCTCTTTGATGAAATTCTCACTTTGGTCATCCATTGTCCTCTTGACCTCAGTGAGCATCTTTTTGAGAATTATTTTTAATTCTCTGTCAGTAAATCATATAACTCCTTTTCATCAGGATCGGTGTCTAAAAATTTATCATGTTGTTTGAAACACCTTCGCCTGGTCTTCATTTTTACTGACATTCTGTGTTGTTGTCAGCACAGTAAGATCTCTTTGTTCTTTATAAACTAGGTTTGGAAAGGAGAAGGCCTTTGCCAATCAGCACAGCCAGAGATTCTGGGGGCCTCTCCTAAACACTTTCCTTACTCAGGTAGATTCAAGAAGCTTTGGATTTTGTCTGTTCACTCTGTGCAGGTGTCTACCAACCCAAGCCATCATCACCATTTTCCAGACAGCTATGTTACACTAGACCTATCAGAGCTTCAAGACTGGTGAGAGGGGTACTGATCATTTAGGCAGCCCTGGTAAAGCTGGGACACTAATACACACATTAACTCTTTCCCTCTCCAGGGGGAGCTAAGAGCTGAGATTTTTCCTGTACTCACTCTGTACTGGGAAGGAAGAAAGAGCAATGTCATTTATCACCTCTGTTCTCCTTGGGTTGCTAGATGATGCTATAAACATAGGAACTGCAAGAGCCCTCATAGAAATTAGGGGTGCTAAACACAATACAACCCCTTGACCTGAGTGAAACTGTGATGTAGGGCATCTTCTCCTAATCCAACAGGAACTCTGCTGGGAGCAGGAACTCTGGTGAGAGGGTGTCCTGCATCTCCCTACCAGCATCAGTGAGTCTGGTTTCATGTTTTTCCAGGGTTCAGAAGTTTCCAATTAGTTCCTAATTTCTAATAAGGAGAATTTGTCCATGAATTTTTGCAGAACTGGTGTATTTATGAAGTATTTTTGTGGGGGTAAGGAGAGTCCAGAGCTCTACGGTGTTCCTGATATCACTCCACATTTCTGTTATTTTAATTTACCAAGTTGTGATTAGTTACGGAAACCACAGGGAAAAAAATTTTTAAAAATCATACAGTTGCAAAAAGTTACACATTGTCATAACAAAGTCAAATTTTGAAAAAAAAAAAAAAAAAAAGATTAGCAGCCATAGGGTTTATATTTCTATCTCTAGGTACAGAAGAGAGAGGTGAATGGATATACACTCAGTTGGCTTATTTCAAAATAGTTTTTAAAGAACAAAAGTTTTTATTGTTTGGGATTTTTAACTACTGGTATTATTTGAGAGTTTCAATAAAAGCCCCTTTTAAATGAGTGAATTGTTAGATTTACGTACTTAATCAATTCATTTTAATAATGACTAAGTTTTCCCCCAGAAAACAACCTGCAGCTATATTGTCATTCACTTGAATGATGTCTTTCTAAAAATTAAAGAATTCCAGTCTCTATCCATCAAAATTACTCCAATGGTATTTTCTTTTCATTACCTATAGATTTTCAGGTTGAAATCTTTCAAAACAGACAGTGCCGTTACAAAATAAATAAAAGAAATTGAGATATGGCTGTCTCCTCAATAAAACAGAGGGAGGGAAAGCTAGTACTTATTGTATACAATAATTTAAAATCCTCTAAAACTGTCTTCTATCTCCTTGATTCATCAAACACTTGAAAAAAGTAATTTTTCTAAAAGTAAAGAAAAAGTGTAAATGCAGTAGTAATTCACTTTATAACATCTTGCAAGCTACTATACTCCTGTTTCAGCTAACTCTAAGCTAAGAAGAAAAATCTTTCTTTCCCTCTCTAAGAAAAAATCTTTTTTCCCTCTCTAAGCTCTAAGAAAGTAGAAGTAAAAGTAGTAAAAGCTTAACTCTGCCTCCGAGAATTTTCCTCCCGTGGCGGCGCCGTGGCTGGCCGTGACAGGCAGCTTACAAATGGTGGTCCATCCGGGGCTCGGCAGGCAGAGAAGAAAAGCTAAGAAATAAGAGCAATGAAAAAGCATAGCCTCAGACTCAGTTGAGACCAGAAAAAAGAGTAGAAACAAGAGAGCATAGCCTCTGACTCAGTTGAGGCCAGTTAAAAATTAAGCCGAAGCAGAGTAGCCGGCCAAAAGCCGAAAAAAGCTGAAGCGAGCCGGCCAAAAGCCGAAGCAGAATAGCCGGCCAAAAGCCATAAAAAATATAGAGAAAAAGCCTTGAGCTTTAGTATAAAGAAAAAAGCCATGAGCTTAGAATTAAATAGCATGGTAAAAACCATGCAGAATTTCAAAACATTTTTCAAAGAGAATTTAGATATTATTAAACTGACTTATACCTAGAAATTACCTAACCACTCAGTTTTCTGTCTTTCATAAGTTTTTACGGAATCTCCTTGCTGATTTCAATTCTGACTCATTCTAACATTTCAGAAACATCTTGGTTTTCCTAACCAATTTGATCTGTCAACTGAAAAAGTAAATAGCCTAGCTTTGCTTTTCATTTTTAATCCTTAATATTTATATCTGAAAGGAATGTTAACTTAATATTGAGAAAATATTTTTACAAAATGACAATATTTCACGAGTATATACTGCAAGAGTTAGAGGTCAGTGACCTCCATGGTCAAGACTGTCTAGAATTTCTCAGCTATTTTCCTGTTGTCCTGCCACTAGACCTCACTCACATAGCAGTCTGGTCTTATAGAAAACATAGCAGAGGGTACTCAAAGTATCCTTACCCATCCACATATGAACACACACACTATCTAATCTGAGCTTCAAACAACAAGCTATAAGAACAGAGATAGTTAGGCACCTTGAATCCTAAGCAGAATTTCCCAGGGCTATGAAACACCTGGGACAACAGCTGGGATTCTGAGCAAATAGAGGCCAATGTGGTCTGAAGCCAGATTGGATGAACATCCCAGAAAAAGGCAAAATTAACCAGAGTTGCCACAAAGTCACAGTAATATAGCTGCACATTGGTCCTTGAACAAAGTAAGCTGGATCTGAGATTCACTTTTACCCCAAACACTCAATGAGAAGTAGAAAATGTACAGGGTTTTAATGTCTCTTCACATATTTTTTTATTAGTCAAAAGGTGGGTTTTAAAATGCAATTATACTATGGACAAATCAGGCATGATCTTGACCAAGTGATCAAAATTAACATCATCTATGAGGGACAGGTACATATGTGTACCTCTGTGTATGAAACCCTATCCAGTATTATAGCAAAGAATTAGAAAATATTTTAAGTACAATATTTAAAATAAAACAAAAAATGTAAAATACATTACAAATTATGAGTTATAAAACTTTAATTAAAATGGTTGAAGAATATCCAAATAAATAAAGAGATACACATGCTAATGGATAAGATTTCATATAAAAACATCAGTTCTCCCCAAATTGATTTATATATTTAATGCATTTCCAATCAAAATATCAATGGGCCTTTTCATAGTTTTAAAATGTCTATGGAAGTACCAAAAATAAAACTTCAGAAGAAGAAGGATGGAGATTTGCTCCACCATAAAAAGCTATCTAAAAAGACAATATGATATAAGCATAGGAAAAGAAAAATTTACCTACAGAAAATAAAAAGAATCTATAAATAAGCCCATACCATACGTGGAATTTTGATAGGTGGCAGAGGTGACATAGTCAACCTGAACAGAAAAGGGGACAATGTTTAAAGGAGTCTTTGCTTTTTCCCTGTTATTACTATGGCTTATGTTCCTCATTCATTGGTAAGGGAAAGAAGGAAGAGCCTGGAGACACACAGGCAAATAAAGAAACCTCCTCATGTCTTTTTTGCTTCTCCAGTTGCTGACATAGTAGTCATTAGAATCTAAGCATTTTTATGTAATACGATCATAATAGAAAACAAGCTCAAGAAGGTCCATGACTTATCACCATTCATAATTTTATTCAGATGGAAATTTAAATAATATGTATAGTACTTCTTAAATTGTAGATAACAATCAAATTGTCTGAAAAAAAAATAGGCGGAAATTTTGATTAAGTAGACCTGGTGTGGGGTAAGGAAAGCTACATTTTTTTAAATTTTTATTTATAGTAGTATGTATTACAGTTCGTACTATACATATATAGCATCTTTTTACACAAAACAGTTTGTATACAAAGTATATTCGCAGCATTCAAGTCTTCAATCATGGATTTAGAATAATGATATCCGTTTTATTCAACCACTTTTTCCCCCTTCCCCCCTTGCTCCCTCCTTTCCCCTCCCTTCCCTTTGACCATTATAGTGTTCCTCTAATCCTCCTATGTACCCCGACCCAATAATACTGTGAACAGGCTTCCTTATATCAGAGGAAACATTCGGTATTTGGATTTTTGAGATTGACTGATTTCATTTAGCATTATATTCTCCAACTTCATCTATTTACCTGCGAATGTCATTATTTTATTCTCTTTTATTGCTGAGTAAAATTCCATTGTGTATATACCACATTTTCTTTATCCATTCATCTACAGAGGGACATCTAGGTTGGTTCCACAACCTAGCTATTGTGAATTGTGCTGCTATAAACATTGAGGTAGCTGTGTCACTGTAATATGCTGTTTTTAAGTCCTTTGGGAATAGACCCAGGAGTGGGATGGCTGGGTCATAGGGTGGTTCCATTCCCATTTTCCCAAGAAATTTTCATACTGGGAAAGCTACATTTTTAACAAGCCTATGGGTGATTCTGAAAACCACATTGAGAAACAATATGATAAAGGGCGAGTGAGCCCAGAGGTGGATGGCTCTTGACACAGCTCTACAGTCTTCAATCATCAACAAATTTCATGGCTATATCATTAGCTGAGAATATGAACTTTTCCAAATGGCCCTACAACATCCTAGTGAATGTCAAGAGTTGACTGTAAATCTAAAAGCCTGCATCTCACTGCTAGCCAATTATACCATGTCCAACATTGAGCATGTTAGAATTCATTTTAAGCTGATTAAAAAAAACACAAGAGCACAGTGTGTGAAGGTGGTAAGATTTGTTGAATACAGAACGGGGAAGACTTTCTGTTCCTACAATTTCAGTTTCCTCCCTTTTCCTCCAATAGGGACCACTCAGCACCATCCTAGTAACTCCTGAGATTTCCCAACATTTCATAGTAGCAGAGGTACCTAGACCCTGTATATTCTTATCCCCACCACATGCAGATTTGAAGGACTTGGTCAAATACAATATAGACAGACTACTTTAACTTCTATCCATGATGACACCATCCAAGCAGTCCTAGCTCTGGCCTTGGCCATGGCTCCTGATTTTGTACTTCAAGTCTGTGTGTGTGGAACCATCTCTATACTGCCTGTCCAACAATAAAAAAAAAATAAAATAAAAAAAATAAAAACACCTAAGAAGAAAATTTTCCTATTTCTTATAAAATAATGCCAAATTAATGTTTTCAAAGAATAAACAAAGTCTAGTACACTGCACTTTTCATAAATGGAAAACAGTGAGTACTCTGCTTTTCATATCCTTGACTTTTTTCTAATCACTTATGTTTCTCATCGACTATAATTGACTTTTTTCCTTCAAGCATATTCTAATATCCCACATTGCCTTAGAGAGTGGCTTAGGCACATTTGTTGGTGCATTTTTTCATAAATAAAATATCCTGGAAGGTTCAAAGTTGGTGTGTCATTAATAACTGTACTATATCATACATCCCAAGTTGCTTTATTAGTTTCCCTCAATACAGATATGGAAGACTTCTGCCCATCACCTCATCATTGGGTATCCTTTTCTTGGGCATATATGGGCCCTGGAGGTTTCTAGGGAGAAATGTGAATGTAGGATAAATTACATGGAAACTGAGCAGTCTCAAGCAATGACAGATTGCTCCTATTGAGCAGGCACTGAGGGAGGTATTGTGAAAAGTGAAAGCTTAACCATTTCCATCTAGAAGAGTTGCTGTGGTTCATGTGTTCATGCAAAGATGGGCTGTTTGTGAGGAAAGTTGGGAAATCTGCAACCCAGTTACCATGTGGGTTCTGGATGTGCAAGCGTGCCACTCCTGTCCATTATGGACTGAATTGCATTCCCTCAAAATTCATGTTAAAGTTCTGCCCAGTACTTCAGGATGTGACTGTGTTTGGAGATAGGCACTTAAAGAGGCATCTAAATGAGGTCATGTCTGCAGACTCTAGTCAAACCTGACTGATGATGTCCTTAAATGAAGAGAATTTTGGACACTGACATTCTCAAAGTAAAGGTCGCATGAGAGACAATGGGAAGATGGCCATCTGCAAATCAAAGAAAGAGGCCTCAGCATAAATTGGCCCTGTGAACACCTTGATCATGGACTTCCAGTCTCCATAACCAAGAAAATTAATTTCTAGTGACTCCTTTGCCTCTTTCTAGCTTCTGATGTTAGCTGACAATATTTGGCATTCCTTGATTTGCAGTTACCTTATACCAGTCTTTGATTCTGCATCACATGGCTTTCTCCCTGTGTTGCTATGTCCTCCTGTGGTATTTTCCTATTCTCATAAGGACACTAATCATACTGGATTTAGGGACTGCCCTAATGACCTCATCTTAATTTATTACATAGGCAAAAATCTTATTTCCAAATAATAGGGATTATCTGGCACATTTGCAGGCACTGGAGTTAGGATGTCAATATATATTTTGAGAAACACAATTCAACTACCTAAGGGAAGTTTAGATTTTCAGTCTCCAAAAACCCACCCCCTTTCATGTTCCTGCACAAATGCTTTGTGCCAGGCATTGCCTTCCTTTTGCCTTTCTACCATATCCTCTACATTTTTCTAAGCTTTAAGGAACCCTAAAAACATAGTAATTCCAACAAAGTCTATCAGAACAGGGAATCTTTTAAAATCTTTTCCATTCAGTTCCATATTGCCTGTACCCAGAACAATGTCTGGTAGTTAGAATGCCCCATAAAGATTCCTGAATAGATGAATGCTTCAAAAACGTACAAACTACTTCACTTTCTGATTTGTCCCATACATATACTTGTGTTAGGAAAAAAAAAAAAAAAGAACAGCTAATTTCTCAAATATGGAGATGAGAAAGTATAAAATAGAAAGAGAAAAATTGTAATGACTCAAAACATCTTTCAGTTATGCACTACAATATCCAAAGGATATATTTCTAAAAAAACAACCTAAAGGATATATCAATAGGCAAACAAAATGATTTATTAACTTGTTAAAACAAATTATTGTCTTTATTCTTAAATGTTATGAATTTAAAGTATGTACTATCTCATTTATTAAAACTTAGAAAATTTCCCAAAGAAAACTTTGGGAAAGTTGTTAGAGGAATGATTAAGTGGATACCTCTGTATACAAAAAGTTGACCTTCTGATACTCATCAACTTACAATATATACTGACATTCGATGCTGAAATAATTGACCTTAATACATTAATAATTTCGCACAATATGTATCAAAGCTTAGAACTGAGAGAAGTGGAATAATCTTATTTTCAAAAATCACTATAAGTTAAGGATGTTGGAGGTAAATGTTAAAAAATAAAAATAGAGAAATCTTCAGATGTAAGAAACAAGTAGCCTGTTCAGTTCTTCCTTCTAGAGCTGAACAATGCGGGCAAGTCAACCTCTCCTCCTGGCAGCATGATCCTCCTTCCAAACTTTTCAATCTCACCCAGGTTCCTCAATACTACCATTTCTGTTAACCTTCAGTGTCGCTGCCTGCAGCTATCGCCACCTGCAGCAATGATACCACAGGAAAGAATTCGGAAGCAGACTGGAAAATGAATAGGCTCTTTATTCTTTCTTCTAACTTCTCTCTCTGGCTCCCAACAACCTCTCCAACTCCAACCACCCCTCTAACCAACCTCACCCAGTTAAATACTTTTTGCCTTAACAAGTATACACATGTCAATAGCTCAAACTTACAGGTGTGTCACATAGTTTTCACGGGCATAGAAAGATTCTTAGATAAATGCATGAATATCAGGTGAAAATACTGAAACACCTCTTATGGCTCTCAGCTAGCCGCCATCTTAGCTATCTCCTTATTAGGCCTCTTACATTTCCCCCCTTTTATTTTAAAAGAGGGAAAGCTAGGGCATCTACATGTGCAACCAACATTCTTACCCATCATCGGATAATCAAGGCTGTGCCCTTGACTCCTGTCTTAGGTTGATATGTCGGCCACATGACACTTTCCCGTGGATGGGTGACGACCCTCACCACATCCGGATTGACTGTGCCTGTCTTAGGTTGTCCCCCTCTGGGGATCTTACCCATCATTGACTACCAGCCGTCCAATCCAGCCAACCAAACATGAGGAGATGCTTCAGTTCTAAGGCAGCAAGCTTTATGCTGACAAGCCAAGTTCCATAGCGTATCAAGATTTTTAAACAAATCAGCTGCCCTAAGTTCCATTAAGTAACGCACTGAGTTCTCTAGACAAATACCCACAAGGCATTGTTCCGTGCAATGTCCCAAACATAGAAAGATTTATCAAAATGTCCATTTGCTAACACGTTGATCTAGGATGCCTCGTGCATGTAGAGCAGAAGCCACACTGCTGGTGAAGTTGTTTGATGCTTGAGCAGCAAGGATGTTTGTAGCAATTGCAACCCCTGCAGCTGTAGCAGCAACCGTCTTTTTTATGTCTAGACAATGCCACCGGCAAATCTTCAGGGCCCGCTACCTAGAAACTCAAGCATCAATCATTAGAGGAAAGGCAGTGCCATTCCAGCACTGAGTCAAGAAGCGAGTTTTCAAACTAAAAAATTGATTTATTAGATCAGGTAATTGAAGTTGATTTCTGCTCACACACATTGCTGCTTGAGCTCCCACGAACATGAGCTGGCAAAATATCACATTCAGAATGGATTAAAGAAAGGCTGAGGGTATTTAGCTGACAAAATATTATATTTAAGATAAATTAAAGAAAAGCAAAGAGCATTTTAGATAAATAAATTGTTAACAGGAACCCCTGAGCCTCTGCATACACAGCAACCTTCCATGAATATGCCTGTTGAAACAATTTAAATTAATCAGCTATTTAACAAATAAAGTTAATTACAATTAAACAATCCCATGTCAAATACCAAAATATCAGGTTACATAGTATTAGTCATATTCTTTGCTGAAGAGAAGTCCTAGAGACACCTATAAATTAAGATTGAAGGTACCTTCACTTTTTAATTGTTTACCCAAATTGAATACTCTTAACTTAAATGAATTAAAGTTATTTGGATCCATACATTTTTTTATATTATTAATTTTCATGAGTGCACGGTTTTTGTTATTTGTGACGTCACATTGGACAGACGCACAAACATAAAGACATATATTTGTGACATCACATTTACATGAAATCTAGACAAGCGCACAGACATAAAGACATATTTATGTCTATAAGAAAAAATACAATTGTGTGCACACTAAAGAGAGATCTTCTTGTCCCGGCTGGGAGGAATGAGACTTAAGTTGTGAATTTATTGAAGGACTCTGTTAAGGGAATCATTCCACAACAACTTCATCTTGGCCCTTTTTTATTTTTAAATATTTATTTATTTGCTTTAGTTGTACACAATGCAATGCATTTATGTTTACGTGGTGCTGAGGATCGAACCCGGGCCGCACCCATGCTAGGCGAGCGCTCCACCGCTGAGCCACAACCCCAGCCCTCATCTTGGCCCTTTTGATTTGGCACTTGTTTTATTAATCTTGATTCTGCAACAACTTCATCTTGGCCTTTTTGATTTGGTACCTGTTTTATTAATCTTGATGGCATCCACACCAGCGAGGTTTCATGCTGTGGAAAAACACAAACAGATTCTCTCCCCCAAATTAATACTGGGTCTGGGCCCTTCCATGTACCTGAAAGAACATCCTTCCAGTAAACCAAAGGTTTATGTTGTTGATGTAGATTCTAGTGTCTGTCTCCAGCCAAATATCCTTTGGAATCCAAAGTTTAAAAATTTAAAGTAAAAAGGGCTATGGCTAATCTATCTTTAGGATTTGTCCAATTTCCTTCTTTTTGTTTCAAAAGCATAAGTTTGAGTGAGCGATTAGCTTGTTCAATTATACCTTGGCCTTGAGGATTATATGGGATACCAGTCTTATGAAGTATACTGAATTTAGAGCAAACTGTTTGAAAGATGAGGATGTATATGCAGGGCCATTGTCTGTTTTAAGCATTTTGGGAATGCCCAGTGCAGCAAAAGCTTGTAAACAATGAGATGTAACATCTTTAACTTTTTCTCCAGTATGTAAGGAAGCAAAAATCATGCCTGACCATGTATCTATGGTCACATGAATAAATCACAATTTTCCAAAACTTGGCTCATGAGTGACATCCATCTGCCACAAATGATTGGGCATTAATCCTCTTGGGTTAACCCCATAATGTGGATTGGGCAAATGTGGCACACAAGAAGCCTTCACAATTGTTCGAGCTTGATCTTTAGTTATTTTGAAACTTTGTTGTAAAGTAGTACTATTAACATGAAATTGAGAATGGAACGAGGTAGCTTGTTGGACTGCTGAAAATATAAAGATTATTTGAGTGAGGGCATTGGCCTTTTGATTACCTTGATGGAGAGGACCAGGCAAATTAGTATGAGCTCTGATATGTCCAATAAACAAAGGTTCTTTACGTTCCCATAGAAGGTTTTGAATTTGAAAAAACAATTTAAAGGCTGGAGTATGAGGTTCTATAGGACCTGCTAGCTCCAATTTAAGGACAGCATGTACAATATAGTGGCTGTCTGAAAAAATATTTATGGGCTGTTCTTTAAAACTTTCAAGAGCTATAATAATAGCTCCAAGTTCAACTAATTGGGCTGATTTATGGGCAGTAATATGAATCATATTTTCTTTTTGAGTGACTACTGCAGAAGTACCGTTAGAGGACCCATCTGTAAATACATTTACTGCCTTAGGAATAGGTTGATTTTTTTATTACCTGTGGAAATATAATGGGATGATTGATACAAAAAGATAGTATAGGAGACTTAGGAAGATGGTTATCAAAATTTGCAGAAGTAGAGCATCTAGCTATAGCCCAATCATTATCATTGAAGCATAAATATTCAACCTGTGATTATGAATAGGGAGTAATAATAGTAGCAGGGTGAATGCCAAATATTTTAGTAGAAGTCTTAAGTCCTTGAAGAATAAGTTTAGCCACCATGGAGGTATAAGACTCAATTGTACTTTTAGGAGAGATGGGCAAATGTATCCATAATAAAGGCCCCTGTTGCCAAAATACTCCTGTGGGTATATATTGTAAAGAAATAATGATCAATATCAGCAGTCGAGCAAAATCAATTCTATCACAATGGGATCCTTCAATGGCCTTTTCTACCAACTTTAAAGCTTCCCTAGCATTAGGAGTCAATGTTCACGGTGAAGATGGATCAGGGTTCCCGCAAAGGATATCAAATAAGGGTTTTAATTGGCCAGTAGTGAGTCTTAGTGTAGGGCGAAGCCAATTAATGTCTCCCAGCAATTTTTGAAAATCATTAAGAGTGGCCAAATGTTCCTTATTTATTAAAAATTTTTGAGGCCTAATAGAAGTATCCATAATTTGGAATCCTAGATATAATATTGAAGATCTAGTTTGAACCTTTTCTTCAGCAATGTTTAGTCCATATTGTTTCAAGTTTTCTGATATATCGCTAAATATGGTGAATAAGACTTCTTGATTAGGATGAGCAAGCAAAACATCATCCATATAATGGAGGCACATAAGCTCTGGGTATTTGTTCTTGATAGGCTGAATAACTTTATCTACATAGATTTGACATATAGTGGGGCTATTAGCCATTCCCTGGGGTAAAACTTTCCATTGAAATCTTTGATCAGGGCCATTATTATTAATAGAAGGAACTGAAAAAGCAAACCTGGGGGCATCCAGAGGATGTAGAGAAATAGAAAAGAAACAATCCTTTATACCAAGAGTTATAAGATGGAAATTTTTAGGAATAGCTACAGGATTAGGAAGTCCAGGTTGGGTAGGGCCCATAATTTGCATGGTTTTATTGATTTCTCTAAGATCATGTAACAATCGCCATTTTCCTGATTTTTTTCTTGATCACAAATATGCGGGAATTCCAGGGAGAGGTGGAAGGTTCTATATGTCCTGCTTCTAGTTGTTCTTGGATTAGTAGATGGGCCACTTGTAATTTCTCTCTAGATAGGGGCCACTGAGGGACCCAAACTGGCTTATCAGAAAGCCATGGCTGAAATGTTCCTTGATGCCCTTCATCATCCTCCCATTTTAAAACTGTTGCACTTTGTTCTGGGGTATTAGAATATCTCAAGCCTCTCAAACTATTTGAAATCTTCTGCAGAGGCCAGTGTTTGGGCCATTGTCGTTCGTTGATAATGGAAGAGTCAGCCCCAGTGTCAATCAATCCCTCCATCTCTATACCTTGAATTTTTATTTTGCACATAGGCCTCCGTGAACAATCCTGAACCCAGCAAGCCATAGGTCCTGAGCCAGTGGAACCAAATCCTCTATTGTTCCTATTTTGAGGCATACTCTTAAATGAGTCATGTAACTGGGAAGGAGAAGCAGCTGAGCAATTTTATCTCCTTGGATAACAGAGCAAATGCCTCGAGGTGAACTAAGCATAATCTTAATTTCTCCTTGGTAGTCTGAGTCTATTACACCAGGAGTCACTTGAAAACCTGATAAGCTTTTACAGCTTTGTCCAAGGATAAGTCCTACAGTTCCTGAGGGAAGAGGTCCCCAGACTCCCGTGGGAATCAGTTGAACCCCCATTTCAGGTGTTAGCACTATCCAGGCAGTGGAACAGAGGTCTAGTCCTGCACTTCCTCTTGTTCCTCTAACGAGGAAGTCAATGGGTAAGAGGGATTGTGTCGAGGAATCATATGGATGGATGTTTGAAGATACTCTTCCTCTAATGCCTTGTACATTTTTGGGCCCCTGGGCATTGGGCCCCATGCCCTGTTTTTTGAATTCCTAGACAAAATGTTTCCATAAATATCGAATTTAGATCTGCACTTATTAGCCCAATGGTTTCCTTTTTTACACCTGGGGCAGCGGCCTGGGGCACGATATGAGCTTGGTCTTATTTCTCTTTGGGGATATTGTCTAGAATAACTTGATTGATTATAATAATTTTTAGGTTGAGCCCTTTTTGTGAAATTTTGAGGGGAAGCACCTCTCATTGCTGCTGCAATCACATTTCCTGTGACAAAGGTGTCATTTATATCTTTACATAATCTTATATATACTGAAAGATCCCTTTTAGATTTCCATGGTCTGATAGCATCTTGACAATATTTGTTGGCATTTTCATATGCCAGCTGAACGACTAATGGCATACCTTGATCAACGTCTCCAAACACTCTACCTGCAGTTCTCAAAAGCCTATCAGCAAAGTCAGCATATGGCTCATTAGGTCCCTGAATTACTTTAGACAAGCTACCCTGTAAGTCACCAGTTCCTTGTAAAGTTTTCCATGCCTTAACAGCTGTGGCATATATTTGAGTGTAAACTCCAGGATCATATTGAATTTGAATCTGTAAGTCAGCAAACTGCCCTTCTCCAGTTAACATATCTACATTACAGTCTGGAAATCCTGCAGTCGCATTTCTTCTAGCTGTTTCCACACAAAACTCCTGGAACTGTGACCTGCAAATCAAGTATTGTCCCCCACTCAATACTGCCTTACATAAGCCTTTCCAGTCTGAGGGGGTTAAAGTTAAAGTGTTAAGGGACTCCAACATACTCAACGTGAAAGGAGCTTGGGACCCATAGGTCATTATTGCTTCTTTGAAATTTTTTATTGTTTTGAAGTCTAGAGATCTGTGGTACCTCTGCCCATTTTCATTTTCAAATACTGGCAGATGCCAATGTCCCTGCAGGTTTTGACGTTCGAGGGCGCGTTAGCGCTCAGAAAAGCCGTTAATCTCTGCCTCAAGGGCATGCAAATGCTCAGAAATACCCCTCATGGTTTCTGTAATTGATTCAACCCATGAGGGAGCAGAGGGCACAAGTGGTTCCCCTACTTGACGGTCCTTTCTGGTCTTAACTGACTCAGCGGAGGAAGCTGTGCTTTCATGGTTATTTGACTCCTCTTTACTACTATTATTTTCATTAGTAGTAACATCCTGAGTCCCAGGTTCAATTGAGAGCACGTATTCCTCGGCTATTTCTAATAAATCTCGGATAGCTTGAGCAGCTCGGATCTTCGTCATTTTTGAGTTCACACCAATACTATCCTTACTATTCCTATCTGATTCAGCGGAGGCTATGCTTTCATGATCACTTTCCTCCTCACTATCAGCTATATCAAAGAATTCTTCCATAGCCTTTATCACTCGGGTCTTGGTTATTTTCGAACCCATCTTTAGAGACTTCTCAGTTCTTATCTGCTGATTTCGAATTCCCCGTACGGGACACCACTTGTCACTGCCTGCAGCTATCGCCGCCTGCAACAACGATACCGCGGGAAAGAATTCGGAAGCAGACTGGAAAATGAATAGGCTCTTTATTCTTTCTTCTTCTAACTTCTCTCTCCGGCTCCAACAACCTCTACAACTCCAACCACCCCTCTAACCAACCTCACCCAGTTAAATACTTTTTGCCTTAACAAGTATACACGTGTCAACAGCTCAAATTTACAGGTGCGTCACATAGTTTTCATGGGCATAGAAAGATTCTTAGATAAGTGCATGAATATCAGGTGAAAATACTGAAACACCTCTTATGGCTCTCAGCTAGCCGCCATCTTAGCTATCTCCTTATTAGGGCTCTTACACTTCAGTACTAGAAATTATTCATTTTCCATCTTTTTCATGTGTTTTGTCTTACTATAAACAAATGGATATTAGGAACTATGTCTTTTTCACTACTATATATCTAATGCTATAAACTGTGCCTAGCCAGTGTAGTTTCTCAATGAAACTTTTGTCTACTGAATGACTAACATAATCAGTAGAGTGATTCTTAACATCAAAACCAATCATGAACCAAAAAGAAGACTGATAAGACAGTTGTAAGAGAATCTCATGCAAAGAAATGGTAAAAATCTGAATTGCATGCAGATAGTGGGCATCCAGCTACATAATAAAGGAAGCAAGATTCAGTTCAAAGTGTAATTTGAATACAGCATTATTTGAATATTGCAATTCTTTTTTGGGGGGGAGGGGAAACATGGATTGAACTCAGGGGCCCTTGGCCGCTGAACCACATCCCCAGCCCTATTTTGTATTTTATTTAGAGACAGGGTCTCATTGAGTTGCTTAGCACCTCAATTTTGCTGAGGCTGGCTTTGAAGTCACAGTCCTCCTACCTCAGCCTCCCAATCCATTGGGACTGAAAATTGCAATTCTTAATAGAGTGTAAGAGAAGAGTACTACAGAGCCAAGCTTCATAAGGAATTTGAGACCACCCATTTATTTTTTAAATATTGAATGGTATGCATTAAAATATCTGTATATACCTAAGACATCAAATTTATTTTCTATAACTATCGAAAATTGCAAGTTTTACAGAGCACAATGAAATGATACTATCACTGTCATTTTACAGATGAGGAAGACAAAATTTTAAAGAGAATGAATAACTGCTCAAAGTTACAAAACTAGTTAAGTAGAATTGGGCTTTGGACTCAAAAGATACAAGTTAGGAAGACTAGTTAAGATCTCAAAGATAGTCTAAGGTCAATTTTGAGTCTGCTATTCAATACAGTCGAAATGTTTCAGAAACAAATCATCTTACCTCTCCCCTCTCAGTGATTTGGGTCTGGACTGATACAGTTTGGATTTTGGGTATCCCACCAAGGCCTGTGTGAAACACTTGGTCCCCAGGATGGTGCTACTGGGTAGTGGTAGAACCTTTAAGAAGTGGGGTCTAGCTGGAGAATTTCAAGCCATTGAGGGCATGCCTTTGATGGGGACTGTGAGACCTCAGTCCCCTTTTGACTCTCTTCTGCTTCTGATCCATGAAGTAAGTCGTTTTGCTCCACCACACACACACTCCCACCATGACGTGCCGTCCCCGCAGGCCCAAAGCCACAGAGCCAACTCATCATGGACTTGAACCTCTCTAAAACTATAAGCCAAAACAAATCATTTCTCTTTATAAGTAGATTTCTCAGGTGTACTGTTACAGTAATGAAACGCTGACTCATATAGGGCTTATTGCCAGTGGCTCTAATTACCATATAATTGGGAAAATTACTATTATAATTTTTCTAGCTCCTCTGTATAGAAGATACCAAAGCACTTATAGTAATTATGAATGATCAAATTCTTGACATTTATACTTGCTGTCCAATCACAAATCAATTCAATATAATTATCTATATATTTATTAAATGTTGAAAAAAAACCCTTAAGCATCTTCTAACTTGATACTTTTAAAATCAAGTGGTAGCCTTTCTTCATGCTGTGGCACAGTTCTTAACGTCTGAAAAACCAGAAGAAGAAAAGGATATTTTCACCACACTTGAAAAATCAAAACACATCAAAAAATAGATTTAAAAAACTGCAAGAGAAATGAATACACAAAGTAAGCATTAATAGAAGGCGTCGATAACCTTTTTTTCCCAGCGTATATTACAAAGAATATCTTCAAAAGATGGAGCAGTGCTCATATCGGTACATGAAATGTACAGCCTCAGATTCTCTTTCTGTCACCTACCTTGGGGCCCTCGGCCTGTTCCATCATATCTACTACCTCATAGGCCAGTTCTGAGACCCAGAGAGCTGTGTGGGTTACCCATTGCATTGACAAAACCTGTAATCTCTGTCTCTTGCCATCATTTCCTAACTTGGATGAAGTAGCCAGCTACAGGACATGGAATCTGCTTCCCCAGCTGCACAATTTGGTGACATAAACCAAAATGTGGGAGTGTCAACTCCTCAGAGTTTCCTTTGATCAGTGAGAAACTGGAGTTTAGGGGGAACCAGGAGATAAGTTCACTTTGCATTCCTCCCTACATGGTAAATGCCTTTGGGGCCAAGATGCTTTTAAACATCCTGACCTCTTATATAGCCAGGCTATCTTTGTATCTTTATTAAATAATCACTTAGTAAAGCATCACCTTATGTTTGCTTTCTTCTTTCTTTACCCAGTTGATCTTCTTGCTCATTCTCACAGTCCAGGGATTTGATTTACCAATTAAGCATCAGCACCTAAGCTTTGCCCGGGCTCTGTTTACTAAGAATCCTAAATGGGGCTGGGGATATAGCTCAGTTGGTAGAGTGCTTGCCTCACATGCACAAAGCATTTGGTTCAATCCCCAGCACCACAAAAAAAAAAAAAAGGTTTTGTGAAAACTCTCAATGCACAAGGTATAAATCTGAGTTTCTAATTAGTAGAGAAGACAAACACTTAGATTATGAACAAGGAGAATGCTGCCTATACAAGATAAGTCCAGCACAATTTTTGTTCTCAATACATAAAGTCAACTATGAATGCCCATCAACATTAGCATTTTATAACAATAGCATGGTAGGGGAAATGTCTCTGCTTACATAAAGATATTTTTCCATCTTTGAAAACAGCACAATTAATCACAAGCCCATTTTCCACAAATAATTTTTTTTTCTTATGAGGAAAATAATGCAATCAATCATCCAAGGTACCCATCTAAAATTTAATTACCATTATCAAATAAAATCTAGGGAAATAATCACAGAAACTACTCGCCATATCAAAATTCACCCTGGACTTCATCCAGTTGCCTCCTGTTGTCTAGTTGCCACCCTTCAGACTGAGAATAATCAGCTGATTACCGCAAAATGGAATTATGCAAGTTTATTTGATTTCCTCTGCTTGCCACTCATGAAAGACATAAAAATGAAAATGGATTGGTAGAGATGGTAGGAACAGTCAGGTGAACACAAAACACTGCCATCAATCTCATTGTTCCAGGGAGCAATGGGCATGGTGAGTACAATCAGGCTTAACAGGGAAGAAAAAATATTTCAGCTGTGGCCACTGTGAAAAATGAAAGAGCAAAGAACAAGGCAGCAATTTTGCACAAGGAAGTTAATGCACTTCCTTTATCAAAAATATCTCCAGGGAAATCTGAAATTGTAAGTAAAGGGATTAAGAGGAAAGATGCTAAGAGAAACCCTTGACTTTTCTCTAAACACTCCAAAATTTCCCCAGAACAAACTCTCCAAGCCATGAGGATTACAATTGCCTATTACAAGAGCCATTTCAATAAGAGGCTTGCTGATTACTTTGAAGATTTTTTTAAAAAACAAGGAAATGAAAACAGACTGCTCCTGTGACATGAGCTGTTTGTTGAGTTGTAGTCTTCCTCCTCCTCAGGTTTCTGCTAGTACTAGTCAAATCAAAACGTGGGCTAACACGACAAATGATCCTTAAGTCTACATCTTGAAAAATTAGAAGACCTGGTCAATATTTTCCCCTTGGATTTGTCTCTGAGGGTTAAAAGTCAGAGTCCTGCCTATTAAGAGAGTCTGTTGGCATTGTTAGTATGAAGAAAGACTAATATGCAAAAAAAAAAAAAAAAAAATTGCCAAAAGAGAAGAAAGCTCAGGAACTACAAAATTTCACTTATTTTTGTTGATATGTAAAAGCCACAACCTCTGACTTGTTCTAGACATTGCGTTGCTGCTTCAAGAATCTTTAAGAAGGCTCCTTCAGAATCACTTTTCCTGCACTCTAGTCATCCTATCTGTGAATTTCTTCTTCCCTTAGGATAAAATTACTCTAAAGAAGCTGCAACCATTCCTACTCTCATTCCAGGTCATCCTAGGATATATGCCAGAATCTGCAGAAAATTTCATTTATCAAGGGGAAATGATCTTTCAAAGATATCACTGTTCCCAGATTTTCCCCCTGCTCAAAAGAAATTAAAGATTTTATTTCGTTTTTCTTTGAGGTCCTATGTCTTTTCTAGTTACAATGGATTATACTTGATGAGATTAATTTTTTTTCTTTCTTTTTTTATTTATAATTGTAGTATGTATTACAATTCATAATGCACATATATAGCATCTTTTTACATACAACTGTTTGTATACAAAGTATATAAGTACCATTCAGATCTTCAATCATGCATTTAGGATAATGATATCCATCTCATTCAACCACCAATATTATTTTCTTTCCCCCCTCCCTGCCCCCTTGCTCCCTCCCTTCCCCTCCCTTTCCTTTGACCATTCTAGTGTTCCTCTAATCCTCCTATGTACGCCCATCCAATGACACTGTGAACTAGCCTCCTTATATCAGAGAAAACATTTGGTATTTGGATTTTTGAGATTGACTAATTTCACTTAGCATTATATTCTCCAACTTCATCCATATACCTGCAAAT
This sequence comes from Tamias sibiricus, assembly GCA_025594165.1. Taxonomy (NCBI): domain Eukaryota; kingdom Metazoa; phylum Chordata; class Mammalia; order Rodentia; family Sciuridae; genus Tamias; species Tamias sibiricus. Next base: position 99,209,631 of record CM046664.1, read on the forward strand.
GCCATTATTTTATTCTCTTTTATTGCTGAAGTAAAATTCCGTTTTATATATATACCACATTTTCTTTATCCACTCATCTACTGAGGGACATCTAGGTTGGTTCCACAACCTAGCTATGTGAATTGTGCTGCTATAAACATTGAAGTGGCTGTGTCACTGTAATATGCTGTTTTTAAAGCCTTTGGGAATAGACCCAGGAGTGGGATAGCTGGGTCATAGGGTAGTTCCATTCCCAGTTTTCCAAGAAATCTCCATACTGCTTTCCATGGCGGTTGCACCATTTTGCAGTCCCACCAGCAATGTATGACTGCGCCTTTTCCCCCCACATCCTCTCCAACATTTATTGTTGTTTGTGTTCTTGATAGCTGCCATTCTGACTGGAGTGAAATGAAATCTTAGAGTAGCTTTGATTTGCATTTCTCTAATTGCCAACGATGTTGAGCATTTTTTCATGTATTTGTTTGATTAATCGTGTATCTTCTTCTGAGAAGTGTCTTTTCAATTCCTTCGCCCATTTATTTATTTGGGTATTTGTTTTTTTGGTGTTAAGATTTTTGAGTTCTTTATGTATTCTAGAGATTAGTGCTCTGATGTGCATGTGTTAAAAATTTGTTCCCAATTAGTTGGTTCTCTATTCACCTCACTGATTGTTTCTTTTGCTGAGAAGCAGCTTTTTAGTTTAAATCTATCCCATTCATTAATTCTTGGTAATAATTCTTGCGCTACAGGATTCTTTTTGAGGAACTTGGGGCCTAATCTGACCTGTTGGAAATTGGAGCTTACTTTCTCTTCTATTAGGTGTATTGTCTCTGGTCTAATTCCTAGGTCCTTGATCCACTTTGAATTGAGTTTTGTGCATGGTGAGAGATAAGGGTTTAATTTCATTTTGTTGCATATGGATTTCCAGTTTTCCCAGCACCATTTGTTGAAGAGGCTATCCTTTCTCCACTGTACATTTTTGGCGCCTTTGTCTAATATAAGATAGCTGAAATTATATGTATTAGTCTCTGTATCCTCAACTCTGTACCATTGGTCTACGAGTCTGTTTTGGTGCCAATACCATGCTGTTTTTGTTACTATTGCTCTATAGTATAATTTAAAGTCCGGTATGGTGATGCCCCCTGCTTCACTTTTCTTGCTCAGGATTGCTTTGGCTATTCTGGGTCTCTTATTTTTCCAGATGAATTTCATGACTGCTTTTTTTATTTGTTTGAAGAATGACATTGGGATTTTGATTGGAATTGCATTAAATCTGTATAATGCTTTTGGTAGTATGGACATTTTGACAATATTGATTCTACCTATCCAAGAGCAAGGTAGGTCTTTCCATCTTCTGAGTTCTTCTATGATTTCTTTCTTTAGTGTTCTATAATTTTCCTTATAGAGGTCTTTCACCTCTTTTGTTAAGTTGATTCCCAGGTATTTTATTTATTTATTTTTTGATGCTATTGTAAATGGGGTAGTTTTCATCATTTCCCTTTCAGAGGCTTTGTCACTGATGTACAAAAATGCCTTTGACTTATGGGTATTGATTTTGTATCCTGCTACTCTGCCAAATTCATTTACTAGTTGCAAAAGTTTTCTGGTAGAGTTTTTTTGGGTCTTCTAGGTATATTATCATGTCATCAGCAAATAGTGCTAATTTGAGCTCTTCTTTTCCTATCTGGATGCCTTTAATTTCTTTCATCTGTCTAATTGTTCTGGCCAGAGTTTCCAGTACTATGTTAAATAGCAGTGGTGAAAGGGGGCATCCCTGTCTTGTCCCAGTTTTTAGAGGGATGCTTTCAATTTTTCTCCATTTAAGATAATGTTAGCTCTGGGCCTTGCATAAATAGCGTTTATAATGTTGAGATATGTTCCTGATAGTCCTAGTTTTTCCATTGTTTTGAACATAAAGGGGTGTTGTATTTTGTCAAATGCTTTTTCTGCGTCTGTTGAGATAATCATATGATTTTTATCTTTAAGTCTATTGATGTGATGTATTATGTTTATTGATTTCTGAATGTTGAACCAGCCTTGCATCCCTGGAATAAACCCCACTTGATCATGGTGCACTATCTTTTTGATATGTTTTTGTATCCGATTTGCCAGAATTTTGTTGAGGATTTTTGCATCTATGTTCATTAAAGATATTGGCCTGGGCTGGGATTTTGGCTCAGCGGTAGAGCGCTCGCCTAGCACAATGGGCGACGTGGGTTAGATCCTCAGCACCACGTACAAATAAAACGCATTGTGTACAACTAAAGCAAATAAATAAAAACATTAAAAAAAAAAAAAAAAAAAGATATTGGCCTGAAGTTTTCTTTTTTGGATGCGTCTTTGCCTGGCTTTGGAATTAAAGTAATATTGGCCTCATAGAAAGAGTCTGGAAGAGCTCCCTCTTTTTCTATTTCTTGAAATAGTTTGAAGAGCAGTGGTATTAGTTCTTCTTTGAAAGTCTTGTAGAACTTGGCTATAAACCCATCAGGTCCTGGACTTTTCCTTGTTGGTAGCTTTTTGATGACATCTTCTATTTCTTCGCTTGTAATCAAAATGTTTAAATCGTATATAGCCTCCAGATCCAGTTTAGGCAAATCATAGGACTCTAGAAATCTGTCAATGCATTCAGTATTTTCTATTTTATTAGAGTACAAGTTTTCAAAGTAATTTCTAATTATCTTCTGTATATCTGAGGTGTTTGTTGTGATAGTCCCTTTTTCATTATGAATGTTATTAATTTGAGTTTTTTCTCTTCTTCTTTTCATTAGCATTGCTAACAAAATTTTGTCAATTTTGTTTATTTTTTCAAAGAACCAACTTTTAGTTTTGTCAATTCTTTGAATTGTTTCCTTAGTCTCAATTTCATTAATTTCTGCTCTGATTTTAATTATTTCCTCTCTTCTGCTACTCTTGGTGTTGATCTGTTCTTCTTTTTCTAGTGCTTTGAGGTGTGATGTTAAGTCATTTATTTGTTTTTTTTTTTCTTTTAAGGAATGAACTCAGTGCAATGAATTTTCCTCTTACTACTGCCTTCATAGTGTCCCAGAGATTTCTATACAATGTATCTGTGTTCTCATTTACCTCTAGGAATTTTTTAATCTCCTCTTTGATGTCTGCTTCAATCCCTTGTTCGTTCAGTAGCATGTTGTTTAGCTTCCAGTTGTTGGAGTAGTTTTTCTTATTCCTTGTTTTGTTGTTTATTTCCAATTTCATCCCTTTATGGTCTGATAGAATGCAGGGTAGTATCTCTATTATTTTATATTTTCTGAGAGTTGCCTTGTGACATAATATATGGTCTATTTTAGAGAAGGAGCCATGTGATGCTGAGAAAAAAGTGTATTCGTTTACTGAGGGATGAAATATTCTATATATGTCCATTAGGTCTAAGTTATTAATTGTTTTAAGGAGGCCTAAAGTTTCTTTGTTTAGCTTTTTTTTTTTTTTTTTTTTTTTTTTTTTTTTTTTGTGGTACCGGGGATTGAACTCAGGGGCACTCGTCCACTGGGTCACATCCCCAGCCCTTTTTGGTATTTTATTAGAGACAGGGTCTCACTGAGTTGCTAAGTGCCTCGCCATTGCTGAGGCTGGCCTTGAACTCGCGATCCTCCTGCCTCAGCCTCCCAAAGTGCTGGGATTACAGACGTGCGCCACCGCGCCCGGCGTTGTTTAGCTTTTGTTTGGATGATCTATCGATTGGTGAGAGAGGTGTGTTGAAGTCCCCTAGAATAACCGTGTTGTGGTCAATTTTACTCTTGAACTTGAGAAGAGTTTGTTTGATGAATGTAGGTGCTCCATTATTTGGGGCATATAGATTTATGATTGTTATATCCTGTTGATGAATGGTTCCCTTAAGTAGTAAGAAATATCCATCTTTGTCCCTTTTGATTAGTTTTGGCTTGAAGTCTACCTTATTTGAAATGAGAATGGAAACCCCTGCTTGCTTCCGCAGGCCATGTGAGTGATAAGACTTTTCCCAGCCTTTCACCTTCAGTCTATTGATGTCTTTTTCTGTGAGGTGTGTTTCTTGGAGACAGCAAATTGTTGGGTCGTTTCTTTTAATCCATTCAGATAATCTGTGTCTTTTGAATGGCAAGTTTAGGCCATTAACATTCAGGGTTATTATTGAGATGTGATTTTTATTCCCATCCATTTTTATTTGTATTATGGTCTTTAGCTTGATTTGGTTTCTCTTCTGGTTGGTATTTCCCTTAGTTTAATATCTCCCTTTGTTCATTTTCATTGTTATTTTCCTCTTCTTCTTCATGAAAAATTTTGCCCAGGATGTTCAGAAGTGCTGGCTTTCAAGTTGTGAAATCTTTTAACTTTTGCTTGTTGTGGAAGGTTTCTATTTCACCTTCGAATCTAAAGCTCAGTTTTGCTGGATATAAGATTCTTGGTTGACATCCCTTTTCTTTCAGAGCTTGAAATATGCTATTCCAGGATCTTTTTGCTTTTAATGTCTGGGTTGAAAAGTCTGAACATAGTCTGCTTGGTTTCCCCCTATATGTAATCTGCTTCCTTTCTCTTGTGGCTTTTAATATTCTCTCCTTGCTCAGTATATTAGGCATTTTTATTATAATGTGTCTTGGTATGGATCTGTTGTGATTTTGTATGCTTGGTGTTCAGTATGTCTCTTGAACTTGGTTTTCCCATTCATTCCTCAAGTTTGGAAAATTTTCTGTAATTATTTCATTAAATAAATTACTCATTCCTTTGGCTTGAAACTCTGCCCCCTTCTCTACCCCAATCACTCTTAAGTTTGGTCTTTTTATGTTGTCCCATAATTCTTGAATGTTCTGTTCTTGCTTTCTTACCATTTTTGCTGTGTAATCTAGATTTTTCTCTAGGATATGAGATAAATTTTTATATAATTGTAGCTAATATATCTTTTTCAGAGAAAATGTCTAACAATTTATAAGACAAATATTTTATTCACCATGGAATGCAAGTCGGAAAAAAATTTGGCCATGGGCCCTTTCTAGTCTTCTCTAATTATAAAACATGGAAATTTGCCTAGCTGACCTATGCATGGTGCCAGTCCTAGGTTAGAGAGACAAATTAATTAATAGCTGGGCAAATAATGTAGCAATTTAAACAGCCAGGTAATGGATTTCTAGGGTCAGACCCTGAACCTCAAGTATCCACACATTTACAAAAGCAAATGACTATATAGTTACTGCTTAGCTGCTTTTATTGCCAAGGTTGTTACACATAAATAGATTTCAATACTTATTTTGTCCCCCTTAAATTGCCACTACATTACTAAATAGCACAAACATTCAGACCAGAAAATTGAGTTATATTTTATAAGGAAAGTTAAGTGGACAGCAGCTGCAGGATTAATACATGCCCTCAATTTATTTTTTATTTACAGATGCACATTTTCATTAGCTGGGATTTGAACAGAATGGATTTTTACAACAACAAAAGCAAAATCAGCCCAGTTCTGGCTTTTATACACAGATGGGCTTCTCTCTGTCTCCTTGGACAGTTTTGAGTGTAACTTCTTCCAAAACAGCCCAGATGCGTCTATTTGTAAATGTTCAGCTCACAGCCTGGAGGCGGAGGGCATAATTTCCCTCCCTAATCTGCAGAGCAAATCTCATATGCAATGTGTTTGCTGTGTAGATGCAAGTAAGTCTCAGAGAGTTGGGCTGGAAATGCAAACAGAATTTCTTCCCCCTTCCTCCCATGTAAATTAAGGCGTTTCACGCCTCTGTGATGATTTCTTCCTTTATCTATATTTGCTACAGTGCTTTCCTAAATGGCCTCAGGCTGCATTACTTCCTCTTGCCTTACAAAACAATTGAATTTGTTCCACAAGTGTCCCCAACTGACTGTTCTGTTTGATCACAGTTATTAGACTATCCTCTAATGCTCTGAAATGTTTATCGTTTTAGAGTTCAAACCACAATGGTTATAAATAACCACAGAGACTCAAAATTTCTTATAGATGGTACACATTTTCACTGACCAGTCTTATTTTGGTTCCCAAGAACTGTTTGATAATGGCATAATTGCACTGTTGACACGGCAGAAGAGGGGAGTGTTTTAATTGCACAGCCTGCCTTAGCTTTAGAGATAAGGCCGCTCAGACATCTCAGGAGCTCTGGTTAAGAATTCTACTCTATGTTCCAACTGTGTCAGGGTAGCAATACAGTATCCCATACTGTTAAGGAATGCATAAAACGTGCTGTCACTGGGTCAGCCAAGACTGCAAATAGGTATCAAAATGATTGATGGCAGGTATGTGGCATGCTGGTGGAGGAAACAGCAGCTTGAGACTTCATGACTGAGAAAGCAGAGCTTGCAAAAGATGTCTGAACCCCAATCCCAGAGTTTCTACTTTTGTCTTTTTCTTTTTCCTATTTCTATTCCTTACCAGGCCCCCAAAGGGTCAGAAAAATTTAAAGAACCTAGGTGACACAAAAGCCTTGCCCACTCCATCCTTTTTTTCTATATTCTTCTTCCTTAAAAAAAAAAAAAAAAAAAACTAGAAAATTTGGTTGAAGAGAATGACAGGAAGTAGAATATTAACACACCTATCCAGACATTTTCCCTGGTGATTTTCAGAGGTCTTAGCCCACTGAGTCAGGGACATGTTTTCACTTTTACTAGCATGTACCTATCCATGTTATGGATGAGTGGATGATTACCAAAGACAAATTATTTTCAAATCTGAAATTATAAAATGCTTATGTATGTTGGAGTACATTAGCCAGTTATTTTACCAGTGGGGTGACTTGCAAAAGAAAAAACAGCAATTACCCTTTCTATGCCAAATGTAGAAGTTGAAATGATTATCCAAGCACCTTTATTTTGGTGTGACTAACTGAGCAGCATACATCCTAAACTACACAGGTGAGAAAGAAGACTCGATTCCCCATCCAAAGTGTATTACACAGCTGGAAACCCCCACTTCAAGTTTGATATATGCTTCTGGGTAAAGATATATACACTGAGTTTCAAATCAGAGTGTACGTTCTTTTATTTTTTTCTACATTATTGTGTTGGTGACTTATAGTTTCACACGGTGGTGGGATTTGTTGGTGCGTCTTTGTACATGCACACAATATAACAATACAATTTCATGAATATCACTCCCCAGCACTTCATGCTTCCCTCCACTCCTCCCCCTGGTCCCTTTCCTCCATTCTACTGATCTCCCTTTGATTTTCATGAGAACTCTCCTACCTTTCTTTTCCTTTTTCCTCTCTAGCTTCCTCATAGGACAGCCACAGTGTACGTTCTAACAGTTCATTTGGCTTCTTAAAATCTAGAGTACAATAGTGTCAGTCTGTGTTTAAAGAACCTGAGAGGTTGAGTCAAAATTTAAAGGTTCCCTTCTCATCAAATCCTATGAAAATTATCCTCTTTGAACTTTACCTCCCTTTTCGATGCAATATTTGTCATGTGGAATTTATAGGCAGTGTTTGGTGCTTAGGTTTTATTTGTCCAATTTTTTAACTTCACGTGAGTTCTTCTGAGATTCACCTCTGCTTAGCTAAAGCAATTGCAGAATAAAAACAAATACATAAATAAAAAGGATTATTTTTTCATAGACATACTGACACAACCTTAACTGGAGTGGAGGGAGCCATGCAGCAGTAATAATAAAAGTAGCAAACGTTAGCAATCTGCTTCATAGCATGAAATAAAATGCATTTTAGTAAAAACATGAACACTGCACCAACTGTAATTTTTCACACAGCTGTGATAAAAGAACAATAAAAGTGATAAGGCATAACAATTCCTGAGTAAACACACATATAAAATGAAGTGGAAGTTCAGATTTCAAGTATTTTGTTTCTCTTGCAGATTCTAAACATACCACGACTGAAGCCTTGATTTTCTTTTAACAGCTATCAATTTTGTTCAGTAGTACAATTTAAAAAATGCTAGAGGCTTCTGAAAAATATGTTGCATTGAAAGATGTTCTTTCCTAGTCTATGCACTTAACATCTTGTCACTTCGTAACATTATACACTTTTGAATAGATACCTTATCTATTGCCTCTTGATAGGTTAAAAAAAAAAAAAATAGCAAAAGCAGTGTGCCAATGAATCTTTTCCCATGGAAAAATTCATACCCTGAGAAACGATGTGACTCTGTCCCTGCCTACTAAATATCTGAGTATTACCCAAGGTGACAGAATAACTCTTCAATCATTAGAACAAATGGATGTTTGTCCAACAAGGAGAACAATTGTTTTTCAAAATAGAAACATTCCTTTTAGAATGTTCTTAGAACAAACAAATTACTGTGAAGGAGATGAGAAGATAAAATGTGCTTTTAAAAGATTATTTTTTTTAATAAGAATAGTCACTATTAGGATTTTTATAGGATACACTTTGACCTTTGGTTCAGAGAATGATTAAAGGAGAACAAAAAAGAGCCCAACTCACGATTTCTCCCTTAGAACAAATGGCTGCTCTCCCACCAATATTAAGCTTGTGAAGAATTACATCCAGTAGCCACAAAATATGCTATCTTGTGTCCCTTTCCTTCTAATTGCCTTTACCTTTGACCTGGTACCCAATGGTCATTCACTCATTTATGCATTACAAACATGTGTCAAGCACCCTATGGAACAAGGTAGCTAAAGACCTGTGACAGCCTGCTTCATTGCAGCAGCTACCTGTTCAACCAAGATCTATATTTTTATCGCACAGTACCAAGGGCCTTCCTCCACATGCCAAATTTCTTGATCTTTCTTTACATGTACATGTGGCCAGGTAGCTATCAAATATAAGCAGAAGTGATGTGATTCCTTCTGGGCCCACATGGATAAAAAGCAATTGTGCTCTCTCTACTCTTTCTTGGAAGCCACATGTTGAAGATGGCAGTGCCCCAAGGAGGAAAGAGCCTGGGTCCCTGCATCACCACATGGAAGATCACCTGCTGGAAACTTCAGTGAAGCATTATAAGAGGGGGAATCAATTTTTGTTGTATTGAACTACTTAAATTTGGGGTTTCATGTTATGAAATTAATACAATCATGTAAAATATCTCGAGTAAGAGTGAATTATTGGAGCCTATCTCCAATAAGAGTGAAACTTCCTCCAAATCTTTTTAGAGATAAAATCAGATGGATTTATATGAAATAATAAGGGTGATAGGTCAAGTAACCAAAAATTAAGGTTTAGGTTATTACCCATATAGTAAAATTAAGGGGTATGGATTGCAAAAAGAGAACAGGTTCACTTGAGTCCAGAGTTACAGGAAGAGGCCTCACCAAGGTAGAGAGATTTTAACTTGATTTCAAAGTATGGTAGAAGTATGAAGAGTAAGAAATGAGATTGAAAGGAGACACTCCAGGCACAGGAAACTGTGTGCTCAGGCAGGGAGAAAATAAAATGTAATGATCTGGGAATAGCGAATTGTTGGCATGAAGGGTTATGGCCTACTCAGAAGTGCCCTTGAAATGTTTTAAACAGCAACCCTCTGAGTTGCTATAGTTTGGGACTTATTGATAACTTGACATATGAATTATAAAGCCCATAGCTTTGCCATTGTGAAGAGAGCAAGTTGTATTGGAAGAGAGTCATCTCAGCTTTGAAGTTTTTCTCTTCTAAATATCCAGGAGCTACAACATTGCTCTCACTACTGTACATAATGAGAGAGTGATTTAGGGATTTCAAAGATCTGAGGTCACAGATCAGAGAAGAGCAAAGCACATATCCAGTGAGCTCCAATATAAAAGGAAATCATTCCCCTGGAAGTTGACATTTCTCAAGAAGCATCATGAAAGAGACTGAAATCCTGCAGTCCCAAAATGCCTGGATTAGTGCAGTTAACTAAAACAGAGCAAAAAATGTTACATTGATTAAGTTGCAGAGACTTCTTCAACTTTATCAATGAGATTAAAAACTTTACCCTTAATATTCAAAGCTCTGATAAATAAGCATTCTACCAGAAATTTACACAATCCACAGAGAACCATGATAGAGAAAGCTAGGATGATGAGAGAGGGGATAATGTGGCTTAAGGGGGCCCCAGCATTCCTTAGAAAGGATTGAAAATTAAAAGCAGAACCCTACTACACAAAAACTGTTTTTGAACCTATTTATGGTTGAGTCAATAATTTAAAACACTTTGTGTTATTTTCCATAGTGGTTAATACACTTTCTTAGAATGATTATCTTAGGAAGTCTCTAAGGTCTTTGGCAAGGGTGCAGAAGAAACCTACCCAAATATAAACCATCTCCTACTGACTTCTATTTAGAAGTTTGAATCACATTAGATTTTGGCTACATAAAAAGGAAAAATGGTTCTTTTGCTTTTATTTGCCTTTATAAAGTTACACATAATTTTTCTACTTTTTTGCAAACATTAAGCATCCCAGTGTTCTTTATTGTTTGTTCGGGTTCTCTTAGACTAGACACAGGAAGTCAGAGGCTGGTTTGTAAGAGTACCACATGAAAACACTATTGGCAGCAGTTTTCTAAGCCTGGGACCAATGACACCAACCCTGGTTCTTCTTACCAAATGCAATCTTCCCCAGTGTCTCCACTTCTTTTGCCATTATCATGCTTCTTTTCCCCTGTGCTACAGTGATTGATACAAAGAAAAGTTGAGGATAAATTCATTTATGCTTTAAAAACGAATTTTACTTCAAATTGATGCAAATGTCAAGGACAGACCAAAATATTTCCTTTCTATAAATATCACCAGCTTTCCTCTTATTTTCCCTGAAAATCTAAAATATTGGGACTGGAGATTCTTTCAGTTAGTAAAGAAAGGAAATGTATACTCAGCATAAAAGAGAAAATTATTCTGAAACTTTAATTCTATCCAAGATGGTGCATAGTTTAGATGTGAAGTATCCCCCCAAAGCTCAAGTGTGAGACAATGCAAAAAGGCTTAGAGGTGAAAAGATGAGGTTATGAGAGCCTTAACCCAATCAGTGAATTAACTGATGTTCAGCCTCACCTTGAGGCCTGAGGAATGAAGTCAGCTGTCTACAAAACCATGAGCCCCCAAATAAACTTTTCCTGCCACAAAATTATTCTTGTCAGGTCTTTCAGTCATAGCAGCAAAAAAAAAGCTGACTAAAACAGATGGAAATCTATTGAAAAACAAAACAGCATAATGTGTGGTTTTAAGAACATTTTCTGTAGGAGAAAAAAAAAAACCATGATTTAATTCAAAGACCTAAACCTGAATGGAATTTTTTTCTGTGGTGATGGCTTATGCCACATGCTTGCCTGAACTTTCTCTTTTTGAATGTTTTCTCCCAGTTCATCCTCCACAGAGTCAAGAGGATAAACTACAAAAAATATATAGTCTTATTAGCACCATTCCTTGGTTGAAATTATCTCAACAACTACCTAATGCCAGCTTTACAAAAGCATACAACTCAGTTCATAATCTCCTTTATTTCTGACATGCCAACCTCATTTCCTGTCTTCCCACATCCTTATGTTCCAGCAATAATGACCTACTTTGATTTATTTTAGCACATCCTAGAGTTTTATACCCCCTATTAATTTGCTCATTCTATTTGCTTTGAAGAGCATGTGCCTTTCTTCCTTTGTCCTTTTGGTGAACTCCTATTCATCTTCCAAACCCTTTGTACCAGTCAGGATTAATGTAGGAAACAGAATCCACTCTGGGTATGTCAGACAGAAAGGCATTTAATGTAGGGCATGAAGTGCCAACAAAACTGTTGAAAGGACCATAGGAGCACAAGTTGGGAACACCAATAAGTTTTTAGGTCACAACATGATCTAGAAACTGTGATCCAGAAATTGGAAACTGCTGCTGACAGCCAGAAATCAAAATGCTGCCAGAAATACTGCCTATCACACAATGCCATTGCAGTCAAGGATGGTGACCTGGTAATGAATTGAGGAGTCCAATCACTGCAAAACTCAGTTTAGTGGATTTATACATTAGATGCATCACCACTAAAGGAAAAATAAACTCCACCTCCCTCCTGCCTTGCAAATTTTGTGCTAGAGCATCTCATTAGTTTTCAGCCTTCCAACCTATGTAAAGATGAGGGAACATTAAAGAAGAGGAAATAGGTGCTAAGTGTAGATAGACAATATCTAGTACTCCCTTGTTCAGGATTCATATCTTCTATCAAGTCCTTTTCAGTTCTTTCCACTCCCCATGAATCTTGGTTAATCATTCTTTCCACTGTATTGCCTCCATTCTTCACCAAGCATATTCTTCAAACAGTTCTACCATGTTTTAATACTTAAGAACACATCCATACTTCCTATGTTATAAATACCTGGTTATTATTTTATTCATTCTTTTTTTTTGTCCCTACTGCCCAGCATAGTCTCTGCCATATAACATGCCTCACATATTTCATTTTACCAAATTTATTAAAGAGCACTTTACTTTTCTAACTTTGGTTAACTTTGAAAGTGAAACTCTTAGTTTCAATCTCCTCTTTCACTAAATTTGAAAAACATGGTTTTTGAAAGTGATGATATTCAACTCTATGGAAATTTTAGAAAATTCTCTTTTTTCTTAGAAAAATAATAGGATGCTATTCAATTAAAATATGAATTTGGAATTCTCTGGTTCTTAACTTGTGCTCTCCAGAAATCAATTTGATTTTCCAAACTGGGAATAGAAAGTCAGGCATTTTACTGCATTTATTTACAATATGGTTCATTTGTGCAGTGTGTTCAATAACCTCCAAGCATGCTTATAAGCCTCACAAGTAAAATCACAGCAAGCAATTTGAATTTATGCTCCCCCAAAACAGACCAAGTACCAAAAGAATGTTAAAGGAAGGTTTAGAACACACTTTTATGTTCCACTCACAATAATTTCTTCATTAGAGTGTGGCAGGTAGATAAAAATGTCAATATGTAGCTTCCCACAACTCTGGAGTGGAGCTGATGCACTTTTGCAAAGCACGCTGGGCACAGTCCTATAATTATAAACCACCAACTTATATTTTTTAAAAAATGGCTGTAGACACATACAATTATCCTGGACTCCTTGTAAATGTCCAGTTGTTTACAGCACCCGGAAAAAAATAATATTTATTCATTTAATTTATTTAATATTTACGAAATAGTTAAACTTACTTTTTATTAATCTTTTTTGTTTTAATTAGTTATACATGACAGAAGAATGCATTTATGCACTATGATATATCATACATAGATTAGATATAATTTCTCATTTTTCAAAGTGTACATGTTGCAGAATCATATTGGTCATGTAGTCACATATATACATACAGGAATAATGTCTGTTTCATTCCACTATCTTTTCCATTCCCACATCCCCTCCCTCCCCTCCCTTCACTTCCCTCTACCTAATCTAACACTATTTTTCCCTAGTGCCCCCCCACCTTATTGTGAATTAGCATCCACATGGTAGAGAAAACATTTGGCCTTTGGTTTTGTGGGATTGGTTTATTTCGCTTAGCATGATACTCTCCAACTCCAACCATTTATGGGCAAATGCCCTAAGACATTCTTCATAAAAATAGAAAAGGCAATCATGAAATTTATTTGGAAAAATAAGAGACCCAGAATAGCTAAAGCAATCCTTAGCAAGAAAAGTGAAGCAGAAGGCATCACAATACTTGACCTTAAATTATACTACAGAGCTATAGTAACAAAAATGGCATGGTATGGGCACCAAAATAGACTTGTAGACAAATGGTACAGAATAGAGGACACAGAGACAAACCCACACAAATATGACCATCTCATACTAGACAAGGGTCAAAAAACATTCACTGGGGAAATGATAGCCTGTTCAACAAATGGTGCTGGCAAAACTGGAAATCCATATGTAGCAAAATGAAATTAAACCTCTATCTCTCACCCTGCACAAAAACTCAAAGTGGATCAAAGACTCAGGCACTAGAACAGAGACCCTGCACCTAATAGAAGAAAAAGTAGACCCAAATTGGCCTAGGATCTGACTTAACAAGACTCCTAAAGCGAAAGAAGTAAAATCAAGAATCAATAAATGGGATGGATTCAAATTAAACTTACTTTTAATATTTAATTTTATTTAAAATAAAATTATTGTTATTTAAACATTCATGATTAATTTACACAACATTAACTAGTGCCTAATTTAGTAAATTTTAAGGTAATATTTAATAAAAATAGCAATGCCTTTTAAAATTCTAAACTGGAAATGTTTTATGTAAAAAGATGTCATGCACCAAGAAAATATTATGTGGCTAAAAGTGGATTTACTTTTTCAGTTTCACTTAAATTCAGTAATAAGAATTACAAGTAAAATTAAACTACACCAGAAAAAGATTAGGAGCAGATATCACAGTTATCAGTAGAGAAATTAACTCCAGGGGATATAACTTTCATCATTAGCTCTCAAGATACTTTAAAGTGTTTCTCTTAACCTTTAAAATGAAGGACCTGAGTTACCAGTACTTGTGCTGAGAATATCAAAGAAGTAGAACTCACCAGTGTTATTTTCTGAATGCCCATGTCCCCAAATTATGTTGAAGCCTTGACCTTCAGTGTGATTTTACTTAGGGATGGGGCCTCTAAGGAAGTCATTAAATTAAATGGGGCATAAGGATAAAACACTGACCTGCACGCTGGAGTCAGAGTGTATATGTGTATTCTCTCTCTCTCTCTCTCTCTCTCTCTCTCTCTCTCTCTCTCTCTAATAAGGAAAAGCCATGTGGAGACACAGTGAGAAGGTAATTATCTTAAAGCCAGGCAGAAAGTCCTCAACAGACTCCAACTATGCTGGCACCCTGGTCTTGAAGTTCCAGCCTCTAGAAATGTGATAAAATTAATTCCTGTTGTTAATCCACCAAGTCCTTGGGATTTGACATGACAGCCCAAGATGACTCATACAATCATCAAGGAAGGCAATCAAGATCCTATATGTCCTTCCCCTGCTCTTGCTCCTGCCCGGACACACATTGTACCTTTACCAAAAAGCTAATGGTGTAGGAAGCAGCAATATAGAAAGAGGATGACCAAAAACAAGTATTCTAATTCTTATATAGGAAAATGCCATACACATACTCTGTTCTTCTGAGGTTTCTTCCAATTAGGGCCATTCCTGATAAAAATACTAATGCTCTACTGATTTAACATTATAAGTTGAGGTAAAATAATCACAGTGTGCTTTAGCCATCTAGGGAAACACTGAACCATATACATGTTTTTTGGTAGGACACTGAATGGTGATAATAGAAATTGGAGTCTAGGGTCCTTGTTTGCTCCCATGAGAACACAAATCCTACTAAATATTATTGTGGTAACTATCTACTGCATATAATGTGTTAAAATTGTTCTCATAATAAGAATTAATGTCTCTCAAATCATTATAATAAGAACTAGTATCTTTCAAGTCATTACAAGTTAACTCTAAGAGGGAGAAACACTTTCACTGCTAATCAGATAGGCACATGAAATGCATTAGATGTACAGTTTCTTGGAAAAGCCATCATTTTGGTGCAAGTAGTAAAAGGTTTATCACAAATAAGTTGGTTTCCTCACCCTCTTACCTACTTTCTCTCAAATTGTTGGGCCCTTATAAAGGGTTTTTCTAGCTCTAAGCTATGATCTAATGCCAAACATTCTAAATTTAGAAATACTTTTAAATGATCCAAATATTGTCCTGGGTATGAAGATATTACTTCTCTGCTCCAAATCAACCTTTCTGTACCCTTTCTTGATCCTGAAGCTAAGACCCTGAAAACTACTTTTGTCCCTTATCAGTTGGCTGTTAGGAACAGTCAGGAGGGGTCTCTGAGGGGAACAGAAAAGCAGAAAGGAATTATTCCTTCTCTCCTGGTCTGTCTTGTTACCTAGCACTTGGCTCTTCCTCTCAGCAGCAGAAAGCTCTGGCTTTCCTGGAGCTGGCTTCATTGCACCTTTCTCAGAAGGACCTGCAGTGGCCAGAGCACAACAAAGACAAAGGACCTGGGAAGGGAATAACCTGGATAACCTGGGAGGGATGATTTTAAGCACGTCAGATCAGAACACTTTTCAAATGAGTAGTGCAAAGAAATTTAAGGATGTTACACCAGAGAATTTACATCCTTTGTGTTTATTGACCCTGCATGGTGCTGAAGATCTCTGACTTTGTAGATTGAGGGCTTCTATTGTATCCTTTACAGGCAGTGATATCCTCTCTGCATAATTATCAGTTTTTCTAACACTACCAAGACAGGATAGGGATTTTTGAACTCGCTATTGTGAGAAAGATTCCATCTTGCTTTCAATTTTAAAATCGTAGACTCCAGGGGCTGGGGTTGTGGCTCAGTGATAGAGCACTTGCTTAGCATGTATGAGGCACTGGGTTCAATTCTCAGCACCACTTACAAATAAATAAAATAAAGGTCTGTCCATCAACAACTAAAAAATATTTTTAAAATACATATATACCATTGTATTTAAAAAAAAAATAGTAGATGCCACTTGTGTGGCTCCATGGTACCTTCATGTACCACTATTATACTTTTACCATCTTTTCAGACAGGAAATCTCTAGAGATATTGCTGCTTAAGTATGGAAATTCCTTGGAAAACTGAGAATGGAACCACCACCTTATGATCCAGCTATCCCACTCCTCGGTCTATACACATAGGACTTAAAAACAGCATACTACAGGGACACAGCCACATCAATGTTTACAGCAGCACAATTCATAATATCTAAATTGTAGAACCAACCTAGATGCCCTTCAGTAGATGAATGGATAAGGGAAAATGTGGTATATATATATAATGGAGTATTAGCAATAAAAGAGAATAAAATCATGACATTCACAGGTAAATGGATGAAGTTGGAGAATAAAATGCTAAGTGAAGTTAGCCAATTCCAAAAAAATCCGAATGCCGAATGTTTTCTCTGATGTAAGGAAGCCAATTCACAGTGGGGTTGGGACGGGGAGCATAGGGGGATTAGAGGAACACTAGAATGGCCAATGGGGAGGGAGGGGAAGGGAGGGGAGGAAAGGGTGAACAAAAAAAAGATGGTAGAATGAGATGGATATCATTACCCTAAGTGCATGTATTAAGACACGAATGGTGTGAATATACTTTGTATACAACCAGAGATATGTAAAAATGTGCTTTATAAGTATAATATGAAATGTAATGCATTCTGCTGTCATTTATAACAACTTAGAATAAAAATAAATAAATTTTAAAAAAGAGATAGTGCTACTTATACACTTCACACTCTGATTCCTATAAATTACATGAGCTCAAATCATGGACATACGAATCAGGAGATGGTTATAATTCGTATTTTGTCAGTGAATTAATTATAATTATGGAGAACTCTTTTGACATTTTTCCCCAGTTTCCCATCAAGAATAAAAAAGGAAGAAGAAAACAGTTTTCTTCTATTTGTAAACACTACATGAAGTAGTTTATATAGAACGTATCTCTTAAAATCATTATTTTACATCTTGAAAAAGAGTTAACAATGCAAGGTGATGTATGTGTTAACTTGCTTACTTGTAATAATCATTTCATTATGTATGTCAAAATATCATGTTGTACAATTTGAATATATATAAAATATTTAAAAATAAGTCAGGAAAAAATGAGTTAAAAAGGAAAAAATTTCTTCTCATATCATTCATTAAATCACAAATACCTAAAATATAGATAATACTAGGAACGTACTGTACACACATTAGTTAGCCATTAGTTTCTTGCTTTCAATATTATAAAGTACTAGAAGAAATTGTAAAATTCATAGTTCTTGAGAAATGAGCAACATCATTCCCAAGACAAATGAGCATGTCAAAAAACAAAAAAGGAAAAAATTATTATAGCAAGAAAAGGAGAGAAATAGCTGAAACTAAAATGTTGACTGCAAAGACCAAGAAATAATGAGGGAAAGGGTCTAGTGTCAATGAATCCATCTGCCCATCCCAGCTAGCATTGCCAGAGCAGGAGATTTAATAGCTTTTTGGCATTTTACCATTGACCTTCTATTGAATTGCCAATAGAAAGCTCTTATCTCAAAACAGATGAAAAAAATAATGTGTACACAAATCAAAACCATCACAGTCTATTATACCATCTTCAAATTCTGACACTGTATCTCTCCATTTAAGAAAGAAAAACAAAAATGCATCACAGCTCCTTTAGATAGTCTCACACATTGAGTAATTTTTCTTTTCTTTTCGTTTCATTTCTTTTTTATTTTGTTTTGTTTTGTTTTGTTTTAATGTGGAAATCTCTCACCAAAAATTAATCACAGGACACTGTCCAGGTGCATTTTAGTGCTCTGTGAAGAGATGAATAGCCAACCTATAATAAGGCATGTTCAAGGCCTAGCAATCACTACAAATGCTGTGGCCTAGTTTGGAAGGCCGCCTCAATCCTTATCATTGCTCACAGACAGCGATAAAGTACAAAAACAGTGCTATCCGAGTAATAGCTGGTTACCTCATCACTCCTGACTACAGCATGTTGTCCTTCATCAGTGTCAGTCCCAGATCAATTGCTTAGAATACAGCACCAGTTATAAACCCCCTTTTGCTTTCCACTTCAATGTATTACAACCATTCTGTTTGTTCATTTGTTTGCTCTGCAACCCTCCATTTGCAGGAAGAGAACTGCAAAGATCAATTGGAAACCTCAACTTATGCACAACCACTTGGAAATCATTTCTTTTATATCGATGTAGTGTCAATGAAAATGACAGTGAAAAATACTACTCACTTGAAAAAAAAAAAAGGAAATACGCTCAAGAGCTATGTTCAAGTGCAATAGAAAGGGTGAATGATTGAAAGTCTTTTGTAGATAACCTGAGGGATAGTGGAAGAATACTAATAAATGGGGCCTTGGAAAAGTGTTAGCCTAATAACCACAGTGCCTTCTCCCAGTGTATGAGTACAAACTCTTATTCTTAGGTACTGAGAGGTTGTTAATGCCAGTAAGATGCAACAAATGGTTGTTAGAAATTTAACAAACCAGAAGCAAATCCAGAACTTGAAATGCATCCCCGTCAATAACTATGGCTAAGAAGATATCACAGAAATTCTAGACCAGCTCAGAAGGACATGAAAGAAGAGCCTGCCACTATCTCTAAATCCATCCTTAACTATTACTGCAGCCTATGCCACAACTTGAAGGTCCTGTTTGTTGGTATCAGCATTATCTTCCTAGGATTGATTTTGAATCAGCTCCATTTTATACAGAATCTCCCCACAGATTCATATCATCGAAGGACATCACTTCCTTGGGCTAAAAGAGAAAAGATGCTTTTATTCATCATGGAAGATGTCAAACAAGAAGCAAAACAATACTGGTTTTGGACACCCCATAACTTGAATGGAAAAACATTGCAATTGACCATTATACCTTGGCAGGCAAATTTTTGACATCTGAATTTTTGTTCTTTCCTGTCTTTCTACCTTTCCCATCCCCAAAGATAAAGCAGACCTGGTGCTTCTTTGTTTCTCCAAAAGGTGTGTGGCATGGATTCCTTGAAAAAAATAGGATCCAGTGGAGACCAAAAAATTTAAAAATTTTTTAAAAAGTACTCAAAGGAAGAGGTAGAACTTTCTGTGGACTAACAAAAAAGGTTCTCCAAGCTGAAGAAAAAAAAAACAAGAAGTATGTGGATATTTTCAGAGACAGGGACCTATTTCTAACTCACTAAAATTGTTACAGAACCTCAGGAGAAAAGGCTAAAAGGTTGTGGGATAAGGTGCCTCACCCAAGAATATCATAATTGGGTGTCACTGAGGCAATAGAGGAATGAGTGGAGAGGCAGGAAGGACTAGACAGAAGGGGACAATAGCTCTTCCATCAGCACACAAGGTAAAAAGTTATTCTCATCACACCTTTAATTACCCATTAGTTACAGTCGACAAATGTATAATCTCAGTAAGTCCAAGTCATCTGACATTCCTTCAACACTGGAAACATTATTTCTTCCATTGGGCCAAGATTAAGTAGCTAAGAGGGTGATGTTGTGCAAGAAACATGCATAAGAAGCACACTCTGGTTAGCTAGCTGCTCACACTCACTCACACCAAGAAGAGAAAGTGAATATTGGAGCAGCAGATACACAGCTTCCATTTCAGGCCATTTCTGCATGGACCCTCTGAAATTCCATATAAGTGAGTGGAATTCCATAATTGTTTTTTCTTACTTTTGCTCTGACAACAAAGAGTTGAATTCACTGAAATACATGAAAGATTGCAATTATATGAAAATATAAATAAATAAGAACTTCTGTGGGTTTCTTGAAAGTTTCCCCAATAACCTATGTTATTATGTGGTTATCATGTGGTATACAGAATCATTGGCCATGTTTCTATGCTTGAAAGTAGAACCGAGGGTTGAGAATTTGGAGAGCTTACTTCTCAAACATGGAGTGCTTTGTTAAAGGAGAACAGCGTTAATGCTAAATTGACATGGTGTCAAATAGTAGACCTCAGTTTGCCTGTGTGGTATATGCACAACATTCAACAAGTGACTGAATCTCTTTATTTCTCATTTATCTCATCTTTGGAAAAGATATAACATCAGGAATGGATGAAATAAGTAACATATTTGGAATGACACACAAACTATGAACTATGTAGACTAATCCCCCAATCACAGCAACTATCGACGTCTTTCTCCAAACTACTCTCCCCTCAGTTCTCTATTCCTTGGCCTACTATTATCATTCAGTTTTTATTGAAATTCGGAAAACATCACTTTAATTTTGTAATGCTTGCAGTGGCTTAAGCTTCGTGTAAAATTTATAAAATCTTGTTATACTTTCAAATCATATCAAAAATTCTAATTCATTTTCTTCAAAACCTTCTCGATGCCTTTTAGCTGTTAGCTATAAGGCAAATAAAAGAGGAACAGAAGAAAACGATTCAATAAAAATTGGATTTACTTTTTAAAAAGAAAGGTTTAATCTTCCTAAATTGGCCTTTTGATGTAGATAATTTTCAAAAGTGGGACATTTTATAGACTAAAAGATCATGTTAAAGTCTTTCCTTAGAGTAATCAAGATTTGGTGATCCTTTAGAAGGACCAGAATCATTAAAAACTGCAAAGAGAAAGGATTTATTAGATGTGGAAGATCAAGGTCTCCAACACATTAAAATAAGCAATGCAGGCCTGCAAATTCTAGCAAGCTGAAGATAACACTTTCACTTCACATTTCTTTAAAAGAAGATAAAGAGCACTGAATCAATATATCACTGAAGAGATTATTATTTTGTACAAGTTGAAGGTTGATGCAGGTCATTCCCACTAAAGCAAACAGAATTTGTTAATTTAATCCAACAGACTTGGCAGTGAGACCAAACAGGAATTTAATCAGCAGGAGAAGGTGGTGAGCATCTCAGAAAATTGAATGATGGTTGTGCAAACAGTAAATATCATTATGGAAGGTGAGGAAATAAAAAGTGTACCCCTGTTATGATTTCCATCGAATTCACCAGACATAACAAATAATCCAAATAAACCATTTCTTGAACTGCAACAATGACTTAATGCTACTTGTGCTAGAATATTAGAATTTATAGTTTTCTAGGCTCTCACCTTTCTTAAACACTTTTCTTAAAATTCAAGGTTATAAAATGAAGTATTAAGTGTCCTGTATTCCAAGTAAAAGTAGCAGCTGACTTTTCAGAGGTTCTCATCTCAATATAATTTGCAGTTCTCTGATGCTGAGTTGAAGGCTTTTAGTACAAAGACTAACCAAGATAAGGCCAAGATGTGTAAGGTAACATCAGGTATTTAATTCAATAGTAATTGCTTTAATCATCTTCAAAACCAAGAGCATTTTTAAAGCATGTATGTCATCAAAGCATCATGAATTAAAAGTACTTATCCCCCTACCCTACCTCCAGCACTTCTATGAAATAATAACCACACCATATTCAGAACTTTTACCACTTCCTATCACCAGTTTTTAGTTTTAACTGACATATTTTTTCCTTCTTATTTCAGCCTTCTATAAAACTTTCCTTTAATACAGGTTTTCTTCATTGCCAATCCAGTCTCCTAAAAAAGCACCAAGTGTTTGGAATTACCTTGCTGAATGGGCCATGTAGATATGTAGTGCCTCCAAAACAAAAATATTTCTCAACAGTGAGTTCCCCCCCCTTTAGCTATGAAAATACAATGTTTATCACTAAACCAGTGAATTCATTACCTTAAAAACCTCAACACGCAAATTTCGATTGGTGTTTGTCGAGAGTGATGAAAAATATAAATCATATAATAAGTAACAAATATCCATATCATTATTTTAAAGTCTTATGGAGTTGTTTTTAATTCTAAATTATTCCAAAGCAAATGGTACACTTGTCCTGAAACCCTAGAAAAAGGTTGTTTGGCTTCATGCAAACCTAGACCAAGAAATGAAGAGAAAATGAATAAGTCTATTATGTTATGCTAGTGGGAAGAAAGACAGTCATTGGGAAAATCAGGAACTGCTATTTTAAATATATGTACTTAGAGAATAAATGATGAATCTTAGCTTTAGGGGAAAAGATAGATACTTTTTCATAACTTTTCCATGTCTAAAGATGAACAGTAAAATACATGTTCATTTATTTCTAACCCAGGTCTTATACATCCTTGAGTCATTTATTTGCATATTTCATCTTTCAAAGGAATAAAACTTTCTCTTTCTATGTGTGTATTGTTTTTTTTTTTCCTTTTTTAAAATTTTTATTTATAGTAGTAGTATGTATTACAGTTCATACTACACATATAGAGCATCTTTTTAAACAAAATAGTTTGTATACAAAGTATATTTGTAGCATTCAAGTCTTCAATCATGCATTTAGAATAATGATATCCATTTTATTCAACCACTTTTTCTTTTTTCCCCCCTTCCCCTCTTGTTCCCTCCCTTCCCCTCCCTTCCCTTTGACCATTATAGTTTTCCTCTACTCCTCCTATGTACCCCGACCCAACAATACTGTGAACCGGCCTCCTTATACCAGTGGAAACATTCGGTATTTGGATTTTTGAGATTGACTGATTTCACTTAGCATTATATTCTCCAACTTCATCCATTTACCAGCAAATGTCATTATTTTATTCTCTTTTATTGCTGAGTAAAATTCCATTTTGTTTATATACCACATTTTCTTTATCCACTCATCTACAGAGGGACATCTAGGTTGGTTCCACAACCTAGCTATTGTGAATTGTGCTGCTATAAACATTGAAGTGGCTGTGTCACTGTAATATGCTGTTTTAAAGTCCTTTGAGAATAGACCCAGGAGTGGGATGGCTGGGTCATAGGGTGGTTCCATTCCCATTTTCCAAGGAATCTCCATACTGATTTCCATAGTGGTTGTACCATTTTGCAGTCCCACCAGCAATGTATGACTGTGCCTTTTTCCCCCACATCCTCTCCAACATTTATTGTTGTTTGTGTTCTTGATAGCTGCCATTCTGACTGGGGTGAAATGAAATCTTAGAGTAGTTTTGATTTGCATTTCTCTAATTGCCAGTGATGTTGAGCATTTTTTTCATGTATTTGTAGATTAATCGTGTATCTTCTTCTGAGAAGTGTCTTTTCAATTCCTTAGCCCATTTATCAATTGGATTATTTGTTTTTTTGGTGTCAAGTTTTTTGAGTTCTTTATATATTCTAGAAATTAGTGCTCTAGCCAATGTGCATGTATTAAATATTTGTTCCCAGTTAGTTGGCTCTCTATTCACCTCACTGATTGTTTCTTTTGCTGAGAAGAGCTTTTTAGCTTAAATCTATCCCATTCATTAATTCTTGGTATTAATTCTTGCACTACCAGATTCTTGTTAAGGAACTTGGAGCCTAATCTGACATGTTGGAAATTGTAGCTTACTTTTTCTCCTATTAGGTGTATTGTCTCTGGTCTAATTCCTAAATCCTTGATCCACTTTGAATTGAATTTTGTGCATGGTGAGAGATACAGGTTTAATTTCATTTTGTTGCATATGGCTTTCCAGTTTTCCCAGCACCATTTGTTGAAGAGGCTATCCTTTGTCCATTTTACATTTTTGGCACCTTTCTCTAATATAAGATAGCTGAAATTATATGTATTAGTCTCTGTGTCCTCAATCTGTATCGTTGAGTAATCTTTGTAAACTGTGAAAAACAGTGGAACATCCTGTAGAATTTTCATTTAAAGAGTCAACATATTCCTTTAAATGTTTATGGTAGATTGTTTGCAAAGAAAGCCACAAAAATTCCTCCTATTCCTATGTGCACACCATCTCTTTGCAATGTGCCTTTTTAGCTTATCCCATCAAGAGGTAGAAAATATTCCCCACACTTTAATTCTGAGCTGTCCTTGTCACTTACTTAGATTAATAGAATGGAGTGGAAGTGACAGTTTCTGACTTTCAAGTGTAGGCCTCAAGAAACCCTTTGGTGACTGCTCTTGTTCTCTTAGATTATTACCCTATTTCTGTGGGAAGAATACCAGAGTTCAGAAAAACCATGTGACCTAGCTATCCTGGCTAAAGCCCCCAAACCAACCCACCAACAGCAAGTCAACAACCTCCAGTTAGTGACTCAGACCATCTCTGACCATACAACTCCATTCATGCTATATGCATTTAAATATAGCCATTAGTGATGCCAATGAGACAAGAAGAGCCATCATGTTATATCCAACCCCAATTGATTACCCACATAATAATGAGCACCTTATGCTTGTTATATGTACTATTTTGAGAGTGATTTTGTTATGCTGCAGTAGACAACTGAATCAATTAGCATTGGAAGTCGGGTACGGCAACAAAACCTAGAACATTTAGCATTGGTTTTGGGACCAGAGGTACACCAAGTCTAGAAAATTAACAATGTAACTGTTAGTGGAACCCTGAAAAAATGCTACTGTATGATAGCATTGCATCATACTCTTACATGGTAAAAATACATGTTAACTTGAAGGTTGAAATGTGCCAAATTAACTTATTGCCCTGGTTAAGGAGATATAGTCAGTATGTCCAAAGTCAAAACATAGGGTGTTTCTAACTGCATACAACAAAGCAATGAGAAAAAAGAAAATAATTAAAGAAGAAATTTTTTTTTACATACAGAATTTACAGGAAGTTGCTAAGTTATTAAAAAAAAAAAAAACCTGTTTCTGATCGCTAGTCTCTGCAACTAGCAAAAGATTACATAATTCAGAAATTACCTCAAATATCAAATCAATGGTGTGGGCATATAGTGCTTTATTATGACCTTGGAAATATTTAATTTATCATTTAATAATTTTATCATTTAATGTGTCAAATGAATGCCATTTTTAAAATAGGAAATATGATCCTACAAGTGATCTTACACATTAAATTTGTTCTGTGGTGACACTTGACCTAAATGAGCACTATTTGCCTTCTAGAAAGTGAATTATTATTGTATTATTGTTACTATTAGTATTAAAGTTCTTTCCATCCTGAGTTTAATAGAATCTTTTGGATAGATAAAGAACTTCTAAGGACTTTGTCACTTAACATGTTGACAAACAAATACAGAGGGATTTGTCTCAAAAAGAATTATGGATAGGCCTTTGTGGGCATATACTAAACCCTGGGGAATATTCATGGGAAATTCACAAATTTTTGAGACAGTTGCACTAGCAAAAGCACCATACTCAAAGAGGCTGAGTAACTCAAAATAAAAAGAGACTTTTGAGCCTCCAGCTTCCTACTGGTTAGAATTAGGCCAAGAAAAAGGTTAGCTACAAATACAGGCCATTTCTTATAGAAAAAGAAGGATTTCAGAAGTTTAAGTCAAGAATAAAGAACAATGATCTTGGAAAATGGGAGTTTATTCTCCCACCATTGAATCTGGGCAAGCCCAATGTGTAGGAAATCCAAATCATAGGCCTCAAGAATTTTTTCAGTTTCTTTTCTTGACCTTTTAGAATGTTGCCCTGAGATTGCCATGTGGAAGCTACTACAATAATTAGAGAAGTAGAGACCATGTGGAGTAGGGATGAGTTATCCCATTTAGACCCCTAGACAAACAAGAGCCAGCATAAACTGTCATACGTGTCTTTAAGACCATCTTATACTTCCCAGTTCCATTAGAGCAATAGAACATAGCCACAAGAATAAAGCTAAGGAGATCAGCAGAACCACTCAACTGAGCCCAGCACAAATTATTTGCACCCAAGTGGGGACATGGAGAAATGACTCATGTCAATAGTCATTTTTGATGCAGTTAAGTAACATCCTAATTTTCCAACACAATGCAGATTTTAAGTACTCTAAATTTTTACCATTTAATGTGTCAAATGAATGCCATTTTTTAAATAGGAAATATGATCCTACAAGTGATCTTACACATTAAATTTGTTCTGTGGTGACACTTGACCTAAATGAACACTTTGCCTTCTAGAAAGTGAATTATTATTGTATTATTGTTACTATTAGTATTAAAGTTCTTTCCATCCTGAGTTTAATAGAATCTTTTGGATAGATAAAGAACTTCTAAGGACTTTGTCACTTAACATGTTGACAAACAAATACAGAGGGATTTGTCTCAAAAAGAATTATGGATAGGCCTTTGTGGGCATATACTAAACCCTGGGGAATATTCATGGGAAATTCACAAATTTTTGAGACAGTTGCACTAGCAAAAGCACCATACTCAAAGAGGCTGAGTAACTCAAAATAAAAAGAGACTTTTGAGCCTCCAGCTTCCTACTGGTTAGAATTAGGCCAAGAAAAAGGTTAGCTACAAATACAGGCCATTTCTTATAGAAAAAGAAGGATTTCAGAAGTTTAAGTCAAGAATAAAGAACAATGATCTTGGAAAATGGGAGTTTATTCTCCCACCATTGAATCTGGGCAAGCCCAATGTGTAGGAAATCCAAATCATAGGCCTCAAGAATTTTTTCAGTTTCTTTTCTTGACCTTTTAGAATGTTGCCCTGAGATTGCCATGTGGAAGCTACTACAATAATTAGAGAAGTAGAGACCATGTGGAGTAGGGATGAGTTATCCCATTTAGACCCCTAGACAAACAAGAGCCAGCATAAACTGTCATACGTGTCTTTAAGACCATCTTATACTTCCCAGTTCCATTAGAGCAATAGAACATAGCCACAAGAATAAAGCTAAGGAGATCAGCAGAACCACTCAACTGAGCCCAGCACAAATTATTTGCACCCAAGTGGGGACATGGAGAAATGACTCATGTCAATAGTCATTTTTGATGCAGTTAAGTAACATCCTAATTTTCCAACACAATGCAGATTTTAAGTACTCTAAATTTTTACCATTTAATGTGTCTAATGAATGCCATTTTTTAAATAGGAAATATGATCCTACAAGTGATCTTACACATTAAATTTGTTCTGTGGTGATACTTGACCTAAATGAACACTGCCTTCTAGAAAGTGAATTATTATTGTATTATTGTTACTATTAGTATTAAAGTTCTTTCCATCCTGAGCACAGTTATATTTCTTAGCACTCAAGCAAATCAAAAGATTAGGGGACAGGGATAATCAAATTTAGTGACATTCTATGTGCAGAGATATTGTAGATAATACTAAGGAATGTTCAAGACTAATAGATTCCTTGAACATTCTTCCCCAGGTGTCATTGCCCATTGACCACTCTTTCTGCTGCATACATCTATGGAAAAACATAGACATATAAAGGATAAAATGAGGCAAGGAGTGAGAAAACTGTAGATGAAGGGGCAAAGATGAATAACTGTTATAATGACACACTGAACAATTGCATTTCTATAATATATTTTTGCTTGAATTGCTTCCCAGCTAGACCTCTCCTTTGGGAGACACTGTGTAATTTCTCTGGTTATGTGATAGAACCAAGATGAAAGATAACTCACAAGCTCCTGTGGCTTAAAATATAATGGTTGAAAATTGGTGGGTTATTTTTAAAGTTTTTTTTTTTCTCTTCTGTTTGACAAGGAAAGGCAGAACTATACTTATCACCCCCACCCCGTCCTTCTGAAAAATAAAGGTCAAATTGCTTCTTCTCTGTTTTTAAAGGCACTGCTTAAACAAATAAATCTGGTACAAATGTTTAATAAGTATTAATAGAGTACCCTAAATAACATCTTCCTCTCCTCCTGTCTACAATGAAAACCATAAGATCTAAAACTTCCTAAAGTATATCCAGATTCAAAAGAAGTAACCATCTCTAAAAATCATCTATAGTTGAATATCTGTAATTGAAAAAACTGTCACTGTAGAATCATATATCTCATAGAGCAGTCAGTCGGATTATGTGATCGTTTATTTTAAATGGTACTATTCTTGGAAGAAATAAAATTCACAAATTCCTACATCTAGAATCTCATTTTTAAGGCTAGATAACTAGTTTCACTAAAGTTAGGATTGATTTAAATATTGATTATAAATTAAAATTAAATTATTTTAAAACTCCTTGACTAATTTAGCACTGGTAGCACCTCTTTTCAAATATACTAAGTTATTTGAAGATTTTTTAAAAACCATATACTCAAGAAATATGAAAAGCTTTTTTAAACAAAAAGCTAAAATCCTAGAATCTTAGCTCTAAAATGAACCATAGTTAAACTTTTCAACTTTATATATGAGGAAACTTAAATTCAAAGAGTTGGAATGATATGCCTGGGATGGCAAGTCTGTTAGTGGTGATGCTAATTTGAGAATCACATTTCCTGGACTCTCCACTAGAGTTTGTGTTCCCTATGAATGGGAGAGCCCAGTGACCCCAGTCCTGAATCCAGGAGCTGCCATGCCTGAGCACAGAACTCCTATAAGCCTTTAGCCACAACCCTGTGCCTGTCTCATGAACTTGGATTCACTAGAGATGAGCAGAGTATTAATAATTCATAGAAGCTCCCTAGTAGCTGATATGCAGCTCCAGTTGAGAACCACTGAGATGTTTTTTTTGTTTTTTGTTTTTTTTTTTCTCCTCACCCCCTTAAATGACTCAGGGTTAACAGGCTGAGTCACAGTCTTACTTCCCAGAGTTACTGACTCTCCTTAGACCTGGACAAGAAGAACCTAATTCTGAGCACTTTGACTCCTGGAGTGGAGAAACAAAAAAGCTAAGATAGGCAATGACTAAAGTTCACAGTCTTAGAGACATGCCTTGTCAGTGATACTTACTATAGACACATAAGAACTAACAAGATATAAAACTAACAATATAGAAACGTTGATTTGACTTATAAAGTAGTATTGTAGTACAGGCATTTGTGTAAACAACAAAGTTTATAATCATATATACAAGATTGTTCATGGGTTCATTTCATCATATCATTCAGATCGACATGGTCATCTGTTCACAAGTTCATGAAATTACAGGAATATGACTTAGATATATTCTTACAAATTGTGACACTGAAGAGAAATGGAAGTAGAATATTCCATATTTAAAAAAAAAAAATCAGTAGGTCCAACATGTTTCAGTCTGCCTCCTTGCACAGGCAGAATTTTCTATGGTCAAATATTAATTTAGATCATGGTTAATACCAAATGTTAAATATTTGGCTTAAATATTCTAAATCTGAACTTCTGTTAAAGAAAGGGCATGTGTCTGAAGCTGCATGTATCTAAGCTGATTTGTACTTGAAGAATTGTCAAATACTCCAGCCTTAAACAGGACCAAAAGGGAAAAAGTCAAACTTTGTCTGATTTTATCATAATGTTCTAGCTTGCAGTATATTTTGTAGAACTGATTGCTTTGTTTTTCTGCCTCTGTCACCAATTCTTCTCCACTACATTAAACCCCACACATGGCAAACATGAGTTAATTAAGCATTATATTACAGAGTATTAATATAAATGTTTCAAATGCTCCCCCTTAAACCTCTATGGCATAATTACTATTGCCCTGAAGGAGAAATTAATTTACATTGTTAACAGAAATACTTAGAAACAAACATATTTAAGTATTTAATCATCAGTTCTAAAAGAACAGATTAAAGAAAGTGAGATTTAAATCAAAACATTAACATTTAGATGGTCCAGCTAGGTAATATGAAAAAGAGAACATATGCCTCTTGCCATTTTAATCACCTTGAAAGAGCTTTTCAAATAACTTCATTCCCTTTTACTCCAAGACCCAAATATGAATGTTGTCAATATCTCACTTCACCTCCTTGCAGTCTAATCATGAATATCATCATGAAAACATTTCTTCCAGCTCATCAATCTCCCTCCCTTCAACAGCTTAAGACAAATTCACAAGCCTCAACAAGCAGAGTCAATGTAAAACAATATCAGGGTTCAAATCACAGAGCTGCAAGTAACTCAGCAATTATATGATGCCTTAGGCACCTCTGATACAATCATTTAAACCAGTGGCTCTCAACCTTAGCTGCACATTGAAATCATCTGAGAAGTCTAAAAAATTCTAGTGCCTATCTCTAAACACCAGAAATTCTAATTTAATTGGTCTACAATGTAACCTGAGCTTCAAAATATTTAAAACCTCTCCAAATGATTTTCATGTGCAGCCAAGTGTCAAAGACCACAAAAAAAAAAAAAAATGCATTTAGTCATGCAAAGAAGGGCTTACTTGGTTTGTGGAAGCAAGGAAGACCCCAGGAGAACCATAGGGGATTTTCAAAAGGAGGACATCATTGGACCATTTTAAAGAGATTTTGGGGAAATGGAATTGTTCTGGATTAGATGAAATCAAGAAAATTCAGTGATTAGGTATTTCAATTATCTTCATCCAAGAGGCAGAAAGCTTAGAGCGGTGCTCACTGTATATGGAAGCAGAAACCACTCACAAGACAAGGTTGTTAGTGACAAGAACTGGGTCCAAGTCAATTTTGTGGTTAAGGTATGGCCTAGTCGTTGTCCTATTCTAACCATGGTCTTTATGTTCTTTAGTAAATACTGTAGTCTGGTTTTCAGCAAGGCCAAGTTTCACTGTGTTTGTTCAATATGGTCCATTTTCATATTCTCACAAGGTTGAGAACCACGATTTAATCAAACTCAATAGCCTTGCCAAATAAGAGTGCTCTCTAGTTGTGACATCTGTCATTCTTTTGCATTCTAGATCTGGCTTATTAGGCATGCATTGGATTTCTCTCCGATTTTTCCAAGCGAAAGTTCCCCAAAGCTGGGCCTTTCCACATAAAACTCTCTGTATCTATCCCTTTGAATACCCAGTTTTAACCACAAGATTAAGTTGAAGCATAAAGAGAATACACAGCACATTGTAAAGAAAAATATGATGTGAATCAGCCCACTTTTGTCACCATCACCTTTAAAACACTCATCGTGCTATATTTAAAACTCCTGTTCCATCTGTTTTTGATGCAACCATTATTGATTTTTTACAATTATTAGCTCAGAGTCACCTTAGTATGGCATTGCATGTGAAGAGTGGGGGCTCCAAGCCGGGTGCAGTGGCACATGCCTGTAATCCCAGTGGCTCAGGAGGCTGAGACTGGAGAATTACAAGTTCAAAGCCAGCCTCAGAAAAAGAAAGGTGCTAAGCAACTCAGAGAGACCCTATCTCTAAATAAAATACAAAATAGGGCTGGGGATGTGGCTCAGTGGTTGAGTGCCCCTGAGTTCAATCCCTGGTACCCACCCCAAAAAAGAATGGGGATTCCTTACAGAAATGTTTTTTCATAATATTTTGATGAAACCTAATGTTCTGTTTTATGATAAATCAGAGTTTTGGTAATCATGTATGCTTTAAACCAAGAATGAATGAGTAGTTTCAGTGGAAATTGGGGTATTTAATTCTTCTTCAGTGATCTGGAATATGCTTGCTCTCTTAGGAAACCTACATAATGATTAACTCTATTTCATGCCTCCCTGTAAATAAGCCTCTTTCAGCATTTTACATGTCAATACATGAATTCATGTCATTATTTATCAGAGAGAGAAAATACATTAATTTCCAATGTATATCAAGGGTGCTAGTTTCTCACAGGGAACCCCACCAACTAGACTGTTTTATGTCCACTGTTGAGGTTTAAGGAATCCAAGAAATGGTACCACTATTTCCGTTCCTGATTTCTGAACTAATTAAGAAAATTAAACATTAAGGCAGAAAGATGTTTAAAACCTTTAAAACAAAACAAAACAAAAAAATGTCGTGTTACAAGTTGAGTTCTCCAGTGGTTGACACTAAGACTGAGTCTGGGTTCATATATGATCAAAGGAAGGGGAAGAAGCAATATTGAAAAGAGGAACAGATCACACTGGGATACAGACCTCAAACAGCCTTGGCCAACCTCGCAGGGAGCTGTGGAGTGAGCTTTGCCGGGCTGTGTCATCCTATCATTGGTTCAGTCACCAATAATACCAATAATGTGGGCTGCCTTGGAAAGTCATAACCTTGAGCAAAGGCATTTATTTATTTGTAGTTTAGGCAGCTGGAGGCATTTGGCTGACTACCCTCTTCTCAGCTGGACAGTAAATCCTTTCCTGATGTGGCTCTGGGTAGCACACATTTAGGTCTACCATAGACCATGTAGAACACAATCAAGGATTTAAGCAACTATAGGCTTCCCAATTTGACACCCAGCACTAAATTTCCCATCCAGACACAGGAAGCCCTAAGTAACACAGACCATCCATAGATGGTCCACTGGAAATTTATAGCACAGAGGTGAAGACCCAAAACACATAGCCAGGCAGCTAGCTCTTTAAGAACGGGAAAATGAAGAAGGTGAAATATGCATGCTCAATTTCTGCTCCCACATTCATCAGAATATTGTTCCATGAGAGGAAGTAGTGAATGGAGATAGGCCAAAAGCAATGTGCTAATTAGTGTTGATCCTCCATGTGTCAGGAAACACCAGGAATGAGAGGTAAGTGGTCCCCTCTATCCTTTAATGAGTTTGAGAACTTGACAGTCAGTTAAAAGCAGCACAGTGATGCTTATTATCATTCCTAGGTCTCCCAAGTATAACAGTTTAAAACTCTCATGTATATAGTACCATTTTTCTACATGCTTATGAGTATGATTCCACTTGAAAGTTTACTAACTAGGGAATTGGTTGGTTTGATTGGTTATTTGGGAAATGGAAGGTTGAATTTTATTCTTATTGTAGTTACATTCAAAAGAATAGATTTGGGCTGGGATTGTGGCTCAGCGGTAGAGCGCTCACCTAGCACGTGGGCGACCCGGGTTCGATCCTCAGCACCACGTACAAATAAAACGCATTGAATAAAAACCCATTGTGTACAACTAAAGCAAATAAATAAAAATATTTAAAAAAAAAAAAAAAAGAATAGATTTATTTACCAAGTCCTAAATAACATTAGCATGCTTTAGATCCTCTGTCCTACATTCCTTTATACCTTAGTATAAAAGACACACACTCTGCGGTAAAGTGGCAACTCAGCAGCCAGACTTTCATCCTCATTCCCTTTGCAGCCATGAACCTCTGGGTCCTATCTAACAGCCCTCTCCTAGTCAAGATAGAGACTGTCTCGAAACTCAGATCAGAAAATCACAGCAACACTCAGCCCAGGAAGCAAATGCAGCCACAGAGATGCCCACTTCCTCAGAGAAACATTGAAGGTGACTCTGAGAGTGATCACAAGATGAAAATCATAGGTTTTAAAAGAGGAACACCAAATATGTCAAGAGCACGTCAGTCTTTTACTCAGCCAGCCAAAGACACTTTTCTCTAAGTAATTAGCTAACCTTTCCTCTATAAGGCCCTGGTAATGAAATCTTGCTAAGGAATTTCATTTTCTAAATGATGGCCAACTGTTTAATCACATAAGATTTGATGTCATGGAGATTTACTTGTGACAAGATAATATATGACAAGCTGTTAATTTCTGCACATGAAACTAAGACAAGACAGTCTTTTAGAAATCATCGTAGAGTTATGATCCAAGTGTTGCCATAGGTTCTTTTCCTATAATCAGATCTCTAGGATATCTGCCTGAAGAAGATAGACCCTAATCAAATAAGGAAAATGCAGATCTAATTAGAATCTGCCTGAGTGTACCTGAAACTCTGCTTTTAACAATGTCAATAAAGCATGGTTCTACAACTACCTACTAAATAAACACTTGAAACACTCACTAAAAACATAGATGACTACACCGCCCCCGCCCACAGCAGAGGAGAATACCAAGGAGTGTGGCTCAAAATTCTGTATGATCAACACATACATAGCCCAGGTGATTCTGTGTGGACTATGGGCTGAGTAACCCTGTTAGAAATCTCGACTGGAAAAAAGTCAGATACAAAGTCCTATTTTTAAGAAGCTCAAAGGAAAAAATATACAAATTTCTTTTTCCATTTATTTGGTATATTTTTCACAAGAGAAGACTAAATCTTTCATTCACTCAATAAACATCACATTGTGCTCCTGTATATTTTGATGCTGTGCTAAATAGAGTGGATTTGAAAATAAAATGCACAAAACATTTTAAGAATCAGTCCAGAATCGCCCACATTAGGGTATGTATCTCACTAGGAATTAAAATGATGATTCATGGGAAAAATTAAACTTCTGCTGAAATGGAACTGTCTAAAAATATACAAGCATTTATAAGTGAATAGAGTTAAGAGCAACCGGTTCTCTATGGGGAAAGCAGAGTGTGAAGGGGTGAACAGACATGCATGTGACTATTTTAAAATAAAAAGGTCTCTTGAAATATGAGATCAAAGCTTAGAGATGATTCCCAACCCACCCTGAGTCAGTTCTTTATTCTTGAATCAGAGAGTTGATGAACTTTTGATCTGTTCTTTCTTTTTCTGGAAGCATAGATCTAAAAGCTGTTATCAAACAAGGTCGTGAAGAGAGGATAAAAGGATGATATAAAAATCACTGTTGATTTTCCATGAAGTATCCATGAACTCTGCTGTTAAGACGCTACAGACATTCTACCCACTCCACACAAACCACCAAAACCCACTGGAATATTCCTCTCGCCTTGCTTACATAAGCTAAACTTGGTCAAGATTGAACATTTTTTTTAATCTGCTAATTTTTTTTTATTTTTTAGTCCACTATAGTTCTATGCAATAGTGGAGTTCACTATGATGTATTCATAAATGCACATAACATAGTTTTCTCCACTAATACCCCTTTCTTAAGATTGGATTTCTGAAATGGTTTCCACAAAAATGAACACCCAATAGTGTTAAGGTATGAGAGGTAACATAAGCACAACTCCCTTTGACTCTCATAGATTTTATGATTAAAAAAAAAATTTACAAGGTATTTGTATTAATAACTTTCTGGTCAACAGAACATGATTAGAATTAGATGGTTTTATCAACATCTTACCAAAGCCAAAACATAGAAAAGCACACACTGAAAAAAAATGAAAAACATATACTAAATAAAATCTGTCCTAAATGTTTAATAATGATGTATTACTTTATTACTTTAAAACTAATTTCCTAAAGCAAAATTTTTTTGTTTGTTTGTTTTTTTGTGGTACCAAAACTCAGGGGCACTCGACCATTTCCCCCAGCCCTAGTGGGAAGCTTGCCTCGCCATTGCTGATTTGAACTGACAAACCGCGCCCCGGCTACAAAATGGAATTTTTTAAGTAAAAATAAATTTCAAAGTGACAGTCTTCAATGGTAATTGTTTCTTTTTACCTCGTTTCCTTTCTTCTTTTCTATAATGTGTTTTGCCCTTCATGTCAGATCATCTCTACATTCTTTCAAACATATATAAGCTTTAATGTTTTTGCTATAACAAAAAATTCTGGCTTTTCTTTTTCTCTTCTTTTTCATTACAACCTCATAAATTCTAACTACAGCTGTCCACTCTACCTCACATTATTCTCCATAATCTTGACTAACTGACTTTGAAAGCATATTGCTTTAGCACATTAACTTTTGCTAGGGCACCTTTTTTTCCACACCTGACTCTCCTACCCTGCAATTTTATATCCACTCTAACTAACAGTTTTCTAGGTAATAAATTATACATGACATCTGTCTTGTCCTAGTTTTAAAAATCCCTGTAGCCTCTTAAAAGTGTTCTTAATGTCCTCATCATCAAGCTGGTTCTGGCTCTTCCTTTTTTTTTTTTTTTTTCCTTGTTTAATAAAATTAGCATTTAATTAAAGTGGAGGTAGTGGGTATTCTTGGTTTGTTCTTCACTTTAAAACAAGAGTTTTTAGTGTTTTTACCAATAAGTATGATTTTTTTTTTTATGGTGTTGGGGATTGAACCTAGGAATGCTTAACAACTGAGCCACATTTCCAGCACTTTTTATATTTATTTAGAGACAGGGTCTCACTAAGTTGCTTAGGGCCTTACTAAATTGCTAAAGCTTGCTTTGAACTTGTGATTCTCCTGCCTCAGGTTCCCTAGCCACTAGGATGATAGGCATGTGCCAGTGCACTCTGGCAGTATGATTTTTACTATAGTTTTTTTTATTATTCTAAGTTGTTGTATATATAACAGTAGCATGCATTACAATTCATAATACACATATAGAGCACCTTTTTACAAAACACTGTTTGTATGCAAAGTATATTCGTACTATTCATGTCTTCAATTATGTATTTAGAATAATGATATTATCTTATTCTGCCACTACCTTTTTTCCCCCTTCATACTCCCTTACTCCCTCTCTTCCCCTCCCTCCCCTTTAACCTTTCTAGTGTTCCTCTAATCCTCCTATGTTTCCCTACCCAACCCTACTGGGAATCAGCCTCCTCATATCAGAGAAAACATTGAGTATTTGGATTTTTGAGATTGACTAACTTCACTTAGCATTATATTCTCCAATTTCATCCATTTACCTGCGAATGCCATTATTTTATTCTCTTTTATTGCTGAGTAAAATTCCATTGTGTATATATACCACATTTTCTTTATCCATTCATCTACTGAAGGGCATATAGGTTGGTTCCACAGTTTAGCTATTGTGAATTGTGCTACTATAAACATTGATGTGGCTGTGTCACTGTAATATGCTGCTTTTAAATCCTTTGGGAATAGACACAGGAGTGGGATGGCTGGGTCATAAGGTGGTTCCATTCCCAGTTTTCCAAGGAATCTCCATACTGCTTTCCATATTGGCTGCACCATTTTGCAGTCCTACCAGCAATGTATGAGTGTGCCTTTTTCCCCACATCCTCTCCAACATTTATTGTTGTTTGTGTCCTTAATAGCTGCCAATCTGACTGGAGTGAAATGAAATCTTAAGAGTGATTTTGATTTGCATTTCTCTGATTGCCAGAGATGTTGACATTTTTTCATGTAATTGTTGATTGATTGTATATATTCTTCTGAGAAGTGTCTTTTCAGTTCCTTGGCCCATTTATTGATTGGGTTATTTGTTCTTTTGATGTTAAGATTTTTGAATTCTTTATATATTCTAGAGATTAGTGCTCTATCTGATGTGCATGTGGTAAAGCTTTGTTCCCAATTAGTTGGTTCTCTATTCACCTCACTGGTTGTTTCTTTTGCTGAGAAGAAGCTTTTTAGTTTGAATCCATCCCATTTATTAATTATTGATATTAATTCTTGCACTACATGAGTCTTATTAAGGAACTTGGGGCCTAACTTGACATGTTGGAGATTGGAGTTTACTTTTTCTTTTATTAGGCGTATTGTCTCTGGCCTAATTCCTAGGTCCTTGATCCACTTTGAGTTGAGTTTTGTGCATGGTGAGAGATAGAGGTTTAATTTCATTTTGTTGCATATGGATTTCCAGTTTTCCCAGCACCATTTGATGAAAACTACCCCATCTATAATAGCATCAAAAAATAAAATAAAATACCTGGGAATCTACTTAATGAAAGAGATGAAAGACCTCTATAACGAAAACTAAAGAACACTAAAGAAAGAAATTATAGAAGACCTTAGAAGATGGAAAGACCTACCTTGTTCTTAGATAGGCAGAATTAATATTGTCAAAATGACCATACTACCAAAAGCACTATACAGATTTAATGCAGTTCCAATCAAAATCCCAATGACATTCCTCAAAGAAATAGAAAAAGCAGTCATGAAATTCATCTGGAAAAATAAGAGACCCAGAATAACTAAAGCAATACTTGGTAAGAAGAGTGAAGCAGGTACCATCACTATATCAGACCTTAAATTATATATACTACAGAGCAATAGTAACAAAAACAGCATGGTATTGGCACAAAAAATAGACCGGTAGACCAATGAAACAGAATTGAGGACACAGAGACTAATACATATAATTTCAGCTATCTTATATTAGACAAAGGCACCAAAAATGTACATTGGAGAAAAGATAACCTCTTCAACAAATGGTGCTGGCTCTTCCTTTATGTGGTGCTGTTCTGGTTATCTTATTCTATCTTTCCTTTGTGCTCTATTCCACCATCTTCTTCAGCATTTCCTTCCACTAGATTTTTTTAAATTCCTGTTTTATTTCCTATTTGTGGCTCACTTCACCAGTCTCAGGCTAGTGAAATGTGAATAGCACATCATTCACCACCAAAATTGTGACTCTTCTACCTGCTTAAAACTTAAATACAAGTTATACTCCACGTATGTATAATATGTCAAAATACACTCTACTGTCATGTATCTCTAAAAAGAACAAATAAATAAAACTTAAATACCGTTACACTAAATTATGACATAGACTTCCATGTATCACACCCAATTCCTCCCACCAGTAAAGGACCACTTACGCTTGATTCCTCAGAACGTTGCCTACATCAGGGTCACTTACCACATCATACGGCCGTTTCTTGGTTCTTAAGTTTAATTTTTCTCTTTGAAACCTACACCATTAACATTTACCCCTATCAACTACACATGGCAAATGTTTAATGAGTATCTACAGGATAAATATATTTTTTCACAACATCTGAATTCAGTAGCAAATAGGGAGATTCTGCTATCTTTATTAAGCCAAACACTAAAAATGTTTGATTAATGTAAACAATGTCATTCTTCTTACTAAATAATTTTCATTTTAGAAAGCATAATCATTAACTAATATATTTGTGGATATACTCATTACATATCATATTATGTGTGCCATGTAATATATTTACTATAGTTAAGTAAATTTGTGAATAAATATTTTTAAATTCTATTTCTAATATGATGGTATTGGTAGATGTAGCCCACATAAATAAAACCTCTTTGGGGTCCTTAGTAATTTTTAACACTCTGAAGGTATCTTGAGACCAAACTTTGAGAATTAATGTATGTATTATCTAGAAAATCATGAGTATCAACACCTTTATGGTGTCCCTTCATATCCTCTCAAACTCACTTTTCTTTGAGGATTTTGGCCATTTGTTCCAACTACCTGTGCAGTGACCAGTGTATAGTTTCTCACTAACATCACCAAATAAAATCTGATATTACTTTAACTCCTACCTGCATAGTGTATCTCTCACCTTCCACATAGGACTCCCCTATTTAAATTAAGGAAGTCATTTTCCAGATAGCTTTAATAAAAGATCATTTTAATCCTATCCACTGTTGACAGACCCTTTGTAAAATATAATAATAAAAAAGGATTTCCAGAAAAAATGAACTGGAAAAAAAAGGAATACAAAAAGAGAAGTCAAATAATTTTTTTTTTTACTATCAAATTCAAAAGACCTAAAATTCCTCAGTCAAGATGTTATAAATATTTCTGAAAACTTACTCTCAACTTCTCATTTCATGGACTAGTGACCGTCTTCCATCCACGGATCAGCCTTTGAGTAGAAATGCACTAAGCCATTGGTCAGCCCCAGCCCTACCCAGCACTTACATATACAAAACCCAAAAATACGGGAGAAATTAAACACTTTCCTAGGGTGGTTTTTAAAGAAGAGCTGATCAGAACTGGCAGACAAGGTTCTGAGACACATCATACATCTTTCCTGATGACCCCATGGGAGCAGGCAGCAGTCACCCACAGTCATGACTAATTCCACAATACATCCTCCTCCCTGCTTTGCTAATCCTGTACCTCTCACTCCTGCTCCTTAGGATGATGCTTTTCCCATAAAGCACTCAAACTTAACTTTTGCCTCAGGCTCTGCCTTTGGGGAGCCCAGGAAAAACATCCAACATGCTTTTTGCACCTGACTGAGACCAGGAAGAAACACAGGATCTCAGGATATGCAAAATTCTATTGTTCTCCTTCTATTATTATTGTTTATGACTTGTTCTTCATGTTTACTTTCCTTCTGCCTCTTGGACTGGTTCATCCACTGTAAATATGGTATGAAATCATTGAACCTGTGGAGATTCCCCTCTTCCTCCTCACATCCAGACTCCATGTTTTCTTTGTCCTGACATTAAACCATTCAGCCCTGGCAAGACTCATTTGATCCTTACCATTGATCCTTAAAATTGGTTAGTGTAATAAATAAATCATTTATCATATACTCTTTGACTTGTCAATGGGGAAACAGTCCTGGGGGAAGGGTAAGTGATCTTTTCCTTGGATATTTAGTAACTAGTGACAGAGTGATGAACAAAGAATCTACACCACTTTATTCCCTTTATATTCTGACAAGAGCAGACAGATGCATTCAGTCAAATGACCAACTAGCATAGTGCCATGACTCCCACGGCTAATATTTTAACATATTAACTATATTAAAATGGCATATGTGAGAGTGAAAATATAAGTTAGTTGCAGAAAGGGGTCAAAAAGTCTCCCCTAGAAAGTGCATTATCTTGAACACAGTAGGTATTCCATAAAGATACAACAAACAAAAAAATAAAATGAAACTTTTACAATGTACAAGAATTTTAAATCATCTGCTAGAGTAAAACCTCCAAAAGATTTCAATAATACAGACACCAAAAATACTCTAGATCATAATAAATAGTTTTAAATTAAAGATAATGCAAAGTTTAAAACCACATACACACACACACAATACCCTCAATCAATAATCAACATGACAGGTAGATTGAACTCATTTCACAGAATAACAGTATAAACATACTAAGTAAATTCCACACTAAATCTCCATCAGTGCACAAGCATTCTTATAAGTAAATATATCAAGAATCCTAAAGGCCTGAAAAATGCCATCTATAAAAATTGTCTAACATTGGCTTTTTAAATTCTTCTGGCAAACGATGAATGTGCCCTTGACACTGGAATATATAAGCAAACAATGAAGGCTTGTACGCACCCAAATTGGAAGTGTAACTAGTCATCTAGTCAGTAGATGAAAATGTCATTCCCTAGAATAAGTACATTTTCATGGGCAATTGATAATATATGCCAGCTCCGTGACTGCGTTCTCAGACAGCAACTTGAAGGACCCTGAAACTATAAAAAGCAAGGAACATAATACTGCTTGAACCAGAGTGTGATCATTCTGACTTGAAATTACTTGAAAGGAAAGTGATGTTACATACCAAATATTTTTTTTTTAAAGTACTATAGAAGTTAAATAAGTTGCTAGGGAAACAACAGGTGGGGTTCTTCAGAATTACAACAAACTATTCAAACCTATGCTTTCTGTGCTGTCACCAGCCACATGTGGCTGTGGAGACATGGTTAGTGCAACTAAGAAATCAAATGCTTAATTTCATTTAAATG
This sequence comes from Tamias sibiricus, assembly GCA_025594165.1. NCBI lineage: Eukaryota > Metazoa > Chordata > Mammalia > Rodentia > Sciuridae > Tamias > Tamias sibiricus. The sequence continues at coordinate 99,250,993 of CM046664.1, forward strand.
TGACTAATTCTAAATTAAATTTATTCTAATTTTAAACCATATTTAATTTCATTAATCTTAATTTAGTTTAAATATAAAAACCAGTCCTTGATACCCTTGTTAGAAAATATTTAAATATATTTAGAACAACTTGAGTATATGAAACTACTTTTCCAACTATAAATTCTATGAAATCTAAATACATATCAAGTGTTTTTCAGTGAAAATTTAGCATATGAATTAAGATGTGCTGATCCACTCAATTGTTAGCTACTTGCAAAGTCAAACACAAATAAATAAATCATGTTTTTTAAAAGCACAACACATTCTTTTAAATGATTATTTACTGAGGATTCAGAAATATTTAAAACCATTACAATTAAATAAAAAATTGTATTAAAAATTTCCCCTGGCCAGAGATAGTCACACACACTTATAATCAGAATGATTTAGGAAACTGAGGCAGGATTGCAAGTACAAGGACAGCATTGGCAACTTAGTGAGACCCTGTCTCAAACTAAAAATTTTAAATGGGCTGAGGATGTAGGTCAGTGGTAGAATGCCCTTGGGTTCAATCCCTGGAGGAAAACAAAACAAATCCTTAAAAAAGAAATACAGTACAGATAAACAAGAAAAAAAAATCCTGAAAAAACTACTCAGTATAAAAGTTTTGTAGTCTTGGATTAGATATCAAAATGGTATCAAAGGATCAAGGAATCAGCTGGGTTTTTAATATCCTTAAGTCTCATAATTATATTGGACATGAATTCACAGTGTAGCCATCCAAACCACAATGATTAAGCAATCAATTTCATCACTACTCAAAATCTTAAAACACATTACCAAGATTTGATAAGAGGTTGGTTGGGAATGGGTAAAGAAATGCACACTTGGATGATGGATCAAAGGGAATATATTAAGCAAAAATGAAACAAAACTGAAGGTGGAAAAGTTGAATGAATTTGGGGTTGTTTTTTTCCTCCCATGCTCTTCAGATTCTCCATAGTGATATTTTTTCTATGTAAATTATATTATGCCACCTCTGCTTAAAGAGCATCAGTGGTCTTCCACTGCTTTAAAAAATGAAATCCAAGCCCGGCGTGGTGGTGCACGCCTGTAATCCCAGCACTTGGAAGGCTGAGGCAGGAGGATCTCGAGTTCAAAGCCAGCCATCAGCAATGGCGAGGCACTCAGTAACTCAGTGAGACCCTGTCTCTAATAAAATACAAAAAATGGCTGAGGATGTGGCCCAGTGGTTGAGTGCCCCTGAGTTCAGTCCCTGGTTCCAAAAAAAAAAAAAAAAGAAAAGAAACGAAATGAAATCCACTCCCCTTACACAGCCTGCAGTTACTTTTACATTACTTACTGCAATCTGTGATCATTTTGTTTATTGTTTTTACTTCTTTACATTCTGAATCATCTTGATACCTGATAATTTCTCAAAAACATACTGGTGAATAAAATAATACATCCAAAGGACTCATAAGCACCACCATTGAGCCAAAGCAATGGGAATATGCTTTAATCACTGTATGACTTCTTTCCCATCTTTTCTGGGTATTAACTTTTATCTGAAGGACATGGTAGAGAGTGTTACACACAGTATTGTTCTCCTTAATCACAAACTTTCCTGGCAATAGTCATGATTGAAGTTCAAGTCTTCTGAACTTTCTACACTTTAACCTTTATAAGTTATAGTGAGGTATAAAAAGTACCTCATATGAAAATTTTGGATGCCCACAAATAGCTAGTGTCTTTCCTTTATTATTCTGACATTGTCTAAAAAATAAACACTGACAGGTGATAAACAGATCATTTTGTGTTTAGTAGAGACTAATAACCACATTTTCAGAGTTTGAATCCTCAGTTCTCCTTATCAGCATTCTCCTCCTTATCAGCAGTTTCTTTGAAAAACAAAACAACTTTTTTTTGATCCTCAATTTTGTCAGAAATAAAGTGGAGCTAATACAGCAGCAGGCATTTCTCAGGGTTGTTATGGAAAGTAGATGAGCAAATCTATGTGAAAAACACTTTGCAAAGTTTTTAGCACTTTATACTATAAGTTGTCATAACTATTTCAGTACAAGCTTTTCCCTTGCCTAAGCATAATTTGTAATTCTCATTTCTGCTTGGAATGCAAACGTTATGGCAAACTAGATAAATGGAAAGGTTTAATCATCACATAATGGGGCACATTAATGTGATAAGGACGGTTACGCTGGCACAATTACTGAGCCTTATGTCAGTTTGGTCTCAGTGCCAATCAGGCATGTGTGTGTGTGTGTGTGTGTGTGTGTGTGTGTGTGTTGTGTGTTTTAAAAATTCATGTTTTATTTATTTTATTAAATACTATTTACCAAAATGAAACAGACTCTCAGAAATTTGTTTATTTCTTGGATATCTAATTTTTCATATATTTCTTCTAAACATTTGAGAACTACCTGAAATATGTTGTATTTTCAAGTATTTAACTCTTACTTACATCATCTCAACAGCTGGTTTTTCAGTCTCAAATATTTTCATATATTTAATAAATGATAAAGATCAGGTCACCACCTACACTGTCTCAGAAAGACACCTCAGCAGAAAACAGCATTTATTAAGGTCCAAGTTCCCTCCCTTATCTATGGGTTTGATTTTTTGATTCTTTTGCCAAGATTCTCTCTTAAATTTTTTTTTTGACTATAATATAATAAACATCAGGATAAGATACAGAGAAGCTTGTTTGGTCTGGAACCATGTAAGCTGCAAAATATTATCCATATTTATGGAGTTTATTATATAATAAAATGTTAATTATAAAGCCATAGTCAAATTCTGAAGTCTGCTATTTCACCAATATAACAAAGTAATCTACATGTCTGTAGAATTTACTCCATCTCTAACAGAAATGTTATTTTCCATGGGAATTTTGTATCACTATATCTCTTTGCTCTTACTAGAATCAAGAAAAAAATCAGGAAATTGAGGACTCCAGGTAACTAGTACACAGTACAGTCAAACCATTGTTTATGTAACTACTCCAATTAAAACAGGAATCAGTGTCTTCAAGGAAAAGAAAATAATCTATTCTAAAAATAAAGAGAATAATTAGAAAACTAAAAGACAGTATAAAGAATGCATATGGTTTTTTATCCATCAAGAGTAAAAAAAAGAATCAAATACTCCAGGAATAATAATAAAAATGACAAAACCAACATAGTTCAACCATGAAACTAATTCAAATGTGACATGATTTTGAGCAGCCAGTAGAATGCATGACAGAAGCATGTAAATGTTATCAATCCTGACTATGTGCAACTCAAAGTACAACTTCCAGAAGCTAGACCTGGAGATAGGAGGAAGGCTATACACACAAACATCTTCATCTTACAATGTGAAAAGGCAAGAGGCACTTTATCATTTGCAGAAGTAGATTTAAGCAATTTATTTAAATTTGCACATGTATTCAACTAGGAAAAATTTTAAAAGACTGCACTATATTGGGAGGAAGTGAGAAGATGGGGATTTGGGGTAAATGGGTTAAATCTTTGCGTAGCATACCAAGAGATAATCCAGAGGTTGATAAATTGAGAAATCACAATATAGCAGAATATTTAACAATACAGATACTGACAGTGACCACTAAAGGAATTAAATGTTGACCTCTGGTGAAATGGACTGAGGTGGAACACTTTAAGAGAATATTGCTTTTATTTATAGGGCCTTCTGCACTGTTTAACTTAAAAATATCTCCATCAATAGTGCATATAAACTATGTCTATTAGCTGCCCAGAAAAGAGGCAACTGTATGTCTCAGAGATTCCTCACTCTTAAAATCTCCATGCTGAGTTTGTCACCATCATTCCCCATCAGGCATCACCTCCAACTTCATTCCTTTGACCAGTGAATAACTCATTCATTTGTTCACTCATTAAAAAAAATATATATGCCGGGCGCGGTGGCGCACGCCTGTAATCCCAGCACTTTGGGAGGCTGATCAGGAGGATCGCGAGTTCAAAGCCAGCCTCAGCAATGGCGAGGCACTTAGCAACTCAGTGAGACCCTGTCTCTAACAAAAAAAGGGCTGGGGATGTGGCCCAGTGGTCTAGTGCCGCTGAGTTCAATCCCCGGTACCAAAAAAAAAAAAAAAAAAAAAAAAAAAAAAAAAAAAAATATATATATATAGTGCCCACTTTGACCCATGCTATTGAGTGTTGGAGTACAATAATGAACAAGATAGGCATGGTTCATTTGCTCCTAAGTAATACTCCAGTAAGAAAGATAAAATACATATGCCACACACACACACACACACACACACACACACACACACACACACAGATTGAGTGACAAAATAATTTCAAGTTATCATAACTGCTTTAAAAGAAACAAACAAGGGGCTGAGAGCTAGAAAATATGGATAAACTATCTTTAAATACAGGGAGGCGGGCTGGGGTTGTGGCTCAATGGTAGAGCGCTTGCCTAGCACATGTGAGGCCCTGGGTTCGATCCCCAGCACCACATAAAAATAAATTTAAAAAATAAAGGCATCATATACAACTAAAAAAAAAAAGAAAAAAGAAAAAACAGGAGGCACTCATACTCTTGTAACTACAAAGCCTGCCTGGCACAGTCTGGCTTGCTGTGTTTCTGAGTGCAGCCCCCATGAGTCCCTGTGTTGCATGTGAGGTCCTTTCTTCTGGGATGTCAGTGGATATGTATCTCCTTGTCTGATGCTGGTACTAGCTTTCATCTGGGCCTTACTCTCTCTTTGATCTTTCCTCTCCAGAGAGGTTAGTCCATACTTCTTCATGACAGCACTGATTCTAAGAGCCATTGATATCATCTGTTCAGTCTTGAGAATTACCTGTTTAACTCTGCCCAATATCCTAGAGCAAGAATCCCTCCCTCACCAATGGGGTGAATAGCAGGTGGTAAAACAGATGATCGCATGCACAGAAGCATGGATGTATGGATAGGTAAAAGGTAATCAAATTTCTGTTTTTCACTTGAATTGAAATTAATTTAAATTAACTATTGTCATTTCTTTCTTAACCTAATTAGCAATAGTTATGGCATGTTACTACCAATTCTATTTCAGTGAATAGAAGAAGAATCTTATAAAGTTTAGAAAGTAATTTTTCAAATGCTTTTAATGAAGACAAAAAGTACAGGAACTCTAATAACTGTGAGAGGCTTGAGATTAAAAACTAGAAAACTCCACACTGTTTTTATCACAGGGCAAGGGGTGACAGGAGTGTCAGGTTTCCAAGGCACTGGTTTAAAGTTGAAGTGCTATAGTCATAACGTAGTTGATCTCAAACTCTTCCAATATAGTACCCTTAATTGACAGATCAGAGAGTAGCTACCCTGAAGAAGGTCTGGGAGATAATCATTATTTCTTTATAACATTTCCGTTTACTTTAAAATTCAAGCAAATATTGCCTTCTACTCTGTAATGGATCCATATTATCTATGACTGTACAGTAAACTTCACCAAGGTTTAAATGACTTACAACAATCATTTTATTTGCTCATGAGTCTGCGAGTCAGTTCTTTGGCTGGACTGGGCTGGGTTCACTCATGTAGCTATGTGATTCAGTCACCTGATGCTCAGCTGGAGGTGGATGGTCCAAGATGGCCTTGCTCACCTGTCTGGCAGTAGGCACCCCTTGTCATCTGGACTTTACTCTCCCCATAGTCTTTCATCCTCAAGGAGACTAGTCAAGGTTTCCTCATAATATAGGACTGATTCCAAGGGCAGACAGTGTAAATATTTGAAGCTCAAAATCCCAGAAATTATAAAATGTCACTACTTCTTCAATCTGTAGGTCAAAGTGAGACAAAAGACTATACCAGAATGTAGGGGTAGAGAAATATACTTCCTCATCTGATAAAAGAGGCAACCAAATCACACTACAGAGGAGTATGTCCATGGGGTTCAATGACTTACTAAGGTCTTCTTTGTATAGTATCTATCATACCTTCCCCCACATCTCTGAGAAAAATGTGTTCGGATTTACCCTGTAGTTTCTGGCACTTTGCTACATATTCCTTGGGGTATATGGAAACTAGGATAAGAAGCATGGATGTGAATAACAACCATTTTATGGTTGTATGAGCATTTTTATTAGGGATACCATATGAGTAAATGAATGGAATCACCAACATTTGAGAGTATGAATGAAATATGAAATAAAATGAAGCACATTGGTAGCATCCAGTGGGATTTTCAAGACCTACAAAATCTTGATTTCTCTTCCTTCCCCTTCTACCAGTATTTTAAAGTATTGGTTTTTAAATGGGCACAAAGGGAAATGCATGAATTTTACATTGGTTTACAAAGACAGATGAAGTACATACATAGGTCAATATACTGATAATGTATGGGACCCTGAATACACAAAAACCACCACATGATGTATAAAGATTTTATACTGGGCTGGGATTGTGGCTCAGCAGTAGAGCGCTCGCCTAGTACATGCGTGGCCCGGTTCAATCCTCAGCACCACGTAAACGCATTGTGTACAACTAAAGCAATAAATAAATTAAAAAAAAAAGATTTTATACTAACTCACACACTCTTTTTTTAAAAAAATATTTATTTATTTACTTTAACTCAAAAATGCATTTATGTTTACGTGGTGCTGAGGATCGAACCTGGGCCGCATACGTGCGAGGCGAGCACTCTGCCGCTGAGCCACAACCCCAGCCCGTAACTAACTCACACACTCTTGTTGCATATTATTTTCCACTTGCTCAATATCTATCCTGCCTTGCTCACTGAAGATCCAGAATCTTAATTCACTGGAGGATGACATCTTCTCTTGCTTGAACCTTTGTGAATATCTCAGACCAATCCCTGGCTCTTGGGCAACTTCTATTCTCTAATTATTTCACGTTTTAGTCAGATTATGTGGCGCAAGAACACTTCTGGAGAATGTGTGCATTTTACCAATTGACAATCTTCAGTGAAGTTCACTACAGAAATAAAACCTTTCCAAATGGCACTTGGTTAATGAGGCTGTTAACCACTGTAGTACTTTTGATCTTAATTCAATTTCATTTTGGACAGAATCACTACACCTATCTCTACCAAGTCAGTTTAATGCCAACTTGATTTCTCATCAAAAATGAAAACTAATTACACAGAAGATCTTCACTGGTGCTGAAAATGAGGTGTCCCACATAACTCTTTTTTTGACTGGGAACAGAGCTTTCCCACAGTTCCTTGGATTCTTGAGTTTGTAGATCAGCAAAAAGATCTCACAAAGACAGCTTACGAGGGAAGAAAACTAAATGGTGTGTAGTTCTGAGTAAAACATACATTATAGAAAGAGTTCCCTTTGTTTTTGAAATGCAACTTTCTTATATGCCTGAATATTTTTTTTTCTTTTTTCCACCTCTGGGTTTAACAATTTCATCCACAGGTTAAGGAACCTTAAAGATCAGTGCATTAAAACAAAACAAAAAAAAAGACAAAAATGTATATTGTCAGCATGGTTCTTTCATCAGAGAAAGGGTTAAGCACCAAAGTTGACCTAGCAAAGTTAAAAGTGGATATAGGTTTTAATAAAATTATCTTAGCTGAGGAAAGAAGGTGTTGGCAACAAGTACATTCAGTTTTAAGTTATTATAAATTTCCACCTTATGATTCTTCCCTCATTTTCCCACTTTGAAGTTTAAATGTTAGATTCTGCCTTTTTCAGTGTTTTCTTCCTCTGCACTGGCTTTCATCAATTTAGTGTACATGCAAATACATTATTAACCAATAATGCAGATGAATGAACTACTATGGTTGTAAGCCAAGCTTTTCAGAAATGATGAATACATTCAAACTACTACAAAGTTATGGTTTAACTTCTATAGGTTTTGGGTCACATCTTTCATCCTATTTTATTAATAAGTTAAGATAATAATTACAACTGATACCCATTGAACATGAGCACAGCCAAGCACTGTGCTAAGTATTTCACATACCTCAGTTATTTAATCCTCCCAGGAGCCTCGTGACAGGCTCATCATCTAACTGCAGGGCTTGGTGGAAAGGAACATCTTCTCTTATTTGAATGTCATTTGTAAATTCACATACCAACATGACTGACAATAAGTGCAGTAACCACACTTGGGTCTTCACTTCAAAATAGAAGTGGCTTGATTGCAAAAATAGGAGCACCATGAAAGGTAGACAAATTACACAAGAGATACTCCTTTACAAAAAAAATAAAAGATTTCCAGAATTTTTCATAAAATTAGATATCAACTCACCTAATGACCCAAGAATTCTACACCTAGATATTTCTCCTTAAAAAATTATGACACAAGGACTCATATTAATTGTACACAGTAGATTCTTAAAGCCCCAAACTGAAAACACCCCAAAGCCCCTCAACAAGTGAATGAATAAGTAGACTGGTGATGAATATTCAGTTAATATTTAAACAATGGAAATGTCACTCAATAATAAAAAGGATAAACTATGGATATATGCAAACCATGGATGATCTCAAAAGATATCATGCTGAGCAAAAGAAATCACGCATAAAATAATACATATTGTACAACCTCTATTATATGAAATTATAAATTAGTTAAAACAAATCTATAGTGACAGAAAGCAGATCAGTGGTTGCCTGGGACAGAAAATAAAGAGGAATGATTGCAAAGGGCCACAGGGAATCTTTTTTGGAGCTCTGTATTATATCTTGATTGGGATCCAATTGATTACATATGAGTATATAATTCTTCAAACTCATACTATACAATTAAAATAGATGCTTTTTATTATATGAAAATAAAACCTTACTAAATTGATTAAATATAAAAAGATTACTCAAAAAAATAATTAAATAGGAATTTTCTTTCCTTTCATCTTTATGTTAACTACTCACTGAAAAGCAAAGTGAAGAAACAAAGTACTAACCACCACAATCATTGAAAAAGTCATTCTAATCTGAAATAAAGATGATTTCTGAATTATGTGAATCTCATTTAATTCAAAAATCATGTATTCAACATTATACAAACACATTTGTTATCTATCAATTTCTATGTTGGGTGATTATGTCTATTGTAGACTATCGTAGACTCACTGAGAAGAAAGTATTTTCTCCTTTCCCAAGAAAGTAGAGAAGCATGAGTTCCACAAGAAAACTATAACAATCCTAACAGGCTGTTCCTTTCCACCTGATCTAGGAAAACAACCTTATTTTCCCATTGTCTCTAGATTTCAATTGTCTAAAAGGCCTCCCTCCATTTTTCCCAACCACTCTGTTACCAGGACCCACAGCCATAGGCTTTCTCCTCAGGTCATCATCAGAAGACAATAGCATTTCACCAGTATGACCTATGACCTGCTCACTAACCCACACATAGGATCTCCAAACCCCTTGCCTAATCCACAATTTGGGACTTCACTGGATGAGACCTTTATCTGCTTCCCACCTAAAGGTATCCCTCCCTGATTATATAGTGGTAAGGTAGCCTCCTTGCTATAGTTAAGGTTAATTACAAATACTAATGGCATCATGCTTTATTTTAACCATCCAAAACCTACATGAGCTGTCCAAGAAACTCTGAGCAAAAAGGAAACTAAAATTAAACTTTGGAGGTGACTAAGTTGTATCTGAATTAGCACTGGACTGAACTGGGCCCACACCTGGCATAGCTACACCTCCCCCTGATGCTTCTACTCTATTTGACACTGTTAGGAAAAAATCATTCATGCTGCTGTTTGCTACTATTCCTCTGTCCCTTCTTCCCATGGACACTCTGAGTTTACTTAATTTTCTCATTACTTCAGCCAGGAATATAGTCTTGCTACAGTAATGATGGTATTTGAATTTTTAACAGATCTTTTAACATTGTTTACAACTTACGTGATATATGTCTTCTGAGTGTTATAAGGTAGATATAAAACCTGGGAGATGCATCTTTTTGCCTAGTCCTGATGTCTTTGGGCATAATGTGAGTCCTCTTAGTCACTGGTTATGATGCTGAAGCATCCATTCATGAGTGGTTACAGACCTAAGAGTGGTTATCTGTTTCCACTCCAAATCATGTTAGTGTCCATTGTGGACAACACATTTTGTTTATGCAGGCTAAATGATGAGGATGCAGTAATGCACTTGTCTGTCATGTACTGTATGTGTTCCCTGTATGAATGTCATAAAGAATGGTGGCCTTGTGGGTATATAGGGTATATATTTTTAAAATGATTATTTAAAAAATAATAGTTTAACCTTAACAACTAAAGTAAGAAAGAAAAAAAGTAAGATATGTATTACTTATTTTCCAACCTAATTTAAAGGTAGTAAAACAAACTGTCACTGGATGGGGGGGTTTGAAAGGGACAAGAAAGGACCCACCTTTGGCAAAGTAAATGGTGATGATCATTTTACTAAGATATATGATCCCTCCCTCATATTCCTCATGCAGTTTTGTACTTACATCTTTGTGCTCTGTATGTAAAGGCAGCTTCAGTTTTGATGGATTCATTGCTCCATTAACTGTTACATCTCTGCAAAGTAACACTGGTTTTAGCACTTCTCCATCCTTGTCACTGGCTTCAAGCTCACCTCAACATCAACTCCCAGCACCACTTTTGATTATGCCATTATACCCCCTGAAATATTTGCTAAGTCTAAGTCAAGTTTTTCTCTCATTTCTTTTTATTAATTCTGTCAGCTAACCACCATAAGCATCCTAATGTAGCATTGATTAAGATTATCATTTGAACTATTTCAAACAACAGTGTATTGAGATTCCAAATAGAGTAGTTGAAATAGCACCCTAGTATGACAGGCTTCATAAACCTGAAGTCTTTAGTATTCATGAATTCCAAAAAAAAAAAAATTACTCCCTTATTTCTGAACACTGATTTTAAGGGAATCTCACTCAGATTTAGACATACATAATTTACTTAATGCTGCCCAACCATCCAACAGAGTCTAAAACAGAAATACAGTCCCTGTGGCCTTGCATGGGGGAATCCTGAGCAAAGGCAAGAGGCACAATTTCCCAGGTGTTTCTCCTTGGCTGTTGGTCCCAGCTTTTCTTGGCCTGACTTCCAGCCCCAGAACAGCTTGACATGCAGGCATGTTGCCAATGGAAGGAATGAGAAGAAATTTCACCCATTACTCCAGCCAGAACATTTTTCATTTTTCCATTCCCGAACTGACTACCAAGATTTTGGCTTGTAGCTGGCATTTTGCGGTATTTTCAAGTTCTGAATATAAGTAGAGCATAGCTGTACTTGTGAAGTTATTTAAAGAACTAGCACAGATACTGAATAATCCATGTCTCTTTATCCTTCACAGACCCCCTCCTAACATCCTCAACCAAGTCTCCTCCAGTCCTTTTCCAAAAGGAAAAGAAGGCCTCATTCATTTTGATACCTCTGTGGCTTTTGCAATATTTTTCTCACTTTTCTATTCGATGCTGCTTAGGTGAACTGAATCTTAGCAACCTGATGCTCTGTTGACAGGCTGCTTACAACACAGTCCAATTTTTAGAAGACAATACAATTGTCTTCATGACAAAGACAAAGAGGGTAAAGAAAATGAGGTATATTTTCAAGATTAAAATAAAAGTGGTGTTGCAAGGAGAACAGTAAAACATCCTCAAAACTTTCAAAAAAATTATTCTTTTGCAAAAAAAGGCAATCTGTCATATGGCATTGAGGACCTTTCAAAGCTTCTAGGGTTCACATCTTGGGAATATTTACATATAACTTATGACCCTAATTGTTGGACAAACAGAACCAAAACAAATTTAAAAAATATTGCACTCTGGTTTTATAATCCAAACTTGTTCTCAGCAAATGTTTACTAAGGACCCAGGAAACACCCAGCTTACAATTGAGAGCATAGTTATCCAAGGACTCCACAAATAAGTGCTCATTGAGGCATTTCTGCACACCACTACAAGAGGAAAGGCTATTTATCTTGACAATCATTTCTTCAGACATCTGGTTGAAATCATGTTTTATTAGGAAATCCTTTTTAATATGTATCTTACTGCCACCGTGTGGTTGAAATGTTTTTCTTTTTTTCCTCTCTCCTTTACAAGTGTGTCTTATGTGAGGATGATATTTCCCTGAAATGGCAAAAGTCTACTTCATAGTAACTTTTAATAATACTACCCATGTTCCCAATAATATTTTAAATCAAATGACTCTTTTTATCTCTAAATTAAACTATACCCTATTTTCAAACACAGACTTATTTACCTACATTTTTAACAGGTTCTAAATTCTGATGTTCATCCACAAAATAATTATAACATGAGATAAAACACAATTCTGGACCCACATATGCAAAAACAATTTTTAAAAGATTGAGGCCATTATTCACATAGCTTGGGGGATAAAAATGGCAGCTTCAAGACAGTAAGAGTCCTTAACTTTATTTAAATGCTACCGGGTATGAATTCCCACTGTCAGCATATAAGATTTTTGGCCAAATACCAAGAAGTCCAGAGCAAAAGTAGAGAATCAGACACAAGATCAGGTAGGCAAATTTTCTGACAGCTCACTTTTTCCTACTCAGTGTTAACCCCAAACCAGAATATTCACAGTCTCAAAGCCCATTCCAGACCTATGAATCAGAATATCTGCATTTTAACAAGATTCCAGATAATTTGTATGCACAGTACAGTTTAGAAGCATTGCTCTAGCCCTTATGCTCATGACAAGATGTTTCTTAGATTAACTGAACCTATTACCTCTAAAGATCTAGCAGATGTGGTCAATAAACCTCGGGTGCCTAAAGGCTGCTTCAGGATGCGGTCATTATATTAAATGAGTCAGTTTTTCAAATTTCCTACTTACTTATGCAAAGAACTGGTCACATATGAGTGTAAATGCAAAGTTCCAATAAAAGGATCAACGGAAACCATAATTTGTTATGATAAGTTAATACCTAAGGCAAAAGAAAAGTATGTGTTGGTGTCTGGTTTTCAATTTTTACTTACTTTTCTTTTCTGTGGAAAGAGAGATCTTTTCAATATACAAAGAGCAATGGAAAAATGAAAATTGCAACTACTATCAGGTCCTGTCTACTTATTGCAAAACAAAGTCAGAAAGCTTTCTTAAACTATTAAGTATTCTTAAATATATTTATTACACACATTTTTTTTTTGGTACTGGGGATTGAATTCAGGGGTACTCAACTACTAAGCCACATCCCCAGCCCTATTTTTATATTTTATTTAGAGACAGGGTCTCACTGAGTTATTTAACATCTCACCATTGCTGAGGCTGGCTTTGAACTCAAGATTCTCCTGTCTCAGCCTCCGGAGCCTCTAGGAGTACAGGCATGCACCATAGCACCTGGCTGCAAACCTCTTTTAGGCTAGGCATTATACCACAGGCTTAAGGTAGATTCATAACTGTGCTCTAGTATTATCTCTGCCCCACCTAGCTGGATTAGTCACAGTTCTCTGGAGAAACAGATCGAATAGGAAATACATATACATAGATATATATACATATAAAAAATGTAAATATATGTGTGTGTGAGATTAATTGGCTTATGTGATGATGAAGACTGAGAATAGTTATATCTACCATCTGCAAGCTGGAGATCCAGAAAAACTGATGATGTAGATCCAGTTTGCAAGGACTGAGAACCAGAAAAGTACCATGATGTAATTTCCAGTCCAAGAGCAGGGGAAGACTAAAGTCTCAGTTCAAGCCATCAGGCAAAGTCAATTCTTCTGATTATCCCATGTTCCAGTCAATTTGAACATAAAATCAGACAGCAAAACACTAGCTTTATATGAGCAAGTCATTTTCTGTTTCTCTGGGACTGTTAACCTTTGTAAACTGAGGGGGTGGAGGGATAGATCATAGGGGTGGGGCTTGACATTTAAGCATTTTTTAAATTTTTAAAATTTATTTATTTATCCTAATTTGTTATGTAGGACAGTAGAATGCATTTCAATTCCTAGTACACGTATAGAACATAATTTTTCATGTCTGGCTGTACACAAAGTAGAGTCACACCATTCGTGTCTTCATACATATACTTAGGGTAATAAAGTCCATCTCATTCCACCATCTTTCCTACCTCCCTGCCCCCTTCCTTCTCCTACTTCCACTTTGCTCTATCTAAAGTTTCCTCCCATGCTCCCCCACCCTGTCCCCATTATGGATCAGCATCCTCAGTCAGAGAAAACATTCATCATTTGGTTTTTTTGGGGATTGGCTTACTTCACTTAGCCTAATAATCTCCAACTCCATCCATTTACCTGCAAATGCCATGATTTTATCCTCTTTTAATGCTGAGTAATATTCTATTGTGTATATTCTTTATCCATTCATCTATTGAAGGGCATCTAGGTTGGTTCCACAATTTAGCTATAAACATTGATGTGTGCTGCTATAAACATTGACGTGGCTGTGTCCCTGTAGTATGCTGCTTTTAAACAGCATACTGTAAAAATTTGCTCCCATTCTGTAGGCTCTCTACTTACCTCACTGATTGTTTCTTTTGCTGAGAAGAAGCTTTTCAGTTTGAATCCATCCCATTTATTGATTCTTGATTTTATTTCTTATGCTATAGTCTTATTAAGGAAGTTGGGGTCTAATCTGACATGATGAAGATTTGGGCCTACTTTTTCTTCTATGAGGCACAGGGTCTCTGGTTTAATTCCTACGTCCTTGATCCACTTTGAATTGAATTTTGTACATGGTGAGATATAGGAGCTTAGTTTCATTTTGCTGAATATGGATTTCCAGTTTTCCCAGCACCATTTGTTGAAGAGGCCATTTTTTTTCTCCAATATGTTTTTGGCACCTTTGTCTAATATGAGATAACTGTACTTACGTGGGTTTGAGTTTGTGTCCTCTATTCTGTACCATTGGTCTACAAGTCTATTTTGGTGCCAATACCATGCCATTTTTATTACTATTGCTCTGTAGTATAGTTTAAGTTCTGGTATAGTGATGCCACCTGCTTCACTCTTTTTGCTAATTATTGCTTTGGCTATTCTAGGTCTCTTATTTTTCCAGATGAATTTTGTGACTGCTTTTTCTATTTCTATGAGCAATGTCATTGGGATTTTAATTGAAATTGCATTAAATCTGTATAGTGCTTTTGGTAGTATGGTCATTTTGACAATATTAATTCTGCCTATCTAAGAACAAGGGACATCTTTCCATCTTCTAAGGTCCTCTTTAATTTCTTTCTTTAGTGTTCTGTAATTTTCATTGTATAGGTCTCTTACCTCTTTCATTAAGTTGATTCCCAGTTATTTTAGATTATTTTTTGAGGCTATTTTAAGTGGAATAGTTTTCCTAGTTTCTATTTCAGAGGATTTGTCACTGATGTACAGAAATACCTTTGATTTATGGGTGTTGATTTTATATCCTGCTACTTTGATGAATTCATATACTAGTTCTAGAAGTTTTCTGGTGGAATTTTTTTTTTGATAGATGCTTTTTCATAAAGTAAAACCAAATTTTAGGGGCTGGGGTTGTTGCTCAGTGTAGTACTGGATTCAATCCTCAGCACCACATAAAAAGAAATAAATAAAATAAAGATATTGTGTCCATCTACAACTAAAAAATTTTTTTAAATCCCAAATTTTAGTAAAATTATGAGGCCCTTTTATTTTCTTTGATATATACCTTTATAACTTTTGAATTTTATAATAAATGTTGACTGTATCATTAAGCAGAAAAAAATCAAGCCCAATAAAAAACTAAATATATCAGTGATATCCTAAAGTAAGTATATTGTCTCTAAAGGAAGTCACAAGATTTTTCAGAAAGTCTTATGATTTTGATTCACTTCAATTTACAGAGGAGTATATTATAAGTAGCACCTTAAGTAGTTGCTTAAAAGGAGTCTTTGGGATTTTCTATATATATGAGCATGTTGTCTGCAAGCAGAGATAATTTAACATCTTCCTTTCTGATTTTTATGCATTTGTTTCTTTACTTGCTTAATTGGTCTGTGCAGGGAAAATACGGGAGGGGCTGAAGTTTGTAGCTCTCCCTAGACCTCGGGAATCGAAACTTCTCTGTCCAGCAGAGAGGCTGGGGGAGACTGCCTCAGCGTTAAGGCGAAAATGGGAAGGTAAGAGATCGCTGGTATTCCCTCCTCCGCCTTCAGAAGACCCAGGAAAAATACCAGGGAGCCCAGTCAGGTAAGATGTCAGCGCTGGAACTCAAGTTTATTGAGGAAGGTGGACAACGTTTATAGAGGACAAGGACCAATAAACAAAAGGAATACAGGAACACACAGGAAGCATGAGCAAATGGTGTTGGTGGAGCCCCCTACCCTATCCTTAGAGTAGTTTTGGTTCCCACGATACATCAGAGGAACGCCTCCTGCTTAGGTCAGGTCCCTAACAGGGCGTGGAAAGCAGCCAAAGAGTTCCTTTTCGGCCCATGTGTTCTTAAGTCCCCAACAGGTCTGGCTAGGACTTCTGGTACTACATTGATTGCAAGTGGCAAGAGTGGATATCCTTGTGTTTTTCCTGATCTTAGAGGAATGTTTCCGATATATTATTATTAACTCTAGTCACCATGACCTACCCTAGATCTCTTGAACTTATTCCAACTATCCAACAGAAATTGTGAATCCTTTGACAAACATCTCCCCATTTCACCCTCCCCAACCTCTACTAACCTTCATTCTATCCTCTGCATTTATGAGTTCAATAACCAATTTTAAAGCTTAGGTTAGTGAACAGAATATATATTCCTGTTTCAGAATCAATCTCAGAAGAATAAGCAATATAAGCAAAATAAAAAGCAAATATGAAGAATGAAAATATTATAAATATTTTCTATAATGAAAATATTATAGAATCAGCCACCAAAACATGCTTCTGCTTAGTAGTCTCCATACTCCAAATGAAGAGTACGGGTAGCACAAAGAATCGAGTACGTATTGAAGATCTAACTAAAATTCATTATACAGTATTCCACATTACAAATTTTGGTCTACAACATTTTTTTAATCTAAAGTGCAACTAAAAACAAAAATTTTGAATGTCAATGTCTATGAAAAAATCCTTCACTCTTCAAGAGCAACACTAACTTCCACAGCCTCAAAGACTAGACAGCATCTTAATGTTCTTTAAAAGTCAGGAAATCTGAGAACTAAATTATATTATACTGGATTTAAAATTGTTAAATTCCTGGCCAACCTACTTAATCTGATGGAGGAAGATTTACATTATAGGTCTAAGTTGGAGAGGGTCCATGAAACAATCCTAACTAGAAAGTTATATCTGACTGTCCCCCATTCCACCAATAAAAATGAGAAGTTTTTATATTAAAATTGGATAAATTCGCTTGTGTTTTGATGCACATAGACTATATCTAAATACACAAGCAAGCTTACCCAAATTCATGTTTTTAAGCTAAATTCAACAAACAGCAAAAAAAAAATTATGTTCCCATAATATCAATAATCCATTCTACGAAATTTTATCCTTTTCCACCAGTCTTTATGTCACTGTGTGGACACAGTCAGACAGGATTTCAGATTTTGCTTGACATTTTGTTGTATTTTGCTGCAGTGTTATGTAAGTATTGGACTTGCCATCCAATGATGTTCCATTTATGTTGTTAGGTCATTTTTGTCTATCATAAACTATCAGAATTGGTATCAAAAGTCTCCAAGGATATTCTGCAAGGAAAAATTTTTTTCTGACTCTATGGTCTTATATTTTATGCACTGAAGTATGGTCTTATGACCTAAAGCATAAAACTCTTAAGTCACTTTACTATATAAATGTTATTGGTTATAAAATACTCTCAACCTCATTTTGAATCCAGCTGTTATAACTGGCTTGATGACCTTCTGTGATAATAAATCCCACTGACTGAATAAATGCAATCTAGAAAGTACTTCTATCTATGCTATTACTTTTACTTACTAAGGCTGATGTGAGCAAGGGAAAAGATAATAGGAGTTCAAGTTTCCTCAGAGAGAAAATTGTACTAATTACTTCCTTGTGACTACAGCAGATAAATGCTGAATACAATATTAAGAATCTCTTTTCTCTATACTTTTATCAATTGAGAAAATCTTTATTTTAGAAAGGATGGTTATCATTTCCTATTGCATGTTCATTACTTTCTTTCAAAAACACTACAAGCACACTTTTTATGCATTTTTAACTTTGCAATATAATTTAGGTTGGGCACTGGTTTAGCATGCACATCTTTCAACTTGTCCATCTGCTTTGGCTTTTACCTTGGCCACACAAGCATCAGATGTGTAGCTCATAAAATTTTCTATTTTGTTCTTTATTATGAAATAAATTTTATTCAGTATGCTCTGTCCAAAATATAATTTTCAAATGTTCAATCTTTCACCTAAAAAGAGATTTAGAATTCATTCCTGATTTTTCCATAAAACAAATAAACCAAAAAAAAAAATTTAAGGTAAAATTGCCCAGTTAGAGATAAGAGTCGGGGGGGGGGGGGGGATTACAAGAATAATTTGGATTTAAAATATTTCTACTAAAGAATAAAATAATACAGGTCAGCCTGAGTTAATTTAATTGCCTGTCTATATTGATCAAATTTGTAAAAATGTTG
Source organism: Tamias sibiricus (assembly GCA_025594165.1). Lineage (NCBI taxonomy): Eukaryota > Metazoa > Chordata > Mammalia > Rodentia > Sciuridae > Tamias > Tamias sibiricus. The sequence continues at coordinate 99,269,516 of CM046664.1, forward strand.
TTGATTTCTCTTCTAATTGGCCTATGTAGACACAATTATATTGGCTTTTTTGTAAACCATGATTTTCTTTGATCTCCAGTGGGAAAAATAAAAATACCTTACATTTCTGCTGAATTTCTATTCCTTATAATTTGAGACATTTCTCAGTATCACCTCATTAATTCTAACTATATTACTTCAGGTAAATAATGGGAAAATAACACCATGTGCATTCATGGACATGTGCCAATGTACCAAAAAGTTAATTAACTTGCCAGAAGTCAGACAACCAGTCAGCCTGAACCATATCCTGTCCCTAATGCCTCACATTCCACATTTTCTGCTTGGCCTTACTTCTCCCTGCCTCTATCTTGAGAAGTACACCTTTCCTGCACTTCTGAAACCTAAGCAATCCTATGGCTCCCTTTGGTTCCTATTTTATCATTGTGTGTTTTCTTTTTTCTTTTAAGATTTATACTGATAGATGTTTGAGTAGAAGGTGATTTTAAAAAAAAAATAAAATAAAATAAAAACCTGACCTGTGAATTTTTTCACTCCCTGCAAGAATTTTGTAATAGTGTTCTATTGCTCCAGCAATGGACCAAAAAACTAATTCTGCACTTAGTTTATGTCAGTGCAAAACATTCTGAAATCCAAGCATGAATTTGGAAGATCTTTTGTAACTCTTATTCTATAGCTATTTCTTAAATAGTTACTACTTACCAGAATTATAGCAGGCAAAGAATTTCATAGAATGATAAAGGAAGACAGAATTTGGAGCTCTTGCTCTGTTAAATAAAGAAGTCAGAGGAGGCCATGCCATCTGGGATTACTGGGGAAGAGACTTAAATAAATGGGAGGGGCAGAGTATAAAAAGTTTCCATAATAAATTTAAAAAGTTCCCATTTAATTTATAACTACAGGCAAAGAGTTAACAAAATTTTTTTTTCTTTCTTTCTTTTTTTTTTTTTTTTTTTTTTTTTTTTTTTTTTTTTTGGAGAGGCTAATTCTCAGTTAACTTTCTAGAAGTATTCCCTGATAAGCTAATAAGGGTGGAAATTAACCATATGATGCATATACTACTTAGAGTAAAAATGAACCCTTAAACATAAGAAACTGTAAGCTAACTATAAGGTACTGATGCAGACCCCATAATTTAGACCTCCCTAAATGTAATGACTCTTATACCTGGAATGTCTTTGCAAGGACCTTGGAAACTATGCCTGTGGGGTTGTTAGAAGAGCAATTTGCACCTGTGTGGCATAGACTTCTGAACCAGACAGTGTCCTTACCTCTAAGCTATTGGACTGCTACAACAACAGAAGTGGAAGATCTTTTGGTAACCTATGACAATCTGTCTTCCTAATCCTTTTGAGTTGGCTTGGGTTAAAGTAGTCTTTGATAGTCTAAGTCAGAAAGGTCTAAGACCACCTGGAGCACATGGCAATAACTGATGCACATCAACTATAGTTTCTTGTGTGGGAGAATGAAATTAGAGTTCTACAGGATGAGTTGGGTGCTGGAGGAGAGAGCAGTAGTAGGATTCATGACAGATCAGAGAGAAGGGTTTTAGGATGAATCATTGATTAAAGAGAAGAGATAATAGAATCTTAGAAGAAAGTTGCGTGGCTCTTAAGATAATTAGATGAGGGTGGTGATAACAGAAAAAAATACAACAAAAGTGATAAATCTAATGGATGGCTTAAAGAAGAAATAACTCGATAACATAAAACTAAAAGATATGAACAGAGTGTTTAAAAAGGATTCCAAAGTTTCTAGCCTGAAAAATGAGCATAACAGAAGGGCCAGTGGAAGGGAAAAACAAGTAAGAGGAATCAGTTGACTTAGGCTTCTGTCTTTGCTTAAAACAATGGTAGAGGCTTCTAATGTAGCTGCTGTATGGACGATTATATGGACAGGACTGTGTGACTACAGACATAGCCATCTTTGTAAATGGTGGTAAAACCATGAATGTAGTCTTCAAGTCTTCAAGACGTTGAGTGCATAGAGAGAAAAATCAAGGTTTAAGTATTTAATGTCAGGCAATGACCTAAAATGAAGTATACAAAGAAGAATGAATTGCAAAAATGTCGAAGTAGAATAGGAGAATAGTATACATGGAAAATAAAGAAAAGATACAGAGATAGAGATAGACATAAGGTGGCATAGATGAGATGTGAAAGAGGCAACCTATACTAAGGAACTGAGGCATAGCTGATGATATCAAAAGTGAGTTTAAAACGATGAATAGCAATTGAATAGACAAATTAATGAAATTGTCTACCAAGGCAGAGATAGTGGTGTCTACCAAAGAACATGGGCATGGGAAAATTGGCAATTTTTTGAAACTGCAATGGTTTTGTGTCATGGCCCATAAAATGGAAGCTAGGGAGTCAAAACAGATGAGGCTCTGAATTAACAATTAAAGTTAAAAGACAACATCCTGACTGATAGGTCAAACTATAAAGCTTGATTTTTGTCCTGAAAGCGCTGGATATTCAATGAAGGTTTGGGATGGAGCAATAATTTAGCTGTTAAAAGAGGCCTTTAACAAATACTGTACTAGATTTCTATTGCTGCTGTAGCAACTGATTTAAAACAACACAAATCTATTATCTTATTGTTATTAAGGGCCAAAGTCTGAAATGTATCTAAGTTAAAATCAAGGTAATGGGGCTGGGGTTGTGGCTCAGTGGTAGAGTGCTCACCTGGCATGTGTGGGGCACTGGGTTCAATCCTCAGCACCGCATAAAAATTAAATAAAGATATTGTGTCCACCTACAACTAAAATAAATAAATAAATAAAATCAAGGTGACAACAGGGTTGTGCTTAAAGCTTTAGAGGAATGTCTGCTTTTCTTGACTTTTAAGATTTCTTGGAATCCTCCACATTCCTTCACTTGTGGTCCCCTTCCATCTTCAGAGCTGCCACTGGGCTGTTAAGTCTTTGTCACAAAGTATTATCTGGATGTTGACCTTCCTCTTCCCATTTAAGGACTCTTGTGAATGCACTGGGCATGCCCCAGAGAATCCAGGTCAATCTCAAATTCTTAATTTAATCACATCTAAAAATTCCTTTTGGTATATAAAGTAAAATATCCACAGGGATTGTCATATGGTCCTTTGGGAATGCCACTATTAAGCCTATGAAGAATGACATTTTTTACTCCATTTAATGTCTGGCTTAAAAGAAGGCAACCAACTACATTCTGGTATCTATTTTTGCATTCAACCTATTGGAATACTTCAGGTATACTCTGAAAACCCCTCTGTACACTTGTGAGATTACAGGAATAGAAAAGGAAATAGTGTCTAAGTATTACAATAAAAATAATGTTGATTTCATTTTCTGTGTGAAAGGGTCTCAGGAGCCCAGAGATTCCAAGTTATACTTTGAAAATCAGATTTCTAGTACCTTATTTAAAAAAAAAAATAATGTATATATATTCTCAGTTGTAGATGGACACAATACCTTTATTTTATTTAAGTTTAAGTGGTGCTAATGATTGAACCCAGTGCCTCACATGTGCTAGGCAAGCACTCTATCACTGAGCCACAACCCCAATCCTCTAGTACTTTAAAGCTATCAGATTTGGTATATTACATAATTTGTCTATGTTGTTCATAGAATTGTTGAAGTAGAAGACATTATCGTTATTTCTTCTGAGAATTAGTTCTTTTTACCTTGAATATAAAGTTAGTTCTATTGATAATGAACCACTCATTATCATTGACTCTTTATACTGAGAAATATATATATATTCTTGTGAATTCTATAATAGAAATATTTTATTTATACTTATCAGGAAGCATCTCCCTCCTAAATCATATATGTATTTTTTCAATTTCTTTCAAAGCAATTTGTGGAGAAAGCCTTTTGAGAAATGTACAATTCAAAGGGTGAAGTTTAACATCATTGTATTTAAAAAAAAAAAACTGAAATCACAGATATTCTTAAGGGTGTCCATAAATTACTCAACCCTGAAAATATGAGGCAAAGGTCTGCAGGGAGAAAATGTAAAAGCAGGCAGACCCTCTCCATGGAATATACAGTTGCTAGTGTTAATGGGAAAACAAAGGCCAGTCTCACTCTTCTCTAGTCTAATATAAAGAAGTGGCAAAAAAGAAAACAGCAATTCAGAATCTGTCACAGTCCCAAAGAACCCTCTGTTCTAATATATAAGCCTAAGACTTCTAGAAAAATACATATTAGCCAAAACAAAGCTTCTAATTAAAAAAAAAAAAAAAAAACTAGCTTTCATTCCCCAGTGCAACCTGCCCCCTTTCTGACTATCTGCTAAAAATGTTTTTGAAAAATGAAAACCAACAAAAAAAATTAAGGTTAAAATCAACCTATTGAGAATCACAACTTAAGACTAACAAATAGTATGCTTCCTAGAAATAATAAACTGCCCATCTAAAAAGATGGAGGTAAAATACTGTCAGTCAGTCACTAAAAATGCTGGGGCTGTATACTGTAGCCTACCTGGCATGGACATTATGTTCTGAAACAGTCAGCATTATGTTCTTTATCTCTTCCTTCAGTTTGTATTTCTGTAGAAAGGCTGGTCTCGGTGGCATATGTCTGTAATCCCAGCGGCTCCGGAGGCTGAAACAGAAGGATCATGAGTTCAAAGCCAGCCTCAGCAAAAAGCAAGGCACTAAGCAACTCTGTGAGACCCTGTCTCTAAATAAAATACAAAAAAGGACGAAGGATGTTGCTCAGTGGTCAAGTGCCCCTGAGTTTAATCACAGGCCCAAAAGCAATAGAACCAACTAACCATGAACTGAAATCTTATTTATTTTGGCAACTATAAGCCAAAATAAACCTTTTCTTGCTGTAAATAGTTTATCTCAATATTTCGGTACAGTAATGGAAAGCTGACTAACACAACTAGCATTAAGTTGGTCTAATATAATTCAAATATTTTGACTATGTAAAAATACCCTATGTAGAAAATTTCTCCTCATTCCAGAGATCACAGAGAAAGCATGGTCTTTCAACAAATATAGACATGAATTTTAATCCTAGATTCTCAACTCTAAGCCTAAGCTTCCTCCTCTATTAAATGGAAATAATAATCATCAATGCATAGAAATATACAGCACAGTGCTAAGCATTCAATAAATGTTCACTATCATTATATGAAAGAATAAAGGGAGGAACATTAGAATGGGTTTAAGCAAAAATACTAAAGAAAAAGTATAGGTGCACATCATATTTACAAGGAAAAGAAAAGGCATCTTTCTAAAAACACTAACTCTAGGAATTGGAAGGAATGTATAAATATAATTCCACTTTTCTAGAAAAGGTAAAATATCACAGCCTTTATGAAAAAGAAACAAAAATCTAAGGGAGAAAGAATAGGACAAAATTTACATGTCAATTTTTAAAGGAATATTAAGAAAACATAAAACAAAAAGAAAAATTTTTAATACAATAAAAAATTGCAGAGTTTATAGAAAATATGCAGGTGATTTACAGAAAGCAGAGGGAGATGATTAAAAAGTACATTTAAAAGGCCAGTCTTGGTGGCACACGCCTGTAATCCCAGCAGCTCTGGAGCATGAGACAGAAGGATCATGAGTTCAAAGCCAGCTTCAGCAAAAAGCAAGGCACTAAGCAACTAGGTGAGACCCTGTCTCTAAATAAAATACAAAAAAGGACTAACGATGTAGCTCAGTGGTCAAGTGCCCCTCAGTTCAATCACTGGTACCAAAAATGATGAAAAAATAAAAAAAGTAAATTAAAAGAATGAGAGCAAAAAGAAGAGAAATGGGTATTTTTATAAAAATTCTTGATTTTTTTAATAATTATTAGAATAAATGCAATTATGAAAATAGAATTGAAGGAAACTTTCCTGAGCTGATCCAATAAAACAAATGAAGAGAACTCACTAACTGATATAGAAATGTTTTTACACAAATTAAAATAAATAGTAGCCATGAAATGACAAAAAACGAAAATTGTCAGTAAATGTTAGTTGGCATCTTGAAGAAATTCTCAGGAAATTTTCAGAAGGCATTCTGAAGTAATCTACTCAGCCATAAAAAAAAGAATGACTTTATTATTTTTGCCAGTAAATGGATAGAACTGGAGACTATCATGCTGAGTGAAATAAGCCAATGCCAAAAAACCAAAGGCCAAATGTTCTCTCTGATATGCAGATGCTAACACACAATAAGGAGGCTGGGGAGAGGGAATAGAGAAATTCATTGGATTAGATGAAGGGGAATGAAGGAAATGGAGGATGGGAATAGTAAAGACAGTAGAATGAATCAAACATAATTACCTATGTTTATATATGAATACAACACCAGTGAATCTCCACATCATATACAACTACAAGAATGGGATCCTAATACTCCATGTATGTATAATATGCCAAAATATACTCTACTGTCATGTAGATCTAAAAAGAACAAAAAAAAATTAAAGATTTGATAAGAATGAAGATTTCAAGAGAGAAAAGATGAAGATATTTAAAATCCTACTGAAGGGGCTGGGATTGTGGCTCAGTGGTGGAGCACTCGCCTAGCACGTGCATGGCCCGGGTTCGATTCCCAGCACCATATAAAAATAAACACATTGTGTACAACTAAACCAAATAAATAAATATTTTTTTTAAAAAAAAAAACCCTACTGAAAAACTACACTATAAAACTTATACATAATGAAGCACTGGAAATTGAAAAAAAAAAAAAAAAAAAAGCAAGCAGACAGTCCAGTGGGGAGCACAGACTAAAGGCAGATAAAGGGAAAGTGTAGGAAGAAAACTACCAAGGTGCAGGAGCCCTGTTTAGGGATTGGCTTGAATTGCAGTTGACTATGAGCCGTGGAGAATTGGGCATTGTCTCCTCCCATAGTCTCACGAGACTTGTTGCGGGATCTCGAGTGACTTGGCCGAAATTGCTGATCGGGTCAGCGCCATTTTAGTGGTGTGTTTGGCGTGAGTTAGTCGTTGTTAGAACCAGAGAGAAAAGTTGTCAGAATAAAAAGCTGTTTGTCTCCAGTTTGCTTCTGAAGTTTTTCCCGCGGCTCTGTTGCTCCAAGCGCTTCAGGCGGCAACACCAAGGGTGGCGGCTTTTGAACTTAGGCTAAGTGTAGTTGACCTTACATCAGCAGGTAAGAATGTTCAAGGAAAATGCAGGGTTTTTTCTTAAAGAAAGACATTTAGAAAATCATTTTTCTAACCATGTCTCATTGATAGAGATGACATTATCCCTGAGGCAAAACATATTCCAAACTCAAATACATTAATATTAGCACTTAATATATAGACAATATGGTTTTTAATATTTTTTAGTTGTAGTTAGACACAATACTTTTATTTTATTTATTTATTTCATGTGGTGCTGAGGATTGAACCCAGCACCTTGCATATGCTAGGTGAGCGCTCTACCTCGCTGAGCCACACACCCAGCCCCTAGAAAATATGGGTTTTAACTTCTCTCAAATATATTACAATATTGTAAAAAAGAAAAGTAGACCAACATTTTTTTCTTTATCCTAAGATAAACAGAAATTTAAGAAATCATCTATACAGTTATAATTTTTATAAGTTTAGCTATTATTTTAAGCCAGAAGGAGCATAAGTATCCTTCAATTTACTTTGTAGTAAAAAATATTACAACTAAATGTCCAGTGATAGTCCCATCTTAGAGACTCAGAGACTGGGTACAAAAAATTGCCAAGAAAATGTCAAATAACTTCCCTGTTTCCAGAGAAGTTTCTTCCAGGATCATATTTATCATAATGTCCTAGTGTTATACAAGATATTTTTAAGGTACATTTCCTTACTGCTCAAGCAAATAAAAGGAAGTGTTTAACATATGAGACATAATTAGATTTCCTGAGATGTTCTATCAGAGTAAGTCTGTGAAAATCTAATTGCTTTTTTAAAAGCATTATGGCAAACTCATAATAAATATATTTCATCAACAACATTAAAAGAAGTAAACCACTTTTTAATAGGATGTGCGATAAAAAAAAAACCTTAAAGCTTCCTATAAAACCATTTATTTTCTACTTAAAATGCCCCATTTCTTTGCATCATCAGATATAAGCATTTATCACAAAAAAAACAGTTTTGAGTCATTTTGTGAACTATTTATTCAAAATATAAAATGATATAATTATCTTTTAGGTGCATTTTACAACAAAAAATGAATCCTTTTTATACTCTCCTAGCAATAAAAAGAAAACACACATTAGAACATTTTACCTGATTTACTATAATGGAAGATTATACACATCAAAAAGCTAATTTGATAAATCTCATCCAATTATGAAATACTGTAGTGGAACATCACTCATACTATCATGTGTTTTTTTTAAAAACTACATTTTGTTACTCTTTTAAAGAAATAAATTTTAAGTTGTTAAATATTTTGCCAAAAAAATGCAGTTGTTCATATTTCTGTTCCTACCTACACACTGGGTTCCTGTCTTTGGTAACTGAAATTATGTCACAGTGGAGAGGAGAGCTATGTTAAAAATTATAAGGAATTGTTAACTGCCTTGCAGTCCACCAATGACCCAGACTTTTCAACACACCTACACACAGATTTTTAAGCAAATCTAGAGAATGTTTCTGCTCCCTCAATTCATGCCCATAATACTCACCACTGTTGCTGCTCGTGCCATAATGAAGACTTGCTCAGAAGGAGCAATTACGGCGGGGAGCAGAGGAGAATTTCTAATATCTGTTAAGAATACACAGCACTATTCAAAATATCTAGGAGGACATCAGAATTATCTGAGATGATATTTTAAAATACAGCATTCTTCGAGTTGAGGTTGTGCACACCTATAATCTCAGCAACTATGGTTGCCAAGGCAAGAGGATCACAAGTTCAAGACCAGCCTCAGCAACTTAGTGAGAACTTGTCTCAAAATAAAAAATTATAAGGGCTGAGGATGTAGCTCAGTGACTAAACACCACTGGGTTCAATCCCTGGTACCAAATTACAATAATAAACAATTAATAAAATACAGAATCCTAAACCCCACCCTAGACATACAAAATCAGAATTTCCAACATGGTCCCCATATGTTTGGGATTTGAATGTTTAAGTTTCTTCACTTGTTCTGATATTTAGCCAGGTCTGGGTACTACTGCTATACAAGATTACTCCAACACAAATCCATTTCTCAAAAAACCCATCAAGATGCCAACTAACATTTATTGACAATTTTCATTTTTTGTCATTTCATGGCTACTAATTATTTTAATTTGTATAAAAACATTTCTAGCTCCTTGACAGGATGGAAATGCTAAAATCTGTAAGCTGCCTGGTACCGAAAACCGGGAGGAAAAACTCTCGGAGGCAGAGTTAAGCTTTTACTACTTTTACTTCTACTTTCTTAGAGCTTAGAGAGGGAAAGAAAGATTTTTAGAGAGAAAGATTAGAGCTTCTTTCTTCTCTCTTCTTTCTTCTGTCTTCTGTCTTCCTCAGGAGCCTCGGCCTAACTCTGACCAGTCATTACTTCTTCTATCTGGTTTCTCTTCTGTCTTCTATCTGGTTTCTCTTCTGTAACCGCTCTGCCTACGTTCTGGCCGCTCTAATTTTTCTGACCGTCCGAGTGACTGCCCGGCTGACTGAATTCTCCGTTCTCCTAACTCGGACCGCTTTCACCCGGTTATATACCTTCAGGTTTGCGGGTGCCTACAGGTGCGTCACATACATATCAGGTGGAACTTATGGCTTCCAGCTAGCTACAACAGCCCTTCCTAATTAGGGCTCCTTCAAAAATCAAAATATTTACTTTGGAGCTGAGACTATAGCTCAGTGGTAGAGCATCTGCCTATTAAGTGTGAGGCACTGCCATAATGAAATGTGTGTGTATGTGTGTGTGTACACATATATATACATACATACACATAAATTAAGCACATTATCCTTGAGTAAGCATAATTTCAGTAAAAAAATCCAAAACAATAAAATGAATACAAAGTTGGGCATTTGTATGTTCTTAATGTATATTTTGAATTTTGAAATGTGAGTATGTGGAATTATCCAGTTTAAATATTTCAGCATAGAGTCAGAATTTTCCTTTTCTCCTCTTGGAAATCTCAAAAAAACTAATAAAGGAAACAAGAATAGAAATAGAAATTTTTTCTTTAGCTATATGTAAAATCCTGCTAAGAGCAACTCACATAGACATAAATAAAATTATCTTAAAGCAAAACAGAATAATGAAATATTGCCATTATTGAAAGATACAAGTCAAAAAAATTTAAGAACCTGTATGTCAAATAGCAGGCCATTCTCCAGGAAAGAAAATGGACCCAGAGCAATAAACATCAATGTACAGCTTTGTTAAAGCTGTAAAAATTCAAATATATAACAATGTAACATATTAGGAATATGGGGAAGGTAGGGATCAAAGCATTCACTAGGGAAAAAGAAAATCAGTTTGGACTCTAACACCTCTACCATACATTAAACATTTAAGAAGTCATTGGAAGCCGGGCGCGGTGGCGCACGCCTGTAATCCCAGCACTTGGGAGGCTGAGGCAGGAGGATCGCGAGTTCAAAGCCAGCCTCAGCAATGGCGAGGCACTTAGCAACTCAGTGAGACACCGTCTCTAATAAAATACAAAAAAGGGCTGGGGATGTGGCCCAGTGGTCGAGTGCCCCTGAGTTCAATCCCCTGTACCAAAAAAAAAAAAAAAAAAGAAGTCATTGGAGCAATTATAAAAAATCTAACCCAAGAATATCAACACAGCCAAGTATCTGAATATAAAGGCAACGTTCAACCATTTTTTATAATTTTTTATTTGTTTTAATTAGTTATACGTGACAGTAGAATGCATTTATGTACTGTGATATAGCACACATAGATTTCTCATTTTTCAAAGTGTACATGTTGCAGAATCATATTGGTCATGTAGTCACATATATACATACAGGAATAATGTCTGTTTCATTTTACTATCTTTCCCATCCCCACATCTCCTCCCTCCCCTCCCTTCACTTCCCTCTACCTAATCTAAGATAATGCTATTTTTCACTAGTGCCCCCGGCCTTATTGTGAATTATCATCCACATATTAGAGAAAACATTTGGCCTTTGGTTTTGTAGGATTGGCTTATTTCACTCAGCATGATATTTTCCAACTCCAACCATTTACTGGCAAATGTCATAATTTCACTCTTCTTTAAAGCTGAGTAATATTCCATTGAGTATATATGCCACATTTTCTTTATCCATTCATCTACTGAGGGACACCTAGGTTGGTTCCATAGTCTAGCTATTGTGAATTGAGCTGCTATAAACATTGATGTGGCTGCATCACTATAGTACGCTGATTTTATGTCCTTTGGGTATCAAGCAGTGGGATAGCTGGGTCAAATGGTGGTTCCATTCCCAGTTTTCTGAGGAATCTCCATACTGCTTTCCATAGTGGTTGCACCAATTTGCAGTCCCACCAGAAATGAATGAGTGTACCTTTTTCCCCACATCCTTGCCGACATTTATTGTTGCCTGTATTCTTGATGACTGCCATTCTGACAGGAGTGAGATGAAGTCTTAGAGTAGTGTTGGTTTGCATTTCTCTAATTGCCGGAGATGTTGAACACTTTTTCATATATTTGTTGATCAATTTCATTTCTTCTTCTGTGAAGTGTCTGTTCAGTTACTAACCCATTTATTGATTGGGTTATTTGTTTGTTTGTTTGTTTTGTTTTTGTTTTTTTTTTTTTGGTGTTAAGTTTTTTGAGTTCTTTATATATCCTAGAGATTAATGCTTTATCAGAGGTGCATGTGGTAAAGATTTTCTTCCAATCTGTAGGCTCTTTCCTTATGTTATTGTTTCCTTTACTGAAAAGAAGCTTTTTAATTTGAATCCATCCCATTTATTGATTCTAGATTTTACTTCTTGCACTTTAGGAGTCTTGTTAAGGAAGTCAGATCTTATGCTGATGTGGTGAAGATTTGAGCCTATTTTTTTCTTCTATTAGGTTCAGGGGCTCTGTTCTAGTGCCTAAGTCTTTGATCCACTTTGAGTTGATTTTTGTGCAAGGTGAGAGATAGACATTTAATTTCATTTTGCTACATATGGATTTCCATTTTTACCAGCACCATTTGTTGAATAGGCTATCTTTTCTCCAGTGAATGTTTTTGGCACCCTTGTCTAGTATGAGATAACCGTGTTTGTATGGGTTTGTCTATGTGTCCTCTATTCTGTACCATTGGTCTACAAGTCTATTTTGGTGCCAATACCATGCCATTTTTATTACTATAGCTCTGTAGTATAGTTTAAGGTCAGGTATTGTGATGCCTCCTGCTTCACTTTTCTTGCTAAGGATTGCTTTATTTATTCAGGGTCTCTTATTTTTCCAAATAAATTTCATGATTGCTTTCTCTATTTGTATGAAGAATGTCATTGGAATTTTAATAGGAATTGCATTAAATCTGCACAGCGCATTTGGTAGTATGGCCATTTTGACAATATTAATTCTGCCTATCCAGGAGCATGGGAGATCTTTCTATCTTCTGAGGTTTTCTTCAATTTCTTTCTTTAGTGTTCTATAGTTTTCATTGTAGAGGTCATTCACCTCTTTTGTTAGATTAATTCCCCAGTTTGTTTTTTGTTTGTTTGTTTGCTTGTTTTTTTTTTTTTTTTTTTTGGTTTTTTTGTTTTTTTTTGTTTTTTTTTTGTTTTTTTTTTTTTTTTTTTTTTTTTTTTTGAGGCTATGGTGAATGGAGTATTTTCCTAATTTCTCTTTCATTAGATTTATTGTTGATGTATAGGAATGTGTTTGATTTATGGGTGTTGATTTTATATCCTACTACTTTGCTGAATTCGTTTATTACTTCTAGAAGTTTTCTGGTGAAATTTTTTGGATCTTCTAGATATAAAATCATGTCATCAGCAAATGGTGATAGTTTGAGTTCTTCTTTACCTATTTGTTTCCCTTTAATTTTTTCTTTTGTCTAATTGCTCTGGCTAGAGTTTCAAAGATGATGTTAAACAGAAATGGTGAAAGAGAATATCAATTTAGAGGGAATGCTTTCAATTTTTTTCCATTTAGAATAATGCTGGCTGTGGGTTTAGCATATATAGCTTTTAAAATGTTAAGGCATGTTCCTACTATCCCTAGTTTTTCTAGTGTTTTGAACATGAAGATGTGCTGTATTTTGTCAAATGCTTTTTCTGCATTGAGATGATCATATGATTCTTATTTTTAAGTCTATTAACATGATGAATTATGTTTATTGATTTCTATATGTTGAACCAATCCTGCATCCCTGGGATGAATCCCACTTGATCATGGTGCACTATCTTTTAATATGTTTTTGTATGCAATTTGCCAGAATTTTGTTGTTGGGGTTTTTAGCCCCCAACTCCTCCCGTCCCACAAGAGGAGGGGGAGCATGCCCCAACAAGGATGGATCGGGAAAGGTAAAGGCCGACTGACCGCCCACACCCAGCCCTCCTTTCAGAGGACAATCAGACGCGTCAGTGAGAACAGTCAAGACACAAACTCGGTTTATTGAGGAAGTTGGACGGTTTTATAGAGGACATAGGCCAATCAGCAGAAAGATCATAGCGACACATAAGGAGCATGGGCGGATGCCATTAGCGAAGCCATTGGCCTATCCTTGGGGTGGTTTCAGTTCTCTTCTTACGTCAGGGGAATACCCCTTGGCTAGACCAAGTCCCCATATCAGGAAGTGGGAGGCAGCCAGAGAGTTTCTATCTACTGGTGTGTTGTTGACGTCCCCAACATTTTATTGAGAATTTTTGCATCTATGTTCATCAGCATTATTGGTCTGAAGTTTTCTTTCCTTGATGTGTCCTTGTCTGGTTTCAGTATCAGGGTGATATTAGTTTCATAGAATGAGTTTGGAAGGGTTCCCTCCTTTTCTATTTCATGGAATACTTTGAGGTGTGTTGATGTCAATTCTTCTTTGAAAGTCTTGTAGAACTCCACTGAGAAGCCATCAGGTCCTGGGCTTTTCTTGGTTGGTAGGCTTTTGATGGTGTTTTCTATTTCATTACTTGAAATTGACCTGTTTAAATTGTGTATGACCTCCTCATTCAGTTTGGGTAGGTCACATGTCTCTATAAATTTGTTGATGTCTTCAATATTTTCTATTTAATTAGAGTATAAATTTTCAAAATAGTTTCTAATTATCTTATGTATTTCAGATGTGTCTGTTGTGATATCTCCTTCTTCATCTTGTATTTTATTAATTTGTGTTTTCTCTCTTTTTCTCTTCATTAGCATGGCCAGGGGTTTATCAATTTTATTTATTTATTCAAAGAACTACCTTTTTGTTTCTTAATATTTTTAATTGTTTCTTTTGTTTCAATTTAACTTATTTCTGCTCTGATTTTAATTATTTTCTGTCTTCTACTGCTTTTGGTGTTGATTTATTCTTCTTTTTCTAGGGCTTTGAGATATAGTGTTAGGTCATTCATTTGTTGACTCTTTATTCTTTAATAAATGCATTCAATGCAACAAACTTTCCTCTTAGTACTGCCTTCATAGTGTCCCAAAGATTTATGTTGTTTCAGTGTTCTCGTTTACCTCTAAAAATTTTGTTTCATTCTTGATTTCTTCTACTATCCATTCATCATTCAATTGTGTATTACTTAGTCTCCATTTGTTACAGTAGCTTCTATATTTTATCTTATCATTGATTTCTAATTTCATTCTATTGTGGTCTGGTAGAATGCAAGGTATTATCTCTATTTGTTGTTGTTGTTGTTGTTGTTGTTGTTGTTGTTTGTATTTACTAAGAGTTACTTTGTGGCAAAAGATATGGTCTATTTTAAAGAAGGATCCATGTGCTGCTGAGAAGAAAGTATATTTGCTTATTGATGGATATAATATACTATATGTCTATTTGTTAAGTCTAAATTTTTTATTGTATTATTTAATTCTGTAGTGTTGGGATATTATAAGGGTTTGAGGTCTTTAGCCCCCCGTACCCGAGATGGACCTCTTTTGTCCAGCAAAAGAGGCTAGAGGGGCCTACCTCAATGACGAGACTAGATTGGGAAAGCCCGCTGGTATTCCCTCCCCCGCCTTTAGAAGACCCAGGAACATACCAGGGAGCCTGGTCAGCGGTCAGTGCTGGAACTCGTTTATTGAAGGGGTGGACAATGCTTTATAGTGGACATCAGCCAATCAGTAAGCAGATTATAGAAACAGGTAAAGAGCACAGACACACCTCATAGGGCAGAATCCTCTGCCCTATGCTTAGGGCAGTTTTGGTTCTCATGATACGTCACAGCCATGCCCCCTGCTTAGCCTAGGTCTGTAACAGGGCGTGGCAAGCAGCCAGAAATCCAGAGCTTTCCATCCCCTTGGCTGACAGTGTCCAGAAGGCCTGACATTTCCCCGTTTTGTTTTATTCAAAATGGGGGGTCCACCTTACTCGAGAGTGTGCCTGTCTTAGGTCATTTTCCCTCTGGAAAATTTTGCCCGTCTTTGGCTACCACCCTAGCACTTCAGGTGGACACACCCAGGGCCAGCAGGTGGCCAGGGGAAGGACATGGGACAGAACAGTCGCCTTTGGGAAAGCTTTCCAAGGATGGTTGGTTTAGACCTCCACGTCCTGTTAAGGACCATGGCCACGTTTGCAGGGCTCTCACTCAGCATCGCTGAAGGCAGCATATTATTGGCAGACCACCAAGCTGTACCAATTTGGTCCTGTCATAAAGGAGTTGAACAAACTTGTTGGTTACATAGGGCCCAAAAATGAACACAAAGACAATGACAGTCAGGGATCTCACAAAAAGGGAGAATGTAGGGGAGCCACCCATTTAGTCCAGTCCAAAGGAAGCTGTCTAGGACAAAGTCCAGACAGTTGGCACAGGAATAACACTCTTCTCTCAGGGATAGACATAGTCTCTCTTCTCTTGCCACAGAGAGTTGAAATACTGACAAAAGAGGAGTCCAAGACAGTGTTCCCAATGAATCTTAGAATGGAGGGGATGAGAAGTTCAATCACGAGACAGGAGATCCGTCATGGTTTTTTCATTTCTGTGGAAAAAGGAAAAAATCACCCCTCAAGAGCATGTGCTCTTGGGTAGTCATTTTGGTCTGATTGGCAGTATTTGAGGTCCCTGGGATGCTTGGAAAATTTTTAAATATTTAAAGTAAGCATAGCTGTTTTTGACTGATCATGGGGGCTGCTTCCCCCATTTTGTTTTATTAATTGGTCCTTTAGGGTTTTATTGTGTAAAAAATGGCTTTCAGCATGTTTGGCCCTTTCACCAGAATGGGCAGTGGCCCAACAAGCATGTGAGCAGGTATCTATGGACATAGATATGTACTTTAATTTTCCAAATGGCGTATAATAGGTTACATCAGTTTGCCAGACGGCATTGGGCCGTAAGCCTCTGGGATTTACCCCCGGGGACTGGAGAGGTGAGACCTATAAGAAGGGCAAACAGGACTTACATGTTCTTACAATCTTTTTTAAATCTTTTATAGGAACCAAAGGAAATTTATGATGTAGTCCTCTCCAATTTAGATGAGTGAGGTCGTGAAGACCTTGGGCTAACTGAAGGTCTCTCTGAAATGGGACTGTAACTGTTAAAATACCTGTGGTGGCCAAATGGTCGGTGGCTTGATTTCCCTCAGAGAGGGGCCCAAATAAGCCTTAATGTCCTCTGAGATGTTGGAGGAAGATGGGCCCATTATTCCCCTTTTATAGGGACCATACTTGGATAAAGGAGTTATAGGATTATTATCTATCCTGATATATGATGTCATAGGCTCTTGGACATGGGTTAAAGCCAATGCAAGAGCATATAATTCCTTAAATTGGGCAGAGCCAGTAACTGCTTCAAAGTATGGAAAACTATTACTGTAGACCCTTTCTTACCCCCATCTGTAAAGACATTTACTGCCTTGGGGAGTGGCCTGATGGAAAAGAGGACAGGGGAAGTCCACTCTAGCCTGGGAAAGGAAGAGGCCCATTTGGTTGACCCATAGTGGCAGTCAACTTTTCCTAAAAACCCTTCCAAAGCATAGGAGACTCTAAGATTGTTTCTTCATATAAGGAGGTTGCTTTGGTTGGTACCGGACCAATTGGGCTGAATTGAGGGCATCTTGGCCCTTTTCTAATATTAACTGATGACTTTTTTCCAGTGTAACCATATCAGAGGGGGATTTTCCCCATAGCAACCCAAAAAGAGGTAATAAATCCTCGGTGGAGATATGAAGCCACTGCCTTCACCAGTTTAACTCTCCTAGCATCTTTTGTAACTCTGCCAAGGAATAAGATTTTTGAATGGCTAGTTAAGGTTTGAGAGGACAAATGGAGTCCAGACTAAGTTTTGTCCCCAGTATTTTGAAGGGAGGTATAGTTTGGATCTTGTCACTGGATATATGTAACCCTCCCTTCTCCAGGAGCTCTTAAAGGGCCAGGTAAGCTGGACCCAGTTGCTGGACATCAGGAGCCCCCAGGATAATGTCATCTATATAAACATGTAGGGTGAGCTGTGATTCCTCTTCAAATAGTGGGTCCCCCTTATAAAGAAGGGACCAGGAGGATTGGATTGTTGTTGATATTTATTCTTTTCTAATATATCATCATAAAACACATTATGGCCAGTGGTAGTGTGGGCTTTAATTTTTGGACTTATTTAAAATCACCCTGTTACATTGACTACCTAATAGACTTTAACTTCATTTATCAAGGACAGGAGCTTCTATAAGAGAAACAAAGAACATTAGTACTGAATAAATGTTGTAGAACACATTTTAAATAATATAAACAAATCAATTTGGAGAACACCAACTTGATATAATGTTCTTTTAGAGCTTTTACCTCAAGGCTTATACACCTGAAAGATATGAACACATTTAGTATACAAAGAAGAGTATTATTTTAGGTAAACCCCCTATCATGACAAAGCAACAGTAAAATCTCTTTTTTAATTTATCAATTTATGAAAGCAACTAATAATGCCACCCAATGGAATTTAAGAAGCTGAGAGTATTATTCCACCATAATTATATTGATGTTTTTATATTAATCAAGTTTAGCTCTTAAAGAAATAACCTTATAATATTTTAAAATAATAGTTTTTGTTTAACTATAGCTGTATAATTCTTAACCTACTTTTTAGATCATTTGCTCAAAAACCCAAAACTTAGTATATAGTTTTTTACATTTACACCAAAAAAGACAGACATAGAAGACAGGACAAGGCACAAGGGAATAAAAACATTTGTTAACTTCAAATTAAAGCAAGCTTATATTAGAGAGGCTTGTGAGTTTTTAGTTTTATTTTTAAAAAGGTACCTTTATTTTATCTAATTAAAATTGAACCTTTTAAATCACGTGAATTAAAGGTATTTGGATCCACTTTTTAAGTTAATCTTATGAGCCCTCAATTTAAATTTGCCAATTTTAATATACATATATAAACACACAAATACACATAGAAGTTGCTTAAGCTTGTTGCTTTTTCATTTCAATGTAAGACTTGGCTGAGGCTTAAGGGGACAGAAGTTTATATGCTCTGGCGCTTTAGTGAGAGAGTCTCAGACAAAGGGCACAGGTGGCTCGCAGCTGTTGAGAGGGGCACTGCAGCAAGGGCCTGTGACCAGCGCGGGCAGGAGGGATGGTAAAGAAAGTGAAACTAGAGTCTCAGACAAAGGATACAGGCGGCTCGCAGCTGGTGGGAAGGGCCGCGCTGTGCAGGCAGGAGGAAGCTGGCGCTTTGGCCATAGCGAATTGGCCTGTCCCGTGGGTCGCCCCTGGGGAACCCTGTGAGAGCCATTGCGTGGCGTGGTCACCACGTTACCTTTCGCTGAGCTGCGCCAGTCGCTGGCGTGTCCTGCCATGCGTGGTTGTTTCACTGCGTGATGGTCAGTCACAGGAGGTGATGCAGGCAACTGCAAGACACTTTATGGCGGCGCCCTCGCCTCTGTTCCCCCCTCACCCCCTCGGCCTCCACCCGCTCGCTTGGCGTGAGCCCCACTCCGGCAGGGAGAATGTGGGCCCTGCCCCAGCGGCGCATTTGCCTGCCGTGGCATGAGCCCCACCCCCAGCGGTTTGGATGCAAGCCACACGCCAGGCGGTCTGAGACACAAGCCCGGGCCATGCAGCGGTACACTTTTTTCTTTTCGCTGAGCCGTGGAACCGTGAGTCCTGCTGATGGCACCAGGCAGGCATCCCGGACATAAGCCTGGGGCCATGTGGCAGCGGCAGCAGCCCACCATCTGTACATTACTGGTGACCCCATATGGCCGCCGCCCACATGGCGCTGCGGAGGGCAGCTGTTCTTTGTTCTTGAGTTTGGGCCCCACTCTGAGTTTTTCCCGCAGCCAGGCTGGCGCGCCCGTGAACAAGCGCGCTTTTCCCAGACATCTTTTTGTCCTCCCCCGCCAGGCACATACGAAAATTGCAGGTTTACCTGCACATAGTTTCCAGAAAAGGGAAATGAAGAAAGAGATAAAAAGTGGGCGAGACAGAGAGAAAGAGATGTATGCTTGCCTTATTTTCTAGAGGATGCCTCTACTAGACAAAAGCCCTATCTGGCTCGAACTATTACCCAATCTGTGGAAGTTCTGCCCCACGCTTAGGCACCACTTTGTTGGGATATTATAAGGTTTTGAGGTCTTTAGCCCCCCCGTACCCAGGATGGACCTTTTTTGTCCAGCAAAAGAGGCTAGAGGGGCCTACCTCAACGATAAGACTAGATTGGGAAAGCAAAGGCTGCTGGTATTCCCTCCCCTGCCTTTAGAAGACCCAGGAACATACCAGGGAGCCTGGTCAGTGGTCAGTGCTGGAACTCATTTATTGAAGGGGGTGGACAACGCTTTATAGTGGACATCAGCCAATCAGTAAGCAGATTATAGAAACAGGTAAAGTGCAGGGACACACCTCATAGGGCAGAATCCTCTGCCCTATGCTTAGGGCGGTTTTGGTTCTCAGGATACGTCACAGCCATGCCCCCTGCTTAGCCTAGATCTGTAACAGGGCATGGCAAGCTGCCAGAAATCCAGAGCTTTCCATCCCCTTGGCTGACAGTGTCCAGAAGGCCTGACACTGTAATGTCTTTATTTCGTTTTTGCTTGAAAGATCTGTCCAGTAGTGAGAGAGGTGTGTTAAGCTCATCCAGTATTATTCTATTGTGGTTTGTTTGACTCTTGAAATTGAGAAGGGTTTGTTTGATTTTATGTAGATGCTCCATTGTTTGGGGCACAAATATTTATAATTGTTATGTCCTGCTTATATATACTTTCCTTAATTAGTATGAAATGTCCTACTTTGTCTCTTCTGATTAACTTTGGTTTGAAGTCTACTTTATCTGAAATGAGAATGGAAACCCCTGCTTATTTACGCAATCCATATGAGTAATAATTTTTTCCCCATCCTTTCACCTTCAGCCTGTGGATGTCTTTGCCCATGAGGTCTCTTGAAGACAGCATATTGTTGGGTCTTGCTTTTTAATCCAATCTGCCATTGTATGTCTTTTGATTGATTAGTTTAGGCAGTTAACATTCAAGGTTATTATTGAGATATGATTTGTATTCCCTGTCATTTTGATTTATTTCTGGTTTTTTATTTGTCTTAGTTTCTCATTTAGTTGAATGTCCCTTTAGTGTAGATCCTGCCTTTGCTGGTTTTCACTTTTTTTTTTTTTTTTTCACTTCATTCTCATGGAATATTCTGTTGAAAATGCTCTGTAGTGTAGGCTTTTTAGTTGGAGCATCTATGTACAATCAAACCAACCCTTCTCAATTTCAACTAAAATTCTTGGAATTTTTGTTTATATGGAATGTTTTAATTTTTGTTTATCATGGAATGTTTTAATTTTGCCTTCAAATCTGAAACTTAATTTTGCTGGATATAAAATTCTTGGTTGGCATCCATTTTCTTTTAGAGCTTTAAATATATTATTCCAGGACCTCCTAGCTTTGAGGGTCTGGGTTGAGAAATCAGTTGATATCTGAATTGGCTTCCCCCTATATGTAATTTGATTTTTTTTCTCTCAGCCTTTAAGATTTTATCTTTATTCTGCATATTGGTCATTCTCATTATAATGTGTCTTAGTGTGGCTCTGCTGTAATTTTGTAGATTTGGGGTCCTGTAATCCTCTTGTATTTGATTTTTCATTCCATTCTTTAGGTTTGGGAAATTTTCTACTATTATATCATTGAAAAGATTGTGCATTCCTTTGGTTTGTATCTCTGCTCCTTCATCTATTCCAATAACTCTTAAATTTGGTATTTTCATGTTATCCCATAATTCTTGGATGTTCTGTTCATGGTTTTTTTACCATCTTCTCCACATGCTCAACTCTACTTTCAAGATTATATACTTTGTCTTCATTGTCTGAGGTTCTGTCTTCCAAGTGGGCTAGTCTGTTGGTGATGCGTTCTATTGAATTTATAATTTGGTTTACTGATTCCTTCATTTTAAGGAATTCTGCTTATTTTTTGTTTTGTTTATTTGTTTGTTGCTTCATGATCTCTAACTCTTTATTGAAGTGGTCTTTCACTTCTGCTGGGGGCCAGCCCCAGTCAGGGGGTACAACGCGAGTGCTCAGCGAAGTACGAAGGCAGAGAAGCAGCGATGGGGAAAATAACACACCAACACGCGAGTCAGGCTGTGGAATCTTCTCTCTTCTTACTTTTTCTTTGTTATAGGTTTTAAGCATAATTTTTTTTTTTGCAGCACAGAATGTTTACACTTTCTTTGGTGATTTCATTACAGACATGACTTAATTTTTAGATTACATTTTAGACATATTAAATTTCTTATTATATACATATTTCAAGGTTTTGAGGTCACTTGCACCTTTTCAAGGCCCTGTACGTGACTGAAACTGTTTTCTCTGCATACTATTTAGGCTGTCTGATAAAAGTCAACCTTCTTTGTCTGGGATTCCACAGCACTATTGTTTTTTCTTTTATAGCAGTCGTTTATAAAATCTAGAAGCAGGGCAAGGCTGCATGTTAGCTCATGGGAGACTTTTTACTCTAAGGGATTTATATCTACTTTAAAAGTAAGAGAAACTTATTTTTAATCACAAAAAGACTCTTAAAGCTTATTAACTAGAAATTAAGTACTTATAGAAAAAGGTTTGTGTTACTCTTTTCAAGAAAAGATAAATGTACAGAGTTAGTCTGGATCTAAATAATTGAAATAGGGATACCTGGTGGCCATATATGTGAATAAAGAACTGAACAGCACCAAGTATAAGTCAAAGTTAACTCTTTCAACACCATATCTTTCATGAAAAAGGAGAGGGCTTTATAGAAAATGCCACAACACACTTCCTGTATTTTTTCTTTGATTTCACTCCTTATATGATTTTTTACTTCACATATCAATTTAACTATATATATATATATATATATATATATATATATATATATATATATATACAATATGAACTCCTTCTTGAACATTTCTTCCACTGTGTTATCAGTAGTTTCTGTTGTTGAAGCATCTTGGTGTGTTTGGGCCATTTTATTCCCACTTTATTTTTTCATGTTGTTAGTGTGTTTTCCCACCTAATCTAAGGCAGGATAAATTCTACCCTGTATACCTATAGTGTGCCTGAAGGTTTCTAGCACTTCACCTTTACTAGTAAGACCAGTATCAACAGCACCCAGTGTACAAAATATATAGTCTTAAACCTAATAGCTCCCACTAAGTCATCTACTGCTTTCTCACATTAACCCAAAATGATGAGTTCAATAACTATCTACAGTTCAAACAGAATATTTGTTAAAACAACTTACCATTTCAAATGGTGGATGAGAGAACAGAAGTAGTGTTGTATGCAATATTCACAAGAAAGTAAGAGAGAAGCTAGAAGTAAAAATTCACAGGAAGAGTGGAAGAGGAGCCAGAAGAGAATTTACTGTTGGTTGGAGAAAAGTTGGAAAGGAAATCCAAGAAAATAGATAAGAGAGAGGAAGAATATGAACAAAGGGAAAAAATTAAAGACATAAGAATCCAACAAAAATGCAAAACACCATTTATATATCATTGTCCTCCACATACTGATGCATTAAAAACATCCTGTTCCAAATATGGTAGAGACTAGTGAATCAAAATATAAAATAAAATAAAACTTACTGGAAAGTCGAAACTGTCTCTATCAGTGATCAACAGTTTCTCAGTCCTGTCTCTAATGTTACTTGGAATCACCAAACCCAGAGCAGCCCTCAGAAATCCAGTCTCTATCTCACCAATCTGGGCTTCAGATACCTCAGTCTTGGCCACACTGCAGTCTCAAGATCTCAATGCTGCTTCTACTTGCAGAGAGACCACAAAGGATACCCTCATGCAAAGGAGCAATCCCGAGATGCAGCAGCAAAAAAAGGGCCACCAGCACTCTCAGCAGGTTCCCCCACACTGGAACTTCAGGCCCCAGCTGGAGTACCCAGACAGAGGATCTTATGGTGGTAAGCCTGCTAGCACCCAGGGCCCCAGGCCCTGGTTGGTGTCCCAAAATGGGTGCAGCCACATACAACCAAACCCAGAGTCTCACCCAAAGCAGTCCTCTATGCGTGGTAGCAGCGGTAGTGGCCGTAGTTGTTGGCAGCAGGCAGTGGGTCAGCAGTTGCGGAGGTTTGCAGCTGTGGGAGCAGGGTCACCAGGCGATCTCTGGGGATCAGCAGCAGTGTTAGCTTCAGTTGCATCCAGGGCAGTGGTTTCTTCTATGGCAGCAGCACCCAGAAAGAAGACCTCCAGGCAATCTCAGGCTGGCAGCAGCAGGATCAGAGGCAGCAGCAATGGTGGTAGCATCTGCGGCAGCAACCTTGGAAGTAGCCTTGCAATTCGTGTCTGAGGTAACCAAGGCCATGCCCAGAGGAGAGACCTCCAGGCACAGCAGCGGCTTCTGTAGCGGCCCAGAAAGAAGACCTCCAGGCAACCTCAGGCTGGCAACAGTAAAATCCGAGGCAGCAGCAATGGCAGTAGCAGTGCAAGAGGCAGTTGATTGACAGGATCTTTCAGCAGCAGTGACCAGGGAGGTAGTTGGAATTTGTGTCTGATGTAACAGAGGCCCTGCCCAGAGAAGAGACCTCTGGCATGGCAGCAGCTTCTGCAGCAGCGGCTTCTGCAGCAGTGGCCTTCCTCAACCAAGTTTTGACATTCCCAATCCTTTGTGGAGGAAATTAAACTAACATAACACTCTTCTTCAAACTGTCTGCCTTCACAATCTCTCTGCATCCATAATCTCTCCTAAGAAGTGCTTTTGCTTATTAGCCTCTAGAATTGTTGTTTTAAGTTGCCCAATGCCTTAAACTCATGATTTAATTCATGATTCTATATATCATTTGTATGGTTCTTCTGGTCTCTATTGAGCCACTCACACACCTGTCTGAATGTTTGACAGCCAGATGACCTCATGCATCTGTGGTCAGTTGAACTGTCTCATATGGATGGAGGTTAGCAGTCTAACTGTCTTTCAGAATGCCTTGAATCCAAATGGGTGAAAAAAGAGATTACATCTCTTGATGCAATATCATATTTCAGCGAAGCTTATTCAAGGGGGAAAAGAATCTGTGCTTTTTGTAACCCACTGCAATGCCTAAATTGGATCTACCTGCAGCTTTCCCTCCTCTCAGTAGTAACTCTAGTCTTCCATGTATTCAGGTCAAACCCTTATAGTCATCTCATTTTTTTATATTTTTTTAGTTGTTGATAGATCTTTATTTTTATTTATTTATACGTGGTGCTGAGAATCAAACCCAATGCTTCAAACATGCCAGGCAAGTGCGCTACCGCTGAGCCACAGTCCCTGCCCTTATGGTCATCTTTGACTATTTTCTTTCTCTCACATGCAACATTCAAACTATACCCAAAGCCTGTTGGGTCTACCTTTAAAGTACATAACCCACCATTTCTCATTATCTTCACTTCTTCCAAGCTGGTTCAAGCTACAATCATCTCTTACCTGAATTACTACATTAACTTCCCAACAGGACTTTCTGCTTTACTTTCACCTTCCTTCCATCTATTATTCTCAGCACAATATCCATAGCTTTCCTCTTAAAACCTAAGTCATATTATTGAAGTAGCCCTAATAGGAGATGGTTAATTGCAGTTAGCTGACAGCCATAAGAGATGTTCTGGTTTCCACCTGAAAGAATCTTTGTATGCCCATGAACTATGTGACGCACCTGTGGTCCTTGTTAAAGTTAAAGATATATAACCGGGTGAGGAGTCAGACTAAGATAGAGAGAAGAAGCAGTTGCTGGTAGGAGTCAGGCTGAGGCTGCCGAAGAAGAAAGAAGAAAGAAGAAGCTCTCTCTCTCTCTCTCTCTCTCTCTCTCTTTCTCTCTAAGCTCTCTCTAAGAAAGTAAAAGTAAAAGAAAGTAAAGAAGTAAAGTAAAGAGTCAGTGGTCAGAAGAAGTAAAGAGTTAGAGAGGTTGCTGAAAGAGCCAGCGTTAGAGTTTTGAGAGATTGCTAAAGCCAAAGAATAAAAAAAAAAAAAAACCTTCTTTCATCTTCATTCTGCCTCCAAGTTTTTCTCCCACGGCGTTGTTGCTCCAAGTCAGGAAGCAACAATATTATATCACCCTTCCACTTAAAATTCTGAAATAGATTCCCATTTTACTCCATGAGTAATTTGTATTCATCATCATGAGCTACTAAAATGCTTATATATGAAGATTTTTCGTTGCTTACCTCTCAGTTTTCTCTGTGCAATAGAAGTGAAATACTTTGATTAAAAGTAGTACTGTGAACAACAATAAATGTTGAAGAGGATGTGGGGGAAAAGGCACACTCATACATTGCTGCAAAATGGTGCAATCACTATGGAAAGCAGTATGGAGATTCCTCAGAAAACTGGGAATGGAACCATCTTATGATCCAACTATCCCACTCCTCGGTTTATACCCAAAGGACTTAAAAACAGCATACTACAGGGACACAGCCACATCAATGTTTATAGCAGCACAATTCACAGTAGCTAAACTGTGGAATGAATCTAGATGCCCTTCAGTAGATGAATGGATAAAGAAAATGTGGTATATACACACAATGGAATATTATTCAGCAATAAAAGAGAATATAATAATGGCATTCGCAGGTAAATGGATGAAGTTGGAGAATAAAATGCTAAGTGAAGTTAGTCAATCTCAAAAATCCAAATGCCGAATGTTTTCTCTGATATAAGGATGTTGATTCATGGTGGGGTTGGGACAGGGAGCATAGGAGAATTAGAGGATCACTAGAAAGGCCAATGGGGAGGGAGGGGAATGGAGGGGGCAAAAGGGTAAAAAAAAAAAGATGGTAGGATGAGGTGCATATCCTTACCCTAAGTGCATGTATGAAGACACGAATGGTGTGAATATACTTTGTATACAACCAGAGATATGTAAAAAGTGTGCTCTACATGTGTAATATGAAATGTAATGCATTCTGCTGTCATATATAATAACTTAGAATAAAAGAAAAAAAAAAAGAGATAGAGCTTTGCATGTGAGTGACTTTTAACACCAGGTATCCTCTGATTAAACTTTTTCATCCACAGACTGTACTTTGGAACTTCTAGATTTGAATTTGCATCCTTACTTATATTTAATAAATAAATATATTAGATAAAGTTTTTTTAAAAAAAAAAGAAAGAAAAAAGTAGTACTGTGAAGCCGGGCATGGTGGTGCACGCCCATAATCCCAGTGGTTCCAGAGGCTGAGGCTGGAGGATCGTGGGTTTAAAGCCAGCCTCAGCAATGGTGAGGCACTAAGCAACTCAGTGAGACCCTCTCTCTAAATAAAATACAAAATAGGGCTGGGGATGTGACTTAGTGGCCAAGTTTCCCTAAGTTCAATAATTCCTGGTACCAAAAAAAAAAAAAAAAAAAAAAGTAGTAGTATTTTGTTGGTTGGGAATATATTGAACAATAATAACAAAGAACAACGGAAATCATCGGGCTCTCTAAAAGAACAGAACCAACAGATTGTGTACATAATTAAGAGGGGACTTGTTAGATTGTCTTACATGATCAGAGTCCAGATAGTTCCACAAAGTTCATCTGGAGACTGGAAAGCCAGGGAAATCAGTAGCTGTTCAGTACAAGAAGCTGGAAGGCTCAGAACAAAGGGTCCAATGATGCAGCCCCAAGGCTGAAGGATTTATCCTGGAGGGTTGCTGGTAAGAATCTACATTCAAAGACTGAGGAATCTGGAATCTGATGTCCACAGGAAATGGCAACACCAAAATCTGCTCTAGAGGAATGGAGCTTGCAGTGCACACAAGCCTTCCCCTCCTTCCTAGTTTTCTTCCATCCTGGCCCTGGGCCTATTAAATGGTGCCTCCCATATACAGGGTAGGTCTTCCCCTCCCAGGTCACTGCTCCACATGCCAATCAGCTACGAGGGAAACAACCTCACAGACACACCCAGAAGTGTGCTTTACCAATTTTCTAGGTGTTCTCTCAACTCAGTCAAGTTGACAACCAAGATTAACTAGAACTATAACTGAGTATGTGCTTCTATTATTCAAGAGGAAAAAATTTACATACACACACACACACACACACACACACACACACACCCTTGTGTGTATCCAAAAGTAGAATGTCATTTTGTCCCCAAATATGGAATAACAGAGTAAAGAACAAAAATTGAAGAAAGTCAATTGTAGTTTTTTTTTTTTTTTTTTTTTTTTTTTTCTGAACGATATTCTCCTTTCATAAATCTATGTCAGTAGCAGAAATTCTTTCTTACCATAATAATTTTTGGTACTTTACATTAACCCATATACTTGATTAATTTAAAAAAAAAACATGGAAAAATACTCTAAGTTTCCTTATACTAGTGGTATTTTCTTTCATACTTATCTTTAATGTATTTTATTTCACTTTGACTAAACAGAAAACCAAATATTGTTTCTCAGGCACCATCTCATCTAATAACAGTTTATTTTACCTTCCCAAGATAATATTCTACATTAAGAAAAAATAAAACAAAACCTTCGGGATATCTTCTATATCTAAAACTATTCTTTGACACTTCTCACAGGGCCACTGGAAAAAAAATCACAAAGATTTGTCCTTTCATCTAACAAAAAGAGAATGCTATTCACCACCATGGCCTTAACACTGCTCTCAGCTTGACTGAACTTTACTTAGGAAATTTGTAAATCCTTTCTTTGCCCCCTTTGAGATGTGAATTTTTTTTTCTGATGCTGGGGTACTAGAGATTAAATCCAGGGCTTCACACATGCCAGGCAAGAACTCTACCACTAGGCTACATTTCCCATATTTATAAAAATAAAAATAGTTTTATTTTGAGACAGGGTATCCCTAAATTTCCCATGCTAACCTCAAATTGCAATTCTCCCGCCACAGCTTCTAGAGTAACTGGAATTACAGGTATGTGCCACAATGACCTGAAAGACGCAAGTATTTCTAAAAAACCTCTTGCAACTTGAGGATAGCCAAACATGTGGAGGCTTCCAATAAGGTAATCCAGAACACATCTCCATGCCAGGAAGGCAACACACTCCAGCTCCACAGAGACAGAAGCTCCTGCCCTCAGGACTCTTCCAGACCTGAATCTCTGTATCACTTCACATGGTTGCTTATGTTTATCCTTTAAATATCCTTAAAAAAAATATATTGGTGCATCTCAGTCACACAGAATGGTGAGTTTCATGCTGGTATACTTACACACAATTTGATCAGTTTCACTCCACAATATCTTTAGGATAAACTGATAAATATTTTCTAAAGCTTCCTGCTGGTTTTACAACCCAGGACTATCTCTCACAAGGACCTGGGAGTCATCCCTTTGAAATATAAATCATCAAGAAAGATAGTGCTCCCACCTGCCATTCTCTGTAGGAGGGTAGGAACCCAACTTGAGTGGGCTGCTTTCTCTCAGTTGTGAAACTGCCTCCTGTTCGAAGAAACAAGAAACTTGACTCTTCCTTTGAATGAGGCCAATTAGCAAACCCAGGAGGCCTATGATCACCCCAAAGCCAGCCTTCTCCTTAAGAACTCCCCTCCCCTTGCTTCAGCAGAGTTGATTTCAGACTTTAGTTCTGGCCTCTTCCTTTTGCAGTAGTCTTGAATAAATCCTTCTTGCCTGTTTACTTTTGTACAATGCAATTTTTCTTTGTCAATATAATCAATTAGGTTTGTTTGATGTGTTCCACATTTCTTAATTAGATCCAATACTGGAAGAGCTATATAGGAAGCATTGTCAAATCAAAGGACACACAGCCTTCCTTAAGTTAAGTGTATAAAAGTAAAATAAAATTAATATAAATGTTTCAGAAATTTCACATTTTATGAAAGACCTTGCAGATTTGTCAAAACTCTCACTGTCCATATTCTTTTTTGTATGTGTACTGAATATCCTGGAAAAGATCAAAATTCAAAAATCAAAGTACAATTTCTACTTTTTATTGTTTCCACACTGTCATAAAATCAAGAAATCCTAAATAGAAACATTGTTAAGTTAGAAACCGTTGGTATTACCAAGCCCACATAATAGTTGCTTGAAATTAAAGAAGTGATGTTAAAATCCAAGATTCAAACCTAGGTCTGTCTGATATTTCCAATCTGTTTCCATTAGCAGTGCTGACAGCTAATCTCTTAATCTCTCTGGATGTTAAAGTTCCATTTACTATTGAATGGCAACCTTTTAAGGCCCCACATGTTCTTAATTGCAGTACATTTCCCAGGCATAAGCTTTAATTCACTCAAGTGATTTCCTTTTCCACATTTGTATTCCATATATTAACAGGTGAACTTCTAATTTGAAGAGTCAAGACGAAAATAATGCAACACAACACCAATTAAAATAATCAAAGAAAATCTGCTCAAATAATTAATAAATCATCCAGTTAAAGCACTTATTTAGGCACCCCATTGTGAAAAGGGCTCATCTCAAACAGGGACTGAATGTGAGTAGAGCCACAATAAAAGAAATTAATGAGCCCTTTTAACATTACAAGTGATGAATTGAAGCTCAAATAAAATAGAAATGCAAATTAAGTAGAGTGAGAATTTATAAGTTAGAAAATTAAGGTGGTACAAAGACAAGGTAGGCAAAAATAAAATGGTAAAAGAGTTTGAAACAGAGAAGGCTGGCCACAGTAGTACTGACAGATGGTTTCTAGATAAGTGTTTCTAAACTGAAATGCTGCAAAGCAATGTGGAAAACTACCAAAAAACTTTGGTCCTCAAACAGTATTGAACAAATTCACTTATTATCACTTAACTGCCCAATTCATCACTGCATATGTCTACATGATACAACAAGAAATTACAAAACACTGCAGGTGTAAGCTGCAGCTAACCATCAAAGGAAAATACACACCAGTCATGAGGAGGCACGGTAATCACACACCTAAACTCTTAGCTAAATGATCACCTGCTAGTTTAAGGTATCTCAGTTGGGTAAGCCAGTAAAGCGATAATTTCTTCAATTGCCTCTTCACTGAGAATTTAGATATAACCTCAACTTGGCTTAACTTTTTCTGAAGGCAATTCAATTTCACGTGATATAAGGAAAAGGCCCCTGAATCTGCTTGACCCCTGAGACCATGTGATTAAGTGTGGAACTTCAAGTCAGAGAGAACTGAGTTTTACTCTGGCTCCACTGACAGTCCTATGACCTTGAATAAATTATTTACCTATTCTAAATCCCAGTTAGGTGAAGTAAAGAAGCAGAGAAATATCTACATCATTAGGTTGTGGTAAGAACTAATCGTGGTAACTTATTAAGTATCTGGAATATGCCTGACACAAAGAACTTGGTCAAAAAAGACAATCCAAGTTGCTTAATGACAGGGATGCATTCTAATAAATGCATTAGCAATTTCTTCTTTGTATAAGCATCACAAACTTACATGGTATAGTCTCTCCCGTGTCCTGAATAGGCTATGAATTTTGGGTTTCCCTTGCATGAAGTGTACTGGCTGAGAAATACAGCGAAAAATCATACAACACAGTAAGTAATTTTCAAAAACAGAGGGGTGGGGGTGAGGGTGGGGCAGGGGGCTGGGGAATGGACAGCTCTACAACCTTAGGGGTCCTGCTTCCACTCTGGGAAGAGAGAGCGAGGGAGAACCCGCGTTCATTTATACAAGGGCGCTTCAAAAGGATTTCGATGGAATGTTCTTTTGCCAAATAAGGTAGGAGCTAGGCTGTCCAAGCCCAATGGGTAACACCCAAGTCTGGAGCTACGAGCAGCCTCTCTAGACTAGCAAAATGACTTGCAATGCCAGACCAAAATCTCATTGGCTCTAAGGCCAAGTAGAGGCTATTCAATTAGCTCAGGGGTGCCTCCCCCCACAATATAGGTCAATCACTCTGTACGGCCTGTTGATGTGATACACATATTGTGCTAGCACTATTGCATTTACCTCCTTGTAATCAACAGACAGGAGAAACATAACTGCTTTAAAGTGAATTTTTCATTATTATGAGCACAAGCAGTACATTCCACAATGATTAAAAGTATAGTACAGTAAATACAAACACCAAAAACACAGCCATGTCTTCTTATCAAGTAGTATGTACCGTACATAATTGTACATGCTTATACTTTTTTACAACTGGCAGCACAGTAGTTGTGTTTACACCAGCATCACCACAAACACATTGCACTAGGACACACAACAGCTACAATATCACTAGGTAATAGTGATATTTTTCAGCTTTGTTATAATCTGATTGTTATAATCAGCTAACCACCGTATGCTGGTCTGCCAGGGACCTAAACTTCACAGATGGCACATGACTGTACTCTCATTCCTCTCTTTCTTCTTGCAAAGTGTAAATTTTGGGGGAATGATTCAAGGATCCCTTGTGTCATTTAAATATTCTCTTCCAAATATAAGAAGTTATGCCTACTATGGTTTTCCCAGAATACTTAAATCACCAGAAATCTTAAACATCTATGAAATTGAGTGTCCCCCCAACTTTTTCATGTCAGGGCACATTTACAAAATAATAATAATAATATGGCACACTGTGGTAAACAGACAAGGCCGATCTCAAGCACAGGCAATAGATCTATGGCTCTGGGCTCTCTGTGATCCACTTGCTACACCAAAAGTGAATTAGTCCATATTTCAATTCATTTGAAATCTGTCTGAAGTACACAAGTGAGTTGCAACTCAACTGTGAGAACTCTCAAGTGGTTCTCAAAGTATGTTCTTGGACTTGTATCAGGAGTCACCTGAGAGCTTGTTAGAAATGCAGTCTGTGTTCCCCACTGCCTTTCTACTGGATCAGGAATTCTGGAATTAGAATTCAGCAATCTGTTTTAACACACCCTGCAAGTGATTCTGGTGCACACTTAAGTTTGAGAACTACTGTTCTATATGGCTCTCTGAAGTTCTTAAGTAACAAAGAACCCCTTCCTTTCTACTGGAAGTATTATTTATTTTTTAATCTTACCATTTTGTGGTACCATTTGTGACAAAGAAATATGTGACTCTGAGGCAGGACAAACTCTCTGAATACTTCTCCCCACTCACTCATGATTATGTGTCAGGACTAAGAGAATTCTGCCACTCCTACAACCCCACAGCAAAATGTTCCCTCCGAAGCAGGAGGATCAGTATTTGCCAGAAAAAGGGGTGAGAGAAGTCAAATATGGCAAAGGGTGAAAAATCTCTAATTCTTGGAAAACCTTTCCAAAGAGCCTTAGGTACTCTGCTGCCACCTGGAACATATTTCCTTAAACACTGATGAAACTTGATCTATAGTTAAAGTCATTCTGCCTAGAAGATGAATGAAGTTTTCAACTTGGGTTTTAGGAAGGGAACCCTTGACCTTTCCTACTCCATTACATTATGAAAATTGATGTTAAGTAGCCTAATGGAGAAGAGGAAAATTTATTTCATATGTAATAATAAAAGTCATCAAGATGATCAATTGGAACTGTGCAGTCTATTAGACAGCAAATGTGAAAAAGAATTGTTCTTCAGATTAAAGTGTCATCTTTAGTTTAAAGTAAGGGCTTTAAAAAAGGACTTTTACAATTCAAATAGCATCTCTCTTATCCCCTTATGGCTACAAAAATGAGAGACTTGTCCTTTTGTTGTGAATAATTTCCAAGTGAAAGAGTCACAGCAGGGGTGAGAAAAGCACAGCTCCAAAAGATCTTAAAAGAGAAGATTGATTCATCTTTTGACATTTTGGTTGCTTGTGTATTTATTAAAAATTATACCATTTTAGTGGAATGGGTTTTAACAAATGTCAACCTCAAGCATTTTCACATTTTAAAAAAACCAATTCCACACGTCATCTGGTTCCTTATTCACACCTCCAATCTATACACAGCCTGAGGACTGCGCACTTAATAATCACTGGTCTCCACTGAATTTACAGCAAAAAAAGATTTAATATCTCCCAGTGCTCCGATTAAAGATTTCTCTTCGTTGTTACACTCTTTTTCATCAAATGTATTCTCTTCTTGCCACAAATGAATGTTTCTATTGTTAATTTTGCTTTTATGTACTTAATTAGGTTTCTACAATACTCATTTTTGAAAAATATCTTCTAAATTTCCTAAAGTTCTCTACAGTCAGTCCTTAATCACAATTGGTAAACAATTTACTCTCCTAAATTTTTTACAGGGTGAGTTAAGCTAAAAAGGGTTTTATTTAATCCAAACATGTAATTGAGATTTCATGGTGTTTCTATCTGTCTTTCATGTGCAAAATGATGTTATTCTTTCTAGCTGGATTCAAAAAGATGTCATTTATATATAATACTTATAAGGCATGGTGCCTTATGCTTGTGATCCCAGCTACTCAGGAGGCTGAGGCAGGAAAATCTGAAGTTCTAGGTCAGCCTGGGCAACTGTATCCCCCCCAATTTTTTTTTTTAAGATGTGTTTTCCAATTACTGTGTTTATTATGATGATTTCTGTATGTTGCTCACATATTTATTGTTTGTTATTTGCCACATTTTCAAAGAAATTATTTCAAAATGGTGGCTCCAAATCTCATGTATATTTCTTAAAGTTCATAGCTTATCAGAATAGACATAAATAATGGTAGTTACCCTGTTGTGGTTTTTTTTTAAGAGTTAATTTGCATAACTGCAGTCAATAAAAAGGAATTACTTTAAAGTCATGATTTCTGGGTTCTAATGCTAGCTCTATCTCTTACACAGTTACGTGACAATCAGAAAAACACTCAATTTGCCGAGCATCCATATGGCAAACCTGATAGCAACCAAAAAAGTACTTTTAGAGAGGCCAGCTGAGATATTGCCCTTGGACCTGAAAAGTGATCCAACAGGTCTGGTTGGCAGAGAAGTGTCCCATGTTTTTCCTCACCACTCAGAAGCTGCATTCTAAGTCAAAATTGAAAGAAAAAATATATATAGATCTCCTTCTTCAATTAGAAAGAACTATTTTTACATCAACAATATTAGACTAACCACATTCCATTGTTGGAAGGATTGTAGTATAAGGACTAAGATAATATAAACCAGGTGTGGTGGCACGTGCCTATAATCCTAGCAGCTCAGGAGGCTGAAGCAGGAGGATGACAAGTTCAAAGCCAGCTTTAGCAACTTAGCAAGGCCCCAAGCAACTTAGTGAGACTGTCTATAAATAAAATATTTTAAAAAGGGAGCTGGGGATGTGGCTCAGTGGTTGGGAGAAACTCTAAGTTCAATCCCCAGTACCAACAAATAAAATAAAAACCAAGATAATATAATTTCAACAGTGGTGATTATATATTTTTCATCAGTACTTTAAGAATCGATTTCTTGCCTTCCCACGCCATATGCACAGCAAACCTGGGACGAGTCAAGTGACCTCCTAAGGACAGAGTGCCATCTTGGTGTCCAGAGAGTTTTGGTCACAAAATCACTGAGGCTTGATCTCCCTGCTGCTGCACGCAGGGCCAGACCTGCAGAAGGGCGTCCTCCATTATCGGGAAGAGTGAGACCTGCCCAGCTGCGACCAGAACAAGAGGTAGGCACCCACCCGCCGGAAGGAGAGACCCAACCACCAGTTTGCCTGGTCTTCAGGGCCCAGAGTAGCATCTCCCTGCTGCTGCACGCAGGGCCAGACCTGGGGAAGTGCTTCCTCCACTCCCAGGACGAGTGCAACCTGCCCAGCTGCGACCAGAGCAAGAGGTAGGCACCTGCCCGCTGGAAGGAGAGAAACAGCCGCCAGTTTGCCTGGCCTCCAGGGCCCATAGTAGCATCTCCCTGCTGCTGTAAGCAGGGCCCAGCCTGAGGATAAGCCCCTTCCACTATTCCACTGTGCCATTCTGCAACTGACCAAAGGTGCAGCCTTGACTCCACTAACAGGGTTGCTGACAGGACATGATCCGGGACAATTGGCTTAAACTGGAAGGGAAAAAAGGGCTTCCAAGTGTCCATTTTGTTTGAGACTTGTTCTTGGGTTCAACGTTTTTGTTTTTGTTTGCTTGTTTGTTTTGTTGTTTCTTGGGGGGGGTTTTGTTTGTTTTTGCTTTGTTTTTGACAGTGTGTTTGTGTGCTTCTGCTCCTCTTTTCTTTTCTTTTCTTCCTTCTCACTTTTATATTTTTTCTTCTTCCTTCATCTTCCCTATTTATACCCTGCCATTGCATTCTCAACAGAGGCAAAAACAAGTTTTACGCAGAAATTGGGATTTCTAGAAAGGATACAATTGAAATATATAGCAAAGTGGTGTTATATATAGTTTATTCTCTATTTTCTAGATTCACTCTCTCTCTCCTCTCTCTTACACTAATTTCTACTCCTTGGTCATTTTTTTTTTCTCTTCTTTTTTTAGTTTCCATCTTTCCTTATTTCTTCTCTCAACCGCTGCATAAGTTAGGTTTATATATAAATCGTTCTTTCCACCTAATCATTCACTCCATTCTCTTTCCTCTCTCGTTGGCTGATACTAAACCACTTCCATAGAAATCTATTTTCATATTTTCTAAGAAAGAACAAGTCAATACACTCACTTCCTTCTTCCTAAACATATCACCTCTGTGTCCATTACTTGAAAGTATAAAACCCCATCAGAAGCGTACAGAGTAAATTGGAAACAATATCTCAGTTAACTAAATCCATACATTGTGATCAAACTGGGATTCTCTGAATAGAAAGTGTTTGATTTTAAAGTGTAAAGGAATTATAAGGGGATCTGATAGCATTGTACTACAGGAGCAATGTAAGGTTTTAAGGTAAAATCAAAATAGACAAGGTCCCACAGTGCAGGAAGAATAGACGCATAAGCAATATGAAGAAATAAGGGAAGAAAGTGACACAAACAAATCAATATACCTCCTCAGTAGATTCTATGGCATGCACAGTTGGTGAAATGCCAGAGAAGGAATTTAGAAACTACATATTCCAAATGTTAGTGGAACTTAAGAATGAACTCAAAAATGAGATGAGGGAGCAAATACAGGAGGTGAAAGATCATTTTGACAAAGAACTCCATAAACAAATACAGGAAGTAAAAGATTACTTCAATAGGGAGATAGAGGCTCTAAAGAGAAACCAAACAGAAATTCCAGAAATGAAAGAAGCAATAAACCAAAATAAAAGCTCAATCGAAAGTATCACCAACAGAGTAGATCACTTGGAAGGAAGAACCTCAGACAATGAAGACAAAATATATATCCTAGAGAAAAATCTAGATTACACAGCAAAAATGGTAAGAAACCATGAACAGAACATTCAAGAATTATGGGACAACATAAAAAGACCAAACATAAGAGTGATTGGGGTAGAGGAGGGGGCAGAGTTTCAAGCCAAAGGAATGAGTAATTTATTTATTTATTTTTTTTTTATTTTTTATTTTTTTGTGGTACCAGGGATTGAACTCAGGGGCACTTGACCACTGGGTCACATCCCCAGAACTTTTTTGTATTTTATTTAGAGACAGGGTCTCACTGAGTTGTTAAGTGCCTCACCATTGCTGAGGCTGGCTTTGAACTCACGATCCTCCTACCTCAGCCTCCCAAAGTGCTGGGATTACAGGCGTGCGCCACCACGCCCGGCTGAGTAATTTATTTAATGAAATAATTACAGAAAATTTTCCAAACTTGAGGAATGAATGGGAAAACCAAGTTCAAGAGGCCTACCGAACACCAAACATACAAAATCACAACATATCCACACCAAGACACATTATAATGAAAATGCCTAATATACTGAGCAAGGAGAGAATACTAAAAGCTACAAGAGAAAGGAAGCAGATTACATATAGGGGGAAACCAATCAGACTTTTTCAGATTTTTCTACCCAGACCTTAAAAACAAGAAGATCCTGGAAGAGCATATTTCAAGCTCTGAAGGAAAAGGGATGTCAACCAAGAATCTTATATCCAGCAAAATTGAGCTTTAGATTTGAAGATGAAATAAAAACCTTCCACGACAAGCAAAAGTTAAAAGATTTCGCATCTCGAAAGCCAGCACTTCTGAACATTCTGGGCAAAATTTTTCATGAAGAAGAAGAGAAAAATAACAATGAAAATCAACAAAAGGAGATATTAAACTAAGGGAAACACCAACCAGAAGAGAAACCAAATCAAGCTAAAGATCATAATACAAATAAAAATGGATGGGAATAAAAATCACATCTCAATAATTACCCTGAATGTTAACGGCCTAAAATTGCCATTCAAAAGACACAGATTATCTGAATGGATTAAAAGAAATGACCCAACAATTTGCTGTCGCCAAGAAACACACCTCATAGAAAAAGACATCAATAGACTGAAGGCAAAAGGCTGGGAGAAGTCTTATCACTCACATGACAATGCGGAAGCAAACAGGGGTTTCCATTCTCATTTCAAATAAGGTAGACTTCAAGCCAAAGCTAATCAAAAGGGACAAAGATGGATATTTCTTACTACTTAAGGGAACCATTCATCAACAGGATATAATAATCATGAATCTATATGCCCCAAATAATGGAGCACCTACATTCATCAAACAAACTCTTCTCAAGTTCAAGAGTAAAATTGACCACAACACAGTTATTCTAGGGGACTTCAACACACCTCTCTCACCAATCGATAGATCATCCAAACAAAAGCTAAACAAAGAAAACTTAGGCCTCCTTAAAACAATTAATAACTTAGACCTAACGGACATATATAGAATATTTCATCCCTCAGTAAACAAATACACTTTTTTCTCAGCAGCACATGGCTCCTTCTCCAAAATAGACCATATATTATGTCACAAGGCAAATCTCAGCAAATATAAAAAAATAGAGATACTACCCTGCATGCTATCAGACCATAAAGGGATGAAATTGGAAATCAACGACAAAACAAGGAATAAGAAAAACTACTCCAACAACTGGAAACTAAACAACATGCTACTGAATGAACAAAGGTGTTGAAGAAGACATCAAAGAGGAGATTAAAAAATTCCTAGAGGTAAATGAGAACACAGATACATCGTATAGAAATCTCTGGGCCACTATGAAGGCAGTAGTAAGAGGTAAAATTCATTGCACTGAGTTCATTCCTTAAAAGGAAAAAAAAAAAAAAAAAAAACAAATAAATGACTTAACATTACACCTCAAAGCACTAGAAAAAGAAGAACAGATCAACACCAAGAGTAGCAGAAGACAGGAAATAATTAAAATCAGAGCAGAAATTAATGAAATTGAGACTAAGGAAACAATTCAAAGAATTGACAAAACTAAAAGTTGGTTCTTTGAAAAAATAAACAAAATTGACAGACCCTTAGCGATGCTAACGAAAAGAAGAAGAGAAAAAACTCAAATTACTAACATTCGTGATGAAAAAGGGACTATCACAACAAACACCTCAGATATACAGAAGATAATTAGAAATTACTTTGAAAACTTGTACTCTAATAAAATAGAAAATACTGAATGCATTGACAGATTTCTAGAGTCCTATGGTTTGCCTAAACTGGATCTGGAGGCTATACACAATTTAAACAGATCGATTACAAGTGAAGAAATAGAAGATGTCATCAAAAAGCTACCAACAAGGAAAAGTCCAGGACCTGATGGGTTTACAGCAGAGTTCTACAAGACTTTCAAAGAAGAACTAATACCAATGCTCTTCAAACTATTTCAAGAAATAGAAAAAGAGGGATCTCTTCCAGACTCTTTCTATGAGGCCAATGTTACATTAATTCCAAAGCCAGGCAAAGACACATCCAAAAAAGAAAACTTCAGGCCAATATCTTTAATGAACATAGATGGAAAAATCCTCAACAAAATTCTGGCAAATCGGATACAAAAACATATCAAAAAGATAGTGCACCACGATCAAGTGGGGTTTATTCCAGGGATGCAAGGCTGGTTCAACATTCGGAAATCAATAAACATAATACATCACATCAATAAACTTAAAGATAAAAATCATATGATTATCTCAATAGATGCAGAAAAAGCATTTGACAAAATACAGCACCCCTTTATGTTCAAAATACTGGAAAAACTAAGAATATCAGGAACATATCTCAACATTATAAAAGCTATTTATGCAAGGCCCAGAGCTAACATTATCTTAAATGGAGAAAAATTGAAAGCATTCCCTCTAAAAACTGGAACAAGACAGGGATGCCCCCTTTTACCACTGCTATTTAACATAGTACTGGAAACTCTGGCCAGAGCAATTAGACAGACGAAAGAAATTAAAGAGATCCAGATAGGAAAAGAAGAGCTCAAATTAGCACTATTTGCTGATGACATGATAATATACCTAGAAGACCCAAAAAACTCTACCAGAAAACTTTTACAACTAGTAAATGAATTTGGCAAAGTAGCAGGATACAAAATCAATACCCATAAGTCAAAGGCATTCTTGTACATCAGTGACAAAGCCTCTGAAAGGGAAATGATGAAAACTACCCCATTTACAATAGCATAAAAAAAAAATAAAATACCTGGGAATCAACCTAATGAAAGAGGTGAAAGACCTCTATAAGGAAAATTATAGAACACTAAAGAAAGAAATCATAGAAGAACTCAGATGATGGAAAGACCTACCTTGCTCTTGGATAGGTAGAATTAATATTGTCAAAATGTCCATACTACCAAAAACATTATACAGATTTAATGCAATTCCAATCAAAATACCAATGTCATTCTTCAAAGAAATAGCAAAAGCAGTCATGAAATTCATCTGGAGAAATAAGAGACCCAGAATAGCCAAAGCAATCCTGAGCAAGAAAAGTGAAGCAGGGGGCATCACCATACCGAACTTTAAATTATACTATAGAGCAATAGTAACAAAAACAGCATGGTATTGGCACCAAAACAGACTGGTGGACCAATGGTACAGAATTGAGGACACAGAGACTAATACATATAATTTCAGCCATCTTATATTAGACAAAGGCACCAAAAATGTACAGTGAAGAAAGGATAGCCTCTTCAACAAATGGTGCTGGGAAAACTAGAAATCCATATGCAACAAATTGAAATTAAACCCTTATCTCTCACCATGCACAAAACTCAATTCGAAGTGCATCAAGGACCTAGGAATTAGACCAGAGACAATACGCCTAATAGAAGTAAAAGTAACTCCAATTTCCAACATGTCGGATTAGGCCCCAAGTTCCTTAATAAGAATCCTGTAGCGCAAGAACTATTACCAAGAATTAATGAATGGGATAGATTTAAACTAAAAAGCTTCTTCTCAGCAAAAGAAACAATCAGTGAGGTGAATAGAGAACCAACTAATTGGGAACA
Organism: Tamias sibiricus; assembly: GCA_025594165.1. Lineage (NCBI taxonomy): Eukaryota > Metazoa > Chordata > Mammalia > Rodentia > Sciuridae > Tamias > Tamias sibiricus. The sequence continues at coordinate 99,310,112 of CM046664.1, forward strand.
AATATTTAATACATGCACATCAGATAGAGCACTAATTTCTAGAATATATAAAGAACTCAAAAAACTTAACACCCAAAAAGCAAATAACCCAATCAATAAATGTGCTAAGGAATTGAAAAGACACTTCTCAGAAGAAGATACACATTTTATCAATAAATACATGAAAAAATGCTCAACATCGCTGGCAATTAGAGAAATGCAAATCAAAACTACTCTAAGATTTCATTTCACTCCAGTCAGAATGGCAGCTATCAAGAACACAAACAACAATAAATGTTGGAGAGGATGTGGGGAAAAAGGCACACTCATACATTGCTGGTGGGACTGCAAAATGGTGCAACCACTATGGAAAGCAGTATGGAGATTTCTTGGGAAAATGGGAATGGAACCACCCTATGACCCAGCCATCCCACTCCTGGGTCTATTCCCAAAAGACTTAAAAATAACATATTACAGTGACACAGCCACTTCAATGTTTATAGCAGCACAATTCACAATAGGTAAGTTGTGGAACCAACCTAGATGTCCCTCAATAGATGAGTGGATAAAGAAAATGTGGTATATATACAAAATGGAATTTTACTCAGCAATAAGAGAGACTAAAATAATGGCATTTGCAGGTAAATGGATGAAGTTGGAGAATATAATGCTAAGTGAAATTAGTCAATCTCAAAAATCCAAATACCAAATGTTTTCTCTGATATAAGGAGGCTAGTTCACAGTGTTGTTGGAAGGGGGTACATAGGATCAGAGGAACACTAGAATGGTCAATGGAAAGGGAGGGGAAAGGAGGGAGCGAGGGGGGGAAGGAAAAAAATTGGTGGTTGAATGAGATGGATATCATTATCCTAAATGCATGATTGAAGATCAGAATGGTACTTATATACTTTGTATACAAGCAGTTGTATGTAAAAAGATACTATACTTGTGCATTATGAATAAGCAAATAAATAATTTTTTAAAAAAGAATTGATTTCTTTAAAAGTTCTACTTCATTTTTAATCAACAGAGACTTGTGACAGGTTTTTCAAAACTATAATTTAATGCAAATTTCTTAGAAGAGAAAAAATGAGAAAAGAGGAAAAGGGGGGGACACAAGAGAGAAGAAAACAGAAGGAACAGAGAATTAAATGTCACTGGTGAAAGGTATCTAGTATTAAAATCAGGTATTTAAAGCAAATTCAATGATATTTTTAAAACACTTAAAATTCCATGGCCAAAAACTCACATTGAAAGATTAACTTGGTATACTAGCACCTCAAAGGTCTTAAAAAGTCCAACAATAAAGAAATCCTTTGGCTCAGGTTGTAGCTAATTGGTAGAACACTACACTTGCCTAGCATTTGTTAAGCCCTGGGTCTTATACACAGCACCAGGGGAGGGAGAAAAGGAAGGAAGGAAGAAGGAGTTTGTCTAGATTGTTGCAGCTTAAGATTTCCAGAACTTTTTTAAATCATGAACTCCTTTTTTCTTGGAATACACTTAGATATTTTGCTGACCTAGCTTCCTAGATAAAGTGATTTGGAGACTGCTAATCCAGGCTAATTTGGCAGTACCTGAAAACCTAGAACCAAGTCTTCAAATATCTGAATTCCCACAGAGTATCGCATTTGGGGCCCCAATACCCATCTCCATGTGTTGTAGCTCAACAGACTGTATGGCATTGATTGATATTAGGCATTTGCATACTGGTTTAGATATTCCCCTTTCTATTAGTCACAAATCCTAGTCATCCTTAGGACCCAGGGAAAATGTTTCACCTGATCCTTTTGAGTAGAATTATTAATTTTATTCTCTAGGTTTTTACAAGTCTGTGGGAATGTAACTCTAACACAAATTTCATTTGATTCTTGAAATTATCCTTTTAGAATTAGATCATAATATATGCATTAAATAAAGTAATACAACTTTTACATCACACTATCATGTGTTATAAGTACATTTAATTTCTCCAAAACTATGTTCAACTCCTCTTGAATTTTTAAATCTTCCATTTAATTCTACAGAATACTTTACATAGACAGTCAAATATATTTCCTATTTGAATTAAATGACTCAGAATTGAGATAATATTTGAAGCTTCTCTAGAACAGAAAAAAAAAAGTGTTCATTTCCTACATTCCTTTCATCCTCCATCAAGACCCATACTTACTAGAATAAACTTCTTAAGAAGATAAAACAATATATTTTACCCTTTGACATTAAAATATCATGGAGAATGATCCATTTGTAGTCTAATGATTTCTAAGAACTGGGTCATATGCATCTTATTACTGAATAATTTGAGCATTTCAATATAGCCAGAGTCAAGATTGTAGTAGAGCTAAAAAATGCATTCAAATAAATGTAAAAAGTCAGTGTGCATAATTCAAATCCAAAATACATTAGCAGTGGGTTTTATTGGCCTGTATCATCAGGAGAATTTCCTCTCCACTTAGTTTACTTGCATTGGCACAGCTTTAGGGAAATTAATCTACAGATAATGCTTTATTTTAAATTGAGCCATGGGGAGAATCCTATATTTCTCATTTATTACCTTTATTGTCTTAAGTTTCATTTCATAGGAAAAATATTTCCCAATAAACTGGAGTTAAAACTTTGGTGAGATGGGATCCAACCACAGAACTTATTAAACACTGCAGTCTTCCAACACACACAATAAATACCAGGAACTAGAAAGCTTTTCTAACTTCTTAAAGAATATCAGACTTTAACTCCCTTCCACTGTTGGCCACACTCCTAGTCCTCAAGTTCTCCAGTTTATAGGAATTCACTAATTTTCCTCTTACAGCTCTGAAACTATGGCTCCTTTCTGCTTAAGTCTAAATTTTTCCAGATACAGTAGAATTAAGCTATATTTTACCAAAATGTAGGTACCAATTTTGTACTTCATGCTAAATAACATAAACTTCAAAATTCATGAGATATTTTATTCCTACTTTCTTAAGTTTATATATTGGATTCATTAACAAAGAATTTATTAAAAGTAAAGGGTAGTGTATACCCATTGGTATATCCATTGGTATTCATGATGTCTTTTTTTCACAAGCTCAGGGAAAATAATTTGAACAATATACTTATTGTTAATGATAGTTAACAATCATTGCTCACTTTTGTGAGTTCTCTGTATAAATTAGTTCACTTAATCTTTACAACAATTTCAGCAGGTATTATTATCCTCATTTTATAGAGGAGGAAATTAAGGCCCATAAGGTTAGTTAACTGGCCACAGATTGAATAACTGATGAATGACACACATGGTATTTAAACCCAGATAGTCTGGCTCCAGAATCCATTTTTTCAACTGCTACACTATACTAACTCTTTTGAAAGTATGAGTAGAAAAGTCAATCACCTGAAATACCAGCTTTGAGAGATGATACAATTAATATTTTGTTACACATCTTCTAAAACAGGTCTTTTAAATATTTTTATTCCAAGATGGCTTCTTCACTTGCATGTCTGTACCTTGGCCTCTCTCTCTTTCCATATGGTTCCTCATCTTCTAAGGTCTTGGAGTTGTCAGACCTCTTACCTAGTGACTCAGGTCTCCAAGAACAGGTGCTCTAAAAAAAAAAAGTGGAAGCTGTCACTCCTTTTAGGACAAAGCACCTTATATATTCTGTTGTTCACATGTCCCAGAGCTCACCCATTTCAAACACAGGGTTCATAGATGCCCACCTTGATAGAATGAGTGTCAAGAAATGTATACCAATTTTAGTCTGCCATACTACAATTAATTAAGCACCTATTCAAATATATTTATAGACATATAGCACATACTTGTGGGATTATATTATAAATTTTACACAAATGGAATTATGTGCCAAATTCTTTTTGTTGTTGTTGTTTTTTGTGGACCCTCTTCTTTAAAAAGCTTATTTTTAGTATACTTGCCTCTTCCTTCTGCTCTACTGTTCTCCTCCCAGACACGTGTCAAGGTAGCCAACATTAACAAACAGTAATATATCTTTCTCTTCAGTAATATAATCTCTCTCTCTCTCTCTCTCTCTCTCTCTCTCTCTCTCACACACACACACACACACACACACACACACACACACACACACATCATTTCCTTATTTAATCATTTAACAGTTGACCAAGACTTTCTGCTTGACCAAAGTCTTTAGTTGGTCTCCTCTAAGCCCTCTCCCCAACTACGATTCAGTCTTGGGCTTTAGTATCCATCTTTCTTGGGTCTTCCCAGTTATAGCAAGAATTCTACTAATTCAATTTTGAAAGAATCTTTGTTCCTCTTCAATATCTAACTTCATTCCTCTTCAATATCTAATCCAATTTCCATCCCCCACCAGCTATATCTGGTCACTTTGGTCTACCTTCAGCTAGCATCCTGTCCAGTCAGGTTAGCCAAAATCCCCCCTTATCCTAACTAAGCTTTTCCTTAGTAATTTCTTACCTGCTGGTCTCCTCTCTGGTCCTTGGTTATAAATTCCCATTTGTCTGTTTTATATGTGGAATTCATCCCACTTCTATTTCTTTTCCTCTATTGCTATAACTCCTGAATAAAATCCATTCTAGTCACTTTAAACTACTGATCTAGCTTTGTTTTTTTTTTTTTTTTTTTTTAATGCATTACATTGGAAATCCTCTAAGTTGCATGGAAAGGAGCTAACCTTCTTTTATTGGATCATATCTATGCTATCAATATGTCAAAATGTAGTTAACCATCCCCTCTAAAGATGGAAACCATATCCAAGAAAATTATGAAAATGAAAGTACCAAGGGGAAAATAAAGATGGTAGATTAAACACATGCAGTTATTTCTTCTCTTTCCTAACGGCTTACTCAAAGGACTTCACAGAGAATTTTTGTAAGTTGCAAACCCACAGTGACAGGGAAAACAAAAGAATGCATGACAGCAACAAAATTTTGGAATCTAGAAGGGAGATGGATGTTTTGTAAATTATGTATCAGCCTGAAAAAAATAAATCCTAAATCAGCACTGAGGAAAAACAACAACAAAGCAATTTACACCATGAAATTCCCCTCAAAGGATCAGGATATACCTCTGGAAGAATAGGAAGCTCAAGTAAAGTGTATGGGTTGAAAATACACTTAAGGGAGGAAAGGGGGAATATTGGGGAATGATATATTCCATTTATTGTTAATGCACCAAAAAACTATGAGGGGGGGAACCTGTTTAAGTAGCAGTTAGCTCCCAAATCTCCTCTCCATTCAGAACAGGAAGAAAACTATCCTTTTCAACGCTAGCAGAATCTGTAGTTTTAGTATCTAAAGAGGAAAAAATAAAAGATAGCATTTACTTCTGTTTGTTCACAAAAAACAGTTTCCACTTCCTCCTGGGCACATAGCTAGACTACGTTTACCAACCTCCCTTGCAATGAGGTACAGTCATGTGACTGAATTCCAGCCATTAGCATGTGGGTGAGAGTGATGGGTTTCTCTCATCAAAACCTCCCATAGGTAAATATTTCATTTTCTGCTTTTGACCAACCAGATGCAAAGGAATCTGGCGCCCTAAATAACCATGTAGAAGGCTTTCTGTTGAACATCACATTAGACTTTGGGTAAACAAGGTGCGACCTTTTATTGAATGAAGGCATTATGATTTGAGAATTTGTTTGCTATAACAGCTCTGTCTTATCCTCTCTTACATAGACCCTATTACCCTGGAGTTGGAAGTTATTATAACAAAATAAAACAATGAAATATGTGGGGTTGGTGTGGCATTCAAGTAAATAGACATGAGGGTCTAGAAGGATGCAGACCCTATAATGACAAGTAAATCATTTAATAAAATTGCTGTGATAACTTGAAAGGCCATTGCTTACTGAGGCCACAGCTCTAGAAAGTGTTAGATCATGTATATTGTCTCCTAAGCTCTACCTTTAGCAAGGTATTAAATGAAAGCGAGAAGCTCAGGCAAGAATTTGCCTAGTTTTCGAGCAAAAACAGAAGATATTGGGAAAAGTTATGAGTTCCAGGGCTTTATAGGCCTCAAAATTCTGGCTCTTCTTTGCACAAATTTTTGATCAGCTTAAGCTACAAAGTCCAATAAGACTTTTCAGCTCAGTAAAGTGACTCAGCCTTGCAGTGGATATCAGAATGAGGGTACCACCTTCCCAACTAAGCCATTCCTCAAAGCATCCACTCTTTAAGTTGAAAGATATGAAAGTGAAAAAATAAAACAAGAAACCTGAAGAATTAATGTCTTGGATAATGTGTGTGAGTGATATCCAGCCGACTCACCAAAATCTACTTCTGATGTAACATAAAAGGGTAATGACAAGAAATAACCTCTCCGGAGAGCCAAGCATCATGAGAAATGGTGATCAAAAGAGTTCCTCTTCAAAAGAAGCATCAGACACACTCAAGGAATGTCTTCCACTTCCAGGTTTGGAAAACTTAATAATGCTTGCTTATGAGGATTTCAGAATCTCTGAGCCAGACATTGCAATAAGTTTCCTCTCCATATCTTTTACAAATACCTTTCTTTGTGTTTTCCTGTCCCTGCTCTGCCATTACTAAAGAGGAAGAAACAGATTATCTTAACTCCTGGTTCATGTCAATGGTTCATAACTATATACATCCAGCCCTTATAGAGAAGACTATCTCTTACCTTGAAATTCCAAAGATGAAACTCAATGCAATGACCAGATCAGTTGCCTACCTTGGGACTGGGCTCACGTGATATGCCCTGTGTGTAGGAGGAATGTGAGATGGATACTAAGTGGTCAGCAAGGCAAGCAGTAGAGAGACTGCTTTATGTTCATCAGAGCCTTCTTTTTAAAAATTTCTCCTGAGCACTTTTGGCTACATTTTCCCAGGCTGCCTTACGTTTAAGTAGGACAAAGTGCAAATGTATTTGGCCGATAGGATGCAAATGTAATGCCACACACCAGTTTTAAGACTAGCCAATATAAACCTCCCAAGGTGATTCTCCCTCTCTTTCCTATCTCTTGGCAAGATTCAGAGGTCCCACAAGATAAAACAAACATGAGAAAGTGTGAATCCCTTTATAACCATAAAAGAAAGATGAAAATAGTGAAGAAGAGACTATCAACAAAGATATAAGAAAATTTTCTAGAACTAAATGATATAAGCTTTGTCAAAGCAAAAATTGTACAAGACAAATTTAAACAGGAAAGTAAGGAAAGCCATTGAGACCACTGAAACAGGTAAGATCAACTGAACTCAATTCCACGGAAACAAAGGCCATGGGAGTTTTTAAGAGATAGGGTCAAGTCACCTGTGTTTACTAATCAATCTTAGCCAAAGGAAAATAAAGTTTCTTGTATCTTCATGACAGGTGGTTGTTTTACAACATAGAGCAGTCCACCCACCAAAGTTAGGCTCCTTCCCTCCCACAGAGAATGAGGGGGGTGGGGCAGAGGAAATTTCTTCTTCCATTATTACACTTCAAAGGCTTGGCTCTGAAGCCTTTGAGAAAAACAATTTTAAGTTGTAAAACTGGCAAGATGCTTTTTTAAAGATACACATTTTGACCAGGAATTTATAATTCCAAGTTTCTACTGTAAATCAGAAAGTCAGAAGTCTGTAATCAGGAAGAAACCAGTCTTAAGTTGGGTCAAGCCAAGAGGAGTGTTGAGGACATCTTGATCAGCACCCCCTATGGCAAATGCCCAATAACTCCTCAGGAGATGGAATGAAAATTGGCCCATATGCAGGCACACAAACTTGAAATTTCAGAATACTAGAAGTAATCAATGATCAACAAGTTTCTACAGAGACAAAGCAGGTCACATACATAACAGAAGGAATTTGGATGTCTTTGAACTTTTCAGAGCAACAAAGGAAGATAGAAAACAATGGATCAATGCCTTCAAGATTTTGAAGGAAAGTGATATCCAACATAGAATTCTATACACAGCCAAACTATCAAAAAAAGTGTGAGGATAAAATAAAGATTTCATACATACAAAATAGCCATCTGTTTCTTCTGCCCTCTTCTCAGGAATTTATTTTAGGATGTGTTCAACTTCAAGGAGTTAAGTGAGAAAAAAAGAAACCTTGGAATACAAGAAAGAATAGACTAAATGCAGGAAAATGACAAAAAGAATCTCCAAGTAATGGTGAAGTAAGTTCTCCAGAAAACAGCTGTGCTTCTATGACATGGGACAATCAGTCCAGAATGGGGTATATCAGTAAACACCTAGATATCTCTAAGATGATGACATTAATAAAATATCTGAGGTATCAAATCATCTGGTGAGGGGATTTAGATGAGTGGTGGCAAGTTTAGAAGTAACGGATGATTAATATGTTAAAAACTGAGCAAACGAAACCCAGGGCATTATTAGTCCTTGGGAAAGTAAAAAGCTATATAAGAACAGAAGAGTGATTGTAGTATACTAAATACCTCAGCTGTGAATAGGGCTCTAGGGTTACAACCATAAAATTCATGAATATTTACCTAACTGAAACAACATTAAGGGGAGGGGGGATATGAGGAGTGCATATATCACAGGAAACAAAAGAGCTAATCCTCAACTGCGGCAATCGGATATCAATGTAGATTCAATGAAATAAAGAAATCTGTAAGTTGTTTATAGTCTCTGAAAGAGGGAAATAGAGCTGGAGAGTCAACAAGACTGCTAGTTTTTGAAAGGAAAATAAGCCTTAAAACCATTTGACCATTAAACTGCATTCATGAATAGCTTGATAAAACCATGACCAAAATAAAAAACAGAATAAAAGGAGAAAATAAGGATTCTCCATACCAGATATTAAAGCATTCTATTAAGTCATCATAGTCAAATCAATTTGTCTTTGCATGTTAAAAATAAATAGTGAAATGCAAAAATTTAGATCCAAATTATTCCATCATATCTGGAAATTTAATTACAAAAGTGAAGATATTTAAATTTTGTAGGGAAAGAATAGATTGGCGTGTTACCATCAGTCTAAAAGGAAATAAAATTATACCTTTATCTATTTTTACATATAAAAATAAATTCAAGAATTAAAGATGTAATGTAAAATTAAACAATAAAAATCTTGAAAATAATCTAGAAGACTATATCCATAAATATTGTTCAGTAGCATTTTTTTAAAGTAGGCATAATTAACTTTGTAAAAACAAATTATTGTATGGCACAAGACCTCTTAACAAAATCAGCAAAGAAATAACAAGTTGGGGGGACAATATATGTAACATATACATCAGAAAAATGTAATCCCTCTGTTGGCAGAGGTCCTCAAAATTGATAACAAAATGACAACTAAAACAATATAAAATAAAAGCAAATTATGGTAATTTATAATTTGCTATCAATTGCCCTTTACAGAAGGGCAATTCCAAATGGCTGATTAATACATGAAGATATGCTTTAAATTTCAGGTAGTCAGAGAAAACCAAATTAGTTATATCATAAGATTACATATCCATAAGATTAGCAAATTTTTGTTTGGCAAAGCCTACTGTTGGTGGGACTGTCAAAAGAAGGCATTGCTAGCAAAAATGTAAAATGCTAGGAGTGTTCTTGAGAAGCAATGTGGTGGGCTGGGATATAGCTAAGTGGTAAAGCACTCGCCTAGCATGCATGAAGCCCTGGGGTTCAATCCCCAGCACAGCAAAAATAAAAGCAATCTGATATTTTTTATTGAACTTGAAAGTGACCGAGCCTCAGACCCATAAATCACTTAGCTAGCATACAGATATAAAAATATTAATGCGTGTGGATATTGGTACAAGGATGTCATTGCAGTACTATTTGAAGTGATAAAAACCCCTGATAGTGGGGTTAATAGTGTCACTGATGAAAATAGTTATTTCATTAGGCTAAGCCACAAAAACTAGATCAAGGCACTCAGCTCCATTTAAAAACTCTCCCTGACTTATGAAGAAAGCTAGTATTTTTCTTCGACTTCCTTCTTTACCCCTATTTCTTTATTTCATCACTCCAAACCCTTTCAAATCTCTAAACCCCATGTCAGCAAAATGTCTGGCACCCATAGGGGAAGCCACATGTACAAAGTTTTTCATCAAAAACAAATAACTCTATTTGTATTTTCTACACACACCACTGTCCTCTATGGATCTATTGTTTTCCATTAGACCACATTTTCTTCACTAAGATATTGCTTTGGGATTCCACAAAATTGAGTGATAATTATATGGCAAAAAATAACAATGTCTCATATAATCCCAGTCACATATAACAAAATCTACCTAACTGTCTAGCTTGCTCTGGAAAGGCATGCCAAATTCTTGACAGCTGTAGATTCTGGTTTTCCATTTAGAAAATTTACCACCTCTAGCTCCTCTCTCATTATTTGTAATTAACATGCTGTTAGTAATATTACTAATTCTTTTTTTCCACATTTTTATTGGTGCATTACAGTAATACACAATGATGGGATTTTTTGTTATGTTTTCATATATGCATACAATATAACAATATAAGTTGGTCTATATCACTCCTCAACATGTACCCCCTCCCTTCCCACCTCCCAACCCCTGGTGCCTTTCTTCTACTGATCTCCCTTTAATTTTCATGAGATCCCTGCCCCACCACACCTTTCTTTACTTTTTCCTCTCTAGTTTCCACATATGATACAATACATACAAACTTTGACCTTCTGAGTTTGATTTATTTAGCTTAACATTATGTTCTCTAGTCTACCCATTTTCCTGCAAATAACACAATTTCATTTTTCTTTATGGCTGAATAAAATTCCATCATGTATAAATGCCACATTTTCTTCATCCCTTCATCTGTTGGTGGACACCTAGGCTGGTCCCAAAATTTGGCTTTTGTGAATTGTGTTGTTGTAAAGATGGATATTGATATATAACAGTAATATGATGACTTTAATTCTTTAGGATAAATACTGAGGAGTGGTATACCTGGGCCATAGGGTGATTCCATTCCTAGTCTTTTGAAGAGTAATTCTTATAGTGCTTGTACTAATTTACAGTCCCACCAACAGTGTAAAAGTGTTCCTTTTTCTCCATATCTTCTCCAGAATCTTTTTATTTTTAATTCTTCATGACTGCCATTCTGATTGGTGTGAGATAAAATCTCAGTGTAGTTTTGATTTGCATTTCTGTAATTGCTAATACTGAACTTTTTTTCATATGTGCTTTGGGATTTGTATTTCTTTTGAGAAGTACCTGTTTAATTAATTTGCACATTTATTAATTGGGTTATTTGATTATATTTTGGTGTAGAGTTCTTTGAGACCTTTATATGTTCTAGATATTAATCCTTTGTCAGAAGAGTAGCTACAAGATTTTCTTGCATTCTGTAGGTTCTCTCTTCACATTCCTAATTGTTTTCTTCACTATGTAGAAGTTTTTTAATTTGATGCCATCCCATTTTTTTGACTCTCTGCATTATTTCCTGAGCTTTGGGTGTCCCACTGAGAAATTTGTTTCCTGTGCCTAAAAGTTGGAATGTTGACCCTACATTTTCTTCTAGGAGTTACATAGTTTCTGGTATAATTCTGAGGTTTTTGATGCATTTTGAGTTGATTTTTGTGCTGGGTGAGATATAAGAGTCTAGTTTCATCCTTCTACATAGAGATAACCAGTTGTCCCAGCACCATTGGTTAAAAAGGCTGTCTTTTCTCCAATGTATGTTTTTGGCACCTTTTTCAAGAAGCAGTGGCTGTAGATGTGTGGTTTTTTTTCTCTGTCTTCTTTTCTGCACCATTTATCTATGTATGTTTTTTATGCCAATACCATACAGGTTTTGTTACTATAGCTTCATAATATCATTTTAAGTCAGGTATTGTGATGTCTCCAGAATTGCTTTTTGACTTAAAATTGCTTTGACTAACCTGAGTCTTTTGTTCTTCCAAATGAATTTTAGGACTGTTTCTTATAGTTTAGTGAAGAATGTTATTGGTATTTTCATAGAGATTGCATTGACTCCTCTTCTGGTAATATGGCCATTTTAACAATATTGATTCTGCTTAGCCATAAATATGGGAGGTCTTTCCATCCCCTGAGGTATTCTTCAATTTCTGTCTTCTAGTCTATAGCTTTTATTGTACAGGTCTTTCACATCCTTGGTTAGATTTATTGTTAAGTTGGGGTTTTTTGTTTGTTTATTTGTTTTGTTTATTTTTGTTGTTGTTTTTTGGGGGGAATATTGTTAATGGAATTATTTTTCTGATTTCTTTCTCAGCAGATTCATTGTTGATATATAGAAAATCTATTGATGTTTGTATGTTGATTTTTGTAACCTGCAACTTTGCTGAATTTGTTTATTAATTTGTTTATTAATTCTAGCAGTCTTTTGGTAGAGTTTTGTGGATCTTCTAGATATAAGATCATATCATCTACAAACAGTGATAATGCGACTTCTTCTTTTCCTATTTTAATCCCTTTTATTTTCTTCTCTTACCTAATTGCTCTGGCTAGAATTTCTAGCACTATATTAAATAGGAATGGTGAAAGTGGACATCTTTGTCCTGTCCCAGATTTTAAAGGAAATGTTTTCAGTTATTACCAATTTTCTATGAGGCTGGCTTTAAGTTTTTCATATATAGCCTTTATGATATTGAGGTAAGTTCCTTCTATCCCTAGTTTCTTCAGTGTTTTTAACATGAATGGTGCCGAATTTTGTTAAAGACCTTCTCTGTATGTATTGAGATGACTAAATACTTTTTGTTCTTAATTTTATTTATACGATGAATTAAATTTGTGGATTTGCATATATTAAGCCATCCTGGCATCTCTGGAAAAAATCAACTTGATCATGGAATATAATCTTCTTAATATGTTGTTGAATATGATACACTAATATTTTATTAAGTAATTTTGCATCTAAGTTCATCAGGGATGTTCATTTGTAGGGGTTTTTTTTCCTTGCTATGTCCTTATTCAATTTTGGTATGAATGTTTTAGTGGCTTCACAGAACCAATTTGTAAGTGTTCCATCCCTTCCTATTTCATGGAATAATTTGAAGCGTATTGGCATTATTTCTTCTTTAAAGGTCTGGTAGAATTCAGTTGAGAATTCATCTGGTCCTGGGCTTTTCTTTGTTGGAAGCCTTTTTATTACTGTTTCTTATCTCATTACAAGCTAATGGTCTGTTTAGGTTTCCTATGTCCTCTTGATTCAATTTTGGCATATCATACTTGTCTAGAAATGTACTCATTTCCTCTAGGTTTTCCAATTTATTGGAGTGTAAATTTTCAAAATAGTCCCTAATGATTCATTGGATTTCTGTAATGTTTGTGCTGATTTCTCATTTTTCACCTCTAATTTTATTAATTTGGGTCTTCTCTCTTTTTCTCTTGGTTAGTTTGGCTAAGGGCTTATTAATCTTGTTTGCAAAGAACCAACTCTTCATTTCACTGTTCCTTTTTTCATTTTTGTTTTTGTTTGTTTTTGTTGTATTCTCCAGTTCATTGATTTTTGGCTCTGATCTTAATTATTGCCTTCCTTTTACTGGTTTTGGGATTGGCTTGCTCTTCTTTTTCAAGGGCCTTGAGATGTATCATTACGTTTTTTATTTGGGATTTTTCTGATTTTCTTATGTAGGCACTGATAACTATAAACTTTCTTCTTAGAACCACCTTTATAGTATCCCAGAGGTTCTAGTGTGTATATCACTATTCTCATTTGAGTCTAAGAATTTTTTAAATTTGTCCCTTGATTTCTTCTATCACCTATTCATTATTCAAAAATGTATTGTTCAATCTCCATGTGTTTTTATAATTTCTGTAGGGTTTTGTTGTTTCAATTTCTAATTTCCTTCCATTATGATCTGATAAGATGTAAGGAATTATATCAATTTTTTTGTATTTGCTAAACATTTTTTATGTCCTAAAATATGGTCTATTTTGGAGAAGGTTTCATGAGCCACTAAGATCAGCTGTTGTTGGGTAGAATATTCTATAGATGTCATCTGTTAAATCCATTTGATTTATAATATTTTTCAGGTCTAAGAGTTGAGAGTTTTGTTGAAATTACCCATTATTATTGCATTGGGGTCTATCTGATGCTTCAATTTGAGTAGTGTCTCTTTTATTTAATTAGTTGTACCCCCATTATGTGAATAAATATTATTATTATTATATCTTCTTTTTTGATTGTTCCCTTTATGTCTCTTCTGATTTGTCTCTTCTGATTCATTTTGATTTGAAGTCTGCTTTGTCAGATATGAGAGTGACTACCCCTGCCTGTTTTCAGACTCCATTTATATGCTTTATCAATTTCTATTCTTTAGTGGCTATCTTTGCCTGTAAGGGATGTCTCTTGCTATACAACAAATATACATATAGTTGGGTCTTGGTTTTTAATCCATTCTGCTAGCCCATGTTTTCTAATGGAGAGTTGAGATCATTTACATTCAATGTTAATATAGAGAGATGTTTATTAATTCCTGCCATTTTGATTTATTGATAATGTTTAATTTGTGCTGTTTCCCATTTGCTTAGCTACTCTTCAAATGAGATTAGTTCGTTGGTAAGCTCTAAAATTTGTTTTTTATTTCTTCTGTGTGGAGTATTTCTATGAGTAAGTTCTATGGTGCCCATCTGTAATTTCAGCTTATCTTGAAAGGATTTTTATTTCTTCTTTGATTTTGAAGGATAGCTTTTCTGGCTATAGCAATCTTGGTTGACAGTTGTTTTCTTTTAGGGTTTAGAATACATCATTCCAAGCTCTCTGGGCTTTTAGAGTTTGTGCTGAGAAATCAGAATTAATTCTGATTGACTTGCCTCTAAATGTGACCTGTCATTTTTCTCTGGAGTCTTGTGAAATTCCATCCTTTTTCTGTATGTTAGGCATTTTAATTTTAATGTGCCATGGAGAGGTTCTTTTTTGATCCTATCTGGGTTCTGAATGTTCCTGTATCTGAATGTTTATATTGTTCTCAAGGTTTGGAAATTTTTCTGTTATTATTTCCCTAAGGAGGTTATTCATTCCAATACCCTGCATCTCACAACCTTGCTCAATTTCAATGATTCTAAAATTTAGTCTCTTAATGTTGTACCAGAATTCTTGTATATTCTGATCATGGTCACTTATTTTATAGTGTTGTCTGAGTGTTCAAAGCTGACCACTTGGTCTTCTAGCTCTGAGATTCTGCCTTCAACATGGTCTACTTTATTAGAGAGACTTTCAACTAAATAGTTATTTGATTTATTGTGTCTTTCATTTCCAAGATTTTTGTTTAGTTCTTTTTCAATCTCTATTTTCTTATTGAATTTCTCATTCCTGTACCGACTTCCTTAATTGAGTCAATTTTTTTTCTGTGTTCTTTTAAAATTCAATGGTCATTTTTATAATCATTCTGAATTTCTTATCTGATATTTCATTCACTTCAAAATATCTGGGGTCAGTTGCTGGTGAATTATGAATTTTAGGTGTTGTGTTACCCTGATCTTTCCTTGCATTCCTTGCTAGGTTTTATCCATCTGTTGAGAGAAATTTCTCTTCCACTCTCTTCTAGCCTTCACTTGCCAAAGTTTCCTAGAGTGATCTATGTTGAGAGCCCCCATTATAGGTGTGATATCCACAATATTTCCACTAATTCTGTTTTGCTATAGCTGGGGATGTCAATGAGTGAGATCTGAGGGCCCACACCAGAAAGATGCACTCCCAGGATTGGGCTGCTGCAGAGTTCTATGAGGGAGGCTCTGCTTGGTGGGGCTTAGGTCTAATCAGGTCTCAGGAGCTTTGTTCTAGGCTCTTGAAGTATGGATCTCAGAAGCCTCCCATGACTACTCATGGTGCAGGACAGCCAACCCTCCACACACTCTGCTGCCCGTGAACATAGCCTTCCCAGGCTCAGTCCCTGGGTGTATTCACACCTACCTGTTCAGATTCCAGACCAACTTCAGCTGGTCACATGAGCTACCAGACTCAAAAGAAAAGCAATTTGGGCTCCCCTGCACTTTTTTAAAATAAAATTTTAGTTGTAGATGGACACAATACCTTTGCTTTATTTATTTTTATGTGGTGCTAAGGATCAAACACAGTATCTCACATGGGCAAGACCGCACTCTACAACTGAGCTACAACCCCAGCCCCTCCCCTGAATTTTTCTGACTCGAATTCCCCTGGGTACAATCTTTTCTGTACCTGTTTCACTCCCATTCTGCTAGGTACACTTTAGGCCACACTGCAGGTGCTTGCCAGGACAGTATGGCAGTATTTGCTATGATCTCCCAGCTCCGCAGCAACAGCTGTAGTGTGGCCATCTCAGGATGGCTCCTGCCTCAGCTCTCAGCTGCCAGTCAAGAAATACAGTGCACTTTTTAAACATCACTTCATGGATCAATTAAGTTTGAGCTGCTTCTCTGATCTCAGGTTTTTCGGTACCAAACCAAATCTGTCCATTGTGTTTCTGTGTTCTCACTCCCTCTGTGGTGAGCCAGCACTGTTGCAACTGCTACAACAAGCTCAGCTCCAATGTACTCTTTCTTCTTTGTTTACCCAAATTTCTGAGTCTCTAAGACACTCTGTCTAATATTGAACTTAATGAAAGCCCACCTCTCTGAGAAACAGTACTTCAGCTGCTTGAATCCTGAGCCACAGAGCAACTAGGAATGCAGCCTTCCTCTAAGTCACCATCTTGAAGTCACAATCTTGTTAATTAGTTAACCACTCATGAGAAAAGAAAATATTCTAGTCAGGTTAACTCATCCTTATT
Source organism: Tamias sibiricus (assembly GCA_025594165.1). Lineage (NCBI taxonomy): Eukaryota > Metazoa > Chordata > Mammalia > Rodentia > Sciuridae > Tamias > Tamias sibiricus. The sequence goes on from CM046664.1 coordinate 99,326,732, forward strand.
TTCTCTTTCTGTTCTGCAATTTCCACATTTAATTCAATAAACTTGTACTTTTATAATTGGAAGATATAATAAATGTGATTTTTTTAAATGTGATTAAAAAAAAAACAGTTCCAGTTTTCTTCTTGACTCATTTTGATGTGTGTTTATGGGAATGAAACAGAAGTTATCTTTCTTAAAAGATTTTACTTGAATGGTAAAATGAACAATAGGAACAATGAACAATATAAAACATATCAAAATCAACTAAGAAAATGGTGGAGCTACTCTATATCTGGAACTACAAATGAAAATTTTAATGTAATTTTTAAAGAAAGTTGACAACCTCTAAATCTTGAGAACCCATTTATTGGGCTGCTCTTTGCTTGCTTTTGTCCAATAGTCACGTATATAAATGATAGATGCTGGTATACCACATAAGTATGATTTTTCTCTAAGGAAGGCTCTGAAAGCATAACTCCACTGAAAATATACGAGCTCATAAAATCAAGTTACTGCTATTCTTATTTGGGAGCTTACTGAGAAATAAGTCTCTATAAGGTTATAACATAAGTAAAGATAATAGAAAGCATCTTGAAGAGATCTCACACAAAAGCAGTATTTCTCTCATAATGGGTGGAATCACATTACATGTAGCCTTTCTAGGAAGAGATGTATTGAATGCACCATGAACTTGAGGATACTATGCCAAGGAGAAGTACGTCTCCATGTAAGTTGTCCTTTTGATTTAAAGTTATAATATCTGGCTCTCCCTCAATTCCATGTGGCATTTTATTTCAACAACTCAAAGCTTTAAAGTGAACTCATATGATACAAACACTATCTCAGTCTCATAGTTGCAAATATGCTCATTAACATAAAGCAATGTGAATGCTGGTAAACATCACCAGAATCAAAATCAGGGTTCTACACCTGGAGTTGTCAGTAGCTGACCTTAAGTAAATCCCAGAATCTCTTTTCTCTCCTTTAACATGGTTAATTTAGATGATCTCTAAGTCTACTTGAAATTCTATGACTTTTTGCCTGGTTATAATCAGAAATAAATAGTCCTTTCTTAATTGGATGGAACTCAAGGCCCCCGCTCCTCTGCACCTCATTCTCTCAGTACACATGGTCTTCCATCTTCCTTCATTCCTCATTGCCCTTTCCTTCCTCTTTCTGCCAGTTCCTTCATTCAACACGACCATCCACTATTCTCCAATAATAACATCATCCATTGAACTCTTTGTGCCAAATGCTGTGTTGAGCACTTTACATTATTATTTCATCTAATCCTGACAACCACCTTATGAAATAGGTAGAATTACTTTCTCACTTTACAGGTCATAAGCCTGAGATATGGAAAGAATGCTTTTCCTTTGCTCTACCCATGTCTTCAATATGCCAATGTATACAATAGAACAATCACTAAACTCATTAAATGAATGAAGTCCATGGCCATAGCCACAAGAACAAAAAGATCAAATTAAGTGTCTCACAATGTTTCAGCTCACTGCTTCTGTTTATGATTCCTAAACCAATCCCTTAATTAATACCTGAGGTTTAAGTACGCCTGTTAAAGCTGCTTAGCGAAGAGAATGATTTTGTAACTACCTCCCTACAATAACCTGTGTATATCATAGGGGGATCTAAGTACCAAAAGCAAACGTTTTGGTCACAGTGACTCTCTTCTCTCAATCAATTGGCCACAAACTGCTTTTGCTTGTATTTTAAACTCACATAAGTCTTGAAAAAATTAAAGGAACTATGACATGCACTACATTGCTGTTGTAAAGAGAAAAATGGCTCTGTTCCCTTGGGCAGGCTTTTTATCCTCTCTAAGCCTCAATTTTTTCGTTTGTAAAATGATGGAAGTACCTATTTTCAGAGCGTTTTATAAGGATTAAATAAGATAATCTGTGTGAAATGCTTGAAATTGTAAGCCTTCAATAAATAACAGAAACAGATGTAAGAAAAAATAATAAAGGATAGTTATTATGTAAATACACATGCATATACACATAAGTTAACACAGTAGATAGATGAACATGCATGTGGAAGTGAACCTAAACACAGAGCCTAATGCTCATTCTAAACATGGGATATGGCTAAATACCATGATAATCCAAGCACAAAGAATGTCATCTTTCTCTCTTTCCAATAAATTTGAGAAGGTCACGTTAAAATAATGTAAGCTGAAAGCAACAGCACCAAAGGCCAGACTACATGGATTCTTACTTCAAAAGTCTCTGGAGCCACCTTGTGGCCACATAGCACAGCAGCCCCGCCACAAAATCAAACACCATGGAAACAGTGTTTTGCTATCCAAAGAGGTGCTTTGATACTGATGAGATGAGTGGTTTCCTTGACTGGTAATTGAAAGAACATTATCCCATCTCAGATGAAAACAACCTACAAAGTTTGTTCATTGTCCACAAGCCTATTTATGTTCACTTAATTAACTCAGTTAACCATTCTCTAGCTCACAGTGGGTTCTTCATGATTCTGCAGCCACTGATACATGGCAGAGAGACATGTTACACAACTGATTAGAACCTAGTCAGAAAAGAGATGTGTACAAAGGAAGTAGGCAGAAATGATGGCTTTTGAGATAGCTCACAGCAATTTTTAAAAAAATAAAAAGAAGTGAGGATGGGCCCATAAATGAAGTCTGAGTAGGAGAAATAAATTCAATAAAGGTTTTTTTTTTTTTAAACTCATTACTGTGAGTCATACCCTTTGCTAAGATCTAAAGATATAAAGATGGTGACCTTGCATTACTCAACTAGGAGAAATCTTCAGGAAGTTCTGAACAATCAAAACCAGTGGTCAGCCCACACATGCAGTAGGCCTACAGGAAGAACCTTGCTTTTCTAGGAAGCTACCTCCTGAATATAAATATGTTTTTAGGCCAAGTGAAATTTTAATTCTTATATACAACTTCTGGTTTGGGGGAGAAAAACAAAAACATTCTCTCTCTTCTTCCCAGTAGGGGTGGGGAGTTTTTTACTCTTTTGCAGATAGGTTCAAAACATCTACTCCACCATCATGCATTCCCTAACCTGATAAATTACAAATTATTGCACCATCATTTCTGCAAATTTTAGGCACCTCAGTCCTTATTTTATTGCCTGACACTTGGTTCTAAGGGATTCCTATTTTTTTACAGTGACCTCTGTTATTCACATATTTTGCCTCCTCATTTTACCCGAATAAATGCTATGTATTTTAAAAATAAAAAAGAAGCCCTCATTATTTTCAGTTTCAAGGTACAGTCAGCTGATCTTGACTCCCATCAGTCGCAAGCTTGTTGTCCTTCACCACTCCCCACAAAGTTATGTACATCTCAACCTATATGTCTCTTCTCTCTCCCAATCTCAAGAAAGAGGTGTCCCTGCTTCAAAGACAACCTTCCCACCATGTTCTGAATTTCATCTTTGTTCACTTTTCTCTGGTACCTAACTTCATCGATTATTCTCTTTTTCTTTCTTTACATGGGTTATTTCCTCTTGATATATAAGGAGAATCTAATCTCTTTCACCTTTAAAAAGGCTGTTCTTTAGCTGCTGCCCCAATAATCTTCTTCCTTTCTTATCCCCCATTATTTGAAGTCCTTATTCATAGTCTTCACTCTTTTCTTCCCCAACACTTCCTTGGAGCATTGCAGTTTGACATCCTTTCTTAATAACTGTTCTCATATAGTTAACACAATAATCTTCAATGTTGAATACAACCAATTCTGTTTTATTTCCTATCTTATTTGACCTTTTACTCATGTTTGGCACTGCTGACTACTTGCTCTTCCTTGAAATTCTTCCCAAGATACCCTTCCTCCATTAAGTAAGCATCAGCTCCTCACTATTTACTATGCTCCATCCTTAGCATGAAAAGCCACATGGAAAGAACTAGCCCCTACCCACAGTTTATAGTCTAGCAAAGAAAGCTGAGTACAAGTTAAGGGGAGTACAGAGAAAAAGGTTCTCCTATTCAACCTTTCTCTATTTCCCTTTCCTTACAACAAAGGTCTTTCCAATTTTTGATCACACATTCCATCCATGTATTCATTCCTGATACATTTATAAATATAAATATGTACATATACATACACACATATATATACATACACACACACATACACACATACACACTATCATCAGCCAATATCTCAAGTCAGTGAGGTGAGATCTGTCATTAGCTATGCTGGATATAAACTCACAATTCAAATAGAATATTGGATGTCTTCCAAAGAACAACTTAAAATGAAGCTGATAAGGAGATTAAACTCAGAGTAAGAAAAATGTCACCTCTGTCATTTTCTTTTTGTTTGTGCTTTTGTTATGGATATTTTTCTTCAAACTATAATTTATTTGCAGGAATCTTTTCAGAAACTGTTTAAGTGGAACTTATCTTACAGGATTTAGCACAATACCATGTATATAAAATGCACTTAATTAATGTGCATTAGGGCTTGGGTATTTTCTATGCTAAGAAAAAGATAAAACGTGTTTCAGGACCTCAGGAAGACTAAAAACCTAAAGTGTTATGAGAAACCAGGAAAGCTGCTGAGAGACATGTTCTGGATAACTGTGCACACATGTCCCACCCTTAAGAATATAATAACTCTGGATAAGCAGAAATGTTGGAAATAGACAGATGCCACCTAAAGCAGAATAAATCCTCAAGGATCATTATTGTGAGTAATTCACCAAAAATAAGAGAAAGAAAGTATAAATATGTCTTAATTCCCTTAGTATTGTTTTCATTGATAATACCTATTAGTATTGGTTTTCTTTGATGGCATCTATTTCTTTTTAATTAAAAGGATCAGATTCTACGGTGTCAAGGAAACCCATGATGGAACTACGCAGTGTTCCTACTGACTGTTCCTCATGTCCTGGTATTCCTGGAGGGCCACCAGGAAGACCACATGAGAAAAATCTCTTTATGAGGATGTAATGCACAGAACACCTAAGTGGTTTGTTTTAGTCAGCTTTTCCTTGCTGTCACCAAAATATCTGACAAAAACAACTTAGAGGAGGAAAAGTTTATTTGGGGCTTATGGTTGCAGAGGTTCAGTCCATGGTTGGCCAGGTCCATTGCTCTGGATCCAAGTTAAGGCACAACACCATGGAATAAGGACACGACAGAAGAAAGCTGCTCCTTCATGGCCCTGGAGGAAGCAGAAAGAGGGAGGAAAAGCCAGGAGGACAAGATACAATCACCAAGGGTAGCTCCCATCCAACCACCTTTCCAGCAGTGGTTACTGCCCACAGTTACCACCCAGTTTGTTCATTCAAACTGATGAATGAGAAATAAAGGACTTTGAGTTGGGGAGAAGTAGATGGAACAATTTTTAATACCTCCAGTCTCGAGGGTAGCCTTTTCTCTACACCAAACCACTTTGACACATAGGCATTGGGGATAAACTAACCACATTCTTTCAAGTTTACCAGTAGACCCTGAACTAGTAAGGAGAATGTATCATATGAGAACCGTAGAATCAGAAATGGAATTGTTTCTTCTCATCTTAAAAGGAAAATCTGGCTACTCTTACAGAGTAAGAGGTAGAAGAGGTAGATTTGAAAATAGTGTTGATCACTGTTTAAATTACTGTCCCCTTATGAGTTAGATTTCCAAAGGAGAAAAGCAAATATAGCTCATGCCATCCACAACAATTTACTGCTTATTGCAATTATTCTTTATTGTTATTAACATGTATTAATTGTGTATGTTAATTGGGCTCAGTGTAGTATTTCAAAACATGCATACGATGTACACTGATCAAATCCAAACTCTCTTTACCCGCCTTCCCTTCCTTCCTTCATTATAATTATTTTTTTTCAGATCTGTACACTTACATTTTCCTGTGTATATATTATGCTCCCACAAAAAGTAGAGTGAAAAGACAAGAAGCCAAAGACTGCAATAAAATCTTTGCAAAACACATATCTGATGACAACTTATCCAATATAAAGAGCTCTTTTTAAATTTTTTTTGATTTTTTTTAATTAGTTATACATGACAGTAGAATGCATTTATGCACTTTGATATATCATACATAGATGGGATATAATTTCTCATTTTTCTGAGTGTATGTGTTGTAGAATCATGTTGGTCATGAAGCCAACATTTAAAGTTGCCTGTATTCTTGATGATTGCCATTCTGACAGGAGTGAGATGAAATCTTAGTTTTGATTTGCATTTTTCTAATTGCTAGAGATGTTGAACACTTTTTCATATATTTGTTGATTAATTGTATTTCTTCTTCTGTGAAGTGTCTGTTCAGCTCCTTAGCCCATTTATTGATTGGGTTATTTGTTTTTTTTGGTGTTAAGTTTTTTGAGTTCTTTATATATCCTAGAGATTAGTGCTTTATTGGAGGTACATGTGGTAAAGATTTTCTCCCAATCTGTAGGCTCCCTCCTCACGTTATTGATTGTTTCCTTTGCTGAGAAAAAGTTTTTTAATTTGAATCCATCCCATTTATTGATTCTTTATTTCACTGCTTGTGTTTTAGGAG